>CM077198.1:18240410-19620410 GCA_039654625.1 Rhinogobio ventralis
ATTTTTATTATAGTATTTATTTTATTTTTGAGTTTGCTAGCCTGTAGTGGTGAATAATGATGAATTTTTCATTTTATTTGATAAACTATTCCTTCATCAGATGACGAGGCTGAATGTAGCTACTGTGTTTGTAAAGGTGCATGTAAACGAACAGAGCAAACTTCTCAGCACTGGCAGAGTGGGTGGATGTGCGAAAATCTTCTGAACATGTAATGATGGGAGAGAGAAAGCGAAATGCTGAGACCTCTGATGCAGTGAGTTACTGCTTGCAATGCATGCATGGATACATAATGTAAATAAATAAAATTGTGTGTGTTTTATAGGATCTGTGGACTCAGGATTTGTGAGTACCATTAAAGAAACTCCTGGAACATATCCTTTCATTTGAGCTCTAGAGCTACTTGCTGAAGATTTAAAAACAAAATGAGCTCATAAACCTGCCATGTTGTAAATGATATATCAAGCTAAACATTGTGTTTGTGTACTACTTGTATAACATTTGAACAGCCATATAGCACATATATTTTCTTTTCAAAACCCTTTTGTATTGCTAAACAAAGAAATGTCAAAGTCCAAATTTCTTTTTTTCAGCATATTGTAGATATTTCTGCGCATGTTGTTTCCTTGACTCCCTGTTGCACTGTGTTGGAGGTTCTGGTGTGTTTTTTCACCCTCTGGTCTGTGGTGGGATTGACAGGCTTCCACACCTACTTGATCTCCCTCAACCAGACCACCAATGAGGATGTAAGTCTGTTTCTTACCTGTTTGTTCCAAAGTCTACCGTCAGTTCTTGACTCCTGCTGCTGTCACATGGCTGGAAAGATTAACACATGCCCTAGAGCATTTCCGCACACTAAATCCAGCAGTCACCTTGGCAACAGTGCCTTCTCTGTGATAAGAAAGCACAGAGAACATCTCAACATGAGTTTA
Source organism: Rhinogobio ventralis (assembly GCA_039654625.1). Lineage (NCBI taxonomy): Eukaryota > Metazoa > Chordata > Actinopteri > Cypriniformes > Gobionidae > Rhinogobio > Rhinogobio ventralis. The sequence continues at coordinate 18,241,341 of CM077198.1, forward strand.
TTACAGTATATACAGTATTTATGGCACTTTTTATGAACACAGTACACAGTGGTGTCCCATTACGTTTTTAAGGCATTAGAGGCACAAATCCCATGTTTTTATAGTAACTGTTTACTGTTAGATAAGCTATTATGTAACATAAGATTAACCTTGCATAAAAAGATTTAAACGTTTATGCACATCATAAAAAGGAACATTTTGTCCTCCTGATTTTTTGATTTTGACTGTATCCAACAACAAAAAAACAAACATAATTTGTTGAACTGATAATTACCTCATTGTAGTAAAAATATTTTGAATCTTTTTTAAACTAATTTGAATTATAACCTATTAATAAATTATAAACTATTAAATAAATAAATATAAATAAAAAAATATGACATTTGAGTCCCACATTTTGCTAATGCTGTTACCACTTTCTTCATTACTGAAATGAAATCTAAATATTCTATGTTTAATAATTTAGTCTAATTCTACATTTTGCAACATGGTTACATAGAATTCATTTTAATTTGCTAGAAAATCACAGAAATCAGGGTAAATGTAGTATATGTAACCAGTGCAAAAATTCCAAACCCCATAGAAAATAATAATAATAAAAAAAAATATATATATATATTAAATATGATATATATTAATAATAATTCAACTCCGATCAACATTTTCTAAAGGTTAAGCACCTCCTTTCAGTGATCATTTTATAAAAAGTGATTCATTTGAAATGTTTTCTTGCCACATTTGCCCTCTGGCCTTTCTTTTCCTGTTAATGAGGAGTAAAAAAAAAGAGTGAGAAAGGGAGGAAGCTTCAGAGAAGGATGCAGTTGCTGCAAGTAATATGATGTGACGTGATGGTTGTTCGCCTTTGATTTTGTATAAATTGGATCCTGCTTATAATAAATTTATCAATACCTGCAGACATGGTCATAGTTGCCATTCAAATTAGGATACAACTAAACTACATACTAAAACCTGAAGCTGGTAATATTTCTGTTGGGGAATACCACACATGAAACTTAGAAACTTGAGACTATTATAATTTTTTTAATTTTTTTTTTAGATTTGCCTGTGATGCATACATACATTTCTATCTAGGAGCAGATGAAAGGGTAACGGCATGACTTTAAGATGAAGAACCTTAAAGTGCATGACTAGATCAAATGAAATCCAGAGGGAAGGAATGGCTAGTACTGAAACAGCACTTTTAAATAAAGGATAACAAATAAGAGATTCTTTTTTATCAAGCCTCCCCTTTGCATAGACGCTTTATAACATAAAACATCAGAGTGAAGATCCAGTGGAAGGTTGGAGGTTGAATCAGAATGTGACAGCAGTTCTGACATTGTGCTGGTTTTCTTTTCGAAGTTTTAAGTCCTTCATCTCTACTGCACAGATCAAAGGTTCGTGGTCAGGAAAGAACCGTGTGCAGAACCCCTACAGTCACAAGAACATCTTCAAGAACTGCTGTGAGGTTCTGTGTGGCCCTGCTTACCCCAGGTACAGTAGTTTTGCTTGTATCCAGTGGCTCCAAAAAGTATTTTGATGCTTTGGATGTCATTGCATTGGACAACAAATGTGAAGACCTTTACTTTTACTTTTATCAAAGTTAAGTTAGTTTTGTGAAAAGCTCTAGCATTTCTTTGCAGAGGCTATATGGTTTGTGCCACATCTAAACATGGGATTGTATATCTTTGTCTTTCCTTCTAGTGTGTTGGACAGAAGAGGTGTGATGCTGGAAGACTCGTCTAGCCCCACCCCTTCTGATGCGTCTGCTGCTTCTACCAATAAGAGCAGCAACCCTGTGTCACAAACCACAGTAAGACAGCATTTTTATAAGTTTGTGAGTGAACAAGTCAGTGTACATTTGGCAGAAATGTTGCTGGCAGCTTTACTGTGCGTTGAGTAGTGAGTCTGCAAGAAATATCCTAAATCAATTACCCTAAGAGCTGAGAGGGTTAGAAGGCCAGGGAAAAGAACCATGTGGAGTAAATGAATGCATTAAGAGGTTTTAGCTTGATGTGGCTTTCATATTATGATATTAGCACTATGACTCTGCCATAGTCATAGTCATAGCGCTGAAGTCTGTACAGCTCTGCATGTCCATTATATCAGTAAAGAACCTAAAAATATATCAGTAAATATGTTTGGTCAAGTGGATCAGGGTTCCCACGGACATAGAAAACATCAGCAACTTTTAAAAGTGTTATTTCTAACAATTTCTATATATATTTTGTTTGTTATGCTTGGCTCTAAAATATTTAATTGGCTAGAAGTTGTTAGTGCTGTCTGAATAAAATTTACTTTACTAGTCACTAGATAAGCATTTCCTAACTTTTTTGTCTTGCAGTATGTTCTCCCACAGAACCATTTTAACTCATTTTTTCATTTTAACTTTTATTATAGTGAAGATAATACAGAATCATCATTAATATGATTAAATTGGCCATGGTCACTATTATGATGAATTACCTAAGAATCAAGTAGTTTCCTCTCTCTTTAGGGTTCCCGAAGTATAAATCCTATTCATTTTTCCCTAGGGGAATGGATTTTGAATGATTACTTATAAACTGTTGAAGACAGACCTACTGTGAGCTATGAGGTTGTTAAATGATGGTATATGTTTTTGAAACCATCAAATTATTTCAACATATTTTTCAAATAATCATGTTTAACAGTGGAATTCTTGGTGGAAAACTACATTACCCATGATTCTGCAAAGAAATCTTAACCAATCAGAGAATCAAAACAAGCAAATTGCACCAAAATAATTTTATGGTGGTTTCCGTCTCCCATGAAGCACTGTGTAATCGATGTAAAGCTAGTTTCTCTACACTCTCAAATTACTGAAAGATTTGTATGCAAATATACATTTTTTTCAAAAAAAAAAAAAAAAAAAAGCTTTTTGTGAGACACAGTCTTGTACCTTTTGTCTTTTTGTCTGATTTTCAAATACTTTTTTGCTTCAAAACAGTTTGTAATATTGTGATTGCTTTAACGGAAAAAAAAAATTCTTTCCAAGTTCCCTCTGAAAACTGCTTAAGTACTTACTGGGGTACATTTTAACCCTGGTTAAGAACAATGGCACTTTCACATTTATGTCAATATCACTCCTTGATTGCTAACGGTGTGTTTGCACTTCCTGCAGAAATCCTCTGCTCCCCTGATTCCCAATGAGCACACCCCTGATGATGCCAAACCCGGCATTGGTGCAGGCACCCAGAAGAGCGCCAGCTCCCCTAAAGAAGAGAAACCCCCCTCGCCAACATCCCCCAATGCCGTCGCCCCTGTGGTCATCAAAGAGTCGACCCACTAGCTTTGGCAACGTTCTCCAGACTTCTCTCCTACTTCTGAATGTGCACAAACACGCACAGAAAAACTGTTTGACTCTGATGTTCAAAACAGTGGCCTATGTTCTCTGATACTCTTTCACAGAGCGAGTTATCCTGCTCGGATCCTGCGCTAGCACTTGAGACTAGATCTGGAGGTCTTGAGACTCTCCTCTCTGAATCACAGCATGATGAATCTCACAATGAGGGAAATGAGGAGCCATAGACTGAATCGGATTAGAATAGGCTACCCTGAAACGCAATGAGGACATTATTTCCCTCGAAAGAGCTTGTTTTTTCAGTGTCATTACCCGTTTCTGTATAGCCTGCCTCCATTATTCCTAACTGTTTGTGTGCCCTGTAAAACCCATGACTAGCTTCTATAGTAGTTTGTGCAAAATGCCCTTTGGATTAGACATTTTTTTGTTTTCAAAGTGTGATAAATAAAAGTGCTTTAGTCATAATCTGACATTAGGCCCAACAAAACTGCTTTATTCTGTTGATGGGGTCATTTGGATCAGTTTAGTAAAGTCAGTCAGTTATAAATGTGATTCAACTCGGTGTCAAATCAGAAAGTTTAGCTCAGACTTGATTTCACAATCAGCATGGATGGTAGAAAGCAGAGGCTGTAAGATGTGTATGACAGTGAGTACAGGCCGATCTGCATCAGTAAGAGTGCCTTATCTATGCTCTACCATTACATCTACAGAGGACTCCATAATGCCCCAATACTACTCATACCTGTACATGTAAGTCAATCAATGTCATTTTTATACAATGCTAATGAGCTATCAGAACGCAAAAAAGCCATGGAGTTAATGTACATAATGTAAAAGTATCTGAGAAGCTGCAAATTCCCTATAAGAAGTGGAAAACATGCCTGATTTGTTATTTCTATTATTTTGATCTTGAAGTTAATACGTTACCTCCATATTGTCTTGTTTAGCGAGGTCTTTCCAAAACCGCCTGACATTTGAGCATCATACTATCTTTCCCCGCTTTCCTTTTCTCTAAGAGTTGGATATTACAAAACAAGACCAAGTATAAATGAAATATAAAGTTTGGTTTACACCTGAAAATGAACCTTTCTGAGTCTAGGCATGGAAAAGACCAGATGACCAATCTATCTTAAGTGTCATTTAAGCATGCTCTTGCATTCAGTTGAGAAATATCTTTACATTGTGTTTGTTTTTCTTTTTTCCACTCATTCTTTTCATCATGTTTAAGGTAGTAAAACTTGCCCCAGTGTAGATGCGAATATGTATTGTGGTCACCTTTACTAATTTCACTGTAGTATGTTGATGGCCACTTGTAAGGGACACACCTACAGACTTCAGGGACCTATAATATATTTTTACATGCGTTTCTCATCATAACCAGCTACACAGGGCAGTATTGTTAAGAAGTGAATTAAGTCATTTGGAAAAGCCAGCTTAAAAAGGTTGCCAGTTCAGTTCCATCTTAAAACATTTGGAAGTGTATGAGCTGGAATGTTTGTGAGATGCATTAGTTTGATTGTTATTAACTACTGGTGTTGCAAAATGTGTTGAGGGTAAAGGTTCATTAATGCAGGAAATGTAGTCACACATAACTAACAGAAAGTGCTTCAGATATTTAATTATAGCAAATGAGTACTATGGTGTGAACAATTGTGATGATTGATTACACTTTTACTGTGTATGGAAGATGTGAATATTCATTTGCTAGGCTGAAGGTATTACTGAGTATATGAAAATGTGCTTGAAGTTACGCTGAATCAATCCCGCTACTTTTTTTTTTTAATTATGAAATTTGTGTCATCATAACATGCTGATATGCTCATTTACTAAATGAGGCACAACTAAATCAAAATCTTTAATGCCAAGTCAGTGTAATGTGTAAATTTGGAATATTAGCAAATTATGGTCTACTCTAGATATTTGGATACATGCATAATGTACACATTGTACGTCATCACGAACTGGGTTATGTTTAGTTTGCTTGGTAATAACACTGTGATCATGTATATCCTCATACTCTTCACTTTCTACTTTATGAATTTGTGTGTAAATGTATGCTCATTAAATGATATGGTATTATTACAATTTCTTCTTTGCAGTGTAGTTTTAGTTTTTTTGTTGTTAAAAAAGAAAACCCTGAAAGTACAGACATCAATATCAAGACAAACAGAACAGTAAAAAAAAGAAATACAAGCATTGAATCAACAAAAGCTCTGAAAACAAAATAAACCATATTATAACAAACATTACCACAAACAGGAACCAAAATCATTGACTATAGAAGCAAAATAACAATATGCAAGTACATGTGCATTAACTGAACAATGTGCTTTTCCTCTTTCATGCCTGGCAAAAAAAAAATTGAGTGCACTAGTTGCGTGTTACTTTTTACATTCATTATGACAGAAACGGAAGAATAGTAGTATATAAAATGCTACTTCATAGCTAAAGATGATGAGAGTAAAATCAATATTTGGGGTAACACCATGCTTCTTATTTTATAATGTAAGAACATAGTCTTAGGTTTAATCCATGGAATATTGTGCGAAGTCAGTTTTTCAAAATCCCTTAAAAAACTTTGTTTCAGTTAGATTTCAAAGCATTTTGAAGATATTTAAATATAATCTTTCTGAACAATAAAGTCAAAGAGAGAAAGACTGTTGATAGATGATAGTACCTTCAAGACCTTTATGCCATCTTCTAAGAAGACCTATTGGCTTCTGTATGGGCTGTGCATATGAAATAGTTTTCTTCATGGAATTTAATCCAGCACTCTTAATCCATCATAGAGAGGTTAAAAAAGAGTTTTATAGAAGAGGGATACAACGAACATTCTGGTGGCGTCACTCTGTTTGATTCTCAGGACTTTCCTCCACCTTCATCTCCTCCAGTTGGTCCTGAACAGCATTGAGCTTTGTTTCTGTATCCGGATCTGTTTCTGGCTCCGGTTGGGATTCCACCTGGGGCTCCTCACGTCCATTTGCCAGATTCTCTGTGCTCTCATAACAACCTGAGTCCCGTGGCATTTCAGTCTTTTTGTCCTCAGTATCGGATTCATCTTCCGCTGGAGAACAGAAAGGATATTAGTACATCAAAAAGTTTTAAACAAATTAAAACTATGTTGGACACAATTAGGATAACAGTCTAGACTCGATGGCTCTTCTTGGACATACATTCATGAAGCAAATCTGTTGCTTTCAGTATCTTTACACGTTGCTCAGGGTCTGTAATGTTCAGCTCGTTCAGGTGAGACTCCTTCAGGCCGGTGAAGTCCTCCAAGCTCTGGAAGCCATGCATGGACAGGAGAGATCCCAGCTCCTGGGCACACAGTGGAGTCAATCATAAGAAGTCTAAGAGCGGATCCTCTTGTACTATGATGTAATGGCACACAAATTTAAAAGAAAACAGCAATGAAAGTAACTTGAGGCTTACAGTAAGGCCTATTCTCTCCAGAACTTCCTCCAAGGTTTTTGGTTTGGCTTTCTGGTGTCCGTGACTGTGGCATCGCTTCCTCTTTGGTGGCGTGTCCTCCTCTGGTAGTATTGTGACGTAGATGAATTTAAAGGAGCCCACTTTGTTATTGAGTTTACCAGTCCAGGTGCCTACTGGTGGCTTCTCAATAATCTGGATGATGTCTCCTTTCTGTGTGTTTGGAAAAATATCAATGCACTACATACAATATACTACAAATATTCCTTTTTTAAGGATTAGTTGTCCCCCAAAATTCTGTTATTTTATACTTGTTTGACTTTAGTCCATGAAACAAAAATTGGAATAATATGCTGGCTGCTTTTTATCTTGTGATTGGGAACTGGAGTTTTCAAGCTTCAAAAATGATGTGCTATATTAAAAAAAACATTAAATATGGCACACAGGTTGTATGGACCACTTTTTGATACTTTTACAGGACTTTTGCAACCATTTTGAAGCTTGAAAGCTTCAAAACTATCTGCATTGTAATTGTATGGAAAAAGGGCAGTCAGCACTGTAAAAAATATTTTTCAAAGTTGTAAATAAAAGATTATTGGAGTATGTTTTGAATAGAAGAGAAAATACTATTCTTTTCTAATAGTCTTTCTATTACAAAATGCCATGTTTAATTTAATGTGTTCTTTGCTGGGGTTTTTTTTATTTTATTATTTGTGAAATTTACTAGCAATTTGAGTAAAAATCATTGCCGAATTTTTAATAGCTCCTCAATACTCTTTTGTGTTCCACAGAAAGCAAGGCAAGTGTATTTGGTAACACTTTAGTATGGGGAACAATTCTCACTTTTAACTAGTTGCTTATTAGCTTGCATATTGGCTGTTTATTGGTACTTATAAAGCACATATTAATGCTTTATTCTGCATGACCATATTCTACACCCCTTAATGTTCCGGTGAGGTCAATCTGGCGTACAACCTCAACCTCACCGGAAGTGAGGTCTATACACGATCTGGCGTAGTTTACATGTACAGACCTCACTCACCGGAAGTGATTGCGCACTGAAGGCTGTTGGATATAGTGGTGTATTAGAGGTAAAAAATGATATAAATACTGTTCGGTTTCTCGCACAAACCGATTGTTTCGTGTCTTAAGACATCAATGTGTCGTCACGAGCCACAGGGATAAATTTGAATTTGTCTGTGCATGTTTTTTTTACTCTCATAGATGTTGTTATCATTCACATGCATTATACGACTAACAGACTGCAACGGTTGGAGTTAAACATTTTAATTTGTGTTCTACTGAAGAAACAAAGTCACCTATATCTTGGATGCCCTGGGGGTAATCAGATCAACATCAAATTGTCATTTTTGGGTGAACTATCCTTTTAATAAGCAGTAAATTAGGAGCTTATTAAGGCAAAAGTCGTAGTTAATAGTGAATATGTGTTCCCCATACTAAAGTGTTACTGTGTATTGTACTTATATAGCACATTACACAATGGTAATTCAAAGTGCTTACATAAAATTAATCAAATAAGAAGAAAAGAGAACAATAAACAAATAAAACACTGTAATTGGATAAACTAATCCTTTATGCTGACTTTGTTGATAAATATTTCAAAAATCCCTTTTTAAAAGACTGACCTGTAGTTTAAGAGATTCCATGTCATACGGACTGGGGGTGAAGTCAGTGTGGACAAGTGCTCTGCCGCAGAAGGGCCCCGTGTAGGTGCTGTCCTCCAGTCTCATACTGTCTCTCTGGCTGAAGCCACTGTCCAGACTCTGTCTGTCAGAACCTGCACATCAGGGGACAAAAAAAAATCAATCAATCAGCCAAAATCAACCAGCCTTATATGATCTTGGTTTAGCCAAGATATTGTACTGGTCTGAGATGGCTTACATCCAGAGAGCTGGCGTGAGAGAGGGCTGTGTATTGTGTCCTCTGAGCTGTTGGAGCACACAGATGTTCTGTTCCCGGCAGCGAGATCTGGCATCCAGTCATTTGGAGACATGGGAGACATAGAGCCGTCCTCCCCACTCTCATTCTGAAATCAACAAATGTAAACAATTTACAGATCATTTGAATTCATATCCTCATGAATTTCTTTACGCCGCTGGAAACATCAAGAGATTGCTGACTGTATAAAATATCCCGATATCATCCACACGGGGGAGACAAATTCAAGCAGCTTTTCTTAAATGGTTGCTAGGATGGTAGTTTCCTTAGAAAATTACTTGGAATAGAATAGAATAGAATATGTGAATTTAAACATGGAAACGATTCACATTAGGGTTCAGTTAAATAATGGAGTAGGTATCATGAACATACAACTTTTATAGCATGTATTTCTATAGTTTAAGGCTATTTTATAAATGCCAATTAAACATGTAATTTTAAAAATAATATATATAATTTAATTTACACAACTTAAAAAGCTAAAAATGTTTTAGAAATTTACATTAACCAAGGATTAATACATTCTGTAAAATAATTTATACTTGAGAGCCAAAGAGAATGTGTAAATAATACTTGTGCTTTCCACTCACCCCCTCCTCCGCAAGGGCTTTCTGTACCATCTTGGACGTTTTACGGGTCATTGTGCGAGATATGACATTTCTCCATTTCTTTCCAAGTTTTCCGTTACTTTTCCCTGAATCATCTGGTGGTGCACCTTTCAAATGCTGTAAGAAATTTCACAAAAAAATTGTGCTTTTAGTAATTGTGAACTGCTGTTTTTACTGTGCACTTGCTCAGTATAGCTAAATTTGTCTTATCGACTCATCAAACTTCCTCTTGTCTTGTCTAAAAAGAGCAACAGACAATGAATATTTTTTTTTTAGACCTGCTGTTCTGTGCACTGTGCACTCCATCGTTAAAGAAACTGAGAGACCTCTGTTAGAACTAATTGCCATGATTTACCTCAATTAACCTCACTGTGACTGTTTTTAATTACTGTTTGCAGTTCTTTGATGTGTTATTCATAACCCATTTCTAATGTGCCATGTTAAACAGTGTCATCATGTTTGTCCAGGCTGAGCTGAATCAGCACATATTTGTTTGTGGTATAACCACAGTAAGTAGTGTTAGTTTTAAAGCAATTGGCCCCTGTTCTCAGGAGAATTTCCAGTAAAGTTTGTGACTGTGGTTTTTGTGTCACTACCACAGTGAGTCAATGTGGCTCCTCCTCTCTGAGCTCTACCTCTAAATGTCAGAGGCTGTTCCTTTACTGTGAGGACAACGTAGGCACAGACAAAAAAAAAAAAGTACCTGTCAGCATCATGGGGATTTTACGTCAGTCCGTTACATTACCTTTGTGTTTATCTCAGCACCTCACTTAACTCCCCCACAGAAGGCTATTCAACACTTTTGTTATCAAACAGACAACGACATTGTTTTAACAACAATATATATTCAAAAAATGTATATATGTATGTTATTTATTTGTGTTAATGTCTTTATTATGATAACATAATGTCTTATTTGATAGAAAAAATATAAACACTATTTTTCAGTAAGATTTTTTATATTTATGAAAGAAGCTCACCATGGCTGCGTTTATTTGATTTAAAAATCAATGTGAAATATTATTTTTTAATTTTTAACTTATTGTAATATATTTAAAAATGTAATATATTCCTGTGATGGCAAAGCTGAATTTTTAGCAGCCATTTCTCCAGTCTTCAGTGTCACATGATCCTTCAGAAATCATTCTAATATGCTGATGTTCAAAACAGTTGAGCTGCCCAATATTATATATATATATATATATATATATATATATATATATATATATATATATATATATATATATATATATATATATAGAGAGAGAGAGAGAGATTAAAATTGTTAAAATTATACCACAATTGTGTACTCTTAAAAGCAGACAGAAGGCTCTCTGCTTGAATGGCTCATGAAAGGATGACATCCTGTCTAGATATTTTTAAAATAGTGTGTTTTAAGATGAAGCAGTTACTAAGCACCATTCTAGCAGTTTAAGGTCAACGCTGACTTTGCAAATGAATATAGACTGACACTGAGACACCAGATATTGGTCAATTTGCACAGCTACACATTATCTAATATTTCTATACCCATAAGACAGGAGTGAGTTGGAGCTTGAGTTCAGCAACTACATCTCCATAACAAACTATTGCACTTACAGTTTCATCCAAGGTAGCCTCAGGGCTCACTACAGGTGACGATGGCTTTGGCTTCATAAAGTCTTTGAAGCTGCTGGATCTTTGCAGAGACAGCTATGAACACAGAACAGTTTCTCATCAGTATAAGAAAAAAAGAAAACTATTTAAAGTTACAGTAGTATTCAGATACAGGCGGACGGATGGACGGACAGGCAGATAGATAGACAGACAGTTAGATAGATAGATAGATAGATTGATTGTTTGTCCTATACTGTTCACATTTTTTTGCTCATGACCCAATGGCCTTAAGGTTGAATGCAGAGTCATCCAGCATTATGCTGATGAAATGTTATTTCTATGCATCATGAACAAATCCAGTTTAGTTGAACTGATAGCTCATGTTATAATGGCCATTAAATGCAATTGTATTTCCACAAGCATATATCTTGATCAATATTTGGAAGCATTATCAGACCTCCAGAGCAACATTTGAGCAAAATACATATTTTTCAGATCCATAGACCAGATGCAATTTTAAACATGAATTACACTTGCTTCAGCTCATTAGTGTTTTGTAGTATGGAAAAGCCTTTGAATTGTCTGTGAAAAATAAGCTGTCATAGGTTTTCACAGATAGGAAAATGTGTTTATTGACACTTTACTTTACACTTTACAGTGTCAATGTAACATCTCAGTGTAATTGAAAATATAGCAATAACAATGTGCCAGTCTGTATCAGATCTGCCCGTACTTCTTACTACAAAGGGCCAAAAATCACACTTAATTAATGGCCATTGGAACCAACTTGAATAGATAGAGTATTAGTAGACTGTCTGCTTAATATTGGGTCTCCAACAGACATTCTACTGACTCTAAGTAACTTTGCAAGTACATGCCAACTTATTCTACTAATCCTAACCTAACAGTCTACTAATACTCTAATGAGAGATAGTTGACATGTAGTTGCAAATTAATAGGAGTTAGTTGACATGTAGCTGCAAAGTTAATTATAGATTACTTAAAGAATGTCTAAAGTGGAATGTCGAAATAAAGTGAAACCATATTCTGATATGGCATGGTGGGCCAAATCAAAGGTGGTCATGGTCTGACTTTGGCCTATGAGCCCTTTGGGCATTTCTGATCTATATGATAAAGTAATTATATATCACATGATGTTAATTCATATTAATCAGTACTTATGCATTTACACTGTAAGAAACACTGTATTGCAAATTGTGGCTTGTTAGAGTCGATTCATTCATAATTAAGGCACTTTTTTAATAACTGATAAAATCATTCAGTGTGGGTTTTGTGGGCTGCTGTGCATATTTGTTCCAATTTGACTTTTTCTGTTATCTAAACCTTTCATTGTGCCACTTTTCTTCAGCACAGGAAGTTGGCATGTCACAGCCAACACGCAGCCAATCACTGCAGAGCTGTGCACTATCTAGACAACACACAACAGACTGCAATCTGCTAAGCCAACCAAATGCAAGAAGAGATTGTTCAGCTAGTCAAAACTTGTCTTTTATTTGAAAATCAGATTAAATTAAATAGTTCCACTGTTGTGGAATTGTAACATGTCAATCTAACAAACCTTCCCTATTCATTTCCCCACAACTGTGACAACATTCTGCATCATCATAAGATATGATGAAATATATTTTTTGACCGATCTCGACTGAAATGATTACTCATAATCTAAACCATGACCAAAGAGGAAACTGTAGCATTTGAGATGATATGGTGGTGATCTGGTGAAGTGTTTTTATTTACATCATGGCAATGAACTTCAACTGTATACTACATCCTCTGCTCTGGATAAGACTATAAGAAAGACATTGGTTTAAAAAAAGTATAAATAAAAGACATCAAAGTAACCGTGATGCACAACAGCAAGACTTCCAGATCTCGCTTTGCTTGAGTTACATGCAATTATGAAGCACCTGCAGTTTCAGAGAGGAGAAATATCGAAACTGTTGGTTGTTACACGCAAGTGAATCAAATGGAAAATAAGAGTAATGCTAGAAGCAGTTAACCGCTGAACAAGAAGTGGAGGGGAGCGGGCTGTGAAGACATATACATAAATGTCACTTTGAATTTTGGAGATGTGTTTGGATGCTGTGCTCTGAAGAGGTAGAACCGCTTCAGGATGTGTGTTGCGGTCTGATGTGTTTCTACAGGAACTGCTGCACAGCCATGCATTTCACCCAGAACAATCATACAGTTTCAGTTCTTAAACTTAAGAATAACAGGTCTGAAGACAAACGGGACATATTACAATAGGACTATTATTCACATAGATGAATGAAAACCCCTCTCAAAGTACTGTTGATTCAAACAATCAGCAACAAAAGCACATGTGTTCTGCTCTGATGCATCTTTTTTCATGTTTAAACAGCCTATAATGTGTGTTGGTGTTCTCTTGGGAATGCAGACCTCCAGAGAGGTCCTCAAAGAACATCAATTCTGGCTTCAACTCTTCAAAACAGGGCCACACATGTAGATTAAGACACAAACTCTTACCTTCTTCTTTTGCACCTGAGCCTGCTCCTTTTCAGATGCGTTGGATGGTTTCCTCCGTAACATGTTGATCCAGTAATATTCTGACTCTATAGCTGTGGCAGTATGACACTGGGCTGTTAAACTAATTTCTGTCAGTCTAACTGCCACGGTGCCCACTCACAGAGCGACAAAAGCTACCAGAAAAGGAAGAGGCAGAAGAAAAGCTCTTCTCTGATCACTGGAGTGGAGAACTAAACGCTTGAGGAAGTCACATGACTAGACAGGAACTTCTTTTTTTAAAAGGTGGCTTTGGTTGCAATGGTTCATATCAGATAAAAACAAACCAATGAAATAAAAACATAAAGGACCTATTACTTATATACAGTACAGTGATACAGAACATCTTCAGCCTGAAGAGCACAAGGAATGATTTTGTATTTCTTGAGATAAACAATCACTTAAGTCACTGATATAATCAGTCCTTCAGTCATCATCATCATGCATACATAAAGCAATTAGATCAGTAATAATTCCTATTAGTAATTAGGCCATGTCTATCATAAAGGTGCCTCTGACTACTGAGTTACAAAGTCATTGTGCTGAGACCTGCATTTAAGATCAGCCATCTGAGACAGACAATAGAGGAGTGTGAGTTAGCAGAGAGTTATTTCTGTTTGTTTGTTTTACACCACTTGGTCATAAGATACCTGACTGTTTAACTCCCTCCAAAAACGAGCCTGTTATGAGTATGAAATATTTGGACAAAAGCAGCCGGTGTCTACAGCACATGTAACATGCAGTACATTACTTTAGAACAGTGATTTCAGTTGTACAGACAGCGGACAAGCACACTAGCAACTGTAATGAGGTCATCGTTTTCAACACCTCCTGTTGCTGTATACTTCCTCTTTATGTATGGTCACGCCATAGACAGAGCCTCGACTAAAACATGACAAATAGAATCACATTCATCAGTCCTATTTTTGTGAAGATAAGGAACAATGTTCAAAGTTGTTTTGAACTGGAGGAGAACAGCCAAACAAAAGAGTGCAGAGAGAGAGAGAGAGAGAGAGAGAGAGAGAGAGAGAGAGAGAGAGAGAGAGAGAGAGATAGAGAGAGAGAGAGATAGAGAGAAAGCGGACGTCTCAGAAACCACATTCACACCTTACTGTGGTTCTGACGGAACTGTTGCCAAGCAACAGCACCTCTGCAGGCATGAGCCCTTCACATGCAGCAGTGCTATTGACAGCAGCTCGCTTTAGGCCTGTGATAATTAAAGGGGATTGAAGAAGCTGGTTTCTCAGAAAGTGCTGTTGAGGTGTGTGTCTGCTATGATATCTGTGTGATATCTGTGTGGGCAATAGGACGGGACTTAGAGCATTAGGTGCTCGGTGTCATGCTGTCATGTCTGTTTCAGTGCTCTAAACCATGCCCTGCTCTAAAACCTACAAACCCAAATAAAATGAACCAACCGGACATGACATACTGTGCCAATATCAAGTCATTTTTACACAAAGCAGTTTTTTTTCAGTTTGCTGTGGGATTCATTGAAAACATTCAAAATCTTCCAGTTGAATAAATGATAGATGACCACAAGATGATTTATATAAAGTATTTAGCTGTAGCTTCGCAGAAAATTTCACTGTGAAGTTGAGTAGCAAGTTACTTTGTTTTCCCATGTATTGACCGACACTTCTCCTGTGCCCATTAAGAGAAATCGTGAGTAAGTGCAGAGGCGTTGTGTAAACATGATGGTTATTGTAGTTCTACATTGAGCAGGGATTACTCATTTCGCACAAAAACAGGTTCAGAATCCCTTAAAGTGATTAAAAACAGTGAAATGCAAACTCAGAATATTACGCAAACCGGCAATAATTAAACATTTTAAATGACACAAATATACTTTATGTATTTAATCTCACTTTATTAAGCAATGTCTTTGCTGCTGACCTTCGATGATCCAATTCATCCAATATTCAACCATACTAATAAGCAAAAATGACTTCAGATAAATATCACATTGTTTTTTTTTATTTTTTTTTATTGCTGCTGCTTTTATTTATTTTGTTAAGTATAGTGCTGAACCTTATTCTCCTGCATCCTATTCTTCTGCAATCCAGAATGGCAGCACAGCTGAAAGGTTTGTTTGAGCTGTGCCCTCTACTATATACAGACGTAAATTTAAATTTCCTTCCGCCTACAGAACCTTTAAATTTGCCAAAAATAGAATAACTTTTTTGTTTTTAAAAAACAAGCAAGCCAAGCCCAGATGAGGAAAAAGTAATGCAAAAGTAATGTAATGTAACGCATTACTTTCCATAAAAAGTAACTAAGTAACACAATTAATTAATTACAATATTGTAATGCATTCCTTTTAAAAGTAACTTTCCCCAACACTGCTAATCAATGTTGTGCTTCGTACTATATGCCAAAAGTGTCTATGAATTTACACTCATGGAGTAATTTATCTGTATTTTTGTGATGAACAACTGGAACGAATGAGCCAGCAGAAAAAAAAAAACTTAAAGTTGAGCCTTGTATTAACAAATTAAACGTTTCAAAAAAGAGTGGATCTATTTATGAAATTATTTTTGTGGTAGAAGTAGGTGTCATGTTGAGTGTTTTTGTTGTCTGCATACTATTTTCACTCAGTGGAGTGGACATTATTTGATACCTACAATTATGACTGTTAAGTATGAAAACATAGATATCAAATGTAGTGTAGATACTGTAGTAATCATATTTTAATAAACTATAAATCAAAAACTTTGTCATAAAATACATTATACAATATTAACACTAGTTTAAACATAGGCCAAAACCTAATGAGGTCTGATAAATCCATTGAAAATGGCTGAAATAACCAGATCAAAGAGAGGCAGTACCAAATGCTGTGGTGTAGGCCAAGCTCTTCAGACGTATTTACAGCAGATTATGCAGTACAACAGAAGCCAGCACTGTTAGTAACAGTGTGCCTGAGGAGATGACAGCTGAAGCTCCAGCTGTAAGGAAAGGTGCTGTGTGCTTCATCATCCAGTTATACTCTTCCTTCAGCCCCTGCCTCTCCAACTCGGGACCCACCATGCTCCGGATGGTCTCATAGTATGAGTTTAGCCAGGACAGCTACAAGAGAACAACAAAGACAGAGACATATTCTGCACTGCCAACACTGAAATCAACAACTGATGTTTGTTTATGAAAGTAAAAATAGGGATTTTTAATTTTCAGCGAACCAACAACCCCCTCCCAAGATGTATTTCTAGTGAAAAGCGTCTGTGGGCACTTTGTCAAAGGAAACCAACACTAGAAAACAACATATTTTTAAGCACACAAACCTGTGGTTTTAACCTGGTTTACTACCCATATTTTACATTGGAAACCAAATGGAACCCAACGCATCCCAACAGTAACACAATTGATTATGATATGAAAGTAAACACTGGTGTATTTGTATAAAAAATACAGAAAAATTTTTATTATTTAAAATACCTGCTCAGGACTTAGAAGAGATGTGTTTATCAGTTTTCTGTCATAAGGCACCAATGAGACTGTTTCAAATGTCAGGTAATTGCTGCTATGCTAGTAGGGAAAAACAGGGAAAAAATGCACATATTATTAAAATGTCATTAGGCACTGCCCTTGGCTAGCTGCACTGGATTTACAGAGTTCTAGACCCCACTAATTTGAATGTACCTTTGTAGTAGCTGGAACAGTGACGGCAACGTCCTCTATCCTTATACCAAAGTCATTCTCCTTGTAATAGCCAGGTTCTAAAGGAGAGTTTGTCATTTTAAAACTTTAAGTATCAAACGAAGGCAATTATAATGAGCTGCTTAATGATTCCTCACCAATTGACGTAAACATCCCCTCTTGAAATGGAATATTATTGGACTGAAAACCCACAGGCCCTATCAGAGAGAAAACAAATACATTATATGGAGAGATCTATCAATTAGCAGAGATATAACAATAAGAAAACATATGATATTATAAGCTCACCAAGGCTGCATTTATTTGATAAAATATGAACAAATCAATATTTTAAAATGTAATTTATTCCTGTGATGCAAAGCTGAATTTTCAGCATCATTACTCTGGTCTTCAGTGTCACATGATCCTTCAGAAATCATTCTAATATGTTGATTTGATGCATAAGAAACATTTCTTATTATTATCAATGCTCAAAACAGTTGTGCTGCTTAATCTTTTTGTGGAAACCGTGATACTTTTTTGTTTTTCAGTATTCTGTCAAAGAACACCATTTATTTAAAATAGAAATCTTTTGTAACATTACAAATGTCTTCTTTGTTGTCACTTTTGATCAATTTAATGCATCAGTATTCATTTATTTAAAAAAAAAAAAAAAAAACACTGACCCCAAAATTTTAAACAATAGTGCATTTTACTTTACACAAATGCATCTATATAAAAAGATTACTGAGATAAATATATAAACATGTTAGAGAATTAGACTTACATTCATGGACTCCAAAGTAGTTGCCCACACCATGACCAGTGCCATGACCATAATTTAAACCAACTTCCCACAATGCTCTTCGTCCCAGCATCTCCATGTTCACGCCTATGATGGGAATAAAAGCACATGATTGGTTAGCACATGACAGGTTTTGTGGAGGGCACTGTGAAATGTCTTCTGTGGATAGGGGGCCCTCTTGTGGAAGTACCAGGGCACGGTTGCTTGAAGGGAGATTGTGATAAGTAGATCCTCACCTCTAGTTCCAGCAGGAAAGATGGTTCTTGAAATCTCAATATTTCCCATGAGCACCCTTGTGTAGGCCTCCTATCAGAGTAAAACAGAGAGAAAGCAGTTTTCTTTTTAGTAGATATAAGTATAAGCATAAAATTATGTTCTGCATCGTCAGTATCTCCCTATATGCCTGCCGTTCACTACCTTTTGAAAGTCAGTGGGTTTACCCCAGTGCACAGTACGCGTTATATCAGTGGTACCATCCCTGTAACAGAAAGAGATAGCTGGTTTAGTACTTGATTTGTTGGTTTAACTTAAATAGTCAGTAAATAACCTGGCTGCCTTAAAATTTTGAGTTCATTGAAACAAAAATATTTGAGTTAATATAGAGAAAGAGGTGTTGTTCTCTCTTTCTTTGTATTAACTCAATAAAAATTTTAAGGAAACCAGGTTAATTACTATTTAAGTTAAGCTCACAGTGAGCTTAGTTATATGTATCATGTTTTTGCACACAAACAGAACTGTACTAATAGTACTATGAAACTCACAGGTACTGTCCTCCAGAGTCAACAAGATACATCTCATCCACTGTCAGCCTCCTCGCAGTTTCAGTAGATGGACTGTAATAAATGAGAATAAATATAGGTAAATACATTGAATATAATTAAATAGTATAAATAAATAGGAAGACATATTTATTACCTGTAGTGAGCAAGAGCAGCATTAGGTCCACTTGCAGAAATGGTCTCAAAACTCGGCCCTCTGCTGTTCTTTTGCTTGCTGCCAAAACACAAATTAAGGGGTTGTGTTTCTCAAGAAAAAGGAAGTAAATGTGTTGCACAAAGTTATTTACTGTACACAAGAAGAGCATCTTATGAATTAATGTCCTTGATGTAGGAACAGGTTCTACTTGTGCAAATGTTATGCCTACAATGAATGTTAAGAAAGACGGTTAATATAGAGCAACAGTCTTATTCTGTAAGTAAATATTAATTTAGTTTTCTCCATTATACAATATTCAGCTATAATGTAGCCTATACATCTTTTATATATCATTAGATATTAAAACAAAATAAAACAAAAGAAGTAAAAATAAAATAAAATATAAATAACATTTAACTGCAAAATTGACTGAGAACACTACCCACGTGTGTCATAATATAAATAAATAAATACAATATCATTTAATTGCAAAATTCACTGTGAAGAACTATTCTAATCATGTGTATATGCATATGTGTAAAGGTATAAATATTTCGCAAAACATTTAAAACACATTGTTTTATACTTATAATGAAGTTATAAGTCAGTAGTTTTATCCATAATTCATAATGTCTTGTACTTTTGAACTCTTCTCTCAGATTTTCACTTTGCTCCCCTTCAAATTAGAGTTAATGTTGATGCTGATCTTGGAGCTGGTTCTCTAATATTGAGAAAATGAATGTTAAATATAGACTTGGAACCCTTAAAAAGTGAGCAATCACTATTAATTCCATGTGTTTTATGTGTGAGTGGTATCAGTGATGAGGGTTTAGCTCCGCTGTTCTGTACCTGCGACACTGATCAACAAATTGTGCTGCTGTGAGTTCGGTCTCTGTGGTTTCTGGAACTTTCTTTTCAAGCCACAACAGAAGCTGCATGACTGCGACTGCGTCCCTAACCTGTGGGAAGCCAGAGAGGATGTTCACCCATCGTGGCTGAATGCAGTCAACTAAGGTCTGGCTCTAGGCCATAAAACACCAGAACGAAGATGTTTGTCCATGCACTTTATCTGATGCAGCTGTTTTAGATTGAAAAACTCATTCTGCAAAATATGTCAATAGACCATTGAATACAGCAAACATCATCAGTAAAAAAGATCCCAATATGTTTGATGGAGGTTCTACGATAAGGAGAGATAACACATTGATTGAGTTGAATCAAGCTGCAGTAAATGGAGTCTGCCTGGCTTCCTAATGTGGCTTTATGTTGAGATAAAGTGCACTTCAATCTAGAAATTAAGATAATACAACACAGGTATCAATAAACAGTGTCTATCCGGCTGATGACTGCTGAAGTCATTTGGGGAGAAGAGTGTGTGCAAGGTTCCATTTGTTAACATAAACTAACGATGAACAGTGGTATTTTTTTAACTAACACTAATAAAGATTAACACATACCATATTGCTCATTGTTAGTTAATGTTGGCAAATGCATTAACTAATGGGACCTTATTATAAAGTGTTACCGTGTCCTCTTACATGAGCCTCTTTGAGAATACGCTGCTCTGTCTCATCTTTCACTGCTTTCGTGGTCAGTACCGGAGAGTAGGTGCTGGTCAGTAGTTTTTCCTTAAAGAGATAAGACAAGTTAATCTGTGGTAAAATATTGTCTTCACCTGTCTGGGGGACACAAGCTGCATTATGAAATCATAGTTTCATCCATCCATCCATCCATCCATCCATTTATCAACAGAATCCATCCATTCATCCACCCACCCATCCATACATCTACAGAATCCATCCATCCATCTACAGAATTTACACTCTAAAAAATGCTGGGTTAAAAACAACCCAAGCTGGGTTGAAAATGGACAAACCCAGCAATTGGGTTGTTTTAACCCAGCGATTGGGTTGTTTTAAGCAAACATATTTAACCCAGCCGCTGGGTTAAAACAACCCAATTGCTGGGTTTGTCCATTTTCAGCCCAACTTGGGTTGTTTTTAACCCAGCATTTTTTAGAGTGCATCCATCCATCGATCCATCCATCTACAGAATCCAGTACATCCATCTATCCATCCATCTACAGAATCCATCCATCCACCCATCTACAGAATCCAATACATCCATCTATCCATCCATTTACAGAATCCATCCATCCATCAATCTACAGAATCTATCCATCCATCTACAGAATCCATCCATCCAGTCCTAATATCTACCACACTGCTCTGCATGTTTAAAGGACTAATTATGTCTGGGATTGTATTTCTTGAAATCTGAAATTTTCCTTGCAGAAAGGAAAAACAGGAAGGAGTCACATTAAACTAAACTTTTAAACATTGTTTGTTGCCTCTGATCTAACGGTCACAATATATATTTATTTACATATCTATTGATAAAATAATATTTCAGTCAGACTTGGAAGGGCAAAATAAAGTGGCTGAAATAGCTGTGCAGCGTATCAAAAATAGAAACGGCTCTACTGATTATAGCAATCTAATTTTGTCACACTGTCACACATGCCTGACGTAGAAGCATAACTAAACTTTTTTGATAGATGCGAGCACACATGCTTGTTTGTCGTCTCCAAAGATTAGTTACATATTTACATTTATGTTTTAGGCTTTTAAAAGCCATATGGGAAAAATATAACTTACTACTGTTTAAAGCTTCTTGAACAGAAGTGCATGATCACATTAAAGACCAAACCAAATGCAGAAAGTGAAAATTTATTATTAATACTAACAATTTAGGGGCTGTGTATGGAACCATCTCAACCATATTCAGCCTGCAGATAGTTTGAGACTCCTTATTTACATGCTGTTTGAGCATCTAAGCTGACATGCACATACCAGCAGTCTATATTTTGGATCTAGGTCTTACCTCAGGAGTGATAAGCTCATACAGGGCTTGGTTGGTGTACTCTGTACCCACCCACACCCTCACGTTGGGTCTCTGTAGATAGGACCGCAGGTATGTGCGCACAGAGCTGTACTCAAGCAGCTGCACACAATAGGTCTGGTAGCACGAAGCATTCAGGTACACCTTCAACTCTTCTGATATTCGTTCATTGTGCACAAAGAGCCTGGCAAAGGAGGTTAGTTAGAAACTTTACACCAACTAATTATAGTGCTGTTATTATGAAACAGAGGAACTTGCCATATCTCATCCATTGACAGTAGAGTGTAAGAATAGAAGAATGGATTAAAAGGGATGTCGTTGCCTCGTAGATTAAACAGCCCTGAAAATAGAGATGCAAACTGAAATGCTTTGGCCCGACAAGAGTTTTATAGAGTGATTCAGAGATAATCTCCTGCATTTGGCTTTGTGTTGTGCTTACATGCGGTCTCATCCAAAGCTGAAAGCAGCACAGCGGTGGGCTTGTATGGATTGTCACTTATTTGGGCTCGTATCTGCTCTACTTTCATTGGCCAGGTCCTCTCTGAACAAAATAACAAACACACACATGCTCAGTGTCATTTTCAACTACATCAAAACCTTAAACAAACAGTGCACACAAAAATTATTGAATGAATCATGAATTATGAAAATGAAAAATGAATCATTATTTCAAGTCTAATTTTACAACGATTTAGCCTATCCACTTAAAAAGATGATTGAATGATTCTGTGTTTAAATGATTCATTCACGAATCAGAATGATTGGGTTCATACAGAGACCCTAAAAGGGACATGCTGATGGAAAAAAAATTAGATGTTGAGAAGATGTTGCATTCTCTCGCAAATGTTTTGCTTTCACTGAGAAACTTTGAGTTTGGTCGTAAAAACTTTGTGTTCCCTCGCAAAAACGTTTGTGTCTTTGAAACTTTGCGTCTCATCTCATATTGTTTTCATGTCCCTTTAGGGGCTCCGTAGGTTCTCAACTTCACCACATTGACTCACAGAATCCATCCATCCATCCATCCATCTACAGAATCCACCCATCCATCCATGAATTTTTAATTTATGTTAACTGACAATCTTCAAGTTGGGACTAAATCATTTTGATCTGTTTCTCACACAAAGCTATATTCAGAAGACTTGGAATAAAACTCACAACTTGTTTTAGAATACTTTCAAATACTCTACTCTTATTTGAACAAGAGCAACAAGAACAGAATTTCGCATTTTATGTCCCACAGAAGAAAAAAGTCATGCAGGTTGGAACAACATGAAGTGATTTTAGTTTAACTATTCCTTTAATCATGCTTCATTGACTTTCTCTTCACACCAGAATGAGCTGGAATATCCCCTCTGTCTACTGGCACTGCCGTAAGTTATATCACTAGTCATTAAAGATTAAATAAGAGCTTTATTGCTCTGTTTGTCATGATCTTATGGTCCTCTGCCCAGTTCGCTTGGCACTTATCAGTCAAGTGATGCTGATAAGACATGCACACACCAATGACACTGTCAGGTAAGCGCATGGGGTTGTCAGGAGGCAGAGGAGGTTGATCTGTCCATATTTTATCCACCAGGTTATCAGGAATAGACTTCAGGATCCGGCCTGCTGGAGCCAGGTTGGTGTTGTAGATGCCAAATGTGTCTGCAGCAACAAAGAATAGTGACCGAATGATTCAGGACTGATTTTGATGATCATTTTGGTTCCTAGATTTTTTTTTTTTTTTTTTTACTTATCACACATACTTATCATATCATTTTAAGACATTTTATATACACCATCATTCAAAAGTTTGGGATTGGTAAGATTAGTTTTCTTAAAAGTCTCTTATGCTTACAAAGGCTGCATTTATTTGATAAAAAAATACAGTAAAAACAGTAAGTGAAATAATATTACATTTATTATATTTGTTTTCTATTTGAACAGACTTTAAAATGTGTGATTTTTCAGAAATCATTCTAATATGCAGATTTGGTGATCAAGAAACATTTATTATTATTATCAATGTTAAAAAAGCTGCTTAGTATTTTTTGTGGAAACCATGATTCATTTTTTGTCATTTTTTTGTAACCATATAAATGTATTTACTGTCTCTTTTGATCAATTTAATACATCCTTGCTAAATAAAAACAACAACAACGTGTGTTTACACTATTTCAATAGTCTGTAGACATAAGTAACTTTGCAGCTACATGTCAACTCACTCTCATTATTTTGCAACTACATGTCAACTAACTAACTAACATTAGAGTATTAGTAGACTGTTAGGTTAGGGTTAGTAGTAGAATAAAATTATTACTAGAATAAGTTGGCATGTACTTGAAAAATTATGGTAGCACTTTATTTTACAGTCCTGTTCTGCATGTACATACTATGTACTTATGTAGCAATTACTAGGTAATTAACTAGGTACTAACCCTGAACCTACCCCTAAACCTAACCTCATATTACCAGTACTTTCTTGGGTAAGCACAATGTAAGTACACATACTCTAAAATAAAGCGTAACCAAAATTACTTATAATCAGTAGAATGTATGTTGGGGGACCATCCATATAAAGTGTTAGCATATTAAGCTAACCATATTAATATTAATATGCATTATTAAGCAGACACTCTACTAATACTCTAATGACTGGTAGTTGACATGTAGTTGCAAAGTTACTTATATTTAGTAAAGTGTCTAAAATTCACTATTGAAATAAATGTGTTGCCAAACTTTTATGTTTAGTTTGATTTAGTTTCCTGTTACTGTTTGCACCTATGTCTTGTTAATCTAGTTTTCCCTGTGTACATAAGCCCCAGTGTTTGCTGTATTAGTTTGTCAGTTGGTCCTTGTACTCCTGCCATTTGTTTTCCCTGGTATCTAGTTTTGTTTTGTTATTAAAATACCTGCTCTAAGAACTTTGTCTCTGCCTGCCTTCCTTGCTCTCCGCTTTACATTATTTCCACACATTAAACCGGAATACAACATTTTAACAGAAAACATCACACAATTCAGCTCATCTTATTGTATTTGCTCACCTACAGAGAAGAGGAATGGGTCAAAGCCCACCTGATCTCCCTCAGGGATCTCTAGGATTAGCCAGTTGGAAATGCTGCGAATGGAGCCTGTGAACCAGTAGTTAGACCAGGAAATTGTTAAACGCTCAGATCAGTTAATATGGAGGAATCAGAGGAAAAATAAAACAGTTCTACACAGTAATCAATATAATATATATTTTTCAATACATATTAACTGGAATATGTGCTAGAAAAGGCATTCATACTTCCACGTTTAACTTCATTTAGACAAGTTTAAAATATTAACTTCACTCTCATAATTTGCTTCTCACCATCTCGCTCTAGCTCCCAGTTACAGTCCATTTGTCTCTCTGCTTGAATCCAATAGCGGCTATCGGTCCACAAAACAGCCTTGTTTTGAGTAATTACTGCTGTGCCTAGGAATTAGAAACAGACTCTTGTTAGTTATAATGGAATACATGAGTGAGCCATTTGTTCAGGTCCAAAACATAATGTGACTGAGAATGATGCATAGTGATACAGCAATATTATGATTGGTTGGCTGTGAAACACCTGCAGAGCCAGTGAAGCCAGACATCCAGGCCAGTCTTGCATCTCTGGGGGCGATGTACTCACTCTGCCAATAAAATCACAGTCAGTTACTGTCACAGAGTTAATGTCTGAGAATTATGAAAATTGAAGGACGAGATGAGGTCAAACATTTATGAAAATAGCTACAGAAGTGACAAAAATGGCCAGTGTTTTTAAAATGTGGTGGCAAAAAAATTTTTTATCTAAAAAAAACATTTGATTAATTTCATATTCTATTCTGTAGATGTTAGACCTGTAGCTTTCTCAGAGTGTTGAATGTATAGTTCATATGAATGCATAGTTCTTGATTTTTGATTAAAAATGAAAATCGCATTTGATTATAACTGTTAAAATAGTAGAATTTATTTTGACATTGGTATTTATTTGACATCAGTGCATAGCATGTTTTGTGTTTTTAAATGGTTAGGAAAAAAGAAAGAATAAATTCCAAGGGGGCCAATATTAACCCTTAATATATAAGATAATTTCTGACACTGTTTAGCAGTTTAGTACCAGATGAGCATCTGTGGCAGGGATGATGTAGGCAGAGATGTTCAAGGGGATCATGGACTCTCTCAAGTCACGAAGCCTCAGAGTTGTGTTTACAGCTGTTGGTGGCAAATACTGGAACAAAAAGGAATTAATAATTTAATTATTGCATCAAAATTATTTACTGTATCTGTCAATTAAATGTAAAAATGTTATCCTCAAGAATATTAAATATCACAAATTTAATGCATTTACTCAGACAATGGATAAGAACAAGAGTAAAAGTTCACAGAAAACACCCACACACACACACTTCAGAGATCAGATTTAGGGTGCGCATGACCTAAAAACATTTCTTATCAGAGGAGAAGATCTCCTCTCTGAGAGGCCAGATTAATTTCTCTTCCTGCTTCTCTCTGAGCTAAAGATGAGTCCTAGCAGTGGGCTGAATCAGTTGTGTGGAAAACATGGACAGAGTTAGGATATGTGTGGGATAGAGTACCGGAGGAATTGCTGAACAGTTCCTCTCACTGCCCGGCCCTTCTTCGGCCCGCACCACATGTCTGCCTCCTGTAATGACAAATGAGAAGAAACACATGCAGGACAACAGAGTAACTGTTTTAAACTCACTGTAAGCACATGTGCTGATCAAAGGGCAGAAATTAGGGTTAAACATATACCTTTATAATTCAAGATGACAAGATGTTTTCACGTGTCAATAGTAAAAGCATAAGCTGCATTAAAACTCACAAACACGCATAAAATTTCATAAAACAATATGTAAAAAATTTAGATATAGTAAACACACCATATATATCACCATTCACTGAAGGAAAGAACATTTAATGCACAGTCCCTTACATAATCATATGTAAACAGATTTGTTTTATGGTTAGAATGAGCAAACAAATGACATTTTACTGCAGAATTCCTTTTCAGGCTAATGCCATGCAAATGTATTGCCATGAATAAACCAACACACATGACAAAACAACAGATGGTGAACTGAAATGTTGCCTTAATGAAAGCCTTACTCGTACAGTGCATGATTGTCGCATTCTTACACCACACCATCACATACACACATTTTTTTTTTACCTCCAAGAACCACAAGACACACAGCCAGTATCCAGCCTGAGGAGCTCATTTTAGACCATCTGCTCCAAGCAAGTCCACACACAGAGTGTGACAGCAGGGCACGAGTGTTTCTGTCTTGTGAGTCCATGCGCGTGTGTGTATGTCCAATCTGAAACTACATGCATTATCTTGACTCAGAGGTGTCCTAACCAGAGCCATGTGCAATAGCTGAGGGGAGGAACTTTGGCTGCGATTTTAATCTTTACTACAGTAATAAAAGCATGGTGTCTCTTCTCTCTATGCCCTTCTTTAATGTGCAGTGCATTTACCCAGGCATGGAAAAGTAATTGCAGGTCACATATAAATTATAGCCAATGTCTCCCATCACATACTGTAGTCTAGCATGAACCCCACTTCACTGCTCTCTTCTGCTGTCTCACTGCAAGCTAACAACATCACTCAGACCTTCAATACTAGGAATAAAATGTTTTATTGTGTGTACACTTAAAGTGATAAGTCACCCAAACATTTAAATTATGTGACAATTTACTCACACTCATCGTTCAATGTCTTTTTTTCTTCAGTGGAACATAAAAATAGATGGTTGGCTGAATGTTCAGACTGCACTTTTCTATACAATGAAAGTGAATGGGGATGATGTTGCGTTCCGAAATGACATAAATGCACTATAAAAGTAGTCCATATGTAAGCTGTGCATGTAAACCACACTCCCCTGGCCGCTCAGTCTATAGTTTTTTTTTTTTACTTTAGGTTCAAATCCCGCTTGGAGCAGGTCGAGTATGACCGGTTACATTTGGTGCCGTGACCCAGATGGGAGTGGGGTGGGGGGGGGGGGCGGTGTAACACAGGCTAGTAAGAGCTGTGTGTGTAAACCTCATTCCCCTGGCCTCAAAGGCACACTAGAGGCTGCTGTCTTTAGCCTCCTTGTTAGCGCATCTACCTCCCACGCCAGAGACCCCAGTTCGAATCCAGCTTGGAGCGGGTCGAGTAGGACCAGTTACATTTGTTGCTGTGACCCGGATGGGAGTGAGGTTTAGGGTGTGAGTGTAACATAGGTCAGTAAGAGCTGTGCTTGTAAACCTCACTCCCATGGCCTCAGAGGCGCTCTAGAGGCTGCTGCCTTTAGCATTCTTGTTCTCCCACGCCAGAGACCCCGGTTTGAATCCTCGGAGCGGGTCGAGTAGGACTGGTTACACATACAATTCAAGCACTGTTTTACAAAACTTAGAAATGCATATGATAGCTTTGTGTAAGGAACAGATCAAAATCTAAGTAATTAATACACTTAAAATGTCCCATTCTGCAGTAGATTTAAAATCTCATTAGCTCTTTATTCAAACTTCACAATGCATTTAGTTGAGACGCTAGAACAGTGGTTCTCAACTTTTTTGGCCCTCATTGACCATTACAGTATTAAATGAATTAAATTGTTAATAATTTAAGCATGATTTATTTTGTGATTCCAGAGAATTTTTTATATGTATAAAAAGATTATATTAACTCAGTGGTCCCCTCGGAAGTTTGCTGAGAACTACTGCGTTAGACCTGGCCCGACATGTCTTGATATGCCATATTTGAATATACACAAGAGCTGCAGTGGAAGGGAAGATTTTCTCCAAATAACAACTGAAATTTAGGTCTGTTGCTCACAACAAAGGTATCACATGAATTCAGACAATTTGGATAACATCCATTTTTTAGCATTTTACGGTCAGTGTACAGAAAAGAGCAGTGTAATAATTCTGCCAATCATCTCCTGTTGTGTTTACCACAGAACATTTTACAGATTTAAAATGACATAGTTTGAATTTTAAGTTTACAACCCCTTTAAATGTCATTCCTGATTCCACCGTATGCTTTGTGGTGCATTTTCATTATAAAAACTTTACTTTTTGATCTCACACCCCCAAACAGTAAAAAAAACTTTGTTTTTAACGTCTAATAAACAAACTCATATAAATCAATTAATACTGCATGTAACTTGATTGTTATATGAAGACAGTTGTCTAGACAGAGAAAAACTGTGCCGCAGTCAGATCCCAGTGAACAGCTGAGCTGCATGTCTGGCCGTTCCTCTGCCACTAGACTCATTACTGCATAGCAACAGTGTCATTTGCAGGTTAGGAGGAGATTTACTCCTTACCGAGATGTTGTATTCTTATAAGCAGATTATTAATGCAAAATGTCTACATGCAAGTGTTCAGAAAGTTCCTCCACATGACACCGAGGTCAACATTATATCAAAATTGACCAAGTGAACATTGCTATTTCAAATGATTAATCTGTGTATTTTAAATAATTAGTTTGACTTCATAATCTTTAAACAAAAGATAGAGACAAAAAAAGAAGATTTCCTTGTCCAGTGACATCACACATCAATAACAGCATAACATGCTATGACAAACAATAAAACCCAGCAAAATGCAGTTACTAATTAACACAAAAAACACACAATCATTGATGATAAGATAAAACCATAAGGCCAACATTTCAGAGCTTCATTATCTGGGATGTCTTTTAAGTAAATTTAGACAAGATTATAAGGACAGACACTATTTGTTACACAATATTCTACATATACATCCAGAGCCATATCTTCATCAATTTTACGTGTAACTCATGAACCAGCAGGGGGCAGAGTTGCTCCATTAGTTTTTTTTTTGTTTTTTTGCTGGCTCTAGCGGTTCCAATTTGATATGGGGGAAACATTATACAGCATAAATGCCATTGATAATATTATTTGCAATTATATTGAACCCTAAAACTTAGATAACTCAGAGTAGGAACACGAATATTCTAAATATATTTTTAAAACTACATTCTTGTTTTATGTTGTGATGCAACTGGGAATAAATTACAGTGATAGGCTGATAGAGATGAATAGGCTACATGGCTGATCAAATTAATCCAAGCAGTGTAAAACTGGAAAGATTAGAATTTTTTTTAATAAAAAGCAAATAGAACGCTTTTAATAAGAAGCTAAGGCCACATGAATTACAGGCCTACATTTCTTCTCATGCTTCTTAGTACTTTTACAAGAGATTTTTGTTGATTTTATTTGCCTGGTTGATAGTTTGCTATTGTTTTTGTTTTTTGTTTTTTTACATAAACACAAATGCAAACATGTGATTGCACATACTTTATGCAATATTTTATTAAATTGGACACTTATTCTCAAGCTCGTAAACACAGACAGACTCTTGTAAGTATGCAGATTTGCATGCACATATGCCAGCGAACCTCCCCTGGTTAGTGGCTGTCTTCATTATTTGCTCAAATGAGCACAGTGCTCAAAGTTATAGATAGATATTAATAAATGGTAGCCCTGGCAACCGTTCCCTGGTAATGTGGAGCAGCACGGGGAGCCACAAGCAATACCTCCACTGACACAGTGCAGCAGAGCCCAGACGGCCTTGCACTCACATCCATAGATCACTGATCTCAGATCAGTCCTGAGAGCAGCTCATTGCAGTCACACACTGCATTTCCCACTGTATGCACTGTAATCTGTGACTCAGGTAACACAGCACAGTCATATGTGTGTCAGGTACTGCAAGGGTAAGTCCATTACAACTAAAGAATCTATACTGTTATATTTAGTGGATTGTTGAGGTGAGGTATGCTATTACTTAGAAGAAGAAACAAAACAAAACAAAACACATTAAAGCTAAGCAGCAAAGCAAAACAAAACAAAGAAACAAAACAAAACTGAACAAAACACAATAAAGCTCAGCAGCTAAACAAAACAAAGAAACAAAACAAAACAGAACAAAACACAATAAATCTAAGCAGCAAAGCAAAACAAATCAGAACAAAACAAAACACAATAAAGCTAAGCAGCAAAACAAAACAAAGAAACAAAACAGAGCAAAATACAATAAAGCTAAGCAGCAAAGCAAAACAAAACAAAGAAACAAAACAAAACAGAACAAAACACAATAAATCTAAGCAGCAAAGCAAAACAAATCAGAACAAAACAAAACACAATAAAGCTAAGCAGCAAAACAAAACAAAGAAACAAAACAGAGCAAAATACAATAATGCTAAGCAGCAAAGCAAAACAAAACAAAGAAACAAAACAAAACAGAACAAAACACAATAAATCTAAGCAGCAAAACAAAACAAAACAAAGAAACAAAACAAAACTGAACAAAACACAATAAAGCTAAGCAGCAAAGCTAAACAAAGGAACAAAACAAAACTGAACAAAACACAATAAAGCTCAGCAGCAAAACAAAACAAAGAAACAAAGAAACAAAACTGAACAAAACACAATAAAGCTCAGCAGCTAAACAAAACAAAGAAACAAAACAAAACTGAACAAAACACAATAAATCTCAATAGCAAAACAAAACAAAGAAACAAAACAAAACTGAACAAAACACAATAAAGCTCAGCAACTAAACAAAACTAAGAAACAAAATAAATCAGAACAAAACACAATAAAGCTAAGCAGCAAAGCTAAACAAAGAAACAAAACAAAACAGAACAAAACACAATAAATCTAAGCAGCAAAACAAAACAAAACAAAGAAACAAAACAAAACTGAACAAAACACAATAAAGCTCAACAGCAAAACAAAACAAAGAAACAAAACTGAACAAAACACAATAAAGCTCAGCAGCTAAACAAAACAAAGAAACAAAACAAAACTGAACAAAACACAATAAAGCTCAAAAGCAAAAAAAAAACAAAGAAACAAAACAAAACTGAACAAAACACAATAAAGCTCAGCAACTAAACAAAACTAAGAAACAAAATAAATCAGAACAAAACACAATAAAGCTAAGCAGCAAAGCTAAACAAAGAAACAAAACAAAAATGAACAAAACAATAAAGCTCAATAGCAAAACAAAACAAAGAAACAAAACAAAACTGAACAAAACACAATAAAGCTAAGCAGCAAAGCTAAACAAAGAAACAAAACAAAAATGAACAAAACACAATAAAGCTCAATAGCAAAACAAAACAAAGAAACAAAACAAAACTGAACAAAACACAATAAAGCTCAGCAGCAAAGCTAAACAAAGAAACAAAACAGAACAAAACAGAACAAAACACAATAAATCTAAGCAGCAAAGCAAAACAAAGAAACAAAACAGAACAAAACACAATAAATCTAAG
The DNA here is from genome assembly GCA_039654625.1 of Rhinogobio ventralis. Classification (NCBI taxonomy): domain Eukaryota; kingdom Metazoa; phylum Chordata; class Actinopteri; order Cypriniformes; family Gobionidae; genus Rhinogobio; species Rhinogobio ventralis. Next base: position 18,273,357 of record CM077198.1, read on the forward strand.
CAGCAAAACAAAACAAAGAAACAAAACAAAACAGAACAAAACACAAATCTAAGCAGCTAAACAAAACAAAGAAACAAAACAAAACTGAACAAAACAAAGTAAAGCTTAACAGCAAAACAAAACAAAGAAACAAAACAAAACTGAACAAAACACAATAAAGCTCAGCAGCAAAACAAAACAAAGAAACAAAACAAAACAGAACAAAACACAATAAAGCTAAGCAGCAAAGCAAAACAAAACAAAGAAACAAAACAAAAATGAACAAAACACAATAAAGCTCAGCAGCAAAACAAAACAAAACAAAACAAAGAAACAAAACAAAACTGAACAAAACACAATAAAGCTAAGCAGCAAAGCTAAACAAAGAAACAAAACAAAACAGAACAAAACACAATAAAGCTCAGCAGCAAAACAAAACAAAACAAAGAAACAAAACAAAACTGAACAAAACACAATAAAGCTCAGCAGCAAAACAAAACAAAACAAAGAAACAAAATAAATCAGAACAAAACACAATAAAGCTCAGCAGCAAAGCTAAACAAATAAACTAAACAAAACAGAACAAAACACAATAAATCTAAGCAGCAAAACAAAACAAAACAAAGAAACAAAATAAATCAGAACAAAACACAATAAAGCTCAGCAGCAAAGCTAAACAAATAAACTAAACAAAACAGAACAAAACACAATAAATCTAAGCAGCAAAACAAAACAAAACAAAACAAAGAAACAAAACAAAACTGAACAAAACACAATAAATCTAAGCAGCAAAACAAAACAAAACAAAGAAACAAAACAGAACAAAATACAATAAAGCTAAGCAGCAAAGCAAAACAAAACAAAGAAACAAAACAAATCTCTTTTGAATTGGATCAGTAATAAACCACATAGCAACAGCCCATTACACCCTAGCAACCATTAGAACACCATATTTCCGTCAGAAAGTGTAAATATCTCTTGACACTGTACTGCTCTTCACATTGTTTCCCATGATGCTGACCATGTTCCTCACCTGCTCACTGTAAGTCTCGCTCAGTCAATTATTATCTATGATGTGACTACAGTAGTTACTGTCAAATGCCTGGAGGTGCTGGTCACATAAATCATAGACATCAACACCAGTAGTAGAGACCAAGGACACACAGCATGTGTTTGCCACTTGAAATATGTAATGCAGTGTCAAAAGAGAATGAGAGAAAGAAAGATAGAGGAAAAGAATGTGCCTACAGAAACAATGAGAAGTGTGCAGAGGAAATCCTTCAGGAGTAGCACATGTGATGCCTAAGAAGTTTGTGAGCTGGATCACGTATCGCAGTCTGTACCTCAACTTCAGTCCAAGGATCTCTGAGGCGAGGAAACAGAACCCATTGCTCTACAGAGCCCCTTCTGTCAACACAGACAATTTTAGGTCCCAAAGTCACAGACTGTGAATACAACGATTTCCCTTTAGATTAGATCGATTACTGTGTTTTTGGCATGGTCAAGCAGAAATTTCTCTTTCTAAATGGTAATTGCTGCAAACTTTGCTAAGTGTGCCAGATTAAAAGCAGGTGGAAGTTTTTGCAAAGTTTGGAGCATGTTTAAAGTTAGCTTTTAACATCCAATGCCAAACATTGTGAGGAAATATTTCGTCACTGCAAATGAAACGCTTTCTGAATGTTTTTGTATAATACACTGCAGCATGCAGTATACAGTTTTCAAAGCTACAAAAGGAAGTAATGACAGTTAATATCATCATACATGGGCTGCAATACACCAGATTGTGCTGAAAGAAGACAGGAACGCGAAGCCAACACATGGAATGGATCACAAACCCGGATGAATGTCATCGGCAGTGCACGATCAAACCATATGGAGTGATCTCATTGACACGCCGAGCAAATTATACACGCTATGCTTACTGACATATTAGAATTCAATTAAGCAAATCACATTTATTCCGTCATGAGATCCACCCATTAATCTAACTGATATTCCTGGGAGTTCAATGGCCAAATAAATAAGATAAGATAAAGACTTTGAAGTGGATGTATCAGGGCGAGGCAGGAATGGAGAAGGTTTCAGCAGGCCATGGGAGCTGTCAGATGCCAGTCGGAGTGACTGATGATTGGGGTTGGTGTTCGATCCCGATGCTGGTCCCTGATCTGTGTAATCAGAACCTGAGAAACGGCAGGATTAGACAGGTCAGACAGGGTCAGAAGAGATGGATGTTGAACTTCCCTCTTGGCTGTGCTTAGACTCTCAGAGGCAGAGGAGTTTTACATAATCAGCGGGTGGTCTCTGGAGTGCAGGAGTAGAGCTGTATTAACACACACACACACACACACACACACACACGCACTCACACACACACAGTCTCCCACTCCACACTTACTCAAACACACCCCATGCTGCTCGCACCAGAGGAAGAGACCCCACTGTGCGTCTACTCCTCAGAATTAATGAAGGTATGTGGAAGTGCTCTAGTTTTGAATAACAGAGAGCGCTGAGCTCAGTGCTCCTCAAAAGAAAGAGAATATGGAGTTTGTATTTTGTTTAAACACATGTAGGCACTGTCTACGAATTGGGTATAAAGTAGAGCCAAAAACAAGTAAAACTAAAATAAAAACAAGTCAGTGAAAGGAGGGACATAAGCGATAAGGAAAATGTCAATCAAGAGATCAAATTAAATATTGTAGGCCTACCTTTTCTTCTTTCAATAAATTTTCTATGAGATATGCAATTTTCACAACCCTGTTTAAAAAAGCTAACAAAAATAGACAAAATGTATCAAATACAAAAAGAATGCATAACAGGGTTGAAGATTGAGCTCAATAAATGTGGTCAACACTACAATTTGTATAAAAAATAAAAACATTTCTAATAGGTGTCACAATTTTAAAATAACGTTGCGGTTTTTGCAATAGGGAGAAAATATTGCATAACAGAGTTTGTTGTTGGTCGATAAAATGGAATTAGTAATTAAAATCCTATTAATTGTATAGATCAAAATTATGGAGGCGAGACAGGCCAAAATCCCAATTTCAAAGCTGAACACAGATATATCTGTTTCTTTATGTTTATCAAATATGTCTTTTATTTCTCACAACAAATACACATATAATTTTTGCTTCTAATGCCAAAATAATGGTAACACCAAAGTGTTGGTCAGGGATCGAAATTAACTTTTTTACTTGGTAGCACTGGTGCTCCCAACTTTAAAAAGTTAGGAGCACCAGAAAAGATTTAGGAGCACCACAACTAAAATGTTTATATATTATATTATATAATGTTTAAGTGTGTGTGTGTGTGTGTCGTGCAAGTAAATCGGTCATTCAATTGTCAGGATAAAAAAGTTGCTTGTCTGGAAAAAAATAGGATTTTTGTGTTATAAATATAATTTATTCTGAAGCATTATTCTCATTAGTGTTCTATCATTTCTATCATAGCCTATTTAAATCTGCATATTTGTAATATTTATCCCGAGGGTGCTTCATCTTTCATTTTAAATTCTTAAATTTGATCAATAAATTCAATTAGAACAATAAGACTATCTGGCTATTGCTAATCAAATTAAATAATTTACACTGAAAAATTACAATTGCATTGAATAATGTTATAAGATTGTTTTAAATATATTTTGAATATACAAATAATAAATATTGGAAGGAATGATACTTTTAAACATGAAACTAAACTGCCAGTAGGTGGCGGCAAGTGACCGTCTTAATGAGTGAGTCATTGAGTTATTCATTCAAACGATTCGTTCAAACGGCTGATTTATTCAATAATGAGGCAGTCGTTTATGAACGAGTCATTGAATCTTTGACTCAACTGATTAGTTCTAAATGCTGAATCATTCAGTAATGGAAGAGTGTTGAGACGCACTGTGTTTCTGCTGTGATCTTTGTTTGGAACTAGCCTGACGTCGTCATACTCAGATTCTAGTCAGAATATGATTCTGATACTGCTCCATTGGGCTGTTATTATGAGGCGTGTCTCTTGAAGCCAATACGGAAGTGACTTAAACTGCAATTCATCGACTGGCTGCTAGAGACAGGCTCCAGAAGGGAGCAGAATCTCATTGAGCCCCATGTTAAAATGCCCAACTTTAGAGCAGAAAAAAAACATGTTTACAGCTTGGTACAAATTGTGGTTTTGGTCTATATAGCTAATTTTGCCCTTCATGACAACTGTGAGGGGGGTGAATTTTTTTTATAGCTCATTCGTTTACATTATATAAAGCCTTAAATTTCTGCATAATTAAGGGCGTGGCCACTTTGAGTGACAGGTGGATAGCCGTTTATCTGCTGTCTGTTAGTCATCGCGTCACCTCAGCTCCACCCACGTCCCGCCTCTTTGCCCATTTTCTGTTATCCAGGAGTGACTTTACGCTTCAAAACTGCTCTTCAGAATCCTATGGGTGATGACACGGACACTACGTCCATATTTTTTTACAGTCTATGGTTTCAACCGAACCAGGAAAGAAAATGCCTCTGCACTCAATTGGATAGACCTACAACCAATCAGAGCAATGGAGTAAGTGACATATGTTGAGCGATGCATAGTTGTCAACAGAACTCAACTGCATGCACGCTGGAAGAAGAAGAAGAAGATGAGTGTAAACAATCTGCCGGTGTTGTAAAAATAATTTAAAGTCCCTGTAAAGTCAAAATTAAACATGTGTTCTGAGTTTGTCACACCACAGACAAATGTGTTATTAACCACTCAGCGAAATTTGAATCATAAAAAAATCAGCCAAGTAAATAAAAAAAACGGCACCAGATGTCAGCGGGACGGGAGGATGAAGGCCGGGCAGGAGATAGTCGGTTCAGCCCCATTCTGCATCGGATTATCAGTGAATCCCAGTTGTCTCCGATGAAAAACTATCTGGTGTAAAGTCACAGCAGAAGCAGGTGTTGGTGGTGATCCTCAGCTCTCCATCAAGGTAGCCATTCACAAAATTAATCCACCTCTTCTTGATCATCGTTTTTGTTTTGTAAGCTGTTTTGTAAGTTGTAGGCTGCAGTAACTAACGGTACTGACAGTAACTCGTGATTGAACTGATGCAAATGTGCTCTAGTTATGATAGTGTTGGGGGAGGGCCCAGGCTTAAGTGGCTCCAGTGCGTCATCAACAGTTATGATGGTGTTGGGGGAGGGGCCATATGCTCAGTGGCTCCAGTGCGTCATCAAAAGTTATGATTGTGTTGGGGGAGGGGCCATATGAACAGTGGCTCCAGTGCGTCATCAACAGTTATGATGTGTTGGGGGAGGGGCCATATGCTCAGTGGCTCCAGTGCGTCATCGAGCCACCGTTTTAGCCCCGCCCAAAAAATCCTGAACACAGCAATGGTGAAAAACTGTTTAACGGTCTAACTTCACAATTCAGTACTACACAGTTCACAGTCTTTGTAACATGTTTCAGCAATACATTTCTAACATTTATAATGTGTTAAGAAATAAATCTCAGAATTGGCTTTACAGGGACTTTTAGGATACACGGAGTACTTACCAACACAATCATCATTTTTGAGAGAAATAGTAAAGATGAATGCATTTATGAACAAGTTCTCCGTTTAGTAAACAAATTCAACCCAAGTGCCCTTTGGTGACGTGGAAAATTCCATTACTGTTGATCATCTGTCCATCATCATATAAAGTCTGCCCTGACAATTTGATTGGTCCGAACAGCTCTGGTTCGAGCATAGTTGCTCCACAACGGATCAAGTCCAGGGCTGCGTTCCACTCCACTTTTAGACACGCACTTGCAAACTTCCCTAAGCACTTCCCCTCGGGGGAACCCCCGCCGCCATTTTGAAGTGCGTTCCACTTTGTAAAGTGGACAAGGGAAGTTTATATGGACAGACCCTCGCTCCCTCGATTTTGACACTTCAGGCAGCTTCATATACCACAATGCAACACGAATGTGACGTCACCGCATATTGCGTTTAATTTACCCCACCACAAACCACTCTATGGTATTTTAATTATTTTTAAAAACATTTAAAACAACCCAAACACACCTATATGCATATATAATGCTGCATTAAACAATTTTGTAAAGGAACATTTTAACTCTATAGTGGATTCCAAGTGATCAAGGGCTTAGGACGTTCCAGTTCAGCCCATTGCAAAGGTTCCGCCAGTAGTGGGCACTTATGCAACGCAAGCAATGAAGCACATCCGAGTGAACGAGATGGAGGGAAGTTAGCGAGTGAAGAGCATAATAAAAACGAACTGGAACGCAGCACAGACCGAACTTCCCGACCTCAAATGTTGTGGGCGGGGCTAAGTTTGGCTGGCATCCAGGCGAGTTTGGAACTATTTTCGCTGCTGAAACAAAAACAGTCAATATTGTGTCTAAAATGTAAGTGACTTGATTTTAACTGTTTATTGAACTGTTGTATGAAATCAATGTCACATTTTCAATCTTTGTGTGTGCTGCTGTGCTGATTTGTTTTGATTTATCCTCGAGAAATTCTCTTTCACTTGCCCCTTCAAAAAATCCTTCTCTCTTCAGCCCTTTACATTTTGCACGTGCTAGTTAGCTGAGCTCGTTGTCACGTGACAATGGAGGGCGGTGAGAGGGAGTGCTTGACGGCTAATATTAACCAACCTACAATCTGCTTTGAAGTTAAGAGCGTAAAGATGAAGTTTAATTGGTTATGATAGAACGGTGGAACGGTCACTGTATCAGCTCACAGCAGGCACATTATACTGTGCAGTAATTAGCCAACGTTTTGTAGAGAAATGAAAATAGGTTGCACCTCAACATTTATTTGCACTCGCACAAATGCTCCCAAATATATTTTGAGGTCGCACAGATTAAATTTTAGCCGCATATTGGTTGGAATGTGCCAACTGTCTTTAATGATTATAGGTTTGCTGGGTATTTTTATATACTTTGTAGTGGAAGTGCAATTTATTCTCTTCCTGTGATTAGTCCATCACATTAAATCACACATGCCCTAATAAAACTTTTCTCTCTCTTCACACCCTTATAAATATTTATGTGTGAGAGAGAGAGAGAGAGAGAGAGGGTGAGGGGTGCTGAAAACAAAGTCCAGCCGAGGGTCTTTTGCAGAGTGAGAGGTGAAAGTGAAGTTTCTATTAAAGTCCGCTCTGTTAAATATTTATGGGTCAAGAGTCGCTTTTGGTGATACCAGAAAGCACCATGACAAAGAATATCCTTCCAGATTCGCAGGACAACCCCACAAGCCCTCTGTTCCTCACACACAGAAAGAGACTAAAACAAGTGTGTCAAGAACACAAAGAACCACACAACCTTTGTTATGCTTAAACTCAGATTTTCCCTCAGAAGGCCCTCACGATATATACAGAGAATGAGAAGCAGCTGGACAATCATGTCATTACAGTGTGTTATTTGAAAGAAACAATCAGAGAAAAAAGCAGAAACTCATCTGTTCACTGATGAACAGAAATAGCTGGTTGACCACAGAATGAGAAAATTCTCCTCTCTTTACTGCAGTCATATATTCAGTCTGGTATGAGAGTCATCCAATGTCTCCTTCCCACAGTCCTAAATGGGCATAGTTCAGATCAACAAACGTGCATCTCGATGGCCATTTCAAAACCTAGTGAACTGTCTGAATTTTGGGCATCTCTCCCATTTTGCCCTGCAGTAGATGCTTAGGCCACATGAAAAGTGAGTCTCTTTATGTGTCCGGCACCCAGAGTGACACATTCCGATGCTCTGAGAGAAGAGTGGGCGGTGACCTGTCACAGGGTCTGAGTGTTTACCAGGAGGAGGAAACTGCACTCATTATGTTTATGAATGCGGTCAGTGTGGTTACCAGAACACGAGGTGCATCACTGAATATTAACCTACACTGAAGCTAAATGAAACTTTTAAGACATGCACAGATAAACACTTTCAAGAACATTTATTATGCCCTTTAACCACAAGAGGAACAAGGTCAAGCAGAAGCTATACTTACAAGACTGTTAATGGCAGTAACCTGCTGTGCATTAAGCCAGGGCAACCCCTCAAATTATTACACATACATAATACTACAGTTCCAAAGTTTGGAGTCAGTACGACTTTTTAGTTTTTTAAAAGGATTGAAAAAGAATGCATTGAAAAGTGAAAGTAAAGAGTCAGGGTTCTGTCACTTCGGTCTGGTTTATTTTTGGTTTTGTGGCAGAGCCCTTAAATGCCCATCGTCTTGTCTTTGTGTGCTCAAGTCGTGCGATCTCTCGTCCATGTGCGGAGCATGGTGTTCGGATCCGAGTGCCGGGTTTGGACATTCATGCTCCATGTTTTGTCTTTTGTTGTGAGCGCACGTGTTAAGTGTTCATTCTTGGGTGTTTTTGAGTGGCTGGTCTTTGTGTTCAGTGGTCAGTTGTTGTTGTGTTGTGTTCTGTGGAGCACACGGTTCACGTTTTTCATTGTTTGCATGATCGTGCCGTGTTTTGTTTGAGCACATGGCTTGTGATTGTGTTCACTGGTCATGTGCTCTTGTCTTTGTCATGTTTGGTGTGAACACATGACTTGTCATGTTTGTTTCTATGTGCCATGTGCTCTACTGTCTATTGTCTTAACCAGAGTCATGCCCGTTCAAACCTAGGGGGCACGTGCCCCATCATATTTTTGAGCCAAATGGATTTGAATGCAGCTTCCAGAAAACCAAAAATAATATTTTACATTTGATAATTAAGCTTTTGAACCGTGCGATCACCACGGTCTGATTAGAACATTCAGTGCGTCACGTCATCAACTGCTAAATTTAAAGCTTTGGCTGGCACTGAGCCAGAGACAGATGCGCTCAGCGCTCGTCATATATCATTACTGTTCAGTGTTTTCAAACATATAATGTTAATTTTATGTTTCTGTCTGACATTTAAATACAGATAAGTACTAGAAAAAACATTCATAGTTTGTAAAGTATACACTGATGTCTATGGAAGCGACATTTGATGACGTGTTTTATTGATATCATATTCTACACATTGCGTAGGTAACTATAACGTTTACTTTAATCTTAGAATATTGTAGGAACAAAATGAATAGTGCCCCAAAGTTGTCGAATTTCTTAGTTTTGAAGCTATATGTCTCTGCCTGGCACTAGGCGATTCGAACAGAATCATTGATTTTTTACGTGCAGGTGGTTGGGGGAATGTTTAGTCTTCTGTTAAAATGACTTTTACTGTCATTCGACCAAATTCAGCTTACGCTAGGTAATGGAGGATGTTAGGTTTACAGGACTTCAGCCTGGTTCACAAAATGTGCTGTACAACGCAGAGGTGCAGTTTGCCTTTCTTTGTTGGTGCTTATATGCTTTAAATTAGTTTGTTTCTATAAGCTACAAAATACAAGGAAGACTGAATTGATGCATGACTTATAGTCCTAATATTCTGGAATAGCAACGATAAAAATGTGTTAATAATGTACACTATATTGCCAAAAGTATTGGGACACCCCTCCAAATCATTGACCTCAGGTGTTCCAATCACTTTCATGGCCAAAGATGTATAAAAGGAATTCAAGCATGGTACTATGATAGGTTGACAAAGTCCATTTGTGAAATTTCCTCACTACTAAATACTCCACGGTCAACTGTTAGTGGTATTATAACAAAGTGGAAGCAACTGGGAACAACAGCAACTCAGCCACGAAGTGGTAGGCCACGTAAAATCACAGAGCGGGGTCAGCGCATGCTGAGGCGCAGTGTGCAGAAGTTGCCAACGCAGTCAATAGCTACAGGAGACAATAGCCTCCAAACTTCATGTGGCCTTCAGATTAGCTCAAGAACAGTGTGTAGAGAGCTTCATGGAATGGGTTTCCATGGCCGAGCAACTGCATCCAAGCCTTACATCACCAAGTGCAATGCAAATCGTCGGATGCAGTGGTGTAAAGAACGCCGCCACTGGACTCTAGAGCAGTGGAGACGTGTTCTTTGGAGTGAAAAATCACGCTTCTCTGTCTGGAAATCAGATGGATGAGTCTAGGTTTGGCGGTTGCCAGGAGAATGGTACTTGCCTGACTGCATTGTGCCAAATGTAAAGTTTGGTGGAGGGGGGATTATGGTGTGGGGTTGTTTTTCAGGGGTTGGGCTTGGCCTCTTAGTTCCAGTGAAAGGAACTCTTAATGCTTCAGCATACCAAGACATTTTGGACAATTTCATGCTCCCAACTTTGTGGGAACAGTTTGGGGATGGCCCCTTTCTGTTCCAACATGACTGTGCACCAGTGCACAAAGCAAAGTCCATAAAGACATGGATGAGCAAGTTTGGTGTGGAGGAACTTGACTGTCCTGACCTCAACCCGATAGAACACCTTTTTTTTCTATATGAAACACAAACAGTTATGTTGTCAACCCCGCCCCCATCAAGTGGTGCCATCTCAAAAATACTTTTTTTAAGACCGCTGGTCTTAACCCTGCCCTTCTTGTTATCTGAATACTGGCTTATTTATCCCACCTGACCACCTTTATTACTCTCCTCATTTCCTTTTATATTCCTTATATTCCCCTATTAAAGCCACACATACCAGCCTCCTTCATTTCTGCTGCTGCCTCAGAAGACACAGTAGTCCAGCGTGGTGGCTACACATTGTCGTGTTGTAAATAAGATAACATCTCCATTGCAAACCCCTCCATGTTGAGGTTGCAGTTGTTGGCGTATGCCTACCAATGCAACGTCATTGCCATGGAAACCAATGCAGATATTCTGGAAAACGTAAGAGCGGCATGGACACACAAATCAGATCTGAACAGTTGTTATACACAATGTGGACATTCCAATTAGATTCCAATCGGATACACAAATAATCGGATTCGGAATGACAGTGTGAATGTAGCCAAAGAATCCTGAAAAAAATGATCTTTAAGTCTAAAACATAACTTACAATCTCTTTTGCCAATGCAGGATGCATTTAATGTTCTCAAGCTCTGCATTAATCTTTTTAAAACTTTTTAAAATTTTTGTGAATAGCGGTGACGTGATGCAACTGACGCTGGTAGGTCATGTGATAAGGGTAACATGGCGAATGTACTATGTCCAGATTACATTCATACTACACACATTCATACTATATAGAACATATTTTTTAGCGGTTGTGAAGTAATTACTTATTCAAAATAAGTATCTACTTGAGAGTGTATGCGATTTCGGACACAGCCACAGTCTCCATAACCAAACAGACTGGGCTGATATGAAGACACTCATCACATCTAAAAGATTGCCTTATTGGCCAGAGACCTGTGTGACCTTGTTCAAATCACACTGCATCTGAGAGCTCCTCCAGACATGGGGGTCATGAGGTCACCGGTGATAAGATGGGAGGAAAGACTAATCTAAATGATATTCAGACTGTACGCAGGAGACAAAGAACGGACATGCCATCACTTTGAGAGGTACACAGCAGTCATTTTGGCATCCAAACACAATTGTTCAATGCTTCACATTCTTGCTTGCACTCATTAGTTCACACTTATGTCTGACAGTTAAATTAAACATTCATTCAAAGGCATTGTATTATAAGGTTCAGGTCAGTTGCAAAAAGTAATACATTTCTTCAGCACTTTCAAGTGGCATTTATTCCTTTACGGAATTGGTGGAAAATCACAGCCTCTTTCAGTTACACAGAGTCAAAATGAAGGGAAGATGGAATGAATGGAGCAAGATTGGACTCTAAAATATGACAAAGGCAAAATCCGAGGCATTTTCCAAACAATGCACCGCGCACCAGACTCCATCAGACTTCCTGGAGTCGATATTCGGAGCCTTTTAATGACGTCCGGCAGCCAGACCGGAGCGATTAAGTCAGGTGAGTGCCCGTGCGCCACAGGAAGATATCGACTCGGGGGACTGAAGGAAAACATCCAAACAAGTGAGCGAGCAGGTTGGTAAACAGGAAAATACAGGGAGGAAGGGAGGTCTGAGTGCATGCTGGTTTCAGGGACAGGGCCGCACTCCAACTGCTACTGTCCTCGCTTCCTATCGGCCGGCTCAAGCTTCCCCTTGGCATCCTGTCTCTTGGCTCATTTGTGTATGTTTGCGTCTCTGTTTGTTAAATGATACTGTAATTAATTGCCTCTTAATTTGCTATTGGACATTTTCCAGTTGAATCACAGAGGATGTTGCTATACTCTCAGCTGGGGAATTCTGCAATGCTTCATGGTGACCGTAATCAGACCAACAGCTCAAACACACACACACACACACACACTTTTTATACTGTATGTAAAACTGTATATTCATCACCTAACCCTACCCCTAGACCAACCCATCACAGAAAACATTCTGCATTTTTAGATTTTCAAAAAACATCACTTAGTATGATTTGACAAGCGGTTTTCCAAAAAATGTCCCCACAAGGACAAGGATTTCGGATCTTGCCATCTTTGTGGGGGCATTTTTTCCCTATAAGGGTTTACCTGAACCCCACACACACACACACACACACACACACACCGTACAGAGGTTCTCAGCTGGACCCTATAGCTTGATTAAGGCAGGATATTTTAAAATTCCTCCTTCTTTCCCTAAAGCCTAATCTTGGATAAGTGACTGCATATTCAAGGGACTAAGCATGTTAGCATGACTAACAATAAGGTGAAGGTGTCCCTTTGATTCACAGTTAACTGGGTTTTATTGAGACACAACACACCATGTGAGGAAGTTTTCACTGTGAAATATTTCTCTTATAGAAATAATTAAAATCAATAGTCTGCATTGAACCCAGCACAGCGACAGCACATAGTCTGATCCACGTATTCAGAGAACAATAATTAGCTTGAAGAGGGATTTGCTTGCAGCCTAACCCGACCTTTGTAAGCTTCGTGAATAATGGCCTGAGACTTCTACTAACAGACGGCACATGCAGAAAAAAGTCCACTGCTGAAAGACAAAGTGATTTTTCCCCCTCTCTAAATTCCATTGAGGGACTTTTGAGACTGTCCCAGCGGGCCATAGACTGGACATAATGGTACAAGACCCCAGGAACGGCCCAGTCAAGACTGTGAGACTGGCTGATTACTATTTTGTATGTGAACACCAGATGAAAAACATCCAAAATTTCACAATATTGTATTATTGTGACAGTAAGTTCCCATTTCTTCTGAATTAGATTTTACTAATACAACTGGGAAAAAGTAGAAATATTTCTGTACTGAGACATGACAGATTATTTTAATAAGCTCAGAGACATAAAATATTTTGGTAACACTTCACAATCCTTTATGTTAATATTTGTTAATGCAATGGCTAACATGAAATAACAAGAATGAATGTGAATACATTTACAGAATGTTAATCTTGGGTAATGTTACTTGAAATGTTAACAATGTACACTACTGTTTATGTTTTTGAAAAAAGTCTTATTTTATGTACGTATTGTATTTTATAACGGTAATCAACATAAACTAACTTTCTAAAGTTTGGGGTTTTCAGAATTGTTCATGTTTTTGAAAGAGGTCACCAAGTCTGCCCTTATTTGATCAAAAATACAGTAAAACTGTAATATTGTGAAATATTATTACAATTTTAATTGTTTTCTATTTTAATATATTTTGAAATTAAATGTATTCATGTGATGACAAAGCTGAATTTTCAGCATCATCACTTCAGGGTCACATGATCCTTCAGAAATCATTCTAATATACTGATTTGCTGCTCAAAATAATATTTCTTATTATTACCAGTGTTGAAGACGGTTGATCTGTTAAAAAGAACATAATGTATTTCAAATAGAAATAATTTGTAACAATGTACAAAAGTCTTTACTGTGACTTTTGATCAATTTAATGTGTCCTTGTTGAATAAAAGCATTCATAAATTCATTACTGACCTTTTGTTCAAATAATTTTTTTTTTACATTGTATAAATGAACTTTAATGTATCATGAACAAATAATCAACAATAGCGTATTAATTATACATTAAAATTAACCTAAGTTTAATAAATGCTGTACATTTGGTTTTCACAGAATAAAAGACAATAAAATGTCCCTGATTTTTCATGTACAACTGGTGATCCATCTACTGAAGTAAATATCTTTTTTTTCCAAGCGAAATCATGTTGCAACTTTTATATTGGGTGGTACATCAATATCAAAACACATCCACTGCACTCATTTTGTTGGAAAATTGAGGCCTGCGAGGCAATATCATACTGACAGACAGGGACACATTGATTTTGCTCTCCACTGGGACAGAGCGAATGAGAGTAAGAAAGAAACAAACAGACAAAAGAGAGAGAATTCAACAGATAGATGGACATGAAGGCAGAAGGATCGGCCTGACATCCTGTCAAACCCTGAGTGTGCGTCCCTGTTGACCCGGAGAAAAAAGAAGCACAGCCGCTGGCACGCACACACACACACTTCAAACACATGGCCAGACTGCTAGTTCTGACCCCTCTAACACTTTCTTTCCACTCATCTGGTGACAAACTCTATTTTTAGGCCACTATATTCCTGGCACTCGTACACTTCACCTATCAGTTTTCACTTGCTCATTTAACATTTAAAGACATTAAAAGTGCACTCCCTTCCTCTAGCCTTAAATTCAACAATCTGATAAGCAACCACGCATATGCAACGTCGATTTCAGATTAAAATCCTCAAAAACACATTTGAAACATGTATTAAAAGGTCATTGCCAGATTGGTAAACACATTCCGTGTGCGGCGTGTTTACTTTTAGCTTTTGTGGCCTTGAGGGCTGCTCAGAACTTGCTAGGTTAAAGTAAACTGTGGTGCAAATGGGCCGTAGAGAGATGGCTGAATTGCCCCAACTGTGTTTCTTGGAGAGGCTGAAGCATGCTGATTAAAGTTGATTGAACCCCTTCAGATCCCAGACTCTCAGACAGATGCTCATGCTGCATCTATCACATCATGTTTAAATCTGAACAAGTATGTTTATTAGTTTGCATGAGGCTGAGGTATATACGTTTTGACCTGCTCTATCATCTTGAGAACATTGTGGTTACTCAGAGGGGAGCAGTTCTCCATAAGTCTCCCGCCACTGGACAAATTGTCAAAGCAGATGAGCGGTCAACATAAGTGTCCCTCTGATGCCTAACCTTCTCTCTCTGCTAGATGATTCATTATGTCAACCTGCAGTCTCTTAAAGACAAGCAAAACAAGAGAAAAGCAAAGCTAAACAAAGCCGAGCTGTCATAAGTCATGGGGATCGCTGGGTGCCATGTGAATGAAAAAGGAAAAGGAAAGCTCCGACATGGGAATATAGACACCCACTGAGGGAGCTGAAGCCATCACAGAGAATTTCCTGATTGTACATCTAACCTTTCAGCACCTCCTTCTGTGGCCTGCACACATAACCAAGGTTGCCAAGTCTGTCTGAAAAAGCCCAATGATCAACACAACCAAAGCAAAATGCAGCCCGAACCCTATAAAGCTTTTCCAGATCATTTATTATGTAGGCCTACTGCATATTATAGTCAATACAGTCTTAGTATCCTTTAAAAAAAATCAAGCCTGATGTTTTGCAATATGAGATATATAGAGCAGGTTTTAAACAAATGCATTCTTTACTTTAGCTCTGCTTAAATTCTGACAGACAGTTTCTATGTAAATTCAGTGCATTCATCAAACAGTTGGATTGTATTTTTCCATGAAAAATGTAATTTACTTGCAGAAGATTGGCTGTTGCTGGTGTTCAAAACCCTTAAATTCAAAATGTATATAGACGGTTTTAACGGCAACAACATAAACAAACGTTACTGTGCATGCACGCTTTTGTGGCTCAAACTTAACTTCCGGTAGACGGCCACAAAGAATCAATGACAACAGAGGCTGCGTTATCTTTCTTATGCGTTATCATCTTTCATTTTAATTGTGCAACATTATCCTAATTTATATGTTTTTATTGTTTCAGCATGTTTATTATAAATAATCTCTCATTTCTGTCTGCAATATAGAGTGGGGGAAACGCCCCCCTTAAAGGTTTAGTTCACCAAAAACTTAAAATTCAGTCATTAATTACTCACCCTCATGTCGATCCCAACCCGTAAGACCTTAGAGAAAAAGAAAAATATCTTCATTTGTGTTCCGAAAATGAACGAAGGTCAACATGAGGGTGAGTAATGATGACAGAATTAAAATTTTTGGGTGAACTAACCCTTTAAGGACCGTGCAATGCCGTTTTTTGTACAGTAGCCTATATAAATCACCTTTCTATCATGCAATGCGTCGGAATAACATGTTTCTTTGTTTCATAATATAAGATTAATGTTGGGAAACTTAAACTTGTAAATTAAGTACCCTATTTGAGATTGATTGTATATGAATGCATCACAAAAATCCTGTGCTATATGGGCACTGCCATTAATAGAGGATAAAGCGAAAGTTGTTTTACACTCCGTGATAAAGGCCTATTACATACCCAATTTAAATATTTTGCGGGAAACATAAATGCGATCAGTTATCCAGATGGCTAACACTTGATGTGAACAAATGTAAACGCGCTGTGTCCTGATTGACTGATGAGCGTGATCACATATTAATGCCAAGTGTAAACGCAGCCAGAATAAGTTACCTCTAGAGTAGATTATTTCTGATAACAAGCAAAATAAATAAGTAAATTACATTAGACATACAGTCTAAATTACATTAGACGCTGCTCTCGTATGCAGTCAGACTGGATATTTATGACACATTCAAGGCTTTTTGGTGAGTCGCACACACTGTTTTTGCCCTGGTGTCATATGCTCTCTGCTTGATCGTTAATATTTATATCATGTTATCCAAGAATAGTATGTCAAAAATGTGTTTCTACTGAGTAGTGTGCCATACTATCCACTAGCCAGACCGATAAACAAACACAGACCGGAAGTTAACTTCGGGCCAGGTGCGTAACCGTGGCAACACGCGTGCGTCTGATGAAACCGTCTATAGACTCAGTAGAGCAGTTTGTCCGTTTACGGCTACTGTAGAAACATGGCATGGTAAAAATGGCGACTTCACTGTAAGGGGATCTGCGGTGTATGGAGATAGAAATGGCTCATTAAGGTAATAAAAACGGTTCGTTATGTAAGGTCGTTATACACCACTGAAAACAGTTATGTATATGACATTGCTTTTCTGTCAATAGCTATTACACACTGCACCTGTAAACAGTCAATTTCAATTTCACTGAAAATTCGCAAACTTGGCAACCCTGGCCATAACCTTCAGCTGCATTCTGAAGACAAAGATGGATCTCACCTCAGTAATCATGACAAAAGTTAGGGATGTGTGCACTGCGAGGATATTGACCTGCACTCAAACAAACAGGCCTCTGCTTCTATTCTGTGAACTGACAAAACAGCACACTCAGTCAATACTTTTGGTCAGACTGAATCAGAATTTCACTACAGCATGACAAACCCATAGGATTTTGCTCATCTGTCAGTCCATAATTACTATACAGCAATTGGTACAGAATAAGAACATAAGAATGATATAAGTAAAATGAAGCAAAATTGGGCGTCATTAATGGACACAGTCCTTCATGATATGCACAGATTATGAAAAGCACAACACACTTCAAATAAGTAATAGCAAATTCATTGCAACCCTAGTATAAGCCACCATATCATTAAAATAACAGTGGGATCTAGAATACATTTAAAAAAAAAAAAATCTAGGATATTATTTAAATCTGAAATTCATGTTCATTTTTCAATTTTAACTCATATTGCTGTTATATTATAACTTTTTTTTAAATCAAAATAGAAGAAATAAGTCCTGAAACAAAACAAATGAGGGAAAATGACCTTAAAAGTTCCCCCTGATCTTTTGGCTAAAGCTTCAAGGTATAATGGCTGGGAGAGATGTCTGGTGCTTAGATTAGCAAAGACGTTCTTTAACTTAAACTGACACACTGACAGAAGTGGTTTACAAAGATTGTATATCATTGACAACCATGAGTGCTCAGAATACGCATGTTTTAGGCTAAAAAAAGTCAACCCATAAGTTCTTGTGCAGCGTGTCTTTTTTTCTCAGCCATGCACTGAAGCTAACTGCAATGACTCCACTGTGTTTATGACATGAAAATCCTGCAGCTGGACTTATGAAGGATAATGGAGCCCTTTATCAAAAAGATGAGATTGGGACTGTCACTGAATTGATGCATGTTTCATTTCTTTCTCATGGGAGCCACATACAGTCTCTTTCTCATAATCACATCAGATTCAAAACACAAATGAACAGAAGAAAAAGTACTTGATAAAATGTTGAAAATTAACACAGGAATTCATGAGAAGAAAAATATGTTCTTCTGCTCTTAAAACATAAAAATGTGGAGTTTATAAAACACTCTGAAGCCTGCACAGAAAGGCTCTCAAGAACAAAGAATGTGTGACAAGAGGAAAAAATACGTGAGAACAATTTCGCAACGTAGTTTACACTACCAGACATAAGTTTGCACACACCTCCTCATTCAAATCTATGAAGTAACACAAATGGAAGTATGGGAAATATGCAATAATCCCACCTGGGCTGGGATGCTTTTTAAACTGTATTAAAAAAGTTTCCATGTATGCTGCCCAACTAATGGTTGCTTGTCCTTCACTATCTAGTTTCAAAAAGAAAACTTAAAAAAGAATAAAATAAATAAAATAATTATAATTATAATTAATATATATATATATAGTTGCAAGAAAAAGTATGTAAACCGCTTGCAGAATCTGTGAAAATGTTAATAATTTTAACAAAATAAGAGAGATCATACAAAATGCATGTTATTATAGAATAAGATTATTTTACATAAAAGATGTTTACATTTAGTCCACAAGGCAAAAAAATGGCTTAATTTATAAAAATAACTGATTCTCAATATTGTGTGTCATTCCCTGGATGATCCACGGCTGTTTTTTTTTTTGTTTTGTGATGGTTGTTCATGAGTC
Organism: Rhinogobio ventralis; assembly: GCA_039654625.1. Taxonomy (NCBI): domain Eukaryota; kingdom Metazoa; phylum Chordata; class Actinopteri; order Cypriniformes; family Gobionidae; genus Rhinogobio; species Rhinogobio ventralis. Next base: position 18,292,206 of record CM077198.1, read on the forward strand.
TCTTGTCTGACTTGAGCAGTTAAACTGCCCAGTGTTCTTCAGAAAAATCCTCCAGGTCCTGCAAATTCTTCAGTTTTCCAGCATCTTTTGCATATTTGAACCCTCTCCAGCAGTGACTGTATGATTTTGAGATACATCTTTTCACACTGAGGACAGTTGAGGGACTCAAACACAACTTTTAAAAAAGGTTCAAACATTCACTGATGCTCCAGAAGGAAATGCGACACATTAAGATTCATTAAGAAAACTTATTGAATTTGAAGATCAAGGTAAATTGTACTTAAAATGTCTTCCGGGAAACATGTAAGTATCTTCCGTTGCTTCCGAAGGGCAGTACTAAATGAAAATAATTGATATTTAAACAAAATTTTTAAAAAAGTGGACATCTTCATCCTGTTCAAAAGTTTTCATGAACTTTTTGTTATGAACTGCCAAATAGAGTGTTGTTTTTCCCCCAAGACAGTTTCATTCTATGTCTGAACTCTTAATAATATATTTGAATGTATTGTAGTTTAAAAGGACAATTCATACCAAATTGAATAATTCTGTCATGATAATGTCATTCTTAAAATTCCAAGAAGCATTCCAACATTTCAAACAGCTTCAAAAAGGTCAGACTACAACATCATAACAGTGGTTGGTATGATTTGTGAACTGTTTCAACTAAAAGGGTGGGTTAATCAGTGAATATATTTCTGGATTATTTTTTAAACTAATCCTTTAAAAAGGTTACACGTGAATGGTGTACAACTGACAGCCATTACAGACTACTTTGAACCAAGAAACCAAAAACCAAGTTTCATTCAACCATGTGCTGATCAGACATCTTTGAGATTGTAAAGGCTGCCAGTGTGCCTTTCTCTCTCCAGCCCAGGACTTCTGTCAAGTGTCCTCTTTGCTCATCGTGTCACCAATTATGCATTCTGCTGCCACTGAAGCACTCCTGGCAGCGCTATGCTACTGTCAAGGACATTCAGTCTGGCCTCTGTCAGATGGGGCACTTGTCAAGCCGCCAGTGCACCCGGTGACACTACCCTTCACAGCACACTGTCAGCTGACCGCAATGAATTAATACATAAACCAAAACCACCCATGAGTGTTACACTCCGGTTAATATGGAAGAAAAGAGTCTCATGATCTCCTGCTTTGAGAGTCCCGTCAAAACAAGGGGAAAACCCTCAACAAAAGCCCCGGTGAATTATATTAAGTTTACAGGTTTATATTAATGATTAACGGCACGGCCATACAAACAATGCTGCGACGGAGGATATGGAAGGAATGGCTGCATTGACATTCCTAGCCATTTCCTCAACGCACGCTGTGCTGCCTTAAGGGTCTTCGGCCGCCTGCATACTTTCCAGATCTTGCATCCTCTGTATCCATACAGAGATTCCACAGGTCTGGATGGACAGCAGGTGTGCGGTCCAGGCGGACTTTCCAAGGATGTCAAGTCAACAGAAGACTCATTACTGCTCTTCCCTTACATCTGAAAACAAAGGGACTGGAATTCAGGAGGATGCATACTTACATGCCTGTGATGTTTTTAAAGATAGGTTCCACTGTGCTGGATCCTGACTGGTGTGCCAAGATATTGTGTATATTCATTTAGAGGAAGTTTTTCATCTGCTTCAGATAAACAGATAACTGTATTAGTCTAAGAGACCTCTTATGGTGGTGTCCTTGAGAAACAGAAAAAAAGAAGAAAAGAACAATGTAGGTGAGGAGAATGACAGAATAAATTACTGATTTACACATACAGTCTCTCTCTCTCTGTGTGTGTGTGTATGTGTGTGTGTGTATATATATATATATATATATATATATATATATATATATATATATATATATATATATATATATATATATATATATATATATATATATATATATATATATATATATATATATATATATATATATATATATATATATATATATATATATATATATATATTTTTTTTTTTTTTTTTTTTTATTATAAAGCATAAAGAAATAGAACAGTGAAGGAAAATTTAGATCTAATTCTAGTTGGGAAATAACCATTTTGAACCATTTGCAAATACTATTTGCATTAAATTACACACATACTTTTATGTTGAAAATGTAAAACGTTTCATGTCTTATCTCACTCAGTTAGGAATTACATGAATCACATAAATGCATATTTTCAATTCATTTTGGAAGGGGAAAAAAGTCGAATAGTTTGTATCCCTGGATGTTACTGTCAGTTGTTTAACATTTCTATCGCATAACAGTTGACCTTAAATGTTTCGCTATTTACAACTTCCTCACTCTCTTTAAATGTTAAATTGACGCTTGCACTGTAATTAACGCTCTGCTTCTGTGAACAATAAGCACCGTTTTCTTTGATTTGATTGGCCATCATTTTGACATTGATTAGCACTGTTGGACTGCTGAGGCAGACCAGACTAAATATGTAACTTTTTTATCATCCTAATAACAATTTGGTAATTTCTAATTATAGGGGGGGAACTTGTCCTCCTTAATGTCTATGGTGGTTACGGCCCTGTGTCGAGTTAAAAGTAGTTATAAAATGTATCTCAAGACTGCTTCTGGTCTATTCTGTTGTGCTCCATCCAGCTATTTTTGAATAAATATATAAAATAGCTAATCTGGCTGTTCCAGTTCTGTGAAGATGAAGGAACATTTGTGCACATGGAAGCACTCTTGTGTGTTTAATCACATTTAAAATATCACCATGGTGATTATGGGAGATGGGCTTAAAAGCAGAAATTACACATAATTGGTTCTTTCTCCGCATGAATGCTTTCTCAGAAGGCATATGACACTGGGCCAAACAAATAAACCCACAGCATGCAAAAATGACTGTGATGACAGCAGAAAAGCCATTTCAGATTTACAATGTATTTCTGTAAATGTATTGAATGGGTTGATTGTTGATTGTATTGAGTGGGAAACAGCAAACTCATTCAAATCAAAGCTTTATGCCACAGGAGGTAAACACCACATGAACACCGTTCTTTCTACTGTTAACCAAAAATAAAAAATTATTAATGGAGCACCTGTGTTTTTTGGCCAGGAGTTTGAAAAAGTATTGCTGGAAGACAGAGTAAACTCCAGGAAAAACAGCATGGTTTGAATATCGGACTTCGGACCACAAGGTGCTGATTAACAATAACAAACAATATAGTGGGCAGCCAACTTTTCACTCAGTTCAAAAGGAACTGAACTTTTGGAGTTTGATGCATCGTTAAAGGTGCAGTGTGTAATATTTATGAGGATCTACTTACAGAAATGCAGTATAATAAACTATATGTTTTCAGTGGTGTATAAAGACCTTACATAATGAACCGTTATGTTTTTATTATTTAGAATGAGCCATTTCTATCTACATACGCCGCAGGTCCCCTTACAGTGAAGTCACCATTTTGCACTGCCATGTTTCTACAGTAGCCCTAAACGGACAAACTGCTCTACTGAGTGCTAGCTACTCTCTGCTGTCTCAGATGCTGGCATCTTTGTCCTGTGTCGGCCACCGTAGCTTCTCTATGTGAAAAATTTTTTGGAAACCTTGAGCACCAATTCAGCATTAGAATGATTTCTGAAGGATCATGTGACACTGAAGACTGGATTAAATTCAGCTTTGCCATCACAAGAATAAATCACATTTTAAAATGTACTAAATTGTAATAATATTCTAATAAAAAAATGACCTATTAGCATCCTGTTTATTGTCCAAAATGTCAACCAAGAGCATGTCAACTTAGGCACTGGTAAAGCCTCTGTCATGTTGTCACAGTGTTTCAACAGACTGCGTTGATTGATGAGCCCATTACTGTAGAGCTCCATGCAACATGTGCATCTGCAGCCGGACCAGTGCTCATTCTGTCATAGGATGTCACCTAATTGTTTGCATTAGCGGAGACAAATACATTTGCAAAACAAACAAACAGAAATACCTCCCAGCTGAAAACTTCCTGATGATAAGAAAAGAAGGTGGCCTGCTGCATGCGGCTGACAAGCTCGTCAAGTGCAGATGGCGGTGGTCAGCCTGGTTCCTGTGGGACCGGCGTCTTCCTGAGGTTTTGACATGGGGATCTACTTTGCGGGCCGGGGACCGGTGCATACATTCAAAGCATGGTGCGAAGAGGAGCAGCTGTTTTTTTTTTTGCAGAGCGCTGTAGTTGAGGGATACGGGCACAGACAGAGCTGCAACAACAAATATAGTGCAGGTTTACCATCATCATGCTGCATGTTATATGAGCCACATTAGTGGGGCCTCTATAAGCACATACACATGCACTCATACATACAACAAACTGCATTACAGCCAATAGAATTTCCGTGGCTTCAGGGAGGAAAATTACAATTTGGTATGGTGGTACTTATGTTTAAAATAACTGTATACATTGGGTCAGCTCGTAGCAAAGCTGAAATTGGATGTATTGTTTTATGAGGGAAGGCATACCGCATTGGTTACACACTCACGCTAATCAATGACAGGTGTGTCCAGCACTGAGAGGTGTTAACACAGGGGCCCAAGCAGTGTAGCCTTAGGGGAGGTCTACGAGCTCAGGTCAAACACACACACCCCGACAAAGAGGGGGGAAGATTGGGGAAGGTTGAAAACACAAAAATATATAAATATATATATTAAACAATAATTTACTCCTGTGATGGCAAAACCAAATTTTCAGCATCATTACTCGTCTTCAGTGCCACATGAGCCTTCAGAAATCATCCTAATATGTCGATTGCAAAAAAATTTTTTCCAGGATTTTTTGATGAATAGAAAGGTCAAAGCAACAGCATTTATTTGTAATAGAAATCTATTGTAACATTGCAAATATCTTTACGGTCACTTTTGATCAATTTAATGAATCAACCTTGCTGAATAAATGTATTCATTTCTTTAAAAAAAGATCTTACTGAATCCAAACTTTTGAAAAGTATTGTACACAACCACCATCCTACTGATTTGAGAACAGAAATCTCTGTGTACAAATATGAAGGATTTATAGAGAAAAAAACAATCTTAAATAAATAGAAGAAAAAAAACATTCTGCATGTGGTTTATGTTTCAGTTAATGAATGTTAAATGACAGAATGGTGTCAAAAGAATCAACAGTCTCTTTGTTTTATTTTATTGGCATTATTGGCTATATAACATTTACTCAAAAACTTTCTTTTAAATGCATAAAAACACTAACATGCACTTTCTATTATGTTTATAATGGTTCCTGTTTTATGTATTTGTAAAATAATTTTCCCAACTCATTTGCTATTTTAGAATAAAATATTTCCTTTTTGTTACTTAAAATAGAATTGGGTTTAAAGAGTTTAAAAAATGCTTGATGGGGTTGATATAAAAATTATTCGGAACAATGTAATTTGTTTATTAAAATAAATGCATCTCCATGTTTTCTAGTATTACGGGGTACTATAGGTTATAACAACAGAAGTTTTGTACTTGACACTAAATGCACTGTTTAGAGGGTAGAGTTGTAGATTCTAAAATAACTTTAACTTTAGAAGACAAATGTGGGAAAATTAAAAGAAGTTTGAGAAAAATAGCACAAAAAATATCTACAGTTACAGATGTCAAAGCAAAAAGTGCAACAGCCACCCATGGTCTCCCCTACATCATGGACAGAGGCAAATGTTCTGCTGTCCTGAGTAAGACTGAAAAGAGGTTCAAGAGGGAGGTCATTCGAAAGGAAGCCCAAAACAAATCAGAATAAATTTGCTTTTACAGATCATTTGTAGCGTGTAGTGTGTTTGGAACGACAAACTTCCACTTGTCTGGTATGGCCATTGGTTCCAGAAAAGCCCAACTCTTGACATGCAGTAAATCACAGAGGTCTGGTCCACAGGGACTTATCAGACAGGACAGCGCTCACTCTGTGTAACTTTTTCAGAGGTGTGCGTCAGATAGCCTCACGGGACTGCTTGTGAGAATGTTAAGGGCTGGTCGCCGCCGGATTGATACAGAACGCAGCACACCATCAGAGGTCCACTGAAATGGAGCCATAAAAAATTTACCAACCTGCAATACATTTTTCACTCCAAGAAAACTTGAAGTGGTCCAGTGAGTAACAGGGCAGGAAAAGAGGTTGAGACAGGGGGGCACTCGACATCCCAATGACTCTTGAAGCACCAGACAAGTAGAGCAAAACTGCACATGAACCAAACACTTAACCGGTGCCTTCAAGAGCATTTAGAAATACAGTGCACAGAATTCTCAAACTTATGTTGCGTTAAACAAGATGTTCCCTGTATCGCTAGTCATTTTTCATTTCTTAACAAAAAAAGGAACAAAATATGGTAGAGAGGTAAAAATGCAATGTTAGACTATGATTAAACCTGCAGGAATAAAGCATTCCCCAAAGTTTTAGTCATGGGAATCTTAAATTACGTGGATTCTGGTCTTATTTGTGTAGTTTTAATTCATGCCTTTAGGATTGTTCCTTTACTTAAACATAAGGGCTGAAATTTATATGGGACTTTTTTTAGAACAGACAGTCAATTCAGTTGCACTGTACACACACAGCGCCAACAGACTTTGTGTTGCAACATTTCCAAACACAAGATTTGGCACTAACATCACAAGAGGAGTATTCATAACAGACAAAAAGCAAGACCTTGTCTGGGCACCTGTTTTCTGTAAATAGCACTGAACATCTGCACTTCACCCTACACCATTATAATCCATCTACTTCTTCCCCTCTTCCTGGTTAAATCTCTGTCTCCAGGGAACTTTGAGTCCCATCACAATCCCATGGATCCTCTTCCATGGATTACTCCCATCCTGCGCAGTGGCTTTTGGGTGCCAGCGAGCCGCGGCTGTGGACACAGATGGGAGCATAGCCCTGTGATAGCTTCCATATGTCACAGTGCGCTTCTGAGGGCGCCTTTTTATTTTTTTCCTTTTCACATTTCTGTTTTTGCCCCATCTCTCTCTGGTTTTCTCATCAAATGTTTTGTCCGAAGAGCAATAGGTGAGCATACCAACAGACAAATGAAATCAGAGCACAAAAATGGCCATTTAAAGGAACAGTTCACCCATAAACTATTAAAGTTATATGGGTTTGAAATGACATTTTTGAGTAAATTATTCTGTTAATCATCCCAGTGGAGAGATGCACCTTAGATTCGTTAGTTGAGTTAAGCCCTTTATGAACCTATTACAATAAATTTTCTGGCCTTGCCATGGATGCTGAAAGCAAAGATATGATGATCTGGTTCTCCAAAAGGGCCATGCTGTGCCTCTAAGGTCTTGCAAACATGAATAATCTGTTTAGCATAACTTATCTGTCATAGAGGTTAGGCTGTTTAAGTCACCCTTGGGGGGGCTGTGACACGATCTGTATAGCGCTATGGTAAATAAGAACTGCGAGGAAACAAAAAAATATCCTTTTGACACCACAAACCTGGGAGGTTCGCTCATCTGTGCTGACACATATGGTCAGTAATATCCCCCCTCTGATTATAATCCTTGAAGTCAACCTCATTAACCAGACATCCGCATTGAACCCTGACTGAAAAGGGGCAGAAAGTTTACCTGTCAATCAACACCAACTTTCTTAAAAATGTATGTAGAGAAAATGATCCAGGAGCCCCAGACTTGAGACCAGCTGCATTTTTTCATCACCTAAAAGTCTGGCTCTAGGTCAGACTGAGACAAAGACATTTGCAAAAAGGGGCATGTATGTATTAATCATTTCCAAAAGTAAGACTTTCAATTTAACATGTTAAACATGAATAAATATGTACTTATTCATAACAAATTATTAAATATTTTAACATGTATTTAATATTTACACAAATGTAACACAAGTAAAAAAACACTAATTAAAATAAATATTAATAAAAAGTATGCCTCCTTTAGAAAATAACTAAAAAATATGAATTATAATTTCTAATATTAGCAATTTATTGGTTATATATCAACCATGCTCCCTTTAATAAATCTTAACAAATAAATTAATTATGATTTATAAATAGTATAAAAAATAATAAAATATAAAAATGTATCAATATATTTTTTATTAATACTTTTTAAAAAGTTATTATTTATAATTCATTCACTATCAATTAATCATGCCCCCCAACTGTACATACATTTAGAAACATTTCAACCACTGGAGCAGGGACTCCCGTGTTTAAAATTATTATAATTTTTTTTTAAATACTTAAAAATTAACTGGCAATTCATGTAATTAATTCAATTACTGGTAAACGTTTTAATCAATTAATAGCCATTGCAATGCAGCTCTGGCCAACAGCACCTGATCTAAATCAAAGAACCCATCCCCAGAGACAACACGACAGAGCAATGTTGACTTAAGAGTAATCGCAATGATGCATGCTCACACTTACACTATGGCTGCTATTGTTTAGGCTGTAAAGTGATGTAAAGTAAACCACAGTAAAACAAACAGTGTGTCATGCTTTGCATGATTTAAATGTCTCTTCTGAAATGTGGTTTTTCCAAAAAATATATTCTATAATAGCATTAAAATGTGTACAAACTGCATCTAAACCCGTGAAGCAGGTCTAATACGTTAACACATGCTCAGGCATTAAGACATTACCATCCAGTTCATGGAGGGTTTTTGACAGCGTGCTTTGTGCCCAAGCCCTGAGTCAGCTTCCCACGCAAGATCATCTGTAGGGAACATGCAATGCTTTCAGAAACACACTAGCAGCCTCCTGGAGGAAAATAGCAACTTACAATGTGATGGTGGCTGAGGGGAGACCTCAGGCTAAAGACCCTGTGCCTGACAAAGTGATTTATGATGTTCCCCCCTCCTCATCTCTACAAGGTGACAGATCCAAGAGAAACTTTGGTGAGCTTTTATTGAGGCTGTGTTAAGGGACCCCATTGACTCTCATAATATTCTTCTGATGTTTGCATGTTATGTGCTAATATTATATACACTGATGAGCAACTGACAGCGGTAGAGGTCTACATAGCCAATCAATCCCATGTCCTATCATCAGAGAGAAAGGCTGGGTGTTGACAGGACATTAAGAGCCGATCTATCAAATTCAACTAGATAGCAAAAACCTTTTGCCCATCACACAACTTCACTGCATTTCACTAAGAGATCCAAAACTGTTAAATCTTCATGCTATGCTTTGGACATTTTCTGAAGAAGTAGAAGAAGTTTCTGAAGAAACCAGAACAGTCCATGATAAAGATTAAAAGTAATATTTCACCCCAAAATGGAAAATCTGTTTACTCACCCTCATGTCGTTTCAAACCTATATAACTTTATATGACTCTCGTAAAAGAAAATATTTTGAGAAATGCGTCACTGCTTCTGTCCATATTATGAAAGTCAATGGTTTGGAATGACATAAGGATGAGTAAATGATTACAAAACATTCATTTTTGGGTAAACTATTAATTTAAGTCCGTTCTTTTGTCCAAATGAGTTCTATTACAATTAGGGATGGGTCAGAATGGTTGACTAACCAACCGATTAGTGAGGTTGATAAGTTTTTTTTAATGTATATCTTTCACAGTATGTTTGGGCCCTTCCCACACGTATTGTCCATAAATCAAATGCAAAAATGCTCACATACTTGTGGCAGGCTACGTGCTGGCGATATTTTGCAATAAAGTTTTTGTCAAAAACCACAGAAGCATATTATGGACAGTTCCTTTTTTCTGATGCCAAACACAACAAAACCAAAGATTTGTACCAACCAACATTTGTAAACATGTCATAAAACCTACAAGAGTTAACCGCAACAAAACAAACCAGCGTTCCACCATTGCTGTGAAATTCCTGCACATGGTGAACACAAAATCTCAAGGCTGTTCTGTTCAATTTTGTTGTGCTTTATGCATCTTTTTATGGACTTGCGTCTTTTGCCACATCGACACTGTTATAGAAACGGAATTGAATCATCATTGAACCAACTTGAGCTAAATAATGACACAATGGCCTTGTGCTTTAAGAGTTTTAAAATGTAATTTATTCCATAATTGCTGAATTTTGCAACTTTACCACTGTTATTTTCTTCCTTATTATGGTGAAGCTGCTTTGAACAAATCTGTAATGTATAAAGCGCTATATAAATAAATGTGACCTAACTTTGTGAACTCATCAGATATGAAAATATGTAGATTTGCACATCCCTGCTCCAAATTAATTGAGGTTTTATTAGGGGGCAGTGGTGAGTATCTACAGACATATAGAGAAGGATGGTGTATGCAACTACCTTCCCAGGTGGACGCCCTGTTGTACTGCTGGACTTTTGCCTGAGCGACAGATGGCAGGCAAATGCGGAGGAACCCGCCCCGAGCATTAACTTTGCTGGCTAGCGTTAGCCTGCGACAGTGCCCGCTATCTGTCTGTCTGTATCTCCAGTGAAATACCCCCATTATCCTCAGAGCCATCATGAGATTAAGAAGGGTATGTCAGAGAAACCGACAGGACAGCTGAGTCTCATTATCCAACATATGCTGTGATGTTTCAACAAGGCTTTGGTTTGTATCTGGTTAGCTACACAAAACGTGTTAAGTGAATGAAGGTTGAACCAGACCTTTTAGGCCAGGATGAGGCCATCTCAGATGAATGGCACGCAGCATGTTCACACCAATCAGATTTAGGTAATTAGCCATCTAAGAGGGATCAATGGTCAGGATGTCTTTAGATAAACTCCATTTGCTCTTCTCAGCCTAAATGGGGCACATACTCAAACAGATTTAAGCAGTAATCCTCTCTCAAACTAATACAATGACCATCATACAACATCTGAGAAGATCTGTTCTTCACTGCATGAAGTTCAGCCTAGTAGAAGTGGCCTAAAATAGCATACAAACATATTAACTTTCCTAAAAGGAAGCAAATCCTCCAGCAAATTCTTTACTAGTTCTTCTGAGATATTTTGCCACTGGTTAATCTTTTAAGAGTCAGTGTTCTTCCATCCAAAGAGGCTTGTCAGAGAGGATGAAGGCATTTTAATATAAGCTTGTGAGCATGTTTCATACCCCCTGCTAACATGTCTAATCTGGTTGGGAGGAAATGATTTGATCTTTTGCAGGCATGGGGCATCTCAGAATCTAACAGACTGAATCACAAAGACCAACGCTCACCAGCTAGTTTGGTTTTTCATGTAGACATATGAGGAGCTCCCCGTTGAGCTTTGGAGCTTGCAGAGCAGCGTTTTGGGCTTCTCACTCTCTGATCTTCTGAAACAGCCATCACATCTGTCTTCTCTGTGATGTCTGCCAGGGTAAAAGGACAAAATGTCACATATCTTCAGGCAGTTTTGTCATAAAAGAAGGATGAAGAAAAGAGGAAGGTCAATGAAAGAATTACATGAATCAAAGTGTAGAAGGAAAAGTTTCATTTAACTTGTATATTACTTTTTTTTTTTTGAGTGAAAAAAAAAACCCTCTTTAAACCTTATGTTTTAAGCAATTTAAAGTTGTATTATTGTATGTATGTATGTATGTATCCCCTGGTATATACCAAGTTCTATATTTGAAAAAAATGAATAATAATAATATTTTTCTATTTTGTTGTTTTAAATATAGAGTTTGATCAAATATGTAAAATGTAAATGAGTAAATGAGTTTAATTTTTTACCAAAGAATACATGGCAAATTAAAAGTATAACAAAAAGTATCATATTATGTAGAATTCAGATTTTGACCTGACTTACATGCTTTCAAATTCAAGCCAATTCTTACAATTTTAAGTTGCTTAACTGTTATGCCACTTAACCTGTATATATGTATGTATGTGTGTGTGTGTACATGATGTTTTTCTATCCTGGTGGGGACTTTAGCCAGAATGCACACTGACTCATGGGGACTCTAAATTGAGGTCCCTATGAGGAAACAAGCTTATAAATCCTTCAGACTGAGTTTTCTTGAAAATGTAAAAATGCAGAAGGTTTTGTGTGATGGGTAGGTTTAGGAGTAGGGATAGTGTAAGGGGATAGAATATACAGTTTGTACAGTATAAAAACCATTACGTCTATGGAGAGTCTCTACAAAGATAGTGAACCAGACGTGTGTGTGTGTGTGTGTGTGTGTGTGTGTAAAAGCCATAATGACGGTAAATCCCCCAGTTTCACAGTCAAGGCTTAAGACTAGTCCCAGACTAAAATGCATATTTGCGCTGTGTTAGCCGAAAGCAACTTGATACTGATATGTCTATATAACTTAAAATATGTCAGTGCCATTGTTTTATCTCAAGATGCACACCAGTAATGTTTTTTTTCTAAGACACGGTTATAAAAGCTACTTAAATGTCCTAAATAAACTAAGGCCTAAGCCTGGCTTAATATAAGCCCTGTTTGTAAAACCAGGCCTATATTGCATTACTCTACACCTGAGTGATGTTAAAGAAATACCTCACTGCACTGCAATGTAACTCAGTGGGGGGAAAAAAATTCAAAGGTGACATGAGCTTGAACTCAGTTGACTTTGATTTGCAAATCTGTCTTACACATTATGCTCATGATCTTTGACATGTTCCATAGGTTTAATCAGCGTTTTGGCATTGGGCTGTAATATTGCACACCTCACTGCACCTGGTCACAAACGCCTGTGATTGAATGCCATGTGTTTTAAACATTCTTTAGATCCTGTTTGAAGTGATCACCCACATCACTGAGGCCTGGCCTCTTGCAGTTTGGGGTGCTGATGGCTTTTGGCTCAAGTTCTAGTACCTGTGTGTTTACTCTCTCTAACACAGACACCAGGAAGCACATTCACTGCTTGGCAGACATCCAGCTCCCCCGATCCAGTGAGAGAGAAAGACTGCTACATCTGCACCAGATGTACGGCTGCACCGGGCTGATCGTTAGGGTCAGACTGACAAGTGCTTTGAAAAGGGTTGGAAGTACTGATTACCTTGTGCTGGGAAAACCTCACATTCTCCTAGTGCAGGTAAGTAACTGCTGGCCATCAATGGGCTAACATGCCACTGCTAGTCACTACAACATTTTACCCAAAAATTGTTGTGGGTTCACAGATGCAGCCATGTGTAGCCGCCTACTTCATGTTTCCACAACTGACAGTGAAAGATGCACTAAAAACAAATCTGCTAGGATTAAGTCAATCGTTCTGGTGTGTTGTAAGAAGACACTGACAAAGAAACACCACATATTCTGGCCAATACAGTCATCTAAAGGTAAATAGTGTTCTCATGTCTCAGCATGGGCACTGGGGAAAATTAAAGTTTGTGGAGGTGTTAAAAGATGTTAAAAATAGAAAAACTGTACCCTGAAAAGCACAAACTATGACACACTCACTATAAATAGCTAGATGTGCCGTTTTAGTTGAGACTGCATTAAAATAAGTGGTATTCTCAAACTAATCAGCCATAAGTGCCTATATGAAGAGCAGATCAGTCAAAAATAAAAATCACAAAAGGATAAAACATGACATATTGAACAAATTTGATAACCATCAATTACATTAATTTAACCAGATTATGGAAAATTATTTGATTTGGATTGCAGGCTTTATTTAAAACTAATAAAAGCTGAAACCCTTGCAAATCATCTTCATAAGCAGTGATGACTCCAACAGCTGTCCCTCACACACACATCTTAAAGGAACAGTTCACCTACAAATTAAACATTCTTTCATCATCCACTCACCAATATGTCATTCCAAAACTGAGTGACTTTCTTTCTTCTGTGGAAGACAAAAATAAATATGTTAGAAACATGCAATATATACACAACCGTTCAAACATTTGGGGTCAAAAGTCTTTTATACTCATAAATACACTCACCTAAAGGATTATTAGGAACACCTGTTCAATTTCTCATTAATGCAATTATCTAATCAACCAATCACATGGCAGTTGCTTCAATGCATTTAGGGGTGTGGTCCTGGTCAAGAAAATCTCCTGAACTCCAAACTGAATGTCAGAATGGGAAAGAAAGGTGATTTAAGCAATTTTGAGCGTGGCATGGTTGTTGGTGCCAGACGGGCCGGTCTGAGTATTTCACAATCTGCTCAGTTAATGGGATTTTCACGCACAACCATTTCTAGAGTTTACAAAGAATGGTGTGAAAAGGGAAAAACATCCAGTATGCGGCAGTCCTGTGGGCGAAAATGCCTTGTTGATGCTAGAGGTCAGAGGAGAATGGGCCGACTGATTCAAGCTGATAGAAGAGCAACTTTGACTGAAATAACCACTCGTTACAACCGAGGTATGCAGCAAAGCATTTGTGAAGCCACAACACGCACAATCTTGAGGCGGATGGGCTACAACAGCAGAAGACCCCACCGGGTACCACTCATCTCCACTACGAATAGGTAAAAGAGGCTACAATTTGCACGAGCTCACCAAAATTGGACAGTTGAAGACTGGAAAAATGTTGCCTGGTCTGATGAGTCTCGATTTCTGTTGAGACATTCAGATGGTAGAGTCAGAATTTGGCGTAAACAGAATGAGAACATGGATCCATCATGCCTTGTTACCACTGTGCAGGCTGGTGGTGGTGGTGTAATGGTGTGGGGGGATGTTTTCTTGGCACACTTTAGGCCCCTTAGTGCCAATTGGGCATCGTTTAAATGCCACGGCCTACCTGAGCATTGTTTCTGACCATGTCCATCCCTTTATGACCACCATGTACCCATCCTCTGATGGCTACTTCCAGCAGGATAATGCACCATGTCACAAAGCTCGAATCATTTCAAATTGGTTTCTTGAACATGACAATGAGTTCACTGTACTAAAATGGACCCCACAGTCACCAGATCTCAACCCAATAGAGCATCTTTGGGATGTGGTGGAACGGGAGCTTCGTGCCCTGGATGTGCATCCCACAAATCTCCATCAACTGCAAGATGCTATCCTATCAATATGGGCCAACATTTCTAAAGAATGCTTTCAGCACCTTGTTGAATCAATGCCACGTAGAATTAAGGCAGTTCTGAAGGCGAAAGGGGGTCAAACACAGTATTAGTATGGTGTTCCTAATAATCCTTTAGGTGAGTGTATATTTATTTGAACAAAAATATTATAACAATACAAAATAACTGTTCTCTATGTGAATGTATTTTAAAATAAAATCTATTCCTGTGATGGCAAAGCTGAATTTTCAGCATCATCACTCTATTGTTCAGTCACATGATCCTTCAGAAATTATTTTATATGCTGATTTGGTGCTCAAGAAACATTTCTTATTATTTACACTGTTAAAATCAGTTGTGCTACTTAAGTTTTTTTTCTTTCTTCAAAATAACAACAATAAATAAATAA
Source organism: Rhinogobio ventralis (assembly GCA_039654625.1). Classification (NCBI taxonomy): domain Eukaryota; kingdom Metazoa; phylum Chordata; class Actinopteri; order Cypriniformes; family Gobionidae; genus Rhinogobio; species Rhinogobio ventralis. The sequence continues at coordinate 18,307,436 of CM077198.1, forward strand.
ATAAATAAATAAATAAATAAATAAAATCCTAATGACCCCAAACTTTTGAACAGTAGTGAACAGTCATTTCTAAATACCCATTTTTCTTCACAGTAAGAATTGAACACATGATCTTCTACACTTCTGTGAACAAGCCCATTCTGGCCTGACTGCTGCACGTACAGTGAAGGTCTAATAACCTACTGCCGCAATGAACCCTCCCTAATCATCTTTAAAAACCACACAATTACACTGATGATGAAGTGTTCTGCCCTAAATGAGAAAACATGTAGGACATTTTTGTCTGCATTTTCACAGACTTGTCTCCACAAAGGAAAAAGACTCATTTGGAGTCAGCAGTTGATAATGTGAGCCATAAATCAGTCATATGCAGGATTATGAACTGAATCCTATGGTGCAGACGTCTGGCCTGTAGCCAACATTTGAACAAAAGGTTACCTCTGCTTCTAACCATTTAACTTGGTGAAACTCTTGTGACTGGTCTCCTTTAGTGTACTGTCATTCCTCTGTATCCAAATTTCAAACCATCCTTCTCCAAATGATTTTTAAGTTTTTCAGACTCTCTCTCTGCCTCCCTCCACCTTTTTCTAATTTGCTGGCCACAGTTAGAAATCAGCCGACTGGGACACGCCAGTAATTGAAGTCTCCACAGTGACTGCCTTCAGCACAGCTTTTAGTGATTCACGGGGGAGGTTTCCTGGGGGAAACTCAATAAGCTGCTCAGCGTTAACTATAGTCATCATCAGACTTTTTCCACCACAGGATGTAGAACAACACTTGTTGACAGCATCTCAAAATAGCATCAGGAAGCGTGACCTATGACAAACTGATAATACCAATACACAGGATTCAAGGAGCATGTGGATAATTCATTCATGGGCAGAGATGCTCACAGAACTTCACTCAGATTAATAAAAGTCAGTGTTTGCATTGAGAGAAGGTGCATGAGTAGTATTATGCTGGTGATATGATCTTAATATGCATGAGGTGACCCTCTCTATGCTTTTATTAGGTTACTGGCATGACTGGAGATTTCATCGCATGAAAATAAAGATACCTTCACCTTTCTTAATCAGAACAGGTTCCTGAATGAATGACTCTTAAGAGCTGGTTATTTTTTTGGTGAGTCAAACATACAGCATAACTAGTGTTGCCCAATTCCTGATTGAATCCCTGTGTCATCTATGTGAGATGAGTAGTATGTCATGTAATAAAGTTGATGAAAGTACCTACTTTGTAGAATAACCTACTACTTCCATCAAAATTCTAAAGTATGCATCCACTGGAGACTTTACTATCCCAAGAGGCCAGAGGAGAGAATTTGTGAATGACAGTGAAGTAACACGACTGACACCATAGGTCACTTGACAGTGACAACATAGCGAATGTAGTACGTCCAAATTTCATTCATACAACACACGATCATACTATATAGAACTATAAAAGTATTTTTATGGTTGGAAGTTTCAAACAAAATGTAGTATGTGATTTCGGACGCAGCAAATTACTCTATAGATCTTCACACCAGCGTCATATTTGATTTTTAAAGGGAATGAAAGTGAGGTTGTGAGAGATAGGGATCTCTTTAGTGGGTTGTACTGTTATTTAATGTGTTTGGATTGTTCTGCTGACGAAACACTCCCAAGAAATTTCAGTAGACAAAAAAACATGACAACATGAGCTGTGGAAAATGATAAGTGATCTAGGAGCTTCAAACAGCTTTGTACAGTGGATGCCATTGAAAACACAGTAAGTCTGTCCCTCACAGCCTCGCTTTCATACCTGCCAAGGCTCTGCTCTGAATAAGGTCTATAAACTGGTTCTTCTTTTTAGTGTATCAAACATACAGTTTACAGATATTATTGTTATATAGTATATTTATTTTGCATTTCCTTTTTCCTAATGTTTGTTCCTTACAAGCTTTAAAAGAATAACTGTTAAGGAACTGGGATTGTTAGGAGGTATTGAGACTAGAACAGTTAAATTCTTTACAAAATGATACGCTACACTGAAGAAATAGATATGCACAATTTGAACACTTTATGCACTGACATTTGAGTCAGTACCTGAACATAGAGCTTTGTCTTGAGTTCTGTTTAAAACCTGTCAAGCAGTCTTCTTAAGTTTAAATGACTAAAAAAGATGTAAATTCAGTTCAAAAGGTCTTCTCCCTTTAAAATCATTCTGGACATATATATATATATATATATTGGTCATACTCTTGAAGATCCTGGGTGAGGTTAATGCACACATCTACAGTGGAGCAGAAGGCAAAACAGATCTTTTCAGACCTTGCATATGTTTGACCTTAAAACGGGGGTATGATGCATATTCTTTATGACATCCAGACTGCTCTGAATCACATGTAGTTGAGACCATTCCCTGATTTGTGTGCAGTACAAGTGCACCTGGAACTGTATACTGGGACTATGACCGGCGCACAGTGAGCGTGTGATAAATGACTCCATGATCGTGCACATTTAACAACCTCCTGAATCAGGTAAAATCAAAACCCCATGAGTGGAAGCAGGTTTATAATTCAGCAAGCTTCTAGAAACATCAACATGTTGAGCCTGGGTTAGAGAGCAAGGGCTTGATTGTGTCTCAATTGGGCCCATGTGAAAATTGTATTTCATTATTGCAGCTGTCAGAATATTGCACTTCTGAATTTATCATATTCCGGGTGCTGTGGAATATCTTTCACTCGAAAGTGGGAGCAAAAAAAACAGTATTTCGCCTTAAAAACAGACCATATCTTACCCGTGTGGTCTGTGTGACGCAGTCCTAACTTTATAATCAACGCCTGGAAGGAAGCAGATGACATGATTGCCAGTTGAGGAACTAATGTTACTAATTAAAACAGGAAAAGTGATGACTTCTCTCATCCTCACTGAGTTATCATGCTCTCTGTTGGCTTTGGCCTTGACGTAACAACTGCTTCTTCCTCCTGATAACTGCAAGAAGGAGGCTTTAGCATAAAAAAAGGAAGGAAGGCCAAAGACACTATCACACAGGCTGTTGCGGTTTTAGCTCATGATGCAATTTTGAATGAGAAAACAACAAAGATACTTCGGATGGAGAAAAAAAAAGTATGCAGGATGTTTTGGATTTTTTAAAAGGGATAGTTCAACCAAAACCGGTATGACATTCTTCTGTGGAACACAAAAAAAATATATTTTGAAGAACATTGAGGTTCACACAACATTGCACTTTTATAAAAAAATAAAATAAAAAAAATAATAGGCTTCAGGAACCAATTTTCTTTTCCCAGAGCAGCAAGGATAACTTTACAGGCCAAAAGTGTAACTTTTCGACTGTTTAAGAGTTTTTGCGTGGTCTACATAATCTTTAATGAATCACAGTGTATTTACGCAAAAAGGTCAGAGATGTTCCTCTAAGCACTCCACAGCTTCAGAGCTGTATCAAGAGGCTTGACATTAATCCTGAGGGTAATGTGGGCCTTCCTGTGGCTAATGAAATCTGAAGCCTGAAAATGGTCGCACCTAATGACACTCCCTGACAGTTTTTGAATTAAACAGCCATGGCTGCTGGGATCAATCTAAATAGCACACAGATGGCCAACACTATTTTTCTCTCCTTTTCTACCCCTAAGCACTTGCATATGGGATCTAATTTACTATCTCAGGAACATTGCTCTCAAAAAAGCTATTCTGGATACAGTACTTTTTTGCCTGTTTGTTTTGCTTGACCGCCAAAGGTTTACAAATGATTGCTGATCAAAATTAAAGGGATAATTCACCCAGTTATTAAACTTCTGTCATCATTTACCCACCCTCATGTTATTTCAAACCTCTATGACTTTTATCTGTGGAACATAAAAGAAGATATTTTGAGAAATATCTTGGTGTTTTTTTTTATTCAATGGAAGTCAACGGGCTCCAATGTTGGCCTGTTTCTCATGAGTGATGGTAGTGATGATCCTCTTCCATTTTCTCTTGCAATATTCTGTCACTCTGCTCATCTGCACAATAGAGAAAACCAAAAACATAATTTAACATCCTTTTTCTAAAAAAAGCAAGTAAAATGAACCTGTCTGAAATTAGACTTTTTCTTTAAAGTGTTCGTGGGAAGGAGAAAACTGCATAAGAAGTTCACAAGAAGAGTAAGGTACACATTAAAATAAATATTCATACACATTATAATTTACTGTGTGAAATTATATGTAGGTTTATTTATCCTGTTACGTGAGGGTAGTATATGAGGTGCAAAAGATCATCATTTTTCATCACATATAAATGGATTCTCTCTCAAATAATTCAATTGACCAACTGTTAGCTAGACTGGGAGAGGTCTTGTCAAGATATTTCATATATTTGTGCCATCTCTAATCAACCTCAGCTGAAAGTTTCCTAGTCTATTCTTGACATCTAAAATAAACAAGACATTCTCATGTAAAACAGAATAAAAATCACTTTTTGCCAGTTCATTGAAGGGTACCCGAAGCGTTCATCAAGGATCCCTTTACTCTTATAATAGCTTTAACTCTTGGGAATGTATTCCACTAGCCCTTGTGCATTCTTCAAATTCACTACCCTTTCGTTATCTTCATGGATGAAAACATCCACTAAATTAAACTGCTGTAAAAATGTATCAGATAAATATTTTTTTCCAAATTGTTTTTTGCATAAATCTATTAATCAACGTCAGTCCTGATCAAAACTACTAAATGTTTTTTAAAAAATCCAGGATTTTTGCTCTTTAATTGCCAAGTTCATAAATGAAGTCACTGATTTAGGGGAAAAACACACACAAAATGACTATTTTTCAATATTAAAAGTGATTGTGGACTGGATTTTTTTTTTTTTACCTCTTATCACAGTCTTGGGCATGTGAAAGATTAGCAACAACATTGGCTTTGATGTTAGTTTTTGTGCAGGATCAGATTTTAATTTTTTCTCCCTCATTTACTCTTCGTGGCTGTTTTTGCCCCATTGACTTCCATTATAACCACATTTTTTGATTGCAAAGCCATGACACCATATAATCATGCATTCTTGATTGTTGGTGGTTTTCCCTGTTAGGAAGAGGTAAAATTTGTAATTTTTACAGTTGATAACCAGGTGGCACCATTAACCCTTTAGACCCTTCAGAACTACATGGAGTAAACCAAAACAAAGTAAGTGTATTTATGCACCTGCTGCCTTTTGATGGTGAGAAGTACAGACTAAACAAAAACAAGGTAAGTGGATTTAAACACTTGCATGCCATCCTGCTGGTCATTTGATAGTGAGAAGAGCAGCAAGCAACATGAGAAAGGGCTTGACTTGTGCCGAAGTTTTAGAAACGATTATGCAGCCTGACCCCTCCAGTGAGCTGTATTGTCTTCTCCCTCTGACACCACACACTCAGGAGAGTCAGATCCTGATTTTGTTGTGGCACCCTCATCATCCTCTCCAGCTTCCACTGAAGGCAATCAGACGATCCTGGATCTGGGTGGATTGGGAGAAACGGCGAAGTGTGGTTTTCCACCAACGTGGAGACAACTCCCTTTCTTCAGCCTGCCATAAACGTGACTCCAGGGCCGACGTGTTATCCCACAGGGATCTGATGGGGGCAAGCTTGTCCTTTCTATGACGAGCTGGTCTCTGCAGCTTGTCGTCAAAACGCAGAGCTCTGCTGATTTCATAGAATCTTGAGAGGGACATGGTGGCTCTGAAAATTGCATGACCACTGTGATCATCCCACAGGCAACGTGGACTTCCCTCTGGACCTGTAGACGCTGGCCAAAATCAGTAGCCCCATGTAGGCACGGAGATCTGTGGAGTCCACCTCGGTCCAGACTCATTGTGCGGCGCCCATGAAGGTTGGTCATGCTGACAATGAGGTAAATCATCCCCCCTCTGTGAAAAACAGATTGAACACAGAATCCACGTTCTGGATGGCTTAACGTGTCGGCCCTGGAGTCAGAGGGAGAAGACAATACATCCTGCAGCTCACTGGAGGGGTCAGGCTGCATAATCATTTCTAAAACTTCAGCACAAGTCCTTTCTCATGTTGCTTGCTGCTCTTCTCACCATCAAATGAACAGCAGGATGGCATGCAAGTGTTTAAATCCACTTACCTTGTTTTTGTTTAGTCTGTACTTCTCACCATCAAAAGGCAGCAGGTGCATAAATACACTTCCTTTGTTTTGGTTTACTCCATGTAGTTCTGAGAGCTGAGGTGCATATTTAGATTTTCTCAGATGCATCAAGGTAAGTGCACAAAGGCCTCTCTCACTCACACACACACACACACACACACACACACACAATAATATGCTGTTATACTCCATATAAAAGTCCATATAAAACTCCATATAAAAGCCAGAAACTAAGCTTTTTTTGCACAGGCCTATCTAAAGGGTTAAGGGTGCCACCTGATTTTACCTCTTCCCAACGGGGAAAACCATCAACAGTTAAAAATGCATGATTATATGGTGTCATGGCTTTGCAATAAAAAAATGTGGTTATAATGGAAGTCAATGGGGCAAAAACAGCCATGAAAAACAAATGAGGGAGAAAAAATTTAAATCTGATGCTGCACAAAAACTAACAATGCATCAAAGCCAATGTTGTTTCTAATCTTTGACATGTCCAAGACTGTGATAAAAGGTAAAAAAAATCCAGTCCACAATCACATTTTATAAATGAAAATAAGTCATTGTGTGTGTTTTTTTCCCCCCAAATCAGTGACATCATTTATGAACTTGGCAATTAAAGAGTTACAATCCTGAAGTTTTTTAAACATTTAGTAGTTTTGATCAGGACTGAGGTTGATTAATAGATTTATGCAAAAAAAAATTTAACAAAATATTTATCTGATACATTTTTACAGCAGTTTAATTTAGTGGATGTTTTCATCCACGAAGATAACGAAAGGGTAGTGAATTTGCCCACAGTGTATCGTTGAGTTTGTGAAATATTTCAAAGCATTTTCCCAAAATATGTGTAAAAATAAGCTTTGTCACCAAAAATCATTCCATTTGCTGAAACACAGAAAAAGTTGTGGCCAAATTAAGACTCAAAAGCACCCCATAGTGGATGAAAACGTCCCCAAGAGCACATAGCGGCTAGAGAGTTGAAAATGGCTTAAGGGATTTACTCACATTCAGACCCACGAGCATCAGTGAAGTGATGAGATGTTGGGTGGTGAGGCCTGGCTCAGAGTTAGTGGTCCAATTCATCCCAAAGGTGTTCACTGGAGTTCAGGTCTAGGATTTGTGAAGGCCAGCCAAATTCTTCCACACCAGACCCAGAAAGCATGGACCTCACATTGTAATGTCAAGTCAAGTTACCTTTATTTATATAGGACTTTATACAATACAGATTGTTTCAAAGCAGCTTCACAGTAATAAACAGGAAAATAACAGAATGACGCAAACTTGAACAAATATTAAACAAATTCAAATTCTGCTGTAAAGCAGCTTTAAAAAGCCAATAGTGTATTTATTCAGCTCAAGTCAGCTCACTGTTGATTCAGTTCAATTCAATAACTTTGTAAAGTTAATCAATTATGAAACAAGTTAAATTCAGCTATAAGCAGCTTTACATAAAACAATAGTGTTGTTATTTTGTCCAATGTTCATTCAATTCAGTCTAATAATAGTGTCAGTTGAAAATTCATCAATTATGAAACAAATTCAATTCAGCAAAAAAGCAGCTCAATAGAAGACAATAGTGTCATCATCCAGCTCAATTCAGTTTAAGTTTTGTTATCATCCGATAGTGTTGATGAAGTCAAATTAATAATATTGCTGATTCTGAATATTAAATGTCTTTTAAACCCCAATTAATCAAGCCAAAGGCGACAATGGCAAGGAACCCAAACTGCATCAAGTGACAGAAATGGAGAAAACAAAAACCCTGGGAGAAACCAGGCTCAGCTGGTGGTTGGGGTGGTGGTGGAGGTCTCTTCTGGTCAAATAATTGAACATGGTGTGATTATGATTCCAGGCTGCATCACACAAGTCAGACTTATGAGTCTTTGCCAAAAAAGAAAACCTACACTTTACTAAAAATGTGTGCATGGTTGTATGCTTGACTTTATGCAACTTTAATTTTTAAGTGTAGCTGCAATAGCCAAAAGCATTAATTTGAAGGGGGTGTACACGTAGTGTACTTTTGTTGTTTTGTAACTCAAAAGATCTCCTGCAGCTAATACCAGTAACATCTCCCAGATAGACAGCTTTGCTCTTACCCTGTGAGTGTCTTATACCTCCCACATTTAAAACCTGTAGCCTCTCTCTAATCGCTGAGATCTGAGTAGCTTTACATGACATATTTGGCACTCATAGCCAGGCCAAGATGATGATATGCTGCTAGTACCTCATGTTGGCTCAGACTGTTTTGGCAGCTCTTAATGTGATGATCAGAGTTGGGTATGTGCTCCTATTTTTGAGCCACTCAGCACTCACTACTGTCCTGTAGTGGATAGTGTAGAATGTGCTCTGTAATGTCATGCTTTCCTTCGGTCAGGCGCTTCTGGGTCAGGCCTGGCTGTCAGTAGGGTTGGTGTCCAGGTCCACAGTGCCTCAGGAAAGCCTAAGGACATAATCAATCAGCCCATGGCTGACTGACGTGATGATTCATCCAGTGCATATCCCTTACTTAAACTTGCCTGCTTTTCTGTCCCTAGCTCAAATCTTCTAAGCCATTTGGGCCGGACTAGGACAGTTAGGAACAGCTCATTGATCCAAACTGATCCAAACACTGAAGTTCATTTGCAGGCTACGAGTGGACAAACTGTATGTTATGATCAGGTAAGCGGATGGCGGAGTGCCACTTTTGCAATATGCTGAATCAGAGGAGAACGGGTCATCTTGGCCTGGGGCTGAATGAGACATGACCCTTCTGTCTGGAATCCAATGCAGGGACATTTTCAGACAGCACGAACACCAACAGAAAATATTCACACACACATTTCATAAGAAATATTAACATATTCAGTTGGGTCACACCCTTGCTTATGAGTGTCCATGTGCATGTCATTAATCTGAAGGATATTAGGCGTTCCCTTACATCAATACTAACAATTACAGTACAAAGGGCTCAGTGGGTGTGGGGGCCTGAATTCATAGTTTTGGTCAGAAATGCATAATCATGTTTAATGTGACCACATTAAAATGTTGTCCCGAACTAGAGTGAGCTATACACTACTCCCCTCAATCTCTTACAAATGCAGACTCAAATGTGAAGGCCAACATGAAATTAAAATTGACTTAATTGAAATGATGTCTTAATAAATGTCTTTTTTCATTAGTGCATGTTATTGTAACGGCAAATTAATTTAATTAATTTCCAAAAATGTTTATTCTTCACATCTGAAATCACTTCTAGATAGGGGAAATACAATACATTAACCATCTCTTGATTCCAGAGTTCAGACATCAGAGTGGATAAGTTTGGTTCAGTGAATTGTTTTTAAAATAATTTAATATTTTTATTCAGCAAGGATGTATTTAATTGATCAAAATTGATTTCTTTCAGAATCATCATCGGTCCATTTTTAATATTAAAATAAATTGATGTAAAGTGACATTAACAAGCCCCCCACTACTAAACTGTCTTCATTAGTTACCTTTAACTTATAACATTACAGAATTTATCGTGAAGTACAGAAAGCTACATTGAAATGGTTTATATAATCAAAATTGTGTAATTATTGTCTATTTAACATATTGACATAAAAAACTCTCTTTATGAGTTAAAGTGTTAGGTGGGGCTGTTTTTGTGCTCACCAATGTCAAAATCAAACCTACACCCTTGATTGATGATAATAAGAAATGTTTATTGAGCATCAAATCAGCATATTTGTAACACTGAAGACTACAGTAATGGCTGCTAAAATTTCAGTTTTGCCATCAAATGAATAAATTACGTTTAAATATATATAAGGTTAAATGTATGTAAAAAGCCATTTCAAGCATTTTTTTATGAGTGCACATCGTAAAAAATGTTCCGTTTAATTTATCCTTCAGGAGTCTGTGGTAAAACAGCTGTGAAAAGTACTCAAGATAGAAAATCACAGATAACAAAAAGTGTTTGAGCACAAGACAGATGAAAGATTTCTCAGCACTATTTTGAAATGCTGGTCAGCAGCCTTGAGTTGTGTGCTGACTTGTGTGAAATTGAAAAATATACACAATGTGAAGCAAACCATTTAAGTCTCACCGTTCAAATCACAGGTATCAAAACAAAAAAACAATTCTTCTGACTATTGCATGAATTCAACCTGAACATGAGAAAAAAGGATAAATTAAAAGTTTGGTGGATATAGCAAACAAACAAACAAATTCTATCCTGCACACTACACACACACACAGACACGTCAAAAGACATAATGTGAGTTTTAAACATATTCCTCTAGGTTTGAGCTATGCAGACTATACTGATTCCTCCACTGAAGGTCTAGTTGCTACGTAACAGAGAAGGGTCAGTGGCACTGTGAAGGGTGAATGGATTCCTCCAGAACAGTCCATTTATCAAGTGCTGCCAACATGCCAAACACACAAAGGACAACACATCCACTGCTAGATCCTGTTCCTTTTCTCTGTTTCTTTCTAAACCCCTTTGCTCCTTTTATTTTAACCTTTATCTTTGTCCCTTAAATCTGACAAAAACTACTTCGAAATTCCACATGAGTTGTTATATGTTAGCTAAACACAGGAACGGGACACCAGGGATACATTACAATGAAAATGATTATTTAATTTCCATGTTTCGTCATATAAAAACCACCACTTGAATGACCTAGCTAATTAGAACCCTGTACAATAGGAAAGAGATTTAATATCATATGTTCTCCGTCGCTATGAGAACAGAACAAAACCAAAGCTAATGAGTCCCTGATCACATGTTGAAAAATGACCCGAACTTGCACCCCCACCCCCCCTTACAGGTGGAAACCGAGGCACGACCCACAGGAACGATTTATGATATGGATTCGGCGGCCTCTGAGCTGGTCATTAAGTAGTACGGGTCATTAGCCTTTTTTTGCCCATTCCAGCTGATAACAATATGCAGCTGGGGTAAAAGCACCTCAAGAACTATTGCTTTTGACTTTATGCATGACACAAAATAAATGATATTTATGGCTCTGCGCACTAAGGCAACTTTACACGGTGAAGTGTGAATTGTTATGCTATTCTTCACAGGCAGAGCAAAGAGAATTCATAACAGGGAAGGTGTCAGTGCATCAAAGGCGAATTTCACAGATATAAGAAACAAAGACAGGGTTCAAAACACTGCCACTCCGCCATAGCTTTAATTCAGGCTTCTTATTTACTATTCACTCAAAGCCAAAAGAAGGCATCCACCGCATTTCCACACCTCACATTCTTCCCTTCATTTCTAAAACCATGTGTCACCTCCAGAAAAAAAAACTGAGCTTCTGACAATGACTTTGAGGGCAGTGAGTGAAAGACTAATCCATCAGCGCGACCATGGCGAATGTAGGGTAAAAACATGCTGCTGCTTTTATGGCAGATGCCCTGTAACTGCACTTGATACATCTATTTCTTTATTGACTCCTCTCCTTGTCTTTTGTTCACCTTGGCCTGATTGCATCAGAGCAAATAATGACCTCTTCATGAAAATGACTGTAATTTTCCTGCAAAAGTCCCCTGTGCTGGCAGACTGCTGCCGCAATACACAGAGGAGAGAACGGCAGACGTTTAACTGATGTTAATGATGAAATTAAGAACACAGACCACTAATGAGGACAGGAAAAGGATTGGAAGATGAAAATCTTCAATGTGCTGTAACACTCTGTTTTGCATAATTAGCACTTTCCTTTGTCGTTTAACAACTCCTGTGCAACAGTTGCTATGTTTTGCATCCCCTGACTGTAACCTCACATTTTCAGACACATTCCAGACTAAACACGAAGCACATAACACCTGGAATATCGGTTATTGGACATTAACAGGATCTAAGATTAGCCTGGCAGTGGAAACTGTAAACAGGAGAAATTTTCAAGAAAGGATTGCGTGGTCATTTGCAGATCATTCATGAAGATGAAGATCATTAGAGATTGTGGAAGAGTGGGCATTGTCCGACTTCAAAGTCCCGTTCAGGAACACCAAATGCCTGTGTGCCGCTCTTCCTGAAATCTCTTATCTCTCAGCTTGCATCAGTCCCACAGACTCAGATCCACAGCCAGCCTGACACTCTACTTTCCAACTCTGAGAACTTACAACCACCATCCATTCAAACCAAGCCGGCCATTTCTAAACTGCGTGTGACAGTGTGAACTGATCGAAATTCCGATAAGCAGAATATCATCAGGGAGGAAAAGGGAACGCACTCTGCTATGGTTTTCTCTACGAGCTCTCAATTTGTTTTGACTTCTTTTCATCTTACTGCTACAATAAATGAACTCCGGATCTGGATGAACAGCATATCTCTTCTTTTAGATCAGTTTTTTTCTTACATGATAAAGACAGGGGAGAAAGCAAAGAGGAAAAAAACACTGCTAAAGGAAGGAAGGCTCTGGAAGGAGTGCATATAGAACAACAGCACCATTAGAAGTCCAAAAGACCATGAGAAAACTTGGCATGTATCTCCAGAGAACACAAAAGTCCACTAAACACGTGGCTATAAAGGATCCCCAAGATGTATTCATCAGAGCCTTTGAGACAGAGACAGCCGGGTGACTTCAAAATCAGCGCTTGCATTATCTGGCACCTGTGAAACTATCCCAGAGATGCACATCTCTGATTAGATACTGGCTGTACTGTCAAAGCTGTTGTGAGTTTGTTTTTATAAGGTTTCTGGAGTAAATCTATGACAAGGAGTATGCGGGCTTAAGACTGTATGAAGACATCTCTTTGTTTAAACACAAGACAGCTCATTGATTATGCACAAAGACCATTGTTTTTCTTGTAATATGTCACTATACTGCATTATGTACTGTCTGTACAAAAGCAATAAAAAAAAAAAAAATGTAGATCTGAGCTATTAAAATAAAATAGTACAGATCAACACACTGCAACTCAATATGCATGCAATTATGAAAATAATAAAACGAAGCTAAATAAAATAGTGATCAAATGTTGAAACAATAAAATTGTACAATAAAAATAACATTACAATTTATTGTAAAGGTGCAGTGTGTAGTATTTATGAGGATCTATTAACAGAAATTCAGTATATAATATACATAACTATGTTTTCAGTGGTGTATAAAGACCTTACATAATGTAAAAAAATGTATTACCTTAGAATGAGCCATTTCTATCTCCATACACCGCAGGTCCCCTTACAGTGAAATCGCCATTTTGCACCGTCATGTTTCTACAGCAGCCCTAAACGGACAAACGGCTCTATAGAGTGCTAGCTACTCCCTGCTGTCTCAGACGATGACATTTTTGTCCTGTGTCGGGCCACCGTAGCTTCTTTACGTGCTTCGAAAGGGAGGGGTGAGTGGTGGGCGTTTACAATTCACAATCGCAATTCTAGATGCCGCTAAAATTTAAGGTGTCCTTGTTACATTTAAGTACTGAGTAATATTAATTAACTACAAGTACTTACTATAGGGTTATGGTTAGGATTAGGTTTGTTGTAGGGTTAATTTCATGAAATTATGCATAATATATTTAATTTATTTATTACTGTACTGTAAACCCTAACGCTCAAAATAATTAAAGGGGTCATGAATTGAGAAATCAACTTTCCCTTGAGCTTTTGATATATAAAAGGTCATGGTAATATAAGAATATCATGTTTCAGAGCTGAAAACTTCCTTGTTAGTTAAAGAAAAGCTTTAATTGACAGCTGGCCCAGCAAACGCTTGATCTGAGAATGTGCCTCCCTGTGACGTCAGAGTGTGGTGAAACACCGCCTTAACCGAAGAAGACAAACGCCTGATTCTGCAGCCCCGCCCACCGATATTTGCATGACAAAATAGGCCTACATGGAGCTAAACCGGATCGAACTTCCAAGCAATAAACATGCTGCATAAGCTTCATTCGGATTCCAATATTATGAATGCATGGATGAACTTTATTTTTAATGAATATTTAGCTCACGAGGGTAAGACATTGCACGTTTGTTCCTTCATTTCACCACGGATTCGTTTGTAAACAAGAGAATGGATTTGTAGACAGGATGAGATTACATGAATGAATGAAGCAACACACTTACGTGAGTAATTTTTTTTTAAATTATGTGATAGTATTGCATTGTTACAGATCGTTTGATATCTATTGATTATGTGTACGTGTCTAACTGAACATAACTTAGCACGCTGTCACAGGCTGGAGAATCCTTTATTTGAGGTGTTGTTGGTTCATTGTGCTGCGATTTGTGATCAGACTCGGACATGTATGGGCCAGGGCTCACAAAACCCAACGTCCCGGGGCTATGTGTTTTCCAGACGGGCTACCAAAACCTATCACCGGCCTGCTGACAGGGCTATCTTAAATAGTGAAATAACATTCCTTTCTTGATGTACGTTGTTCACTCTCTTGACTTGATATTTGAAGGAAAAATCGATCGTGGAAGTTTTGATCATGCTGATTTGTCTGACTCTGCAGTGAGGCTTGTGTGTGTGTGTCTGTGTGTGTTAGTGATGCACGGTTCATGGTTATATCCACCGATCGGTCGGGCCAAGTAATAAAAAATAACATTCCAATTAATTGCGGGTGGATGAGAGATAAATCATTGTGTTTGTTTGATAAAGACATTTTGCGAGCCCTGTGGGCGAATCATTACGGTTGCTGTTTTCCCACACGCTTTCAAAACAATTCCTACTTATGGGGGAGCCGAAGCTCATTATAATATGCAAAGCTTATTCAATCATAGCAGTAGGCGTTTACTTCCAAGTCTTCAGTGCGGCACGCCCATAAAAACCGAGCGTTCCAAGAGAGAGGCTCAAAACCAGGGTAGAAAATAGCCTATTACTTTAGCCTAAACACTATGATGTTTTTGAATGTAAAAACCATGTGAACGTCATAAGTTGACCTCAGACAACAGTATGAAAAAATAAAAAAAGCCACTTGACCCTTTTAATTGGTTTGTGTAGAGCCAACTCAAATTAAACAAATTAGTTCAAACAAATTAACTTTTATAAGTATTTAGAACTGTCTTTTTCTTTTGAGTTCTCAAAACTGACACATTTTAAGTAATCTGAATTGTTTCATTGTTTTGAGTTTTATAAACTTGTTTCTTTTAATTTAGACTAACTTAAATTTAACAGAAACTGGGCTAGGATTTTTATATTTCCCAGCATGCTTTGCCATGACACTCAAAAGGGACATTAAATGCCAAATTTTTTTTTTTTGTGTGATTAACGTTAAGTGGGAGATTTAGTAGTGTTTAATGTTTTGTTTTGTTTTTGTGCTAGTTTAGAAGAGTTTCTGATATGTTTTTTTTTGTTGTTGTTGTAGGGTTACCATCATGGTGACAAGTGGAGCATGAGCTTAGTTTGAGAACAGATACAGTGCATCCGGAAAAGTATTCACAGCGCTTCACTTTTTCCATGTTACAGCCTTATTCCAAAATGGATTAAATTAATTATTTTCCTCAAAATTCTACAAACTATACCCCATAATGACAAAGAAGTTTGTTTGAAATCTTTGCAAATTTATAAAAAACAAAAAAACTAAAAAAAAAACTAAAAAAAATCTCATGTACATAAGTATTCACAGCCTTTGCCATGACACTCAAAATTGAGCTCAGGTGCATCCTGTTTCCACTGATCATCCTTGAGATGTTTCTACAACTTGATTGGAGTCCACCTGTGGTAAATTCAGTTGATTGGACATGATTTGGAAAGGCACACACCTGTCTATATAAGGTCCCACAGTTAACAGTGCATGTCAGAGCACAAACCAAGCCATGAAGTGCAAGGAATTGACTGTAGACCTCTGAGACAGGTTTGTATCGAGACACATATCTGGGGAAGGGTACAGAAAAATTCTGCAGCATTGAAGGTCCCAATGAGCACAGTGGCCTCCATCATCTGTAAATGGAAGAAGTTTGGAACCACCAGGACTCTTCCTTTCCAAGAACCCAATGGTCACTCTGACAGAGCTCCAGCATTTCTCTGTAGAGTGAGGAGAACCTTCCAGAAGAACAACCATCTCTGCAGCACTGCACCAATCAGGCCTGCATGGTAGAGTGGCCAGACGGCACATGACAGCCCGCCTGGAGTTTGCCAAAAGGCACCTGAAGGACTCTCAGCCTATGAGAAACAAAATTCTCTGGTCTGATGAAACAAAGATTGAACTCTTTGGCCAAGCGTCATGTCTGGAGGAAACCAGGCACCGCTCATCACCTGGCCAATACCATCCCTACATTGAAGCATGGTGGTGGCAGCATCATGCTGTGGGGATGTTTTTCAGTGGCAGGAACTGGGAGACTACTCAGGATCGAGGGAAAGATGAATGCAGCAATGTACAGAGACATCCTTGATGAAAACCTGCTCCAGATCACTCTGGACCTTGGACTGGGGCGAAGGTTCATCTTCCAACAGAACAACAACCATAAGCACATAGCCAAGATAACAAAGGAGTGGCTACTGGACAACTCTGGGAATGTCCTTGAGTGGCCCAGCCAGAGCCCAGACTTGAACCCGATTGAAGATCTCTGGAGAGATCTGAAAATGGCTGTGCACAGACGCTCCCCATCCAACCTGATGGAGCTTGAGGTCCTGCAAAGAAGAACGGGAGAAATTGCCCAAAAATAGGTGTGCCAAGCTTGTAGCATCATACTCAAAAAGACTTGAGGCTGTAACTGGTGCCAAAGATGCTTCAAAAAAGTATTGAGCAAAGGCTGTGAATACTTATGTAAATGTGATTTAAAAAATAAAATAAAAATTTAAATAAATTTGCAAAGATTTCAAACAAACTTCTTTCACGTTGTCATTATAGGGTATTGTTTGTAGAATTTTGAGAAAAATAAGGAATTTAATCAATTTTGGAATAAGGCTGTAACATAACAAAATGTGGAAAAAGTGAAGCGCTGTAAATACTTTCCGGATGCACTGTATATGTTAAATGTATTATATTGCTGTCTTCATTCAGCAAGTGCTATGCTATGCTAATGCTACATTGTGTAACCAATTAGCAAGGTGGCATTTATTTAATTAGCTAGTTAAAGCTAGTCAAGTTCCCACAAAAAATTTGGGATTACATTATATTTTTGAGTTAAATGTATGAATTAGCTTACTCAAATATTTCAAGTTTAGAGCAATTAAAATGCATTATTACAAAATAAAAATCTGCAAGTTCTGCTTACTTAAACTTTAAATTTCTTAACTTAAAAAATTTGAGGCAACTGATTGCCTCAATTTTAGTGTGATTGTGTCCTTCTTTACGGAGTTTCTTTAATTCCTCCAGCACTTCTTTATCTTGCTGACCTTCCTTACTAGCATTGTCTGTGCTTGTTGGAGTCGGTGTTCTCCGTTTATCTTCTTTTTCCCTTTTATTTTCTTGTTTGCTGCCTGTTTTTTGTCTCGAAGTTGAACTCATTTCACCGGTGAACAACTACTTTTTCTTTATGGACTGGAAATTATCGTTGCTACTTTTTGATTTTTATTGACGGAGCTCTGTTTTATGCTGCTTACTCGGCCATAGCACCACCGGAAGTCTCCTGATTGCCTCAATTTTTTTGAGTTTTGTCAACTTATTCGGGTTTACAGTGTATAGTAACTACATGTGTAACAAGGACACTTTAAAGTAAAGTGTTACCTAAAATAAAATGTTGATCTGTACTATTAAAATAAAATATTACAGATTGACATAATGCAACTCAGTGTCTATGCAAAGGTGAAAATACCTGGGATTTTTGGATTCCTTATATTGTCTATGACGTGAAAAGCATTTGAAACCTGCTCTATTGAATTGACAGTGACCCTAAACTGTCATCCCATGTTAGCCAAGTTAGCGCTCTCTCGCTGATGGGCCGGATAACCTGGATTATGGAGACAGCTGCTGCTGAGTCACGCAACACTAGAGCCAGTGTTCACTGGGGATAATTGGCTGGTTCAGGGTAGATAATGAGCTAGAAATTAACAACTGTCTGCATAGCCACAAATCCTCTGCAATATATTTCCACGAAAGCAACCTAAGGCTCCAGGAAAAAAACTAAATAAATAAATTACTAGAACAAAATCAACCAGTTACCAATGGTACGAGAGTGGTAGAAATGTCATGGTTGTCTCAACTGAAAAGACATGGCTGGAGACATGATTATGGGATGAAAGTTTAATCCACTGACCTGAAGTGTGATAAGGGGAATGTGTGTATTCATTCATATTTTACCAATTAAGCCTTATTGTTGCTGCCAAAATTAGCTAAACATTACAGTGGGCACTAACAGCATAAACTACCATATCATTTAACTAGTTCTTGGCTTTCAATGTTTACAGGCCTTGAAAACAATACTCACTATATGTTGGCATGCTTCAGAAGCCAGACTATTTTAAACCAGATCACTCAACAGCACTAACAAACATCCGCCCGCATTTATTCAGGTACTGTGTTTGATGCCTTGACTAAACACAGAAACAATTAAGAGGCGGATAACAAACAGGAAGAACATTAATCATGAATGGAGGCAAATAATAAAGTAAACATTTTGTGAGATAAGTTGCCGTTTATAGCTTTGGATGAAAAAACACCTGTTGATTTTTCCATATTGATAGATATCACTAAACATGAGTGGGTGTCTGCTTTGTTTTGTATGACCCAGATTGAATTAAGTTTAACTTGCAGTGAGGACTGACATTCTTCACTATTAATAAAACGGTAAATCAGGAAGGGTTTCGGGTGATGAATGGGATTGGCACGTGAAATGCATGGCATTCCTTTACTCTTAAAGCGCTTCCTGTAAACATCCAAGTACTTCCTGTGAGGTGAGATATGCCAGGTGCATCAGTTATGAACATGTCTAATAACAACCGATGAGGAAAAATTTGCAGCTCTGAATTTAAAATGAGAAGAAGCAGAAACGTATATTCCCATATGCAAGGTACTTAAAACACCCAAAGAGGACTAAAAGTAATTTGTCAAAAATGCTCTTATTTATCTTTCTTAAGAGCATTTCAACATGCCATTCATCCTCTACTGGAAATTACCGTTTGGTTGCATGCTGTAAATTAATATAAATGTATGTTTGTTGTGTGTTAACTGTTGCATTATTCCTCTCATGAAAATAACTAATCGAGTCAGGCATGTTTTAGCAGATTCCAGCCATACATAAAAGCTGGACAGTGTTCTTCAACAAATTATCTCTAAGCTAAAATTAGGTCTGTGGAGGATAAGCACCGTCAGACTTTGCATTGGACAGTACCAGACGAGAGGATTACTTCACAAAGAGTGAAGGCTTCAAGTGGACCACGCTAAAATGGAAGGTGCTCCTGTTGTTAGTTCTGAAGAGGGTGCTACGGACGTGCTTGCCTGGGACGGATGACCAGAGAAAACAATGCCACATGGAGCCACGGTCCCAAAAATCAGAATTTAAATGAGCAGAAATCAGTGCCTCGAACAGCCACTTCATTTGTTTAATATTCATTTTATACCGAATGGGTCTTTAGTCCCTTGGAAATGAAAATGCCATTTAACAGTGGTATTAATTGATCAAAATATTTTTAACACAAAGTATTTTGAATCATTATATTTAGTCTTGAAAGATAAAGAATGACGCATAACGAACACTGAGCTAGAGACCTAAGTAATGAGAAGATATTTTTCTAACAAAACCATATGGTAGGCATCTTGATTAGAACAATACTAACAACATTATAGCACATAATACGTTCATCCGTCCTTGACTGCCTCAGTCTCTTGGCCTCTAGTAGTGTATTTAATTCTCTTAGTGACTAGATTATGGGAACGCTCATTTAGGCATTGAAAATGAAGAGGGTGGGTCATAAACAGTTTAAATTGTGCTAGATTAATGGTACAAATTTGAAAACAAATATTTAAAGCAAAAAACAACAAAACAGTATAAAATTACAATACACATCAACTTTACATGTACTGCTTCAAGGCATTTTCATATCACTCACCATTCAGCATGAGAAATTAAACCCTTCCTGTTTATTGGATGACAGAAAATTCATGAAGTACCCAATGTACCTCTGCTCAGATTTTCATCAGACCTTTTGTTCTTGCAAAGAATGGAAATCTATACACAGAGCAAAACAAATGACTCAGAATCAGCAAATCAAACAAACAACCTGATAAGTCTTCCTCTGGCACACACAAAGTGGACAGAAAAAGCGCCACCCAGGTTATGAAAGCAAACTGTGTTGGTCTGTTCAACTCATCTACCTATATATGAGGAGATGTTTAAGAGAAGAAAACCATCTTTCCTTCATGTGATGTTGTTTCCGGACATGCACAACTTAAACAATTCTGAGAAGGGTATCTGTTCGACTAATATCATAAAGCCACCCTCTTCCTCTCTCTCTCTCTCTCTCTCTCTTAGTGGGAGGGTTAATACCAAGGGGGAGGAAGCCCCCTTTTCCGTGACCCCCAGAGTCAGGGATACATAAGCAACATGAGGGACTTGGGCTCCTAATTCAAGGCAATCAGCCCTGATACAAACAGACTCTCTTCACACTCATTCTACTGGACTTCCAATTCACAAAAGGGAAACGTGCAAAAACTCCGACAGAAACCTGCCCTCAATCTCAGCGGTGCTGTCACACACTTGCACACAGATATACAAACACATTCACAGCCACACACGCACACAGCCGCGCACACACACAGACACACACAGACACACGCGCGCACCGAAGAGCAAACAGTCTCTCTCCCTTTCTCTCTCGCTCTCGCTCACCCACTCTCTTCTCCCTCCCATCCACACACACACACCACTACAGTATATCAGCTAGCGACTGGCAGGGAAACGGAGGGGAGAGCAGAAATGAATGTGAAGATCTTGACGCTGGTGATTGTGCTGGTGGTTTCTCTGCTGTGTTCAGCCAGTGCTGGTAAGTACGGAGCGTGACGGCTGTTGCCTCCCCGTGTTTATCTTTTTCTCTCTGCTGTTAGCCTTGGGCTTGGGAACAGGAATGGGCAGCTGTAGTTGATCAGTTACCCAGCATGGTTAGCCTTCTGGGGCTGGGGAGAGGAGGAAAACGGCACCTGGCTGCGCGCTGTACTGCACTGCAGAGGTTTGGCTTGTTATTGTGCCCATTTAATGAAGTTAATTGTGCCATTGGTGGATTACTTGCTGACTTTACCATGACATATGTAGGAAAATAACGGAGATGATGATGATGATGATGATTCTTCCTGGTGTCATGTAACGCTTGGCTTTCTAGGATTATGTACTCCTGGATGTCGTAAATGTAAGGTGTATGTCTATACGGTATTGTGGTGCATGTAACGAGGTGTTAAAAACAGCAGATGGTTGTATAATTTGGATTTCACAAGCAAAACGCTGATATGCTTTTGGCACTTACGGTTCCTGTAGATGTTTAAAGGTGGATTTGATCCATGTCTTTTGGGCTGTGCCACATCATGGATGGATTCTCAGTCTCTCTGGGCTGAAGCTACATAGATCAGAGTTCTTGTGCTTAACCTCCATATGATTTATTCCAAAAACAATCTGCTATTGTGCTGTTATGTAATTCTTGCTCAAACACCATGTTATTTTTCATCTACTTCTACAATAAAACCCTTTATCAAAGATGTCACACAAGTCTCAAAGCTGTGAGCTTGAGTCAGGTGACCGGTGGCCTCCCTGCAGATGTGATGCAGGTAACAGTCTTGTGTTAAAAACAACTGTGGCCCTTGTGTAAACGCTCACATCCCTCTAAAGTCCAACTGCTGGGAAGCATGTGTGTTTGAGAGTGTGTGCATGTTGACGGGTGCTGGGTAGTGGCTATTGGCTGTATCAAACGGCCCCTTAAACCCTGCGTTTCCACACACGTTTGTTAGAGAGATGCTGCTATTTTGGTCTCTGCACGAGTAAATGGGAAGCAATTACCTTGCACTACGGTCAGTGTCCTTTTTCACTCTCCCTGCATGTGTGTGGAGCCTGATCCTGATCCTCGGAAGGACAGGCTACTAACGTGTGATCCAGGTCAGACTGCCTTGTTTGCGCTATTAGTAGTATTATCTCCATCATGAGATGGGGATGAGGGAGCCGCGGGGAGCCGGAGCTGCGCGCTGTCGCGGGAAGGTGTTGGAAGCGGCTCGGTGTGTAGGCAGCGGGTGTGAAGCCTTTCATCTTCAGACAAACGCTTTTCCAGTACACTGGGAGTTTGCTGGAAATTGCCATCCGTCTCAACCGTGCAATGGGGGTGATCTGCGCACTGCTTTCTCGGAGGTTGAAAGAGGGTGGGGACGCAGAGAAGTCATGGTGCAACAGGCGACAGCAGCTTCGCTACTGCAGGCATTGAGTGTCACCCAGCAGAACGGCTGTGGCCCTGCTAATCTCGTCTGTGCATAGTTCAATCTGCTCGTCTTGTAATGGGCTTCCCCTCAAGAATAGGCAAATCTTGAGCACATTAAGCCATTCATAATTCATCCTGAAAGCAATCTGTCTTCCACTCTCAAGTCTGGTATGTAAACACTTCATATTGTGGAAACAGTTCAGGCACTCTGGGTTGTCAGTCCGAGTCCGGTATCAACGCCTCATCTTTCAAAGTCACGGAAGCACGGGATAAGTCCTTTCAAAAATACAGTCTCGAGAGCAAACAAGCACACACATACATGCAGAGAAGTCCTGAGATGGTGTAATTTTAGCTGCTTGGTTTGTCCTCTTCTTCCAGGTGAGGGTGTGGAGATCAGATCTCTGGCATTATCTGTTTGAAATCAGCTCTTTGGAAAAGGGTGATTTCATGCGAGCTGTCAACAACGCTATTATTCGGTATTAAACTTTGAAGTAGCGTTGGAGATCTTGCGTGGGCTTGTCGCTCACTGTGCGTGTCCTGGGTCGGCGTGAGACCCCAGCAAAACAAATATAAAGCTCATTAGGAAGTCTTCAGCCACACAATGTTTCTTTTTAGAAGAAACAAGGGGTAAGAGCAGGATATTTTGTGAAATAACACCAGAGGCCCTGTGCTAAAAGCATGCAGGAAGCATTAAATCATAATTCCATGAGTTCCCTTAATGTGAAGAAGGTGTTTGCGGTTACGCACTTGATTATAGGGGCCATGGAGAGAACACAAACAGACAAACTTTTCCAGATGTCAAGCGATAACATGATAATAGTGTCAAAGCAGTATGAAGGAGATGAGCACTACAGAAAGGTCATCACAGGAATAGGAAGAATCATTCAGAGGTGCTTTGAGGCATGATGAATTTTTGGCCAAGTTCCTCTCTGTACATGCATATGCACACACATACAGTACGTGCACATGCTCACACACACACAGAGGGTCTGTGACTCAGATCTATTTTATGAGTAACCTGGATATCCTCTATCTACGGTTTCACTTTAAGGTCTGCAGTGTGATTTGTTAGAGATATGCAAATAAACTATAAAGAAGAGTTAAATGTAATGTACCAGTATGAAAATATAAAATACTGTAATCATTTACTCACCCTCCTGTCATTCCCACTCATATGACTTTCTTCCGATTATGACTACAAATGAAAACGTTAGGTAGTTTTCTTCCCCAAGCAATGAATTCATTTATATATTATATATTATATATTATATATATATATATATATATATATATATATATATATATATATATATATATATATATATATATATATATATGGCATTAGTAAACTTCTATAATTGACAGGCCATATGGACCATTTTCAATACCCCTATAGTGCTTTTTTTGGGGGGGGGGGAGCTTATAGCAAACTTCTGCTTTTGAAGCATTCATGTAGCTGAAACAGTTGAGTATGGTGCTAGCAATACCAATGCCATTGTCATGGATTTGATTTCCAGGGAATGCAGCCGAATGCATAAATGTAAGTGTTTCATGAAAGAAAGAAAATCAAACAAGTTTGGAATGGCATAACGGTGATCTATTCCCTAAACAATTACTATTTTATAGTAATGTACACACTGACATTTTTACTTACATAATGCCCATTCAAACAGATCAAGCAAAGGGTCATTTGCAGTCTTGCCAACTTGCTGCACCATTTTATAAATACTTCATAAATATCTGCTCGGAGCTGTGGAAGTGGTTATTTTTCCGGCAGAGCAGAACCAATAAAACAGTGCCCTTTATAAAACAGAGTACATTTTCTGAGCTCTATTATAACTCATGTGGTAAAGACATAGGGTAACCTTTGAGAAAAGCTCCCCAGTGGCATTACGGTGGATGTCTTGACACGTGTGATTGCTATAGGCTAGCACAATGCAATTCAGAGCACTCTGAATATATCAGATCACCTCCACCATCAGAATTAAACAGATGCAGAGGAGAAATCCTGAAGGGTGCTGATGGAGGAGAAAAAAAAAGAAAAAAGCAACTGAACAGGCTTCTGATGTGGTGAGGAACACAGCCGCTAAAATATTAAAAGGTCTTTAAAACTTCACAGCTGGTGGTCTTCCCGAACTTGCAGGTGGACAAATGTGGGGAATATAAAGGGCCCGGTGCCAAAATTGCTTCAAATGGATGCTTGCTCACTGTACTCTCTCTCAGAATCACACTTCTGCATCTGGCTAGCTACATGCCTCCTGTACCCACAAGCAAGCTGACAAACCATTAGCTAGGCCCCTTCCTCTAAACATCAGAAAACATATCCCTCGACACCCCAAAAACCTCCCTCTCTTTCCCCAACTTTTTAATTAAAGCCAGATATACCAAACGCCTTGCTGCGTCCACAGGGGCCTGATATTAACCTGATTTATAGCTCCCTTTTCAAATATTAAGCATTACGTTTATTGGGGTTGCTGATCAGATACGATCAGAGTGGACATTTTTATGAACAGCAAGGCAAAATGCTGTATAAATATTTCAAGTCGGGGAATAAATGTGCTTTAATTATTTTCATGCTCAATTTGAAGAACAAGGAATGAAAAACACATTTTTAGCACACAGGCCTGGTTTTGTTCGCAGTTAAAGGTAGAAAAATAACATGTTGTTTGTACTTCTATCGTGTGCTTTCCCAGATTATTTCAGAAGTATATCACATCAAACCATTAGCCTGATTTAAGGCTTCTGCTCTGGGTACTTCACTAAATCTGTTCAGAAACACTGGGTTCTGATTGCTCTGAGCAGTATGGATGTGAGAAACTGGCTGGATTGTTTATGAGACGTGTTCAAGAGTTTTTGGAACACTTTACTGATTCCCCCACTGGGACTACCCATAATTCCAAGCCTCAAGGCACAGGATATGTGTTATGCCTTCAATTTTATTGCACTAAATCTTATACCGCCAATGCAAACTCAAGCCTCAAAGTATTCTCTGATCTCTTTAATAGAGGGTGTTGCATATTAAATGTAGCACATTAAATGTAGCTCCTCTGTGCATGTATTGCTTATTAAGCTAAAAACTATTCTGATAAATATATTGAATGTCATCCAATTTGTTGTAAAGGATAGTAAAGGATAGGAAATTGTTTTTAAAATGTCCAGAAGGAACAATTCAAAACTGAAAGATATTATGTGTCAAAGCAAATCTTATCATGCTATATAAATTCCCGTCTTTCAGTTTAGAAAAAATTAGGTATATGCATGATAGTTGATATCATGTATTATATCCCACAAGAGCCAAAACACGTACTAAAAAGAAAAACATCATGTTGAATGAATAAGTCTTGTTTGTTAAACTAGCATGCAGAAATTGGAACCGGATTCTGTAAATACATATACAATTCAGACAGAGAGTTTACTCAAAGATTGTGAAGCTTTACATTTAATCTTATTCTGGTTAAACACTGTGGTTAATATACCAACATACATAAACAAAAAAGGTAAATGAACTGTCAGTAATTTTCTAAAACAAAAACACTCCATCACACAACACAAGCAGCCATTCACATCTGAGCTGTTAATCATGCACCATCAGTCCGTTCTCATCCATATGACACATATGTGTCTTTTCATGACTGATTGTTTAGTGTGATCTCAGCTGGAAATATCCCAGCATGCACCGGTTGACACTCCTTTCAATAGCTAGGCACTGGGCCCAAAGCAGGAGAATTGAAGCTATACCATCACTTGTCCACTTTAAAGACAGTATGCATGCGGGCTCACAGCTGACAGCACAATAATAAGGGGTGGATGTGGTTCATTACCGATTAGAGAGCCCTTAGAAATAGACTGCCAGAGCATCTCGTCGCTAAAGAGCTAGCACTTTCTTGATGATTACCAACATGCTGAGTTTGAGCCCATCACTGCTGACAAGAATATTCGGGTCTCGATCGCCGCTATTGCCCGTCTCTGAGGTAAATCCTCTTTGAGACGGCATGCTGCTTTACCCTGGAAGCCAATTCAGAAGAAATCGCACTTAAGATGCTTTGCATGATCGGCTCTCTTGATTTTCTTGTACTTAAAGGTCCAACCTGCAGTAACCTCTACCCAGTGATTCACCCCTACCAGTCTGAAGTGCTGGTGCAAGAGCTTGTGCAAGTCTTAATCAGCCTTCTCCCCTTTTTTTCATCTTTTCTCTTTCTCTCAACACATCATTAGCAGTCAAGGCAGCAGCCGTAGCGCTTTGAACCTGCAGCTCTCTGATCATTCGGAACCGGGCCATTTCTAACCACATTATTATAGCTTAGTGCTAATTTGGGTCATGTGTAGTTTGCTTGCAAGGCTGCACACCATCTGAGGGTGTCAGAAACGATCAGAGAAAAGAGCGGTGACAAGAAGCTTCAGCCACTTTTATCAGAGCGCTGCTCTTATTTTCAGTAATGGAGCTCAAAGTGGAGGTGTGGGAAAGTCTGTGAACTTTTCATGCGATTTTGTTCCTCTTGCGGAGTTGCAGAAAAACAATGCACGCCTTCATTTTCTCCTGCAAGCCGCGTGCTATCACAGCAGCACAATGCTGAATATCAAACAGCCTCCGTTGTGATGAAATACAACGACTGGCCTGGGAAAGGGTTAAGCAATCTTACTGCCTACCTCCACCTAATAATGGACCTGTGCTGAAATTTGTAAACTGGGAAACCTGATCCATTCAAGCTGACAATGTCATTCTCTTGCTCCTCAGAGAGTGCCTTTCACAGCGGCTGCCATGGAAACGTGGTTTGAGAGCACGTTAGAGACTGGTACCAGTTTATGCCAAGGCCCTGCACTACTGGTAGGCATGCGATAAGAAGCACCGTGACTCCAGGCTTCAAAAGGCCAGGCTGCTGATTTCAGACACCGTTCGGGGAGCCTTACTGGCTTCTTTAACATCATTTCCATATCAGAAGTAGTATATTTAGGGACATAATAGCACACTGTTAGGAAATTTAGTGTAACAGGGTCTTATTTATGAGCTAGGCAAGTGAATTATACTGGGGTTTCATGCTAATTAACGTGTCTCATTCTAGGCATAATGCTCATGATCAAGTGTGACTAGCTAAAGGATAGTCTTAGCGGGCATCAAATTGGCATGCCTGCGTGTATGGTGGAGAAAAAGCAGATAAGTGTGGTGCTCTCTCTCTTATTTCATTGAATGAATGTCCTCTGAGACACTGGGGATCACGCCTATGACGTCACACACCGTCAGCTATGGTTACACCCCCATGGGACTCCACGCCTCTTCTCGCACATATGCAAGGCAAAACAAAGCACCAGCAGTCACGCACATGCATATTCATTCACAAAATGCTTTTGGAAATTATTTGGCATCACACACAGCATAAACGATGGAAGCATGGAATTTCATACACAAGCTAAAATGATTAATGTGCAACCGAGCATCAATGAGTGTGTTATATGTACATCAAAATGATGATAACTATCAGAAATAAGCTTATTATAAAAAAACAGATGATGGAAGAAAACTTAAAATCATCTGTTTTTTTCTGTTTTGAGGTGAAACATAAACAGATATGCATACAAGATGTAATCCACCAGGACACAGAACAGAGAGGCTAATTGGGCTCCCAAAAATAAAAAAATCTGATCAGCCTGATCTCATTAGTATTTATAGGTATTTGTACGTCATGTTTGCACATGTGACCCTGGACCACAAAACCAGTCATAAGTCGCACGGGTACATTTGTGGCAATAGCCAACAATACATTGTATGGGTCAAAATGATACATTTTTCTTTTATGCCAAAAATCATAAGGATATTAAGTAAAGATCATGTTCCATTAAGATATTTGTAAATTTCCTACCGTAAATATATCAGATTCCAGATTTTCAAATAGTTGTATCTCGGCCAAATATTGTCCTATCCTAACAAACCACACATCAATGGAAAGCTTATTTATGATATTTATGATGTATATATCTCAATTGACTGGTTTTGTGGTCCAGGGTCACATATATATCTAAAACTACAATCTTTATGAATACTTTATATTATAAATACATTTGTACAGATACATTTTACATTTTTTATTTAAAAAAATATATTTTGGATATCATATTACATTGATTAAAAACAATAAAATCATTCAATATTCTATGAACCTAAAAAATCATTAAACATTTTTACATCTTCATTTATTCATGAACATGTGTTTTAGCCATTGTCAATATGTTAATAATGTACGTGTCACTGTTTATGCAAACATACGAATATGTATGCCTTCTAAACCCACAATTTATCTAGCAATACCTATATAATTCACAGTTCATACATGACCTTACACATTGTCTGCTTATTAAGTGTAAGATGCATGTAAGCGCACTCAGTGTCATCTCAGTGCCATCATTTGACTTACAGTATAAACAGGATCTTTTAGACATGATCTAATTCTTTAGATAGAGCCACACACAAAACCTTATTAGCTTCAGGATGCTATTAAAAACAAAAGATGAGAAAATACACAAACCTCAATAAAACTTTGTGTCACCTTTGACTTATGATGTGGCTGTGTTGCCAGTATCTATTATGCATGTTTGTGGAGACGCCCTTACAAGAGCTGTTATGACTGCAGTCTCAAGCTGTGGGGAGAGTGAGAGGCTGGATGTCTTCTCATCATGCCCACTGCTACATCCATGTCTCCACAATAAATAGACAGGGTAGTCAAGCAGAATATTCTGTAAACAATGACAAACAAATCAATACTTGTGCAACGTTGCACAAACAAACTAACCAAGCAAGAAGGTTTTAATTTGCATAGACAGAGCAATTATATTACACATTGATTGGTTGTTGAATTTGGTTGATTTAAGATGGGTGGTGGTGGAGGTGCTAGGGCAAATGTAAAAGCAGAGATAATGCATGTAGTACAACCGGCCATAAATAAGTGTTGCCCTCTCCTCACCTGGTTCTGCTTTGCGTGTAAGTAGATCTAATCTCTCACTTCCTGGAGTAGTAAGTAAAAGATTATATCCAGCTGGTGCCCTGAGTTTAAAGGTCTTCAGACTAGCCTAAACTTTATATCTATTGGAAGTCACGGCTCTTTATTTTTCATGTTGTGTGTTTGTAAAGGGAGTGTATTGTACATTTAGGCCAGTCAGAGAAATTCGGTAAACCATTCATCAGATTGTGCTCGGCCCTTTATAAACGTTGCCTACCCTGGGCCTCTCTCTCCCTGTCAGGAAAGTGCTGGGTGATGGATAACTCTCTCGGCTAAGAGGCAGCCCTGGGATTTACTGGGACACACAATCAGACACAAGGTGTCCAGCGGAGGCGAGGCACGGCGAGGCAGTCGTGTTAAAAAGTCAACATAATGGATGAACCTAAGGAGTGTGGTACTAGAGGATGAGATGGCAACGATCTGGCTATTTATCATTAGCCTAGAGGAAAGCTGACCAATCTGGAAACTTCCTGTCATGCCACCATCTCTGTGGGAGCAAGTTGTGGTGACTTCAGCATTTCAGTGTTGCCAGAATTCTCACTTTATCTCACGCTAAAATGGCTCATTAAAAATAGTGCCTTTGCCTAAAACTTCAAAAACATAACTATACAATTCACTGCAGTTTCCAGCACTAGTGGCAGTAAAACGGCAACAACTTTTATTCCTTTTCACACATATTATGATTACAAAGGCAGATTATCGATTAATAAAGATTTGTTTGTGTGTGTGGGTGTGGTTCATCATTGTACAATATATGTTATGACCTTCCTAGCACTTTTACCATTGCGTATGATTCGTAAACTAATACATTTCGACATCTACATCACATAAGCTCTATGGCTTTTCTGATGAAGCAAACTTGCTCGGTAGCTCACCTTGTACTGCATTGCACTTGGGTAGTCACAACACTTGATAAAAGAGATCAAAGTAGAAGTAAGCTAAAATATCACGGTTACTTTAGCAAATGCGTTTATTTCACATTTGTTTTTGCTCAGACTGTTAGTTACTGAAGGTTTAGGGCAGAGTTTAGTGTAAGTGGTAAATTATTCTTTAAAATGTGATAGAGCATTAACCTTTTAGCACTACTCATCAGACATTTAATTTCCAAACTGCCACGATATGTACAACAACCAACGTGATATAATTACGTGCCATATACGTGCCATATACTGTTTATATCCATACAATAAACTTCAATAGGGTCCAAATCAACACTGGACCTCAATGACTTTCATTGTGTGGACAAAAAAACCCAAAAAAAAAACACTGAGACAGGTCTTTCTTGTGTTCCACAGAAAAAAATAAGGTCATACAAATTTGGAACAACAAGGATGAGTAAATGATTACACAATTTTCATTTTTGGATGAACTATCACTTTAAGAGTTTGACGTCTTCAGGTAAGACTGCTGGTATCGTGAGAAGCATCTATTGGAATATTACTTCCTGACTTGCTTGTCATTAGGTGGTGAACCTGGAAGAAATTATGTTGGTGAGAAGGAGGCCCACTATCAGCACCATCAGATCTAATGCAATAAAGGGGCTAGAGCGTTTTCATCCCTGAGTGGGTCTGGTAAACAAGCAGCAAGTTAGAGGAAGATCCCATCAGCATATGCCATCTATTATAGCATATTCACGGTTATTGCTCCTGTCACTTTGTATTCGCCACGAAGCATGGATACGACCCGCAGAGTCACACAAGTAGCTATGCAGATTGAGAAGAAGCCAAGAGTCGTAAAACAGACAATAGAGTGATTCTTAGTGCTTAAAATACACCTCCCTCTTTATCAGTCTAATGCATGTCTTGAGTTAATTCAGAAACGCTGTTCTTATCACAACCAGAGATTATTTTTAGCTGCATTCTTCTTGTTTCTGGCCTGGGATGACAATTTTCTGAGCGATTTGCTCCCCTCAAAGCTAAGCGGGCAGCAAACGCTGCCTGTCAGATAGTGATGGCAGGAAACATCTAAATTGTGTCATTATGGAGAGGTTTATGACAGACACTGATAGTAGAGCTGCGGTGATGTGCTGCGTTCAGCTCAGCCAGGTGTAATTACAGCCACTTCTGCCTGCCTGGACGAAAAACATTGTGTTTTTGCCCCCTCAGAGACATTTCAAGACTATTCCGTATGCCATGATAAACAATATGTTGGGTTGAGTGATTATGGTACTGAAAAAGCAAAAAGACTTCTGGCCTGTTTCTCACAGCTGACCCTAAGTGTTTTAAAGGACCAATCGGGTTGGGGGAATTTCTGATCACAGAGCCTTTTTACATGTTAAACCCTTCAGATTAGAAAGAAATGACTTGAATGCAGACAGAATGTATAAACTTGCTTCATTCATTTCTGGAGAAATAACAGGAGGTTAAAGCTCGGATTAGCAGGCCTAGTGGATAAATGGGTTTTAGTGTGGTTTCCTTATTCCACGAGATGTTGAAATATGCAATGAAGTCTTTCTGTGGGGCAAATGAATTAGTCCACTGTTTGCCGAATTAGTCCGCTGTGAATGTGTAATGTGTCAGCTAAAGGCGATTAGTTTGTAAATGTAATTTGAGATGTCAGGAATTTATATAGTTTGAGGACATTTAACTCATAAGCAGACTTACAGGCAACGTGTTTAGCCTCACGTCGTCAAGTCACTACATGTACTAACCATCAAAGATTTAAGTCATTTCAACTTTTCAAGGCTATATGATTACCAACTCAAATCAAATGCCATTAGCTGCTTGATGCTCTCTGTAAAGAAAAAAAAACAAAAACAAAAGACTGTCTCCGTCACTGAAAATAAATACATTCCAGTCAGAGCATATCTGTTTTTCTGTTTTTTTCACTGTTAGCTATTAGTTATCAATTTGTGTTTTCCTGCTGTAAAATCTATTTTAAGCCGGTAGATGTGTTTTGGAACATGTTTGCTGGTTTCTAACTGGTCTAAGCAGGTTTCTATCTTCTCCAAGCTGGTTTGTTTCTCCTTTAAGATGGTCTACCAGCTGGTTGAAGTTGGTCTATCAGCTTTTACCAGGTAATGACCAGCTCAGACAGCTAGAAACGAGCTACCATGTTTCAAAACAAAGAATATGTCTAGAATGTCTAAACTTCAGCTCATTCTTAATGAGACTGTTTTGTTTAATTCACAAGATTTGCTTGTGTTATGATATATATATATATATATATAAAAAGCCTCACCCTGTTGTCTTAATATAGGTTGTCTGTCACTCCCCAGGGAGATGTTAGGAATGTCTTGACCCAACGAGAATAATCTCATTCAAGTTCTTGCTGGGAAAAGGTTAATGGGATTCTGTTTACTCTGTAGGATAGGCATTTGTTGAGCTCTCACTGAAAGATTCCTTTTCTAAGACATTTCTGACAGCGTTTTTTTGAATGTGTTGGAGTTAAAGACAAACATAGACAAAAAAGGTTAAGGAAGAAAGACGTATGCATAAAAGGGAGATGGATTTGGAAGAACGGGATGAATTATCTTATGCGCTTCAGCGGAAAGAGAATAGTATGGTATGTGTATAGTATGGAATAAAGGATTGGAGAGCAGTGGCCTGAAACGGGAAACATAACTGATGATTGACCAAGCACGTTTTCCTATTCATCCCCTTCAATAATGTAGGAAAAGACGGGTCTCATTGATTCTAGCTTCTGTCATTAGGAAGACTGGGAACTTTCCATGGAAAGACATCCAATCCCTATGATGAACTCAAACAAAACACCCTTAGAAAGCCAATTCAGGTCTTGAATGGGAGATCACTAACATCAGATAGTGCTGCACAGATCAAGGTCTCCCCAAAACCTCCCTGAATGTTTGCTCTCTCCGGAGGACTTGTTTGATTTTTCTAAAGAGGTGAGAGGTTAGAGACGCACTGATGTGGATCAAGCTGTGGATATGAGACGGCTTAAAGGATCTACTTGCACTTATTGAGAGATGACTAGAAACATCTGAGCACACTCACAAGCGAGCAGTGTAGTGCACATAGAAGCACAGACAAATATGTGTTCAGGACAAGCGTCTGCCCAGTGTTATTGAGACAGATACTCCTTACATGAAGTGAGAAGTTTAAAGATTTGCATGTAAACAGTGTCCGTGACTGTGCTGAGGGGCTTTTTGGTAGTTTTTGTGCAGCAATATACTATGTTTATAAAGTTTCCTAAAGGCGAAACACGTAATTTTTAAGTTAAAATGATTTGTTGTGATTTTAGGGTGGGGCTAAGTCTTTATCCAACCACTGGAAAAAATGAAAAAAATTTTGTTCGGAAACATTGTTTTTTGGGATTCAGTTTTATCAGTGACCAAGATACTTTAAAAATAGACAAGTGCATCATCCATTTTATCATTATTTTATGTTGGGTTTCAGAATTCACATACACCTTTTTTGTCTGCAGGTCCAATGGCCTCCACCGAGCATAGCAAAGAGCTGGAGGAGGTGGGCAGCATGAGGACTCCTTTACGGCAGAATACCGCTCGAGCTGGCCGGAGCCAAAGACCCTCTGGCTGGAGGAGGAGACGCCCTCGACCCCGTCTCTCCCATAAGGGACCCATGCCATTTTAGAGCAAGGTCAGTTTGACATTACTGTACCAATGCAATAGCCTGAAAGCAACAATAAGAGCAGAACAGAATTTGAGTAACCAATAATTTTCATAAATTTTATAAATGGAGCAGTTCTGGATAGGCCTTGAGGAAAGCACCTGTCTCAATCGTCGAGTGCATACTGAGGAAGGTTGGGAATGCAGGAGAATAACATGAAGAAAGGGAGACTGTGATTGACAGAAACCTGCTCGCTCCTTCACTTCTTTCATGAATTATTGATTTCTGCTGGCACAGAAAAACTGCATGTCTTTATGAGATTACCGGACTTTAGACTGCCAGCTTCTGTGGTCCCAATCTTCTCCAGCAGATCTACAAAACCCATACAGAGAGGAATATAATACAATGTAAATGTTGTATTATATCTGAGTCAACATGTTTCCGTTATCCTGATAATGCCAATTAAATTCCCTATCCAAAGATAATACTCCAGAATCTCGTCTGAACAGCTTCTGCTAGTTTTTCCACATAAAAAGGATATTTAACTTAACGTCTAGATAAACAATTCCTCAGGCAACATTTTTTTATGTTTAATAAAAGTTTTTCTCTTCTTACAAACATTGTCTCCATGAAATTTTCAGTGATGTAGCACCAAAGCATATATTTTAATATGGCCTTTATTAAGGAAACATTCAAGTTACAACGTTAATAAATAAAAGAGAACTGTATCTGGCAGATCTTATCAGCACGGTTATGTTTTATTACTTATAGGCTTCGAGCTGAAATGCTGACCTACAGTTTTTCCAGAAACTGAGTGGTTTTATAAAAAAATTCAGTGGATGGCAGAAAGATATTCAAGGACTCATTCACAGCTTTTTTTTAAACATATTCCGCATACAAGGATACAATGACCCCACAGGAGTTCACAATACAAGCCTGCAGAGCCATAAATTAGCCTCATATAAGACCAGATTCTATGGACAAGAACAAGTCAGCTCTTTATGGCACAGTTAATCGTCTTTAAAAGCTGATTTTAAAGGCAATAAAAAGTGAGAAATCCCAAACCTCAAATCCTCTATAGCAAATTAAAAAAATGTCAACTTGGTAAACAATTACTATTCATTTGCTTCATCAATCTAAGACAAATATAGAACAAAATAAATAATGTCCTCATAGGTGGACACAAACAGCAAGGTCTATGTATGTACTCCCATCCCAACCAAAAAAAAAAAAAAATGTTTTTGAGTGATTTGGGCAGTCAATACTTGTTTTGATCCCCAGAATACTGGCAGCACAATGAAGGGAACTGCAGGAAGTTGTGTAGCTCCATTAAATGGAACGGCTCAGTGACTCACAATGTAGAGTCCACAAACAGCACTTCAACCCCAAACAAGACGAAGATTTCTCTTTCATTCGGCTGCTTCTTTAGCTCCCTTCATGCCGTACTAGGGTTCAAAGTTCACGTCTTTTAGCACATTCACCCACATTCCTTTGGGCCCGCTTTAGTGAACCAGTTCATTTGAGGCGACTAATGTGCCAATCAAGCCTGCGGTACCAAACCCCAAAATTCTTCTCCTAATCCTCTCACAGTTCATTATATCCACAATGTGATACATTTACATTTATATTCATTTCCTTGACAGACATTTTATCGCTAAAGAGAACATGTTGTGATAATTACTGTATGACACAGTACAGTAAATCAGTCCATGGCCCAGATGGGACTCCCACTAAAGTGTTTGACCTGCATCTGGCTTGTGTACAACATCTCACATTTTGTGCAGTGTGAGAAATGTAGCCTCACACTTCATCATCTATGGCTAAAACGGGGCACAGACTGACCGGGGCAATTAACTCTCCTCAAGGGCTGATAACAGACAGAGAACCACCGAATAAGGCCACAGTGGAGGCACTTGAAAGGCTTTTTTCTTCTTTTTTCATTATGCAGCACCACTGTGCTTGCAGATGAGAAAGATGTCAGAGAAGGAAATCATTGCTTGAGAATTTAGAATTTAACACCAACGGGATGACTTAAAATTAGACTGACTTGTACGAACAAGTGTTGATAATAAAACTATAAAAAAACATGACAGTCTCATTAAAGGAATATTCACAGTTCAAAGTTAAGCTCAATCAACAGCATTTCAATGTTGATTCAATCAACAACATGACAGTGTTGATTACCCCAAAATAAATAAAAGGGAAAAAATAATGAGTGCACTTGTATACATTTTTCTGTTAAAACTTGTGTATTTTACCTATAAAGTTATTCTCATCATTCTATAATCAATTTACAATTTTAGGCACTATGTTGTCCCAGCAACAAAGTTATAAAATTGGATATAACTGGAAATGGTTAGTAAACAATACATTTTTTTCACACTAAAATCATATTGTTTTATCTTGTGGTTGCACTAGTGAAACATTTAACCAAGTATTTTAGCATTTACGGATTGGCTCTAAAAAGTTACAAATAAATTTTGTGTTAAATCAACATTATGCCACAAGAGCTGTTGATAGAGCTTAACTTACCCGCAACCCTGAATATTCCCTTAAGACCAACCAGTCTGACTAAACAACACATTGGATAGGGTTTCTTCATTGTGAATGCTCTAGGAAGTAAACGGAAAAGGAGGTTAAAAGCTTGGATGAATATTATGAGAACTGGTTGCGGTAATAGAACACAAGCAACACAAGAATGAACAACTCGTTACAAGATCCAGATGCCACAACATATTAGAGGAACAACACATGTTGAGAGACCTCCTCTTCAAAGACTTCCTAGCACAAAGGCACTGCAGAGAGGTAGAAATTGAAAATCTCATTAAAGTACCAAGGGGCACACTGGATGATAAGAAAACGACTGCCTGACACAAGGTTTCTCTTTTAAAGTGCACGCAGCTCACTGTTGTTGGTATTTTCTGACAATTGACATGATGTCACAGAGCATCACAAACATGATGAGTCACAAACAAAACATGGTTCAGATAAGAATCACCGGTGCTGCACTGTACATGACTCAAACACAGAATTATGCAGGTGTAACACAGAAAGTAAAAAGATGGTTCTTATCGCTCAATGGGCACTGTTGTACTGGAAGAATAAAGCTATAACATCTGCTTTATACAGCTACAACTATCTGAAATCATTGTGACGTCATGAACAAAACTAAAAGATGACCTCACTGATTTACACAGATTCCTTGCTCAAAGTGAAAAATAGGAACAAAATCTCCAGATGCATAAATTAGATCAATTTATAAAGGCAGAATCCTAATCATCATGGAACCTCATAAGTGACAGACTTGACTCTTAAAGGGATGGTCCAACAAAAAAATAAACATTCTGTCATCATTTACTCACCCTCATGTCATTCTAAACCTGTATGCATTTCTTTGTTTTGTAGAGTGGAACATAAAAAAATATATTCAAAATATCTTCTTTTGTGTTCTGTAGAAGAAAGAAATGCATACAGGTTTGGAATGACAGGAAGGTGAGTAATGATGTCTATCCCTTTAATAAGCTAAAAAAGAAATAAAATATTGAGTGAAACTATCAATACCTCTGAATACAGAATGAAACCTTTCACTCGTCTCATCTGCCATCTGGGTTTCTTTTTTTTTTCCGTTCCAATGCGTTATGCAGCTGCCTTCACCAATTTTCCTAAAACAACGTATCTTGTAGATAGTTCACCTAAACACAAAATTCTGTCATCACTAACCCTCATGCCATTCCAATCCTGTATGCATGTCTTTCTTGATGATCCATACTGCATACTGAAAGAACTAGTTTGATGTTTTTTGAGTAACCTTTGTAACTTTGTACACAATATTTAAAACTGTGATGACTTGCTCTTGCCTGTTACGTTCGGTACCAGCTACCTGTGCCAATTAGTAAAAGTATAGAAAAACCCTGCATTGTATCATGTCTCTTTTCTTTTGTCCACAGGCACAGCTTAGAGTGCCCTCCCCCTTGGTTCTGATTTCTATGCTCTTCCTTTGCCTTGGGGGGCCTTGCAACAAGGGGCCTTTGCTAGCCCAGCCTGAAGAGTGATGTCCATAGCACCTGCTGGTTCTTCAAGCAACTCTTCTTCTGTCCACAAAAAACCTGGACAAGCCACTCACCCTCAGCTCTACGAAGAATTGTGGGCCGGGAACGGGGGTGGGGGGTATTGAGCCCGAGCTATCAGATTCTGTCTATCTCTGTCTGTCTCTCTCCTCCTGTGGTTTTCCTCATTTGCTTTCTAGAGCCCTTTCATGGCCACACTTTGCATGATGTGTGAGCAGTGGGGAGCCTGGTCCAAACCGTTATAGTCCGAAAAGCGTCAGTTTCTTCTCCGAGGTGTGCTAGTCCCATTCTCTCCAGCGTGAAGGTGACCGCAGCGCTTTGTCCCATTGCTACATGTTGGCAACTCTTGGCTTATAAACGGTGTTTATGAGGGAAGAAAGTGATAGGGAAACTAAAATAAGGCACAACTAAATGCTCAGGCACATTATGGCCAGGTCAGCAACATTTATTGTTTTACATTTTGCACAATTTTATCATCTGCCTACAAAAATAAGACATTAATAATAGCATCAATGAGTACATTTACTTGACAAACCACTCACAAAAAAAGTTTCTAGAAATCTGACAATGCAAGAAACCATGTTTAAATGAGATAAACTGTTTAAATCGAGTTTTGGCGCCAAAATGTTAACACACGTGCACCTCCAGAACACAGATTGTGCATGTAAATGCATTCAATGCTGGTTCAGTAATAATTACTGATTGTATAATTACCTCTAAAATGTTGAATGTATATATTCCATTGGCACATCCATGTTAAACAGCTTGATTGCATCTTGATCGCATTGTGCAGCCCAATGGTCATTACACTTCATCCTACCAATGAGCCTAAGAGTTGTCAGCCATCCGAAGCTTAAGGATAAAGCCACAATGTCTCATTATCAAAATCACACTCCACTTCCATGAGCGTGAGATCATCGGTCCCGAGCCCTCTTCTCCTCCCCCATGACACACGCTGCTTTACAGCAGAGATACATGACTGTTAACTGGCCAGGGTGATCTGCTTCATACGGCGGACCATCTCTCCTTTTAATGAAGTGCCAAATAGCAAATCTAATCCACAGTGCTGCCAGGAGAAGAAAAGTAAACATGTTACCTCTTATCTTGGGGGAAGCATAACATCTACCCACATGTAAGCATTTTGCCATTTGTTTGAACATCCAATGTAAAGGCAATGGTAGCATGGTTTGAAGACATAAAACCAAAAAAAGAAAAAAGAAAATTCCATACAGATCTGATGATTTAGGCTGAGATTGTCCCCTTGACCGGATTCTTTGACTGACAGAAATCTATGCCTTTATTTGACATCATACTGGAAATGATTTCTTGTTTAGTTCTCATCCTTTTGGTGTTATGTTTGTTATATTTCAATTCATTTCTCAGGGTGCTGTGACAGAAGCCTGTATGGTCTATATTACATGCATTTATTTAAGAAAAACACATTATTTGTATATGCACCATTTAGCTTCATGCTTATGTATCCGCCACTGTAGCTACATATCCAGACTACGTTTTTACAAGCCATTATTGTTCTCTCCCCAGTGGGAGCAGTTGCCTTTTGAGTTTGAGCCTCTTTAGCACAGACGGCTGTGACGGTTATTAAACCCCATTGCTAATTGGTTTTAGATTGGAATCACTAAAATCTCTTTCAAGTTTGATAGAGCTCACAATTCAAACTGGCATAGAATGACCACACTACCTTAGCATTTGACTGATTTATGATGTAATAATCTATAAATAAGAGCAATCCTTGTCTTGGGAAACTTTCAGTAAAACACAAATTATGAGGCTGAGATTAGAGGCTTTTATGATAATGTTAGCTACACTCATTAATTAGACAACACAGCAAGTTACTGCAAATTAGCATTTGAGTCCCTCCCCTGATTTCCCGTTTGTCTGTGGATTTGGAAACAGAGAGCCGCTGCGTATATCCACAAACCGTCTCGCGGCAAAATCAGATCTTCATAAGAGAGTGCCTAAAAACCACAGCGGTAAAACACCCAGCCGAGCTCACCCTCGATTAAAAATGTATTGAATCTTAGGGCACTGTTAATACTAATAATTCCTGTCACGCCATGATTATTTTATACACTCTCAGATAGAGATGTGGATTTCATTAACGCTTTCTCAGAAGTATAGTGTTCCTCAGAGCTCTGCTTCATGGATCAGTAGGTCAGAACGCAGAGAAGATCTAAGTTTGGGTGTCTGAGTTGCCGTACACTCCGTCTGAAAAGTCTGTTAGAGGTGCAGAGTAATGCCTGTATCCACACTGTTGTTCATGAATGTATTTTCACCATCCGCACCCGGAGCTGAGCTGCCCCTCCAGGGAGGGCTATTGAGCAGTGTTTCAGTTCAGTTTAAGCCTTGAATCTTGAAAAACTAGCCCGTCACTGCTACATACGACAACCGACCCGATCCCCCTTCCCACCGATGGTGATGGTTATCTGTTTCATCAAACATCCAAAGACAAATATGACAAAATCCAAAGCTTGCTATAGCAGAGACCCCTATCAATCACTTGGCTTTCCTCCAACAGTTCTCTGTATGGACATGCAAGGCTGCACTTTTGCAATTCCATTATGCTGCTGGAAAATGAAATCCTGAAAACAAGTCTTTTGGCATGTAATGGTTTTCCAGTGTCTTGTGACAATTAAATTGACTGATTCTTGTCTAGCTGGTTGTCCAAAGCTTACTTTTCGATAGAGTGTGGAAAGCTGTATTTTATTTTTGTGTGTAAGGTTGTAACAAAAAAGTGTAGAAAAAGTAGTCTGCTGCACAATGTCATGGACACAAAAAAGCTCTCACCCTCCTCTGCCGTCGAACTCGGTCCATCGTCCCCGTCAGCACATCAGGTTAATGGAGCTTGTGGCACCAAGAGTACAAGCATGTCCAGACTCAAAACTGAAATGGCAAACACATGCATTATACTTACAGAGCACAAATCATTTTGTATAAATGTTTTTT
The DNA here is from genome assembly GCA_039654625.1 of Rhinogobio ventralis. Lineage (NCBI taxonomy): Eukaryota > Metazoa > Chordata > Actinopteri > Cypriniformes > Gobionidae > Rhinogobio > Rhinogobio ventralis. The sequence goes on from CM077198.1 coordinate 18,348,338, forward strand.
TTTTTTAAAGAGCTCACATAAGAAAGTCATTCCTACTCTATCATGTGTTTCTGCCCAATTTGGCTTCATCGTTAGTCCTATGCACTTGTACGCATGTTCCACATGATCATTCAGGAGGTCTTTTGTTTGAGTACAGATGTTTGCATGGGAGAAAGGTATCCAGAAGGTATTTGTATGTTGAAAACAGAGCTGTGGAAAGTGAAATGAGGTCCAAAGAGTTCCTTAGAGAGGAAGGATAAAAGCCACGAATACAATACAAAACTCCTTTTTACCATTTTGATTCATTACATTGGTTTTACCAAGACATTCATTAGGGCACACTGCTCTGCTTTCATATTTGACACAGAAAGAGAAAAGACCCATTTGGCTGCTTGTTTTCAATTAGCTTGTCATGGTGCATGTAAAATGTGGCGGCCAGATCAAGTAACTGAAATCCAATCCCAACATTTCACAAATGTCCACCAACTGGTTGGGATGCCAAGAATGATCTGATTATTCTGTTGCTTCAAACAAGACTTCACACCCATAAAGAGCTCTAACCTCTATCCAAGACATAAATCCATGTATACAGCCTGTTTGTTCAGCACACTCATCCATTTCAAATCTCAAAATCTGTAGTCAGGCCTGGCATTTCAACAGTATTAGTGGGCCACGTGAAAAGCAGCGTAACGGCAAGGTATTATTCCTCCTCTTTATTCCTGTTGGAGGTGTGTGCTCATCAAACTCACCTGGCCAAATGTACAGTCCCTGTCTCTGTTTTGATGTTGAACTGGGCAAAAACAAATGAATAAATAAATGAATTAAACAAGTGTATCAGAAATGGTTGAAATACTGTGTACATATTTGAACTTTTGGTTTCTAATTTATAAAAGATAAGCTTTAGCTCTTGGAGTACTTATTTTATTTTATTTTTTTCCTTTCATGCGTAGCTTTGTGTTTTTATTTTCTATTTCTGTAAAGTGTGTAAATATATCTTTATGATAATAAGTAATATTAAAAATCTTATTTTAAGAAACAAGTGTGAGTTTGTTTTTTTTATAAAAATGCTACTAAACATATTAGTCATTCATAATCCTTTTCATAATTTAAGAGTTTCAACTACATTATTATATTAATACATGATAAAGTTAATGATGACAGTTTAACCACAGATCACTTGGCTTACTCTTAAAAGAATAGTTCATCTAAAAATTACAATTCTGTCATCATTTTCTCCACTAAGAAATCATAAATAACACAAAAGATATTTTGGTAACACTTTATAATTAGTATACAGTAATAAAGTACTTACAGACTATTAACAAAATATTAGTTTATAGTTAATTCATAGTTAATATATTGTAGTCTCTACATTGTTAATATATTAATAGGCTATACAAATAGTGAGCTCCATTCATTGTCACTGTAATGAACACAATTATTATTGTTTAATTCGCTCATAGTAAAGGAATTGTTAATTGGTTATTGGGAGTAAATAGTTCTCACTTTAGATTAGGTTACAGAAAATGTCATCACGTGCTTTAAACCAATCTTTATTAGACATTAATTGCATTCATATTCAGTGTTCCTTAAAATGTTTGCAAACACAAATACATTAAAGACACACATATTATTACTGAATACTTATTAAAGTATTACCCATAAAACAATATAAGGAACAATTAATACTAATGCAGTTAATGTCCAATATAGGTGGGTTTAAAGCATTTTCCCATTTTCTGTGACCTAATCTAAAGTGAGAACTATTTACAGTTAGTAAGTTGTTAACAAAGCATTAAAAAAATTTATCTAACTCTTTACATATGAGCTAATTAAACAATAATAGTTGTGTTATTTACAGTGACAATGAATGAAGAACTCACTATTTGTATAGTCTATAAAAATATTAACAATGTAGAGACTACAATACATTAACTATGAATTAACCATAAACTAACAGTTTGCAAATGATTTGTAAGAACTTGTCTTTAGTATACATATTATAAAGTGTTTTTTATCCATACAATAAAGTCAAAGGGGTCTAATGTTGTTTTTCCACTGACTTTCAAAGTATGGACTAAAACTTTCTTGAAACTATTGAATGAAGGGAACAACAGAAACAAAAACTGTGCTTTTGGTAAATCATAAAAAGTTGAAACTATGAGATACAGCATTATTATTATAGTTTCTTATGTGTTGGAAATGGGTTTCAACTTTCCATATGTGATTCCATATGTATGACTTTCTTCTGTGGAACACCAAAGAAGATATTTTAAAAAGAAAAATGTTTGTGTAAATCAAATTATTACATAAAAGTGTCAATAATAATTATGCCTTTCTAAAATTATGGCATAATTATGATATTAGTTATTGTTTTTATCTCATAATTATGAATTATTATCTCAACATTTTAAACTTTTGCCTCATAATAATGATTTACCAAAGCATTTTTTTTCTTATGTGGTGAAAATGGGCTTCCATGTGTGTGCCTTTCTTTCTTCTGTGGAACACCAAAGAAGATATACATTTTTAAAATGTCTGTGTTTTTATCCATACAATGAAAGTCAAAGAGGGTCCAATGTTGTTTTGCACTTCACTGACTTTTCAAAGTATGGACTAAAACTTTATTCAATAAAAGAACAGAAAATTAACCCTAGAACATTAATTAGAACTGCTTATTTGACTGAAAACTGAAACTGAGGGAGAAAAACAGAACAAAAAGGAAAATCGACCAGAAAAAATGGTCGGTCTGCAGCCCCTCATTGCTGCTCTGTCCATTGGGATCAGCTCTGGGAAGTGTCTGCTTAGCATGGTGAGCTGACATGGCCTGACAGGCAGTAGGGTACCCCACGAGGTGATCGCACCCCGATCCGGAGAGGTTATGTCATCAAACCCGGGTCAGCTGTATAATTGGGCCGGGGGTCAGTGAGGTGATATGGAGCGTGACAATGAAGCTCTAGAGTTACAGTGCAGATCTGGGGAGTTGACTCCAGGAGGCAGTTATGTACCCCAGACTGCTCAGGGATCAGCAAGGAGTCTGCTCACTCTCACTGCAATAAAAGGTGTCACAGATTCCCATTAAAACTTATGGATTTAGTTGACAACCCTAGACCCATGAAGACATAAAGTCTGTTAGACGCTTAGTTATCAAGGGGTGTTCTAAATTATCAATAACGGTTGAGGTAATAGAAAAATAAAAGCTAAGATGTTACAATTTTAACTTCAAGCCAAGACACAGCAGTAACATCTGGAGCGGCCCTGGCAACAAGCCTCCAGTCTCTTCTGCCACACCATAAAAGCCTTCTTATTACCGTCAGCTGTCTGAAAGTACCACCAGCGGTAATATCGGTGGGTGTTTTCTGGCTTCCAACTCTAGTCACTTCTAATTAATCAGCCACACTGATACATAGTGGATCTGACAGCACGTTGTCAAATCACTGCCATTCCAAACGTCAAAACTGCAGAAAGAACAACATCACGGGCAATTAAACGCATTACAGCCTGCGAGAGCTGCCACTTGGACTCCTGCGAGGGGTCTGCGGCTGCACTGAAGTGGAAGGAAAACACAGGGGACTGCAAACAGAGCCTGGAGCCAGGTAAGGAGCAAGAACAACATAGGCCTAATGCACCTCAGCTGTGTTAACAGTGGCCATCCTGCGGAGGGGATGGATCATTGACATTGACAAAAATAACAAAAGCAGCACAAACGCTGAAGATTGTGGGTGAATGGGGTTGTGGCGAGCCACCAGGGAGTGGTGTAGGAGCGTCCGTGTCATTTTGAGAAGGTAGTCGGAGGCTTGACTTTCAGTTACTGCTCTAATCAGGGTGCCGAATTCTTGTGATTTGCTCAAAGAGCCCCCTGGGGAGGACCTACTCTGATGGACCAGTAAAGGAGAAGGTGAGAGGGAGAGAAGAGGGGTGGAACACATCCTGGACTTATTTGCCTCACCACTGATCCAAAAACCATTGCCCAAGATTAAACACACAGGGAGCAGCTTCAGCTTGATCTCATTAGTATTCATAGGTAGTAGTGTGTTAATTTTTTTTACATTTGGATACATGCTGAAAAGTACAAAATGGATGTTTGGACAGCATCTACACCTAAAAATCTTTATGAATCTGTTTCATTTACATTATAAATATATTTGTATAGGCTAGTTACATTTTACTATTATATAGATGTTTGAGCCTATAACTCCATCCCTAACCTAAACCTAATCACTTCTCAACAATATAAAATAAATAAATAAATAAATAAATAAATAAATAAAAATAAAATAATTTTATATTGAAAGAAATTAATATTTTATCCAGAAAGGATGCATTAAACTGATTAAATTAAATGCTGTTCCTTTGAACTTTCTATTAATCCAATAATCCTGAAAAAAAAAAAAATCACAATTTCCACAAAAATGAAAATTCTGTCATTAATTACTCACCCTGATATTGTTCCAAACCCCAAGACCTTCGTTCATCTTCGGAACACAAGTTAAGATATTTTTATGAAATCTGAGAGGTTTCTGAACCACACATAGGCAGCAATGTCATTACAACTTTCAAGGGCCTGAAAGGTAGTAAAGACATCATTAAAATAGTCCATGTGACTACAGTGGTTCAACATTAATGTTATGAATGTTATTAATGTAATGTTCCAGGTTCTACGTCAGAACGCTGTTCATGAGAGCACCACAACGCATGCGTGTCAAAAATATATTTTGCGTTTTGCAAATATCATTTGTGTTCTGAAGATGAACGGGTCTTACGGGTTTGGAACGACATGAGGGTGAGAAATTAATGACAGAATTTGTATTTTTGGGTGAACTTACCCTTTAAGCAGCACAACTGTTTTCAACATTTATAAAATTGCAATATTAGAAGCATATTACCCTGATGTTAATCAAATAAATTAATTCATGGGCTTAACTGGTTAATTCAATGTTGACGCATTTGGTGTATATCTCCAGTGGTCTCTAGTTTCGAAGCACTGGTTCAGAGGGAGGATTGAGATTGTTTTGGGAGTGGGGAAGATTGGAAGCTCTACCTCAGTCTTTATGATTGCATTTCAAGCAGTAAACAAGACTCACCCCACGGGGATCCTGTGACATTGTAAAATGGAGCAAGGACTTGTGCTTTAGAAACTTTTATTGAAACATTTACAGTTGCCTTGACCTGCACATAAATTCATTATGGCAACATTTTAAACGTCAGCATATGCTTGAGCTCTTCTAAATGTTCTAAACTACCCCTCAATGTGATTTTACACCCAGGCATAAGTCTCACGAGGGCCCAAAGGAAACAGATTAGGAGGGAGCCACCCCAGAGAGAAGGTTATCAGTGTGGTGCACCAGAGAGATTGTCAGATAGCTAACAATCCAAACATCCTGATCCAGGAAAGACCACTGATGAACTTCATTTAGGGGCACCACAGTATGGTTCCTCCAAAAAAAAGCAGAGATGCATTTTCCAGCTTATCTCAGAACAAGTGCAAAATTATTACCTGCTAAGGAGAGCAATTATCTGTAGGGGGACACCACATCTTGAAGGGAATATCAGGCCCTGAGGGAGGGCTGTGGTTTGCGGCTGAAGTGCAAACAGGCAGACGTTAACGGCACAGCCACCGCTTAGACAGACAGACAGCAGCACAAGTCACTAACCTCAAGGTATTCAACTAATCTTTCAAGTGGGAAATTAATCTTCCTACTGCTCCCTGAGAAGAATAAAGGCCGTTTTGTCTGAACCTAGTGAAGTTTACCATAATCAGAAGTACAGCTTAACTAAAGTTGGGAAGATTGAGTTGTAGTAACTTAACAATGCATTGAACCCTTCTCTTACATTTTTCCCTTTTTTTGTCAAGATTACATAAACCACCTGACACAAGGAGTCATTTTTATGCTAAAAAAGGAAAAATTAATGGACGGATGGATTATATTTCCACAACTTTCATATAATGTAACCATAGAACGAGACCATACACTCACAACAGAGATAATCCCCGGAGAAACCTGGGGTCAAGTACCCTGCTAAAAGGCACAGTGGCGACTGTTTTGTGCTCTTAAGGCACTTAAATTGTAAACTTGAATCAAACCAGGAACCCAGGAACCCTAACCCTTCCAGTGACTGGCCCTGAGACTACACCACACCACCCAAAAACAGGGCTGTGTGTGCAACAGAGATTGGCCACAACTTTTCAAATGACCCTTTGAAATGATCTCTTATTTGAGCCCATAATATTAAAATCAACTCAACAAAAGAGGCAAATGCGTAAAGTGGTGCTATGATACTCTTCCTTTAGAGCTTCATTGATCAGTGATCGATTAATAATAATGATTGTCAATTAATCAATTTCAGCTAAAATGCGTTTAGCAGTCATGCAAACAGATGGCAAAACGACACAAAATTAGGATATTAAATAGAGAAAACATAAGTTAATAACACAACAGCTTACTGAGTAAAAAATGGTCATCTGACACTTTATGTACATGGAGACATGTACTGTAGTTGAAAAGTTAAATACAGATGACCAAAAACTTCGGTCACACTTTTAACTAACTATTAACTACAACTTTTTCCTCAATAAACTCCTAATTATTGCTTATTAATAGTTAGTATGGTAGATGTTAAGTTCAGGAATTTGGTAGGATTAAGGATGTAGAATATGGTCATGCAGAATAAGGCATTAATATGTGCTAATAAATATGTGCCAATAACCTAGTAATATGCATGCTAATAAGCAACTAGTTAATAGAGAGAATTGGACCCTAAACTAAAGTGTTACCAAAACTTCATCTGCATTTGGAGTATTATAGGGTAAAATGCAAGTTTTTGTGATGCTGCCATGCAGTGAAATATTTTATAAATATTTAACATAACAAACTCCTTCTAACTCTAATAGAATAGCAGGGTCCACACCACAACTATAAAGATAACAATGAGACAGAAGAAGAATAACTAGGGAATCACTTTCAGAGCATTTTTTCCAGCTGATCGATGATCAAAATCCTTGTTATTTTAAAGCACGCACTGCAAATATGTTTATGGAGCAACATCCATCTAGCACGTATGCGTTTACTTCTATTTGGGGGGGGTGGGGGGTTCTATGCATGCAAGATGTGTCATCATTGTGTGCTATTCAGATAATCTGTTGCTGTTGTACATATGCTGTCTTATTCACACAACCAAGTAGGAATTTTACTGTACTTGGTAGACTGTATTATTCTGTATATGACAATAAAACTTTGAAGTTCGGGGGTCATCATGAAATTATACTGGCTGTGGAAATCACTGTAAGATAGCCCTATGTCAAACATAAAGGAGAACAGAAGCATCAGGGAATGCTGCAAGTTCAAGGAATGCAGAAACAATCTTTGCTGTAGCACATTACATACGTCGTACACGAAACATTACAACAAACTGAGCTCAATGAGAAACAGACCTGTTTTTGGGGGAGAGGCACATTAAAGCACAAATGACACTGACTATATGATCCTTTACCTCTCAGAGCTGGAGGAGGTTCTGATGTAATTGCTGGAAAATCTTGGCCGGGGACGCTTCATTCATGCGATAAGGCTCACACTGACTGCTTTTGTGAACACTACACAGCTTATAAACGCATTAGTATACGGAGATGGAGATGTCACGGAGCAAAAGAGATGGTTTTTGGGAGGGGGCCAGACTGCTATAATTTGCCAACTCGGATTTGATGAACCCCATTAAACGATAATAGCTGATTTTCTAAATCGCTGCCAACGCTCCTCTCTTTAACAAGCTTCTGAGGATGTTTGCCTGTATCCATCCTATTAACTGCTCAACTCTTCCTGATGTCTTAATGCAGGTCAGATCCTCTGGGTTTTAGGGAGAGAGAAATGGATCGAGCAAGCTTTCTGTTCTCTTTTTCTTATCTTTTAGCACAGCCAGCTGAGCCCCTCAACAACCAGCAAGGCTTTCTTGGCAAAGTCTATACCACATAGAGAAAGCACCAGGCAAAGAAACAGCCCCACCACAGAGTAAATCTCAGCACATCTGGAGCAAACCTGTTGTCTGGTTGATTACGGACCTATATCGTGCCATGCGTATGCAGAATAGTGCGAGGAAGTCAAGATGTGCAGTGATGCTGACAGATATGCAAATCCATGTGCACTGTCCTTCCCTCAACTCTCCCTGAGGAATAAATCTGCATTTCATCACAGTTCCTTTAGGTTGTAAATGTATTAAATATTCAGCATGTATATTAAAAACGCAGATGAGCTTAGAGAAGATATGTAAAACTTCACCTCCACGCTGAATCAAAGCATGCGCCTTATCAGCTAATTATTTTTTACTGGATTGTTTATTAAACATGAACCCAAAGACCTTCCTTTCTGCTCTTTTGGAGTGTGTTGTGATGGCAGGCAGGGTCTGGGTCTGTTCGAGACAGCCTGTAAACAGAGACAAGAGAAGTATAAAGAAGAGAATGACAGAGTGGTGCTGAGGACCTCCACCACTCGTCCTGGTCTGAAGAGCCAGCTGTGTGGATTATAGCATGCAATAGACAGCACCACAACAAGACCATGAAACAGGAAGCGAAATAGAGAAAAATAAGGGTTGTACTGTAGAGGATGCCCTGAGGTCATGTCAAGTGGGAGTGCACAAGTGTTAAAACTTTACTATTAGAGCAATATTTTCACAAATTGGTAATCTCCATTTTCACACTTTTGGTACCAACTTAATTAAAAAAAAATATTGTACTAACTAATCTGGGCTGCGTTTCCCAGAAGCATCGTAAGCCTAAATTTATTGTAGACCAATTGCCACCAATAGTCTGCACGATCAATTTAGGCTTACGATGCTTTTGGGAAACGCAGCCCTAGGGCTGGACGATATGACCTAAAATCAAAATCTCGATTAATTGAACATTTTACCTCGATTACAATTAATGAACGAATATTTTGCTGCTTTTTTTTGTCCTCATAGTTCACTGACAAGGTTTGTACTGTAAATATGCTCAACTATTAAAGGTGGGATATTTTTTTCTAATGAAAAAGCATTTCTTTGTGAATTTATTTGAATGCATTAATGAAAGAGTAATTGCATGTGTGAATTACTCATACCGTCTCTCTATTAGGCTAATTGTGAAGCTGTGGGTTGTAGTTACTTCAAAAGTAGAAAATCTATGCTAGAACGTTTGAGTTTCTAAGTTACTTTAGTAATGAATAACAGGACAGCATTGAAGAGTTTCTGCGTCCCTGAATGTTTCTCAGTCAGTGCGCGCGATCTTCACGTGATGTGTGAGCAACTGTCTGTATGAGTGTTCGTTTGCCGAAATATATCAGCGCATTAGTTTAATATAATAATACACATCTGATCGCTTCAATGTTCAAACGGGCAGGCCTTAAAACACATAAACTGAACTTTATAAAACTGAACTGAAAATTATAAACGCAACACTTTTGTTTTTGCCCCCATTTTTCATAAGCTGAACTCAAAGATCTAAGACTTTTTCTATGTACACAAAAGGCCTATTTCTCTCAAATATTGTTCACAAATCTGTCTAAATCTGTTAGTGAGCACTTCTCCTTTGCCGAGAAAATCCATTCACCTCACAGGTGTGGCATATCAAGATGCTGATTAGACAGCATTATTATTGCACAGGTGTGCCTTAGGCTGGCCACAATAAAAGGCCACTCTAAAATGTGCAGTTTTATCACAGCACAGCAAGCAAGTTTTGAGAAAGCGTGCAATTGGCATGCTGACGGCAAGAATGTCCACCAGAGCTATTGCCCGTGAATTGAATGTTCATTTCTCTACCATAAACCGTCTCCAAAGGCGTTTCAGAGAATTTGGCAGTACATCCAACCGGCCTCACAACCGCAGACCACGTGTAACCACACCAGCCCAGGACCTCCACATCCAGCATCTTCACTTCCAAGATCGTCTGAGAGCAGCCACCCAGACAGCTGCTGCAACAATCGGTTTGCATAACCAAAGAATTTCTGCACAAACTGTCAGAAACCGTCTCAGGGAATCTCATTTGCATCTTGTTGTCCTCATCGGGGTCTCGACCTGACTGCAGTTCATAACTGACTTGAGTGGGCAAATGCTCACATTCAATGGCGTCTGGCACTTTGGAGAGGTGTTCTCTTCAGCCAAAGTCACGTGATTTCAGCAGTTTGGCGGTTTGACACGTGATCCGAATCATGATTCGATACGCCGATTCATAACGCTCCGAAGCTTCATGAAGCAGTGTTTTGAAATTGGCCATCACTATATAAGTCGTTATTTCGTTTTGCGCACAAAAACTATTCTCGTCGTTTCATAAAATAATTGTAGCCACTGTAGTGAGATGGACAAAATGTTCTGCGCTTGTTTTCCAAATCTTGCAGTTCGAGTTTCATGTAAATTAGGGCGGGCTTAAGCGTCACCATTGGTCCACTTGTTCTAGATTGACAGCTCCTCTTCTAGCCAATCAATCGAAGAGGGGAGTTAACATCACTCCAATGCGACTCAGGGCTACCTATGCTCACTCTTAAGGCTGATTTATACTTTTGAGTCGGACCTGCGCCGTAGCCTCTACAACGTGGGCTACGCGTCGATTTTCATTTATACTTCTGTGTCCTTGACGGCGCTTGCAGTCATTACTTTAAATGAGTCCACCCCTCAAGATTGTTGTTATAAACACGAGTCACGTCTGAAAGGTAAAGGGGGAGGTGTTGCTGTAATTTATAATAATATCTTTAGTATTACTCAGAAGTCTTCGGTGCTTTATGTAACGTTATGTAGTGAAACTGATAAATTCCGTTTGACATTTACGTTGGCTACTGTATACAGGCCACAATACAGACTTTACCAAAGAATTTGCTGATTTTCTATCAGTTAGTACTGGCTGCAGATAAAGTACTAATTGTTGGTGATTTTAATATCCATGTAGACAATGAAAAAGACGCATTGGGATTGGCATTTAGAGACATTCTAAATTCTATTGGAGTTAAGCAACACGTGTCAGGACCCACTCATTGCCGTAATCATACTTTAGACCTAATATTGTCACATGGAATAAATGTTGATACCGTTGAAATTCTGCAGCAGAGCGATGACATCTCAGATCATTACCTAGTATCATGTATACTTAATTTAGCTAAGGCTGCAAAGCCATCCCCTCGCTTCAAATATGGCAGGACTATCACTGCTGCAACTAAAGATTGCTTTGTAAATAATCTTCCTCATCAGTTTCATCTCCTCAGCATCCCAGAGAGCCTAGAGGAACTCGATGTTGCAACAAAAACTATTGACTCTCTCTTTTCCAGCACTTTAGACAAAGTTGCTCCCCTGAGCTTAAAGAAGATTAAAGAAAATAGTCCAACGCCATGGTACAACGAGCACACTCAGGCCCTTAAAACAGCAGCCAGAAAAATGGAGCGCAGCTGGAAGAAAACAAAACTGGAGGTTTTTAGCATTTTGTGGAAAGAGAGCATGATTGCGTACAGAAAGGGCGTAAAAACTGCTAGATCTGCTTGTTTCTCGACTCTCTTAGAAGAAAACAAACACAACCCTAGGTATTTATTCGATACAGTAGCCAAATTAACCAAAAATAAAGCTTCAACTTCTGATGAACAGCACAGCAGTAATGACTTTATGAACTTCTTTACGTGTACAATTGATAATATTAGGAAAAAAATTATAACCATGCAGCCAACCAACAGTATCACATCAGACGCTCTGTCTGATGTGATACTGTTGGTTGGCTGCATGGTTATAATTTTTTTCCTAAAAAAAAATTTGTAGGAAAAATTACACTCATTCACTGCTATAGGAGAAGACGAATTGGCTAAACCCGTTAAATCATCAAAATCTACAACATGTATGCTCGACCCTATACCGACTAGGCTATTAAAAGAGATGATTCCAGAGGTCGTAGATCCTCTTCTTAATATCATTAATTCATCTTTGTCATTAGGATATGTACCGAAAACTTTTAAGTTGGCTATTATTAAACCTCTTATTATAAAACCACAACTTGATCCTACAGAATGTCAATTACAGGCCAATCTCAATTCTGTCAAAAATACTAGAAAAGGCAGTGTCCTCACAACTACACTCCTTTTTAGAAAGAAATGGTATCTGTGAGGATTTCCAGTCAGGATTTAGACCGTTTGAGACTGCTCTCATTAGAGTTACAAATTATTTACTCTTATCATCCGATCGTGGTTGTATCTCTCTGTTAGTGTTACTCGATCTTAGCGCTGCATTCGATACTATCGACCACAACATTCTTTTGAATAGACTCGAAAATTATGTTGGCATTAGTGGAATTGCATTGGCATGGTTTAAATCATACTTATCTGACCGTTATCAGTTTGTAGCAGTAAATGAAGAGATATCACACCGATCACAAGTTCAGTATGGAAAACCGCAAGGCTCAGTGCTAGGACCGTTGCTTTTCACCCTGTATATGCTACCACTGGGAGATATCATTAGGAAGCATGGCATTAGTTTTCATTGTTTTGCTGACGATACTCAGCTCTATATTTCTTCACGCCCTGGCGAAACTTACCAATTCACAAGATTAACGGAATGCAAAGCTGATATAAAAAATTGTATGACTAGTAATTTCCTGCAACTTAATTCAGAAAAAACAGAATTTTTAATTATTGGACAAAAAACTCCACAAGTAGTAACTTAGAATACTGTCTAACACTTGATGGCTGCTCTGTCAAGTCCTCGTTGTCAGTTAGGAACCTGGGTGTGCTCTTTGATACCAATCTTTCATTTGAAAGCCACGTTTCTAGCATCTGTAAAACTGCATTCTACCATCTTAAAAATATATCTAAATTACGGCACATGCTTTCAATGCAAAATGCTGAACAGTTAGTTCATGCGTTCATGACCTCAAGGCTAGATTATTGTAATGCTCTATTGGGTGGCTGCCCTGCTCGCATAATAAATAAACTGCAGCTGGTCCAATATGCAGCAGCTCGAGATCTTACTAGAACCAGGAAGTATGACCATATTAGCCCGGTTCTGTCAACACTGCACTGGCTCCCTATTAAACATCGCATACATTTTAAAATCTTGCTAATTACTTACAAAGCACTAAATGGTTTAGCTCCCCAGTACTTGAGCGAGCTCTTAACGTTTTATACTCCATCACGTCTATTGCAGTCTCAAAACTCTGGCCAGTTGATAATACCTGATAATACCTAGAATATCAAAATCAACTGTAGGCGGTCGATCCTTTTCCTATTTAGCACCTAAACTCTGGAACAGTCTTCCTAGCATTGTTCGGGAAGCAGACACACTCTGTCAGTTTAAATCTAGACTAAAAACACATCTCTTTACAATGGCATACACATAAAACATACATTTTAAATTCTATTATTCAAATCAATTAAATGATTGTTAGGCTGCATTAACTAGGTCAGCCGGAACCGGGAACACTTCTCATAACACCAGATGTACTTGTTACATCATAAAAAGATGTTTATCCCGAGGTTTACTGCAGTCAGCCGGATCCGGGCCGTATCCAGATCAGATGGTGGACCTGCGCCCAGACATGACCAACGCATCCCTGAAGTGTCTGCAGAGACCATGTCAATTAAACTCCACCCTGAAATTGCCTCACCTACACGGCATCCTCATAAACCCGTCCCTGGCATGATGACTCCGATATTTCGAATATTCCTATTTAATAATTGTTTAATCAACATGTCATCCTCAATAAACCCGTCTCCGGCGTGATGACTCCAATCTTTCGAATATTCCTATTTAATAATTGTTTAATTAACGCGTCATCCTCAATAAACCCGTCTCCGGCGTGATGCCTCCGATCTTTTGAATATTCCGATCTAATATGACTTCTGACCTGTAAGGTTGCCAAAATAATAATCATACACTGTTTGTTAATTGGCCAGAGGAGAACTGGCACCCTGACTGAGCCTGGTTTCTCCCAAGGTTTATTTTTTTTCCTCCATTATGCCACCTGATGGAGTTTTGGTTCCTTGCCACTGTCGCCTTTGGCTTGCTCAGTTGGGGACACTACATTTTCAACTAAATATCCAAATAAATTTAATTACTAAACTAAATTAACTATATCACCTAAATTACTGATCTGCCCATATTGTCACTATATAATAATTGAAATGAGCTAGATGACATCACCGTTTTCTCCAGAGCGGCTGTACAGCCGAATCAAATTCTGTTGCATTATTTTTCTGTTATCACTGTGAAGCTGCTTTGAAACAATCGGCATTGTAAAAAGCGCTATATAAATAAAGTTGACTTGACTTGACTTTACAGGGGAAGATAACAGTTTAATTTTTCAAGCTGGGGTTTGATCTTTCTGTATAGTACTGTATATGTGCCTGCAACTCAACCTGTCACCAGTATATACATCTACCTGGCGATCCGTTATCGTTAAATTCCCCATCCTAACGACGACCAGTCACAGTTGTGCCTGACTGACGATCCATCACTGTTATATTTACCGGCCTCACGTCACGACCAGTCATTCACCTTTAACATGCCTGCCACTGGACCTGGCACCACGAGACGCAGCTGCCACTGTATGCAGCGGCCTCACAACGTCACACTGTGTGCTTGGCTCATCTATACCTGTTATGGTCATTACTGTTAGATTTTTTTTAATAGCCCAATCATATAGTAATAATATTAATATGCTTGCTTGTTTGCCTCTTCAGTTCTTTTCTTTTGCATAAGGGAAAATATGTCATATGAAGCCTACCTCACTAATATACAGTATTTGCTTGTGAATTACAGTTAAAGATATGCCATCACAGTTGTTTAGGTCATTGTATATTGCACGTAATTGCAAACTGTCTGCAAATTTTGTCATGTATTGTTTTCCTGATTTGTAGCTTTTGTCTTCCATGTACAGTATGTCATTGACAAGGGTGTTGGTTTTATGAATTCTTTTTTGTAGCTTATAAAATTGTGTAGATTATGAAATTAGCCTATACATTTCAGCAATATCACACGAGCAAGAGTGTTTTCCCCAGAGTAATTGCGAATGTTTATTGAGCTGTTGTATAAATCAATACAGCAATGTTAATTTTGAGTGAGTTTTAACTATTTGCCCAGCATAACAGCGTTGCATCTGAGCAAAACACAGCAGTGTTTCCTTAATAAATTCTTGATTTGAATGAGATGTTTGAATGAATGACTCGTTCGTAAAGACAGTAACTTCAAGACAGTAACGCTGTTTTACTATCATATTTAATCTATAACATGGATGGCAATGTCGGTCCTGAGTGCAGAGTTTAGCTCAAACCCTAATCAAACACACCTGAACCAGCTATTCGATGTCTTCATGATTATTACTACAAGCAGGTGTTTTTTTGTTTTGTTTAGTTTTTTTCTCGGGGTTGGAGCTAAACTCTGCAGTCCAGGGCTGCGTTCAGCCCCGACAAAACGTTGCAAAGCGTTTTTTTTCAACGGAAACGGTGGTGCGTTGAACACCCTGTTCTGATGACGCAAGAGTTGCAACTATGGCAGCTGAGAAGGCCATTCTTTGTGTTCTTTTTGAAGAATTTTCTGAGCCTGATGAAATCGGTATGAATACGTGTTTAATACTGCAAAATACGCTCAATGTTACAGTCACTGCCCTTGCCGTCCAGAATAAAAGAGAACATCCCATCGAGTGAAGGGATTTGTGGAAACTGTGGTTCCTAATTATTGTGATCCAACATTTCCCTCGCATTTCAGGATGAAAAGACAAACACGTCTTCTAATATCTTCAATTGTTGCGTATACCGAGCTGCAGCGGACACATTTGTAAAGGACTTTAAGTGGACCCATTGTCTTTAATACCACACATGGTTTATATACATGTTGCTGCTGATTGGGCTGACATTTTTGACACACCCACCAAACAAGAGAAAATGTATCTCAAACCCCATTGCATACCGTTTCCAGGAAACAGTTCGTTTTTATTATGCCCTTCACTCGCTAACTTCCCTCCATCTTGTTCACTTGGATGTACGTTATTGCTTACATTGCATGAGTGCCCACTACTGGCGGAACCTTTGCAATGGGCTGAATTGGAACGTCTTAAGCCCTTGATCACTTGGAATCCACTATGGAGTTGATTTATTAAAAAAAAATTGCTTAAAATTTTTTTTAATGCAGCATTCTATATGCATATAGGTGTGTTTGGGTTTGTTTTAAATGTTTTTAAAAATAATTAATATATCAGAGTTGTTTGTGGTGGTGGTAAATTAAACGCATATGCGGTGATGTCACAATCGTGTTGCATTGTGGTATATGGAGCTGCCTAAAGTGTACATATGAAGTAGACTCAGGGTCTGTCCATATAAACTTCCTTCGTCCACTTCATGAAGTGGAACGCACTTCAAAATGGCGGCAGGGATTCCCCTGAGGGGAAGTGCTTAGGGAAGTTCGCAAGTGCGTGTCTAAAAGTGGAGTGGAACCGTAGCAAAACGTTGTGCACCAGTTTGAGCTTGAATGTGCCCCTGGACTGATGTAGCCTATCCCTGATATATAATTTCATTTTTATATAATTTTCATGTTGCTGTATTCAAAATTTAAGCTATATTTAAAACATTAATCTTATAGTATTATGCAATTGTGTAGCTATGTAAATAAATCAAATCCACCTGGTTTCTAACCATCTCCTCAGTAACACTATCATTTTCAAATCTGGTGTAGTCAATGCAGTAATGTTACATTCAGTATTATAATTAATCAAGTTACCTATAATCGTTTAACAACAACAATTAAGAAAATATTTGAGGATGGCGCATTTACTGATCATTAGGTGTGCATAGCAGTGACAGGTCAAAGTCCTAAAGTCTTCAGACCGGTACATTGGCAGATTTTAACTTTTAACTAATAAATGTAACTTGTCAAAACTGCAGGGTGTTTCACTTACAGTAGCCTTAGCATATTATCATCATGAGCCAAGTAATATTTTTTAACACCAAATACCATATATTATGAACATGAAGATTAACAATCATAATAAGAGTGCACATTAAAAAGAGAACTATAAGAAAAAAGGAATTTATTTGTATGTCCATAGTTCAGATAGCTTCAATTGATTGGCTAGAAGAGGAGCTGTCAATCTAGAACTAGCGGACAAATGGTGACGCTTAAGCCCGCCCTAATTTACATGAAACTTGAACTGCAAGATTTGGTAAAACAAGTGCAGAACATGGAAAGAAGAGCGAAGAGAAAAACAGCGTAAGTGTAAATAAATAATAAAATATGAGCAGAAAATGTAAGAGAGCACAAAATACAGAGTAATAAATCCAGGGAAAACATAATTTTTAAGAACACATTAAATAAGTTTAAGTTTTGTGCAATATAATTTTTAATGTGTAAATTTTTATTCATGCTTGTTATTTTTTAAATGTGCTTAAAAAAAATTGATTCACACTTATTATAATACTATTTGCATTTTTTTTGTTGCATTTTGTGCAATATATTTTTACAAGTGTTTTTACATTTTGAAATCGCACGTATTATTTTTTGATCCGTGACCGCATTACTTTTGGCGGAAATTTGACCCCATAAAAGTGATCTGGCTTCAGGAATCGCACGTTGTCAGAGAAAAAAATCACAGAAAAAATTTGCGAGCACTGAGCTGAGATGTTGTCCATATTGTTGTTCTTGCATTGTGTAAAATCGTTTGAATGTTCAAACTGGCAAGCCTTTAAACGCATTTAATTTGACAAACTTTCGTGAGGACGCAAGCGAAAGTGATCTCGTTTCGAGGCTTGAACGTCTGTGCAATAAAAGAACGCCGATTAACTTGCCTGTAAAATAAACTGTGTAAAACATGCAATTGCCCTAGTAATTCTGAGCATCCAGATTGAATAAACAAAGATAACTGCTCCTGAATCTTTCCGTGTGCCTGCAAACGGCACTTGAGACTGGACAGGGCGGAGTCACATAACTACACACTGGGAAAGTAGGCTATTAACAGTATTAAAAAAAATGAAATAACCATCATGGGAAAATTACGTCGGTTGGAGGTTTCGATTACTTTTCTATTAATCGTCCAGCCCTACACAGCCCTGACCGCTACAGGTAACTACTGCTGTCCTTAAGGCAATAAATCCATATTTATGCTAGACAACTAAATATGCCTCTTAAAAAAAGTTAGAAAAAAAGTTATGTCAGCATAAATTCTTTAATTTCTTATCCTTTTGTGATGACTTTGCACTGATAAGGGATAACACACTATTTTATTAAAAAATAAAACAATTAAATGAATTCAGAACATAATCAAAAATAAAATAAAAAACATTATTGTTTCAATGACAATTGAAAGATACACCCAGGGTGTATAATCTTAAAGTGCGTAGTGTGTTGCAGTCATGTTAAATAATGTGAAAACAGATCATTTCTGCATCTAAAATCGCGTACTGACTGAGTAGGTACTGCATTTGAATTTGAATTTACTTCACTACAGTTAAAAAAGTGCGCTCTATATAGTATGAATGTGGGTAGTATGAATGAAATTCGGACATACTACATCCGCCATGTTGTTACTGTCACGTGACCAACCAGCGTCAGTTGCGTCGCTTCGCTTCTATTCCTAAATCCTCTCCTGTGGCCTCATGGGATAGTAAAGTGTCCATCGAATGCGCACTTCAGAATCTCGGTGGAAATAGTAGGTCATCTGGGGACTTTTCGCCTACTGTTTTTCAAATACTATGTATTCAGACACTACTCTTTTGGCGTACTGTTTTTCACATACTGTATAGCAGGGAAGTATTCGATTTTGGACGCAGCGAATGTCTTCATACTGTAATGACAAACAGAAAAACTATTTATCCTTCCTACACTACCGTTTTTCCGGTGGTAAGTAAGATTTTTTAATGTTTCTAAAAGAAGTCTCTTCTGCTCACCAAGGCTGCATTTTAATCAAAAATACAGTAAAATAATTAATATTGTCAAATATTATTACAATTTAAAATGACTGTTTTCTATTTTAATATTTTTTAACATTAAATGTATTCCTGTGATGGCAAAGCTTAATTTTCAGTCTTCAGTTCAGTGTCACATGATTCTTCAGAAATCATTCTAATATCCTGATTTCCTGCTCGAGAAACATTTCTTATTATGATCAATGTTGAAAAAAGTTTATATTTTTTGCAATTCTTTCAAAGTTTTGAATGACAGCATTTATTTCAATAAATAAATCTTTTGTAACATTATGTCTTTACTGTCACTTTTAACCCTAATCTTTTGAACGGTATAGTGTAGATCCACTCTTACCCTCAAAATAGTGCCAATTTTCGTTAAAGTGTCCCTATTATGCCATTTTAAATGCTCTTAATTTTACAACAGGTTTACATGCATCGACGGTAAAAAAAAACAGTTGCATTTTTCATAATATACATTGCACATCACCACATTTTTCAATGACTCTCAAACGAACCGACTCAACGACTGAATCAGTCTCTCTAAATCCCTCCTTTCCACAACCTACTCTGGCCAAATGGCCCAGTCTGTTGTGATTGGTCTACCGCGAACAGTGTGTTTCAGAAGCTAAATGCCCATCACCATATTTGTTCTTCAGCTCCGTCCGGAGGCTTCCTAAGGCTCAATGATTGTACACAACAGAGCCGTTGAAAAACAGAGTTATGACACTCCTATAGACTTCCATAGGAACTGAGGAATGCGGAAGTAAAGCGTGTCACGGAGCGACCAATAGTTCCAGCATTGAACCCCATTCATTTCAGTGTATCTCAAGTACACTCGCTGGCAAATTGACAAAATTACTACATATTTTGAGATTTTATGGCATTACTTGACCTATCTGGAATCTTGATAGAAGTGCTATTTTATTCAAGGAATAACGTATCTAGTGCCTGGATATAAGAGTTTAAAGGGTTACTTCACCCAAAAATGAAAATTCTGTCATTAATTACTCACCCTCATGTCGTTCGACACCCGTAAGACCTTTGTTCATCTTCGGAACACAAATTAAGATATTTTTGTTGAAATCCGATGGCTCAGAAAGGCCTCCATTGGCAGCAATTACATTTCCTCTCTCAAGACCCATAAAAGATACTAAAGACGTCGTTAAAAAGTCCATCTCACTACAGTGGCTCTACAATCATTTTATGAAGCGACGAGAATAGTTTTTGCGCGCAAAAAAAAATCCAAATAACGACTTTATTCAACAAGATATTGTGTTCCGTCTAGGCCTCTGACGTGAACTCACGAAGCACTGCAGCGCATGCGCGAGAATATGACGTAGAGCCGGCGTTCGGGCATCCAGGAAATGCACACTTTAGCACCATTTTGAGCACTACGCCAAGACCTAAAGCACAATCAATGTAGAATTCAACAGCTTAGATACGGCGCGTCTTCCTCTGCTTGTAAACAAAGTTCCTCACTTCCGCCGGCTCTACGTCATATTCTTGCGCATGCTTCGTGGTGCTTCGTGAGTTCACGTCAGGGCCCAGACGGAAGACAAGAATAAAGTTGAATAAAGTCGTTATTTCGATTTTTTTAGCCCACAAAAACTATTCTCATCGCTTCATAAAATGATTGTAGAGCCACTGTAGTGAGATGGACTTTTTAACGACGTCTTTAGTATCTTTTATGGGTCTTGAGAGAGGAAATGTCATTGCTGCCAATGGAGGCCTTTCTGAGCCATCGGATTTCAACAAAAATATCTTCAATTGTGTTCCGAAGATGAACAAAGGTCTTACGGGTCTGGAACGGCATGAGGGTGAGTAATAAATGACATTATTTTCATTTTTGGGTGAACTAAACCTTTAATTAAATTGGTTGCCCTGTTTTATTTTTTTATAAAAAAAATTGTAAACTTCTTTTTTGGGTTAAATTCTGTTTATGCTAGCATTATTCATTTATATTCATCTGTTGTGAATGCTTATGCGAGTATGATAAAATAACATTAGGACATTAACAACATTAAAATGATAAAATAAATTACCACAATTACCAGTAGATGGCAGAAGAGGAACACTTATTGGCTCATTAGTCACTTTTTCTCTTCTTTTGAATTAATTTTTATAGATTATCAAATCACTATTATAACATTAAAATATCTATTTTTGTTACTTTATTTGTATTGAAGTGTTAAATATATAGGCTAATTGTAGGGAACATCACAAAGTCTAATGAAAAACAAAAACATCTGACTAAACTTTACAATAAGTCTTTATTTAAATCGTGTCTGTGCTTTGTTTGTTATGATGAGAGGATTTGTAGATGATGAGAAGATTTGTGTAAAACGTAAACTTGCACTAAAATTCATTCAGCATTTTGAGACTGTATAAAACTTGTTTTGATCGATACTGAAAGGATTCTCATTCCCGGTAAATTAAACATATGATTGGTTGTGATTGTATGAATGCCCGTGATTGGCTACAATACTCAACCCTGTAAAATCATGCACTCACATGACCCAAATAAAATAACCAGATCACTCAAGAAAAACATTAATGTTGTCTCTTCTTTATCTCTCCCCAGAATAAAATGCTACTGTAAAGCCTAGTCGAAGTCGATGCACATATTGTGTTAATATTTACCAGAAATTGCTGCAAATATAGTGAAACGGCTGTCTATCCTGCATAATCCTATTCAAACAGATTGACAGCTCGGAGTTGTTTGGCTTTTTCTATGGCTCCGGTACACACTATAAAGACAGTAACAATGACATCGATTTGCAAATGTGTTTTCTAGTGACGTAGAACCGTAACGCAGTGGGATTCGAAATACAAATGACTCGTATAGGCGTTCAGAGTCGATTCTTTCTTTTGGGAGAAAATAACTTTACTTATCGTGCACTTTCGACTTTACAACTTTGCAGATCGTTTACATTCAAAAACAGATACACACTGCATGAGAGGGAATAATCGAAAAACCATAATAGGGGCACTTTAAAGCTACTTGAGGCATATAATTACAATCCAGATTTATTTGCCTGGATAGGAGTCTTGGCTAAGCTATAAGTAAACAACAAAAAAGTTAGCTCTCTGTAAACAGTTTAATGTGATGTTTGCGTTGTAATCTCAGCCAGGGTCCACAGAAAGCAAGTGAATCTTCAAACCACTACCACATGTTTGAGTGATTATTACGGTACTTATTTTGTTGTGATAACAAACAGCTGGCATCTGATTCATCACCGATAGGCAGTGGAGTTTATAGAAGCATGATGAGCCAACACTGTGGTTGTTGCCATGACTACAGTCTGGCGGAGTGATGCAGTGACCCCAGCTCCCCTGACTACTGGCCATAGCCCCGAACATGAACCAAGAGCGCCTCAGACAGAGACATCTTTGACAAACAAACAAGTCAATCTTAAGTAGCCAGACAACATCTGCTGCAAAATAATTTACTGCTTTGCCTAGCTGGAGATTTTCAACATTAAATGAGGCCCATTTGACACAGTCCATTTCTTCTAGTCAACATGATGAACCATACCTTGAGTGCAATTGCAACAGCGATGATAAAATCTATTCCAAATTTGTACAAGTGGGCAGCAATCTGCTAAACGAACAATGGATGACTACGACACATTATACAAAAAATTAAATGGTAAAGACAAAAACAGCAACAAATTTAGTAGGCCTGCATGGTAAAAAAAAAAAAAATCTTGAGAAGCTAGATAGGACTTGTTGACCCGAAATTTTAATATTTGGCCAGAGTTGTTACGTTACTAACGCAACAGACTTAACTTACCTGCTGTTCGGGCAGCTCGGTTATTTTCATAACAACGTGGTATTTCCAGTAACTAGTTACTTTATCGAACGAGCTGCGCGGTCAAACGCTACATCGCTTTCGAAATACACTCACCTAAAGGATTATTAGGAACACCTGTTCAATTTCTCATTAATGCAATTATCTAATCAACCAATCACATGGCAGTTGCTTCAATGCATTTAGGGGTGTGGTCCTGGTCAAGACAATCTCCTGAACTCCAAACTGAATGTCAGAATAGGAAAGAAAGGTGATTTAAGCAATTTTGAGCGTAGCATGGTTGTTGGTGCCAGACGGGCCAGTCTGAGTATTTCACAATCTGCTCAGTTACTGGGATTTTCACGCACAACCATTTCTAGAGTTTACAAAGAATGGTGTGAAAAGGGAAAAACATCCAGTATGCGGCAGTCCTGTGGGCGAAAATGCCTTGTTGATGCTAGAGGTCAGAGGAGAATGGGCCGACTGATTCAAGCTGATAGAAGAGCAACTTTGACTGAAATAACCACTCGTTACAACCGAGGTATGCAGCAAAGCATTTGTGAAGCCACAACACGCACAACCTTGAGGCGGATGGGCTACAACAGCAGAAGACCCCACCGGGTACCACTCATCTCCACTACAAATAGGAAAAAGAGGCTACAATTTGCACGAGCTCACCAAAATTGGACAGTTGAAGACTGGAAAAATGTTGCCTGGTCTGATGAGTCACGATTTCTGTTGAGACATTCAGATGGTAGAGTCAGAATTTGGCGTAAACAGAATAAGAACATGGATCCATCATGCCTTGTTGGCCGTGGTGGTGTAATGGTGTGGGGGATGTTTTCTTGGCACACTTTAGGCCCCTTAGTGCCAGTTGGGCATCGTTTAAATGCCACGGCCTACCTGAGCATTGTTTCTGACCATGTCCATCCCTTTATGACCACCATGTACCCATCCTCTGATGGCTACTTCCAGCAGGATAATGCACCATGTCACAAAGCTTGAATCATTTCAAATTGGTTTCTTAAACATGACAATGAGTTCACTGTACTAAAATGGCCCCCACAGTCACCAGATCTTAACCCAATAGAGCATCTTTGGGATGTGGTGGAATGGGAGCTGGATGTGCATCCCACAAATCTCCATCAACTGCAAGATGCTATCCTATCAATATGGGCCAACATTTCTAAAGTGCTTTCAGCACCTTGTTGAATCAATGCCACGTAGAATTAAGGCAGTTCTGAAGGCGAAAGGGGGTCAAACACAGTATTAGTATGGTGTTCCTAATAATCCTTTAGGTGAGTGTAAACACACGTGCTGTCAGTTCTCACCAGTTCTCTCCCTCATACAGTATACAGCACAAAGTCTGATTCATTCCTATGAATCGTTTTATCCCAACGCTCCTCCCGGATACCTGGGAACGTTTGATTCATTCTAGTTCATTCTATCCTAAACTCGAGATGACGAATATTTATAGCATTGAAAAGTCCGATTCATCCACATCAATCTGTTTATTCTAATCTAAACGGTCCTCTCATTTGTAGAGTTGGAAAATCCGATTCATTAGCAAATCAGTTCATGCTATTGGGTCAAACGATTAATTGGAATGAACACATTCACAAAAATGATTTACCCCGTTGTCGACCTAGTTTAGAGACTGTTAATGCATTCAAAGCAAAAATACAGATGTAATTAACATACATTTCAGTTAGGCCTTAAAGGGATAGTTCACCCAAAAATGAAAATTAGCCCAGGATTTACTCACCGTCAAGACATCCTAGGTATGACATTCTTCTTTCAGACGAATACAGCGAATTGAATTTAAAACTTTATAAAGTAAAATATCTAGCTTCAGACCACCTTCCGTATTCAACTTACAAAGAAAGTGTAACACCTCTCGAAGTTCAAAACGCTTAAATGCTACGTCCAACGTTTAATATAACTCCGATTGTATTCGTCTGAAAGAATTTGTCATATACTTAGGATGGCTTGAGGGTGAGTATAGCCTACATGGGGTGATTTTCAGTTTTGGGTGAACTATCCCTTTAATTATAAAAAACATTGCCCTATAAAAATAAAAAATGACACCGGGTGTGTCTCAATCAGCTCCCTAGTTCAGTAGTCAGTCAATGGGCTGACTGATCAGTGCCCTGACTACTGAACTAGGGAGCTGATTGAAACGCACTTACTGTCAAAATAAAGTCGGTTGCAACTTCCGGTTTACACAAACGCAAACACAAAAAAAATCGAACTTTTCAAAACAGTAGCTTTGAATTACTTGAAATTATTATTAGTTTGTAGCTTTCAAGATAGCTTCCCCACAGACCTGGTTTTGAGAGCTGTTTTAGCGGCCCCAAATGCACATTAGTTCTCACAGCTGAACAACGTCTGCCTAAGTATGAAACCATGAAGCCTAAATACTCTTTACATGCTCTCCCAGAAACTCAATAAGTTATTAACAATCGGTGGAGTCTATTTTCTTTTCTAACTAGGAAATATCACGTCCTATAAATGTCCTAGAGCCTGGCTCTGCATAACTCCATATTTCTCTGTGCACTCTATAAAGAGTCCAAGTCCCTAGTGGACTTCAGAAGTAGCACCCTTGCATGTTCTTTCCACATTTACCCAGGGAGAAAGTGTGTGATGTTTATGTAGTTGCCATGACGAGAGATGTCCTTTAGAGAGAGACTGAGGAGGTGTTTAATGATCTTCACTACCCTCAGGTTTAGACAACCATTATAGCATCAGTCTCAAACATACACAAGCGCTTCTCTTCTCTGCAGGATAACCAATGATCGTTGGCTGAGGACCAAAAAGGGATTTATTTTTTTTCAGCTTCAATACCACCCAGAAGCCTAATACCATCCTGATGATTACTACTGAAGCTGTTGACAAAGAGATGATGTTCTCATGCATATGAAATGTCTTGAAGTCTATACATATCAGACTGGTTGCATTATTTAGGTTACCTTTCTTTACTTGCTGTCTCTTGAGAGACATTCATTCTTAAACTTGGATATCAGATTCATGAGAAAACCAAACACAGCGTGCAAAGAAAACAAGCGCTCCTGAGAGACATCCATATGCGTAAACAAATTATATTCATCTTATGTGGAAATGAAACAATGAGCTTCTATTGCTTGGAATTCAACTCGCATCATTATGGCCATCAATCATTAAATATTCTCGTATTCAAGTCAAACTGCACTACTCAAGTGCATTTAACAAGGTCAATGTATTTGGCTTACAGTAAAACATATGGAAATGCATATGGAAGTGTTTGTGCAGTTTAAAAACGGCAATTAACATTGTTTATGTCACAATTCCACATGTAAGTAATTCCCATAAAGCATGCCGTGAATCAACTCCATGACTTTAACAATGGCAAAATAATATCTCTTTTCAAATGCAATTCACATGCAAATAATTAAACACATTCAAAAGCTCTTCAATTGTATTAACGCGCCACCAAAGGGCTTGGCAAATGTCTCTGTGAAACGCGCACCTACGCTACGCGTTTCATGGAGCGCATTTGCCTTTTGCTCCAGCAGCTCCGCAGCACATTTGTCTTCATCTGAGGCAGCTGCTGAGCTGTGTCTGGCGGACAGCTCCTATTCGTTCGGTTTGATGATTAAATAGATTTTGATTTGGCATGCTGCTGTGTAAACTTCCTGTGTGGCTAACCCTCGGGTCTGGCCTCGCCTCTGGGCCCCCCAAGAGGGCCGAGCGCCATTGCAGTTACCACCCATTCAAATTACCAGAGTTCAAAAATTCCTGTTTAACCCCCTCGTTTCTCCAAGCATCTGGGTGTTCCTCCAGGTTGTTCTCCTGTTTTTCGCACCAGCCGGATTCCAGAGACTTAGTGAATATTAAACAGCACCAACTGCAGGAATGGCTCCTAAATGGGCAGCAGATGTTGTTCGAAGACGAGGTGAGATTGTTTTGTGTTCAAATGGAGTTTGGATATTGCCAGTTGTAAACACTTCACAGCAAGTTACCACTAAGGATCAGTGACCACAGTTTTCACCAAAACATAATGGTTATAGATGACTTTGACCTCATCAAACCCTTTTATCGAATATTTACAAACCATATGGTAATTGCATAAACCTCAGTTTGAGGGTAAGTATCTTTTCATCTGTTGGTAATCACTATGAGCTCCATATGTTGTTAAAGTTTCTTAGGAACATTATCCTGCAGCTTTACTCTGGTAATAGGGGATATAGAGCCTGCCATAATCTCTTTAGTATACAAGATGTGTCAGATAACATTATTTACTAAAGAGTAGAGGCGTGCCAACTCATGCCAGCTTCAGCTGCCAAACCGAATACTAACACTCTAGTCAGTACAACCTCCTGGTTACCTGCTTGACTTGTCAGCTCTGAGAGGAACCAGACCAGTATATGGAGTAAGATGAATGAGTAACTAGTGGAAAATCATTTCAGAGTCTGTTTAAGATCCAGCAGCAGTCATACCTCCAGGCTAATGCTGTATCAAACTCAGCGAGACCAAAGAAAGGAAATGGCTACGAAGGATGGAGAAAGAAGCATGCAAGCGCAAACATTTTTAGGGATTTATACAATTCATATCCTGCTTTTCACTACAAATAAATACTAATAATTGCTGCGATGATAAAAGCAGATGCTACAAGAAACAGATGCTATTTTTACATAGCACAGAATAAGAATGTCTTATGTATATTGTGTAAGTATTTATATTCATTATAGGACATGGGATTGATGGGACCAGCCTAGAAATGCATATTTTGGGGTTAAAAGGACGACTAAATATTCAAGCATGGCATAAAGCAGAGCATTATGGGTAAACATGCCTGGAAACATCTATAGCGAGTCTATGATGCATAAGGTACAGTCACATTACCGAAAGCGGGCAAAAAAGGTCATTTGTCTATTGACAATAGTGTAGAAATGTATGAAGCACAGCTCACATAAAAGTCACTTTCAAACCAAGCAGCTTTCTGTTCTAACTTAAACCCACTGCAAAATCTGTGTTGGGAGATTTTCCGTCACGCAAAATTCATAATCACAAGAATATTAAAATGACTGGATTTCACCCGCAAAAATTCACTGAACATTGGTTGATGTGTCCACACCCTAAACCTGGCCTTAGAAGGATAGTTCACCCAAAAATAAAAATTCTGTCATCATTTACTCACCCTCAAATTGTTCCAAACCGATATTTCTTTCTTTTGATGAACACAATAGAAGATATTTTAAAGAATGTTTGTAACCAAGTAGTTGATGTGCCCCATTGACTTCAATAGTATTTTTTTTCTACTATGGAAGTCAATGGGGCCCATCAACTGTACCCTTATTTTTTCAAAATATCTTTTGTGTTCAGCAGAAGAAAGAAATTTATACAGGTTTGGAACAACTTGGGAGTGAGAAAATTATGACACAAGGACGATAACTATAACTAATGTTTTAATAACCATTCTAATTACATTAAGAAAGGGAAGTCAACACCACACCAATAACAACACTGAGGAACAATGTGGTTGGAATCACTTTTAGAATGATTTTTCAGCCAAGCAGAATCCAATCGACTTTAAAGAGCTTAAGCGTTTAAAGCGGCAGATGACAAAATTGCAGCGCTTGCTTATAATAAACTGGATGTTATTGTAAATGTAATGTAAATGGAAGTTATTGTTCTTGGTGTGAACAGGCCTTTACTGCCTTTAAAAAGTTGTTAAGATGGTTGTGATAGTCAGGTTTTAAAATCCATCCTGCTATGTTGATCCATTAGTCAGATGAAAGAAGCACCTGGACAGAGTTACTGATTTCATCTGATTGATCAATTATTAACTGTCGACACTCCAATTGAATTTGTCACAAAGATCATGAAAACATACAGAAAACAGACCAAAGTTACCTCATGGATGATGAGATTCTTATCAAATGTGAACCAAAAAAGACCAAAAGGATTTTTGCACTTTAAGTATCATCAGAATGAATATGAAAAAAATAAAGACAACCTTGCGTTAGAATGATGGTGTTTGGTGTTCTCGCTGTTAGTATGTATGCAGCTCTATGATTCTTGTAGAGAAGGTGAAAGAGTGACACCTTCTTTCTTCGGCTGGCAACATCTTGCCGATTCCCTGTAGCTGAGAGCAACCTCTGTAATTTATTATTTGTTCGGTTCTTATTATGGAAAGACTTTTCAATTGACTCTCACTTTTGTATATTTTCACAGTCATTATTTTCTTTCTTTACTCTCCCCCCTCCCTGTCTTTGTTTATTTGCTGTAATAACATGCTTGGTCTCGTTTCCAGACACCGCATACGTGAACCTTAAAAATGAGTTTTCTCTTTCAAAGGGACTTTGATTATTTGTTCAGTCGGTCAGGTTGGGATAAAACAGCCACGTGTGTCTATCAAGAGGCTCTCTAGTGAACATTACCTTAAATTCCTAATCCAATTTTTCATGACTGAAACAGCATGTTCTGTTTGGCTCAGATATCATAAGGTATTGCCAATGACTACTTTACGCAAGGTTGGATGCCATTCTTAATGTGAAATTCCCCTGTAATTTGTGGAAAACTGCTTTTTTATTTGACTGGGTCAAATCTAAACATGTCCGGGTCATATTTCACAACCAAAATCAAAAGAAATTTTAGTACTATTGCAGGTTTTTCCTTTTTTGCATAATGACATTATTTTCTTATATTAAATAATACATTGTAAAAGTATACAGTGCCGTTCAAAAGTTTTTGATCTGTAAGATTTTTAATGTTTTTAGAAGTATCTTATGCTCACCAAGGCTGCATTTATTTGATTAAAAATACAAAAAACTGTAATATTGTGAAATATTATTAAAATGTAAAATAACTGCTTTCTATTTGAATATATTTTAAAATGTAATTTATTCTTGTGATGCAAAGCTGAATTTTCAGCATCATTACTCCAGTCTTCAGTGTCACATGATCCTTCAGAAATCATTCTAACATGATGATTTGCTGCTCAAGAAACATTTATGATTATTATCAATGTTGAAAACATTTTTTTAGGATTATTTAATGAATAGAAAGTTCAAAAGGACAGTATTTATCTGAAATAGAAAGCTTATGCAACATTGTACTACCGTTAAAAAGTTAAATATTTAAATATATTTAATAAATAAAGCATGGTAGAATTATTGTAAAAAAAAACAAATCACTGTATTACAGTAATGATAATAATGATAACTACCAAAAGTACTGGATGCACTAAGCATGGTAAAGACAATTTGGGAAGAAAATGTGCTTAACTATCATTAAAGTAATGTCACAATTAAATTATGATGATATTATTATGGAAAATATGCTAAATTTATGCAAAATATAATTTCTCATTTTTTAATGAATGAATTTTTAATTATTATTTTAATTATCTGAGGAGCTGGTTTTTAATCTTTGTTATTCATAGATGTCTCTCCCTCTATCTCTGCCTCCATTTTCACTTCTCATCAAGGGCATCAGGATTAAAAGGCCAGGGGTGTCACTGACCGCTGACCCAAACCTCAGCTTTGATGACTGACCCCTACTGCCAAGTTGTCAAGGTCTGAAAGCTAAAAGGAAGACTGGCCTTTGACCTCTCAATGTCACTGCTGGCCTACAAGGGGTTAATAACCCCTCAAACCTCCCGTAAGGGTCCACTGGGAGGGGTAAAAACTCCCCTACTAATACATCATGTCCAACCCTGCCATTATCATCAAAATAATTCTGTTAATGTTTTAAAGAGCTGTTGTTTCTGTTTTAATCAGTTGATATCAGCCTGGATAAGTTGTGGCTTTTCAAATTGGGAAAATTGAAATTATGAAATTGTAAATGACGCACCCACCATCCCTACGAAATTAACATAATGTAGTGCAAATTGATTTAAAAAGACATTGCCTGTGTTTAAGAAATGTTTCATTGATCAAATTTAATTTGAGGTACATCAGCACACGGTAAACAAATTAACGAATAATGAGAATGAAATATTCATCACATTAGAGACAGACACAAGCTGCAAAACAATGTGCATCGAATAAGAAAATGCCAGGCCAAATGTCCCTGCATGACCTTTTGATCCCCTCCTGCTGATGTCAGTTCCTTTCCTCCCCTTTTCCATTGTCAAACCTCAGGAAAGGCCAGAAGCAAACTAAAGTCCCCACAGGCCAGCAGACCAGGCCCAGGGTCCCATACTTCATCAGAAGCACCCAGAAGGCTTTGGGGTGGGTGAGTGTATTTAAAGAGGGGGAGGTTCAGGGTGATCTGGTGCCCTTGGGCAACAAGAATGACTAAGTACCTCAGCAGTGAAAATAAGGGCCCCAAAGACAGAGTGACTTCCTCTCCTGCTGCCCATGTTTCATATCCACAGAATTAAAGGAGTCAGCTTGGCTTTACAGGTCAGTTCAGCCGCACCGCAGCCCTTACGGATGGGCTTCAATTCAACAGGAATTCACGGGTCCTGGATAATCTTATCTAATCCATTATTAGCTGCATTTTTCATCTTAAATGCACAGATAACAAGCCTCTGATAGGGTTAATAGCAAAGGGCGCTTACAAGCGAGGGTCAGTATGAAGATTGAAGGGCTTGCTGGGTAAAACTCCACAGCACTCCACTCCAAGACTTCAAAGGTGGTGAAACGATACAGCACTTGACTGACAGAAGGACGATTGCGGTCTCTTTCAAGTCCATGTCGGCAGAAATACTCCCAATAAAAGTGAAATGTACTCAACTTAGAGTTCAGAAGAAAAAAGACTGAATGATTTTTAAAGGCAAAGATTTATTTAAACGATGTAAGTTGTTGCACAGAAGAGAGTCAGTATGTTCAATTAAAAACTAGCTGCAGATGATAAGGGACAAGCAAAATGTCCAACGAAAATGAGTACTATTTGGGAATTTATCTGTCAATATGTATGATTTTATCCAATCAAAAGATTTAGTTTATCTGTCTGTCAAAGTACACGACAACAATATGTAACTAAATATTTAAAGTATTGAATACATTGTTAATGTATATGTTAAATGAAGTCAAGCTACAGTACAAATCACATTATCCAGGTCTCTTAGCCCGAATTAAAAAACATGACTGGTGAGACTTCAGTGAAACTAAAACATTTTAAAAAGACGAATTATTGCTGTAGTCTGACTGAAATCGAGCTTTTAAAGTGCAGGTAAATATACTTATTGACAGATCTAAAACAGCATTTGGACAGAAAAGTAAAAGTTAAAGGTAAAGTGAGCATCACCAGGCTTTATCTGCAGAGTGATGAAACTGTAATGTGTGAATGAAACCTGAATGTACACTACCATTCAAAAGTTTGGGGTTGGTAAGTGTTTTTAATGTTTTTCTCACCAAGGCTGCATTTATTTATTATTTCTTTATTATATACAGTAAAAACAGTGAATTGTGAAATATAACAATTTAAAATAACTGCGTTGTATTTCAATATATTTTAACATGTAATTTATTCCTGTGATATGTCATTACTCCAGTCTTCAGTCACATGATCCTTCAGAAATTATTCTAATATGCTGATTTGGTGCTCAAGAAACATTTTTAATCATCATCAATGTTGAAAACTTAACTCTTTAGTTTAGCCACTAAATATTTTTGTGGAAAAATATTTTACAAGATTATATGTTCAAAGAACTGAATTTTTTTTTTTTATAAAAATGTTTTGTAACTTTATAAATGGCTTTTACTGTCACTTTTGATAAATATAATGCATCCCTGATGAATAAAAGTATTACCTTCTTTTCAAAATAAATATTAATGACCCCAAACTTTTTAACAGTATAGTGCATGTATGTTTATCAGTGACGGACTATGAAACTGCAAGTAGAAGATTCCTGTGCTGAAAATCCCCAACACTCCCACTGCTGCACAGACCCCGGGTTACCTGCCAATGACCCGTTATCAATGAGCTTGCACATACTCCCTGAAGTTCATCTGTCAGTGAAGGTTTACATCTGCTCAGAAGGTTAAGTGTGTCTGACAGCTGTTTTCTTTACTTTCTTGATTTGTGAGACTCATTGTTAAGGGTTGAACTGTATGTGGTTTTAGTGTTTCTTTGTGTCTGCTTCAGTCCAGAGAAGAGCATCACATTCTTGCATCTTACAAGCAGCTCAGTCTCTCCACCTCTTCTTCAACCAAACCCCTGAAGTAGGAAAAAAAAACAAAAAAACAACAACAACAAAAAAACATCAACTCATTTGAACCAAAGTCTGTCATCAAAATGATTTGGTTTATTTCCTTCTCAGAAGGGTCTC
Source organism: Rhinogobio ventralis (assembly GCA_039654625.1). Classification (NCBI taxonomy): domain Eukaryota; kingdom Metazoa; phylum Chordata; class Actinopteri; order Cypriniformes; family Gobionidae; genus Rhinogobio; species Rhinogobio ventralis. Next base: position 18,381,246 of record CM077198.1, read on the forward strand.
AGACAATTGCATTCCCAAATACCAGGCATCTGAATGCAAGATAACATGACAGCATTTATTGTGTTTTGTGTGCATGTTCTAAGACGAAAGTCACTTATGATGTTGGAAAAAAAGAGCCATAATGGCTTTTCCAATTGCAGCAACTTCCCTTTTTTATTAGATATTTTGCGCCAATTTCCCAGGAAGTGACAATTTTGTTCTCTTGAACAGATGGGATGGAAAGGGTGCTTTATTCACAAATGTTTTATGCAATATTCCAAATTTTAAGCTGTTAAATTTGCAGCTTTGGATGGAAATATAGCTAGTGTCACAGGGTTCAACATAACCCTGATCTAAGGATAATCTTAAGCAACTGTATATCATGGTGACATGTCTGTCGAGAGGCCGGCAGAGATGCTAGGATGCATGATGTGCAGTCTGTACTGTTTTAAACTGATAATGAGGCTGAATGTGGCATCAGAGATGCCTGTTAACAACTGGCATCTGGCAAAAACTGCATTTGGGATTTTTCACAAGTCAAATGGCAATGGAGATGGCAGCACGGTGTCATTAGGGGTTTGTCGAGCAGACAGCTCTCTAAAGTCTGCAAGAGCATACAAGCCAAGCCTTCATCTCTTATTCATCAAGGAAGAGAAAGTGGCAGTAATATAAACCTAGAATATTGAGAAAAATGATGTACATGTGCAGAAGGCACAGAGGTGTGACATCAGCTGCATGGCCTGTCGACTAAGACAAAACCAGCTCTCTATGTCCATTTTAAAGAGCCTTTGTTTGCAACTTGGCCACTTCCTGAACCTCTAGAGCCAGGAACCTCTATTTTAGGGGCATTTCAAGGGATTGAGGCTATGTTGTGCATGCGTCATCATGCCACATACATCAGAGGAGACTGGGAGTATTCCCAATCCGGTGATGCCATGAAAAGACACATGTTTAGGGAAGCAGGAAATTACTTCATGCTTTCTGCGTCTGTAAGGGGATGCGCTTCCTGTGACCCATCTTGGCCTCAGGAATTGTTCATTGTGTCACAGTCATTTACCTTGCAGTGCAATGACATAATTCAACACATATATCCTTTATGAACTGCACAAATGTTGTAAATTTTATTTATTTTTTTATTTTATTGTTTATGATTTATTTTTATTTTATTTCTATATTTATTTTTTTGCCTTTTCTCCATTATTGTCATATTTACAATTTTATGCTAATACTGTCTTGTACTAAAAACTGTCACAGTGCTAGGGTTGATTGACAGGGCTTTGCTATGCGGTTGCTAAGGTCGTTTTGAGTTGTTGTTGCCAAAAAGAGTCTACCCTCAAATATCTATAGCCGTGTTTCCACCGCAGGAACTAGGGACTCTGGGGTGGTACTCTGTGTGTTTCGACCGCAGGGACCAGGGTCTAAATGAAGTTCCGGGTAAAAATTTCCCCCTCAGAAAGTCCCTGCTTACGAGGTAGTACTTTTTCAAAGTTCAGGAACTTTCGGGGGTGGGACTTGGCCACAGAACATGCTGATTGGTTGAGTTCACGCAGCATTTAGATTTCAACCACCATTTTTAAAAGTATGTTGCAGTGCGTGCAGTAAGAGTTGTTTGCTATTCAAATCAACAATGGAGTTTTAAAAATACGACTGATGGACAAATGACGAGGTTCAGGCTTTATTAAGCTTTTATGATGAGGATGAAATCCAATGGGAACTGGAAAGTCGCACGCAGTCCTACATCACCAAACTAAATTGCCTAATCTTCACTGTACTTTATACCAAGATAGAAACACAGACAGCAACAGGTCTGGGGGAAAAAAGTACCTGGGACAAATTGTTCAGGGCAATTTCAGTGGAAATGTGGCTTATAATATAATACTTACCGCCAGGGTAAAATCTTAAGTCTGATCACTTAAAAAAGTAACAGCACACCTCTCTGCAACAAGCTGCATGATTTACACTACCATTCCAAAGTTTGGGGTAAGTAAGAATAAAAAAAAAAATTACAAATTAAAAGTTTTCAAAAATGACTATAAAGACATTTGTAATATTACAAAAGTTTTCCATTTCAAATAAATGCTGTTCTTTTGAACTAGAATCCTAAAAAATGTATCTTAAAGCTTTGATAATCTGTTATCAAAAATTTAAACTTTTCAGCTTTGACAATCAGCATATAAGAATTATTTCTGAAGGATCGTGTGACACTGAAGACTTCAGAAAATTCAGCTGTGTCATCATAGGAATAAATTACATTTTAAAATGAATTAAAATAGAAAACATTTATTTTTTTTATTGAAAAATATTTCACAATATGACCTTTTTTTGATCAAATAAATGCAGCCTTGGTGAGCCTTCTTTTAAAAACATTTTAAAAAATCTTACCAACCCAAACCATTCAACGGTAGTGTATCATGTTAAAGTATGAGCAATAGTGATGATAACATTTATCACCTGTAAGCAGCAATCTCTATGTCTAGATTCATTTTCTGATTCAGCAGTTCTTCATAGTTTCCACTTTGATCCTTCATCTGGAACTGAAGATCAGCCTCCTCCTCCTCCAGCTGACAAATGTAATTCTGGACAGAAACAGCACAGTGGTGAGATACTGAGACCTGCTGCAGAAAAATAAGAACAGCGAGTGCTTGTACCTCCAGCTCCTCTATCTCCTCCAGGTATTTGGCTTTCTTGGCTTCTATTTCAGCCTCCAACTCATCTCCACGCATCTCCAGCTCTGCCATCTCTTTCTGCAGCTCTGCAATCTACAATTATATACAGCACCAGTCAAAGGTTTGGGCAAAGCTGACTGAATATGTATTTCAGATCTTTAAAGTCAAGATGTTGCACCAAAGAGGAAAAGCATCCAGTAAGCGTCCAGCATGTATGACAGGTCTTTCAATACTATTTATAAAGCACCTTAGACAGCACCATGTAAAGTTGGTGTGATTGCCCAGTGTGCAGAGCTGTAATTTATACAAAGGACAGCTAATTTGAAGAAGCTAAAATATAAGATAGTTTTGACATTTTATGTCACTATGCAATTTCCATAATTGCATTTGTTTTGATGACTGCAATGTGGAAAATGAATGTCCAAAGACTTAAACTGTGCATGAACATAATAAGATGCAGTTACACAATGTATAACAACATAGAGCTGAGCTTAACAAAACATTATGTTGTAATTACTGCCTATTTTGGTCTTAAATTAGTAATTGTGAGCGCATGTCTGAAAACAGTTGACATTTCCCGTTGCATATTCACCTATCAACATACACAACGCAGAGAACTGTCAGCCACACCTCTGTGCACGAGCTGCCCTGCTGTGAGTAATTACTGTAATCAGGTAAGTTAAACAGTCAGCTGTCAGAGATGGATGGAGATTGCACGCTCTGTTTCTCTTTCAGGTAGATCCTGGGAGGCTCCGAGCTCTGTTATTAACAAGCTGATGATACGTCAACCGATGAAAATGGTTGTTACTCTGCTTTGGGTCTCGACTGAGAGTAAGGTAGTCTGGTTAGTTGGCATTTTAGTAGAGATGACATTACATAAAACTGGATTCAAATGTGCATCGATGCCTTCCTACTCCTTATCCTACCTGCAATGCTTTTTGACACAAGCTACTGTAGGAAACAACTGATTGGGGAGAAATGAAGAGAGAAAAATAAAGAGAATGTAGTATGAAGGGAGGAAGCAAGATGAAGCAGAGCAGACTGTCCTTAACTGATCAGCGAACAGGATCCTGTGTTATGAGAGTGAGCAGTGTGGTTGGAGACGGTCAGTTTATTTTAAGAGAGGGGCTACGACCACAACCACAATAATTAGAACCAAACCACCCTGTTTGTTATCTCAAATGTAAAGGTGTGAGTTGTGGCTGACCAATGATTTTCTTGCTCTTCAGAATGTAAACTAAGTCAGCAAGTGGCTCCTAATCATTTAAAACATACATCCTGAATGATTTTCCTTTACGCTATTGCATCCATCACTTTTTCTTTCCTGCGTTTTTTTTTTTCAATCTAAAGTTTCTCTTCCTGCCAGTGAGGGAGGCTGACAGGTGAGATTTTATTACTACGGCTCAGTACGATTTGCTGTCTCCCGAGGCACTGCAGGAATGTGTGAAGTTTATGAAGTTTATGATTGGGGGAGAGAGTGCGTTGGCAGACTGTGAAATGTATTGTTCATAATGGAAGACGGTGAGAGAGATAAACACTGTTATAGACGATACACTCCTCACATCCTCCTGGTCCTATCTCTCAGAATAAACACTCTGGGCAGCAGGAGTTCTCTTACTTTATTCCTCAGCTGTCAGTCTGACTGAGGACATGGCATTGTGAAACACCAGAAACACCATTTAACAGTTTTTAAATTGTTCCCAGTTCATTTAGAATTGATCATCACTGTAAAATGACTAGCAGTTCAGTGATCTGATCGATTCACTGAGTGGGGTCTGATTTGAACTACTAACTCAGGAGTGAGACATTTCATACGGATTCATAAGAATCATTTCTTTTTAACTCAGACAGTGTTTGTTATTACAAGAAACAGTGGTGTGCACCTTAATAATGAGTCAATATCTTACTAAACAGGATACATTTTATAGACAGCAACCAATGGTGAGTAAGTTTTAAATTATTGTTGAAAAGGTTTTGTTTTAGGTCTCATTTGCAACCATTTTAGTGGCTGTCTGTAGTGCTGAAGTGACTTTTGATGGGTCGGAGCTCAAGTGTGTCGTTGAGAGTAAACTCACTCACCAAGTTCTTGAGGACATTCACGTCAGACTCTTTGGAGATGTCCTTCACTTTCCATCCAGTCAACTTAGCCAGCTGCTCCTCCTTCCCTTTTCCTGCAGCATCAATGGTGGAAGCGCTTGAGGCTCTGGACTCAAACTAAAATGCAGGAAAGGTTTACAGATTCAGGTTTCTTGCATCTCTAAAGAAGGGTTACCACCCATGAAGCAGAGTTCTATAGAGAGCAGGCAGTGAAGATGGATCACTGATTATTCCCAGAAGAAAGAAGAGCAAATGAAGGCCCATCAGGTGAGCAGGTGCAACCAGTCAAAAATCAGCCTCCAATTACTGTTCCCCCCAAATCCCAATCAATATCAATTGTGAGTGAGACAATTGGACCTTGTGCGGCACTAATGAAACAAAGCACCCGTTTTGGGTTCTGAGACCACCTGAGAGAGCAATGAATAGAAAAGCAGACCAAATGAAAACAGGGAAGAATATGTTTGCGTGTGTATGAGTATTAGCACACTAGCAGGAGTTGTTCTTTGCCTGCTTATCTTACACCCACACACAAACACACTAGAGACTATTAAGCCTATAGAGGCTCTCCAGTGTCCTGGTGTAGAAGTGCTCTCTTCTGCTCTCCAGACTCATTCTGCATAGGAGCCTGGGAAGGGCTCCAGAGCTCTGATTACCACCGCGACCCCAGTCAAGAGCAGTCACTCCTGGGGCAATCAAGGTCAGAGGGCACTGGTGCTGTAGGATGACCTTTAGAGAGCCCTCACTCCTCAAACGACACAGAGGGGACAATAATGCTCTGTGCTAGATGTGGACAGAGCTCTCTGTCCCACAAATCTGCCCCCTGAAGTGAAGTGTGAAAGAGGAAGGAAAAAACAAGCACTGTTGTGTTAAGAGGTTAGTTCACCCAAAAAGACAATTCTGTCGTTATTTACATGGAATATGGAAAGTTTTTGTTCCTTCTCAGTGCTGGATAGTTTCCATCCCCATTCACTTTCATAAAATGGAAAAGAGCAGCATGAACATTATGCTACATTTCTGCATTCTGGGAGTGTAGGGGTGGGTGGATGGTGGGGGACCGGATCCTTCAAAAGGAATGTTTCAAGTTGATACAAACTCAATTGACAGCATGTCAACAATGTTGATTACAGCAGAAAATAATTACAAAATAACTGACATAAAATAAAATAATAGTCCCACTGCAAAAATGTAGAATTTAGACTTTTTTTAACAGTACATTTAACCTTAAACTTACTTTTATTGTAACTGCCTTTCTCTAACTCTTACTCTTTTATATTTTTTATTATTTTCTGCGGTAATCAACAAACTACCATTCAAAAGTTTGGGGTCTTAAGAATTTTTCATGTTTTTGAAAGAGGTCACCAAGGCTGCTTTTATTTGATCAAGAATACAGTAAAACAGTAATATTGTGAAATATTATTACAATTTAACCTATTTTATATCCTTTGAAATGCAATTTTATTCATCTGATGACAAAGCTGAATTTTTAGCATCATTACTCCAGTCTTCAGTGTCACATGATCCTTCAGAAATTCTAATATGCTGATTATTATTATCAATGTGTGTTGCTTAATGTTTTTGTGGAAACCATGATACAATTTTTCAGGATTCTTGGATAGAAAAAAATAGAAAAGAACAGCATTTATTGGAAATATAAATCTATTGTAATATTATAAATATTTTTACTGTCACTTTTAATCAATTTAATACATCTTTGCAGAATAAAAGGGTAGCACTTTATTTTACAGTCCTGTTCCTCATGTACATACAATGTACTTATTACAATAACTAGGTAATAACTAGGTACTAACCCTGAACCTACCCCTAAACCTAAACCACTGTAGTTACCTTATATTACCCAGTATTTTCTTAGGGAAGTACACTGTAAGTGCACGCAAATACACATATTGTAAAATAAAATGCAACCAATAAAATAATTAATTTCTTTAAAAAAAACTTCTTACTGAACCCAGTGTAGTAGTGTAGTGTTAAAGCCACAAAAGCTGTCAATTTAGCTTGTACAGAACACTGAAGTATATACTAGTGGTGTGTAATTTACCTTGAAGCTCTCTGCCAGTTCGCTGTAGTACTCCTTAATGTCCATGATGGTTGGAGTGATATCAAAGGTTGGGAACTGCAGGGATACAGTGGGAGAACCTTCATCCAGAGGCCCTGGCTCACACAGCTTCTCCAGCCTCTGCGAACAAGTGCAACATCATGGCTTTTGGTTTCTACTCAGGTAACAATATCCGCCTGTGTGAGATAGGGCAGCTGTTCATTAATCTGGCCCCAATGAAGTGTTCATGAAAAGGAGATTGAGTCTGAGTCTCAGCTTGTTCTCATCAATATGAATAATGAGAGAGTGGCAGATGTATCAAGATAATAATAGCAGTTAATAAAACAAGAAGAACTTCTGTTTTCATTTCATACGCCTATACTGTGAGTTATACCGTACATCCCAGAGGGAGGTCAACGGATATTTCTCTGTTTCCAGCCATTGCGTACTCGCAGACTCCCCATATACTACATTCTTTCATTCTGTGTTTGGAGGGGCCGTGTTTCCTGTCAGTCTCCATTCCCCTAAACCTGTTCCCTTTACGATCAGAGGAGACACCTTAAATAGCGAAACCCCCACAAGACCGTGCCAAAATTCAGAGGTCTAAGGTAAAATGTTCCGATTTCAAATAAGTAACAAAAAGTGTTTTTCACGCCACATTCTGCATGGCCTTACCATTTCGTGCTGCCTCTCCATGGCGGCCAGCTGCTCCTCATAGATGGCCACTTGCTCTCGAAGGGCTAGGCAGTCAGTGGTAATTACATCCACCTCCTGAGTGGGGAAGCGGAAATAAAGGTCAATTCAAACACAAAGCACTTACCCTCTACATCTTCTATCACGAGCATCCTCAGTGCCACCAGGTTGTACCCTGGCAAAGACTGCAATGCAGGGGAGATGAGATCCACATACGTAGCCCGACGTCCCCCACTTTATTCGGCTCATCTGGGTATCTTAAGTGCCTGATTAATTGGCTATGAATTCAATTACTCAGAATGAAAGCATTTGCATGTGAATGCTGCAGTGTGACGATGGATCTGGGCGGCAGAGGAAGTGCACCGCGCACACACACACACACACAAGCTTCCCCGGAGCCCAGAATTGGCACAGCGGCCGTTGTTCCCGTTATCTCAGCGTGAACACAAGCCCAGTACTGGAGAGAGTCTAGACAGCATTTCGATGGTTCATCTATTCCACACCACCGAAGGGCAGAACTTCACTATGGTGGACACATTCCAGGCAGATGCAGTGCTGGTCCTTAAAATCCTACTTTCTCATGCCATTTTTTCATATAACCACTGCTTCTTTAAAATGCCATTCAGTGAAATCAAACTAGTGAAAATAGATATATGAGCATGACGTTCTATATGCAGTTTTGTAAAGCATTTTACTTGTACAACTGCAACTATATTATATGTGTGGCTCCATCTTTGGTTCTCTTCCTGTTTTATTCTCTCTCTTCAACACTCCTTTCTCATCTCATCTCAGCCCAGCCTGAGCGCTAAGCCCTGCTCTGTTGCATCTAGTAGATATGAGGGGCTGAATGAGTGAATTATTAGGCACAGTGAAAGCTTTCCCACATCTGCTCTTTTACTGGAGATGTGCTCTGACATCTGTGGGGTGACGGAGTGGTTTCTACAGAAAGCAGCTCGGGTTTCAGAGTGGCCGCTGGCCGGGAGTCAGCGGGGCCTGTAATCAGGACTCTCCAGAGCGGATCTGGGAGCAGCAGCTGTGCTGTGCCACTCCAGGGACTTTTACACACCTCCACTGGAGTCAGAACACCCCACCCACAGCACAGGCTAACACTGCCATCTAGTGGTGGGGAAAGTGTAGAATTTCACGAAAGTTAAAGTCTATATACTGGTGTATGAATGCAGAGATTTGAGTCTGGTGGGAGGTGGCATCCAAAAAGTATTTGGATACAGTTAAGCCACACTTAATGTGTAATTTTCATTACATTACAAAACAAAAAATATAACCAGGCATGTGACATTTATTTTATACATGAGAAACCGTGAGAAATCATAAAACGAAGGATAAACTTTTCTTATTTAAGACCAAATGTTTTTGTATATTTGGATTGGATCAGAAGTTTATTGTTAACTAAAACTAGTAATTGAAATAAACAAATGAAAATATAAAAAAGCTCATTCAAAATATTTTAAATATTATATAAATAATAGTAAAATAATTGGATTGGATATGTTGTTTGTCAAAATTGCTAATGTAAAATGTATATGTATATTTTGTTTATAATATCTATCTTTAAATGTGGCTGAAGTGCCCAAATACTTTTGGGCCCTGTATATACCACATATCAAATAACATCTGCAGTTTTCATGGCATTTTTCATTACCAAAGAAACATCTTCTCGCTCTTGCTGGATGAGAGTCTTGTGCTCAACCACCTGATCATATTTCATCTGCAGACGCTGCAGTTCACCCTTCAGCTCCTCTGTGTTGCATAAAATCTCCTCCTGAGGGAAACAACCAGCAAGCAGAAATGAAAGAATCAACAGAATAGATCATGTGTTAAAGAAGCTGACATTTGAGGAGAAAACACACACAACTTAAAATCAATTTAATGTTTTCAAGTCAAGCATAAATATCCATCATCACTTCTAAGAGGTACCTTTTCTTTCCGCAGCCTCTCTATCACAGCCTCTAGGCTGTAGTCGGCAGGGCTGCTGATGCTGACGTTGGTTGTGGTGATCTGCTCTGACTCTAGCCTCTCTTCCAGCTCAATGATTTCAGCCTCCAGAGATTCATTCTCCTCCTCTAGACACCGAACCTACCACAGCCACACATAAGGTAACTTACGAGAGTAGAGGACATGCAATATATAAGAGTAATGGCTTATGCTCAAAATGTTGTATCATATTACACTATGCAGTAGAGGACACTGTGACAGCATCTTCATGGCCTTAATATGATTTTCTTCACACCCTCAGGCAAATGACTGACCCCATTAAACATCATGGAAATATGATAATTGGGCCACACACAGGGAGACCATTAGATTCAGCATGAGCACAGCTGTTACCCAGCAGAACCTTGGGTGTGTATGAGTGAACATTTTAATGTCTCACCACATCGATGAGGCCAGCTAGGCGATCATTGAGGGCAGCGATGACAGAGTGCTCACGGACAAATCGAGCCACACCCTCCTTGTTTAGGGCACTAGCTGCAGCAAAATCCAGCTCGGGACATTCACTCACTGAAACTCTACCCCTGTCAAACAGATTGAAAGCTTTCCAATGTCTGCAATGGCGTGTTTATTTTCTAAGCAAAACATAAGCAAACAATATGATAGGAAAAGGGGAAATACACGAAACAGCTTAACTAATAACACAGTGTATTTATAATTCAAAGAATAAAGAATGAAGTCATTGTTTAAATGATTCAAATTATTCACACAGAACTCCAAGTGTGATTATATAGTACAGTTAAATATGGGTTAAATGGTTAAAATAATATATTCAAACAAGTAAATAAAAAACATTTGAAAACTTTTCAGTTAAGTATTTTAGAAAACTAATAAATATACAGTATATAATATACATACTACAGCTCAAAAGTTGGGGGTAAGTGTTTATCATTTTTTTTAAAAATATTTTTATTCAAAAATGTTGCATTAAATTGGTCAAAAGTGAGAAAGTAAAAAAAATTAAAAAATTAAAATTAAAATTACATTCCAAATAAAAGCTGTTATTGTGAACTTGCTATTCATTAAAGAATCCTAGAAAGAAGAAATTGTATCATGGCTTTCACAAAAATAAGCAGCACAACTGCTTTCCACATTGATAATAATAAAGAAGTGTTTCTTGAGCAGCAAATCAGCATATTATAATGATTTCTGAAGGATCAATTTGATCAAATAAAAGCAGCATTGATGAACATAAGATACTTATTGACCCAAAACTTTAACATACAATAATAACAACAACAACTACTACTACTCCATAAATTCATTATTTAAGAAACAAAGCAAAGTGAAAATTAAACTCGGACAGTAATCTTAATTTTGTTGATGTTTAGCCAATAAACTTGTTCTATAAATCCTGTCTTAACTATCTGTTTATATGGAGAACGCCAAAATAGCAACTCTATGCTGATTACTATACATTCATTTAAAATTTACCAGCAATACATGCAAGGCTTTCAGATCTAAAAGCACTGACCTGGCAGCAGAGCGGGCCTGTACTCCACAGCGTCCTGCAGCCTGGCTCCACTGCCCCTCTTCAAACAGCTTACGGTACGAGGACACTCTCAGCAGGGCCATGACAGCAGCAGGACAGCAAAAGATGATGACAACCACACAAGCCGGGGGTCTATATAGACGTCGGGGCTGAGAATGTCACACGCGCTTGTGCGATCTCTCACTGAACACAAAGTAGTCTAACTAGGGGAACAGTGTCAGAAGATAAACCTTTCACATGGAACAGAAACAATTTAGCCACTGCAACATGATTGGAAGCCACTCCTTCAGAAAGCAGTTACACAAGTGCAGATGGGGCAATAACAGTTGAGGTCTGAAGAGCTTGCACTAGTATTACTTAACCTAATTATTGGAGTTTGTTCAAATAATGCTAAGCAATAGTAATAGACATTAGCAAGCACTGCAAAAAAAATGCCAGAAATCCCAATAACACGTTCATAATGTCTTTATTTTATTGAATAAATTAGATGTCCCACCCCTCCCCACAAATAAAACAAAGTATGTGCAAGTACCCAGCTGCAAAGTACCAGGATCATTACAAAAACTGAATGGAAAGAAAGACAGGACACAAAAATAAACAAACAGATGGGATGGTGATCACAGAACACCAGAAATCTGTATAATGGCCATCTGAATTTCTGGTCCTCTGATTCAGTCTCCTGCAATGAGGTTCTCCCAGAAACAAACTATTGGCAATGGAAAAAAAGTGATTTCAGTCAAGCTCCATGGTGGCCCTTTCCAAAGCAGAAATTAGAAAAAATAAACCCAACAGAAAGCTCAGACAGACAGGAACATGTAAACATGGCAGAGGATGTGAAGTGATTTAGACAGAGATTTGAGAGTGGATCATTGGAGAACATCAAGCCACAGCCAATATTATTCACAGAACATCACTACTTAGAGTTTTCAACACTCCCAGAATTTTTTTTTGCAAAAATTGTACCAGCTTGTTACTGGGGAAGTGCCCAAAGGACATTTTTGTACCTTATTTAGCCCTAAAAGGTTCACAGCAGTACCTTAAAGATAGATACATATTACTACTACTTTAAGGTACTAATATGCACCTTTTAAGGGTAGATAAGGTACAAAGTTGTCCCTTTAGGCACTGTCCCAGTGACAAGCTGTTTTGCCCCTAAAGCAACACTTTTTTTGCACATTTATGTCTAAAAGTAAAGTAAGGCAGGACACAGAGTTGGTCAGAAACTGATTACAGCTCTTTTTCCAAGTTGCAAGTCTCACAAAAAACATTTCCTGTAAGGTTCTGAGGAAATATTGCTAATGGACAGGGCCAACATGTCACACGCAAACAGCTTTAGTGGTTTGTGTAACAATAATATTTTAGCATTGGGGTGATGATTAATGCGGGTATAACAGAGGAGACTTCCTCTTTACACACTGTTCAACAAATCCAGACTGACTGGCGCAAGGAGTAAAAACCAGCAGAATATCAGTCGGCACTCACAAATAAGTTTAACAGAATCCCAATATGCACTTTGAGTTCAAGAGAGAGAAACATATGCCAGTATGCCACTACTTGGAAATATAAAGTTTAAATGTAACATGAAACAACACCAACAAAGGACACAAAGACTGTAAACGTACACAAAATTATCCCAGTCTGGGTTAGTATAACACACAGCATACATATAAACAGAAGGACCACGTTTGGATCTTCATTACAGGACATGACAGAACAATAAAAGACCCAGTGAGCACATTAGTTAAAATGTTAACATCTCTGTAGCACAACAGAATCCAGAGAAGATCTGTAAAAGAATAAGACCTCAAAAGAATAAAAGTATCAGCCACAGAGTCCAGATCTAATAAAGATAACCACATCCGACTCTCATCGCCATTGCTGAAGACGACTAAGAATAATGGGTGTGGATGTGCAATCACAACAGGCTGCAGAGTCCGTGTTTAAGGATAACAGATTCATGTGTGGAGGACATCCAAATGCCCAATGCTGAGGACAACTATGTATTAGACTGGAAAACATAAATAACGTACAACAGACAAAGTCTGCTGATTCATCATGATTCAGATAGAACTGTGAGTAAAGATCATAGTCCAGACTTCTCCTCCGCTCTGAAAGGTAGTCGATTGTCTAAGTCACCTTGTTAAGAAACACTTCTTTGTGAAGGTCATTTTCGAAGGAGAAAAGGAAGCGGGAGACAGGCGGAAACGTGTGCTCCGGGCTCTGAGGGAGCGTTTAAACTGGCAGCAGCAGTCAATACAATCTCCATTACATGGCTTTCCTTTAGTGTAACAAAGTCATTCTATAGAGTTCCCACGAGTCACATTCAGTCAAATATGGTCTGGAATATCGGATTTGGCATTACAGCACTCTGATCCAGGAGTCAAAACCAGAGAAAATGGGGTTGCATGTAGGATTATGGATGCTACAGTCAAAAAGATGAGGTTTGTAAGGGTTAAAGTGTAGTTATTAATACTCCCAGAGCAACATGTTCAGGGAGCAGAGATAAAGTGACACAGATTCCTCTGAAGCAAGAACAGAAGAACAGCGTAACATAACCAATGGGCAATGTCTGTGCAAAACAGAACTATCCAACAGTGCCAAAATTTCATCATGGAGGCAGTTAGCCATCTTAGTGCAGGGTGGCCCAGATATCTCCCAGAAGACCAGTCACAAACACACCTCAAGTGTCTTTTTGCTTCAGATCCACCTGAACACCTCTGAGAAGAGGCTTGACACCTCGTTCTGCAGTCCTCTTCCTCAGTCTTCATCGCCTCCCATCAGGAACCCCAGTATGAAGTCATTGGCTTTCTGACGATCGTGTGGTGTCTGTTTTCCAGCAAGGTTGGGAGGTGGCCGAATGAGGAGGCTTGCGAAGAGAGTAGCTGGACAAGAGGTACAAGAAACGATACAACAGTAATGCACCTGAATGTTTGCAATCTGCTGCCAACAGAATAAATGGTGTTTCACACGGGACATGGCAAGTGGTGGAATCGCCATGTGGCTGCAGCTTTCTCTAATAGTGGAAGTGCTGTGCAGTTGTGATCAATATGAACGACACCATATTTACAATCGACAAGGTAACATTTGTATTTACTAAAAACTAAATAAAACAATGGAAATGTTGTGTTTGTGTTATTTGTTATTTAACATTTCACGGGAATATGAATAGACTACTGTAGAGATATGTCAGACACAGTTAGCTTTTTACCTGGCAAAACAACAAATGCACTTGTAATCTGGATTTTTAAAAAATGTATATGTCTGTATGAGAATTTTGATTGGTCATACATCTCTGGGAATTCCACTTCATTTAAAATGTCTTCTCCATCTTGTTTTTAACACTCCAATAAGAGCTCAGTGAAATGTTCTATGATTGGTTGTTAATAATCCATTCAATAATTGGTTAAAGACAACACGGTAGCGCTGGCACTCGCAAAAAGATAAAATGCAAAGAGCCGTGCTTGTGGAAGAAGCAGGATTTTGGGTGCACGAGCACCGCCTCCGCAGTGAAAGCATTTTGCCACTTTTGTCTCCCATTGCATCACATTACCGTGTGAAAGGGCGTTTAGACAGACTCACCTAGGAGGTTGCCATTCAAGTTGTTGTCAATAGAGTGTTTGAGTAATTCTCTCAAAAAGGCCATCAGGTAGCGGAACACATTGCGATGGGCTCGTGGAAGCTGAGATATTAGCTGTTGTTTAGAGGAAAACAAACAATTAATTCTTAATTTATTTCTAGGTTTTGGATGCTTGTCGTAAGAGCATTTTAGATACAATTCCATACAATTCCAATGTAAAAAAAATTTTTATCATTTGAACAATCTTGTGTATTATGTAATATGGTTGGATGGTTACTAAATATATACACACACTATACACTAATGTTTAAAAGTTTGGGGTCAGTAGGATTTTTTTATGTTTAAGAAAAATGTCTCTGTTGCTCAAAAAGGCTGCATTTATTTGAAATTAATCATAATACTGTAACATTTTATTACAATGTAAAATAACTGTTTTCTATTTTAATATACATTTTAAAATGTATTTTTTGTAATGGCAAAGCTGAATTTTAAATACAATTCAATAGAAACTTTATTTGAAGTAGAAATTACATAAAATGCCTTTACTGACACTTTTAATCAAATGCATGAATAAAATGGTGAATAAAAAAAATACTGACATTTTACTGACCCGAAACTTTTTACTTTTTGATTTTTGTGTTTATTATAAATATATATATTGTATGTACTAAGTTAGAAGGTTCTGTCTAATTTACATCAATAGCAGAGAGCAAAATGGACATTGTGACTGAAATATACCCAAATTAATCTGAATCAAATCAAGAGCTTGTGAATACAAACTGAAAACAAGAATATGTATAGACTCCAAGCACTACCACAAATAGCATATGAAATACATTGCCATGACACTACCAATATAATATGTACCTGTTTGCAGAGGCGGCTGTCATGAGAGCATTCAAGACAGCGCTGATAGAGTTCATAACACAGCACAGGTTCAGGAAGAGCCTCCAAGAAGATCAATAGTGCTTCGGCAACTGAGTGATTACAGCCAGCTAACCAGCAGTCAAGGAGAACCACGGTGAACAGTGAGAATGCACATTTTAGACACAGGAAGAGAAAATATGGCAGTGAGAAAAAGGAAAAGACAGGAAGAGAAAAGAAAGAACACAGTGTCTCTTAGGGATGTCTTCGATGACCATTACAGTAGGACAGAGGGAACATTCTCAGTCTCTCAGTAGCATAGGGAAGAATTGTGTGGGAGAGTCCAGCCAGTCAGAGCAGTTTTAAAGAGAGCCACACACATTCACTGCAGTGACAGGCATTAGCATTTCTATGCTAAGTAACTCTGAGAGCCCTTAAAGAGGTTTGTGCAGACTATCACATAGTAATCTATCTGCTGGGAAAATCTCTTGCCCTTTCTATATATAAACTTTTTTTTTTTTTTGGTGGGAAAGGATACGGATGAATTCAGGAATGCTGGTGTCCAAGCAATCAATAATACTTTGTAGCTCGTCTTGCAGGCCAGGGGTCTGAAAAAGGTCCTCCTATTATAAAGAAAAAGAAAATAATCTAGTTAGTAATTTGAGATGTTATGGTTAATCATTGGTGCATTCATGCTTTATTTTGTTTACCTGCTGGCAGGCCTTGGTATAGAGGTGATTAACAAGCAACCAGACCTCTTTGGGAATCTTCAGAGGTTTATCCTCTGTTCCAGAACTGTCCAACAAGGAATACATCCGGGATTTCTCCTGAAAAAATTGAGAATTGTCTCAAAAGTTATATTAAATTTAAGAGAGCCATAAAATATCTTGTAGCACTTTACACAATACAGTACACATTGGTTTCCCATTACTTTTTTTGTCAAGCACTAGATATTATGCTTTTTTGTTGTTGTAAACTATTATATATTTCTGATAAACTATTGTAACAATTAACACAGCATGAAAGGCAGGTCTGTATGCCCCTAAAATGATCATTTTGGTCTACCGAAAAGGTCCTGACCATCTCAACTGTAACCAACAGTTAAAATGATATATTATGATTTTTCATACATACATACCATTATGACCACTGACAGATGAAGTGAATAACACTGATTATCTCTTCATCACAACACATCAAAAGGGGCAAAAGGAGCCCCAACTAAGTATTGAGTGCATTTCATGTTCATACTTTTCAGTTGGCCAAGATTTCTAAAAATCCTTTCTTTGTATTGGTCTTAAGTAATATTCGAATTTTCTGAGATACTGAATTTGGGATTTTCCTTAGTTGTCAGTTATAATCATCAAAATGAAAAGAAATAAACATTTGAAATATATCAGTCTGTGTGTAATGAATGAATATAATATACAAGTTTCACTTTTTGAATGGAATTAGTGAAATAAATCAACTTTTGATGATATTCTAATTATATGACCAGCACCTGTATATAGCACCCTATTTGTGGAAAGTGCCTTTAAAAATACAGCCTGTCTGTAATTATTAAGTGCTCCTGAAGATCTTAGCTGCTTCAGCTGCATTTGAGCAGGGTTAGAGCTGAACTTTGCAGGAAGGTAGATCTCCAGGAACAGGATTGGGCAACCCTGGCTTGGGGTTCCATTTGGGACAGGGCCTGAAACTGATGCTATCGTTACTGTTTGCATTACTGTTTATCCAGCACTGAGGAAGCCTCCGGAGGTGAAACTCAAATATGGTAAAGAGCATTTTGTTTCCAACACACACTGTAAGTGGTAGACCAATCACAACAGACTGGGCCTCCTGACCAATCAGAGCAGATAGGGCTCTCGGAAAGGAGAGGTTTAGAGAGGCTGAAACCTATTGTAGGAGACCTCCAAAACAAAATTAGGAACCTTTAAAATCATAATATAACAGACATAAATTCAGCAACGTGATCTTTGAAAAGGGGCCACAAATAACATCTCTCTCTCATACACACACAGAACCGTGTTACATGACAGCCCCAGTGACAGCCCCAAGACTGCTAAACAATATAAGGGGACTCATGCAATTAGTGTGAATGCAACTCATGCTGAGCCACAGAGGCAAGATGAGAGTCAAATACAACTCTGAAGAACAGTTGACAGTTAAAATTACACTGATTTGTGAGGCTGGTTTCACCATGCTGTGAGCTGCTTCCTCTCTCTACTAATCTAATATTGTTGGCTGGTGAGCAGTAAGTTGGGGAGCAGTGAGAAAGGAGGGGCAGAATACAAGCTGAGAGATTCAAGCCTCAGTGGTTTTCATTAGCCTGAACCTGCAGAGTGACTGCAGCAAGCTGACCTGTGTGAACGGGCAAGCACTTCTAAACATTGTCACACTGGGAAAACAACATTTACAACAGGACAAAGTCACCCTCAAACACACATGTAGGCCCCAATAGCAGCTGTTCTACTGCATGATCTAATGAGTCTTTTCTGTGCATGAAGAGGGACTTTACCTTTTCCATGCAGCTATCCTCTCCCTGAGAATCATGCAGACCCAGAATGATTGGTTGGAAATGAGTGGTCAGAGCAGAAAGGAGTAAAGGAGGGAGGAGAGATGAGACAATAGAGAAACATTGCGTAATCAGTGAGAAGACAAAGACAGTATTGCATAATTACATACAATAAGCAGCTTTCAGCTACCAATGGTGATCAGAGAACAGCAGAGAGATAGAAACAGAAAATTACTAAAGATGATTGACTACTGTAAAAAAAACTATATAGGTGGAGAATGGAACAGTGACAAACAACACAGACTGTTTGCATGATGACCGATTGCTACTGAAAAAGCTGTGTCCCATCAAAACATTGTCTCTGTACATGACTTCCTCATTGTAGCCTCAAAGCAGAATCATGTCAAAACTGAAAGTCTTCTCTTATCTAAAATCTGGAGACAAAATTCCTTGCCACTGTCTGCCATTGGCAGCACTTATCTTTACTTAGCCATGCATCCTGTAATAATAATCCACCTAACAAACTGCAGCTGTGGCCTGTGCCTCACCAGATCGATGAGTTTGGTGATGGGGATCTCACGGATGGGCTTCTTCATACGACACAGAGTCTCCAGAGATGTGCCAAAACAGCTGGGCAGATAGTTTCCCGAGACAGTGATGAAGTAGTCTTTCCCCCGGTCCAGATGAAGCACCAGGATGTCCTCGATTTTATCCTCACCAGAGTTTAGCAGTGTTACTGAATCTTTACTGACATACACCTCCAGGAAGATCTCCATTGTCTCATCTGAATAAAAAACAGGAATATTTGAGTATCAGTTTATTCAGCCTGGAAGCTGGGTGCAGTCTGTACATGAATCATCAAATTCAGATAATAACACATCATATTTGTGTCTTCTCTACCTGATATGAGCAGTTGACATGACATTTCACTGTCTTCATAGAAAATGGCCTTTCATTTCTTCTCTTTTATTTTCATCAAAATTGTTTAAGTTTGTGATGCACTAAAATGATTTTTTTTTCCTCCAAAATTGAAGTTAAAATATACACTGACAAAGTCAAATAGACTCTGACATATTCAAAAACGCTTTATTGGAGAAGTGCTGTTTCGGTCAATGATTTCTTCCCTCTAGAACTATTTTGGCCAAACATTTTCCAGTAAAATTCTGTAGTCCTTTGGGAATTAACAATGTGGATACAAATTAGATATATTTATTATCAAAAAATGCCTGTCATGAAATTACATACTGCCCAAAACAGCTTTTTTCAACCATAGAGTCTAATTATATTTTGATAAACAGGGAGTAAAGGAAGACATTATCAAACATTAAAGAATATGTGTGTAATTCTTTATGAAAAAAAAACAGGGCTGAAATGCCATATGAGATACTCACTAGGATCTAGTACTCCTTCGCTGGGCTCAGCACGTAGCCAGTGCTTGCAGTATTGAGAGTCATTGAGTTTGGGAATGAAGGCAAAGGTGCAAGCAACCTGTCCATCATTAGTGATGAGAAAACTCTGACGCTGCAGCTGACGGAACTTCACATTCTCAAAGGTGAACTATGGAATAAAGAACAGGGATAACATGAAAATGTGTTTGAATGGTAGTGTGTGTGTTTACAGCCTCAAACACTACCATTCAAGTGAATTTTCAGCAGACATTACTCCAGTCTTTTGTAACATTATAAATGTCTTTACTGTCACCTTTGATAAATTTAATGCATCCATTAAAGTCCACCTGTAGTCAATACTTTTATCCCTTAAAACTCATCTTTGATCACCAAAATGGCATATTTAAACTTTTAAATTCTCCATGCCTTAAAATAGCTTTAATGTAACTATACATCCTTGGTCTACACCTAGTCTTGGTCAACTTTACTGTAATAAATGCTGCACAATGGCAAGTGGAAATACTGGTTTAATTCAGCCATATAATGTTTGAACCAGAAACTGATTCAGAAGAAGTGGAAGAGTGAATTATACAGGACTGTCTAGCCCTGAGCCGATGTATCAGGATGGTAATGCGTTTTACGTATCGCTCTCTACAACGTCGGACACATAACGGTAATTAATATGACTAGCCTTTTGCTTGACTAATAATGTGTTGCTAATGTTAAACAAAACATGTTCCCATTTACCATCTCAAAGTCAGACAACTGCCTTCTAAAAATCAGTATCCCTAGAAAGAAACGTTTTGAACAACTTAGAACGTCAGTGGAGAAAGGCATATACTTCATCATAGCATTGTAATATACAATGTTATACATAATTCACCCGCTATATTGCTAAAATGTACCCGGTTTTTAATATCAACAGAAAAATATACATGGCTTCTTTTGAGACCCCCTGCCTCGCAGCATAGGTAATGATATGCTAAAACCCGCTGGTTACAACATATTTGTGACGCACAGAACAAAAGTGATTTCAAACTGCGTCTTTGGTTCATTGCAGTTTTAAGGAGAAAATACTCAGCAATGGTGTTGACTTATGAATTTGCACATGGTTTGTTATAAAACATTAAAAACACCACATAGACATACACCGACCAGGCATAACATTATGACCATCCTAATATTGTGCTGGTCTCCCTTTTGCTGCCAAAAAAGCCCTGACACGTCAAGGCATGGACTCCACTAGACCCCTGAAGGTGTGCTGTGGTATCTGGCACTAAGATGTTAGCAGCAGATCCTTTAAAGGTTGTGTGTAGTATTTATGAGGATCTATTGACAGAAATGCAATATAATATACATAACTATGTTTTCAGTGGAGTATAAAGACCTTACATAATATACCATTATATATTTTTTAACCTTAGAATGAGCCATTTCTATCTCCATAAACGCAGGTCCCCTTACAGTAAAGTCGCCATTTTGCGCCTTCATGTTTCTACAGCAGCCCTAAACAGACAAACTGCTCTATAGAGCGCTAGTCACTCTCTTGTCCTGTGTCGGCCATAGTAGCTTCTCTATGTGCCCCGAAAGGGAGGGGGGTGTGCAATTCACAACTTCATAGCTAGATGCCGCTAAAAGTCCTGTAATTTGCGAGGTGGGGCCTCCATGAATCTGACTTGTTTGTTCAGCACATCCCACAGATGTTCGATTGGATGGAGATCTGGGAAATTTGGAGGCCAAGTCAACACTTCAAACTCGTTGTTGTGCTCCTAAAACCATGTGCATCCTGAACCCTTTTTGCTTTGTGGCAGGGTGCATTATCCTGCTGAAAGAGTGAACGGGGCAGCATGGGCAGCATAGGCACCCTGACTGGTCTGTGACTATGCAGCCACATATGCAACAAACTGCGATGCACTGTGTACTCTGACACCTTTCTATCAGAAACAGCATTAACTTCTTGAGCAATTTGAGCTTTAGTAGCTCGTCTGTTTGATCGGACCACACGGGCCAGCCTTCGCTCCCCACGTGCATCAATAAGCCTTGGCCGCCCATGACCCTGCCGCCGGTTCACCACGGTTCCTTCCTTGGACCACTTTTGATAGATACTGACCACTGCAGACCGGGAACACCCCACAAGAGCTGCAGTTTTGTAGATGCTCCGACCTAGTCGTCTAGCCATCACAATTTGGCCCTTGTCAAACTCGCTCAAATCCTTATGCTTGCCCATTTTTCCTGCTTTTAACATCAACTTCGAGGACAAAATGTTCACTTGCGGCCTAATATATCCCACCCTCTAACAGGTGCCGTTATGAAGAGATAATCAGTGTTATTCACTTATTCACATAATGTTATGCCTGATCAGTGTATAAACAACATTAAAAACTTGATTTTTACCACCAGGGGTCTTTAAAAAATTCTATAATAAAAAATTATAAATATATATACATATACGCACACACACTGTCCCCAACTTTTGCGTGGTATGGGCATTACAAAATACTGTTAGTGTGCACTGATGCAGTGATTCCAGATGATGCTGATCAGTTTATTTTTATAGTCTTTTCTATTTTAAAGACATTGCCCCAGAGCATTTAGTCTAAAAGCAAGTATGGCACATGTGATTAGACAATAATCCACTCACAGTCCAGAGAAGTGTTAAGATTGGGCAAACATTATTGACCCTCCACTGATATATGGTGGAATCTCAGAAAGAATGGAGGCAGGCCAGAGGATCGATGCAGAGTTTGTCAGAGAATACACTGACCTGTCTGTCTCCCTTTCATTACTCACCTCCCGTCGGGTTAGGGACAAAGAGGGCAGGAAGTCATTTTCCATTCTGTCCATGTCCCGCACAATCTCTTCAAACACCTTCTTGTAGCGCTGCTCTATCACCATTTTCACCTGCAGCACACACATAAAATCAATGTGATGTTCTCAACTCCTTTATTGGAACATGATGAATGGAGTTAACCTCACCCCAATACTGAAGACAGAGCTGACGGGTTTGTGGTCACTGGTCTTTAGCTCCATGTGACTGCGGTAGTGAAGTTGCTTTACATTGCTCCCTCTCCAGAGGATGCGGTCGCACCAGGCAGGGACTCGACACTTCCCACTGTCAACACACCCCAGAGGACAAAACCAAATCATGACGTGACAACTTTTTTTTTTTTTTACTTTAAGAGCATTTTAACAGCAAGTGATCTTCAAACAATGATGTATAAAGGAAGATGTCCTGATTTCCAAAAACTTTACCTTGAGTCCCATCGATCTGATTTAGCATCATATTTGTAAGTTGGGATGAAATTAATCTCCCCTTCCATGAAATCAGTGAAGGCACGTTTAGTCTTTCTCTGGATGTTCAGCTGGCAAGGTGAAACAGAAGACGCAATTAAGTGAGCTTTCAGAGCAAAAACAGAAGTCTATATTTGGCTACCACTTAAAGAGCTGCCATATACACACACAGAAAAAACTAAAGAGGAAGCAACAAAGAATAACATAAAACCAGATAAATACAGTGGGGTGCATTAGTAAAAGAGATCACTAATGAAAACATTTTTTTTTTTTGTATTAAAAATGTTAATAAAATTATATTTAAGAACATCATAATTTGACTGAAAAGTTCTGGATTGAAAAATAAACATGCATTTCAAAATTTTATAAATGTAATTTATATGCATATAAACATTACATTTTTATCATTTAAAGATGTATATAAATGACACATACAAAATGCTTTTTCTATTAATTCAGAACTTCTGACTCAAATTATTATACTAATAATATTAATCATCACAACTGGCCACTTTATTAGGAAACAGTTGAATAGTGTAACTAAATTAAGTGGCTGGTGAGTATATATCTATATTTATATTAATATATATAAACAAACATTACATAAACCATTTATATGAAATATATTATATATATATATATATATATAAATAAATAAATAAAATAAAATAAAATAAAAAACATTATAATAAAGAGGCATCATCCCCAAGGCTCACCTGATCATACTCCTGAAGCCTCCGTAATTCATTATCAGCAATAAGCCTTTTTACCTCCCCGGTATCATGCAAACATAGTCTGTAGTTAAGATCTCCAAGCCAAATCACCACACTTAGAGGAGAAATCATAAGCATTTAAATATAGGCAAAATATTAGCTTAAAAATATAGTTATCTAATTGGTTAAAAAAAAGGCTACACTGGATGACAGTGAGACTCACTCATGTTTGACTATATTAAGAGGGGGGTATTCCAGCAGGTGGAAACTCATGCGGGCACAGATGTCTTTGTAGTCCTGGTTCCGCCGCTCAAAGTCATCCACATGAGCCGCCAAATGAGAGTTTACGAAGCAGAAGCTGGTATTGTGAAACACAAAACGCACAGCCACTCCTCCTTTATTCCCCTATAGTAATAGAGTAATAAAAGTAGGTTAATCTTATCAGGTCACCGACACTGATCTACTGATAGAAGGGAAGTATGATTCGATTTGTGGTTATTTCTGTCATTTGTGTAATCAATAACACTCTAAGATTACACTATCTAATACAAATACAACAAAAGATATGCATTCTATGCCAAAAGACAGGCTAAAATGACTTCCTGTTTTGACAAACCACTTCCTATTGTAACAAATGCAAGCATACCATTTTATTCATGAGGCCAGTTCCCACAGACTCAGAAGCCACCTCTCTAATGTGATCTTTGTGCTCCTTGTTGACATACACCACCAACATCATTCCCACTAGGCGAATGATACGGACCTGAAGACAAAAAGTCCACAAAAAATGAAAGCGAGCTGCACATACTTTCTTCAGTTGACTCCCAAATGCTACTTTCAGGGTGCCACAGGAATGACAAGTCTGTTCTTTGCATTTTAAATGCTGAATAGCAAAAATCAGCTGTCGTTCACTCACCCGTATGTATCTGGCTTTATGGTGGAGGCTTCTCTCTACTGCATCAACCCATAACTGTTCTTTGGATGAGTCCATATAGAAAAATGCCTCTGTGCTCAGATCCAGCTCCTGAAATCTGACAAAACACACAAGAAAAAATTTGACAAAGCAGAAAGCACTATGACCTTAATCAATCAAACCCATTAATGGACAATGCATAATGTACAATCTATTAAGGGTAAAATACATTAATGTTTGTCACAAAACTGCAAATAAATGGGGCTTTCCAAACATGGCCCCATATGCGTTTCCAGATCTAACAGTTGCAGATTCATTATTTTGGAGCAGGAGGCTCTTGTTCTGCCACTCACCCCAGTGCGTAGACATCTGGAGGGTCTGGGTCACTGCACAGCCAGGGCTCAAGACTGCTGTCAGGAGACTGACCGTTCACATTCCAAGTGCCCATAAAGAACCTGTCAAATACAGTGACTCACTCAAACACCTGAAAACATCAGTCAAAACAAAATTATTGATATTACGTTTCCAGGCATTTGACACTGACCGAAAGTTCTTAATGTCCACATATTCTTTCTCTTTCTTGCTGAGGCGATACTTAAGCAGGCCTTCCCTTGACCCGGAGTGGCTGCTCATCATGGCCTGTCTCATGGTGTAGTTGGACGGGCTGTCAGACCAGGAAATGGAGCGGTCTACAGACTGAAATCTGCCACGACAAACAACACTTGAGTTCAACAAAGCTGAAAATGTATAGGCTTCTGCATTTAAAATCAGTAGAACTCACTCATTTCTGACAGGTGTGGCGTTCAGTGCAGATGGTGGCCTTTCTTTAGTAGTCAGGCCTGCCGTGACGTTAGTCGATGGTGTGTATGTGCCTTTCCGAGGGGGAAGAGGGGGCACTGGTGGAGGTGGCGGCTCTCGTTGTGCAACTATACGGTTTTGTTGGTTCTTCTTCTCTTCCACTTTTATACAATGGTTAAAATTTTCTTCAAAACCAAAATCCGTTGCAAGCAAGAGGGCGGAGTCTATAAACACAGAGAGGAACAGAGCAGTGACAGAACGTTCACGGTCTTTGGTGCATCTGGCCATGTACTGGCATTTTTTATTCCATACCTGTGTTTGAGGGCTTTGCTAAATTACTGTTGTTGATGTTGTTTGAGGTGGATTTGGAGGTTCCTCTTTGAGGTGGAACAGGAATGCAGTCTTTGACTGGAATAGGTACAACAGCCTCCATCTTCCTGGGGAGTGAACTCCTCTTCTCAGCTAAAGGTGGGCCATTTAACAGTTTAGACCACGAAAATTTAACAATGTCACTAAATACTACTCTATAGGTACTCAATATCAACATGAGACTGGCAGAAACTGTGTGTGTGCTATTTTAAATGTTTCCCTGAACTGGACATGGTCTGTTGTCTTTCTTTCTTTTTTTAATTTCTTTAAAATCGTAAACAAGATTTTTTGACTGACTAGTATTCTGACATTTTTTTTTATATGTGATGTTCTCTTACCTTCAGTAATTAATAATTATTCAGTATTGCAGACAGTATCCTGGCTGGAATACACCACTATTGCCCAGATTTATGCCTGAATTTGCAGTCTGGATGCTAGTTAACGAAAGTCAATACCAGCCTGCAGATTTTGAGTTTCTCAGACAAAACTAAAAAAACAAAGAAGATTATACAATTTTGCTCATTAACGTCTAGTTAACCTGCTGCCTCAAAAAAGAAAAAAGTTTAACTAATCTGTCCTTTTTGATTAATTTTTCATACCAAGCTGACATATTTCACAGTAAATTGCATAGTGTATGAGCACAGATGAGCATCACCATTCCATCCAGTCGGAGGATATCAAACATGATATTTTAAGGCGATTTTAGTACACATATTGTAATGTATGAGAAGACTTATAACTGACTCAAACCTCGCCTCAAACCTCTGTCGCAATTTGTGCAGGCTATACGAACTGCGTCTACACACAAGAGCTCATCCAAATCCACTTGGATGTTTCTTCCTCTTTTTTTTTGCAACTCATAAGTCGCTACAACTACTACAATCAAATCCTGCACATCCATGTTTGTTTTCACCTGTCACACGTTTCCTTGCAACAAGGCGCATGTTTCTGAGTGAGTTTGTTGTGTTTGGAGCGACTTTAAAGTCTGGTAGTGTGTGATCATCAGTCATTTAGTGTGTGATGTCCAGTCATTTACAATGTTGGTGTGATACCCAGTGTTTTAGAAACTTTTCAGATTTTAAAAGTTCTGTAGTGTATTCCAGCACACTGTCATAAATGATACATCAGCCAATGGACGATGTCAGGAAATGAAGCCTATACCTCTAAGGTAAGAGTTTGAAGGACAAACATACCCTGAGCTGAATTACAAGCAGTGTGGTAACAAATCATGCAGCAGGTGGTCTAACCTTTGACCCGATTGTGGCTGTAACAATGTAAACTAAAGTAAACCAACACCAAAGAATTATGTCTGTCAAACTTTCTGCCTGACACTGAGGTCAAATTCTTCCAGGAAGCATTCATTACTGACAAACCTATAAAACTGGGTGTTGGTTACCCTGGTAAATAAATGATTAGAGTAGTTAATAAATAAGAAATGTGGCTTGATGTTTGTGGAAGCATCCTGTGCAGGGAAAATAAGGTATATCACCTTGCTGTTTGGCCTTTGTCACATGCTGTAAGAAAGACTGAGTGTGCACATCATCCTGCAGCTCCAGCAGAAGCTCTGGCATTCGCTCGCCTCGAAGACGAATCCGTACTGTTGCTGTTGAGGAACAGTGTCACATTCTCACATCCAAACATTTTACTCCTAATCAAAAGCATTTTTCTTAAGTGAATCATTATTTATTTATAAAGGCCTTATGCATTGAGAAACCTCCCTGAGTATGCAAATCGCATAAAAAACAGTGCATATAATCCATTGCAATTTCATACCAATTATAAAAAGAAAATTAAATGGATAAAAGTAGCAATAATTTTTAACTGAATGCTGCTACAATACTGCTTATGGCCAGATAGATATGATTCAACCAAAAATTATGTAACATTTATTTGAAAAATGATGCACTAAAATTGTATCCTATGCTGATGTAATCATTCCAACACACTATGTAAACTCTTGGCCAAGGAAGAAAATGTGAAAATAATTTAATTTAAACCAAAGAATCATATAAAACAAATAAATAATTAAAAAAGCTGGCTAATTAAAAAACTTACAGTTAATCGAGATGTCAATGAGAAGCGCTTCTTCAGCCTCTAAAGGGAAAATTAAAGAAAGACAGAGAGAGGTACCCATTATACAGGTTTTCAGGGAACTGTACCAGGAAATATAAAACATAGCTTGTTGTCTATGGTGACAAATGGTTTTCAAATATTGGATCATGGGCAAGTGATTTTATTATGCAAACACAGTGCTTATTTTCTATGCCTCACTCACAGAGACCAAAGGTGAGTTTGTACAGGGAAAAAATAGTATAGTGAAAAGAGAGCAAATGTATTTACACTGTTACAAAGTCCTTCTCTAAACTATAAATAGTCATTAGAAACTTACCTCGAACTATCTGAAAATGGTTATTGATGGGGATGGACAGCTGGGGCACTGGGCTTAATACAATTGCTTCAGGGTTTGCCAAAATATCCAACCTAACAACAAGAGACTCATTCATGAAAAGTCATACAAGAGCACATAACCCATCTAATAATAATTCCACTTATTGTTCCAGGATTTTAACATATATTTAGTTTTAAAAAAACTAAAAAACAGGGTGATAACACCATTTCTGTTCAGCATACAGTACACTGAGAATGATACATTAACATTAAAATATTCAAGGTAAGTAAGATTTATTTTTTTTTAAGATTTTTTTTTTAAAAGGATGCATTAAATTGATCGAAAGTGACAGTAAAAACATTTATAATGTTACAAAAGATTTCCTCAAATAAATGCTGTTCTTGTGATCTTCTGAAATTGTAAAATCAGCATATAGAATTATTTCAGCTTTGCCATTATAGGAATTACATTTCCAAATATACAACAATAGAAAACAGTTATTTAAATTGCAAGAATATTACACAATATCACTGTTTTACTGTATTTGTTCTCAAATAAATGCAGCCTTGGCGAGCAAAAGAGACTTCTGTCAAAAACATACTGACCCCAAGCTTTTAAACAGTAGTGTATCTCTCATATTTCCACTATGGTCCAGCATAATCTTATCTCATCAAAAATAAAGCTTCAGAATACGGAGGGAAGCTTATAGAAATGCAGCAGGCTAAATGCATATCGGAGGGCTAATTGCAGACCATATTTCACTCTCTGACAATAACAGTGCCAACTCCAGGGCATCAGGTTCCTCTCAACATGGTCTTGCTTCCATTCCACTCCATGGGAAATTCAATTACAGTGGATTATTGGAAAAACCTTCAGATTTCCCTGCCTGAGTATGCCATGCAAACACAAGGAAGCAAGACTAGAACCCCTCTGTGCTGCCAGTGAGCCCCCTCAGTCTCAGAAGACAATAATTGCAGTAATGGATGCTGTTGCCAGGAAACACAGCACTCATGAACAAGGGAAATTTGGCCTAGACTTACTAAGCAATCTCACATTCAATCAATACAAATAATAGCCCAATGTAGTGATGTTGGTTATAATCTGCTCATGCCAAAAATATCTCCTTCCTTTCTGAGGTTAAACCATGGCACTCATTTCCACATTAAAAGTTCAATTGACAATGTAGCTCAAAAATCCACCCAAAGGTCTGTCAGGCTAAATGAAACATCATGTAATATACTTTTATTATCTTGTTATACCTTCAGTGCTCCATAGAAAGATGCTCCAGCAGTTCAGGTTAAAACGTATCCATATGAATTGAGCGGTTTAGTCCAAATTTTCTGAAGAGAATCGACCACTTTATATGATGAACAGATTGAATTTAGGCTTTTATTCACATATAAACATTAATCGGTGAACATAAACAGAAGCTCAACCGAACCTGCTTGACACACAAGAACAAACCTCATTGGTTCTCGTGGAAGCTCAAACATGCTGCGTAACACAAGAATGAACCTCACTGGTTCTTGCAGAGGATCGAACATGCTGCGTAACACGAGGACGTATTCACGTATGTGAATAAAAAGCCTAAATTCAATCGGTTTATCATATAAAGCGATCATGTCTCTTCAGAAAATTTCGGACTAAACCACTCAATTCATATGGATTCGTTTTACAATCTCTTTATTAATTTTTTGAAGCGTCAAAGTGGTAGTTGCGTAGCTGTCTATGGAGGGACAGAAAGCTCTCAGATTTCATCAAAAAGATCTTCATTCATGTTCCAAAGATGAACTAAAGGCTTACATGTTTGGAACAACATGACTGTGAGTAATTAATGACAGAATTTTCATTTTTGGGTGAACTAACTGAAGAGACAAACACTTTATAAGATTAATAGATTTATTCACATATAAAGATTGATCCACATACATACATAGAGCTCATTAAATATGGTAAATGGAAGCTCAAACATGCTTAGTTAACACGCAAGAACCAATGAGGATTGTTCTTGTGTGTTATGCAAGTATGGTTGAGCTGCCGTTGACCATATTTGATGTGCTCTATGTATGTGTGGATCAATGTTTATTTGTGAATAAAAGCCTGTACATTGTTCTTATTTTAGGAGATCCTTTTCCTTACAAAAGGATTCAACAAATAACATTTTGTGACCTTTTTTACACAGTCAATTCCCCGAGCTTTGAGTAAAGCTGAGTGTGTACACTTATAATGCAGTTAAAGAGTTTGTGTGCTCATGTGAGGCTTATTAGGCTCTAGGACACCGAGGTGGAATGCAGCATAATGGGCAGCACGCTGGCATCCACCACCGCTGCTCTAACAGACACCGACTAAACACCATCTGTCTGCACAATCTTTCACAGAGTCTTCTCACATCTATAGTAACCAGCGAAATAGATTCAAATATAATGGACCAGACACTACAGCAAATATGAGTTTTGCATTCCCATTTGCTCCAATAGCAAATTAAAGAACCATGATTATAGTGTTTCCATGTCTTTTCAAAAGAGTAAAAAATAGAGACAGTTTGATTATTGTGGACAGAGGACAGAAAGACGTCAAATTTACAGCCATTAGCTGCCATTTCCATAGCCATTGTATTAGAAACAGCTTTTTTTTCTACCTTTTTTTGTGTCATTTAATGGCAAGGTAATATAACAAAATGTAGTGTTATGTACTTTTTTTTTTTTTTTTTTTTTTTTTTTTAGAAAAAAACTTACATAATATATAGTAACTGTGGGAATGCTTCATCACAGTCAGTTAAAAGCATCCATAATCATGAATTGAATCATGTCTTGTTAAAAAACAAACAAATAGCAACCTGTTAAAAGTCAGCTGCATTCTCAAGATAGAGATGCTGGTTAGATAACTACCAATTAGACGTCCTGTGTTAGTGGGTTTGGTTACTAATCATGTCAAAAAGGCTAAAAACGAGCACACAATCATCAGTCTAATAACACAGACAGACAGGCAGGCAGCAATGAGCCACCTGACAGAATGAGCAGTTCAGTCCAACCGAGACTGGACAGCTGCTCAACTTTCTGAGGCTTTAACATTTTCTGTTGCAACTAATCCTGATTTACACATAAAAGCAAAGCCCTGTGAATTAAATGGAATGAAAAACTGAGATCGCAGTCTACTCACTTGAACTGTCCAGAACACTGTAACAGGGACAGGAGTCTTGGTTCTTTCTGTCCGTTTCTGAGCTCATGTCCTCTAACCGTCTGAAAAAAAATCACTGTCAAGGATTCAATTGAATAGCCAGAGGCAGAGAAAAAGGGTGGAAAAGTGTGACGATTCGTGGCTCTCTCGTGCTCCCTCTCCCTCCCTCACAAAATCAAAGAACTTGTTGGACTTTATACAACTTCATTGGGCAAGTAATAAAAACAACTAGGGGCAATTCCGCACATACTCGTTATAGCATGCAGCTGCAACATGTCATTCATATCAAGTGACATGACAATGTCACACACACAACGCTGTTTAAGTTATTCCTAAGAATGTAATAGCAGCGAGAGAGTATGTTTGGATAAACAACACGCTTACTACGACACTTCTGTCTGACAGCAGAGAGAAAACAGCAACAAAAATGACAGTATTTGCATTCTGTTAAGCCTCTTTATTACACTGGCAAAACGAAAATAAATGTTATTTTTACCATTACAGCTAGGCTAACAAGACATGGCTAAATGACTTTAAAAGAGACTACTATTGCTCTTAACAAAATTAAAATGAACAACCAAGCTCCCAAATAAAGGATACGGCCAAACAATGGCTATCTGAAATCCCGAATGAATGCTCCATCGTGAATGTTGTAAAGTGTGTTGAATTAAAGCCGTCAGGCGGCTAGCTAACAGGCTAAACTCAGCAGCGCGAGTGTTTTCTCATGTCAGGCTCCACCCCTCACCGCGCGTGCAGAGCTGGCCTTCCGGGAGTGATCGCAACACATCGCTCGCTCGCTCGGGGAAGAATTTACCCCGTAAAAACGGGTTTACAACAAACACCGTTAAATCAATGTTCACTCGCTCCTCCAAAAAGAAGTGAGGTAGACGATAAATAAAAGAGTGCGATTCAGCTTGTGAGCCGGTGCGGAGTCGTTGAACTCCGGAGAAAACAACGCTTATCGAATACGTGTGTATCAAATTTGGGCTTAAACAGAGAGTTGTCACGGTTGATGACGGTTGTGTTGTCGCGTTAATAAACCACTGACATTTCAAGTGATGTTCGGGTATACGCTGACCAAAATATGTAGCAAGACGTCACCGGTCACGAATGAGTTTTGAGGTCATCATCACCGCGTTCTCCCGGACGCAGCAACATCGCTGGGTGTGTTATGCGCTGCTCAGGAACGTCAAAGATACCCATCTTTTTCGCATATTCACTGTAAACAGTATAGTTCACTGCACTGTTTAAATATTTGTCATTGCAGAGCCTTCGTCAAACGCCCTCATTTTAATCAGAGGGTTGTTGCTTCATTAACTGTGAATCTCAAATAGCCTATCAAAGGATATAGTCATTTAGTTTGCATAATGTTTTCTTTAGAAGGATAAACAATGTGTTGCAACTTGCAAGTGTAGTAGGGGTGTTGATGTGATGTGACATGCAATTTTTTACTGTCACACAAGATACAAATAAATATAATTAGTATTGTCATCATTTAAAATGCAGTAAATGGTTAAACATTTCTTTGTCTTACATGGACCTGTTGATATAAAAACAGCTTTGTCGTTTTAAAATTTTTGAGCCTAATAAAATAATTTCAAACCAAATCCACCAGGTGGGCTGTGTTTGAAAAGCATGCTAATATATTTTATTTTCAGTGTGCACAACATCCAAAGAAATCAGATGACTGACTTACATCCCCACTCATTTAATAAACCAGTTATAAACAGTGAATTATACATACATGAAAATGTATACATAAATACAGTCTATAAAAACACAAGCAGGTGGGCTTGATAATGATGTGTTACACATTTAAGATCAAGACAATCTAATCTTGGATATCATTCATGTTAAATAGTATAATTAGTGTTTGTTTTATTAAAGAAAACAGTCAACAATCAGATATGCAGAGAACATCAGTATCAGGCAGAGGAGGTTTTGATTTTGTGCATGGCATAAGGGCTGGAGTTGATATGGGGCCAGATGTCTCCATTTGGCATCTCGGGTTTGTCCTCATCCCTTCTGTCCTCCATCACCATTGTCATTATCATCTCTTGGTTGAACACGTCTGGCGTGCGATAAGAGCGTGTTAGGTTGCGAAAAGAAGTACGCAAGGAGGCATCATCATCATCAAAATCCTCTATTAGTCCTCCCTGTGACCTATGGGAGGACTTTAGCTCATCTCCTAGCTCAGACGCCAAGTCTTTCAGATCTCTAATCAGGGTGGATTTGAGACCGAACAAACACAGCAAGAAGAACAGACCAGCACATATACCAGAGACGAAGTATAAAGCCACTGTCTCCGGAAGACCTTGGGGAAATGGAAAAGAGAGGCCAAGATGAAGAAAAGAAATTAAAAATTTAATAAATACATTCAACAATGAAGAGGAGAAGAGATTAAATTAATTAGTATGAGACTGCTGATGTTAGAAAACCACAAAGAAAGATTAATTGTTTTTGCATTGATTTAGTTTTTGTATTATATTCATGTTACTGGTACATATACTGTATATAAAATGTATATTTGCATTTGCAAAATGAATTTAAAAAAAAAAGAAAAATCACAAAAAAAGAAAAGCAAATACTAAATAAAAGTGCCATCAAATCATCTGAACATTCTGGGATCAGGCCACACATCTAACATACCCTGGATCTGGGAAAAGATTTCCAGAGAGTTGGTGAAAATGTTTTGTGGTCTGGACACACCAGGGCCAGTATACCACCCTCCTGTGAAGGGGGAAGAGGATGGGATTGGATCCCGCAGTCAGCAGGACCGCCAACAACCAATGACTGGCAGTATGTCATATTGTGGTCAAAATTATACATATACCTTGAACAAATCAGCAAAATGTTAATAATTTTAACAAAATAAGAAGGATCATAAAAAAAAATTATTTTAATTTTATTTAGTATGCCTGAATATGCGCTTTCACATACAGATGTTTAGATATATAGCACACAAGACAAAATAATAGCTGAATTTCAGTGTTGGTTACTCTATAAAGTTAGTCATTACTAGCTACTAATTACATCTTCAATAGTGTAATTAGATTACTACACTAATTACTCTCTCTAAAAAGTATTGAATTACTTTCTAAATCCCATATCAACCTCGACCAGTTAAACAATACAAGGACAGACATGAAACTGCTCTTTTAATTTGTTCAAATAAATAATTGTTCTTGAACTGGCCAAAATATTTAAAGGGAGAAGGTTAACATTAACATTAGATGTTAAATTTGGATGTTAAATCCACTATTGTTTTATATAGAATTGTTATATAGTTTATACAGTATTTAAAGCAATTACATCAGAAGTAACTGTAATTAAATGACAAAAGTAATCCCTTACTTTACTTTTTTCAAGGGAAAAGTAATTAACTACTTAGTAATGCATTGCACACAACACAGCTGAATTAAATAAAAACGACCCCATTCAAAAGTTTACATCTACGCTTGACTGTTAATGCATCTTGTTGCCTTCTTTAGCATCAGTGTTTTCAGTTTACACCTTTTGCAATAGTTGCACTAAGAGTCCTTAGTGTGAAAAGATGGATCTCAAAATCATACATTCGCTGGAAAGGATTCAAATATGCAGAAGATGCTGAAAAACACTGGGCCGTTTAACTGGATGAAAAAGAGACTCATGAACATCCATCACAAAACAAAAATACAGTCATCGATCATCCAGGTAACAACACTTGAGAATCAATTACAAAAAAAACTCTTATTTTGTTAAAATGATTAACATTTTGCAGATTCTGCAAGGTACATGTGAGCTTTTGACCACAGTTGTATATATTTCCTGTCATATTTTCTTTTCCAATACTCACAACATGGCATGAGTTGCAGTTATTATGTTAAAATCATCTTTTTAATACAAGCCGGTTTATTAAAATGAAAATTAGCTTAGCAATGAATATAATTTAGCCTACACCATAAACTTCTTTTTCTTACCATGCGTATAGTCAGAGAGCAAGAAAGGATCTGTGTTTCCACGTCCAACATCTTCCAGTAGATACCGTGGTACTTAAATGCACATGAACAAAGTACGTTTTTTTATGACTGCTTCAACAGTAATGAATACGGTGATTGTAGTTTTTCTAAACCTCTTGAAACTCACCACAGGTGAAGGAAACTCGCAAGTGCTTTCTGGTGCCAGGGAAACAGGGGTCTCCAAAACCCTGAGCATCAGCCAACACAGAGCAGTTTGTCCTGCCATGACACTTCCTTGACACCCTCCTCAAGGCTGACGGAGACAAGCACTCTAACACGAAACAGGCTTTTAAGCAAAATCTCATCAAATTAATTTGAACACATATTTTACTGCCTCTGCTGTTGTAGCAAAACCTTCCCACTAGATGGGAGAAGTGTGTTATTTTATTCTCAGACCTATGTCCGTTTTGGTTTTAGCCTCTTGAGGGCACTCAAGACTGTCGTGCTCCAGGTGGCCAAACGTGGCTGAATAGATGGCCAGAACCGTGTCATTCTTACAGGCCAGCTTCAGCCGCTCATTCTCGCACACCGTTCTCGAGCGATGATGCTCTGTGAAGAAGAAAAATCATTGTTGTGCTGCTCGGTTACAATATCGCTAAAGTGAAGCACAATATAGGCCTACAGTAGGTGTCTCACCAGGCTTGCACTTGTAGGAGACAATGATGTATTTGCTGGTTTCAGGGCAGGGATCTTGACCAAACACAGGACTCACCACAGGAATCTGACACTCCCGTCGATCCTGGCACTCAGACATCACTTTCTGACCATAAAAAACACATTCTGACTGAAATTTAACAATCATTATGAGTTTTATACAGGAGATTTAGAATTAAAGAATGAGTAAATGCAGATTAATGATACCTGAATGGCTGTAGTTGATATACAGTCAGTGTTTTCCTCTGTTATGTTTGGGTTTGCATATGGGCATAGATATGGACTCGGGACACGACGTCCATAAAATGCTGAGAGGACAGCCACAGATGTTCTAGTAGGGCATCTGATGGACAGCGTCTCTCCATCACAGGCATGGGCAGTGTGGTTCTTCAGGATCCTGTGGAGGTAATCTAAGGAGAAAAATAGACTGATATACTAAGTGGGCTAAACACATCAGTTGAGAATCACTGTTGCTGAGTAAAGGCACTGCTCAGCATACAAACAAGGCATTGTAAATGCATTTAGAAAACCCATTACACAATGGCATTGTAGACCACAATTGTACACGTATATGTGCTTATAAGTGCAAATCCAGCAATATGACAATGGACAAACCAACTCCCTCACTTATCTAATCTTGCAATTGCAAGGTGTGGTTGACATTATGATGTAGAAAGCTCTTCTCAGGTTTCTAATACAAGAACTGTTTTAATCTTACAAATACAGTAATACAATAACAGAGATTTCTAACTGGTGTGGTCAGAACACAGGACAGGAAAACTAATGAGTAAAATAAAAAATTGTTAATCATTTTTCCTTTGGGTGGGCCTATGCAGTTATTAATAACATTTTATTAATCATAAATTGTAGTGATTTGGGAAGGGACATTGTAAATAAAATAAAATAATGTATTGATAGGCCAAGTTTTATTAATACACTCACCTAAAGGATTATTAGTAACACCATACTAATACTGTGTTTGACCCCCTTTCGCCTTCAGAACTGCCTTAATTCTACGTGGCATTGATTCAACAAGGTGCTGAAAGCATTCTTTAGAAATGTTGGCCCATATTGATAGGATAGCATCTTGCAGTTGATGGAGATTTGTGGGATGCACATCCAGGGCACGAAGCTCCCGTTCCACCACATCCCAAAGATACTCTATTGGGTTGAGATCTGGTGACTGTGGGGGCCATTTTAGTACAGTGAACTCATTGTCATGTTCAAGAAACCAATTTGAAATGATTCGAGCTTTGTGACATGGTGCATTATCCTGCTGGAAGTAGCCATCAGAGGATGGGTACATGGTGGTCATAAAGGGATGGACATGGTCAGAAACAATGCTCAGGTAGGCCGTGGCATTTAAACGATGCCCAATTGGCACTAAGGGGCCTAAAGTGTGCCAAGAAAACATCCCCCACACCATTACACCACCACCAGCAGCCTGCACAGTGGTAACAAGGCATGATGGATCCATGTTCTCATTCTGTTTACGCCAAATTCTGACTCTACCATCTGAATGTCTCAACAGAAATCGAGACTCATCAGACCAGGCAACATTTTTACAGTCTTCAACTGTCCAATTTTGGTGAGCCCGTGCAAATTGTAGCCTCTTTTTCCTATTTGTAGTGGAGATGAGTGGTACCCGGTGGGGTCTTCTGCTGTTGTAGCCCATCCGCCTCAAGATTGTGCTTGTTGTGGCTTCACAAATGCTTTGCTGCATACCTCGGTTGTAACGAGTGGTTATTTCAGTCAAAGTTGCTCTTCTATCAGCTTGAATCAGTCGGCCCATTCTCCTCTGACCTCTAGCATCAACAAGGCATTTTCGCCCACAGGACTGCCGCATACTGGATGTTTTTCCCTTTTCACACCATTCTTTGTAAACTCTAGAAATGGTTGTGCGTGAAAATCCCAGTAACTGAGCAGATTGTGAAATACTCAGACTGGCCCGTCTGGCACCAACAACCATGCCACGCTCAAAATTGCTTAAATCACCTTTCTTTCCCATTCTGACATTCAGTTTGGAGTTCAGGAGATTGTATTGACCAGGACCACACCCCTAAATGCATTGAAGCAACTGCCATGTGATTGGTTGATTAGATAATTGCATTAATAAGAAATTCAACAGGTGTTCCTAATAATCCTTTAGGTGAGTGTATATTTCAATGTTTAAGAACATGTTTGTTATAAAATAAAAATAAAACTCTTTTGGTGATTAAAAAAACAATCATAAATTAACTTTATCAATAGTTTAAAAATTATTTAAATTTCAAGTTAAGCTTCTATTGATTCATTGCACATAGTTTCTTTTGAAAATTGGAATTTTGTATCTTTCAAATAACTAACTTTATCAGAAAACTGCAGTGAAAGAGAGACTCAGAGGTCAGGAACAGCCAGTCAGAGGAAATTGAAAGAGGTCTTCCTGTTCCACGGTACTGCAGATTTGAGATTTACAATTTATGAAGTGGACAACATAAATGAGGGACACTGCAGAACATTTCCCTCCCTAGGTGCATTTTTCTCTTTCTTATCCTCCACTTTTCCACACAGCTCAGGT
This sequence comes from Rhinogobio ventralis, assembly GCA_039654625.1. Taxonomy (NCBI): domain Eukaryota; kingdom Metazoa; phylum Chordata; class Actinopteri; order Cypriniformes; family Gobionidae; genus Rhinogobio; species Rhinogobio ventralis. The sequence goes on from CM077198.1 coordinate 18,419,436, forward strand.
TTCAAGCGTGCTATGTTTATAAAATTGGACCATATCCATGAGTATTCAATGAGAAGGAACTGGATCAAGGGTAATGTCTGGCCTGTACCTCTCTCTATCTCTCTTGGGTTAGGCCATTCTGCATTTGTAGAGCTCTCTGTTATGCAGTGCCAGGCACAGACACACTCACAAATAAGCACAATGAGCCATTCTTGGCTGATTATCACTCTTGAAGCCTTTATGTTTTGTAGGGGGGAGATACAAAAACACAGTCATAAACAATTGAAACAATGTGTCACTTAAATGCCTGAAGTAATCAAAATATGAAATGCATGAATAAATTTTTATGACTTTTTACAGAACTATGACATATAAACACATGAAAGATAATGTGTATTTTCAGTCATCTTTAGTATTTGCTGTTATCAACTGTATTCTTTTTTTGTTTCTTAAGGTGTGACCCGAAGCCCCTCAGGTCATCATTAGGTTACAGTCTCCCTGGGGTGCTATTGCATGTTTATGGCAGGGGGTCTTATCAGTTTATGACAGGAGGTCCTATTGGGTCAACATCAGGTTACAGTCTCACTGGCTCTCCATGGGGTGTCATTGGCACATCCATGGGGTTTGTGGCACATTTGTTACAAGGTATAAAGCTCTGTCACACAGACAGAACTTTGGGTTAAGATTGTTGAAGGCTGACATGACAACATCACTGCTGAAGAACTGCTATGAAGAACTACTACACTACACCTTCAATAAATTCTTCTCCCCACAAGAATTCTGGTCAAGCTTACTTATTTTATGTATTAGAGAAATCAAATACATTAGCGAGCCACCCAAACCACCGCTCGGCCAAATACAGCAAAACCTAGCATTATATTTGTGGATTACTGTATTTTCTAGTGTATATTGCCCATAGTATAACATTATTATACACTTCTTTAACCTAGCTTCAACATAAAATGTTTGTCTTTGGTTCAGAAGGAGTTAATGCTGCCTTGCCTTCCTATATGAATTGTGCTCAAACAATGGAGGAGGAAGGGACACCCGTCTCTCTTAAGCTGATGCTCTACAGATTGTTGACAAGGACTGTGTAAAAGACAAAATACGGAATGTTCTCTTTCCTTTGGGAGGTTAGCTCCAAGACAGCATGCTGTATTTCCTCTATCATAACCACAAAATTAGAGAAAAACACTTACCAGAAAAATCTGGAGCTGATGAGGTTTGCCTTGTGTTGACAGATAGGACGAATGAGAGGAAACACCAGGACCAACAAGAGCTCCATAGAGACATAGTGCACAACGCACATTACGATTACGCACCGATGTGGTTTTTAACTAGGAGAAGTTGTTTGGCTGTTTACTGCCCTCTGACTTTTGACCAGGAGAAAAGGGTCAATGGGGGCATTGTGCTGAGCGGAGAACAAGTGTTCTTTCAACAGCACTGACACTGACACACATTTGTCTCATTGCAATATTTAGACAGTTTCCATGCTTGTTTTCTATTTATTTATCAAAAGGGCCTTTTAAGGTGACAAAGTTCACACCTCTGTTTAATAAGTAGCCACCCTGATGATAATAAATGTAGTTTCTAGTTAAATATACAGAAAAACTTTAAAACTAATTAACCTGATAGTTTTCAAATGTATTAATAAAAAAAAGTTTTGAATTTCGAATAAATGATGTATCATGCTTTACACTAAAATTTTAAGAAGCACAACTATTTTCAACATTGATAATAATAATAAACATTTCTGGAGACTGGGGTAATAGCTGTACAATTTTTGTTTTCTTGTGTTGATCTTGATTTAAGGATGTTTAGATATTTTTTACTGGAAAACAAGATAAATACTGAATAAGACTTGTATTCTTTTTGTGTAAAGAGTCGTGCATTAAATGAGATCTCTCCCCATTTCTCGTCAGTAAGAAAAACCTCAAAACAAGAAATAATTTTTGCTGAGCTTGACGATTTTGTTTCCCTTGCTTGCGTTGATGTACAATGACAGAAGTGGGTCCTCATGATCAACATTTGGGATCCTGTTTTAGGGAGATAAAGCAAGGATTTCCCAAGCTGTGTGTGTGTTCCCAGCTGCTGGATGTCCTGTAGATAGCCTATCATCTCAGGATAAGTGCTTCCTCTCTCAGCCTGAGAAAAAGAGAGGTCAGTGGTTAGTGATCACATTTTTTTCTATTCCAGAAATACTATAGGAGAAGCAACTCCATTGCCACTGTATACATAGCTGGTAAATATGAGTATTGTGTCAGTCTGCTATCTCTATAAGGACAGTATGTTATTTAAACATGTGTTGACTATTGAGCAGAGGTCAGAAAACATGTAGCTTTCTCAGCATTTTGTCAATACAATCACCCTCCCCAAGTTAAAGAACGTTCCACTCCTACATATGAGATCTAGTGCCTGAGAGGAATGTTTGTAATTTAAATTAGAGCTGTGTTGATGTAGAGACAAATTCTACACAATAACGTGCTGACCATGTTTGCTTAGTGACTGCAGCAGTGGCATCAGATTAGAGGCTTACAGTCTTGCATCGTTACAGCTCATCATCTCCATGGTGATTTGTTGTTTGGTGGTATATTCTGTGCAGTGGTGCAGTATGTTAACAGGAAAGAGAAGCTAGCGTGGACTGAAACAGCTCACAGCTCTGTTACTCATAGTATCCTGTTGGCTCCTGGAGACGGGGAGTACACTGGGTAAACTGGCATGGCTGATGGCTCATTTCCTGTGCTAGCCGAAGTGGAACTCGCTTAATTTCCAGGGTTTGTTAGGAGTTTCCATGTAAGGCTCTTGCTTTATATATATACAGTATAATCACCAGCCTTTTATACTTAAAGGCATAGTTCACCCCAAAATAAACATTTTGTTATCATTGAAAACCTTTTCTTTCTTCTATGGAACACCAAAGAAGATATGAAGTAAATTAAATGTCTAAGCTGCTCTCTTCCAAAAAATGAAAATTTTATAGAGACCATGGGCTGACAAGCTCCACCATTAAAATAGCCCTTACTTGTAAACTATATTAATGTATATTACTAAAAAATAATGCTTTAAAAATTTAGCTTGACAAGACATGGTCATTCACTTTCACAGTTTGGACATTCTGCAAAGAAAGTAAGTCATATGGGTTTCAGACAAACATGAGGGTGAGTAAATAATGAGGAATTTTCATTTTTTAGGTGAACTATCCCTTTAAAAGTGTCTACAACCAAGTCTTTGTGAGGAAAGAACAAAGCAACTCCTTACTTTCTTTGGTTTCTTTTTTCACGTAGCATTAATGTGTCTGTTTTTTATGTTAATATTGTTTCAAACTAGTGTAAATTCCCCAGAATGATGCAATACATCCCTTAATACAACATCTGTGTGCTGAATGAGGAAATGAAACTCTTAAGGGGTTGAAAACAATTCTGTAAGAATGACATTCTGTCATTAAAATTTCTGTTTTATAGCACCGGTGTACAACATGAATTTTATAGTCTACGTTGGTGTAAGGGATGAATTTTATTCTGTAAGTTACTCTACGAGTCTTTCCAGGTTAATATGCTCAATTATAAGGGGAAGCCATAAGATGACGGAATTGTTTCCTCTGACTCAACATGACTGCATACAGGGAATGAGGGGAACTATTTGTTTAAGAGAACCCATCCCTTGAGAATGATCACATACCCGCACCTTAATTTGTCCACACACACACACACACCCACACACACACACACACACACACACACACACAACTGTGTATCTTAGCAATAGACTTCTAATGTTTTATATGCACTATAAATACTATAGACTAACCCTAACGCACACCCTACCCCTATTCCTACTCCCAGAAACAAAACATTATTTACCAATTATTTCAATTGAGGACATCCCCAAATGTCCCTCAAGGGATTTAGTTCACTTGCGATTTGATTTCTGCTGTGCCTCGACTGATATCAAAAGTTTTGTTTTTGGACAGTTTTGAGAGGTTACTGAAAGTTAGAAAAATTCCAGAGAAGTGTAGACAATACGAAAGCACAGAATGAGTCAGAATTCTGGCCAATAGAAAAAAGACTGAAAAAGAGAAGAGAAAGTACCTTCGCTTTGTTGTCTGACATGCGAGAGTAATTGAATATCTTCTTTAAAATAAGTGGATTTGTTAATGTATAGTAAAACAGCCTCCATTACACAGCTGAAAGGGGCACATTGTGATTGAACATATGGGAGAAGGGAAAGTTAGAGGTAGAAGTGTTACCATCATGAATGGAATGTGGCCCCTGCTTCACGTCTGAGATAGCACTGTGACGTTTCTCCTGAGTGTAAGTGCGTACTGGATAAAATGAAAAGCTATTTTTGAGCTCTCTGACACAGCCTGGCAGCACAGTTATATAGTTAGGGTCACGCCCATCCTCTCTAGCCTCCCTCCCTCCTGACTTTTAAAGTGTGTTGCTGGAGGGAGAAAGCAGACAGCAAGAGTCTGACTAACTTTCATCTGTGAACACTTGCACACATTACAGCTGTGTACAAATCTTTTGGAGATCTTCTGGTTGATTTGTGGAATATTTTTCAAGGACGTCTGGACTTAGTAAAGTTTTTTTCCTGCAGGAAAAAATGGCACTCAGACAAGACTCAGATAAAGAACCACGAATTGAGCTCTTCATAAAGGTCAGTTGTTCAACTTTTACAAGTTTGAATTGGTCATATACTCTTATTCCAATAAAGTAGGATCAAATAATATTAAATATAAAAACAGTTTATATATAATTATAATAAAAAGTATTATTATAACAACAGTAAGTTAAAATAAACTACTAAACCGCTAATCTGAATATTGATCAAGTTCAACATTATGTAATCCTCACTGTTGGAATAGTGATGTTAAACTCAGTTATTTTAACTTTTGATCAAATTGTCGTAGTAGTTTATGTACCGTTTGCATCTTATTTTCAACCTATTATACCAGTGTATGTTTTTTTCTGATAGACAGGAAAAGAGACTATATTCTACTTCACATTCTTATACGGACTGAGAAAAGAATAAATTTTTTTTTTATTTTAATATATATATTTTTTTGGTTGAATAGTACTCTACAAAGACACCATGAACCAAGATCTTCGAGTGCTCTATCAGTGGTTTTTGTCAGGGAAGGTCTCCATTTGGGCACCATGAATCAGAGGTTGATTTGGGTGTATACAGTCAATTCAGTTAACACATGCAGTACTGTAGACTGGGTTTTATATGCAACTGTTCGCCTTTACGCTTCTGTTTATCAGAACAGACACTTAGACATCACTGGAATCATCTTATCACCACACATGCACACGCACTGAAACACTGACAGCTCTTGGATCCCTGTCGTCACACCCGTAAACACGCTTACGTTTCCTGTAGATCCCATTACTTTGATATTGCCGATGTCATGCTTTACCAGTTGAGCTACAGTTCATGAACTATATGAGTAGGATATGGATGTGCCACTGTGTAGGACCTTAAGATCCTAAAGATCATCAAAGCTTTGTAGATGGTCACCATTTTTTGCAGAAGTTATTTATAGTGCAGCTCTTTGTGTTCTTATTTTAAAAGATGGGCATTATGGGCGGTAGAGGCATTGTTCAGATCTGTTATCTCTATCTTCTAGACAATTCCTGCTTTTCCTTTTCTTTGGATCAAGCTCTCATTTCTTTGGATCAAGCTCCCACACCCACACAATACATAGACTATTTATGTATTATTCTTTTTGAAGGGAGGGACACATTTATTTAAAATAAACTAATAATAATAATAGACTGCTGGAGATCTGAGAGGATATCTTAAAAACATTGCTGTTTAAGAAAATGTTTATTCAGGTTTTTACAGAAAGCAGCATTCTGAAACATCATGTAAACACAAACTCCAAATTTCCTTAGGCTACTGTCATGGCCCATAAACAGAGCCCAATACTGTGTTAATAAGAAGGAATTTTCCATAATTATTCCGCTTCTATTTTTCCACAGGTGTTTTGGGTGTATTTTGAATGATGCGTTGCATTGCGTTGTGATTTAGGGTTAAAAGAAATGTATGTAAATAATGTCCCCTTTTTTTTACAGAATTAAGAGAAAACGGTTTAAAATACCTGAATTTCTGTCATGTAAATGCTTAAGAGACATTCTTACATGTCAGTAAAGACATGTTAAAGGATGTTCTTTTGAACTTGAAGTTATTATATTACAATGGTTTCTTCTTTTATTGTATTTTATCAAATATATATATATATATATATATATATATATATATATATATATATATATATATATATATATATATATATATATATATATATATATATATATTATAGTATACAGTGTTGGGTAATTTACTCTAAAAAAATAATTAATTACTAGGTACTAATTACATTTTCAATAGTGTAATTAGATTACTGTACAAATTACTCTCTCCAAAAAGTATTTAATTACTTATTACTAATTACTTTCTGAATCCTATATCAACCTCGACTAGTTAAGTGATTCAAGGATAGAAACAGCTCTTTTAATTCATTCAAATACATAATATAAAACTACATCAATTATTCTTATTAACTGACCAAAGTATTACAAATGTAAGGAGGACAGATAAAAACATGCATTTTAAAGTTAGACTTTACATTTTGATGTTAATTCCACTATTGTATTATATATAATTGTTCTACAGTCTATACACAGTATTTAGTTCAGTTACATGTGAAGTAACTGTAATTAAATTACACAAAAAATAAGAGTAATCCCTTACTTTACTTTTTCAAGGGAAAAGTAATTAAATTACAGTAACTAATTACTTAGTAACTAGTTACACCCAACACTGATAGTATATTACAGAGTAGTAACAGTGCATATAAACGCAACTGCCTTGTGTCTCCAGTTTTCTAGCTCTGCATGTAAACATAGTGATTAAAATATCAGGTTGCTGAAACTTCACACTTTATTTTCCTCAATGTGATCATATGATATAACAGATGGGTTAAATTAGTATTCTGCCTCTACTGGGTTTTGATTAAAAGGGTAGTTCACCCAAAAATGTACATTCTGTCATCATTTACTCATACACGTTTGGAACATGAGGGTGAGTAAATGACAACAGACTTCAGAAAAACATATGGAAAGAAAATAAAGGTAAATTTAAAATGTATTATTAATATTTGATTAATATACAGGCCAGGGTCTCTGGGACCCCAAACAAAAAAAAACATACAGTACAATCAGTTTTAACAGAACATGAGGGTTAACGAAATATATAATGTCCGTTTCTCTGTCTATGTAACCTAGTGTCTTGTCTGTGAAACTTTAATACTTACCATGGATTTCTCTTTTTTGTCTCAAGGCGGGTCATGATGGAGAAAATGTGGGGAACTGTCCCTTCTGCCAGAGACTCTTCATGGTTCTTTGGCTGAAAGGTGTCAAGTTCACAGTAACCACCGTTGACATGAGGAAGTAAGTATCACGTCTTTTTTCATAAATAATTACTATTTGTTACCCTTTACGTCTGTCTGCACCCACGTGAAAAAATACTATAGTATATTATAGCAAAATTACTCTAGTAAATACTATAGTGTTTTTGAACACTACACATGGCTGTGTAGCTTGTGACTAAACCTCGTAACTCCACCCTCCGCGCACATTTTAGTGGAGCGTATCTTGTTTGCAATGCAAAGATAAATAAAGAAGTGGTTGTTTGAATAAGTACAACGTTTTCTTTACTCAAGAAACATTTTGCCGTTGAGTAGCCAATAAGCCTAACAAGCAAGATTTTGGCCAAATGACAGATAAACTAAGCGCACGCATAGCTACAGCTACAATAAACTTCATAAGCTGTAAGTTGATGAAAACGTAATGTGATGCACTTAATGCCTCAGATGCAGCCGTTGATGACAGAAAAAACAGGACATTCGCTGCAAAAACTTGGAAACTTGATTTGAGCTTGATTTTGGTAAAATGTTAATAATATAATGACATGTATATAGGCTATATTATCATATATAAAGCCACAATATCATCTTTGACAACATTATTTTGTTTTGTTTTTTTTTCCATTTCCTGAAAAGTAGCCTAGCAGTATTGGTCATAGGTTTCCGACCAACAGTGGGCCTATGTCACAATATTAGGTAAATCCGGCCCTGGATAGGAATGGAATTCAGTAGACAAATAGTGAAATCTGAGGGATTCTGGGCCAGCATGGAATGGATTTGATAACACTGGGGGAGGTCAAAGTACAGCGGGTGAACTACAAACAGGATGAAGGGAGTGTGAACTTTCCCATTGCCCTGTTCCCATCTAATTCTTCTAAAGCAAATGCAGCTTTCATCTATTTAGCAGGACACTCCCATATCCGTGTGCTTGGAGTGCTAAATGAGTTTAATACTGTTTTAAAGCAGCATTAATCACTTTAGGTCTCATTCAAAGACTCCTCGTACAATACGTGACTTCATATTGACCATGTCCACACCCTGTGGTTTACACTCCCTCTGCTCTGCTCCACCCTGTGTTGTTTAGGAAGCCAGAAGAGCTGAAGGATTTAGCACCAGGTACCAACCCTCCTTTCCTCCTGTACAATGGCACGCTGAAGACTGACTTCATTAAGATCGAAGAGTTCCTGGAGACCACACTCGCCCCTCCTCGGTATTGTGCTTGTCTTAAAACCTTTCACAATGAGACATTATTCCAGTTGTTCTGTCATAAGTCGCATGGCTAAACTCATTAAGTAATATCTGACACACTGATATAGCTGTGATGAATCATCAATATCAAAGACTATTTTCTTGAGCAGTAAATCAGCATATTAGAATGATTTCTGAAGGATCATGAAGGCTGGAGTAATGGCTAATGAATTCAGTTTTGCCATCACAGGAATAAATAACATTTTAAAATATGACTTTAGTGTATTTTTTATCAAATAAATGCAGCCTTGGTGAGCATAAGAGCCTTATTTCCACCCCCAAACAGCAGTGTATACTATATGACATAATATGTGTGACATTTTTAAAAAGGAAAAACATACAGCCTATTTAACATGTATAATGTACCATGGATAAGCTTAAGTGTTTTGAGTGTCAGCATTATTATGTGAATGTTGGATGTCTATCTTTTAGGTGTGTGATGACTGGCTCTAAACATTTCCCTCTTATCCTATCAGATACCCTCATCTCAGCCCCCGCTACAAAGAGTCTTTTGATGTTGGTGCTGACATTTTTGCCAAGTTTTCTGCATTTATCAAGAACAGCCCAAAAAGTGCTTGTGAGTTATAAGACCTATATATTTAAATGTAATATATATTAACACGGAAGCAGCATGATTGTGTGATACTGCATTTATACAACAGTTCCAGTTCAAGAAATACATTTTGAGTTACAAGACACGATAAATATGGATGCGAAAATAATTCCAAAAAGCAGAACCACTGCATTGACTCACTTGTGTAGTTTCTAAATGAAAGGCACAATATGTAAGGTTTTTGGATTACAATATCCAAAAACCACTAGAACAATGTTATATATTTTGTTATATATAGAAATAAGCAATTTTAACCAGGACACGGGCCGTGTCCATGCGTCGCCTTTCAATGACATCATACCTGCCTTACATATTTTTAAAAACACACTCAGATATCTAATATGATAAAACAGCGGTAGAAGCAGAAGAAGCGGAAGCACTCATCTGCGGCATAATAAAAGCTCTGTGAAATCAAGGCGTCATCAAGCTTCGCTTTTATTTTGAATAAGTGACCTCTAGCGGCGAAAAATTACATATTGTGGCTTTAATCAGCTTTTTTGGCTCATAAAGACAGTAATTTGTAGCCACCTACTGGTGTAACAACGTAACCTGCAGGAAGAGTCCATGGAAATACACACCACTGACTGGAACTGTGCATTATAGACAAGCAGAGTGATACAAGCAGTTTTATTAAGATTTTCACTATCATGATCAGTGTAGTTGTATCAAGCTGCTTTTTAGATCAAAATAGGCCTATTTACTTAATCAGATTAATGCATTTATGAAACTTACATAATAGAGCAACAGAATATGATTTTCTGATTTATATCTGAATATTCCTGCATGTAGACACTGTGGCATCAGTATTATAATTTACTATATTACTATATTTTCTTTCTCTATTATATGATTCCTCAGTCCATGAAAAAGCCTTATTGAAAGAGTTCAAGCGTCTGGATGAATATCTGAACACTCCACTTCAGGAAGAGCTAGATCAAAACATCAGCGTATCCAAAAGAAAGTTCCTTGATGGCAACCGCTTGACACTGGCAGACTGCAACTTGCTACCAAAGCTGCATGTCATCAAGGTGATACGCCTCAGTGGTTTACAGACACACAAAGGCCTATAAAGATATTTAATGTTAAATACATAATTATGTGTTTTATTTTTTGTAGGTTGCTGCCAGGAAGTACTGTAGTTTTGAGATTCCTGCTCAGTTCACTGGGGTGTGGCGTTACCTGCAGAATGCTTGTGAGAGAGAGGAGTTCAGCCAGACCTGTCCAGCTGACGTTGAAATTGAGAAAGCCTATCTGAGTGTGGCCAAGAGGAACTGAACTTCAGATTAATGGGGGTACATTTTTAAATAGTGTAAATAGTTTAACATTTCAGTTTATACGTTTTAAGGCATCTACATGCTTAGTAGAAGTTCACAGTTATAAATATATTACAGCAAACACGAAAGGCACACCACACACAGTTTGCTTATGCACTTTAATTGTGCCTGTTGAGCCCATTAGATTTACTACAATACTTTTGAGTGACTGCTACTGTCAAAGAGGCTTTATAGTTTAGGATGTCATAGGATCTTTTGCAAACGATCTTGAGCACAATAGGCGAGTTGTGCTTTTAACAGCATGTAATGTTTTTGTGCATAATGTATATATGTATTTTAGATTCATTAAGGCATATTCGGTTATATGTAATGTATATCTTTTAATCATCTGTAAAAATTAGTTAAAAACACAAATGTCATGCGTCAGTAATGGTTGTTTTGTATTAAGGGTTATTGTGACGGATGTACCGAGTTGCACAAACACCATTGTTAGACATCATGATTGTTTAAAAAAGAGATTAAACTGCTTTCTTTCAGATTTTACTTAAAATAAAATGAATATCATATATATCACTAGTTTGTCTTTCTCTTTTCGTGCGAATGTCAAAGCATATCCATAGCTTTGATAAAAGATGGTGATGACTGGATTCAAAAACGAAAAATACACAAATATTACAACTGATCTGATTTACCTAGACTATATTTATTTTACAGTTGCAGTTCTAGGTCAGTTTTCATTTATGATAAAAAAAACATTCATATTCATGTTAGATTACTTTATATATAAATATAAAACAATATTCACAATGTCAAAGGGCAGCTGAATGGATATTTTATGGGGGGAAAACAAAGGCATACATTTTAGGTGTTTGTACATGAAGGGATGTTAGGCTGGTCCTCAGTCCATCTCAGCCGATTATTCCTAGTTTGTAACACAATATTTCCAAAAACAGGCTGTAAAGGGAAGGACAAAAATTTTGATTAGTAATATAATACGGATATATAAGTCATTGTGTCATCCTTGACATATTCTTTAGATGAATAAAATCTGCATTAAGTTTTTTAAATAGTCTAAAATCTCATCTCATTGCTTTTTGTCAATAAAAAAAAAATTTGTGGCCTGAAACTAACTTTTGCCAAAGCTACCAATGGCCAGTGACTCAAGAAAATTTACCAGCCATTATTGTTTTTTTTACCAGCCATGAAACTGCAGGCAGTTGTGAAACAAAAATTTTAGATAGGCCTACAAGTAAAAATTCACAATTTTCTTTTCCAATTTCGATACCACAGCTAAAACTAAAAGCCTAACTAATATAAATTCAAAACATTATTAAAGATAAGTAACAGTAGGCTAGTTTTCAGGTAGAAACATTGAATAAAGTAATCAAATGTAAAATAAAACTGGACAGTCGTCACTGTATAAATTAAACATCCTTATTAATTAATCCTTATTAAAGTTACACAAGTTATTCAGTCAAGAGCAGTGAATGATTTTTTCTTTGTCCTTTGTTGTTTGATCCAATACACTGATACTACAAATCTTTCTCTACTGTTTTTACGTTCACTTAAGCCATAACCGACTATAGATTTAATAACAGCTTGCGCCAGCACAAACCCTCTTTTGGCGTTAACTACTGTCAGGATTTTCTAAAGACACGCAGTGAAGAATTAGCGCTGAAAAGGCGTGGACAGGGTTATTTTTGTGACCTTATTGCATATGCATTTGTAGGAGTTTCCCTTTCAGATGCAAAATTTATCAGAAGAGAGTATTTAAATGAATCATGCAAGGTGTGTCAATTTACTGGTATTTGCGGCATTATTTATTGCCCAAAAATTACGTCTTAAACCAGACGCTAATGCTGCTCTTGGTAGATTGTCTTGGTCATTATGGAAATTATCCGGTTGCGCCTGTGTTCTTTAATTTGCACGTGGTCAGTAGATCATGTGCTGAACTTTCCACTCCCATTGGTATTGTGCTCTCACGCTAATTTACCCTGTTTAGTAAATCTGGCCCTAAGTTTACTATAGGATACTCGCCAAGACGGGCATTTTTGACTTTTTTTGTGTGTGAATTTATCCGTTCAAGCGCAATTTGCAAAGTGAGCTCAATTCAGTATTTGAGTGCAGCTTTCTGAGTGCACGTTTTGGATGTGTGCGCACACAAACATATACTTCTGCGTCGGACCTGCGTCGGACCTGCACCTACACCGTAGGCGATTCTCATTTATACTTCTGCGTCATTGACCGCATCAACGTGCAGTTACACATGCAGATGGAGCATGATAACCCCTGAGGGAGGGGTTCTGGCAGACCAATCACAGCGATTGCAGCCCGCATAGAATTGACGTGTTGTTACATTTTTGGAGAGGTGCACGTCAGGCTACACCGTAGGCTACGCATGCTGCACACAGCCTACGACGTAGCTACAGCGTACACTTTACGCAGACGTATAAATTGAGTTCCCTTTTGCGTCTTCCTGCACTTGAATATTTAAATTGCCAAGGCTCAAACTCTTGTGACAATGCAGCACTGGCCTGTCAACTGTCCCGAGCGTCATCGACATTTGTTTACCTCCATGTTCTTACAACATTGCATTGTTAGAATAAATAAAAAATATTACCGTCCAACAGTGATTGGCACTGTTATATAGGCTACTCGCCAACACCAATTTTATATATGGCTATATATATATATATATATATATATAACATTAAATATATATATATATATATATATATATATATATATATATATAACATTAAATATATATATATATATATATATATATATATATATATATATATATATATATATATATATATATATATATATATATATATATATAAATCTGCACTACATATGGGAATCTCTGCTTTGATTCTTTGATGGCTCACCTCTCTTATTGTTTTTGGGCAAGTTTTGCTCAGATCGTAGATAGCCTTGAGAACGCAGGTTATCGGCTGCTGCTAGTTTTATGACAACTGCTTTTAAGTCATCCACCTGAAGACACAGACATACCCATTCATTATCACACAAGAAAGAAAGAAAGAAAGAAAGAAAGAAAGAAAGAAAGAAAGAAAGAAAGAAAGAAAGAAAGAAAAAACTGTAAATTCATTACAAAGAGTGTGATCATACCATGTTATTTATTTTCTCTTGCTGCAAATTTTCTTTTGTACCTAGAAAGACAGAAAAACATGACTTGGCTGCAGGAAAACGTGAAAATGGTATCCTTTCTAATAACATGATAAATGTTATTTAGTAATAACAAGTGTCCCCAAGAGTCCCTGTCTCACCTCTCTGGAGCAGGACAGGGAGCACACTTTCCCTTTGCTCTGTTAAATCATTACTTTGTCCACCCTCAACCTCTGCCACCAGTTTCTGAATCAGTTCTGCTAAACAAAATGTCATATTTTGATTTTGTTAATTTGAAAAAGACAAAATCTGTGTAATTACATTTGAAAATAAAATTTGAATTTCTTCAAATATGTTTAAAAGTTGTAGTGGAAAGATTCGGATTATCATAATAAGATCAAGCTCATGGGTCTTTATCAAATTTTCCCTATACTGCATTTCATCATTTCCTTTTTAACATTTACATTGGAAACAGAAGAGACGTGAAGCACTCAGCAATCAACCTAATGTCTAATAAATGTACAGTCAGTGACTGCACGAGTTTTATCATAGATTTAGCTTGATGTTCAGCTTTAACAAACATCATGAGCCAACTTACCAAAAAGCACAGAGTTGATCTTACCTTCCTGCTGTGGCAGTGCCATGTCTGAATATAGAGGCAGTGCATGAGTTCTCCTCGCAGAGCAAACCACAGCCAGAATGTAGAGCAGTGCCAGTGACAACATGTTGAGAGGATCACGGGTGACTTCAGTCTTCAGTGCCCTTGCCCCAGCCGGCATCTTCAGTTTTATATCTTCCGAGGCCATCTATCCTGAAGGGATCAATACTGCTCATGTCACCCCATCCCAGTGTTAATGGTTTTGACGTGATGTTCTCTCGTCATAGACACAATTAAGGGTGTGCTGTCAATTCAGACAGAGCCTATCTCTGCTTGCACAGACACCCTAACAAATGTTTGTTCTTCACTACCCATCAGTGACCGCCTCAGATTCTTTATGTCTGATACCTTGCATTGCATGCCGCATTTTACAAATTTCGAATGATTTTTAATCTGTAATTTGCTCTGATCTTCCATTGGTCATACTTTATATTAGGTGTCTTTAACTACAATGTACTTACATGAAAAATAATGAATTGTTAGGTACAATGTAATTATTATGTTCATGTATTGCAAAACATTTTTTTCTGCTATCGAGTTGGGATATGGGTAGGGTTAGGGACAGGTTTGGTGGTAAAGTTATAGGTTAAAAACATGTATGTACACAACAAGTGCATTGTATCAAATTAATAATTTAAATGTTAGTACATAGTTGCTAAATACTCTTAATATAAAGTTCTGTTCTGTTCTCAGTGACATCAAAGTTAGATACTGTCACAATCAATCCTTGTTAGACATTCAAAGCAATCCAATTCAAACATCAGATGACGTGTGTCCTGGGACATTGCTATTGGTTTCTCTTTTGCTGTATTTAATCAAAGTGAAAGGTATATAATACAACACAAATGTTTGATGCCAAATGAACAAACAGCGTTGCACAGTGATGGATTATGTCGTCCCTGAGTTTCTGAAATTGCAGGTGAAAGTATTAGACCGTAACATCTCTCATCTGCCACCGTCTCTGTGTCCAAAAACAGAAAGAAACAAAACAATTTTTTTTTTATGTGTGCGCAAGATTTGACATATTTCAGTATACATCTATTATGTAGCAGAGTTTGAATGTTTCCCCAAAAACATATTATTTTTATTAACTAATTTTGAGGTCAAAACTTCTTTTTATGTTTTGGAAAAAGATTTATTTGATAAAAAATACATTAAAAACAGTAATATTTTGAAATATTATTACAATTTAAAATAACAGGTTTCTATTTGACTACATTTTAAAATGTAATTTATTCCTGTGATGGTAAAGCTGAATTTTCAGCATCATTACTCCAGTCTTCAGTGTCACATGATTCTTCAGAAAACAATCTAATATGCTCAAGAAACATTTCTTATTATTATCAATTAATATTAATATTTTTGTGGAAGCCAAAACACACTGCTAGATCACAAATGTTCATATGGTAAATGTTTATCCATTGTGTTAAAACAGTTTCCATGACACTTTGAATAATTTAGTTCCCATAATGCTTATAAATAAACGGTTAAGAAGAAAATGAAACTTTATTTGTAACACTTCCATAAGTATATGGGGAAGAATGCAAATGACTCATTAAAATGATAGTCTTGGGTATTGCACAGACCTTGTTTTATTGCACTCAACAACATACAAATATCTTTAATAATATAGACAGAACTGTAACAAATGGTGAGATAGTAATAATGAGCCATGTCCTCATTATGTGACTTTTAAAATGAAAATAAACAGGGAAAGTGTTCAACTGAACCTTAAACAGTGGCATAATAAGATGTGTACTCAGTCAGACTGTAATTTGTCATGTCATATTTATTTTGTCACATCAATTTAATTAACAGACTTTTTATTGTGAGTGGTAAGATGAAAATCTTCTGGGCATTTCAGAAGAAAAAGTAAATAATTTACAATTTTGCTCATTAGTACTAGAGAACTGCAAACCACAAGCAAGAAAATTTTGACTATTGGTGCAGGACTTTTTAAGCAATACAAATTAAATATACAACAGAACTGAAACATAAGCACGTTTAATCAGAATAAAAAGTCAAAGGTCAAACATAACTTTAAAGTTAACAATTAAAACACTGCTGTATCAGAATTAACCAAATCATTTTCAGCTCAAACAGTGGGAGCCTTTGATTGTTAATATATATTATATTAATTATAATTCATTATCTGCATTATGCAAGATTATATTGTTTATAAGATTATATTATATTATTAGAACTATATTGAATTCCAAACATTTTCATTTGGTGCAAAGACCAATTAAGGTCTGTTGTTTAATGAAGTGTCATTCATACATAGTGTGAAAATATATTCATTCAGTTATACAGGCCTGTGTATAAAGCAGTTATTTGTGAATAATGGTTACACATTGTAAAAGATTTATTTGATTGTTACTTGCTCACGTTCATAGTTCATAGTGTTGCAGTGGGGCACAAAAGTAACTATTTCATTACAACATATCAAAATGTGCAACAGACACCTCTAAGTGACACTTCATATAAAACTATGCATGTTTGGTATGTAAACACTTACCAAAGACAGGGGATGTTTTTGGTTAATCAGTAATACTATAACAACTCTCTTCCAAAATACCAGAATAGTTTCTTTTTTTAAGGAACAACACAAAAAGTGACAGACTGCTCTTAAATATACGGAAACAAGAAAATGCTCAAATCCTAAACCACATTTTTACAGCACTAACGTCAAAAATAAATAAGGCAAAGTAATGCAATAACTTCAGAGTATCTCTGTTACAAGAGTTAATAGAACTCTTTTTAGTAGTAACACTTTTGCAATGTAAATTTCGTACCATGGCTTTACTGTGATTATAGGATTTCAGAATAGAAATATGCAAAAGCCGAGGTTAGAGGAAGTTCTGTGTTCTGTAAACATTTAACACTGCTTTATATAAATTCATCACATTTTGTAATTGAAACTGATTTTTGTTCTCGTAAAGAAGCTCTGTATGTTAAGTAGAAATGTTTCAGAGGTACAGTATGCATTACAGTCTCCTTCAGTTTGGCAGCACTGTCTAGCGGGTGATTGGCTTAAAGCCATGTGTAGAACTTGACTGTTCTTAACGTACCAGAGTCACAGTTCAAACCCTGGCTGAAATAACTGCTACTATCAAGGCAGTGACTGGGGCTAAAATATAGTTATCTATGACTAGATCTACAGCTAAGCAAAACATGAATAGTGTGATCTAGAGTTTCTCAAAGCAGATGGAGCAGAGCAGGAAGATGGCATACAGGAACATAAGCCCAAGGCCTAACCTCCGGTCCAGCCTCCAGTGGTTCAGGTGCACGCTCAGTACCTGTGCAGACAGACAGAACACAGACCATGAACATGCCATGAGACAAACGTAACATATAAATATGAGACGAGAGTTCTCAAATTCTCAATGATGAACTTACAGTAAGAAAAACTGAAGCGAGAAGGAGAATCACTGAGTACACAAGCCCCTTACTGTTAATGAAGACCTAGAAGAAGACCAAGAGAAAATGCTGTAAGAGTCAAAATATTGTACACTTTTGGTTCCACTTGTATTCAGCACACAGAAACAGGGTTATTACTGTTAACTAAAACTATAACCATTAAAAACATGTTTTATTAATAAAAAGAACTGAATGAAACAAACTTAAAATAAACAAAAATTTGAAAATAAGTTGCCTGGGCCAGTGTTTCTCAACTGGCGGGTCGCTACCCAAAAGTGGGTCGCAAAACCGTTTTGAATGGCTTGCGTAATTAGGGGCCAAGCAAAGAAGCACCTATTGTAATCGTTGGCGTTCTTCTTCTTCTTCTTCTTCTTCCGTTTCCGCTCTGAAAGTGTATGGCAGTCCATAGAACCGTATGGTACAAAGTTGTGAAATTTGGCACATTGATAGAGGACAGTCTGTCCTTTTTACATTAACCACGGCAATTTTGGAGTCTCTAACTCAATCCCTCTAGCACCACCAACTGTCCAAAGTTTCACTTACGTTTGTGCTAATAACTTTTGAACTGTAAGGGCTAGAAACAAAATTATATTTTCCCCGTATCAGCCATTTTGGACGTCGGCCATTTTGAATTTTGTCGTAAAATGCTATATTTTACGAACACATTGGCGTTTCATTACGGATCTTGGTAGGCTATGTGTCTTCGCCACCACGCCCTGACAGTATTTAAAAAGTTTTGTGGCAGTTATAATGACATTTCTAAAAATGCTAATAACTTTTGAATGAATTAGCCTTTTATAATGAAACTGTCTTGAAATGTCTTAATAGATTCTATGGGTCATGCCGAGAACATAGATTCCTGATCTATCCTAGACCGTGTCTGATTTTCACCAAAATCGAATTTGAGGATGTATGTGTGCAGTACTTTGACATATTGACACCAAACTTTGCATGTCATTGTCACTTCACTCTGACCACACCACATCAGTTTCGTAACAGCGCCACCCACTGATTGAAAGTGATAGACCATTAAATCACTTTACTATTGATTGTATTTGATTTTTCAGGCATTTTTCAGGCATTTTGATTTTTTTTGAAAATCATCTTAATATGCTTTTAATTGCTTGTTGTTGCAGTTGGTTTGATGCTCCCACCCATGCAGCTTTCTTTGTGCTAGGCCCCTTAATGGCTGCTTGCAGCTATATTTCTAAATGTTTTTCTGATGCAAGATTTTTATTTTGAAAGACGTGCATGAAATGACTCTTCTATAAGACGCAGATTAAGTAAAGCGTGTCTGAGAAAAACATGTTGTCCTGATTCAGTATCTGCTGTAAGATCATGAGATGCTGTCAGGCTATATGTTAGTGTCATTATTCTAATGATATTTTCCTAACTTGTTACAAAATAAAGTCTCAGTCTCACCTTAGAAAACTTTCCTGTCCTGTCAGATGTTACACTTTGCTCATAGCACACACTCTTCAATTACACTCGCAAATATATAAAGAGCAAAAGAAATTACAAGCATACAATGTAATAAAGTTGTCAATTAGTAAGTCACTAATGACCAAAAAGTACCAATAAATTACGTAACTGGTACGTTGTGTGTTAGCTGGGAAGGATTTGTATGCAGGTATGACGTTCACTCTATTCATCAGTTTCTATATGTTTCATTAACAGTTCATGTTATTATTGTGTATTTACTAGGGGTGTGAGGAGACACTTATCTCACGAGACGAGACGAGACGAGACACGAGATTGGGTTCACGAGAACGAGACGAGACAAGATTTTTACATAGTATTTTTAAGAAATCCTCAATAATAAAATACATGACTAGAAAAATTGTTTGCAGGTGTATTTGAAATGTTTTAACTCATCATCTTGTAATGAATGTCATTTCAGTTCTACTTTCTGAGAATGAATTATCATATGCAGTAAAAGACAACAAGCACTGTAAAGGTTTGGCCAAAAACTCAACTGACTGGCTTCTTTCCTGTATGATTGTCTCTTCAGACCTTAGAACTGCACATGAGCTTCTTTTGACCAACTGAACTCCTTCCCACAAATTGATCATAGATATTAAGTGCAAAAAATAACCATAATCAAAGTAGGCCTACTCAATATTCAAAGTGCAAATAGAGACCAAATTTTTCTTCAAGCATGATACAGAGCTAAGACAGTTGCAGCTAGATAGCTTTTTATATTGGGAGATATTCGCATGCCTCAGGGAGTTATTGAGATCGCGTTTGAATGAGCGCTCCCGTTTACATTCACTTTCAATTTCGCGATCGTGCGTACTCTGTGAATAAGGAGCGATGGTGCTGAACGCGCATTTTAAAATATAAGATAGTTTTCTGACGCTTCTGTTGCGCAATGAATCCTCCGCCACGGTCCAGTCAGCCTTCTCGTCATGTGATCAGTGCTGAGCACTATGTGCGGCTTGAACAGCTCGTTTTGGATGAGCTGATGGAATTAAAGCGAGTGTTATCCACCTGAATTAAATTGTTTTTATTTCTATAAAAAGGATATTCTACCCTAACTTCACCCTCACACTCCGTCATGACAATATGATGCGAGACAGCTTTTCACCTCGACGAGAAATCTCGTCTCGTCGTGGCACGAGATCTCGTCACACCCCTAGTATTTACCATGATAACTGTTGTTTCCGTTGTTGAACGAAAATACCATTTTATTTTCAATTTATGTTATTTTCTATATTTTTGATGACTGTGGTGGCCCATACCAAATTACTAACTTTATTGTATTAACAAAAACTAGTTAGGGACTGCTATTTAATAGCCTTACATTATACTGTTTATTCATCATTCCTACAATTTATTTGCAAGTTAAGTAAATAATTTTGCTTGGTTTTTAAAAGCAAATTTATTATAATTTTACACACATACACACACACACACACACACACACACACACACACACACACACACACACATATATATATATATTTATATTTATACACTCACCTAAAGGATTATTAGAAACACCATACTAATACTGTACTTGACCCCCTTTCGTCTTCAGAACTGCCTTAATTCTACGTGGCATTGATTCAACAAGGTGCTGAAAGCATTCTTTAGAAATGTTGGCCCATATTGATAGGATAGCATCTTGCAGTTGATGGAGATTTGTGGGATGCACATCCAGGGCACGAAGCTCCCGTTCCACCACATCCCAAAGATGCTCTATTGGGTTGAGATCTGGTGACTGTGGGGGCCATTTTAGTACAGTGAACTCATTGTCATGTTCAAGAAACCAGTTTGAAATGATTCGAGCTTTGTGACATGGTGCATTATCCTGCTGGAAGTAGCCATCAGAGGATGGGTACATGGTGGTCATAAAGGGATGGACATGGTCAGAAACAATGCTCAGGTAGGCCGTGGCATTTAAACGATGCCCAATTGGCACTAAGGGGCCTAAAGTGTGCCAAGAAAACATCCCCCACACCATTACACCACCACCAGCAGCCTGCACAGTGGTAACAAGGCATGATGGATCCATGTTTTCATTCTGTTTACGCCAAATTCTGACTCTACCATCTGAATGTCTCAACAGACATCGAGACTCATCAGACCAGGCAACATTTTTCCAGTCTTCAACTGTCCAATTTTGGTGAGCTCGTGCAAATTGTAGCCTCTTTTTCCTATTTGTAGTGGAGATGAGTGGTACCCGGTGGGGTCTTCTGCTGTTGTAGCCCATCTGCCTCAAGGTTGTGCGTGTTGTGGCTTCACAAATGCTTTGCTGCATACCTCGGTTGTAACGAGTGGTTATTTCAGTCAAAGTTGCTCTTCTATCAGCTTGAATCAGTCGGCCCATTCTCCTCTGACCTCTAGCATCAACAAGGCATTTTCGCCCACAGGACTGCCGCATACTGGATGTTTTTCCCTTTTCACACCATTCTTTGTAAACTCTAGAAATTGTTGTGCGTGAAAATCCCAGTAACTGAGCAGATTGTGAAATACTCAGACCGGCCCGTCTGGCACCAACAACCATGCCACGCTCAAAATTGCTTAAATCACCTTTCTTTCCCATTCTGACATTCAGTTTGGAGTTCAGGAGATTGTCTTGACCAGGACCACACCCCTAAATGCATTGAAGCAACTGTCATGTGATTGGTTGATTAGATAATTGCATTAATGAGAAATTGAACAGGTGTTCCTAATAATCCTTTAGGTGAGTGTATTTATATATATATATATATATTTTTTTTTTATATATATATAATTGTTTAGAAATTAGGTCAAAATCCTAAAATCCTAAAATTGGGTAGCGGCTTAATGACCATGGGAAAATGTGGGTCCCATGGCCAAACCAGTTGAGAACCATTACGCCTGGGCAACTAACTGAAATAAGTTTACGATGAAGCATTACAATTATTAACTGGAAATACATAAATAACTTAAAAGTGAACTAAAACCTTAATATTTGTATAAAAAAAATAAAATAAAAAAAAACTAACTAAAACTTGCTAAACTAAAATTAAAATGAAAACTGCAAATATTAATAAAAACTATAATAGTACATAAATAAGACAAAAATAACTGCACAGTACAGAAATGCTGTTTCATATAGTGAATTAAAACAAATAGAAAGGATAGTAAGTAAGTAAATAATGGATGGATTAGGAGTCTCAAGATTTTTAAAAGTTGTCTGAAAATATTTATTTGCTTTAAATATATACATTTTATTTAATATATTAAATTAAAATTATTACTATTATTTTATTATTATTATATAATACAATTTTCACTTTAATAAAATTTTTGTGGATCCATCCAAAATAGTTTGAGAAAGAATCACAATGCATCACAGACTAGTAGACCATCTAGTTCCATCCCTAATTAAAATAAATACAAACTCACTATTGACCCATAATCAACCACTAGAGTGCGCAAAGCCCATGGGAAACCAAGACCCAGCAGAATGTCAAAGATGTTGCTGCCGATAGAGTTGGACACCGCCATGTCTCCCATACCTGCAGCACCAGACACATGCATTCATTTATTCATTCATTCATTTATTCATCAATAACACTGAATATGTGGTCAAGCAAAGGAAGAGTGGGGTAATCTTAGTACCTTGACGGGCAACTATGAGACTAGCCATGCAGTCTGGGACACTGGTGCCTGCTGCTAGAAATGTAATACCCATGATAACATCTGGAATGTCCAGTGTAAAACTGATAATGGTGACCTGCAAACAAAGATATTGTTTGTTAAACAGAAATTCTACATATTTTGAGATAAACAAACATTTCCACATGGTGTTTTTGCAGTGACAATGAGCACTGATGGGCTGATCTCACCATCCACACCATGAGGTAGGAGAACACTGCAATCCAGAGTGTTGAGGCCGCAAATGTAACCATGAACCAGCGCTCCCAGCGGGGCAAAACACAGTTGGGAACAGTGTAGTACAGCAGACAGCCTAAGGGCCATGAAAACACCCACTTCACTTGCTCCCAGCGCCCCTCTGTGGATAAAAATATTTCAAATAATTTCTATTTCATACTAGGCTCCTTAGCTCCACCTACAGGACAAAGAGAGTATCACATACATTCAAATGTCACCAACAGGACAAATACTGTCAATATAGACAATGATACTTGAATGAAACATAAATTATCTCTCTTTTTTGCCTTTCTTTTACTGAAACATTTCAAAGGGATCCCTTTTGAGCTCTTCAAATTGCAATTTCAACCCTCGCTATCATCTTCAGTGACATGTTCAATTGTTCAGCAGTGATGTTGTTCATTTGATTGCAAGGCGCATCAGCCCCGAGAGATTTGAGAGCTCTCATCACTTTTCTATAATCATAACACTAGTGCACGAATCTAAAATGCATGTTCCCATTATCTGGAAATGGCTCTTAGACTAATGGATTATGGTCCTTAATGGGCTTAAAATGAGGACTATTCCCCTAATCAGGATGTGGAAAAAATATTGGAGACAGATGAACCACAATAAACTCAATGTGTTGTCCTGTTATTCTGAATATTCTGAATAATGGTTTGATATAACGTTTTGGTATCATTTATAAACATACCCACTAGAGTTGGGAGTGTTTATGCATCATGATTCTATTCAAGGAGTCATAATCAAATTCTAAAATGATTCTGGATGACTAAAATTTTTCCGCAACATCACAGAGTACTATAAGGATTACACAAAAAAGCTTACTTATTTCATATATTAAAAATATAGATGATACAGATCATTGGTTGTTAATTTAACCTTTATGGGTAACACTTTATAATAACTGCACACTATGAATCTTTAGTTAAGCATTAGTAAATAGTTAATTCATCTTTTATAAAGCATTAATAGACATTAATAAACCGTTTATAAATGCAGCTGTAAATGCTTTGTTCTTGAGTTATAAGCATATCTGTAATGTCTTTAATAATTGTATTTTCTTTATTAATGATCAATTTATCATTTCTAAATTAAGTATTACATTATTTACAAACCAGTTATTTAGGAGTTGTCAGTGGTTCATAAGATCATGTAGAAAGTGTAAGTAAATGATTAATAAACTATTTAAGTGTACATTTATACATCATATTATTTAGACATATAGTAATAGTTACTGCTTTATTAACACATATTCCTACTGTAATTCATGAATAATTCAGGTAGTTATAAAACATTTAGTAGTTGTCAGTTAACTATTTCTGTGAGCTCATCTAAAGTGAGGACTATTTATGCCTCATAAAGCTTTTACAAAGGAGATTTACATAGTTTATTAATCATTTACTTACACTTTCTACATGATCTTATGAACCACTGACAACTCCTAAATAACTGGTTTGTAAATAATGTAATACTTAATTTAGAAATGATAAATTTATCATTAATAAAGTATGAAAATACAATTATTAAAGAGATTATAGATATGCTTATAAATCAAGAACAAAGCATTTACAGCTGCATTTATAAACTGTTTATTAATGTCTATTTAATGCATTATAAATTACAAAT
This sequence comes from Rhinogobio ventralis, assembly GCA_039654625.1. Lineage (NCBI taxonomy): Eukaryota > Metazoa > Chordata > Actinopteri > Cypriniformes > Gobionidae > Rhinogobio > Rhinogobio ventralis. The sequence continues at coordinate 18,444,185 of CM077198.1, forward strand.
TAACTATTTACTAATGCTTAACTAATGATTCATAGCATGAGTTATTATAAAGTGTTACCCATTTAGGTTACTTTTGTTAATTGTGGATTGATTGTAAATTGTTTGAGAAACATCTATTATTCATCCTTAATATTCACTAACCTGGCACAGTAAGAGGTCTGAAGGGTTGTTCTTCATCTGCCTCTTCTTCTTCCTCCTCGTCTTCCTCTTTAGGCTGTGCGTCCTCTATATCTGTTACTCGTTCTAACTCCTCTCCTCGTCCTCTCTGTCTGGGTTCCTCCAGGGGTTGCGTTTCACTCTCAAGGGCCCCTCCATTCTCCAAACCCCAAGGAACTCCCTCCATGCCTGGACCATCTTGGCCAGCAATGTCCCCTGCTCCGCTGCCACTGCTGTCTCCAGGGCTCCTGTTTCGAATTAGTCTCTGCCTCTGTAGAAGACAGGCAGAAGATGTGAGAGATGTACACTGTGCAGGGGAGACCCAATGTGAACCCCTTCAACCGAATGAGATTCAGTTAGGTGAGAAATGGTGAGGAAAGAGTTTAAGAGTCAAGCTTGCCGAACACACAGCAAGACCAAAGTAAAGCGCAGCCTGTCAGGGCCTCTTAAAGATGACATGCAAGAGTCAAGCCAACAAGCAAGTCAAGTAAACACTTGTAGATGGAATAAAGCATTTGCCCAAACAAACAACAAAATGGTGGTTATATAAGATCTCCCAGGGGTTTATACAAAAATTAATTATTAAACAAAAATGGAAATCAGGAGTAGTGTCTGAGGATGCCTGAACCTATAGAAAGAAATACTATTGTTGACATTTGAAGAGTACACAGGAAATGACAGCAGACGTTCTGAGGACTGGATCAGTCACCATCATACCTGTTGCAGATGTTACAGCAGAAGGGTCATATTAAAGGACCCATAGGAAAGAGAAACCATAATTGAGATCTCTTTAATATTTCTCCAAGACAGCAATGACATTAAACGAGCTCAAATGGAAACTCCTGCTCTCATTTTTTTCTCCTGAAGAAAAGAAAAAAAAATCAACAATTGTCTTAGTTGTATCTATTTTAAAGTCTCCTAAAGAATTTTAGCAGAAGCACTGATTTTTTTCTTAATCCATTTTTCACATTTAGTTTTCCAATAGAACATAAGCGAAATCATAATTTTAGATTAAACACTGTGTAAGATAAGACTTTATAAGAATATGTATTGAATTAAGTTTTTTCTTGTCTCAAATGCAATATTTTCAGATTTTAAGCCTGAACCTCAATCTTTTTTTTTTTTTTTGCTTGAACTTTTTGATTTATGCTTAAAACAAGAAAAAAATTGCTAATGGGTTGAGAAAAATAATTAAAGATATAAAAAAGTAATTATTTTATTCAGCAGATGCATAAAAAGTTGGATTGATCAAAAGTAACAGTAAAGACATGTATAATGTTACAAAAGATTTGATCTATTTTTATTTGTTTCAAATAAATGGTGTTCTTTTGAAATTTCGATTCATCAAAAAATCCTGGAAAACCATATCTTAGTTTCTACAAAAAATATTGAGCAGCATTATTTCAAAACTGATAATAATAATAATGTTACTTGATCACTAAATCAGCATATTAGAATGATTTCTGAAGGATCATGTGACACTGAAGACTGGAGTAATGATGCAAAAAATTTAGCTTCCCTTTCAGAATGTGAACCGACGAATTGGGATATCGCATGAGAGCCCTATCACCTTTGAGTGTGTACTAAACAAGCCAATGAATATTGGCGTGCAAAATTTGCATGTCGCACTCCACCCCACAGCGCGGGTATAAATACGGAAGTGCATGCAACGCACCTCTGTCTTTCGTTTCAGAGCCAAACAGAGTGTTGCTGTGTCTCTGAGAGTGTGACTCAAGCCAGTGAAGAGGGAGAAGAGATTCTTTGTGTTGGTGAGAAGGCACTACAGCGGTGGCCACGAGCTCACGTGTCTCTTCAGCTGTTCAGCGGATTGCCGGTGTGAGAGAGTGAGAGCAGGCTGTTAGGCTGCACTACCCTCTATAGCAGCGCCGCGGCTGTTCCCCTGTGTGCTTCAGCACATTCCAAAAATAGCTTTTTTCCCATTCCTAAAAGAGTATACGGGCGGACACTATGTCTTTTTCAAGATGTCATTCCACCCGTGCGTTTCTGGATGCGGTCATTCCCTGACGCTGGTTGATGGTCACAATCGCTGCATCATGTGTTTGGGCATTCAGCACGCTGAAGCAGCTTTTGTGGATAGCTCATGTTCTTACTGTGGGAACATGACTATCGCAGTGTTGCGGTCCAGGCTTACTTATCTCGGTTCTCGAGGCCAAACACCCACCCCTATGCCCCGATCTAGCGCTCCCTCTGGTGGAAACTAGGCGAGTGCTACTTCAGCGAATAGGCTGGGGGACCTGAGGATTACGTTTAGGGCCCCGCCGAGACAACCTCTGTGGGCCACTATTCCCTCCAGCACACTGCAGCCTGTCGTGCTGCCAGAAGAGCGCATCGGTAATCTCTTTTGGTGCACCTGCTGACGATCAGATGTCGATCACGGCATCGGAAGGTGAGCTGTCATCAGGAGATGACGACTCGGCTGTGTTGCCTCCCTCTGGGAGAGTAACGTTGCCCGAGCCAGATCTATGGCAGCTATGGTATCCCAGGCCGCCGAGCGGGTCAATCTCGAGTAGAACCCTCCACCGTGTCCCGAGACCTCTCGGTTGGACGATTGGTTTCTCGGGGGGCCCGTGCTGGTTCTTAGTGCCCCGCCACCGTGCCATTCTTCCCAGAGCTGCATGAAGAGGTAATCTGGTCCTTTTCCGCCTTCACCACCCTGGATGGCGGGGAGGCCAAGGGGTACACGGGTATCTCTCTGGTTGAGCGCGCCGTCGATGCAGCTGTGTCTGATGGCTGCCAATAGGAGGGGTAATCCGCGGCACCCACCCAAGGCCTGTAAGTTCTCGTCCAACCTAACGGACAAGGCTTACAGAACCTGTGGACAGGCCGCCTCCACTCTCCATGCCATGACGTTGCTGCAGGTCTATCAGGCCAAGGCACACATGGACATGGCCCAGGGTGGTCCTGACCAGCCGCTCATGGACGACCTGACCTCGCCCTCCGGGCAACTAAGGTGACGGAGTGCTCGGTTGGTCAGGCGATGACCATGCTTGCGGTCCAGGAGAGCCACCTATGGCTCAACCTGGCAGACATAAGGGAAACCGACAAGGATCGGTTCCTGGACTCCCCCGTGTCGCAGGTGGGCCTATTCGGCGAAGTGGTCGAGAGCTTCGCCCAACAGTTCTCGGCAGCAAAGAAGCAGACGGAAGGCGATCTGGCACATCCTGCCCCGGCGGTCGGCTGCTTCCTCCACCCAGCCGCCGGTCACAGCTACTCTGTCTGCTCGTTGCTGAGGGCACCCGCCCACCCACCTCGTCCTCCGCCCCTGCCAAGTCTGCAGAGCAGCAGCCTCCACCCAGCAGACAGCAGGGAGCCCGGCACGGCGAGGTGAGTGGCCCTGAGACGGGCAACCCGGAGGATCGGGAGATTGCTCTATGGGAGACGATTAAGGCATCGCTCCCTCCCCTGGAGGAGGGCCGGGTGGAGAATCCTTTATTTCCTCTTGTTTCTGTTCCACCGCTGGCTCCTGCTGCAGGTCTATCAGGCCAAGGCACTCATGGACATGGCCCAGGGTGGTCCTGACCAGTCGCTCATGGACAAGCTGCGCACCGGCACTGACCTCGCCCTCGCCCTCCGGGCAACTAAGGTGACGGCGCGCTCGGTTGGTCAGGCAATGGCCACGCTGGTGGTCCAGGAGCTCAACCTGGCTTACATGAGGGAAACTCTTCATTAAAAGAGCAGCTTCCTATTCCTCTGGGTCCCAAGAGCTATGCCTTGCCACCCTCAGCCCCCTCTCATATCGCCACCTGGCAGCACTGTGTGTGTGCAGGCCGCGCTGAACACGCCGTCTCACACAGCTACTGCCTCACTGTGGAACCAGGGTGCTCCCAGCACGCAGACCTCACTTCGGACCGCACCGCCGTCCGTGTCAGGTCCCTGTCTTCCAACTTGCTGCCCCACTGCGGGTGCATCTGTTGTGCCATTGGTCCCGCTGAAGCGGAGTCTGGGAGTGTGGCTAACGCTTCCCAGCCCGTCTCACTGGCTCATCCGCACTATCAGACTCGGCTACGCGATTCAGTTTGCCCGGCGTCCCCCGGTTTTCAGGGGCATTCTGTTCACCCTGGCTGGAGAATCCTTTTTTTTTGCGGTGTTGTTGGTTCATTGTGCTGCAATTCATGATCAGACTCGGCCATGTAACGTTATGGGCCAGGGCTCGCAAAGCCCAACGTCCTGGGGCTATGCGTTTTCCAGACAGGCTACCAAAGCGTTTAATCTTAAATAGTGAAATAACATTCCTCTCTTGTTGTGCGTTGTTCACTCTCCTGACTTGATATATGAAGGTAAAATACAATTGCGAAAGTTTTGATCATGCTGATTTGTCTGACTCTGCAGTAAAACTTGTGCGTGTGTGTGTGTGTGTGTTAGTGATGCATGGTTCGCGGTTATATCCACCGATCGGGCGGGCCAAGTAATAAAAAATAACATTCCAAATAATTGTGGGTGAGAGATAAATCATTGTGTTTGTTTGATAAAGACATTTTGCGTGCCCTATGGGCGAATCATTCCGGTTGCCGTTTTCCCACACGCTTATGCAAAGCTTATCCAATCATAGCAGTGGGCGTTTACTTCCAAGTCTTCAGTGCGGCACGCCCATAAAAACTGAGCGTTCTAGAGAGAGGCTCAAAACCAGGGTAGAAAATAGCCTATTACTTATTCATTATGATGTTTTTGAATGTAAAAACCACACAAACGTCATAAGTTGACCTCAGACAACAGTATAAAAAAATAAGAAAAGCCAGTTCATGACCCCTTTAAATCAGTAAAACTTTATTTTAGGATTCAGTTATCGCTGTTAAGTAGTTGCTTATTAGCATGCATATTACTAGGATATTGGCTGTTTATTAGTACTTATAAAGCACATATTAATGCCTTATTCTGCATGACCATATTCTACATCCCTTAATCTTACCCAATACCTAAACTTAACCACTACCTTACTAACTATTAATAAGCAGTGAATTAGGAGTTTATTAAGGCAAAAGTCATAGTTAATAGTTAATATGTGTTCCCCATACTAAAGTTACCAAAAAATCTTATTGACCCCAAACTTTTGAACAGTAGCATATTCTTAAATCAAGTCTTAATAAAAGACCTAATAAAATGTTGTTTTTCACACCAGTATCTTTATCTATTAAAATATTTTTTGCGGCTATCTTTTGAGACAAAAATAAACAAAACAAAAATGAGAACTCCATTAATTGCTTCCTTTAATCCATACATGAAATAAGCCTGATAGTTTATATTCTTGGTTGCACAACTGAGGAGCTGCTGTCCCATCCAGACGTGCAAAAAGCGAGCAAGCATCCAGCCAGTACCTCAGTGATGAGCATGCGTCCGGCCATGCTGAGGCGAGTGCGGGGGGAGAAGTGGGGCGTGATCATGACACGGAGGCTTGCCTCTGAGAAAGAGAACTGGTGAGGGTGTAGACTCATCAACTCATCCACCATCACCACCGGGGAGTCCTGGCCACCCGCATTCTGACCTGAGAGAGAGTGACGTGGTACTTTATAATGCACAACCACTCAGTATGATCCACACAGCTCCACCCACACACACACCTTTCTTCAAGAGGATCATGGAGGTGTCACAGTGGGGGCTTGCCTCTCCTACCGACACATCTCTGCGCAGGCTGCTCACCAAACACGGCTGACCTGGGATACCAAACCTCTGCTCCACCCAGCCCCAAATCTGACTGTTAAACCTTGAAATGGACACATATAAACTTATATTATATATTATATAATATTATATATGTAAATTATGCACTGACCAAAAATATAAGTATGTAAATAAGTTATATAAATACATATTTTTTTATTTACTCTAATATAATAGATAATATTTTATTTAATTATTATAAATTCTATTTTGACTGGTACTGTATATGATAAGTAAAAATGTTAAATACTCACTTCATGATAAGGATGTAAACTCCATACATTGATATGAGGATTATAGTCTCCCACCTACAACAGTGATGTTTATAGTAACGCTATAAGTTCTGGTTCACTTAAATGTCAATGAAGATTATTACACATTCTTCATGATGAATTTAGCACACTTACCACATGACTTTTTCATCATATATGACCTGAAATACACAAAAGTTAATTAAGTAATTAAGTGTGACTACAAAATACAGACAGACAAATATAGTGCTGCTTACCATAATCAAGGCCAACACAGAGAGGATGTAGAAGATAGAGTCACGGAAGAGTGGCCACCAGGTCAGAATGATGGTCTGTAAAGAAGGAATGGTGAAAAGTCACAAGAAACAAACAAAGTGAATATTTATATTTAATATAATAACATAAGCATAAACTACCTGTCCAGAAAATATTCCACAAACTCCGATGATGACCAGGATGTTGAAGACAGCTGATCCCACAATAGTTCCCACCCCCAGGTCTCCCTTGGTGATGAACACACCTGATATGAAGAGACAACTATGTATTGACGACTTACTTACAGTAACAACGCATTACAAAAAAACATTCATTGATACTGACCAATCAAAGATGTGAAAAGCTCAGGTGCGGAGCTGCCTGCCGCCATGAAGGTGGCACCTGCAACATCCTCACTGAGGTGCAGATTCTGAAAATACAAACTGCAACTCAGAATATGGTCTGCTATTTCCCAGGAACATTGAGATCCTTGCCAGTAGTAACAAACTACACTCACCTCACAGATTTTTTCGAGAGAGGGGACAAAGTAGACATCGCAGACAATAGCAAGGGCATAGAACATATAAACTGCCTGTGATCACAACAGAACACAGAAGACAGGTCAGCAAAGATCCACTATTTAACCTTCACAAACACCAAAGTCCCTTTAAGACAAATCATTTCACTCAGAGGCCATCTTCGAAACGCATCTCCAGCATGTAAGTGCAGCTCCTATCTCTTTGAATGGGAAAACATCAAATTCTCCAAAACTGCTTGCCAAGCTTACGATTAAATTTCATATTTGAAATCACCAATAAATCTGACAACAACGGTCTCATAAATTTCTTAACGCTTGAATCATGACAAAAAACTGCATTTTTCAGCCTGGACAAAGCTAATGCGCATGCGCAATCCTAAACGTGTGTCTCAGAACACTGTATTTCTATAGCAACCGAAGCTTCTAATGGCAGCTGCAATGACGCGATGACTTTACTAATCAACGATTGGCTCTTTCATTTACAAGGCGGGGCTTATTTTCCATATTGGGCGTTGCCTTTTTTCCATTCTTAAGTAATCGGAGTGCACGGTCTTCCTATATATAAAGTCTTTGACAAACCCTGCTATCAAAGACCGTACTGCATAAAGTCTTTCATTTTTAGTTATTATTTTTTATTATTATTTAGAATTTTGCTGTGTATCAGTATAGCAAACAAACAGGTTTATCATATCAAATCACAACATTTTTTAGTGAAATTTAAATCTTGCACTAAAAAAAAATAAAAAAACGTGGCTTAAAAATTTAAATAGAATAGGAAATGAACAGGTTATATAGGTTATATTTTTTTTATGTTTTTGAAAGAAGTGTCTTATGCTCACCAAGGCTGAATTTATTTGATCAAAAATACAGTAAAAACAATAAAATAGTGAAATATTATGACAATTTAGGACAAGTTTCCTATTTTGGTAACACTTTACAATACGGTCTCATTTGTTGATGTATTAACTAACATGAACTAACAATGAGCAATCTATTTTTACAGTATTTTTTTTACCTTTGTTAATGTTAGTTAATAAAAATTGGTTCACATGCATCAACTAACGTTAACAGATTCAACATTGTATCTTAGAAATGTATTAATAAATGTTGAAATTAACATTAAAATTAACAAATGCTGCAGAAGTATTGTTCATAGTTAGTTCATGTTAACTACTGCAGTTAAAGGGTTAGTTCACCCCAAAATTATAATTCTGTCAATAATTACTCACCCTCATGTCGTTCCACACCCATAAGGCCTTCATTCATCTTCGGAACACAAATTACTCTCTGACCCCTCCATAGACAGCAATGTAATTAACACTTTCAAGGTCCAGAAAGGTAGTAAAGACATTGTTAAAATCATCCATGTGACTCCAGTGGTTCAACCTTAATTTTATGAAGCAACGAGAATACTTTTTGCACGCAAAAAACAAAAAAAAAATGTAATTGCTGTCTATGGAGAGGTCAAAGAGCTCTCAGATTTCATAAAAAATATCTTAATTTGTGTTCTGAAGAAGAACGAAGGTCTTACGAGTTTGGATGACATGAGGGTGAGGAATTAATGACAGAATATTTTTGGGTGAACTAACCCTTTAACTAATGTTAACATATGAAATCCTTATTTTAAAACACTATCACTATTTTAATATATTTTAAAATGTAATTTATTCATTATTCATTTATTCAAAATTATTCTAGTATGATGATTTAGTGCTCAAGAAACATTTCTTAGCAATGTTGAAAACAGTTAATAGAAAATTCAAAGGAACAGCATTTATTTGAAACAGAAATCTTTTGTAACATTATAAATGTCTTCACAGTCACATTTGATCAATGTAATGCATCATTGATTTGATTGCTGAATAAAAATATTAATGTCTTGAAAAAAAATCTTATTGACTTTTGAACAGTAGTAGTGTACTTTGCCTGCACCACACAGTTCTCTGTATATTTATCACTGGACTGTGGCATACTTACACAAAACACATGCAGTAGAATTGCCCCATGCCTCCTCTGTCCCTTGGTGAAGATGTCCTCTGGAAATTCATGGATAGCTTGGTGGAAAAGTGAACATTTTTGAGAATGGAGATGGGGTTAAAAGACCATTAGGAATATAGCACAGAGAAACTATGCAATCCATAAAGCAAGGCTAACAATATTCTGAAACCCCTTCAATCACTATCTTGGCAGCTCTGGTCTGAACTGAAACGGGTGCTAATTACATTTAGCACATTAACGTTTGTGTTAAAGGTCACATATAAAGGTTTTGCATCTGATAGCGCACAGTGGCAAACCGTATTCTGGGTTACTAAGGGTTTATTTTGGCCCTAAAAATTGTGACTGAGAAGAGAATATCTAACCACATATTCAGATGTATATATTTTGGGGGGAAATCAAAAGAAGATATAGAAAATTACATTTATCTGTGAAAACACTAACCTATTTAGTGTTGTGCTTTCTCACTTCATTGATGTACTGCAGCCCTTATCAAGAGAATGTGCTGCATTTAACTTAAGGTTGTTAAGAAGCTTTTGTCTATTGTAACTAAGTGGCAATTGAATTGACCAGCCTTTTAGCTAATCTGTAATAGTGCAGAGAGGCCAGGAAGAGTGGGCCTAGTTAAATCAGAGGACTGGTAATACTTTAGCCCACAGCTTCTTGAGATGCAATCAGCGTGAAGACTGTTCTTGCTCTGACTACCTTAAAGAGGCCAGCTGTCTAATAAACAGCCATGAAATAAAGACGAGGGAGGAAATGACACCCCTTTAAATGCTAAGAATAATAAGTATCACAGCTTTTCAGTTTTTAAACTTCTTAAACTTCTTTTTTACAACGTACAGACTTTGCATCTAATTTGCTACATATATCAATTATCTTAAGAGCCATTTAACTAGATAATATGCCAAATTTAATGGGAAATATGTCTTGATTTTTCTGAGCAATGCTATTGAATCTGTTATTGAAATGCATAGCTGGAACAAACAGCTGCTCAGTTACATTTAAGATTAAATTTACCAAGGACTCCCTTATTGAATTTCATAAATCAGAAAGATTTATAAATAATTAATGGGGTGTAATGATTTTAAGGCCTTTTAGAGCATTACATTTTATTACATTTGCCCTCCAAAAGTGATCTGCTCAGCACACACTACCGCTGATATTTTAGTTAGCTCTTTTTAAATATTTATAAGCCTTCCAAACAACTTAAACAGTAATTAATTATATATCAGCAAGAATAATTAAATAATTAAATGTCATCAAAAATTGAATCAATTCATATAAGCCATTTGTGATGTGTGAACAGTGCAAGCAAATAATCCTTAGCAAAACAGTGTTTTTTTATGTTTTTAAAGTGAATTTTATGCAGTGAATGAAACACCTTTAAAGGGACACCCTAAAATGAAAATTAATTCATAATTTATTCACCCTGGTGTTGTTCTAATGCCGAATCTTTTCAGACCACAAAAGGAGATTTTTTTTTTTTTTTTTAAATGTCCCCCTCGCGTTGTCCATATACTGGCAGTGAATAGCCACCGGTGTTAAGTTTTTAAAAAAAAGATGCAAAACAAGTATAACAGAATGGTCCCATGCAACATGTATCATATATTATTATTGCTAAATGTAATACAACTCCTAGAAATCCCCAAAAAGTATCTGTGTACTTTCTTCACAGAGTTAAATATCTCAGTTGTCATGAATGCGATAACTTCTTGTTACGACGAACACAATGGAACCTCAGAGAAGAAAGTGCATGGATTGTATTTCATATCACGTTTTTTTATTGATCAACTTGGAGTAAAGTGTGGCACTAATAGAGTGTCATGAATGTGTACCATGCACAGAAGACCAATGGCCAAGGTCAGGATATTCGTTAAATAATACATTAAATTGTTTTTCACCGAACACTATCATATACCCCCAGAACACGACACGTGTTGCACGGGACCATTCTGTCATACCTCTGGATCTTTTATTTTTTATAAAGCTTGATACTTTTGTGGTCCAAAAAAGAAAGAACAGCATACTGCATTAGAACAACACCAGGGTAAGTAAATGATGGCTTAATATTTATTTTAGGGTGAACTATCCCTTTAAATGTTAGAAATGTAATTAATGACACCAACTATATCATGTATAAAGGTGCAAGGTCCAGAAGGTGCAACCCTGTGCTAGGATCCATTAAGGGTTGTGGGACATCAGAACTGTCACAAGCTTTAATAACTGAGGCACTTAACATTTATTTGGTAAAAGAAAAACACTCAAAATCTATAATTTCTAAAGGTGAGATCAACAAATCAAAAAGTGAGGGATTTGGAGAATGAGAGATGAAAAAAGGAAAGAAAGGAAAAAGAGAAACCGATGAGGGATTTGTGCAGCTGATTGAAGGAAAAAAAGATATGACGAATCTCTCTAAAGTGGCACACTTTGAATGCTTAAAACAGACTATCCTCTGTTCTGAAATTAGGGATTCTGTTGCTTAGTAACATAAGCCTCAAAGGGGGTTTGACTATGAAGAGGGCACCTGTCTGCATCATTTCACAGAATGAGGAGGCAGGGGGAAAGATAGCAAGATATGGACGGATGTAATACAGAAAGACAGGCGAATAAATAGAAATAGAGAGAGAGAGAGAGAGAGAGAGAGAGATGCTCAGGCTTTCACTCACCAGCTCTCTGTGTGCTCGATGTCTGGTTCTCCTCTATAAATTGCTGGGTTAGTTTACGCCGGGTCCAGATCAGGTCTGAATCCTCTTTGGAATGGGCTGTAAAAATGCACAATACATATACCTTTATCTTTTTTTACTTGTACAGTTTAATTGGTCAAAGATGTTCATTTTTATGACACAAATTTAGCTTCTCAAGACAATTTATACATTATAAATATATATACAGGCATATATAACAATTTTTATTTTATTTTATTCATAACCACAGTTGTTTAGTTACACCAAAGATGCAAAAGTTATTGTATTCTGCATTTTGTAATTTAATTTTTTTTTTCAGGCTTTTGGACACGATGTATCTAACTTAAACTCCAACTTATTTAAAAATAGGCAAAAGATTGAGGCAATCAGAATGCTTCCTCCCGTCCTCTCAAGTTTCCATGGAAACCTGATCTAAAAGGAGTGATTAATGAGTGGTGTGGAACTGGATTTGAGCCCAGAGGGGTGTGGTTTAACCAAGAACCAAATGACAAAGATAGTTCTCATTTACATATGCAAACTAATCGGTTCCAAATATAACTGCAATAGGCTAAATGCCTGCATATTAAAATATGTAGACAATATTAAGACAATGGCAAAGTAGTGATTCAAGAGAGCATTTACACATAACAGCAACCTGTATATTTAAAAAATACTTTTTTATAATTTTTTACTGTTAACTTTTTTAAGGTCATCACCAATGGTCAATTGTCAATTGCTAAGATGTTTACATCTCATTCATCAATGGTAGGCTATATGGTTTCTCTGGATTTTGACATGTCCATAGATCCACGTCTAAACTTGCATTGTGATTGACATGATAATGTTACAGTCTATTATTAAAATTAAGCTTCAGTTACTAAAATAAAATCACACTCTTTCATTCAGCTTTAGATTCCAATGGCACTTTTTAGGAGCTACTTAACATTCAGATTCAGCCTCCCAGAGGAACTCATTACTCACACAGACAAAACTGGAAAAGTTAAAGGCACTGTGAAAAGATCAAATTATAAGCAAAACAGAAGAATTACGACAGAGAAGCAGGTCACATTATAAATTTTCCCCCTCATCTCAGCATCTGTTTGTGCTTTTCGACAGGGTGTGGAAATGTCACCTCTGATACAACTCACAGGGAATTGGACATATCCTGAGGTGTGAAATGCTATATTCTCAATAATAAACAGCTTTCTCTTAAACATTTATTATATTTATCTAGCTTTTATCAGATCATTTAATTATGAGTAAATTAATTGTGAGTACTTGTAAATATTTTTAATCACTTTTGTCAGACCACAATAACCAGTTATGGCAAAATGGTGATTCAAAATGCCCAAAAATAAAAGGAAATGATGACCAAAGTACATGGACATGATCAACTAACAGTCCCTAGTCTTAAAATGTACAGATCACCCAAAAAAGATAATCCTGTCATCATATACTTACCCTCATGTCATTTAAAACGTGTATGGCTTACTTTATTCTACCTAATAGAAAATATTTTGAAGAATGTTGGGGTCCAAACAATTTTGGGCCCCACTGACTGTCATTGTGTAAATAATAATAATAATAATAATAATAATAATAATAATAATGAAACATTGACACATTTTCCAATACATCTTCATTTGTCAAGTTCAAAACGACAAGAGGATGCAAATGACGACAGAATTTTCATTTGGGGGTGGATTATCCCTTTAATACATATGTAAACATACCATACCATTACCATTATATTCTGTCATATTCATTTAATTGTCATAAAAGAGCTGTTAAAAGCTTTTATCTGTTCCATATAAGCACCTAAATCACAACAGAAAGTTGGTACCTCTATAAATGGAACGTAATTAAAAGAACCCAGCTTGACTGATCTTCTCTGATGTCTGAAGAACTTCCAAACCCCTGCTGATTCAACCCTTCAACCTCCGAAGATGAGTAATAGTGAAGGCCCAATACACAGGTGTGATGTCCAGGTAACAATGCCCAAGAGATTCTGGAGGTGTCATTGTAAAATATGTCAGGCTGAAGCAGCTGTCACAGTGATGCCCTTTAGAGAAAGGCAATTATGTGCCTGCCATGGTCTGCCACCCCTGCAGTTCAGTTAGTCCCTGCTGCTCTCAGCTCCTTTTGGGGTTTTACTGTGACATCACTTGATGTAGGCTATGTCAAAAATAATAGGTCTACATATTTCTGAAAACCTCTCGAAAATGTTGTTTTTAATTGAGGTTGGATTATGGCAGTCCCAGACCATTCACAGCCACATTGCATCACAGAAACACATTATGACAGAAACTAGTTAATGAATCATGAATGTTCCACATCTCCACGGCAATGACGGGAAATACGCACAAACCAAACCTTTAACAAAATATATATCATTATTAGCAGCGGAAAGATTTGTGTTAATGAATAAACGCACCTGTTACATGAAGAATTTGAGCGAAGCAGGTGATGGCGAGGAGCCCGACAGCACATATGAAGAGCCGATAGAAGAGCCGCTGCCGTCTCGATAACAACACCGCCTTCATCCCTCCACCACACCTCTTAAAACATGTCCACCCAAGAGAGAAGCCCTCTTCTTTCATTCACACCACCTATATTGGCCTTTCTTTTCAACATACGGCAGGCTAGCTTGCTTAAATTCATCCATACGTCTGTCGCCTTTGCATCCTACCGCTTCAATAAGGACACAACTGTCATCTTTCACTTACCGATATTTAGTATTATAACGAAACAGCGAAAATATCTTAAGCTGTCGTTGAGCAAGAAATAAAAATACTCAAATGTTTTCACATATCGTCTCAGCTTATAAGCATTCTTATCACATACACCTCCATCTCCATCTGTGTCCCTCTTTCTCGCCCTCTCTTCCCTCCTCCACACAGCGCTCGACTCCGTCACCGAGGGTTTTTCCCAGACTCACAACTGCGCCCTCATGCAGGGTTCACAAGAACAACAACACGGTTATCCAGCTAGAGTAAATCAGTTCTCTCGAGTGTTTTGAGACTAGATATACTGGCCTCAAAAACTATCCACGAATAGGGTACAAAATAAGCCCAGAAGTTTTTTTTGTTTTTAAATTACAATTAAGTTATTTGTCCTTTTAAACCACAGGGGGTCGCGCTAGATTTAGTAGGAGTGGTAGATAAGAACTAGTATCTCTGATTGGAGTGGTTTTGCAATTTTCTGCATTATATTCAATCAACATAAAAAAAAAAAAAAACATGGTTGGAAGTAATAGCTCAGTTAAGGCTAAATTTGGCACCCTTTCACCCAGCGGGGGTTTGCTAGTCTGGGACGAAACTATGGTTTGTAGTTGATTAATTTATAGGAAATATATAAGTAAAATAGTTTTCTAGCAATAATGTTGGTAACAGGGATGAAGCAGGGTTGCCTAAGATAACTAATATATATATATATATATATATATATATACACACACTCACCTAAAGGATTATTAGGAACACCTGTTCAATTTTTCATTAATGCAATTATCTAATCAACCAATCACATGGCAGTTGCTTCAATGCATTTAGGGGTGTGGTCCTGGTCAAGACAATCTCCTGAACTCCAAACTGAATGTCAGAATGGGAAAGAAAGGTGATTTAAGCAATTTTGAGCGTGGCATGGTTGTTGGTGCCAGACGGGCCGGTCTGAGTATTTCACAATCTGCTCAGTTACTGGGATTTTCACGCACAACCATTTCTAGAGTTTACAAAGAATGGTGTGAAAAGGGTAAAACATCCAGTATGCGGCAGTCCTGTGGGCGAAAATGCCTTGTTGATGCTAGAGGTCAGAGGAGAATGGGCCGACTGATTCAAGCTGATAGAAGAGCAACTTTGACTGAAATAACCACTCGTTACAACCGAGGTAACCCCACCGGGTACCACTCATCTCCACTACAAATAGGAAAAAGAGGCTACAATTTGCACGAGCTCACCAAAATTGAACAGTTGAAGACTGGAAAAATGTTGCCTGGTCTGATGAGTCTCGATTTCTGTTGAGACATTCAGATGGTAGAGTCAGAATTTGGCGTAAACAGAATGAGAAAATAGATCCATCATGCCTTGTTACCACTGTGCAGGCTGGGGGTGGTGGTGTAATGGTGTGGGGGATGTTTTCTTGGCACACTTTAGGACCCTTAGTGCCAATTGGGCATTGTTTAAATGCCACGGCCTACCTGAGCATTGTTTCTGACCATGTCCATCCCTTTATGACCACCATGTACCCATCCTCTGATGGCTACTTCCAGCAGGATAATGCACCATGTCACAAAGCTCGAATCATTTCAAATTGGTTTCTTGAACATGACAATGAGTTCACTGTACTAAAATGGCCCCCACAGTCACCAGATCTCAACCCAATAGAGCATCTTTGGGATGTGGTGGAATGGGAGCTTCTTGCCCTGGATGTGCATCCCACAAATCTCCATCAACTGCAAGATGCTATCCTATCAATATGGGCCAACATTTCTAAAGAATGCTTTCAGCACCTTGTTGAATCAATGCCACGTAGAATTAAGGCAGTTCTGAAGGCGAAAGGGGGTCAAACACAGTATTAGTATGGTGTTCCTAATAATCCTTTAGGTGAGTGTATATATATATATATATATATATATATATATATATATATATATATATATATATAAAATATCTCCATTACAAAAAAAATAAAACCAAACGTTATTTATTTTAAGGAAAGATAACACAAGCCTTGGTAATGATTAAAAAACAAATATAAACATTAAACTTAAGGTAAACAATATTCAGTGCCTTACAAACAAAATTACATTTGGTGTATAATTCAAGACAAAAAAAGACAGCTTGGCATACAGTACATTCACATTTGTACTTTGAACAGATTATTTGGCACGTCAATGACAGTGAAAAATAAAATAAAAGAGCATACCATTAAGATATTCAAATATTTCCCTTTCCAAAAAAAAGTTTGCTTTACAAAAGCAAAGATTGCACAACAGAATCAAAAACAAAATGCATTTTAAAATATTTTAAATTGCATACTTGACATCTACCAAAATAACCCCAATTAAAACCAATAAGTAAAGAAAAGAAAAACCATTGTAAAGTGAAATTAGAAAACTTCTTGCTGGTTCTTCAGATAAAAAAAGAGCTGCTAATTGTTTGGTGTGAGAACAGCTTGCAACTGCTGCTGCAGGCTCGACAACATGCCATTCTGGATCAGTTGGGCCAATGTATTGAAATTGCAATGAGAAAATACCTATCAGCACACACCCTACTTGGGCTCTAGTGAACCAGTCACCTTGAAGTTTATGCCGTCTCCCGGCAGCGGGGAAGGTATCAATGGACAGAGCCAGCTGATGTACCAGTACTTGCCCAGGCATTCCCTGACGTTGGCCAGCACTCCCAGGCTGTAAGGCTGCCGGGTGGAGTACCACTCACGTGTGGTCTGACCCCTCAGCATCAGAACCACATGAAAGAAGAGGAAGGCAGCCACCAGTAGGAAGCCCACTACACAAGTGTCAGCAATGAATGCAAAAGCAAACGCTCGCGCCGTCACCTGTCCTGTGATTGGAGAGAAAAAAAGAGAGGTTTATAGTTTTTTGTGACAATTTAAAAGGTGTCATAAAATACATGTATAATTTTATTTTTAGGCCAAAAGTCATCATTTGCACTACCATTTTCCACAGCTTATGGCCTTTTTTTGTTCGTTTTTTTGCTGTACCTATGCTAACATTCAAAAGTTTTTAATAATCTTTTAACTCTTTTATATAGTTTTTAGTTTACATTTTTAAGTGTTTTATGCTCATCAAGGCTGCATTTATTTGATCAAAGATTCCGTAAAATCAGTAATATTGTGAAATGTAAAAAACTGTTCTCTATTTAATATATTTTAAAATGTAATGTATTGCTGTGATGGCAAACTGAATTTTCAGCATCATTACTCCAATTTTCAGTGTCACATGATCCTTCAGAAATCATTCTAATATGCTGATTTGGTGCTCAAGAAACATTTCTTATTATCAATGTTGAAAACAGAGCTGCTTCATATTTTTGTGGAAACAATGATACATTATCAGAATTCTTTGATGAATAGAAAGAATATCAATTATTTTGTAACTTTATACATTTCTTTACTGTCTTTATCAAGCATCATTGCTGAATAATAGTATTAACTTCTTTCGAGAATAAAAAATATAAATCTTACAGACCCCAAACTTCCGGGCTGCATTTCCCAAAAGCATCGTAAGCCTAAGTAGATCGTAGAACCACGATAAACTTAGCTCACAATGCTTTTGAGAAACGCAGCCCTGAATGGTGGTGTAACTAATGCTTTCCAAGACTGTAAAGCAAGTTGCATTTTCAAGATATCCTCATCTATGTTATTTACATTCGTTCATTTAGCAGATGCGTTTATCCAAAGCAAATTATAAATGAGGATCGTCAAAATTCATCCAACAAGATTAACATGGATAATATAAACATTTCCACAGCGCACTAAACTCTCATTTCAAAAGATCAAGAAAATGTTAATTTCTCATGACATTATTGATTTCTCATAGCAGTAGCAGACACTCATTAGAAATTTCATACTCACCAGAGACGAGCATTATCCAGGGCACGAGCAAAAGCATGACACTGTGAAAAGTGACACCCTCCTTTAAGACGACAATGAAGACCTCAGCATTCATGACTACTGCATAGAGCAGCCCTGCCCACATGAACAGCAAACAGGTCAGGAAATACCGGTAATTGTGGAAACCGACACACTGGCCAAAAAACACACAGTGGTGATCACGGCGCAGTATACACACGTTGCAATCGTAACAGTGTGAGCATCGTGGAGGAGTGTGGGTCTCACAGCTGTAGCAGTACCTGTCACAGAAGAGGAAAATATCACATCATAATTGTTTACTGCTTTTAGATTGGCCACAAAAGCTCAAACAGAGATTGAAGAGCATAAATACATGATAAATAAATACAACCCAATTACCTCCACCCATGACCCAATGCATCCCCCGTCAGAAACACTCCACGGATACTTGGGTTCGTTTTCACAAACAACGAAGCATTCCAGGTTATATTTCCTAGCATGAAGTACTGAGCGAAGAGATGTATGGCCTTCCATATGGTGGACCACTCAGTCTTCTTCTGTGCTGGCTCAAGGGGAGCCTCCACCAGCACCAGATAGCTGACCTCGGCAGTGATGGAGAACACCAGAACAGCGTTCAGAACGATAGGCAGATGGCGACTGGTTGACTCCACCTTACACCATACTCTACTCATGAACCTAGCCATGTCAGCTTTAAATCATCCGCTGCGTGAGAGACTACCTGCTCAACCTGTTTTCTACCTGTAAAGCCACTCGATTCTCGTTTGCTCGAATCTGGTCACAAAAACAGAAAAATAGCCAGTCGAGAGAGACATTAAAAATCCTTCAAAAGTCTGTTGGCTAAAGTACATATATAGAAGCTAAGTTACAACAAAGAGGAAGCTTTTGAAACTAGTAATGAACAGGACACTGCTAACTCTGACACATTACTTTGAGTGTTCTAGTAACACTGACAACAGATATCGGTTAGAAACTATAAAATACTCCTACTAATTTTTTTATTAATTGATACCGACCTGTCATTCCATTCAAAATATCGATTCAACAGGAAATACTGCTGGTTGCTGTCTCGCACAATGAACTTCTGTTGCAGGCTAACAACAACATTTGGCTCATGACAGGTCTGTGTTGCAGCTGAAACGGTCCCTCTGACGTAAACGGCACTCTACAACAGTTCCACGTGTAAATATTTCACACACACGAACACACACACACACAGGCTGAATCCGAAATCGCCCTCAAATAGTGCACCCTCAAGTAGATGCAACACTGATTATTAAATAGTGCACTATTTGAGGGGACAGCAATTTGTAGTGGTGTCCAAAACCATAACGTTATTGAGTGCACTAATTCTATCCGACGAGTGTACAGCCGATGTACACACAACTGCTGTCCGAATTCATTCACTCGTTTTCATTCACTCCTTCAAGTGAACTGTATTTGTAGGGAATAGTGAATGAGGGTTTAGGGGGCGATTTCGGATTCAGCCACACACACACACACACACACACACACACACAGAGAGATGTTGGGTTTTAATTTTTTATGGGGACATTCCATAGACGTAATGATTTATACTGTACAAACTGTATATTTCTATCCATTACACCCTATACCCATAAACCTACCCATCACCCCCAGCACTTTTACAAACATTACTCAGTATGATTTGCTGCACAAGGACAAGGATTTTGGATATTGCCATCTTTGTGGGGACATTTTTACACACACACACACACACACACATGTAAATTTATTTTAAAAACTGCCACCGTGTGTGTTAATTTATCTTAGTTAGCACAAAAATACAGATCTATTAATAAATGAAATAGAGGGTTAATAGAATTTTTATTATTTCCCCTTGCTCCGTGTAAAATAGCGTTTAGTCAACGCCTACCACGATTTTACTTTGACCACCCTTTCCTTGACCCACTTTCGCAAATAATAATCCCTAATCTCATAATCCGCACTGCTGGTTGTTAAGAGAGCAGTTTGCCATTGAGATCGAGTTTAACATGACACCCTTTACAAAGGCTGAGGAGGAGCGCCATGACAATTATCAAAGGGCAGCACACGAGAATATACAGCACAAGTGAGTGACCGCTCGTATGATCGTGTGACGTTATTTTGTTCGTTTCGTTCCTGCCAGCCCCAGATATGTTTATACCTATCTCAGAATTATATTTACTCAAGTTGTCTATAGAATAGTTTAGTTTGTGATGCCGAAGTGTTGTGGTGCACGTTGACATGATATTGTAAATTAAATTCTAAGTGGATTTTGATTTCATTGTGTCTTCATTAGTGGTCCCCGGTATCGTTAAAACCCTGGAGAGGGCGCTATTGTCTGTCAACAAGTGTAGTAAAAGAAATCGAAATACTACAGGGATAGTTCACCCAAAACTGACTATTCTGTCATCATCATCATCATCATCACTAACACAATGAAACCTATAAAATAAATAAAATAAATTTCAGGATATGTTGTGTATAGGCCTATAGGATATTCATTTTATGGTAAAAAGATGCAATGAACGTGAATGGTGATCTCCTTTTGTTTCCCTCTGAAGAAGGGGAGACCGGGGATGGTTTTGGTAACACTTTTTGTTTGAGCATCAGTAAGTGGTTGTTTGTGCTAGGTTGTTTGTCTCAAATTTTGTCTGCTACATATATAACTCACTTGGCGATGTAGCTATACTACACAATCACATGTGAGTTTATGTCAAATACAAAGAGTTACGTTGTTACAATCTACCCCACTACTGAAGTGAGTTGCAACACTAGATGGGGATAGATGCAACACTGGTTATTTGCTGAAATAACACCCACACTATTGAAGAACAATTTTTGTATTGAATGTTTGTATTTTTTTGGAACATTAAATTTATTTTTTTAGAACATTAATTGCTGCGTGTGTTTGTATGAGTGTAAGTGTACTGTATCCCTGTCATAAGGGTTTAGTCATTAGCTGTTTCCAAGATCGACCTATTTTTATGTGAATTTTGAGATATTGCATAAAAAACGGTGGATGGAAACATCAAGATGCGCATAAACTCTAATAATGTGCACAAAAAACTTGTGCGTTCAATTGAGGCAGATAATTTTTTAGCTGGTAAGAAGGCATACGCATAAACTATGATGGGAACACATTTACTGAATAAATCCCTCAATACGCAAAAAAAAACAAACGTTGTTACATTTTTAAAATAAACTTACAACTATCCCCACCCCAAACAGCCAAAGGCTAACTGTTTTAGCATGTGGGTATGAAGTTAGCATACATACAAAGCATTAAATTAAACTAGATAAACAGCTACACCAGGTCATGTAAGTTAAATAATTGTTTCTCTAATTCAATGATTGCTAGGCAAAAAATAATCCTGATGAAAAATTTTTTGGTCATCAAATCTACAAATTTGCACACAGTCACATGCAATTTATCATGTGAGCTCAAAAAGAAGATGGAAGTGTGTATGATATTGATGATGTTACCATGGCTCTTTTCTGACCTGTCAAACAGTGTTACATCTAACCCTGTGTTACAACACTCCCCGGTCTCCCCTACAGGTTCGAAACAACAAGACAACAAGCTTTTTAAACCATTCTGTAGTTTGGGTATGTGTGTTTAACATGACAACTTTTTCTTAATGGTTATCTCTAATATCTAATCTTTGCAGTCAGCGAAGAAGGATGCAGCTCCAGAGTGAGTTTCAATCACAGCAGCGGAATCATCGCCTGTAAGAAACCTATCCATTTATTGATCATCCTAACATCAATATTTAGTCTATTGAATTCAGAATTTTAAAATAAATGGAATGTGTTATCTGTGGTAGTGTGCTGTAATGTAATGGAATATTTGCATGTCTGACACTATTTTTGCTGTCAAATATCATAATGTTAATAAAAGTATCATATTTTGGAACCAATGGAATCAAACAAGAATTCTATATAAGAATTGATAAGATTCTACTGGGTAAACTGGATTTTTCAGGTTGTCAAGAAACAATTGGACTTCAATTGGAAGCAATAGAGGATTCTGGCATTTGTTTTGAGTTTATCATCATCAGTGAATCATTGTTTTTGTTGTGATACAGCAGCAGGGCTGCCTGGCTGCAAGGCCGCTGGTTAGAGATCAGTGAGCAGGAACGCAGGGCAGAGATCCATAACCAAAAGCTTCTGCAGGACTTTCAGAGAGCACAAGACACGCTCAGTGACATGTTGGCCAGCACTGAAGCCATGCACAATATACGGGTAAGCAACCACGCAGGACTTCCCTGCCCATGATTTACAATGTAGAAAATACAACTGTATTGACAGAAAAAATTTACCTTTAGGGGCTTGTCAGTGACTGGGGCAGTTAAAGGGACAACATTGTACCTTATCTAACCTTAAAAGGTGCATATTACTACCTTAGAGTAGTCATGTACCTTTAAAGTCACAATGAAATCTAAGCTGACAATTCTTATTTTTTATTAATTAATATTGCAGTGTTTATTATTAATGATTTATTTGTTTTTTATGTGTAATCTTTAATCAAAAACATTAACCTCTCATCCCCCTCACAGTATCATCTCTTCTCTGATGAAGTGTGCACTGGTGCAAGAGTGGGCCGACAATCCCTCCATTCCTGCAACCTGCCAGTCACATGAAATCACATCAATTAGCAAATGACTATAATCCAATCACTTCAAAAAATCAAGTCCTGCCCTACATTTTTTTCTCGTTTGAGAAAACATTTTGCTTGCATACATCACAATAAGGAAGAAAAGACTATTGTAATTTCCATTTCTTGTTGACTTTAAGGTTCTACTATGCATCTTTTAGGAATAAATAATGTATAAAGATGTCCCTTTAACAGTACTGCCACGGTTCCACAAGCTGTGTATCACACTAAAGGTAAAATGTTTGTAAAATGAGTGTATTATAATGCATTGAAAATCAGATCCATCACATGACCTGCTTTTGTCTTCTTAAAGACAAAATGATTAATTGCAGTACATGATTATTTGTGACCCTGGACCACAAAACCAGTCATAAGGGTAATTTTTTTAAAATTGAGATACATAATCCGAAAATCTGGAATCTGAGCGTGCAAAAAAATTTAAATATTGAGAAAATTGCCTTTAAAGTTGTCCAAATTAAGTCCTTAGTAATGCATATTAATACATTTTTGATATATTTACGGTAGGAAATTTACAAAATATCTTGGAACAACTTTACTTAATATCCTAATGATTTTTGGCATAAAAGAAAAATAGATAATTTTGACCCATACAATGTATTGTTGGCTATTGCCACAAATATACCTGTACGACTTATGACTTTTTGTGGTCCAGGGTCACATTTGTTAAACTAACCTACACATTTGCTCTTCAAAAGGTTCAGTATGAACAGTATCTGGAAGAGAAGTTCCCACAATGGCAGAAAAGACTGAAAGACATAAGAGTTTCTAAAAAGTCCAAGGTGCTTTTTTTTCTTTTTTAAGGGAAAGTGGTGTACAAGGTATAAATTTGTATTGATTGTGATGTCTGTTTTTTTTTTTATCCATGGGGTATAACAGCACTTAAAAAGTTGTATTCAGCAGATGGAGGAGAACGAAGGTATGAAGACTGCACATAGGTCTGACTTTAGAGGTCACCTTCTGTCCTCCAATTCTTCAAACCCATCTCAAACTTCTCACACCATGCAAAACACTCAGACAGCAAAAGGTAATGTGCTTAGCAATTTCTGTTTTTAAGTTCTTTTTTTGAGGAAACTGTTAACACTACCCTCTTTCTTAAGACATCAAACAAAATACTGAAAGATGCAACCCAAATGGCCATCATCCTTACTTTCCACCCACTTGGTTAACTGGCTCACAGCCTTTTATTTCCGGACTCACCCAAAATAATATCCCAAAGGATTATAAAAACCTTCAGAACATTCAAGCCTTGAATCATCCCTTGCCGCCCTATTATTCTTTACCTGGAGATTCACTCCCTCAATCACATTCTCCAGTCCAGCAGAAGTCAGCATCAATGGACCATCAATGGACCGGTATAAGGCAAGGGTTTATGCCTACAGCTCACTTCACTCCTGCTGGTGCTTCCTGGCCACGACTTCCTGTGTTGAGCCCCATGATGGATGTACGATGGTATGATGGATGTACCATGGATGTACCAAACCCCAGTGAGGAAAGAATCCAATGCAGTGAGACAGACAAGGAAAAAGTGAAAAAAGAAACACTGAACCCAAATGAGGAGAGTTGCCAGAGACTAAAACATAAGAGGAATGGGAAAGAGAGTGATCGGTCTGAGCTAGACTGTAGGCCAGGTTCGTTTTGTGAAATTTGGTGACTTTACATTGATTTTTTTTTCATTGTGAAAAATATAACATGATATTATTCTAATTTAAACAAACTCTTCTTATAAGTCTTTGTATATTTTGTATGCTTAAAGTGCGTCTATCAGTTGACCATGAAGAAAGTAGTGAAGGCAGAGCTGTGCCCTCTGAAGTCACGGTGAATGGGATGCAAAAAAGGGGAAAGAAAAAAAGAGATGGGACCAAATCAAACTCTAGAGAAAATTATAACAATTCTCAAGGGTAAGCCAAATTAACAATCATTTTCACATTTTAATCAATCTTATCTTATTAGGATCTTATTCGGGCTGTCACGATTCCTTGATTAAATTCGAGTGCATGATTTAAAAAAAATCCTTGATCGAAATGTACCTTAAAAAAAAAACCTTAAATAACTGGCCACGGATGAGAATCCACGAACCGCATTATTAAACGGTTTTCTAAGGCTGCACGATATATTAAAACCATTTAAAAATAGCATAGTGCTATTGTAAAATTATAAAGGCTGCGATTCAATTAAATAAATACATGCGCTGCAGGTTTCAGAGTGAAGCACGATGCTTTCATTTTTTACATCCGCACAGGTTACGTGTTTCTTCCAGCGTCTCAGAGTGGCCCCGTTCACAGTAAACGCTGCTCCACACAAACTCAGTCTCTGAATGTTGCTGTTTGTTTGTGTTTCCAATAACGTGCATTTGGGAATGCATATAGTCTGACATGCTATGTGTTTTATAGCAAAGTGTTGCAATGTTATCATGCGTGGAGCACGTCTCAGCAGCTCGGTTAACAAACTCCATCTCTGCATATGCTGTGAATTTGGGCTGCTTATAACGTTCATCTGGGAATGCAACGTGCGGCATTTCACCAGATTTGTAAGGTAAATAATTTATAATCCAGGGCCAGTGCTCGCAAAGCCCGATGTCCCGGGGCTAATGACGGGCTATCTTTAATAGTGAAATAACATTCCTTTCTTGATGTGCGTTGTTCACTCTCTTAACTGGTAATCTCAAGGAAAAATACAATTGCGGAAGTTTTGATCATGCTGATTTGTCTGCAGTGAAGTTTTGCTGATGCACGTACTTGGCTTGTAAGCAGGTGTGTGTGTGTGTGTTAGTTATGCACGGTTTGCAGTTATATCCACCGATCGGGCTGGCCAAGTAATACAAAATTATTCCAATCATAGCAATGGGCGTTTACTTCCAAGTCTTCAATGCAGGACGCTCATAAATACTGAGCATTCCAGGAGAGAGGCTCAAAACTAGGGTAGAAAATAGCCTATTATTCATTATGATGTTTTTGGATGTAAAAACCACGTGAAAGTTAACCTTAGACAACAGTATAAATTGTTTTTAAAAAGCCTATTCATGACCCCTTTTAAGCATTAGTTGATTTTGTATACTATATATATTATGTATTTTAACACTGTTGTTCAATAAAACCCATATGATTACTTCCTTTTGATAGTTTATTTGAATCAATTATTATTGCCCCATTGTTATTTTATATGTATTTTAAATAATTGAATCAAAGGCTATTATTCACTTGGGTCTAGTTTTACAATCACAAAAAAATTCTGATTACTCGATTAATCGTAAAAATAATCGTTATTGACAGCCCTAGATCTTCTATAAGATTTTGGAAACATTATTAAAACATTCATACCTTATTGTAATATTTTTCCACAATTATCTGTTGTAGCTCTTCCACTTCCATGTCACAAGATGCTTCGGAAAGCCACTCAGAAACAAAAATCAGCAAAATACATAAAAAAACATCTAAGTATAGCAGCAAAGAATCTATCATCACTAAGAAGAATGTTAATGCAGTGATGCAAGATGAAGAGGAAGACAAACAAGAAGAAAGCAGGAGCCAAGAAATACTTCCAAGTAGTGTAAGCTCAGAAAAGAATGATGGATCTGAAGGACTCAACATTGGAGAGGAAGAAGATTTTGAAGGAAATGGTGACAGTCATGTTGCAGAAGAGAAAATATGTGACAGAGAAGTTGAAAATGAAGAAGAGTACGAGGAAGGTACAGGTGGAGAGGAAGAAGCAGGATTGGATGATGAAGCACAGGGTGACGATGAAGAAGGGAGTGAGAAAGTGGTGGGAAAGAGAGATGGGATTGATGTTCCAGAGGACATTCCAGATAGTGAAGATGGAGGAGAGACAACAGAGGAAGAGGAAAGAGAGAACAGTTTTCAAGATCAAAAAGAGGCCATAAAAAGTGTAGAGGATGACAAAAAAGTTCATAGTTCTGACATTCACAAAAGGTGTATATTTAAATTTGTGCAAATAACACTGTTCATGAATATTCATCTTCTTGTTATTTTTTAAAATGAATCTTCTCCTCATTGGACTAATACTGACTTTCTGTATAGTCTTAAAGAGTTGTATGCAGATGAGACTGAAGAGGAAGAGGTTTACAATCAAGAAATAGAAGAAGATGAAGATAATGATGATGATGAGGTTGTGGTTGAGAAAGCGTACCCCTGGTCAAGAGACCCTATTGATGATCACACAAAATGCCCTGATGATGAAGATGACGATATTGAAGGTCTTCTCAACCCTGTCAACTCCCAAACACAGAAGTGAGTTTTGTTGTATTCTATACTGTATTGTATATGTTTTGCTCATCAGGACTCTCTCTAACATTTATTTATTCCCATAGGGAGGATAATGTGGAGGAGACAGATGGATACCAATCAAATGGTATGTTTAATTTTGCACATTAAATCTAGCTGTTTAGTCTGTCTATCTATCTATCTATCTATCTATCTATCTACACTCAATATAGAAAGGACACTCTATTGAATTCTATGGTTTTACGTATAAGGACATAATAAAAAATCATCTGGTCCTCGGCAGGTCTTAAAATGAGGTAAATAAAACCTCAAATGAACAACACCACATGACATATCACAATGTGTCATTATTTATTTAAAGGGAATGGGTGAACTATCGTCCTTGGCATTGTGTTAACTGTCCCTTTAAAAAAACTAGGCGAAAATAGAGAAGTCATGGGTAACAAAATAAGTGCACCCTTACTGCTTCCATAGGAATTAAGAGGGTAAGTAGTAAATCAGGCACTGTTAATCAAACTTCTTTGATTAATTGATCATCAGCAAGTGTGATCACCTCTATAAAAGCAGAAGTTTTGGCAGTTTGGTCTGGAGCATTCAGGTGAGTGTTAACACAATGCCAAGGACGAAAAACATCAACAATTATCATAGAGAAGCAATTGTTGCTGCCATCAATCTGGGAAGGGTAATATGGCCATTTCCAAACAGTTTGAAGTCTATCATTCTACAGTGAGGAAGATTATTCACAAGTGGAAAACATTCAAGAGAGTTGCCAATCTTCCCAGGAGTGGACGTCCCAGCAAATTCACCTCAAGGTCAGACTGTGCACTCAGAGAAATTGCGAAAAACCCAAGGGCTACATCGCAGACTCTACAGGCCTCAGTTAGAAAAAAGACAGGACAAGAATGGCATGTTTGTTATTAAGATGTTGTATTTACCCCATTGTAAGACCTGCTAACGACCAGATTATTTTTTTATTATGTCCTGATATGTAAAATGATAAAATGTTGTACTTGTACAAAAGGGTGTACTTTCTTTTTCACATGACTCTATCTATCTGTCTGAAATTTGACAAGTAAAATTTTGTTATTTGCATTTAATCTTTCTTTTAATCTTATCTGTTTTTATCCAGATCAACACTCTGGTTCAGAGGAGGGAAATCTACCACAGGAGAACCGTCCTGCTGCTATAAATGAGTCAGTGGAGTCTGATGATGAGTTTGACCACTTCTATGATTAAACCAGAAACCAGAACATAAAGGTGGGAAATAATGGAAGGAGGAAAACAACAATGGATGAATGCATTGGACAGAAGCTGCAATAACTCGATGCATTCAGAAAATGAGCAAGGTGCACACCCTAAACAGCAGCCTCAGACCGGCCAGAGAGCCACAAGGCCTGGCAATGAATAGAGGAGTCAGATTACAAAGGGATGAAAGAGAAAGAAAAGGATAAATAGATGCTGGGTGTCCCTCATCTTTTTTTGTTATTTGCTGGTAGCTTATCTGACTGTCCTGAAAGCACCAAACCACTGTCACTCTGCAAACACAGGTGGATCCCGAGATGAAGAGAGAATAATAGAGGAGATGAATAGTGGATGACGTTAAATGAAATAAGCCAAGTTATAGATTTTATTCTAAGCACATAGCTGAAATGGTGTCACTTTTATAAAACAGAAAAGTGTTTCTTTAATATGTTTTATTTATGTCCTATTGGGAATCAAAGTGTTTGCCCTGAATTCTTCAGCATTAATTTAAATGTAGCCAGAGTTTGAACGCTTTCTCATTCAGATAGGGAGCGTGGCCTGAAGCGAGGGGGATGAGTGGGGGTTTGGACGAAGAGGGGGTGCTAAGGGAAGGAGTACAGGCCTGTCACTGCCTCTGAGTGATGGCTATTTGAACAGGCATATTTACCCGAGCCCTTGTGAAAGGAGACGGAGGGACACTAACGGAGACGCGCAGGCACAGACAGGCAATAAAAAGCTGGCCACTGTGTAAACAATATGGCCTAGTCTGTTCGGCCGCTACCATGCCAACAGGGTAGCTTCCACTCTTCAGCCAATCACATGCCAGCTTTTTGACAAGTGGAACAAAACCCCCATCAGATGTTTTAAGCAGCCACTGACGAAATGTTAATAAAATAAAATATTATCTTCTGCGTTTTGGTAGTCGATACTTTTTGGAAGTGACAAGTCCTGCGGTGTGACCTGCTTTTGTAATTCTTTTATAATTATTGTGCATGCAGCTTTTTTATGACCTATGAATTTTGTACTTTAACACTGTCACAACACAGGACCATTTACAACATGAAAACAAAACTTAACTTTAAAACTTTAACAGAATGGTGACCAACACATTAATATACACTTTTGAATTTATTATTTATTGAATTAAATTATTATTTTAAGATGTATTTAATTAATTGTTCTTTCTCTTATACAGTAGCTACCGTTCAAATGTTTGGGGGTTGTACGATTTTTTTTAAATAGGTTTTTTAAATAAGTCTCTTATGCTCACAAAGGCTGCATTTATTTAATCAAAAATACAGTAAAACAGTAATATTGTGAAATATTACAATTAAAAAAACAGTTTACTGTCATTTATTTACTGTCGTTTATCTGTGATGGCAAAGCTGAATTTTCATCATAATTACTCCAGTCTTCATCCTTCAAAAATCATTCTAATATGCCAATTTGTTGCTCAAGTAACATTTCTTATTATTATCAATATCAAAAAAAATGTTTATGATGAACATATGCTTAATATTTTTTTGTGTAAACTGTGATAACATTTTTTTCAGGGTTCTTTGATGCATTTATTTAAAATATATATATTTTGTAACATTATAAATGTCTTTATACTATCTCTTTTGGTCAATTTAATGCATACTTGCTGAATAAATGTATTAATTTCTTTCAAAACAAAGTTTACATTCATATAATTTCAATAAATTACATTGAATTTGGCAGATGCTATCATCCAAAACAATTGAGAGCAATAGTACAGTCATGAAGATCATGTTTTTGATACCATAAATTCAATTTTATAAGTTTAAGCTAATTTATGATAAGACAGATGAGCTGAAGCGAGTTTGACAAACAGTCACCTGGCAGCAGACCCTTCCTCCCGTCCCACCCCGCTCAGTCTGCATCCACAGCTGGCCTACTGATGACCTACAGACAGCATCTTCACACTCTAGAAATCACAGTTCACACCCTTGTATTGCTTAGAACTAAATACACACATAGCCGGACTCTTCAGATATTTAAAAAAGCAACAGCACAGTCATCCATCATATGAGC
The DNA here is from genome assembly GCA_039654625.1 of Rhinogobio ventralis. NCBI lineage: Eukaryota > Metazoa > Chordata > Actinopteri > Cypriniformes > Gobionidae > Rhinogobio > Rhinogobio ventralis. Next base: position 18,474,565 of record CM077198.1, read on the forward strand.
ATACAGCAGAATCTGAAGACGTGCCGACTTCTATAAAGAAGACAATTACCATCACAGGAGCAGATCACAACCCTGAAATCTCATGAACTCCTCGCGTATCGCCCTCTCTCTGAATCTCGGACACACACTGAGGGGTCTGTGGCTTCTGCTCAGATCGCTGTGGGTGTCCCTGTGTCCTATTGTTGAGAAGACACTGCTTTGGGGAGGTCCACCATTAAGACCAGTGTCTTCCTTTTGTTCTCATACACTCAAACACAATCCTGCTTACCCAGGAATCAAAGGTTAGGCTAGGAGGGGAAGGAGGGGGTCACAACCTTTCTACTGCTAGCATTCAGCCCATCAGACAGTCAAAAATCGCAAGCCATGTCTGGACACTACCCATTACCCTATCCCATATCATCAGTAAATCAGTACTTTGATTGTTTCGTGCAGTACGCAGGTTTTTTCTGCCTGTTAGTGGCATAAATATGCATTTTTATTTTAAACTTATTTACTTGCATTTTTACATTTATTCATTTTGCAGACGCTTTTATCCAAAGCGACTTACAAATGAGAAGCAATACAGCAAGCGATTCATTGTGAAGAGGCAAATAAACACAAAAAGTGTTTAAAAGACAAAGTTTCAGACATATAGCATAAGCTAGAATAGTGAGGGATTAAAGGAAAGTGAAAGCATAGATTGTTTTATGGACGTTAAGTCCTCATTAATACTTGTAAATTAATATGCATTTATTTATTTTATATTATCTAATTATTTTATCATATATCATTTATTTTTTTATAATTTATATTTTTTCTTAGCTTTTTTCTTTTCTTATGGTTAGCACCATAATTATACTTTTAGTTCAAACTCATATAATAGTAAATTAATATGCATAATATTCCTATATTATTTATATATATATATATAGTTCAGAGTCTGCTGTTTGTTTGTGTCTTGTCAATTTTATTCATTTTTATTGGTTTCTAAAGGTGGCTACTAGTTTTCAGTGTGGCTGTCTTGGTTAGTGTGAGGAATGTTAGGGCAGGAAATGATGTTTATCTTTTACAATGTGAGCAGGACAATGCCTCCGTTGAGTTGATTCTTCCCCAAACACTCTCTTGAGGAATTTTAAAATTGCTGCAGTTAAATTATGTGAAAGCGTGATTATAATATTGCACCTTACACCAGACACGCAAATAATAGAATGAACACCTTTTTGAATTTTTTCAATTTTACTTGAGATTTACAGCATGGAATTCATGTTGATATGTATCTTCAAACACTTTCAATTCTATTGAATTTATCCAAAACATTCACACAGAATCACAGAAATCCTTTAGCATCAGATAACAGATACTTCTCCAGCTATGGGGCGTCCATTAACTAATATATACAGCAATTATAAGTATCTAAACAGAAACGGATTGATTTTTAATAGGCCTTAATACGCTACAGAAGATCAGGAGGAACTCAAAAGAGGAGCAGAACACATGCTAAATCCAGGATAGTAAACAGAGTCTCCAGCATACGAGGTGAAGTTGGGATGGGAATTTGACTGGCAGTAAACCGGGTAGCTCACAGGGGTCTCGCAGTACTGGAAGTCCATAAGTCGCGGGACAGAAATAGGGTGTTGGGATCTTGGTTCACAGTGCAAGCTGGTTTCCATAGAGGCTGATGGGATAGACTGCAGGTTGGGGCTGGGCATTGTTGGGAATGGCACGCTCAGGGAGGGCAAGTGTGTTGAGATCTCTGGAGGCTGGGTGGGAAACAAAGTGTGTGAGTGAGTAAGATGCTGAGGAAGATGGGAAGGAGAAGGTGCTTTGGTGGTTGGATAGGACACTGGTAAAATGATTGAATTCTGTGTTGTGGCATCACTCGAAGGAGGTACAGGTGATTTGCAAGATGAGATGACTGTCTTGACCTCCACCTTTTTTTTCTTCCCTTCAACTTTCACAGCTTCCCCATCCAAATTTTTTGTTGCTGATGGCGACATCGCCTTGTGGCACTTGAAGCGCTTCTGGCGACGCATGTAGCAGCCGTTTTCGAACATGTTACCAGAGTCGGGGTGCAGGGCCCAGTACGAGCCTTTCCCTGGTGAGTCTGGCGATCTCGGTACGCGCACAAAGCAGTCGTTGAACGACAGGGAATGGCGGATGGAGTTTTGCCATCGCTGTTGATTCTGTCTGTAATACGGGAAGAGTTGGCGGATCCAGTCGTAGATCTCGTTCAGAGTCAGTCTCTTGGCTGGCGACTGCTGGATTGCCATGCAGATAAGAGAAATGTAGGAATACGGTGGTTTGGCATGGCTTAAGGTCCGTCTGTAAACTGATTTCAGTGCCGGAAACTCGGGTTCATTGGAGTTGCTTTCAGCGTATCCTTTGGGGTTTGGTGGAGGCAGTATTCCCACTGGGCTTTCAAGCCTCCCGGTGTTTCCCGCAGCCACTGAATCACACGATGGGCCGTAACTCTGGTAGTGATGCTCTGGGGGGGAATATCCTCGGGGGCCCAACGGCAGGCTGTCTGCTCCATAATACACCTGCAAAGATGAGAAATTATCATTATAACTGAAAAGAACACTATCATTAATTATTATTGTATTGAGAGGGCCACAGTCTGAAATAAACCAAGGCCTTGTGGCAAAAATCACATGAAAAAATGTCCCATAAAAATGCAATGATTTTTTTTTACAGGACAGTGAATGTTTATCATACAAATTTGCTTGCTTTTTGATCAGTTTGGTAATGCATTATTTGGGACACAAATATTAATATTAAAACTCATTAATATTGGACTTTGAGTGTGCATCATTTCCTAATAGATTCATCATATATCCATAGAGCCTAACCTTTATTTCATAACCAAACCTCGGCGCCTTGGGTAACGCGATGTAAATGTATTCTGACCACCCACCCAGCCGATAACCCCATTATCCAGCTAGTCCGGCTTTTCTTCTCTCCCTTGTTTTGTCTCTTTTTAAGTCACTCACCGTCCGCCTTTTTTCTATCTCATGACAGAGGGGTATTTGGGGGCGCGACTGCTGTTCTCAGTTGTTCTTCCCCCCCCCCAAATGGACACCGTTCTTAATAATTCGGCCCTTTCATGTCGGAACCCCGCTTTCGTGTGTCGGATTCCGAAACGCCCATCTGGTTATGAGCCCGTGCTGGGCCGATTGTAAGTCATACACGAGTGTCAAAGCGCGAGACATTCAACACAATCACAGAGTCAATCAATTAACTGCTGCGAGACCACACACACACACACAAACACACACGGTGAAAACACACGTAGGCTCCTATAACCATAGGAACGTTAACGTGACTGCGTCATACAGAATAAAAAGCTTCAAACAGTTTCAAGTCACCTGTTCTAGACTATATTATTTTAAAAGGATTTGTTCGAAAAGGATTCTGGAAAAAATACGTTTGAATGAATTAGATGAATTCTAAAAGAAAAAATAATATAGCTATAGGCTATGTTTGATGAGTTTAAGATAATTTTTTTAAACTAAAGGCCAATTTGTTTTATGCGTCAGTTATGACACAGGCCTATAAACACGTCATTAATATGAAACTACATAAATAAATAAATAAATAAAAGTTAGCAACTTATAAAATAAAAAATAAATATTAGTAGCTCTATTTGTTTGGGGGAATATATATATATATATTTACTCCCAAAACAACTTAAGTTAACAATAATTAGACGAAATAAATGAGAAATTACAGGTACATTGAATGAAATGTTTTCTGGGGAGAACGTACCTCGGTTGAGTAATATGACATCCATTGATCGCCTCTCTCACGTTTTACTTCGTCAATCATGTCTTCTGATATTCAACTAAATAATTATTTAATTGCAAAATAATGCAAAATTTGAAATAAATTATATTTAAATGTCAATTTGGACCACAGCGCATTTGGAAATCCCACACCATGTGTGTAAACTGCTGTAGGAGTCCAGTCAGGAAAGTTTGGAAGTGTGCTGCTCCTCACAGACTGACTGAGTCACATATATGAGTGCCGATCTCCCGCCCTCTGACCAGCGTCCTGCCCACCTCCTGCCCTCCTTACCGTCCATACACACACTACTACACTGCTTTACTGACTTTATTGTATTCAGCAATTACACGTACGCCTTCAATAAATAGATCATCTGAAATTTTAATGTCACAACATGGCCTGACAGTTTTAGGCCTAGCCCAAAACATTGTGTTCATACGACTTAAAGTAAACGTTCAGGATAACACAACAATGGTCAGATTATCTCATGATAATGTAAAGTTACATTGTTCAGTGGGCTCGAAATTTCTTTCTTTCTCATATCATTTAGTTTAACTTACGAGTTTGCTGTTCCACCATTAGCTTGATAAAGACTATAATTGTGGAATATATGTGAAAGCAGAATAGTCAGAAATTAAAAGAGCTTGGGGCAAAAATAACACTAAAATGTACATTTCTTTTGGGTTTTAGATAGATAGAAAGAAAGAAAGAAAGAAAAACATGAGCGTATCTACAATATAAAGGCTATGTATTAAAAAATATTATACTATTAATTTTATATTACTATACAATTCTATTCTAGGCCTAGTTATACATATCCTAAATAAGAGTTTTATGGTTAATGGGTAATAAATTCTCAAGTCTATTGATGTAATGTGAAAATAAATGATGATGGTTAGAAAAGAATTGGCCCTCAAAAGGTGAAAACTGTTCCTGAAATGATATATAGGCCTATATATAATATCCCATCTTTTTTTTTTTTAGTCTGTAAAGTTGGCATTGTGTCTCATTCAGTGGTCACAGCTCGCCCCTCTCCCTTTTTCTCCCTCTACATCTCCGTCCTCTCCATTGTGAGAGACAGCTGTTTGGCGGATTGGGGGTGTTGGGTGTCATTTTTATTGATGGAAAGCAAACATTTACTCTGTGTGCCATTTAAAAGCACCACCCTCCTCTGCCTGCCCGTTCAGCTCAGCCAATCAGAAGCCTCAAGAAACACTCCTGCTTTTACAAAACAGACTTTATGAGTTGTGTATTCATATTGTCAAAAGAAAAGTGACCAAAATATTCATAACATCCTTGAAACTTCCACAAATGGAGAGTCAGTTTTGAAAGGGAAAAAACTGTGTGGATTCCTCACATTTCCAGCTGTGCCATCATCATCCCCATGTGGAGGAAGTGTTTATCTAGTGCTAAGTGCCTCCTGCATTAGATGAAATGTTCTTAAAAACAAGGCAATTAATTATATCCTATTCAGACCTACCCAAGGTGTGAAAAATCACAGGAACTTACTGATTAAATCACCAATTGGGCATTAACACGGTAGTATATGAAGACTCTTTCTTAAATAAAGGAGCTTTTTTAACTTTATTAAATACAGTTTGAGGCTGTACATATTGCTACATATGCTACATATTGGTACCAAAAATATCAAAGGGCTGTGATTCCACCTCAGGAAACATCTAAAAGTTTCGCAAAAGCACCTAATATTTTTTCATTAAACTGGAAGATGTTGGATTGTGGTAACCTAAAGATGCTGCAATTCAATTATTTACACTAAACGCTAATTAATTGAAGCTTAATGCGAAATAATTCAAATAAATCAGCCCATTTCAGTTAGATCTTTTTTATTTCATGGAAATACAACATTATTATAATTCCTGTTCAGAACCATTTGTTGTACATTGTATTATTTTCTCCTTTTTTGTATTTCAAAACATGATCACTTGTACAACCATATGAACAAAAATCTCATGTCACAAATAGATCCATGATGACAATAAATTACACCTGTCATGCTTTGAGTTTTTAAAACAGCACTTCCTTAAATGCCAAACATTTTTCCATCATCATTCACATGTTAAACCTTCCAAGAGCAAGAAAAAAAGCAACTTATGCATAAATAGATTACTGGAAAATACCCATTTAATTCAACAGTTATTTAAAAACAGATTAAAATCAATCTGAAAACTCTTGGGAAAAAGAACAAAAAACAGAATATGATGAGCATTCATGAGGTTACATTTACAATAGCCACATAAATTACAAAACAGAACGCTTGCCAATCTGTCTAACACTGCTGAAGCAAAGGGCCTGTGAAGGTTAATACTGAAATATTTCTGGAAGTTTTAGTAACCATGATATTGAAACAATGGATGTCCAACATTTTCCCTTTTTGTCCGTTATTGGTCAAGGTAATGCAGTAATACTACTGCAGTCTGTAACAACTAAGAGGTGATTAAAGAGATGTCATCACAGCACAAATCCAGTTATTAGTACTTTAGAACGGCGAACTGCTTCACTAGTTTACACATATCGTGTATAAAATAGCCCAAATTAACAGTCCGAAGACTGTGATTAAACTGACAGAAAAGATAAGTGAGGTTACTTTTCAATAGTTGAGGCAAATACTGATACCAGTGAAGTACCAATAAAATTAGAACAAAGTACTACAAGCAAATTTCGATAGCATTTACAATGACGGATGTTGCAAAGATCTGTAAACCAGTGCTGTAATACAATAAAGAGAACAGAATTCTGTAAACAATTCTGGGCATAAAAATATTTGAAGGGGAGAAATTATTGGACATTCATGTCCATAGTCAATGTACTCTTGCTTTTTGGTCTGTATATTACAGTACAAACAATGTTAGGATATATGGGATTTGTGAGGTACATGCAAATACTATTATAAATGAAAACATATCTGTATGGGCATGAATTAAAAAAAGAAAAACTAAACTGACATCAGTTATGTTTTCTCTTAATAGTTATTTATAATCAAAAGTAATTTAGATTTACTTTTCTTTTCTTTTACTAGAACTTAAACAACATTTGTTAAAATGTCCTCTGGTGACCTGGAAATATTTTTTTTAGCAGTCCTATATCTCTCAAACCGGTTTACTTCACATCTCCTTTAAATGTAAAATGGATGCGGAATGTTGATATTTGTAAGGGTTAGATAACATCTGGGACAGAATCTACTGTGTTTTTTTTAACCATGTGGCGAGACTGGAGGTTTGTCTCTTATTTAAATAAAACTGAGGCAATCTTGAAAGCTCAAAGGCCCTGTACACTACGTTTGAGAGCAATGTCACACCAGAGGAAGAATAGGACAGCTGGAAGTCAAAGTTTGTTTAACATGTGGTGGCCAGAGACTGATGTATAGGAGGCTGGAAACAGCGAACATGCTCCACAGTAGAACTGTCTGTCTCCACAGCCTTCATGTACTTGTTGAGGATGGCAAAGATCTCGTTGTTGAGAATCTGATACTTTCTGATGCGGTCTGCCATCTTCTTCAGTGGCTGAAAGTTACACGACAAATAACGTTAAATACAGAGGTTGGCGCATTTACACTACCATTCAAAAGTTTTGGGTCTGTATGATTTTTTTGAAAGAAGTCTCTTATGCTCACTAAGGCTTCATTTATTTGATCAAAAACACAGTGAAACAGTAATATTGTGCAATATTATTACAATTTAAAAACTCTTTTCAACTTATTTCTGTGATGCAAAGCTGAGTTTTCAGCATCATTACTCCAGTCTTCAGTCTCACATGATTGTTCAGAAATAATTCTAATATGATTTGGTGCTCAAGAAACATATCTTCTTATTAATGTTGAAAACAGTTGTGCTGCTTAATATTTTTGTGGAAACCATGGTACATTTTTGTCCAGGATTCTTTGACGAATAGAAACTTCAAAAGAACAGCATTTATTTGAAACAAAAATCTTGGTAACACTATAATAATTATACAATAATAAAATATTTACAAATAATTTGCAAAGTACTTAATTAAATGTAAATTAAATGTGTAGTAAATATATTAATAGACTATACACAAATCAGCGAGTTCCTCATTCACAACACTGAAGTCGGTTGCAACTTCTGGTTCACGGAGACATTAAAGGTGCTCACCCCTCCCCTTTGGAGCACATAGAGAAGCTACAGGGGACGACACAGTCGTCGGAGAGAGCAGAGAGTGACTAGTGCTCTGTAGAGTAGTTTGTCCGTTTAGGGCTACTGTAGAAACAGGACAGCGCAACATGGCGATTTCAGTTAGGTTTAGGGGATAGAAAATAAAGTTTGTACTGTCTAAGAGAATCATTATTTCTATGGGAAGTCCCCATAAAACATGAACACTCAACGTGTGTGTGCTTAATGTATTTGTAAACATTTTAAGGAACTTTTAATACTAATGTGATTAATGTGCAACAAAGGCTGGGTTAAAGCACTTAAAGGGTTAGTTCACCCAAAAATGAAATTTCTGTTATTAATTACTCACCCTCATGTCGTTCTAGACCTGTAAGGCCTTGTTTCAGCAACACAAAGTATGATATTTTTGAGGAAATCCGAGCGCTTTCTGACCCCACATAGTAAAGACATCATTAAAATAGTCCATGTAAATACAGTGGTTCAGCTTTAATGTTACGAAGCAACAAGAATACTTTGTGCGCAAAACAAAAATAATAACTTTATTCAACAATTTCTTCTCTTCTGTGTCAGTCTCCTACACTGTTCACGTTGTAACTATTTTTAGAACTATTAGTTCTATTAGAACTATTTACGGTTAATAAGTTGTTAAGGCATTATCTAACTAGCTAATTAACCATTAACACTTTGTTAATTACAGTGACAATGAATGAAGAACTCACTATTTGTATATAGTCTATTAATGTATTAACTACAGTTTATAAATCGATTAACTATAAACTAATAGTTTAGCAAATGATACTTATTATTAAGTGTTACTAAAATCTTTAGTGACATCATAAATGTCTTTACTGTCAGTTTTGATCAATTTAATGCATCCTTACTGAATAAAAGTATTCATATCCTTTTTTAAAAAAAAAAGGATACATCTTTTTAAATACATCTTTTTTTAAATGCATCTATAAATGGTAGTGTATATAGCATCTTTGGCTGTGCTAACAGTTTCCTGAAATGAGTAATGTCATTTAAATAGTTCACGTCTACGACATGAGACACCCACCACGTTCTTAATGATCTCGTCTTTGCCGTCCTGCCTCTGGACCTTGAGCAAATGGTAGCAGAAATCGAAGAGGTCAAAGCGACGCTGCTGTCCTAATAGCACAATGATGGCGCAGCCAGCCCAGTTCAGACCATCACCGAAACACTGCCTGAAGACAAAAATACCCCAAACATTTCAGTTTTATGATTTAAACCTAAATCAAATACTTGCTTGCTACATTTTTTTTTGTATGATGTTGGCATACTCTGCAGTGAACTCATGTGTGCCCACAGGGATGCAGTACACAAACTGCATGGCACTCCAGAGGCGGTGGAACTCCATGCACTCATCCACATGCATGACGCCGTTGGTGGGGGGAGGGCCTCGCCACACACTGTCCTGCAGGAAGCTGCGAATGCGCGTCAGGATGACTTCAAACATGGATAGCCCACAGCACAGACGCTCCTTCGTCAGCAGGTCTCCTTCCCGCGCTATTGCAATTTGCTGAAAAAAAAAAGTTATTAAAAACAAAACAAAATGTTTAAATAGAAACCAAATCAACCAATTTACATACAATCCAATAAACAGATGCACAAACCTACACTAACATTCAAAAGTTTAGGGTCAGTAAGACTTAAAATTAAAAAAAAAAAAAATTATACTTTTATTCAGCAAAAACACATTAAAGAGATCAAAAGTGACAGTAAACACCTTTACAATCTTACAAAAGATTTCCAAAAAAAACAAATGCCATTTCGATTTCTTTCAAATTCATTGTATGAATGATTTCTGAAGGATCATGTGACACTGAAGACTGGAGTAATGATGCTGAAAATACAGCTATGACATCACAGGAACAAATTACATTTTAAAATGTATATAACAATAGAAAATTTATTTTTTTAATTATAATAATATTTCACAATACTACTGTTTTACTGTATGTATGATCAGCCTTGGTGAGCATAAGAGACTTCTTTCAAAAACATTAAAAACAATTATTGACCACAGCATTTTAAACAGTCATATTTATTAAAAAAAGAAAAAAAAATCTGATCAGAAATTAGAAATAAATCATGGGAAAATAAAATGATTATTTAAAAAAAAAAAAAAAATGTTTTTAGTATTTGACATTCATGTGGATTTCCCACTTGGAGACACTGTGCGCGTCACAGTTTGGGAACACCTGGCATAAATAATACTAGTGATGAGATGGCTCTGAACTGAGTGCCTCACCTGTGGGGTCCCAAGTCTCTCAATGAGGGGCACCAGGTGAAGAGGGGCATACTTTGCCTCCAGCCTCTTCATCCTCACCTCCAGTCGCTCTCCCTCTGTAGAGTTCAACATTAAAGCAAGATTTCAGAAGAGATATATTATTTATTTATTTATTTATTTATTTATTTATTTATTTATTTATTTATTTATTTATTTATTTATTTATTTATTTATTTATTTATTTATTTATATATATATATATAAAAAATCTCAGATAGCACTAATTTGTCACCTTTGATGTAGACCCTTGGGAGGATGTTCTGGAATGGTGCAGCATGAAGTAAGTCACAAACTTCTTCCTGTGACTGAGTGACAAACAAACAGCACAGAAACATGAGGAACAAATGAGAAATGATTCACACTGTTAATGAAATCAAGCTTTACATAACACAAACATCACACACAAATCAGTGTGAAAATGGGTTAGTCATAATATGTATGAAAATGTAACATTTTGACCCTAAATATGATGATATTTATGTAGCATTTATGTTGAATGAGAAGCTCAGTCTGAATGATATGATTATACCAAATATAGTATTGATAAAGGATCCAACCTAAAGGCCCAGCTATACTTAATTTTCTGTGTTCCACTCTGTAGCACACAGTTTTCAAAGTATACGCAACTACGGATGAGCGCGGACGGACGAGTTCAATATGCGCAGTGCAACTGCTTTTCTATACTCTACAATATGTCAGAGGGCGTCATTTACAGGACATTCGCTCGGAAGGATAGAAGAAAAAAAAGTAGCGGATCCATTGCATGCAAAGTTTAGAACAAGAACCATAAAATAAAATATAATATATTAAAATAAAAAAATAAAATAAAATAAAAAGAATGATATGCTGCTTTGTTTACTGGGTGATTCTATAATTGCAGGTACATTTGGTGTCCAAAGTAATTTTTTTTTCTGCTTTTTTCAAATGGTTATATTTTTAATTATGTTAATATTTTGTTACTCATTGTCATGGATCACAAGATATTACAGGCCATAACAATATAATATTTCCTGTAAAAAGTGTTTTATATAGCTGAAAATCAAGATTTCTTGTTGTCCGAATTAGTCAGTGTATTTTTTCCATCATGTATAGTGTAATCAAAATATTTCATTTTACTTTTATTTTGGTAATATTTCATTTATTTTATTTATAAAAGCCCTAAGTAGTAATTTTCCTAATTCTACAACATCAAATTGTTTAAAAATAACTTTATTTTTATAAAAATGTGTCCATAAATCTTGCGTCAATTCTGTTACCGTACCATACTTTGCCTTTAAATTGGTGGCATTATCTCCCACAACTATGTAAGATACTGGAAATGATGTCACTTTCCTTCACTGACAAGATCCAAATCACTGAAAGGTATGTGTGCTTTCTCTAAGAAAATATTTTAATTTAAAAAGTTCTTACACCAAGGGTTATTTTGGAAAACGTCAAAATTGTTACCACAATATCAAAAGGAAAACAGAATTTATCACTGGTCACACAGTGGGTTGTTTAAAGGTCTTTTAAAAATGATTTCATTAGTGCCATGTGCTCTTAGCATTTATGCTAGCAAGTGGAGTTGTCGTCTAAAAAGTTTAAAATTGTCAATCCTGTTACCATCAAACTCTGTTACCAATGTTATTTTTACACATTGCCTAATTTGTCTGTAACAGAGGTGACAAACAATACGATAACGAGTCAAAAAAGGGAGTAACTTGTGTTTGGCTAGCACTGAATTACTCAATTTTAATATTTTTTCAATAGGAATACTGGACAGAATTTCTGTTAGTGAACAGTTTTTTCCTTATATTTTTTAAATGCAAAATGTATCTCCAATTATAGAATTACTCTACTGTTCTTGGAACAGCATGTTTTGTATTGTTCTTTCCGCACTCTTCTTCCACAACTGCATATGGCCACCTAGTGGACCCTTCTGGCTCAACATTCACCTTGCGCATGCGCTGTTGTACGCACACCATCCACGCAGACACAAAATTGGGCTGCACGCGGACCCTGAAAATTACGTCATGTGGATAGTGCGTGGACCATAGTTTATCTATTTTTAATACATATTTGTTTAAGCTTTAATTGTTTTAGCGCAGTGCTTTAATGCGCATGAATTAAAATTCTCAAGACAGGATTACATGTCTAAATTCACCCCCTTCAAAGTATCACCACTACAGCCATCAAAATACCGCTTGTATAATAAATTCACTTTATTTTTAACAATTTCAAAACATTGCCCGGCAGACTTTAAATCACCTGCTGTGAGCAGCGTTCCCATTATTATGCATAGTTTCCATATTTTTGAGAGGATTATGATAGTTTTGTCCACTGGAGGTTATATATTTGTGGAATATCTGCTGGTTACCCTATTAAAGGGTGGCATGTTCTTGCATTTAACACTATTTTGTCCTTGGTCATTGCAACATGGCTGACTTTTTCCATCAACATTTTGTGCCATAAAGGGTTAGTTCACCCAAAATTGAAAATTACCCCACAATTTACCTCACCCTCAAGCCATCCTAGGTGTATATGACGTTCTTCTTTCAGGCGAACACAGTCGGAGTTACATTAAAAAATATCCTGGCTCTTCCAAGCTTTATAATGGAATGGCAGACCTGATTTTGAAGTCCAAAAAAACAAATCCATCCATCATAAATGTAATCCATACAGCTCTAGGGGGTTAATAAAGGCCTTCTGAAGCAAAATGATGCATTTAAGAAAAATATTCATATTTAAAACTTTATAATATAAAATAACTAGCTTTCGAAGACGGTTGACGCATCGATTGATGGTGAAAGAGTAACCCATGACCTGATGCATGATGTATTGACGAACGTGGAAGTGCAGAGGATAGAGCAAAACAAAACACGGATCACGAATTAGAAGTCTAAAATGAGAATTTTTAAAGAGAAATGTCGGAGGAGCTTGAGTTTGTTGTCCAGCCCTGTTTGAACCGTGAGAGGCATCAAAGCTTATGCTACTCCTATATCCGACGTCATACATCGTGTCAAAAGTTAGTCTTTTGCCGTAAATCAACGTAAATCGTAGGCCGTCTGCCGCAAGCTAGTTATTTCAGTCTATAAAGTTTTGAATATGGATATTTTTCTTACAAAAATCCATTGCTTCGCTTCAGAAGGCCTTTATTTACCCCCTGGAGTCGTATGGTTTACTTTTATGATGGATGGATGCGTTTTTTTGGACTTCAAAATCAGGTCTGCCATTCACTACCATTATAAAGCTTGGAAGAGCAATTATATTTTTTATTATAACTCTGAAAGTCTAAAAGAAAATAGAAAATAGGATGGCTTGAGGATGAGTAAATCATGGGATAATTTTTATTTTTGGGTGAACGATCCCTTTAAGTGACACAATTTAAGGTCTCGAGACTAGTGTGTTCTACATTCCAGTCTGTTGCACTCCATCTAGCTCAGCGGTAGGCAACCTTATGGCACGCAGGGGGATAATCACAGAAGCGCGTACCTCAGGTTGTGTGAATGGATTGTCGGATCTGTGCGCTAGCATGGGTTAAAATCCCACACTTTAATAGCATTTATAGCACCTAACTTAATAAAACGGGCTGTGTGACTATGCGGAATGATTACCTCAAAATGCATGTCTGTATGCAAGTTTGAGGGACTTAAATTAAGTACATACACCTCTTTAGCTGTTGTCAAATGCCAGTGATTATTCCTCCGTGTGCCAACGTTGGCATGCGTGCCATAAATTGTCGATCCCTGATCTAGCTGTTTTTGAACACAAGAATGGATCATGTGAATGCCTGATGCCCAATCTACCAACATACAGATTAAAAAACATAGTTTTGCACATCCCCAACTATAATATGTAATGTGAATTACATTAGTTTCATTATACCTCCACATCAAAAAGATTGATAACACTTTACAATAAGGTCTCATTTGTTAACATTAGTTTATGCATTAACATTCATGAACTAACAATGAGCTATACCTTCTTACAGCATTTATTTAACTTTGTTAATGTTAGTTAACAAAAATGCTCATATTCATGTTAGTTAACAGTGCATTAATTCATGCTAACATAAAAATGTTGATCTTAAGAATGTATTAGGAAATGTTGAGATTAACATTAGCTAAAATTAATAAATGCTATAGAAGTATTGTTCATTGTTATTTCATGTTAACTAATGTAGTTATGATAACAAATGAAAACTTATTGTAAAAGGTAGTGTTACCAAAACATTTATTAAAATAAATAATTGGGCCCAGAATATGGAAGTTTGTTTCTGCCTCAGAATAAATTTAAAAAATGACTTTTTATCTTATCGCAATTTATTTTGGACTTCATAAGTCGCAACTGTGAGTTTGAATTTCACAATTTAATATCTCATAGTTCTTTTTTTTTAACCAGAATTGAGAGATAAACTCACAATAGCGAATTGAAAAAAAAAGTTGGACAAGCTTCCATACCAGAAACATGACAAATATGGAGATTTTATATTTGTTATGAGATATTGTATTAAATATTACTGTGGCAGTTTGTGAAAACCCTAAATTAAAGGTCTTATGGCAATGACCAGTTTGAGAGGTACACAAATTTGAGAAAAAAAAATAATCATTCACAATAATAAAACAAGCACCGAACAACACCCAAACAAGAAGAGAGAGAGAGAGAGAGAAGACCAGAAGAGCACCCTGACAGAAACGATGTTAATGAGAGATCAGCGTGCAATGATCATTCGACACATTCACTATGCTTCAGAGAGAGACCCAAACAGAAACAGGCATCAGAAGAAGTGAAGAGAAGTGTATGGAAGCAGATGTGCACCAGTACGTGACGTCACAGGCAGCCAGAGAGGAGTCGTGACTGCCATGAAAGCAAGGAAGACTTCCTTTGGAGGAAATAATCCTAAAGAAGCCTCTTAATATTAACCCAGTGGGCACGTGTAGAGTCCAAACATCACAACAGGGCCAGACGTTCGCAGCTCCGTATTACATTTCAAGTTTTAATCTCTCGTCTCGGTGACGCTAACATCCTTGAATCCATGGCAGAACACGGCACAAAAGTGACTTAAGAAAAAGTATAGAAACCAGAAAGAGTGTGCGTTCAGTCAGTTTGTGATTTGGTTACATGAATGAGGCCTAATTCCTTACCACCTGTAGTTGTTGCCAGCGTGTAATGAGAAATAAAGTTGCTTTTTAGGGGCAGATGGCAGCAGTATCATCCACCCACATACTCGTTAACATACACACAGTAATTCATTAATTATTCACATCCAGAAACACACACACACACACACACTCCACAAATTCAAATCTGCCTCTTTATGCAGCTGATTAGCAAAGCCAGGCTGAATCAAGTCAAGGATTGTGCCTTGACAGGACCCTTTCATGATAAACATTATAAAGTATTTCCATAAAGAATATCATCAAAATTCATAAGAAAACAAAGCATTTTATGAAAGACTGACCTGCCAACTGTGGCAAAGTATTTTGAGTACCACAATAGTGTAATACTTGCCTCATCATATATATCCCCCACTCAACGGCATTATTCAACACATAAATTGGCTATGAAATTACAACAACAATAGAATTGTATATTGTTGAGCCAGGGTTGCCCCTGTAAAGATTTTGTTTTTTTAATATCAGCTTTAAATTGTGGATTTCCAGTCAATTTTAGCAACATGCACACTGTTGTTTTTTTGTGATCCATTCCATATGAGTACACAATAATAATAATAATAATAACAATAATAATAACAACTAACAATAACAATAACAACAACATTTGTGTTAAATTCTAAAAATTAAACAATATTACTGTAATAGTACTGTAAAAAAAAAATATTGTAATATTTTTACAGAACAACAGTAAAATTACAATACTAATATTTATTTCCATGCTTGATATTTGGGAAAATGAACCCAGACCTATGATCGGTCAAACTCTCCTTTTGTTTTTTCGGCAGGCTATATGCTGCTGCCTCTTGGTGGACTCAAGTACTGCATGTGCACAATTGAACACAAGGTGTCACTGGCTTTTTGCATAGAGTCACAAATCGTACCTGGGTACTTTGAGGTCAAAATGCGTACTTGATACTCAAAATACATACAGGTTGGCAGGTCTGAATGGCTAATGCCAAATTAGAAATCAGCTTGAGATGATGAGATTTTAGATCAATTGATTAGGAGTAAGTGATAAAAGATAAACTCAGCAAATACACTGTCATGCAAAGAGAAAGAGGAACTCAGAGGGGGTCTCACCAGAGCTTGCTCAATGAGCAGACAGAAGAGGATGGCATTGCCCACCTCCCTCAGACTCTGAAACACATCTGTCTTGAGCTCAGCGTATTCAATGATGTCCTTCAGCTGATGGTGGAAGAATTCCAGGATGCCTGACAAATGTTCCACATTACATAACATCAAAAACAATCAAGCTAGATCCACTGATCTATATTAATGAGTGGATTGCTCATTGCATTCTAAACTGACATCTTACGATTCCCTAGCGACAGAGGGCATCATTATTACAGCCAAAACATTGACCTAAGAATCACCCGATTTGTAGCGTATCAGTTGCACAGGAATAGTTTTTCAGATATATGTACGTACATTAGTTGATACTTCAAACATTATCTGTAGGGTTTATGGTCTTTTCAAGCGGATGTGTCTACTGCACACTGTCGAGTGTGTAGTAGGAAACTGACCTAACAAAATAGATTTCTTTATGCATGTAATTACACAGAAATTGATCTGAATATACATTAAATATTACAATACATACAAATCACCCATTACTAAATTGAACTATATTAATTTTAAAATGGTTAACCATGCATCATCTTGCTTGGAAATAAAGCTTCATGTCTTTAAATCCATATGCAGTCAGCATAGTTTATAAGAATAAAGAAGTATGTGAAGCATGTATATTATTTCCTGATGTCTTTGTTGATCAACATCCACTTCAGAAATCTTGGAAACCGTAAAAAAAAAAAAAACACAGGTCTGCTCAAATTCTATGGCTTTTTACTAGCATGACAGGTTGCATAGGAATTAAGTGTTATTTGTATATATTGCTGAATTATTTATGAAATGTGTAATATAAATGCTGAGGTGTCTCGTCCGTCAGCTGATCTGATATCCACTACTGTAATGAAGATTAACGTAACTTAAGCAGAGGAAATTCCCGACTTTAAACAAATAACCATTTAAATGTTTAGGACGTTTGCGTTTTAAAAATGTACAGAGAGACTTGTAGAACTTGACTTGAGAAACTTGTTAGGTAATGTTTTCTCATTAAAATCAGATGATTTCCTATTAATTCAATAGAATGTGAGGGAATACCAATATGGCGGCATGGTGGCTTCACTTTTTATGATGTCATGAGCAATCCAGTCATTTATATAGATCAGTGGCTACTGGCTAGATCTGACATTCATATGCTTAATTTACAGCCTTTCAATCTTAACAAGCTACACAATATGCTTTACATATGCGTTTTACAAAAGGTTTTCATTAATTGTATTAAATTGACAGGCTTAATATAATTACAGTTATGCATTTGAAAGACACTTAAGTTTTATTTATTTATTTATTTTTATTATTATTATTATTATTATTATTAAATCTTTTTTTATTATTGTATTTGTCTTTAACATAATATAATATACACTCACCTAAAGGATTATTAGGAACACCATACTAATACTGTGTTTGACCCCCTTTCACCTTCAGAACTGCCTTAATTCTACGTGGCATTGATTCAACAAGGTGCTGAAAGCATTCTTTAGAAATGTTGGCCCATATTGATAGGATAGCATCTTGCAGTTGATGGAGATTTGTGGGATGCACATCCAGGGCACGAAGCTCCTGTTCCACCACATCCCAAAGATGCTCTATTGGGTTGAGATCTGGTGACTGTGGGGGCCATTTTAGTACAGTGAACTCATTGTCATGTTCAAGAAACCAATTTGAAATGATTCGAGCTTTGTGACATGGTGCATTATCCTGCTGGAAGTAGCCATCAGAGGATGGGTACATGGTGGTCATAAAGGGATGGACATGGTCAGAAACAATGCCCAGGTAGGCCGTGGCATTTAAACGATGCCCAATTGGCACTAAGGGGCCTAAAGTGTGCCAAGAAAACATCCCCCACACCATTACACCACCACCACCAGCCTGCACAGTGGTAACAAGGCATGATGGATCCATGTTCTCATTCTGTTTATGCCAAATTCTGACTCTACCATCTGAATGTCGCAACAGAAATCGAGACTCATCAGATCAGGCAACATTTTTCCAGTCTTCAATTTTGGTGAGCTCGTGCAAATTGTAGCCTCTTTTTCCTATTTGTAGTGGAGATGAGTGGTACCCGGTGGGGTCTTCTGCTGTTGTAGCCCATCCGCCTCAAGGTTGTGCGTGTTGTGGCTTCACAAATGCTTTGCTGCATACCTCGGTTGTAACGAGTGGTTATTTCAGTCAAAGTTGCTCTTCTATCAGCTTGAATCAGTCGGCCCATTCTCCTCTGACCTCTAGCATCAACAAGGCATTTTCGCCCACAGGACTGCCGCATACTGGATGTTTTTCCCTTTTCACATCATTCTTTGTAAACTCTAGAAATGGTTGTGCGTGAAAATCCCAGTAACTGAGCAGATTGTGAAATACTCAGACCGGCCCGTCTGGCACCAACAACCATGCCACGCTCAAAATTGCTTAAATCACCTTTCTTTCCCATTCTGACATTCAGTTTGGAGTTCAGGAGATTGTCTTGACCAGGACCACACCCCTAAATGCATTGAAGCAACTGCCATGTGATTGGTTGATTAGATAATTGCATTAATGAGAAATTTAACAGGTGTTCCTAATAATCCTTTAGGTGAGTGTAATATAATAATTAGTTATTATTATACATAATCTTGGGGAAAGCTGAATCAGACTGATTACAGTCAGATTGACTAAAGCCCAATTTACACTTCTGTGTTGAGCGTAGCCTGCGGCGTAGCCTGACGTGCACCTCTCCAAAAATGTAACAACGCGTCAATTCTACGCGGACCGCAAGTGCTGTGATTGGTCTGCCAGAACCCCTCCCTCAGGGGTACACATGCTCCCTCTGCATGTGTAACTGCACGTCGGCGCAGACAACGACGCAGGAGTATGAATGAAAATCGACGCGTAGCACAGAAGTATAAATCAGCCTTTAGAAAGCATAACTGAAGTGTTACTAGTCATACCGCATTAGTGCTGATCTCACCTGGTGAGCCGTACTCATGGCGAGGTAGACGGCAGATTTTGGGCATCACCTCTATGAGTGTCTTCACATACTGCAGAATGGTGCCTTGCAACTAGAAGATAGATGGACAGGACAAGTGAAGAAAATAAAAAAAGTGCTCTCTAAATTGTGGCAAATATTTAGTCCCCAAAAAAAAAAAATCTGATTTTATGGGAATGGAATGGCTAAGAGAAAGAGAAAATACATGTACACTAAGCAGAGAGACAAAATACCAAGCTTTTGACTATCTTGAGCAGCTCCTCCATCACCACGGCGATGCCCTGGTAACCAAGAAGACGGCAGATTGTTTTGAAGTGTGGAGGACCCACAAAGTTCCTGTAGGAACTGTAGATGTGGGAGTAAGCAATGTTCAGAGGCTGAAAAACAGAGCGAGAGGTTTATAAATAGACATTAGTGTTCTCTAATACACTATGTAACACATTCAAGTCTTTGGTTCAGTCTCACATGAACTAATCATGTTGCTTACAGACCTTGGAGCCATACAAGTAGTAAGGCTGGACATTGGCAGGCTTGTCCCTCTGAGGCTCCTGGGTGAATGGAATGGCTGTCCGCACAAACCTGTTCCGTGAGATTCAACACATTTGAATCATCTAAAATGAACCACATTAGTAGGGATATGCATCTACAACTTCTGTTCACTGACCTGTTGGTGGAGCCATTGTAACAGTAGTTTGGTAAGAAGTCAAAGTTGAGTTCCCAGAAGACGTGCAGCGTGATGCGCCCATATGGAGCAGACACGTTGTGGTTGGCCTCACGGAACATGGCGTCAAAACTGTCCAGGGTCATGTGCTTAGAGAGCAGACGATGAGTCAACCGGTTGATTTCCATCAGCCATTCAAGCTCCTGAAACACACAACCAAAACTATTTCATAAATCCTTAGAGTCTGTAAATTTCTAAATCATAACACTTTTGTCATTCTAATATTAACCCTATAAAGCCTACTGTATCATATTTTATATGATTTCAAATTTCTAAGGCCTCTAAATTGTCAACATGATCAAAACTTTGCCTTCTCTTGTCTGACAGTTTGTAAAAAAATAAAAATAATAATGTTTAAAGTAAAATGCCTTTTAGTAAAATTCTAAAAACATCCCTCTTAAGGTTGTGGTTCATGTCATTTTGCTGTGAAATCTTTACTGTTTTTTTTATAAAGAAAATGTAAGAATAGCGTTTATATTGTTAAGTAATATTTCAAGATGAACACTTACTGGAATTAAGCAAATTCAAGCATATTTTTGTTTTTAGAAATATCATGTTAATTGACAATTACCATCGCACACCTGTTGGTAATAGATAGGTGCGTAGGAAAGAGGATAAAAAAAAAAAAAAAAATCCAAAAAGCTCAAAAGTTTCTACAGAGCTTCGATCATAAAACTATGCATTTAAATATCATCTTACTAAAACATAATTGGGAAATATAGAGAGACAACTGATATTTATATTAGGGATGCGTATACAACATATCGTTTTCGTTATCAATCCAATAAGAAAATTTGGCCGATATATTCAAGCCGATATATAACGTAGCCTTTTTTTTCCTTCAGCTGAGACACTTGTGCGCTGTCCGCCATGATGGTTTTGAATTGCTTGAAATATGATTGGAATCACTTCGAAAAGGAAAATACACTTAAGTGCACCACAAATCTGTAATATAGGCTACATAATTATAATGAGAAGTTGATTGTAAAGGAATGTTGTGTTTATCGGCCAAAAATGTCATATCGGCGCATCCCTAATTTATATGCATGTTATGCAAGTAGTCTGCTATACCGTTATAAAGGTCTTATCATAAATATCAGCAACTGCACCAAATTGAACATACTGAATAAAACGTAAGCATTTTTTGAGTGCTATTCTCTCATATATCATACTATATGAGCCATAAAAGCCTGATGTATAAAATATGATACTCTACAAAAACACATATGCAAACTTTTTTTTCCCCCAATAAAATATATATATTTTTCTAATTATTATTTCATACGTCAGGCTTTACAGGGTTAAACGGATAGTTCGATTCTGTCAATTAATTTCTTCTGCTGAACACAAAAGATGATATTTTTCACAAAAGAATATGGGCAACCAAACAGTTGATGGCCCCATTGACTACCATAGTAAAATACTATGGAAGTAAATAGGGCCCCATCAACTATTTGGTTACTGACATTCTTCAAAATATCTTTTGTGCTCAGCAGAAGACATTCATATAGGTTTGGAACAACTTGAGGGTGAGTAAATGACAGAACGGGTAAGAAAATTGTCTGCAAGTTTTTCACTCTGAATAAACAGATTATGGTGATAAACACCAAAAACTGAGAGCATCAGTTTCTCACCACTATGGAGGTGAGGTCCTCGCTCTCAAAGCGGCTGATGGCCTGATCCAGAGATTTGTACATGGCTGCTGAGATCCTCTGGGTTATCAACCTGTTCAGGTCAATGGAGCGACCCAGCAGCTATAAAAAACACAAATATGTTATGTAAATTAATCTTTACAAAGGATCCAGAGTGAAAGTAAATTTGTTATTCATTAAAACTGCAACACACATACTTGAAGATCATAACTAAGAGATTGAAATGCATTTATTACCAATTATTTATTCACTAAATAGAAAAGCAATTTTGAGTTGCCCATTCAAATGGTAGAATTGTGTCACACCTGCACATGTCTCTGTTTGAGCAATGTCTCGTAGCGGTTTGAGGGTGGGTATGGAATGATCACACCATAGTTCTTACACTCCGCACGGAAGCGTTTGTCTAGGAGGACACTGAGGAAGAGAAAGAACCATACAAACCATTCAAAGATTGAAAAACCATCTAGCAGACTAATGTCCTTAACTAGCATGAAAAACATGCTTACATTTAAAATAAAGGAATATTGTTACCTTCCAGCCATTGCTTTGTAGTAGGCAAATATCTGGTCAGCTAACTTGTATACAAACTGATCAAAACACAGGTTGACCTTAAAAGAAAAAGAGATTGCTTTAGTATTTACTTTATAAGAGATATTTCTAAATGGAAGTCGTATTAACAAGTGGGTAGATAAATCTGTGACACTCTACCTCTGCCTCTATCTCATCATAGAGGAACTGCTTCTTAAATTTAGTGAGGGCATAATAACCACTGTCATTATAAAGGTCCAACGGATACAACACATATCTGAGAGGAGAGGAAAAAAAAAAAAAGATTTCTGTCAAAAATGATACATTCAGACAGACACAATTGGTCAATGTTCATATACACTACTGTTCAAAAGTTTGGGGTTGGTAAGATTTTTTTTTTTATGTTTTTTTTTAAATAAGTCTCTTATGCTCATCTAGGCTTCATTTAGTTGACCAGCAATGCAGTAAAAACAGTAATTTTGTGAAATATTATGTAAAGGATAATAATGTACATCCAGCAGTCGGGGAAAATAGACTGCAACAGGGTCATTATTATGCAGCATTGCGACAGCCATTACCTGAGAATAATTGCTCTTGGAATATTGCACTGACCAATCAGAATCAAGCATTGCAAAGAGCGCATAATGCAAATGTAAAAAAAACAAGAACAATTTTCTATTTGAATATATTTTAAAATGTAATTCATTCCTGTGATGGCAAAGCTGAATTTTCAGCATCATTACTCTAGTCTTCAGTGTCACATGATCGATCCTTCAGAAATCATTCTAATATCCTGATTTGTTGCTCAAGACACATTATCAATGTTAAAAAACATTTCTTAGAATAGATTCTTAGATCAGGATTCTTAGAATAGAAATTAAAAGAACAGCATTTATTTGTAACATTATAAATGTTACTTTTAATGAATTAACTGCATCCTTGCTAAATGTATACATCATCAATTTCTGTCAAAAACAAATAAATAAAAAAAATCTGACTGACCCTAAACTTTTGAATGGAAGTATAACTTAATAACCAGTATGAACTATGTATTTGGCACATACTCCATCATGGAGGGCTCTTTGGTCTCCAGAATGTGATCAGTGAGGATCCAGGGCATGGACATCTCGATGGGGAACTGGATGCGACGGCCCATGGTGAGCTCCAGGAAGAACTCTCGGAACCAGAGTTGGGAAAGATCACAGCACTGCTGTAGGGCTTCTGATAGCCAATTATGAGAGAACGAGAACGTCATGAAAGGAATACAATATTTCTCTCAGTCTATTCTCTTATGCCATGAAAATCACGAATATACACTAAAGATGATAGACTTGCAAAACAGAAAAATGTTACTGCTGTCTCACCACTAAAGTTCAGAAGGTGGGTGAAGAAGAAAGACTGCTTGTGGAAGTCCTCGATGGCCTGAACGATGGGGCCATCCAGACTGCTGCGGAGAGTCTTCTTAGAGCCACTTTTATCAGCGATGAGAGACTCCAGCATGGTGCGCACCATATAGAGCTGCAAGACAGGAAGGATCACTTACTCAGAAACAAACTTTGCTTTACAGACGATAAAACACTACAAATATCATTAAATATCATCTATGTTGCAAAAATTATTTGACTGACCTGTGTGCTTGAGGGGCCAACAGCACGACGAGGAACTTTGATATCAAAGCCCCCTTTGGGGTCCTTCTCTCCCCTCAGACACGGGTCATTAGGAGGTTCTCTTGCCCCTTCCCAATCACAGATGGTTTTACGAATAGCCTGAAGAACACTACAGGGAAGCAAGATGATAAGTAATGCCTCAAAAAGTATATAATTTTTTACTTGGTGAACTTCTTACCTAATGAGGACGTTCTTCTTCTTGCGCACTGCCTGTCTTAGTGGCTCTCTCAGGGTCACTTGTGCAAAGTCCTGGAGGGCGGAGTAGATGGTGTGCCTGATGGCCTGGTTGAACACACTCTCCATCCGGCCCATCAGAACCTGAAGTCCCTTGATCATAGCAATGACCTCCACCAAGGCAAACTTCTCCTCGCTGGTGTAGTTGTAGCGAGTAGCACGTTCATACTCCTCAGCTGTGCCCGGACAGTCCTTATTACAGAATTTATCGGTTGGGTGGACCAGTTTCCAAGAGTACTAGAGGAGGAGAAGATGGTTGAAACGCATGACAAATCAAGAAGTGAAATGCTGAAAACTGTTTGCACAATCTCAGGCGTACCACTTCCATGACATGAGTGCTCCATTTGGACAGAAGCTGCAGTCCTCTGAGCGCCAAGTCAAAGAGCTCCCTGTATTCCTCATCAGACTTCTGACTGTCCAGTCCAGAGCCAGTCACCACCTCACTGTTACTGTAGCGCGCCAACTCAGAGATGAAGCGGATGTGGTCTTCTCTGATCTGCACCATCTGCTCGCACAGGTTATACTGCGGACTGATGCTGCTCTGAGTGCAGGTCCACCTGAGATAGAGACAGAGATAGAGACAGAGATAGAGACAGAGATAGAGACAGAGATAGAGACAGAGATAGAGACAGAGATAGAGACAGAGATAGAGACAGAGATAGAGACAGAGATAGAGACAGAGATAGAGACAGAGATAGAGACAGAGATAGAGACAGAGATAGAGACAGAGATAGAGACAGAGATAGAGACAGAGATAGAGACAGAGATAGAGACAGAGATAGAGACAGAGACAGAGACAGAGATAGAGACAGAGAGACACACACTACCATTCAAACACTTGGGGTCTGTAAGATTATTTTTAGAAAGAAGCTCTTCTGCTCACCAAGGCTACATTTATTTGATCTGATCAGTAAAAACAGCAATATTGTGAAATATTACAATTTAAAATAATATTTTAATACATTTTAAAATGTAAGATGGCAAAGCTGAATTTTCGGCATCATTACTCCAGTCTTTAGTGTCACATGATCCTTCAGAAATCATTCTAATATATTGATTTCTTGCTCAAGAAATATGTCTTATCATTGCTGATTGACGATAATTTTTTTGTGGAAACCGTTTTTTTCTTCTCAGGATTCTTTGAACAGAAAATTCTAAAGAACAGCATTTGTTTTGTACTTACTCAAATAAGAACGGAGTAATATTAATTAACTATGTGTACTTAATATAGAGTTGCGGTAAGGGTTAGGTTTAGGGTTAGTTACTTGTAATTATGCATCATTTACTGTTATTACTATAGTAAGTACATGTAGTAACGTGTAACTACGTTACCTTAAAATAAGGTGTTACGAAAAACTTAAGTATTAATTTCTTTTTTTTAAAAAAACCTTACTGACCCTAAAGCTTATGCTAAGTATGCAAGCTCAAAAATAACCGTTTACTTTTCATAACCAGTCAAGTAATGCTGAAAAGCGAACTAGTATCACACAGAAAGCAACCCTAATGCTTTTAATGCATGCAGGACATCTTTATTAGTAGACTCACTTGGATTTGTTCTCTTCATAGTGGGCACTTGTTTCTATGTACCGTGACAGCTCGATCTGCATGTCTCCAAACAGGGGCACGACCTGGAGCTGGGAAGCATCCAAACAGACATTACAATCAGAGGATTAAAAAAAGGGTCAGTTTTCTTGAGATTTGTCTTCACCTTAAAGAACTTGTCAATTTTGCTGAGGTTTATCCTTTTCTTTGCATCCAGCTTATAGATGTTGCTGACATTTCCATCCATCAAGTACAGGCCAAAACCCATGACCTGAAACATAGAGCCGTGCCTTAATTTGTGAAGTTCTCTTTCAGCCGAGTCTTAAAGGCTTCAGCAGGAATGGATGTGCTCACCTTTAGCAGCATGTGTTTCTCACTGGGGGTCAAGTACATTTTGTTCTCATAGTAATCCACACAGATGTTGACAATATCAGCCAGCAGCTCCTCATAACCTGGGATCACCTCCAGCTGCTGGTGCAGACACTGGACAAACATCACACAAAACAAAACACTGCATGTCAATGTCCAAATGAGAGGTGAACATAGAAGCTTTGGGGGAAGGCAAAGTTATCCACAAAAAAAAACAAAGATGTTCAGGATGTTCCACACCCAAGTATAGCTTCAGAAACTGTATGGACCACATTTATGCTGCCTTTCTGGTGTGTTTTTAGCCTTTATTGGAGTTTAAAGCCTCACTGAACTGCAAGAGCTGAACAACTACTTGAATAATTAAAAATGTACAGCATACAAACTGGGAATGACATGAGAAATATAAAACAAAGTTAATATAGAATAAAAAAGGTAATGTACATTTTGGGTGAATTATTCCTTTAATGTAAATATGACCATATTTGAAGTTAAATGTACCTGTGTAATTCTGTTGTGATTGGCTAAAAACATAGAGAGGTTTTGGGACTCCTGGATGGACTGTGGGTCAGCCATCTTTCTCAGGAACTGAGCCGCTCTGAAAAGAAGAAATAGTGTCATCAAATGTGTGTTTTATGAAAAATCTGTAATACTCTGCATGACTCTGTAATACCTTTTGTAAGCAGAGTGGTCATTTTTCACACTGCATTTCATATTCTTCAGTTCATCCAGCACAGCAAACATGTTGATGAATTTTCCTAAAGTGAGCAGGTAGGCCTCGGATACAAAGTCCTTCCGGCGTTCAGCGTGACACAGTCGCTTTACCTCGCTGCAAAAACGTTCAATGGCCTTGCGCTAGAGGGAGGGATATCAATGTTAACGCAGTGTACTAGTGAAATGTCATGATTCTCAATACCAATTTTGAAAGCACTGCAAAAACTAATATGCTATTTATCACACTCCTTTATTTGAAAAGTAAAAAATTAATAAGTAAACTAAATTGCATGAAGTCTTCAAGTATTTCTTAATAAAGTTAACATTTCTACAAGAAATAAAAAAAGAAATCTTGCCAGTATTGTTGTTTGATGAACAAGACATTTAAGAATGAATAAATAAATAATGAATAGAGTTCAAAGATTATTATTCCTCTCTCACCTGGAAGTACATGAACTTCATGAGTTTGGTGACCTCAGGTTCCAGCACCTCCACAGTCTTCTCATAGATCTCCACCCGATTTGGCTGTTCATTGCACTTCACCTGAGAGGCACAAGAGGGCGACATTAAAATGGCTGGATTCAGAACTGAGATTATAAATAATGAGCCTTTTCCTGCAGTTAGTGCAGGGCAGTCATGTTATTGAACTTGGTAATTTCAATTGTATCTTTTAGATAAATGAAAAGGGGTTCAGACTCAGAAAAAGGTGGAGAGCATTCCATGTAAGACAAGACTTAACACACACAATCTTTTGAATGCTGGCACTTGGCAGAAATAAACTTCACTAAATCTATAAATATGTACATTTTTACACTAGCATGTTCATACTGAGTTCCTCTTTCGCACTACGATACACCAGATAGTAAAACTGTATATGGGCTAGTAGGCCAAACTGTGCATGAATTTTACTGAGTATACGCTCTCATTGGACCACCGCAAACTGCATCAGATGTCGTGTGTGTGTGTGTGTGTGTGTACCTGAGGAATGGCTCTGGAGCAGCTCCTCCAGGTGTACAGCATGACGGCATACTCATGCCCCTCCTCCAGCATTTCATTCTGAGAGAAAAAACACAGTTTGAAAAAGAGGAAAAAGAACAACAGCTATAGGAACCACAAATATAAACTCATACGAATCCTGTGTAGATGTGCGGTTAATACATGTTATAACCTGTTGGTATTCACCATTATTTTCTGAAAGAATTCCCAGTGCTTACAAGGCAACAATGACAGTGTGAACAGTTGTAAACCCAATTATAGACAGAGGGAGAAAGTGAAAAACTAACACGGCAAAACTAGATTGCTCCATTATAATCATCAGAGCACTTGTAGTCTAGACAGTTTTGTTGATTAGAGTGGCAATATGCATTCAGTGTAGACCGAGTCCCTAATTATGCTCCACTTTCCATTAATAAATCATGTAACCTGGTTTCCTGCCAATCACAATTCAGCAAGAATTACAATTAGGCCTTTGCAAAACTGACTAGACAAGTCATCTAAGGGTACGTTTACACAACAACGAACAATGTATTAAAAATTAAGTCTTCCCTTTGCGTTGTTGAAAGGTTTTGCAGACGACAATGATGTCAAAATGATCCGTTCACATGCATCAGTGAAAACAACTAAAAACGCTGTATTATGCATGCCAGGCCAATATTTGTCGATGTCACACTGTAAAGAAACATGCAGTACACACCTATAGACTGAACACGTAATACGCACACGCATGACGTCACCATTTTCACAAACTGGCGTTTTTGTCGTTTGCATGGAGACGATAACACCGTTGTTGTGTAAATATACAGCCAAAACGGATAAAAGGTTTTCCATTTTTAGTTGGAAAAGGTGTCGTGTAAACACTCCTAAGTGGTTTCGAAGATGTCCTTAATGATTAGGCTTGTTACAGCATCAACTGATCCTGATTAGACTAGTTTGTATTGTTCGGAAACAGTTGGATGGAAAAAAACAACAATACAAAAGCACCCTCTTTTTAAAATATAAAAGGCATCAAGTATAATAAAAGTAAGTTTTATAAATGTGTGTAAAATATTTTTCTGGAAAATATTTACTTTATTAAGTTGACCCCATCTCTTTTATTTGTATTTTATCGGTCAATAGAATTGTGAATTGTTTTGGGAGGGGAAAAAAAAATTTGATTAATCTAAAATTTTCCAATCAGCTTTTATAAAGCATAATTAAATCACAAAAAGGTACATTTTAAATTGACTTATTTAGCTTGTTTTTTTTTCTCTGAACTTTTCCCCATAGCACCCCCTTGTGGCCCCTTGGTAGTCACTGGAAACTCTGCACCAGTCGACCTTACTAATCAATCATCTATGAAACATGTGAATGGAGTCTGCACATTAAGCAAGTTGTATATTAGTAAGTATGAGGGTATGATTTCAATAGGCCTGCATTGTTCACCTTAAAAACACTATATATACTCCTAATTCCAAGTTTAGAGATGCCAGATCATTCATCCAGACCTACAACTATGCGCTCATTAGAGCTTTAACAGAAGGTCGCTGAAGCAAACAGGACCTCCAGTCCTTGAGGACTTCTCTATTTCTCTGACTAACATGTGCTACTGTTTGACAGTCCAAGCACATCCACGAGCCACTGAGCTGTGTGAGGAAGAGGTGGAGTAGATGCTTCAATCTCAATTCTCTCAAGCACAAACCCCAAACCCCCACAGACACAAAACAGTACAAAACAGCAAGCATAAACAAGACAAGGGTGGCATTGTGAAAAGGTGTTTGTCCTGAGCTCTACGCCTCTGCTAAAACAGAATTGAAACTGATGGGGTTTTGATATAGCACAAAACATGCTGAAAACTGTTGTACTGCTTAATATTTTTGTGTAAACTGTGATACTTTATTCTTTGGATTTTCTGATGAATTCAAAAGGACAGCACTTATTTGAAACAGAAATCTTTTGTAACATTATAAATGTTTAATTTAACCCACCCTAAATAAAATATTTAAAAAAAACAAAAACATCTTACTATCCACAAACTTTTGAATGGTTGTATATTTTAATATACAACATAAAACAACTGTATTACTGGCCAACACAAATGCTGATTCACAATTTAAAAGTGATATTTTAAGGTTGATGTATATGAATTGGAAGTATCACTACTGTACTGTACACTGACAGTTTACATGTTGAAATTCTTTTTATTTATCACAGTACATAAAAATATGTTAATGTCTTGGTGATTTTCTTTTGTAAGTGAAGCTTTGGGACAGGAACTGCACTGCTCAGGAGCAGGGCTTATTTAAATATCGCTGTGGCAAAGAAAAGCCTACATCAGATAAACTGAATGATTGTTTCTGCTTCTCAGTGCTCTTCTGATAAAGATATCAGGAAGAACCATAAAGAGCGGCTTTGTTATAATGCAACATCCTTTTGTTATTGCTGCCCTGGTCACATGACCAGCCATCCTAATGTGCTGTTTCACAAAGTGTCCTTCTACTTACCATGCTGGAGTGAACAGTGGCCTGTTCAATGTAGCGGGCAATACCAGTGACAAACGCATTTCTGTCCTCAAAGTTGGTGTCAAAGTTTGCCTAGTAAGAGACAGAAGGCCAGCAAAATTTTACAGTTAAGTGTGAACTCTACTACAAATATTGAAATGCATTTGCATTAATGCATAAGGGCCTGTACCTGGTACATGATGGAGGATGGTGGGGGTTCGATGCATGGCTGCTGGTCTGGGAGGGGAAGCTCCTCCAGCAGGTCCACATTGGACAGTGCATCCTCCAGGGTCACGTGGGTTGTCATGGCGACACAGGTTCACTCACAAAACAGCCCAATCTGAAGCAAAAATAGACCATGAGCTTCAACATCATCAGACATGGATGCTGCACTAAGCACGTCAACTCTGTTTGAGTGAAATGCAGTCTATAAAACATTGGCATTTGAAATGGGGAAAAATGTCATGACTTTAAAGAAATCTCTCTAGTTTGTTAAAGTCTTTCACTCGGTTTCACTGGTGGAATTCAATTAGTCTCAAAACACAAGTGCAGCTGTGGCTGCCAGCAAATTCCAAAAGACATTATTAATTAGGGCTGCTACAGATTATGTACATTAATTAAACTAATATATAATATAGGGATAGGCGATATAACCCAAATCTTATTCACAATGAATAATTTTATTTCACGATAACAATAAGCTATAATCACAATATAGTTATTTCTGCTTGAAATTAGGTTATGATAAGATTTTAAAACACAGATTTTGCCATACTGTTATTCTGGCATTACTGAGATACTATTATATTATTTTATTAATATTTTGAATTCAATTAAATATTTATGTTTTCTGCTTTAATTTTAGTTGGAAGTGATTTTGTTGTTTTTATTAGTTTTGTTGTTTTTAAAAATGTGTGTATAGTTTTTAATGAATGTTTATTTCAGTTTTAGTTTGGAACATCAGGTTAATGAAAGTTTAAGTTTTTTATATTTTATTTTATGTCAGTTAACATTTATTCATTTCAAGTAATTAAGTTTTTTTTTAATGGTTTTAGTTTTTGATAACTATAAAAACACTAATGCTATTAAAATCTATATATTTAATAATGTGTGTCAAATAATGTTCCTAGTCTTTCCTTCCTGTGACAGAAGCTACAATAGTTTACTTTCAATTAAATGGAAATTAAATTTAATAGTTTGTGTAACCAAATAATAACCGGGGTGGAAATTGGACACACTGTGTGACTTATTTAATAAACAAGCCAGAAATACACATTGACTCTTATTTTGAAATGTCTATGCTTTATTATTGCAGGACGCT
Source organism: Rhinogobio ventralis (assembly GCA_039654625.1). Taxonomy (NCBI): domain Eukaryota; kingdom Metazoa; phylum Chordata; class Actinopteri; order Cypriniformes; family Gobionidae; genus Rhinogobio; species Rhinogobio ventralis. The sequence goes on from CM077198.1 coordinate 18,506,250, forward strand.
CATTCAAATTCAGATGAGGTGGATAAAATATGCATTCTTACAACCATATACAACATATTACAATATAAACACCATAAAGTAAACATTGCCATAATTGATCAGCATTAGTTCATAAGCAATCGCTTGGCATAAATGTGCGCTATTCATTGATTGCGAACTGCTCGCGAGCCTGTCAAACACACAACAGCCCCACGTTCAGGCTTTGCTCACATTTATTTAATGAAATCATAGCCTTTTGAAGTTTAATAAATCACATTAGGCAGTATCGCAATTTATGTTTTTCCATCCCAAAATAAAAGATGCCTTAATGATCATTAAGACGTTTGCTATTCCATTTAAGGTATTGAAGACTTTTTATGAACTTACATTTAAGGAATCTGAGTCAGGAAGTGTGGTTTGGTATGGTTTGTATTAGACCCAGGTTTGCTTGACTGTGGCCTGAACATTTGGCCTCAACATTTTTGTTATGCTACAGCTCCAATAAATGTCTTTCCTCTTGAAAATCATTTTAAAACAGACCTGCAAATGTTTTGCAATACTAAACCACATGATTAATCGGTCCAGAACAGTTGATAAGTGAAACTAGTCTCTACAGGCACCTATCAGCCATCTGTCCAAGGAGGCTGATTTTTGATCTTTACCTTTATCAAAGCTGGACAAAGCAGTAGGGAAATATGATGTTAGCTTGACCATTAAACATAGCACATGCAGGAAGGGAGATCGCCTGTTGTTACTGTGGTATTAAATATGGAGCAGTACAAGGGTTCACTTATGATTAACAGAAACAAACAGGAACGAGGTGTGGAACTTAAGTGTGAACAAATGATAACACGTCACAGCAACAACACACAAAATGAAGAATGTGGAAACAGAAACATTCAAGCAAAATTACCAAAAATAATTGTAATGTCTGCAGACTTAAAAGCGACAATAAATGCAATTGAAAAAAATACTTTTCCAACAGATTTTGGGGGAAATCAACCTACAAATGGCTTACTAATAGTTGTTTCTCCACATTAAGCTGGGATAAAAGTATTTGAACATAAAAAATTACACACGTCAGCTTTAAACTGCACTCTCAACAGGTTTGGTGGGCTGAGACCAAGTTGGTGTCAGATGGTTGGAGGTCACAGCAGAATCACATGATGGAATCACTGTCTCAGATCTCTCAGAGTAGCTCAGTGTGGAAATAACACTTGAGCACAATGCTGAAAGCCACAGAAGAGGCAACATCGATGGCCGGTTTCACAAACAGCTTAGACTAGTCTTAAAAGTTAGTCATTTTATTTATTTATTTAAAAAAAAAAAAAAAGTCAGATATAAAAAAGGTAGTTGGTCAAACTAGTTCTTAAGACACAATCTTAACATAGAGGCCAAGTTTACGCAACTGTCCCCTGGTCTTAACAAGCACAATCTAGGCCAGAGATGTATGGCAAGTCAAATCAATAAAAGTCATGTTACAGAGTCAGTATGTGGTGCAAGCAAGGAACATCTTCCAATAAAAAGCCCATGGTTAATATGTCACTTGCCATTTTTCTTGTTGGAGTACACATCACTAACAAATGCATGTTCATCTGCTCTACAGCACTTTAACAATACTGATTCAACCATTGCTTTTGTAAAAGGGTGGGGTTTCCTTTCAGCATTTATGTATCTCACAATGTCATGCAACCATGTACAAGAAGATTTTCTATTTAGACAACCGAAGCAAATCTTACACAAGTATAAAGCTGCTACTGTGCTTAATTCGGCAAAGCTTGTTCAAGTTCTGCCCTGAAAGAAAAATTAAGCTCAGCTCCAACCTAGTGAGCTGTTGTCATAAGAAATCCACAAAATCGGGTCTTCATTAGGACCCCAAGCGATCACATTATCTAAAAATAATAATTAAAAAAAAACTTTTAAATGGGTACTTCCTTTAGTGCCTGATAATAATTCTTACAAAAATCATAGATTTCTTATGATATATGACATTTTGAACTACATTATAATGACCATTAATGTCTCTTTTAGTTAGCCTAAGTACTAGCACAGCATTAAGATAACCAATTAGCCTGCTTAGCTTGCAACACATTTGCATATACCCACATGTATTCGCAACGATCTTTAATACAATAGATAAAATCATTACATTTATTAAAAACATGATGTTTAATTGTTTATCAATTTTGTTATTTATTTACAATTTATCAAGTGAAAGAAATAGCAGATACAGTAGTAAGCAAAATACATATTTTACAGACACTAATGTTGTTGGTGTATACGTAGTATAACTATAAGTGGAGACCTGATTTCGATAGTCTTGCTGCCTACACAGGCAGCATACTAGTCATCATGGAACCTCATAAGCGACTCATTTGGAACGCTCTACATATGCAGCACCACATAAATACTCTGCTTGAGACTCATCTCACAATTGAACATACATATCACACACAACTAATTAAAATAATTCATTTTAAAATGGTCTGAACTACTTTTTTATTATCTAATAAAAAAAAAAAAAAGCTTTTAATACACACCTAATGCAGGTGATTGTATCTAATTGTGTCAACACATAGATATGGTCTGCATCGGATCAAAAATAAAAAAGCGGCTGTACTATAAGCCCTGGGGGTTTCTGCACATTTTAATCTGTTGAAAAGGATCACGCGAGGTGGTGTGAGACATGTTCAGACTGATAACAACCTCAGAGCTGAATCATTGTCATTCAAAAAGGGACTCTTGGAAAAAACATCCATGACACCACCACGTTCCAAGCGGAAGAAGTGATCTGACAGGAAGGGGGAGAAAGAGAGAGGTAGACACTGTGCCTGTGGGAATGGATGCTGAGATACTAGAATAAACTTTCCCACAATGGCTGATTCCCTTTTGTACAGTGGGATGAACGGTCTACATTCCTATACGTTATGTGAGCATGACAAAATTAGAACACCACTGACAGATTCCTGGGCCACATGCCTTTTTCACTGAGGGTGTTCACACCTGAAGTTCGGTTCTCTTGGTTCTTTTGGTCCAGTCCAAAAAAGAAAAATGATACATTTAGTCCTAGTGTATTTAGTCCGAACCTAAAGATACAAATCAAAAACAGCTTTTATGACGTATATTTTGCAACTGTGGGTACATGCATATGATGGTTTTTTTTAGCTGAGAACTCACAATTTGTCATAAGAGCTTATAAAATGTGTAAAGTCAAAACAGCACTAGAATTCCTCTGTTGCAGACACACAAACTGATATTTGCTGCAAGGAGTCCACGGTTCTCAAGCCTGTACCGAAATGTAATGGGCAACATAATTCCTATGACAAGAAGAACCAGGTATGCTTGAGCATTCTGTCCTTTTTAGGGTCCATCTTGTGACATCACGTCCTGTTTTTGGTTCGTTTAGATGTCTTTGGACCCTGTTGTGTTCATATTTCAGTTGAACTGTGCCAGAGTTTGTTTGGAAGCGGAGCATGGGTTTGGATGGCAGCGTTCACACTATTTCAAATCAATTAAAAAAAAAAAAACACAACAGAGCAACTGCACCAGTTTGTTTTAATCGAACCAAACCGGCCAAATATGAACACACCCTGAAATGCTAAAAATATGTGATAAAGGCTATCATTATATAAGAATGGGATTGAAATCCATACTATTTACATAATCTAGCCCAGTGGGTCTTTTGACTCCAAGGCCCCACATTGTCCACAACAACATTCAAAGACCCCATGACGTTTCCAGTTATTCATGATTTAATGTACAAAGATTAAGGATACGCATTTAAAAAAAATATTTTTTACTCAATTGTTTCCTGATATTATACATTTTAGAGCTTGGCAAATCTATTCATAATACTTATGGAGATATTAGATTTTAAATGACTTTTCCAGGCCTGAAAATCCAACCTTTATAATTCTTTTAAAGGGACTAAATATCTAAATAGGACTAAATATCACATAGTTCACATAAGAGCACTGAAAGAGTGTCACATTTGGGTCACACCACTCGGTGGGACATTATACTCCCGCCCTTTCTGCAAGCCTTAAGCTACAATTACTAGATAGGCAGGCGGGACATGTAAATGGCTGACTGAAAGAATCTCCCTTATGTACAGACGGTACACACTGAGACAACCCCTCTGCTTACTCTGCCTGGACTGGTCATGATTGCATCATTCAGTCGTAATTTCCTGAGATGAAAATAAATTAGGCAAATGTGGTTGATTTCTGTCAGCAGGTGAAGTGACTCATTATGATGAGTACTGTACACCATGTATTTTAACACTGAATATATTTGCAAGCAAAAACCATTCAAATGTTTTTTTTTAGTTAGTATTCAGGAAACTAGTGGTTCATTGTTCCCTTCAAAAGGCACATGTGCATAATATACAATGTGTAAGTGATATACATGAGGTGGTTCAACATGTCTTTATGCACAACACAGGATGTTGCAGAATGTTACACCGTTAAAGTTGGCATGAAATGAAAATTCACTCTATCTGCTTTCTAAATGCATGTTATTGATCTTATTGTGAATGAATTGTCAGTGCATGTTTCTTTTTTCTTTAGCTCGTAATTTTAAATCAAAATAGCATAACTCCACCTTGCACTGAAACGACAGACTTCGCTCTGGTGACATATGCCAGACTTCTCCAATTATTTTGTCTACTTTTTTTTTTGTCTACTACTCTTTCTAACCATCAACTGCAAGCTCGCATTCAGATCAGCCTCCATCCAATCAACAACCAATTGATAGAAGCTAAATTTTTCTCATTTTCGCTAATCGGCTTCTCTGAGTCGGATGTCTCACAATACAGAAGAAAAAAATATTTTGCCATTTCCGTTTCATCACGACTTTAAGATTTGGACAAAACAATTTCTGATTTTACACAGCTCTCTCGGTGATTAGTGATCAAATATATTTATGAAACAACGACCACTGAACTGGACATTTGACAGCTGACCATAGCAATATACTGATGCTGCTACAGCCATATCTCTAATATCACTCCGCGCCGCGGTCTAGCGCAGCGCCCTCTTGCGACTCAAGATGGTTATTACGAAGTCAGACTTCAGACTATAGAAAAATGGCCTCAAGTTTTAATTTTATTCAAATAAAACTTTGATAGATGAATAGAAGCTCTGATAAATTAAACCATCACTCGGAAAAACAACGAACCGGTCAAAGTTAAACAACAGAATGAGAGAGAAAGTGATCATTTTAGCTGCATATGTAGCCTACATGGAAAAATTAACTTGGATAGCTGATTAATGTATAAGGTAATATTATAAAACTGCTGCAGTGTTCGTCTTGTTGCTTGGTCAATTGTAGTCTACGTTGTAATGGACTATTTTTCTTAGCGGAAGGGTAAAACTAATATAAAAAAATATTTTCGAATCATATCAGTATTTCATGCCCATGTGTGTTTTTTTTTTTTTTGTATTCATAACTAGCAGTGTAGTAAGCAGGATAATCTACAATATGCTGGTCATAACCACACAATATAGTTTATTTTGCCCGAGAGGCTGAAAATGATCCCTTATAAATGACTAAATCACTAAACCCCATTTTACAACATAAACACTCAAAATATGTGGCCTTAATCATAACATGAACAAATTCCATCCACGCATTTAAAGGAAAAGACAAGAATCAGTCATTTAATATGACACATCCCAATTCTTAATCATCAAAGGCGTCCAAATAACTGTTCGGTTGGCTATATCCTAGCAACAGCCCCCAGTCACCGGACACCAGCGTGCGCTCGACAGCTCGCGGAAGGAATGGATAAAAACACCCTAAAATGTGCTTACAATAGAATGAAACTCCACTGCCAGTTAAGTCATCTAATTATGCACTAATGTAAACAAATAAAGATAAAGCGCGTTAGATCACATATGATATGTATGAGATACGTGCGCGCACCCCCCTCACCCCACCCATATAGCGGAGAGATGCTATCTGCACCTCCATCATAATAAACCTTCACTAAATTAGTGTAAACATAATATGTGCTGTCTTGAAGAAAAAAAACATACAGCTGTGAAAATATGACTGAGCATCATGCTCGGGGAATAACGTTACACGCGCAGGTTGGTGTCATCATCTCTCGCGCTCCGTCGAATGAACGCTCTCATCTCTGTAATTCATTCAAATAATCACATGTACCTACCTGCTAATTGCATGTCCGCTCCCAACTAACGGGCGGTCAGTGCAAATCGGGGAGAAACAGTGTGAAATAGCGTTTGCTCGGTGTAGTAGAATTGATGCTCTGGGTTCGGTCTCTATCCGCTAATCCACCCCACACAAAGAGCAGAAAATGGCTGCAAGTGCATGCTCTTAAAGAGACAGGCATCCATTTAAAACAGCATCTCTGTTGTGAGTCATCAGTTTACATCCGATTTTTAGAATTCTTCGATTTATGCAGGCCTATTAATTTTAGTATGATCATGAACAAAGTTGGTAAGACTAGTGCAAAGTCTAGATCATTTTCTATGAGCATGGTCATAAATTTGTATTGACTGCTGTACTTCGATTTATGATGTCATTAACAATGATGTTACATTTATAGGATTATAAAGAGCCTAATAATATAGAAATATACTAAGGTGTATTTTAACTTTTTTAATAATGGGCAATATATGCATTCTGGAATTGATCTTTTACATTTATGAGGGCATATTTTCTAAAGCAGATAAAAAACAGCAAATAATTTTGAATAAAAAGCAATATTTTTTTACTCAGAACACAATTCCTGTAATTATAATATCAAATCAACATCAAATGCAGAAGTAGCTGTAACAAATATATTTACATAAATACATTTTTAAATAACTTTAACTGGGAACTCGTCCCAGGCTCTGTGATGAAGGTCGTAGGGTTCCCTGCACAAGGATGATCATTTGGGGTCTGTTGCATCTAAAATATTGAAAACCCAATTGCTCTATGTAAAGTCTACTCACTGGAGCCAGGGAAGAGTGAGTCCCAAGCCCAGGCCTTGTGAATTTTAGTGACAACCCTTTATAACTGCATTTCTGTTTCATTGAAGAAGAAAAAGAGTTTCACTCTAGAAGCACATTAAATAAATATACATTTATTTGATGCCTATGGCCCCAAGCTGCATATACAGTGAACATTGGCATGCTGGAGTGATTCTATTCAGTGCCGTTGTCACAGTAACCAGTGAAGGCATTTGTGACACTATGGACCAATCAGCAGGAACAGCAGGTCTGCATCATTTTCTCATACATGTGTGCAAGTTATAATAAACAATCTGTAGACTTGAATATTAAAGTAGTTTTAATATAATCAAATTTCATTAACAATTCAGCTCAATTAGAGTATTACTAATTTGTACTTAATTTAGGAGTTTATTGTGCACAAAAATTTATGCAAACTAAGGAAAGCACCACTGATAGAATCAGTACGAAGATATAAATTTGACGTTTTGTTGAATATGCAACAGCCATAAACTAAAAAGCAACATACAGTATTTACTGGTGGATGAAAATAACATGGCTCATGTGTGCCTCCTAAGGGACAGAATTGTGTTTGCAGAAATCATGCATGTATACAGTATAAACACAGGAAATAGGGGTGTAACCATACACAAAACTGACTGTTCGGCGTACCTCGGTTTTGAAGTAATGGTTCGGTACAGGTTCGGTACAGCAGGGAGAGTTTTTTTTTAATTAAACAGTGGTTTACTGAACAAATTGTGTCTGTCCTTAAATTAATTCTTAAAGATAAAAAAAGCTCTGCTAATGCTGTAAAGTGTAAACTATATAGGTAGCTCTTACTTGCACATTACTATAATGTAACAGAGCCCAAATTAGCCTAAATTCAGTTGCTATTTATTTTTAGATATAATAATCAACACTCAAATAACACTTTGTATGCAAACATGTAAACTTCACATAAGGCAGTTTTGCATTAACTTCTAAATTAAAATTAAATTTATAAAATTATGTTTTTACTCCAATTTGTTGTTGAAATGTAATCATTTATACACAGTGGCTGTCATTTTCATGACAGATTTTTTTAAACATAGTTTACATTAAATAATCAAGACTAACAGGTTTAGTAGAATATAATGAATATATAGACAAGTATAGTGCATATATTTAGCGAAAGAGTTCATTTCTCTAGTGAACTAACCAGCTGTGGACACTGAATGACTTGCCTGAGGTAAATGTTTACAAGCTGTTTTATTGACGTCTTTTCACCGTTGAAACACTGATAGAGCGAATTGACATCACATTAAAGAGCGTCAAAACGGCATATTGTTTGAATTTTGTGATAAAATGGGCAGATTACTTAATATGTTTGTGTGGGAACTCGGATTGAAGTAGGCCTATGTTCCGTCCGTAAAACAAGCCTACTTTTAACTGTTAAAGATTGTATTCGGTACCGTTCGGTACACACGTGCACCGTACCGGAAGTCCTGTACCGAAACGGTTCGGTACGAATACGTGTACCGTTACACCCCTAACAGGAAACCCCCTAACACCTTCAGTGGCATAATGTGAAATAAATCATGAAAATAAAAACAAATCAGTACAAATAAATAAAATATACAAATAAATACAATATTTGATTTGTACAATATACAGTATTTTCATTTACAGGGATAATTCACCCCCAAAAATTTAATTGTCATTATTTACTCACCCTCATGCCGTTCCAAACCTGCTGAAAACTAAAGAAGTAAATTTGAAGCAGCTTGTTTCCATATAACAACTGTTCATAAAACAGTTCAAACAGTTCAAATTTTGGTCTTTTCCTCACACAAAGATATAATTTTGCTTCAGGACTCTCAAAATATAGCTCACAAGTGTCTATGGTCCTTTTACAGTGCATTTTTATATCTAAAATGTGCCTATAGGGGACATTTGTATCTAAAAAAAAATAAAACTGTATAGGCTACAGGTTTGAAATGATACAAGGGTGATTAAAATCACAAAATGTTCATTTTTGAGTGAACTGTCACTTTAATTCAAAGGCAAAGGTGTGATCAGGATCAAGGTTCTTGATCAAGGCAGGCCAGTTCATGCAGAAGCAGAGCAAACGAGGGTCGATCCTCAGGTTTCTGTTAAACAAACATTGTTGTGTTTATGTTGCCGTGGCAATAACGACAGTAATGAGACTCGTAGGCAAATAACTGAATAAACAGATCAGGACACAGAAATTGCACCTGCTGTGAATTACATGAACAACAAAAGAAACACAATAAGAAGGTTTACATTAATTGTGTGTAAAATACCCTATATAATAAATATTTAACACTGTGAAAGAAACAAAATTATAAGCTAAATGGGAACATGACTAACTTCCTCAGAGGGCCCTATTCACGAGAACAGGATTTCTCAGTAAAACAACCTTTATGGGGCATGACGTTATATTTTATTAATATAGAAATAGTTCAAGGATAGTTTGTTAAGATCATTTGCTATACTGGAAAGCTTCTGATGCTGTATGTGGTAGACTCACCTCTTTCCAGCTCCACTGCATTAACTCGTACACACTATGTGGACAGAGACGGGGTCTCAGGAGCCGTTGTCTGGCATTTAGGGCCTCCACTACTTCTGCATTACTACGGTTATCATAGGGCACACGTCCCTCACTGTACACCTCCCACATGAGCACACCTGAAAAGGGATCGTCAATGCATATTTAGATAAACTAAATATGTGGATAAAGCTGAGTGATTAATTTAAAATGAGCTGATTTTTTTCTGATTAACCTTGTCTAGTGGATCAATATGGACTCACCAAATGACCACACATCTGATTTGCTGCTGTACTTCCCGAATTTGATCACCTCTGGAGAGGACCACCTGACTGGAAATTTGGACCCATAAGAGCTGGTGTATTGGTCATCTAGGACAAATCTGCCAATACAGGTGGGAATGTTCCATTACACTTAGTGACATGGGTCTCTGAAATATTGAGGCAGTACTACTCACCTTGTCATTCCAAAATCTGCTATCTTCACCACATTATCTTCAGAAACCAAACAGTTTCTCGCAGCCTGTTAAAAAAGCAAGATTTTGGAACAAATGCACAAAGGTTTGTCTCGATAAAGCAAGAAATTGACTCATTAAAGACCCTGTTTACACCTACCAAGTCTCTGTGGATGAAGTTGGAGCTCTCCAGGTAGGCCATCCCCTCACTTACATCCAAACACATCTCCAGCAGGACCTCCTGGGAAAGACAGCCTTTTTTGGCACGTAAGAAGTCTGTTAGGCAGCCATTCTCCATGAATTCAAATACCAGATAGATGGGTGAGCGCTCAGTGACCACACCATACAACTGGACCAGCTTATCATGGGACAGTTTCCTGTGGAGGCAGGCAATGAGGGAGCAATACATTCATGACATTTTCTCATGGTACTTCGGATTCATACCTAGTCATGAAACACACAGCATGAGTTACTCACATCATAACTTGTGCTTCCTCTTTAAATTCTTCCTCTGACATGAAACCCTCACGGACAGTTTTAACTGCCACCTGCCGGTCATGCCAGCTTCCCTTCCAGACCAAACCAAACTGCCCACTGCCCAGTTCCTCACTTAATATCAGTTCATCAGGGTGGATCACCCATTTATCTGTAAAAGAAAGGTTTACATAAATTAAAAAAACACACACACACTACAGTTTAAAAGCTTGGGGTTGGTATAACATGTTTTTGAAAGAAGTCTCTAATGCTCATCAAAAATACAGTAAAAACTGTAATTTTGTGAACTATTACTATAATGTAAAATAGCTGTTTTCTAATTTAACACATTTTAAACTGTAATTTATTCCTTTGATGACAAAGCAGAATTTTTTATTACTTTTCATTACTCCAGTCTTCAGTGTCACATGATTCTTCAGAAACCATTATAATATGCTGATTTGCTGCTTAAGAAACATTTCTTATTATCAATGTTGAAAACAGTTGTGCAGCTTAGTATGTTTGTGGAAACCGTGCTACATCTTTTTCGTGATTCTTTGATGAATAGAAAGTTCAAAGGAACAATATTTATTTGAAATAGAAATATTTTGTAACATATTATAAATGTCTTTGCTGTCATTTTGATCAATTTAATGTGTCCTGCTGAATAAAAGTTATGTGTTTCTTAAAAAATTATACATTTCTTAGTGATATATGCTGTACACTGTATTCATATTATGACATTTTAATGATGAAAGACAAATACAATTTTACTTTACTGCTGGAATTTTACCTGAAGACAACTCCTTGATCTTTGAAGAGTTTGGAACACTTCTAGACACACAATGCCTCAATCTGGTAATTAAACCTGCCACAAAAACAAGGAGAAAGAAAAGATTCTTATGCAGTTTCCTTCAGCTTAATGATGATGTGAATTAACATTCACATTAAAGGGTAGCTACTATGCCCCTTTTTACAATATGTAATATAAGTCTCAGGTGTCCCCGGAGTGTGTCTGTGAAGTTTCAGAATTTCAAAATTCCTAACAGATCATTTAATATACCATTTTGAAAATGCCAATTTTTGTTTTTGAGAAAAATTAGCTGTTTTGTGTGTGTCTCCTTTAAATGCAAATGAGCTGCTGCTACCCACCGCAGAGGGCGAAGTCTTCATAGCTCCTGAACACACAAATGAAAACTGAAACATGATACATCTGTTTGGTTTTGATGATCATCTCTATCCCGTACAAACTCACGAGACATTGCAGTTCCTCATCATCATGAAATATTATCACCTGCATGCATTTTAAAGCCATATCACTCTCAACTTGAGCACACACATCCGACGCATGCGCACAGAGAGCTTGACAGTTTAATCGCAACAACACATGAAGGAGAACTAATCTAATGCACACAATGTTATGTCAGAAACACACAATGTTCACATGAAAACATTTGGTTATGTCTGTGTACGTAATATGCATCAAGTACAGAAATCCTGTGTGTATATTAGATCTGTGTAACTGAAAGCAGTGTAATAGGCTATACAGTACCTACTGCTATATATGCTTTTAATATGAATCAAACAACAAAAGATAAACAGAAAATCCCTCACTGCTCTTGACTGAATGAACTTTAGTAGATTTATTAAGAACATTCTTACTTGAATGCTCCGGTTAAATCAGGGATGCAAACACATGTATGGTCAAAAAAAGAGAGAGGTAATCGAAGCCCTCGCCCCGCGTCAAATATCCAGATACTTACATTGCCACCAACCCCTGCCATCCCCGGCCCACCCTATAGGCACATAGAGTAAAATGAAATTCTGAAAATCAAAATATACCGACACTAATTTGAAAAATTCAATTTCATTTTTTATTCCGAAACATAAACTCTTATTGAACTATCTAGCACTACTTCTTGCTTTACTCTTTCTTCTCTTCTTTATATTTATATATAAATGTAAATAATTATGTATATATATATATATATATGAGCCAACACAAATAATATAAAATTACAAAATGTTTATTGTAAACGTAATGTGCAGCTTTTTAATTGGGCAACAAAGATATGATAGATACGAGAGAACAAGATAGGCTTTTAATAATCTTTCAGTGCACAAAACCATAATATGAAACGCTTCAAAACAGAGCGGCACAAAGTGCTTATGCGCATCCCGGGTGCAGTATTATGGGCTTAAAGCAACATGGAGTCTAGTGCGCATTAAAAGTTCACGGCACAAAGAGAAGAGATGTTGAGCGCACAAATCCTAGTCTATAATGTATATCTGTCCAGCGGTTTACTGATCATTTGTTTTAAATTCCAGGTATTGTGCGTGTGATGCTAATTAATAGTCCTTGGGTTGTCACCCGATAGCGAGTAGCCTACAACATCGTTCAGAAACAGCTATAAACTCCAGCAAGATAAACTCATGATAAACTCATTTTATGCAAATCCACAGCCCTTTATCTACATATCAAGTATAATAACGGGAATATATCATCTTGGAGAGACGAGTTTTTTCTATTAACCTTAATTGAACGATGTAAATATTTTCTGTCCTTTACATTCAGCTATGGAATGGCTTTAGATGACTTTGTACCAGCAAATCATAATATAAGAATTATTGCTAAAGAGGATCATGTGACGATATATATTTCTGATGATTATTTAATTATCACGACAGGCCTAATCTGAGCATGTGACTGACAGTTTTGTCGACAGATGGAGGCGGCAAGAAATTTGACGGTGGCGGCCGTCTCGTAATTCTCTATGCAGGAAAAACCCTGTAAACATTATAAACCAAAAATATCCTTAACTCCAGTGATCTCACCAGTTGCCAGTAAGACGGTAAGGCGCGGCGCCAAACTCTGGTCTCAGGCAGAAATTTGTTGCAGTGGAAGATACCATAGATACGCATAGTGAAAGATACGCAGCAAGAAACACTAGTGGTTCACGCTTGCGCGCATACTGCTGTTTTGGCGCGCAGAATTACTGTTGGTGAAATTATAATCAGACCTAATCAGACCCTCTCAGACCCCTCTGTGAGCGGGGCCTGTGAAATGTGATGTCACATTGCCCAGAATATGCAAATGATTGTTCTGAGACACTGCTTATAATTTATGGAGATTAAAAAAAAAAGGAGTGGGTGGATTTTTACTATTATAGGGTGGTTGTGTACACACACTGCCAACACACATTTATGTTCAAAAAGTGAATTTTGCATAATAGGTGCCCTTTAAGATCTAAAGCTTTATCAATTCATCATGGTGCAACTTTTCAGTTTTTTAAAAACATTGCCTCTTACAGCAAGACGCAGCTAATAGCATATCATGTAATGAACACTATTCAACAGAAAAGCTTTTAATATAAAAGCAACTTAAGTTTTTTCTTAACTTACCTGCCGGATTGTGTTGGTGATAGTGGATGAGCTCCGGGATGCTTGAGAACAGGTATTTCTCAGCTAAGAAATACATGACCTTTTCACCTTCTCTCTGTACTTTGATCTGGTAGTGCTTAACTAGGGGATACTTCTCTCCATTAGACCTGCAGATGAGTGACATTCATCAAAAAACATTAGAATTTTATTTAAGATGAAATATTGATTGGACAAAATGGTAAGATATTTCTTTGTAAGTGATTGTAAGTAACATTTTTTTCATTGCAAAGTAAGTGTTTACCCTGAAACTCTGGAAAATATTGACACGGTGTGTACACCTGCATGTTTAGAGTCACGAACCATGAAACCCCCGTCCTTGTTCTGTAAATTAAACTTATAATGTTAACCATAAATTTATATTCATGTAAATATTAACCAATATGAATACCAAAAATTAGAAGGTATACACAGACATATGATTTTTTGGTCAAATTGGTATAGATAAATGTGTCCATGTATATGTTGTACTAATACTCTGTGGCAGAGTTACTGATAATGATTAGGACATGAACTGTTTCAACCCTCACATGTATGTCTGAATCTCCTCTCATATTTAAAACATAACACATAAGATCGTCATGACAGGAAACATGGCACAGCCACATTCTGGTTTACGGTCTGTAGATTTCTGTTTGAACTCTGCACACTTTTGCCTGCAACGTCTGCAGATGTTGCTCTTGCAGGTTTGCAAAGAACCCCAACTTTCTGCAATGCCCAAAAACTGTGAAATGTACTGAAGTGATGCACAGATTTTGACTAAGTGTTTAACACAGTTAAAGTTTACTGTTATATGACTTCATGGAAACATTAACTGATATTATAAACATCATTTGAGTGTTGTTGGCTGCCTTACTTCTCTCATGAGTAACTCCTCCGCCTCTGTCCGAGTTACGTCCTTATTGTACCACCTACAAAACAAAACAAAAATTACTGTGTGCTTAATCAGTCTTTAATTATGAACTTAAGAACTTTTATTAAAAATGTTTACATAAGTTGTATTCTGTAACATACAGAACTTACTCAAATTTCTCAATGTTGTTTGACATTTTTTCTGCAATATATATGCACGGCACAGAGCCAACATTTCTGTAAAAGGAGAGAAAAGAGCACTAAAATCTTTACTTGTAAAAGATTTAAAAGCCTCTGTTACAATTCCTTCCATTGAGTTTTTAAAAAAATATTTTTTTCACAATTTTGGCCTTTATTATGCTAAAATAAATTTAATCAGCTTTATATAAAAGGCGCTCTATAAATGACTTGTTGTCATTGTTTACACTTATACAGTTGCAAGAAAAAGTATGTGAACCGCTTGCAGAATCTGTGAAAATGTGAATAATTTTAACTAATAAGAGAGATCATACAAAATGCATGTTATTTTTTATTTAGCGCTGTCCTGAATAAGATATTTTTACATAAAAATGTTTACATATAGTCCACAAGAAAAAAAAAATAGATGAATTTATTAAAATGACCCCGTTCAAAAGTTTATGAACCATTGATTATTAATACTGTGTGTTGTTCCCTGGATGATCCACGGCTGTTTTTTTGTTTTGTGATGGTTGTTCTTGAGTCTTGAGCAATTAAACTGCTCAATGTTCTTCAGGAAAATCTTCCAGGTCCTGCAAATTCTTCAGTTTTCCAGCATCTTTTGCATATTTGAACCCTCTCCAGCAGTGACTGTATGATTTTGAGATCCATCTTTTCACACTGGACAGTTGAGGGACTCAAACACAACTATTAAAAAAGGTTCAAACATTCACTGAAGCTCCAGAAGGAAACACAATGCATTAAGAGCTGGGGGTGAATATAATATATATAATAATACATATATAATATCTATCTATCTATCTATCTCATGAGTTTTTGTGCATGATATTCATGACGGCGAGTGCAAAGGGTGTGACATTTTGTGTAATGATCTCATTTGGCAAATGTAAAACATTTATTCATTTATGTTTATGTAATGTGTCAAACTTCTGAATTCACATTGGAGGTGTTCTTTTACAAGGCATTATGCTAAATCTAACACAAGACTGCAAAAATTGTTTTAGATATTTACCCGTCTTTGTCCCTCACAGTCCACCAGTTCGGTTCAGAACAGTCTACGATAAAATACTCTTCATCTTTATGTAGAGGCAGGTCTGTATCCTCTACGGGGCTGAAATTCCTCAAAGCCACAACAATCCTGTCCTCTGGATCTGAAGATCGTCGCTAGAGGATCAATACAGACAGCTCAATTTACATAATCTCATCCAAACACTGTCCTGATTATACTATACCTTTCAACAGCAAAAATCACAGAAACATTTTAATAATCACAAATGTTTAAAGCTAATTAAAAATGTTAAACCTAAAGATAAATAAAACATATTGGCCTGGTTTCACAGACAGGGCTTAGAATAAGCCAGGAGTTCCCTTACGAAAAAGAAGTATACTTCAAGATCATTTTTATTAAGTATACTTTTATTAAGTATAAATTTCAAGTATTTTCAAGATGATCAAAACATAGATAGTAGATCGACTCCATCAACACCCCCAAAGCTTCACAATCGCTAACCCACTCTGGGTTGACATTTCATTCGTAACGTTAGGAAGTTTATATGATGTTTAATATTTGATTATCCAGATTAGCCAGACAATTCAATCAATGGTGGGGAAAGAATACATTTTGAAGTAAATTCCTACACTACCAGTAGCCTAAAATTCAGATACTTAGAATTAGGTTGGAACATATGTATTTTCTTTATAAATCAATATTTTCGAACAATGTAAGTTTATAAGACAGTATGTAAACTATGAGAAAAAAGATTTAATAGGCTACTCAATTAAAAGTGTAAACACAACTAAGACAAGTATACTTAGAATATTTAAATATACTTTTAAGTAGGCTATATCTCGATCAAATAATTGATTAGGCTACAAATATAGGCCAAATATACTTTCTGTCAGTATAAGTATAGGCCTACTTAAGTGCAATTTTAAGTATAGGCTATATTTCTGAAAAGTAGGCTACATACAAAATAGACTGAAAGTATACTTTCTTATTTTTTAGTTTAAAAGAAGTATACTAATAGCACACTTGAATAAACTTCTTTTTCATAAGGGTAGGCCTTAGTTAAATTAAGACATTTAAGTAGCTTTTTTAAAAACATTACTGAAGTGCATCTTGAGACAAAACACTGGCACTGACATATTTTAAGATATGTCAGTGCAAGTTGCTTTCAGTTAAGACAGCTCAAACATGCATTTCAGTCTGGGTCTAAGTTTAAGCCTTGTCTATGAAACCAGGCAATTAAGTCTAAAATATGCCATATAGACCAACATAAGCATGAAAGTCAGAAACACAGAGACTGAATGACAAACCGTTGGATCTGGAGTTGGGGGAAGTGGTTTGGCTGTGGGATGAAATGAAACAACTATTAACACTATGGAAAAAGACTCAGATTCGTCATACTCCGCATTATGATTACTGCATTCATATATTGTGGAGTGACAATAAAGTGATTTGATTTAAAAGGAGGAGCAGCTGTTTTACATATACTGCAAAACGTAAATGAGCTTGCACCTCCATTGGGATAGTATTCACTGCATCCAGTCGCCAGCTTCTCTGTCTGATGACAACATCTCCATTTCCCTTCTCCCCAGAAGTCAGGATGGTACTTCAGAAACAAGTTGTTATTTTGCGTTGCTTCATAAGTTGAAGAAATAACATAAAATACAAAAGATAAAGTACATTGACGTGTCATTTAAACAACATTTCACTCTACAATGAAAACACTTATTTTTCGTGAATCACTTTCTGTAACAGCTGCTCACCTTCTTTCAGAGCTTTGACCCATTTTAACCTGCAGTCGTTGTCTGGAGCAAACACATACAGATAGTAGCTGTCATGGGCGATCTGTAAAAAACAACAACAATAAAGCGTTTAAGCATTGTAAACAAAAATCAAAGCATAAAAATCGTTTAAGACTTCTATGAAAGACACTTATAGACATACTAGGCATAATATTGACAATATTTACAGGCACTGTTTAGACATTATAAGTACAAATCCACTTGATTCAAACCTGGAAAGGGTACTTGTAATCACAGGGAATGGGAACATCACTGCGTACAATCTCCACACACTTGATATGAGACAGTTCGATGCAGCCTTTTTGAGTTGGCTTTTTCTAAGGTGATATAAAAAGTAATGATATGTTACTCTGTACAGACATTATTACAGACATTTTCTTAACTTACTATAAAAAAGTGAAAAAGTAACTTTTATATTTGCAAATATTGACAGTTAAAATAACGTCTTCAGAAGGTGTGAATACATACCCCAGGACGATGTTCAAAGTATGTCAGATCCTCTGTGTTTAGCACAAAAACCCTCTCTTTGTAATTGCATGGTGAAGTTCTTCTCTTTTGTTGTGATTTCTTGTACAGTGTTTCCTTTAGGATAACCCTTGGGTACATGGTGAAATTTTATATTTAACTACCACATAGAAGGTTGACTCATGGCGAATGATGTGTGCTAATCACTAGTTATACACTTGTTGAGCTCATACCAATGTATAAAGCGTAGGTTTCCGGAGTCGATACATTAGGTAAACCACTTCCTGAGGTAGACTGCACAAGACAAACTTTCAAGCAATCACATGCACACACACACACACACACACACACACACACACACACACACACACACACACACACACACACACACACACTGTTAGGTTTTCATGTTTTATGAGGACTTTCCATAGACATAATGGTTTTTATACTGTATAAACTGTATATTTTATCCCCTTACACTAACCCTACCCCTAAACCTACCCATCACAGGAAACATTCTGCATTCTTACATTTTCAAAAAACATCACTTAGTATGAATTATAAGCTGTTTTCCTCATGGGGACCAAAAAATGTCCTCACAAGGACAAGGATTTCGGATATTGCCATCTTTGTGGGGACATTTTGTGCCCATAAGGTAGGGTTTACCAGGCCACACACACACACATTGTTTTTTTTTATGTTTTATGGGGACATAATGATTTTTATACGGTGCAAACTGTAAAATCTATCCCCTAAGAGAATACTTTCTGCATTGTAACATTTATGATTTATATGATTGATGATTTATAAGCTGTTTTCCTCATGGGGATCAAAATTTAAAAAAAGAAAATGTTCCAGAAGGTCAAATTCTGGTATTGCCATCCTTGCCTGACATTTGGTCCTCATAATGTAGCAAATAGGACCACACACACACACACACACACATCTGGTTCGGGACTCCCCAGACGTAATACTGTACAAACTGTATATTCTATCCCCTTACACTAATCCTACTCCTAAACCTACCCATCACACAACACTTTCTGCATTTTTACATTTTCAAAAAAACTCATTCTGTATGATTTATAAGCTTGTTTCCTCATGGGGACCTCGATTTAGGTCCCCAAGAGTCTGTGTGCATTCTGGTTGAAGTCCCCACCGGGATAGAAAGACATGAACACACACACAACCCTTCTGTTTTTTTTTTACATTGAACAAAATATATATCTACTGACACCTACGTACACCTAATTGTACGCCTACAAAACAATTTAGCTTTTTTTTTTTTTCTTCAAGACATTATTTAGAATGTTTATTAAGCTGTTTTCCTTGTATTACAGTAATACAATATAAGTGATTTAAAATTGTACTATCTTTGTGGGAACATCAAACAAAGCCTGAGCATGAAACGGAGGGATTCACCTGAACATGGCAGTGGAAGAAATCTTAAAATTTTCTAAATAAGTGTTAATAATTTTGAGAACAGATATAAAAGACATATAAACTTGAAACTTGACGTTAAAGGTATAGCAGCAGTTGAAAAAAGTAATAAAAGTAACATAACAAAAGTTGATAAAAGTATGAAAGTAACTTAATTACTGTACGCATCTACAACTAAAACAAAGTACAAAATGACATGCGACTATTTTAGTTTTTTTGTGTTTGGGTTAAAACAGTTATGAAAATATGTAAAGAAAATATAAAAATTCCAGCATATTTACTGGTAGCAGCTTTCTTCTTTTTTAAGTCTTTGATATTGTTTTCGTTTTTCATTGACAAATCATAGATTCTTTTTTTTCTATCTGATGCTGTTTTGCAAAGATTTGCTTAATTCTTTGATTTCCTGAAAGAGGTACATATTTTACAATCCACGCCTGTCCTGGACTCCATTTCCCATGATCCTCCCTGTCTCACACCTGAAATCACTCACTCCTCATCTCTCCCACTCTCCCTGGATTCCCTGCACCTGGTCATCGTCATTAGCACTCCCTTTATATTGATCTCACTTCCCTGCACTCCTTGTCCGTTCTTATGTGTTATGCCTATGTGTGTCGTGTTCTGTTTCCCTTTGTAAATAAAAACCCATCTTTGTGGAAGCCCTGGATCTTCTCTTCCCTGCTGCACTACACACTGTAACAACAAGCCATTTATTTTTTTTATCAATATAACTTTTTCTCAAAATAGTGAAGTTGTTATATATATGTCATCATATATGTCTATTATTATTATTTAATCCAACCTAAAAACAATATCAGCTATCCTTCTAATAGAAAATCCCCAAACATTTGAGTGTATACCATTTTATTTATTTTTATTCAGTTATTAAACCTTTTATACAACACAATGATTTTAAACAAGAAAATAAAAAAGACAACAATAAAGGAGAAAATGAAGAATGAACTGAAAATACATTAAAAGAAATACAAAGTAGGATAATTTACAAATATCACTTTTAACAGCTGCTCACCTTCTTTTCAGAGCTTTGACCCATTTTAGGTGGTATTACAGTAACATTAAGTGGCATGGCATCATACACATCAAAGCATTGGCACATGTCGCTATGTTTAGTGGCGCATCTGGTTTTCAAATGTCATACGCATATGCCACTAAAACTTGTGTCATGTGCCAGCGGATTGTGGCATGTGTAACTGAAAATTGTATTTTGTGACACCTCCAGTAGACAGCAGGATTCGGTAGCAATTGTGACACAAAACTAATTGTGACACAAAATTAAAGGTTGTGTGTGTTTTTTTAGTAGCTGAGATTATTAGGCAATGCTTAAAAAAATGTTTTTTTTTTAATTTTTTTTTTTATTGCTTACACACAACTTCTGAAACTATGGCTCCATTTCTTGAAACTACACACAAAACTAGAAAACACTCACACAACATTCAAAATGTCACATCTCTTGCCAAATCAAACACTTCATTCAAAACTATTTGAACTCTTCCAAAAATTGTGTTTTTGCATAGTAACTCTACACACAAACATCAAATGGATAGCCACATACACAAAACTACACACGGATGTGAAAAATGTAAAACACTACTTATCTTTTGTCTTTTGCTTGTTCAGTGTAGTGGAGTGTACAGGAATTTGTCACACGTACATGTTTGTGCACAGCACAAATACACTGTGTATACAGTACGTAGGCACAATTGATGTATTTTAGTTATTGAACTGAACTGAATTAACACTGAACTGATAATGACATTTTTGGCTTGTTAGAGCTGCTTTTCAGGAGAATTTGAATTTGTTACTATTGTGAAACTGCTTTGAAACAATCTGTATTATAAAGCCCTAAAAGGTGACGACTTACCGGTATATGTATATTCAGTATATATTTACAAAATAAACAGAAATGCAAGGCTGAAAAATATATTTGTTTTTCAAAAAAATTTGTTTTGATTTCTAAGTGATCAATTTAGTGTTTTCACACATGATCGTTGTGTGTAGGTAAATGGGAAATGATTGTGCCATTTAAATGTGTTTTCTAAATGGAACACAAGAGCTGTTTGTTTTGAGTTATGTGTCTAATGTAGAGAACTGTGTTTAGAGTTTTGCAAAACTTTTGTTGCAAAAACTGAGTGTAAAGCATACACTTGTGCTTGCAGACTTGAAGATTAGGTACATGAGTGAATGGTTTCACTAAGTGGGCCTCAAGTAACACTTTAAGTAATTAAAAAAAAAACTGTAAGAGATTAATAGGAGATGTCACTATCAAACAAACAAACAAACTAATATCCTAATTTAGTCTTTATATTTTTAATAAATACTTTTTAATAAATGTCAATTAACCTTGTAAGGCCCACTGTTGTAATATTACAACATCAATTTTAGCTCTACTAAAATAAACCTGCAGATATTTTTTTTTCTCTCTAAGACCACATTTACACAACGAATAGATCCTATTGTTCAGTCTTGCAATGCTATTGGATGGAAGATTTTGTGAATAGGCCTGTTCACCTGGACATAAACTCACACAACCTGCGAACTTGACTTAAAGCACATCATCATGTTTTACTGGACTGGATAAATCAACATTCAAGTAAGTAAAATGCCCCAAATATTTTTATATGTGATTACAGTTTTTTCCAATTGCTAACATACTAAAATGTCATGCACAGCGCAATTATTTTAACTGACACAACGAGAGCAAAACCTCTACTCAAGTCTCCAAAAGTCTAAACACATTTTATGTTTCACACACATTTTGCAATTCAAAATGGCACTTTTTAAATGCACTGAACACGGTTCTCTGCATAAGACACAACATAAAGTCACTTTGCCATTTCAAAACACTGCCTTTCAAAATGACACTACATGAGCTAATTGGCCAATACATGTGCTACCTGGCCAAATACCTCATTGGTTAATTGTTAACACTTGGATGTAAGCACTATGCAAAGACCACAGGTGAGCACTTTTTTTTACAACAACAATGGAAGATGTTGCAGAGAGAGAAAGAGGAAGAGGAATTGTATCAATTTTCTTTTTCAGTTTACTGTTTTTGTGAGCATATTTTTGTTCAGTCCAATGTAAATATATCTGCTGTGCATATGTTGCACTGACTAAAAAAATAAATGCTTTCAACAGCATGTGTGTGTATCTGCAATATTTTAGTATTATTGCAAAGCATGCTAAAAATGAGAGTGCTTTTCATTATGCCCAACAGTGTGTAGTTGGATAGACAAAAATCTGGTAATATGAATTAAGTGTGTGCCATTTTGTGCAAAAATTAGATTTTGATAATGCTGTATGTAGTTTTGGTTGCAGTGCTTCATTTAGCAAGATATATGAGGTATTTTGCAGTTTGGGTGTGTGGTTTTGTGAATTGTGTTAAGTATTTTGATAAAACCAGCCTAGTTTGCAAAATTGTGTGTTAGCAATTGGAAAAAACTGTAGTAATATGTCTGGATCATGCAGATTTTAAGGTACCGTTGAATGCTTTAATCATTTTACATTTTGAGCTTGTAATGTCAGTGTTGTAATTTTACATTTTACTAAAGGGGTAGCAAAATTTCCCTTTCCATCTTGCACACTACATGGATGAATTGTAGTTGTCACTTGTTTCATGTTAAAGAAATACTAATAGAAACATAATGTTTTTGATCATTCACAAGGTTTAAATGTCTTCTTTGTTACAATTTTGAGTTTTAATCAAATTGTAATTATTATTAATAAGTTCAAGTTGAATTAAGGAATACATTATTTCTTTGAGACTTTGAAAGCATTTGTGTAGCAATATTTCAAACTATCTGTATCTTATAATTTATAAAACATGCATAACTGGTCCTGTTTTCTTTTCTGGGCTTTGCTTGGCCAAACGTCTGCTTGCTGCATGAGGGACAGGTAATAATGTTTTGGAATGTGGGGGTATAAATGCTATTAGAATGATAAGTAGAGGGCACAATAAGCTAGCCAGACTGTATTGTGTGAATTCTGTGGAATGTGTGAATTGTTTAAATGTGAAAGTGTTTTTCCCTTCTATTTCAGAATGCCACCAGCCAGGAAAGACCGTATTATCTACAAAGTGTATGATGCCATTGATGCCGTCCAAAATGGGAACAGTGATTTTTAAATGGATTCTGAAGTGATGAAGATGAATGTGGAGATGCCTGTGAACTGGAAAAGTAAAATAAACAACCCAGTGACCACCCGTCTGATGATTATGTGGACATCATGCAAACAAATTCAAGTCACTCAAGAACACAGAACCATGACAGGTATCACTGGCTGATTTGATTTGATCAGTCCCAACACTATCTTTTCAGGTCAGGATATCACTAATGATGCAGTCTCCCTTCATACACCACTGGAGTATTTCTGAAAGTTTGTGTCAGAAGATATGAACTAAATAGAGGATGCTGTAGACACTGTGGTAAAGGCTACACCAACACACTTTGCAGCAAGTGCAGTGTCCACCTCTGTTTCTCGGAGGACAAGAACTGCCTTTGGGACTATAACTGAATATGGCTATGAACATAGCTAAATCATGTAAATGCCAAAGTTTTCATTCAGTTCATCAGGTTTTGTTAATACAATCTGAACATATTTTTTTAAATAATTTTTTTTCCATAAAATATGACTTGTCAAATTATTAATATTGTGTGATTATTAGTGTATAGGCTGTTATGGGACTACATACAGGGATGGGCAGTATTTAAAATACGTATTTGCATACAAAATACTATTTTGTTTTTAAATACACTTTCAAAATACATAAAATACTTTTTGCCAATCAACCTTTATTAGGCAGCTGATTTCCTGTATTAACTAGTTCAGACATGGCACTTTCATGCATGAGAGCGGTAGCTGTGAGACTCCATCTAGAATTGGGTGAGCAAATTTTCTGGATTCCTGCGAGGAAATAAGGAATAAAGCTGCCTTCATGTGCTATCAGACATTTCCTACTTCCAATTATTAGTCGTGATTACAAGTTTGTTGCATTCAAGTGCTTTGCTGTTGGAAAGAATAGGAATCATGGAGGACGCCAGGTTTCTTGGGAAAATCTTTTTAAAGCCAAAATCTTAGATATTTAAGATATTTTATTTTGAATAAAATGTAGTATCCCATTCGTTGACAACCATATAAACATTCACAGAGCTATCTATATATTTGATACCTGTTTATATGATGATCACAGCAACTGTTTTCCCCTCCGCCATGTTTAAAGTTTATGGCACACCCAACTCCGATACTTGGGTATAAAAAACTATCTCTGAGTTTCAAGTAAATATGACAAAGGCATTCATGTCCAATTTCCAACTAGGAAATTCATATTTACAATAAATTTGACATCATAAGATAAGGTGATTTCATGGTCGATTTTACTTGTTGATTAAGGTTAAAATGGAACACCATTCAGATTTGCCTTTAGTTAACATGAAGGAAAAAAGAGCACTAGCAAGGAGAACAAAGCATTAGCACTGGACATTAAAGCAAGCCAGTCAGTCTTGATAGTTTTTTTTTATTGATCAGATTTTGGTTTTATGTTAGGTTTTATTAAGTGTAAATTTATTGAACTTTTTCTGTATTGTTTATATGTCGTTGTATGCAAATATATCTGTGGAGCTTTTAGTGGGCTGGAGTTAGTGACATGTTAGAGCAATAAAGAAACATGGATAAATGAGTGATAAAGAGCGAGATGTGCTTGATATTAAAAAGAGTATAAAAGTGCAGTATGCCGTGAAATAGAACGCAAATTCATTAGGCCTACTTGCACGCTTACAGGCATCTTTCTGTGTGTGCACTCCGAGGCAATCACGACAATCAAAACACAGATCAGATCACTTAGTGTGAGTACACCCTAAGTCAAATTATTGTTCTTAGTGTGAACAGGGCTTAATAGTGTTACTTCATTGAATGGCCAATTTCACATGTATTTTCTGTAGTTTCAAAATACAAAATACTGTATTTGTATTTAAATACATTTTCCCACACAGTATTTTGTATTTTTATTTTAAATACATTTTGATGTATTTATGCCCATCTCTGACTACATAAGCAGTAGCCTACACCCTGCAAAGGAACCCTTAGATGTTCTCTACATTTGTTCAGACAGTGAGTGAAATCACTGAAATCCTGCTACCCAACAGGCCCAACGTTTCAATACATTTCCCTAAAAACTTACTAAAATGTCAAAAATGTAAAAACCCTTTTATTTCTGCATTAGAGGCCTTCAACAACATATAAAAGTTTTTTTTTCCTTCCTATTTATGGGTCTTTCAGGGTTAAACAAATTTATAAATGTTGAGAATTTTCAAAAGTGTCCTCAGTTTGTGGCACATTTGTTTTTGAGTGGCATGCCACTACCAGTGGTGTCTATGTGGTTGTATCACACAAACGGCCCATTAGAAGAAAAAAAAAACCCTCACAGAATAAATTTGTCATGGGTCACTATGAACAATAACATTATTAGTTAATTAATTGTATCGATTTCTCATATTGCCTATTGTTAAACAGTCAAACTACGACGTCACTGAATTCGCTTTGCTTTGGACACGCCCTAATCTGCTTTTGGCCAATGGACTACCTCGTTGCTAAAGGACTGTGTACCAATGCAATCCATTTATGTTTAGACATGAAGAAATCGAAAATCGAGACATGCAAGAGGACTTGATCGCTTTGCTTATGTTTACGTAGCCGAGACTATTTTTGTTTAATAGAGCCAGGAGTTTCGGTATGTAGTTTTTGTTGATTACCACAGTAATGAGTCCCGCTTTGCGATTCTCTATATCATTTCCTCGGTGAACTGTAGCATTTAGCTTGTAAGCTATTAGCTGTTTCTAAAGCAGTATTGTTGATAAAATGTGTATGGTTCCTTTTACTGCATTTCTGAAGCCCTCCAATGTTTTTTTTTTTTGACAGTAATATATCTAGGAAAGAAAGTCATTTTTCAAAGCGAATTTTGTTTATAATAATGATTATTTTTGTTTGTAGATTGCATCCCAGAGAGAGCCAGAGTTTTAATAAATGATAATAATAATATTGAATATTGCTACTAGTCTATTTAATAAATAGATTTGATTGTTTTATCCCTTTTCTCGATTAGATTTACAAGATGGGGGAGCCACAGCAGGTCAGTGCTCTTCCACCGCCTCCAATGCAGTACATCAAGGAGTACACGGA
Organism: Rhinogobio ventralis; assembly: GCA_039654625.1. Taxonomy (NCBI): domain Eukaryota; kingdom Metazoa; phylum Chordata; class Actinopteri; order Cypriniformes; family Gobionidae; genus Rhinogobio; species Rhinogobio ventralis. The sequence continues at coordinate 18,533,056 of CM077198.1, forward strand.
TGAGAATGTGCGAAAGGGACTGGCCCCCAAACCCCCTCCTCCTATTCGAGACAGTTACATGATGTTTGGCAATCATTTTCAATGTGATGACATCATTATTCGACCATTAGAGAGCCAGGACATCGAGCGCCTCCACCCTATGCAGTTTGACCACAAGAGAGAGCTGAAGAAACTAAATATGTCCATCCTAGTCAACTTTCTGGACCTTCTGGACATCCTCATCAAAAGCCCAGGCAGCATTAAGCGAGAGGAGAAGATGGAGGACTTGAAACTCCTGTTTGTCCACATGCATCACCTCATCAACGAGTATCGTCCTCACCAGGCCAGGGAGACGCTTCGGGTCATGATGGAGGTTCAGAAGAGACAGAGGCTGGAGACGGCTGAGCGTTTCCAGAAACATCTGGAGCGGGTGGTGGAGATGATCCAGGGGTGTCTTGCTTCGCTTCCAGATGATTTGCCGCAACCTAACAGTTCCAGCGTGGGAGAGGCTGGTGGTGCGGGGTCAGCTGGAGCCTCAAGACTGAAAACCGAGCCAATGGATGTAGATGTGACGGGTGTTAGTTGCATGGTTGCACAAACGGACAAGAATGTGCCTTGTAAGAAGGACAAAGTGTGGGACAAGGATGCTGCAATGTGCAGTATTATTGATGAGATGACTTGAGCTGTCAAAGGAATGTAATGTGTTTTTATTGTTATTCAGGAAAGGCCAGTTCTTCAACTTTGTTACAAAACTCAGCAGACCACAAACACATACATACATTTTTACTATTTAACATGGTGATCAGCTCACACAGTCATTGAAATAGAACTGTATGTGTAAAATAATAAACATCTACTGGTCTTTTCTTTTTCATATTGCTCACTGCTTTTTGTGTTTTCACATTAATAAAACAGACTACAAACCCGATTTCATAAACTGTTGTTGGATGTAGACATGTATATTATGGAATGATAATGATAAAGGAAAAAAGCTTGTCAAACTGCTGAGTAATAACCTGCTCTGCAGCCAGACAATGTGTCATGTGATGTTATGTGATTTAGCCATTCTCAGTGTCACAGGTTTATATGATGCAGATTGGTTGGAGGAAATGCAAACTTATACAACCTTTACTGCACTTATGCAATCTTGTGTAAGTGCACATTAGTCTAATGAGTGACGCATATTTTAACCAAATGGATATTTGTATCCTTGGTTGGTAATTACAATGCCTCTGTATTTGCAGTGTCATCCTAATATGCTCTTTCCATGTTTTGGGCTAGTAAATTCAAGTATTTACTCACCTGTCCATAAATACACAAATACAGCAAGTATACAAAGATTTATGTAACTTAGTAAGACAGGGTTTGCAAAGGTAATGTTTGTGAGATACATGTTTAAGAAATATTAACACAATGTTATTCCTCGGGGTTATCAGTGGCTTAGAATGCAGGATCTCGGGAAGCGACTGCATGCATTTCAATATTTAAAGCAAAACCTCTTACGTGCGGCAAATGCTTAAATACACAAAGGAAAAGCAAGAAAGCAATTATCAAAGCACAATTATTGTGCAGAAATATGTCGATGGAACAATTTGCTTTATAGGCGTCTGTCATTGAATTAGTGCGCGAGATTCCCTGTTATGAAACGCGGCGTTAGCTGTTTCACAACAGGGCGGAACGCGGAGCGGGGGAGCCAATGGGAAGCACCGCCACGCGTCACGTGTTTTTTATTTATGTAACGTAATGGTGTCAGAAGCGGTATAATGCGGGCTAAACGCAAGAGAAAGATGTTGGGCTAGCGAACACACAAAACAACAGGACAATAGAGATCAATCGGTCGCTTTTTATTTGGTCCTTGCGCTGCGTTGATGGAGTTTAGGGGAGTCAGCAAAGCCACACTGATCGGTCTGAAGCGGAGTGAACCAATTCATCATTCACAACAAGGGAACGTTTTCGCAACAAAGACTGAGATATGATTGACAACGGATAATCATACATATTAAATCTATTGTCATATATAAACGTAAGTTGGAGGGGGGAATCCTAAAGCATGCTCTTGGCACACCTGGTTCAATTTTGCAGAAACTGCCTTTGGAAGCTTATAAAAGAAGTGGTCACGAAATGAGATCGGACAGAGCTGCTAAACTACCCGTGTCGTTTAACTTTTTAATCATGCCACATTTCATGCTCTAGAATCGAGCTCTGTAACTTTTGACAAAGGGTATCAGCTGTTCAGCTTTCAGGAGGAAGCTGTCACCAGATGAAGGAGTCCAGTATGGATCTGCTGGAGTGTCCGATCTGTCTGTTCCTCATGTGCGAGCCTGTGACCATGAGCTGCGGTCACTCGTTCTGCAGGAGATGCATGGGCGCCTTCCTGCCCTCGCGATGCCCCACGTGCAAAGAACGATTAAAACAGAGAGATGCAAAAAACATCAAAAACAATGTGTTACTCTTCAGCGTCATCGAGAAATGTTGCCCAGAAGAGACTAAGATGAAGTGTCACATTCAGGAGAAGCTGAAAACGAGCGAGTTTACTGAAGCGCTGCGTATTGCGGACGAAGGGATCGAGATGGGTAAGGATGCAAACTCTGTTTACGAGGCAAATTACCTTATGCAACATGATGTTTATTGTGCAACAGGGAACGCTTAGTGTTCCGTTTTGGTTATGACAACTGAACATGCAGATGCTCGGTTCGTTTTTTTAATGTATTTTTTATTAAACACTGGTTATATTCGAATAAATACAGCAACAGAATGTTTTTTTAATGATGTTTAGTTGCTTGCGTTCAAAACATACAGAGAAACATACAGCGCGAGTAGTGTATTCGAACGAATCATTCTTAAGAGCCGACTCCTTTTTTCGTGAATCAAAACATACATGACGAATACCGAAAGACTGGTTCATTTGAGTAAACCAACACACTTAGGAGTTAGGTTACTGAATTAATCTGATTGACTTCCCCAACCGCAAGTTACCAACTAACGTCATGTCTCGCTCAAAATAAACCAAAACTGTTACTGTTGCACGAGACTTTTATTAGAGTTAATTATTGGTTGTTCATATGATAAAATGATTGAAATGTTAATTTTTTTGTTCTAATATTTTTATTTAATGTATAGTTAGGATGAATTAATTCACTGCATTTAAACAACCTATAAAAAGTACAACTACTTTTTGAAGAATTGCAATTTTGGTGCATAACATAATTTGTTTGTGCCTAATAAGTGCTCAGTGACATGGAAGGTACCTAGGTAGGTCATGCAGTCTAGATAGGAAGCTCACTAGATTTTATACAAACAAATTAAAGCAAATATTAACATTTCCTTTTCTTGCTGTACAGGATATTTGTAACTCATAATAATAGCCGGCACTTGCCTTTTATAGGACATTTATGCAATGACAGCACACCTCATTCTGCTGAAGTAGGCCAATGAGTTTGTGAAGCTCATATTCACTAATGAAAAATGAATTTATTTAATGCAATTAAAAACCTCCAGACATATGATGATTTTAATTAAATGAGGATAAATGTACAAGGAACTAGAAATAGTATATGAATCACGTCAGTTCTGGTCATCGCTGTGGAAAGTGCATCACAGAGATGATGTAATTAATGTACTAAATGCATGTTTAGAATCAGATCAGCCTATAAACACAGGTAGGCTGAGATAATGAAAGCCATATGCAGCAGGAGTTTGAAATCTGTTGTTTCTAGAAATATTTGCCCTAGATTGCAGCATTTTAACACAGCGTGGGCTAGTTGAAGATTGTTAGATATTGTCTTTGTGATCCACCTACTCACACACTTTTGAGCGGAGAGCCATGCTTGTTGCAAGCAACAGTGATTTCATAAGCTCAGGTCTCCTAAAGGGTTAATGAGTACCAGTGAAAGTGGGTTAAAACATGTTGTGAGTGGCTGATGTCACTAACAAGGGTAAATAAGGACACAAAAGCATCTCTAGGGCTCACATTGGTGAAATAACAAGTCCCCCTAGGTACACAATACACAAAGGAGACATTATAGAACATATTGTAAGATGCATGAATGTAGTTGTGGAGAATCCGGTGCAATTAATGTATCCAGACATACTGAGCTATAGTGCAGTTTGATAATATTGTAAGGCTCTTCTCTTATAGATATAGCTTTACTATTAACAGCAACAGTATCTTTTAGTGAATTATACGTATCATTTTATGGCCACTGAATGACTGCAATTATCTGTCAGTAACATAAACACTCCGAGGCAAAAGCGAGATCGTTTCAACTCTTTGAATCCAATTAGAGGCAGTTTCCTGTACGTTCAGCATTTTGCCCCACATATACTTTACCTCTTGTGTAACCAGGGATCCTATGACATAATCTGGTTTGTTTTGTATCGTAACAGATTATTTCATCAGTCTGTGTGCACATATATAAGTAAGCAACTTGCATTTCTGTCCCTCTTTATGCAATGGATTTCCGATCACTGTCAGATCCCTTTGTAATTGAATTTGATTAATCTCTAATGCGCATCCACCCCTTCCTTTGTTTATCTTATAGCAGGTGAACTCTTTCTCTTCCTTCTTTTTTTACATTGTGCTATTAGTTCTCAAGCCATCCAAGTGGTACAGATGTTAGATGTGCACTAAAACACAATGTTCTCTGAAGGTGGGAGCAGGGCTGGACTGGGGCTAAAATTCGGCCCTGGCAAACCCAGCCCATCCAGCCCATGAGTTCCCCGTGAATGTTTTTGCTGGGGTTAGGGCCTTAAATTGGAGTAAATAAATAAAACTAGGACAGGGACAAATAATGATGGATATTATCTAATTTACTGCAAATGCAGATAACAAACTTAATATTGCACCTTTGTCACACAGAAATGCACTTGACAGTAAAGCACTGATTTTGAGCTAGGATGCAGTAAAGTAAATTTACTGCTTTTAAATTCTGTCATCATTTACTCACTCGCATGTCATTCCAAACCTGTACGACTTTCTCTCTTCCGTGAAACACAAAAGAAGATATTTTGAAGAATGTTGGCAACCAAACCATAGGCTACCATTGAATATTGTATAGACAAAAAACATACTCAAATGATTTTCTTTTATGTTACACAGAAAGAAATTCATTCAGGTTTGGAATGACATTAGGGTGAGTAAATTATCACATTTTTGGGTTGAACTACTACCCCTTTAAAAACAATAATATTTTAGAGTTAACACCTAATTTATGTAAGACACTGATATCCATTTTTCATGAGGTTCTCATTGAAATAACAATAATTAAATTTCATTAGATCTATTAAAAAGTTCATAAAACATTTAAAGAGAAAAAAAGCTTTGTCCTTAATTCAGGGGATCCAGGCTTTAAAGCTGTTTTGTTGAATTATCCTTTAATTACCCTAATGACATTTTAACTGAGTTTAACTGTAGGCTAGTTTCATATAACTGTAAGGTATCGCAGGTAAAACCATGCTCCTCATTACCATGGTGTATGGTTTCTAAAATAAATAAATAACAATAAACTTGAATTTGTAATAAAAATATATTCCGCAATATTTAATGTAAGTAATAATAGCAACATTTTTAATAAATGCATTTCTTCCAAAAACACCATATTTCTTCACTGTTAGTAGCTGCAAGGTAAATGACAAGTTTGTAGTTGTGTGTAATGCCGTTTTCCAATTTACCTCCTCATGTATTTACATGCTCACGGCTGTTTTCAGCTAGATTCACCACAGAACCTGTAATGTTGCCATATCATACGATTGTATAAAACAAAATTCTGAGTCAAAGAGCCGTTCATCACTTCATAGAGCAGCAGAAACGCAGCGTATAGATTTGCCAGCGGCAGTGCTATGCGGATATTCGCCTTTTGCAGGCTCTCAAATAATAATAATAATAATAATAATAATAAATTTTTTTTAAAAACAGCGCCTAATATGGACACAGTCTATGAATATGGAGAAGGGGAGGTCTCTCTAGCTTTGGCCTGTCAATTCAAAAGACAAACCAATGAGCCGCTGTCTCTGCACGATGGGCCAGTCCGTGGCAAAAAAACCAAAAAAAAACCTTGTATCGGCCCCAAAGTGTGTCGGCCCACCAGGAAAATGCCTGGTATGCCAGATTACCAGTCCAGCCCTGGGTGGGAGGACAGTTTATGCAGAGTGCTGCTGTTCAGAGATTAAATATGTCCATTTAGGTTTATGCACATTTAAAACACTCCAAACAGTTAAAAGCCTCAAATCTATGTCTGAAATGAGACTGCGGATCATACTGTCTATCTTTTCATGCCTCTACAGCTCCTGATGACGTGAGTCTGAAAGTGTGGCGGGCTGAGGCCTGCATGGGCCTCCGTCGCTTTTCTGATGCCCTCCGTGACCTGGATGACCTGTGCGGTGTGCGACCCAATTGGACTGAGGTGAGGACCATCTTTGCTGACTGTACTCGTTATTTATATGTTTTCTAGGGACAAGACTTTTGTTTGATTACTGTTTAGGGATGGTGTTAACAGATGAATTCTGCATTCTGAAAATCTGAATCAATTTATTATACGTATTTATTATTCGGCATACTCACTCTAGATCTCTAAAATGTCTGTGCAGTCTCATGGTGTAGCACGTAAATGACTGACACAGTTTCATATTTATGCCATCTCTGTTGGTATGGACAGAGTACATTGTTGGATTTGGCATTATTACCCCAGCAATATACTGGCATACACTACCTGTCAAAGTTAACTTAACTTTATTATTGTCCTTAAAGGCAATTCTTTGTGTAGACAGCAATATACATACACAACACACATTTATAATAAATCATTTAAAAACATGATTGCAGCAGGTTTAAAGGAATTATTATATCTATTTGATTTGCACAAAGGGAGTTTAAATCTCCGGCCTAAAGGAAGCAGTTGAAATTCAGTACACTATGGGTGGGTAACATCTTCCTAGTCACCCTATGTTCATATATTTGTGTAATGGTCCTTAGTCGGCCCCCACTATTTTGCTGCACATTTTAACTATACTAACATTTCATTTATTACTAATTAAGTTAATATTTGATAATACTTTTAAAAATTTATTTATTACTTTTAATCAGCAAGAATGCATTACATTGATCAAAAGTGACAGTAAATACATTTATAAAATTACAAAAGAATTCTATTTCAAATAAATATTGTTTTTTTAACTTTATATTCATCAAAGAATCCTTAAAAAACAATGTAGTATTCCAGAAGACCGGAAGAGCTTATATCACTATAAGTGCATAAATAGATGTATTTGTTAACTTCCCACCTCTTATTCAACTGTCATGATCAATGGATCATGGTTTCCAAAAAATATTAAGCAGCACAACTGTTTTCAGAATTGATAAAAATAAGAAATGTGTCTTGAGCAACAAATCAGCATATTAGATTGATTTCTGAAGGATCATGTGACACTGAAGACTGGAGTAACGATGCTGAAAATTCAGCTTTACCATCACAGGAATAAATTTCATTTAAAAATATATTAAAATAGGAAACGGTTATTTTAAATTGTAATAATATTTCAAAATATTACTGTTTTTCTTGGATCAAATAAATGCAGCCTTGGTGAGCATAAGAGACTTTAGACATTAAAAAATCTTCCTGACCTTACTTTTTAAATTGTATTAAATATTATGTTTTGATTATATTTATTATGTAAAATGGGAGATGTACATTTATTTCTGAGAATTTGTGCTAAATTATATTTAATAAATTGAATAGGATTATTTGTGCTAAATTTATGGGTGTTTTTAGGGGTTCTTTCGTAAAGGGAATGTTCTTCTTGAAATGGGCAGACAGACTGAAGCCCTCATCCAGTTCTACCGCTGCCTGAAGCAGCAGCCTGACTTTGCCCCTGCGAAAAACCAGATTAAGAAGGTGGGTCTTTCAGAAAGTTTCCAGAAGTTTGATGAACAATTCACTTTTCTGGAGAGAGTCAGAACCCCAAACGATTCAGAACCAAAACATCCATATATGAAGCATGTTTCGCTTAAAAACATGAATGAATGTTTTATATGATACAGATCTTGGAAGCAGAGGGCATGCCTGTACCGGAAGAAGTTCCACGGATCCTGCATGTTGTGTCTGAGTACTTGCAAGATCCCTGTCCTATCACCAGCTCTGTAAGCCCCTCGTGCACAGATAGTCAGCGCTACACGCTCAACAATGCTGAAGGTCAAAGTGATGCCGGGCAGGTGAGGTGTGCGCACAGCTCTTATGCTGTTGTGTAACATTGGTAATGTGAGCAACAAATATCAAACTGAAAGATCTGATATAGTTGTTATTGTAATGTTTTCTTAAAGATTAATTTTTTTTTCATGAAAATAGACTTTGATGCTGATATAGCAATAAAAATAAATGTGAGTTATATGTGATGTGAGCTATATGCTCACTCTCAGGGTCTTTTACTGTTCTGTCCAAGAATGCAACTAAAGTGAAGCACGGCACCAGCGGCGAGTGCTGCCTGAGCCTGTGTCAGGCCGTGTCCTTCCTCCCCACTGCTGAAGATGATGAGGAACTGATGATGAAGAGAGAGGAGAAACAGAACAGAGGTGAAGATACCTTACTTACTGCCCATGAAAACAAATGTAATGCATTCACATGCATATATGCACCATCTAGAAATGATTCAAACATTGTTTTTGTATTAAATATAATTTAATAATAATTTTAAATTTTAAATGGATTGTTCCAGTCCAAAATGCGGAAAAAAATGACGTTTAGTTGCTTTGCTTCATACGATTTTAATTAATTGTAATTTTTTCACTTTTTAAGCATTAAGTAAAGAATACATAATAATGTATGTAGGTGTTAGTTTCCGCAAATTGTGTGAGACTGGTTTGACACTTAAACACTTAATTATATTCATAACATAGCACATTAGCCAAGCTATATATACAGTATAATCTTCGAGTAATTTATTGCATAAGTATACAACAATCTAATAATATGTCATTAGTAAATTGTCATATTAAACATATGATATTCGTTTTGATATTCAAGATTAATTTGATATTAGTTTTGGAAGTTCTTTGTTCATTAGTAACAGGCAAACATAATGAGTTATACATTTATATTATTATTAAATATAATTATTATTCATATAAATATTATTTTATTTTACTTCATAAGCAGTTTGCAAACAATACTGTCTTCGTTTAGACATGATTAGACAGCAAATCAGAATGACAATCATATAAAACTTTGTTTGTTTGATTCTTTAGGTGTTTGCAGTGTGGACAGAGAGTCCTGCCTGAGCGTTCTGACAGTGACTGATTTTGAGTGTCCTCTCTGCATCAGGTCAGTGGGGATTTATAGTGTGTCCTTTTTCACTGGCCTTATGTCCTGCTACCAGACACTTGCATTTCCTTTGATATAGTATTTAAATGTTAGATTACAGGAGGCACTTGCTTAATTGAAAATATATATTTTATATATATACACAAAATATATTTTTTTAATACTTTAACATGTGTAATTAAATATAGAAACACACACACACACACACACACACACACACACTTGTCAGCTACACTAAAATAGCTTTGCAACTGAAAAGCTACATGATGTTTCTCAGTTACGTCACTGTTCTTGAAGCGGTTAAACTTACATCTTTGCTATTAGTTGAGGCGCTGCTTGCAATGAGATGCATAAGAAATTTGTGTTTAAAGGATAAAAATCAGACAAATGTCTTGAAATAAAACATTGAACAATGTTTTGAGGCATGGTAACCGTAATGTACTTGGAATAATTGGCTCCGGGCTGCAGAAAATAATGCATTATTATTTGTAAAAATTAAACAGCCTGGTGTTAATTATTCCTTATCTAAGGTATTATCAATTGATATATTACTGCAAAGTGATCCTCTTCTTAATGAAATGCAATAAAACCAGATGGTTCAAATTTCTAGATGTCTTAACGGGGATTTTAACAATCTAGTATTCCAGAAGACCGGAAGAGCTTATATCACTATAAGTGCATAAATAGATGTGTTTGTTAACTTCCCACCTCTTATCTCACCTCTTATTCAACTGTCATGATCAATGGATTAAAGGTTATTCTATGAGCCGGTGACAACACCCTGTGGACACACTTTCTGCAAGAACTGCATTGAGAGAAGTCTGGATCACAATCTACGCTGTCCACTCTGCAAACAACCACTGCAGGAGGTACTACAGGCTGTTACAATAATTACGTGTATTTGGAAGCATGTAGAAACATATAATTATACATAATTCTAACTTTATATCTCAAAAATGCATTGTATTTTAGTTTATGTAACTTTATTTTACAGTTAAATGTTTTGTTTTTCACCTACAGAATAACATGTCTTAAATCCGACCTAGTTAGCCTGATTCTTCTAATTCAAGTCAATCCCATTGTGTTTTCATAAAGTAAATAAACAAACAAAACTAAATGAACAAATTAAACAGAGCAAATCATATTACATAGCAGTTCAAGTCTCACTGCATTACTTCCTATTCCCAGTATTTTAAGAACAGGAAGTACAACCCCACAGTGCTGCTGCAGGAGGTTATGTCCCGCCTCTTCCCCCAGCAGTTGGCAGAGAGGAAACAGGTGCACGAGGCAGAGATGGCAGAGCTCTCAAAGTGAGTGCCCCTCTCAATGATAACGAAAAACAGTGCTCCTGCCTATATAGTGCAAATGAGTTTCTATTAAGGGAATTTCCTATGCTGCTGAGATCTGGAAGAGCTCCAGTATCTGCAAAATGTATAAAATGATGTCTAGAAGTCTTAACATTTTATCAGAGAGGCTTTAACAGTCCAGAAGATGTTTGATATTGTGTGAAGTTATGCAAAAGCAGAATTTATTAATTGACCATGTTTTATCTCCAGTTTGACCAAGGACATCCCGATCTTTGTGTGCACTGTGGCGTACCCTGGCATCCCTTGCCCGCTGCACATCTTTGAGCCTCGCTACCGTCTGATGATGCGCAGATGTATGGAAACAGGCACCAAAAAGTTTGGCATGTGCAGCTACGAGCATGGCAAAGGGTATACAAATAAAATATTATGCAGCTAACATCTGTCATTTAAGGTTATGCTAGCTTCTGCACACTTACTGAGTTTAAGAAACTTAAAGGTGGGGTAAGTGGTATTTCAAAACTGCTTTAGAAAAGTGTCTCAGGCAGAGTACCAAAATAAACTTCTAGCCAATCAGCAGTAAGGGGTGTGTCTACTAATGACGGGGAGAAGAGAGCGCTCAGTGCACGTCATTATTCAAAAGACACGACACAGGACGGACATTAGCCGAGCGACGTCAGAAAGAGGGAGATGGCAGATAAAAAACAAAAGTGGAAAATATCTGTGGATCAAAAGAAGGCTTACGATCAGGCAAGAAGTAGGACCCGTGTAAATATAGGATCAGCTTCCCAGCGCTGGAGAGAACTCAAGGAGTGAAGGCCGAGGTTGTTTTATTTCTTCTTGATAGGCGAGTAACATTGATTTTGTTTTGTTCCTCAGAACTAATATATGCTGGCTTTTGCTTAAATATGCTCATGTGTCATGTTTGCTTGCTTGTCCATTTGCAATCGTATTGTCGTTCACTTCAGCTATGATAATTACCCATTTATTTCCACACCGTATAAGCCTGGAGCGTCTAAACCTCCTCACTGTCTGTTTCAAGCGTCAGCTCCCAAAGTGTGTCCGAAAAGTAAGATAATATACTCCTAATATATGTTTGTTTCCTTTGGTTCCTCTATTAGTAATCGATATAACCCTCTAATCTTGTCATAATTGTAATATGTTCGTTAGTTGGACTGTCGTGCTCGTGCTATCTCGTGCTGTGTTTGTGTTTTTGGGATGAAAGGGATGACTTTTTCACTGAACATTCGACCTGGATTACCATAGTAATACACATTGCTTTCACTTATTGATGACATCATACCCTCGGCCAGCTGGCTCAGCAGATTCCGCCATAGTCGTTGCCTGGGTTACGTATGCGTGGGGCGGAACTATCAAAATAGGGGCGTGTTTGTTATGGTGATTTGAAATCAACATCGGTTACCAGAAAGCACTTACCCCACCTTTAATTTAGGCCTTATTAATTCTCAAATTTTATATATATATGCATACATACATACATTATACACACTACCGTTCAAAAGTTTGGGGTCAGTGAGATTTTTATTTTTAAGGAATAAATTATTTTATTCAGCAAGGATGCATTAAATTGATCAAAAGTGACAGTGAAAACGTTAAAAATCTTAAATAAATGCTGTTCTCTTGAATTTTCTATTTTTCAAAGAATCATGAAAACAATGCACCAGTTTCCACAAAAATATTAGGCAGCACAACTCTGTCTGTCTGTTTTGCTTGTTTTGATACCAAAATTCCCTGTCACAGCTTTGCAGATTATGGCTGCATGTTGGATATTTTGGATCTGGATTTGCTTCCTGATGGTCGCTCCTATGTGGATACAGTGGGTGGAAGTCGCTTCCGAGTGCTCAGGAGAGGACAGAGAGATGGCTACCACACTGCTGATATTGAGTACCTGGAGGACCATAAGGTCAGTGGTTACAGATTGCCATAACTCTAATTTCAGATCTAGGTCCAAGAAAAAGGCACACTGGAAGATGTCTTTAATGAAAATGAAAAATTAAAATTCTGCCATTAATTACTCGCCCTCATGTCGTTCCAAACTTGTAAGACTTTTGTTTATCTTCGGAACACAAATGAAGATTTTTTTTAATGAAATCTGAGAGCTTTCTGTCCCTCCATTGGCAGCTACGCAACTACCACTTTGATGCTTCAAAAAGTTCATAAAGAGATTGTAAAACTAATACAAATGGATTGAGCATTTTAGTCCAAATTTTCTGAAGAGACACGATCACTTTATATGATAAACAGATTGAATTTAGGCTTTTATTCACATCTAAACATTCATCAACTCACACATCAGTTGTGGTAAACGGAAGCTCAAGCATGTTCGCTTGACATGCGAGAACCAGTAAGGTTCATTCTCTTGAGTTACGCAGCACATTTGAGCTTTCACAAGAACCAATTAGGCTTGTTCTCGTGAGTTAGGCAGCATGTTTGAGCTTTCACAAGAGGCTGGTTTTCGCACGTCAAGCAGATTCGGTTGAGCTTCAGGTTATCGATGTTTATATGTGAATAAAATATAAATTAAATTAAATCTGTTCATCATATTAAGTGATCGAGTCTCTTCTGAAAATTTGGACTAAATTGCTTAAGTCATATGGATTAGTTTTACAATCTCTTTATGAACTTTTTGAAGCAACAAAGGGTTAATGAGTAACTGTCTATGGAGGGACAGAAAGCTCTCAGATTTCACCAAAAAGATTCGTAATTAATGACAGAATTTTTATTTTTGGGTGAACTAACCCTTTAAAGCACAGATTTAGTGCAGATGTGAGTGGAAAGTTCTGCGTGTGATTTACTGACGACACACAAATTAAAGAACACAGACGCAGCCGGATCATTTCCATAATGCAATCTACCAAGAGCAGTGCAAATTAGCGTCTGGTCTAAGACATGCATTTTTTGGGTGTTAAATAATGGCGCAAATAACAGTAAATTGACTAGCGCAAACCTTAGTAAATCACCTTGCATTATTCATTTAAATACTCTCCTCCCATAAATGTTGCATCTGAAAGGAAAACTCCTACAAATGCATATGCAATACATTCAGCCACTAAAATAACCCTGTCCACGCCTTTTCACTATGCTAATTTTTTACTGCGTGTCTTTAGTAAATCCTGATAGTAGTTTTTTAACGCCAAAGGGGGGTTTACGCTGACACAAGCTGTTAGTAAATCTGGCCCAAAGACTGTATGGCAAATATTCCGAAATTAAGGGTAAGTTAACACGACAACGATGTACTAAAAACAGACGACAACGTTGTCAAAACGATCCCCGTTCACACGAATCTGCAAATTGTGCGAAAATGACTATAAAGGCTGTATTATGCATGCCAGGCCAGTAGTTAGAGATGTCGCTTTGTCAAGAAACACCCCGTGAACACGTAATACACATGCGTAAACATGTAACAAGCTTGCGCATGATGTCACCATTTTCACAGATTTGCTTTTGTTGTTTACAAAAAATTGCGCTCATGGGGCCATATCACTGAAACATCAGAAATTCTAGAATTCTACCTAATCTATTTAGTAACTATTCAAATCTTAACTTCCTTCTCTGTGCGATACGAGAATCGATATGCTGGCGCCAAATATCGATATATTAAAATTTATAAAATAAGGCACTCTAAATGGATTTCCCTACTCCCACCATTGCTACATCAAGGTGGCGCTTAACATATCAATGAGGGAAGCTTGAACATAAGTTAACTAGCCTAAGAAAATTTATTTTTTTTAACAGGATGGCGGACAGCAGTGTGAGTAAAATAATAGATGCCCAAGCCACGTTTAAGTCCAAAGTCTGGACCCACTTTGGCTTTTATACCATTAATGGGACAAACAAAATTGACAAGGAGTACGCAATATGCAATATGCAAGAACCGCCTGGTAAAAGTAAAGTACACGGGTAATACCACGAACATTGTCTAGCAATATATTAATTATCGCAGAATTGCTGTATCGTGATATTATCGGTATCGTGAGCCGTGTATTGTATCGTATCGTGAGGTGCCCTGTGATTCCCACGTCATCCCTAGTCTCAACAACCTAAATAAGGTGATGATTGAACATTAAATGAAAAGCATGCATTAAAGATTCATTAGCAGGATTATTACCACTATCACAAGCCTGTGCCTGTTTGTCTGATAGATTGCTTATAATGGCAGCAAATATGAAACCTTTTGTTAGCACTGCAAATTTAATATCAAGTAAATACTTAATGTTAATTGCAAGTGTATTCTGCAAACATTAGGAAAAGGAGCTCGTGATTTAACTGTTTGTTAGTCAACAAATTCAAACTCTTTTCTAACCCACCTACATTATGATTTCACAAGCATATGTGTTATCATCAGTATGATCATCAGTATTTCTGCTTGTTTGTGCTTAGGTTGAAGGTGCCGAGCTTGAATTACTGCAGCTTCTCCATGACAGCGTGTATCAGCAGGCGAGGGAGTGGTACCACCGTCTGAACAGCCGCATTCAGGAGCAGATCAGCCGGCAGTACGGCATCATGCCAGAGAAAGAGGACGACATTCAGGTCAGAGCACACAGAATATAGTGTTTATTAGCAAAACCACCGATCTTGCATTTTAATAGTAACTTCCTAACTAGAATGAATGTGTTTTTGTGCGTTGCAGGCATCTGCCAATGGACCGGCCTGGTGCTGGTGGCTGCTGTCAGTGCTGCAGTTAGATCCAGCCTATCAGACCACTGTTCTGTCTTTGACTTCCCTGAAGGACAGACTGGGTCATCTACGCATTGTACTAGAATACTTCTCTCAGAGCTAGGACAGAGATGCATTATATGCCCATATCGCTGATCTCATCACATGCATGCTCCAGGAAGAAAAACTGTATATTTTGATTCATTTGAGAGAGATTTGTTTGCTTTCGCCCAAAACTTTACATTTTTTTTCTGATCATAATCCACACGCAAGATCTTGTGCTTGGATTATACATCGGACAGCTATGATATGGGTTGGTTAGAAATAAGATGACTTGTTCTGGTGGCTGTACAACTATTGAATTAGTCGTTGAATTAATTCCTACTTAGTCAAGCACCAAAGAATTAAGGACTCGTTCTGCACAGAACAGCTGTTTATTGGATCACGCTGTTCGCTTCATTAAACATCATCAGAGTGGATGCCAAATGTTGCAGCTAGTATTGTTGAAATACATTTGAGATGTTTCCAGTAGTACTGGGCCCTGGCCAGAATTTATTTAATGTGTAGCTCACATTTGTGGCAGAGAGGGAAACAGTTGGCCCATGTGTCTGATGACTGAATAGGAGCTCATTGATTATGCATGAATGAAACGCTTATGACTACAGCCTCAAAAGCTCACAATTCCGGCCGTACGTTTTAGTAGAATCAGAAATAATATTATCCTCAGTAACTGATGAGGGGTTACATTAATATTGCAATAACAATGACAGAGAATACATTTCCTTTTTCTCCATGAATGAAACCTGCTAGTTGTGCTTGTTTCATTTGTAGTATTAAATCTGTTTCACGCTTGCTGGCATATCAGTGGAGATGAGAAAAGAAAGGAATTCTAGCAGTTTGTTAAATAAATAAATTACCAGCCCTAAACTTTTGCATGGTGGCATACAATATTCTCAACCAAACAGCAGTTTCAGACTTGTCATGGGCACCAGGGCCGTTGTGGGAGGTTTTAGCCATCTGGTTGATCAGTACAGCTCTCCAAACCTGTTTGTGTCAATCATAATGGATTATTTCTGTGTGCTTGTGCCTTGTCTTGGGCCTTAATCTGTTTTTTTTTTTTTTTTAGATATTTGGTTAAGGAGGACTGTGAGATTTATGTGGTAACACTTTACAATAAGGTTTCATTAGTTAACATTAGTTAATGTATTAACTAACATGAACTAACCATGAGCAGTACATTTGTTACTGTATTTGTTCATCTTTGTTAACGTTAGTTAATTAAAATACAGCTGTTCATGGTTTGTTCATGTTAGTTCACAGTGCATTAACTAATGTTAAGAAGATTTTAATAAAGTGTAGGAAATGTTGATTAATGAATGCTTTATAAGTGCAGTTCATTATTAGTTCATGTTAACTAACGAACCTTATTGTAAAGTGTTACCATTTATGTTTCTTATTTTTTCTTTCTTCTGTTTCAGTGCCACATTCCGAGGAATGTTGAAACTGCAATGTTACATGTGATGTAACATGTGATAACACTACTCTACTCTGGTGATTGTGCCATTGTTTTTTTTCTGTTTATGTTTGTAGCTCCTAATAGCTGGAAGAAGTCCAGTAATGGTTAAAATGTACCCACCTGCACTGTTTTTGATTTGATCTGTTGTGCACTACTCTGAAGATTACTGTCAATTTGCCGTATTAAAAACCAGTTACTAACCGGTGGGTGCTTTGCTTTCGACCCTGTTTTGAATGCACCATGCCTAAAGATGTACTGATTTTAGACAGAAACAGTGTCTTGTTTGAAGAAATGTAAATCTGGGAACTTTGAGGACTTTTTAAGGCTCTTCTATTAGGTACAAAAAGGTTCTTAAACTGAGATTGAAAGAGGCCTCAGTTATGTTTCTCATGAGACCGCAGTGATTCAGAGAGACATGTTTATAAAAGGGATTCAAATCAGAATGTGATTTTATTTTAATTTGCTTTAGTAATTTAAATAATAGAAATGTTACTGATTGTTGCATCCGATGTGTTGTTTTATGTTTAAGATGCACTCTTGATGTTCCATCCTCAGGATTAAGGACTTGAAAATCACTTACAAATGCTTTCAGAACTGTTGTTTCCTCTGTATGTCTTGGTAACATGTGCTAACAAGTCTGACCATGTCAAATTTGAACCCTTCTGTTTATTTGTGTATATGAAAGTGGCAGAATCTGTGGTGTTGCTTTGAGATAGTGCATGTGCACATGTTGAGTGAATTTATTCTTCACTAATAGTCTCAAAAACAAAGAGAAGGTCGCTCATATTGCTCAAATCAGTTGGAGGAAGAGCTATAAAAGAGAGACTTTGATTTGACTAATCTATATAACCAAACTCAATAATCAAGATTATATCCTTTGTTTTGTAAAGACATTGATTGAGAAGCAAATATTTTCCAGTCAATGGCAAATAATGATTGCTTGTTTGTTTTTAAATGATCAGTGGACTCTGATGTGTAGTATTTCTGTTTTCTTTCTTTCTTTTTTTGTCACTAATTCTTATTGTCATATATTGATGTGTTTGGAATTAAAGCAGCCTTTGCCAGAGTATTTTATAATTTGTAATTCCTGGTGTAAACTAGGGGCTTGTACCAGTGATTTTTCTTTTGAGAGATTTGTTGTATAACTCTTAAGGTGTTATACGATACGCATTATACAATATATGTAATATTAAAACCATTCATCAAAATGTCATTGCTTTTTTGTCATTGGAAATTGCAACAGCAAATAAATAATAATAATAATAATAGTAATAAAACATTAAACTCAAACCTATTTATTTATAAAAAAGCATCCACTAGATGGCGTCATACAATCACATGATTGGCACCAGCATGTCTGTTGTATTAGCATCTATCAGTGTCTTCCATTTCTTACCTTGAAAAAGTAAAGATGTTTTTTTCCCCTTTCCAATCACTGTTCTAGCATATTTTTCTATAGTTTTAAGTATTTGTCTGTCAATGAAGTTTAGTAGGGTCTAATATTATTTTGTATGTATGGACAAAACATGGTAACACTTGACATCAAGGTCCCACTTGTTAACGACAGTAGCTAAGTTAATGCATTAAAGGGACAGTTCACCCAAAAATTAAAATTCTGTCATCATTTACTCACCCTCAAGTTGTTCCAAACCTGTATGAATTTCTTTCTTCTGCTGAACACAAAGGAAGATATTTGGAAGAATGTTGGTAACCGAACTGTTGATGAACCCCACTGACTTCCATAGTATTTTTTCCCATATAAGTCAATGGGATCCAATGAGCAATACATTTGTTACAGTGTTTATTAATCTTTGTTAATGTTAGTTAATAAAAATACAAATATTAGTTTAAGTTTATTAAATAGTATTAACATATACAACTTTTGATTTAAAAAAATAGTTTTAATAAAACAATATTTTAATAATAATTGCCTTCAAATATATTTAACTGTTAATTCATGTTAACTAATCTTAACACATGGAAACCTATTGTAAAGTGTTTCCCAAAACATTTTTCAAAATAACTTCTTTTTAGCCTATTCTGCAGAAGAAAGTAAGTCATACAGGTTTGGAACGACATGAGGGTGAGAGAAAATGATGACCGAATGTTAATTTTTGTGTGAAATAACTAAGAATCCTAATGACAAATTCACGAATCAAGTCTTGGTGGACAGATGAGCTGAACAAATAAAAGTTACGGCATAAAATTATGAACAAATATTCACGATTCTATACAATTTTTAAATCACCACTCGTGACAATGACCATGATAACTAATTTTGACCCCATGCACTGGATGTAGTAATATCTGTAATTAACAGCATCAAAAAAAAAAAAAGAAGTAGCCCAATGACTATATTCCAAATATCAAAATATGCCTCTCCCATACCTAAAATACATATTTTACAGTCACTGTTATGCAAATTGAAAACCACTACATCATAGTAATCATAAACACAGCTTAAAGGCTCCCTAAAAGTGTCCCTCCTTCACAAAACTTAACATCTAGGACAATTTACTCCCCCCATCCTTGAGATTGGATAATTACCATCTTTTGTGTGTTAGTAGGACAAAATACAAACATAAGGGTGACAGAGCTCTCACAAGTGGGTCCAAAACTTTGAATGATCTCCCCCTCTCAATAAGATCAGCCAAATACTTTCAAATTTAGGTTAAAATCACATCTGTTAAACGCTATGCAAGAACTGTTATGAAGGGGTTTCGACTGCAACTGTGTCTGTTTTTAAGGTTTTAAGGCAAAATATTTCCTCTCAAAGATTTTGCAATTCAGATACCATTAGCGACACCGGTGGCCGTTAAGTGAACTTGCTCATGCTCACACTCGTGCAAAGTTATTTTTCGTTCTTCGCTTAGAAGTAAAAAGTTGGAAATACCTTTGCAGCGATATACTTTTAACAAACATCCCGACACTATCCACATTTGTATGAATATATGTGCTGCACGCTTTCCTCTCAATAACAAAATAAACAAACAACAAAAATAAGAGCGGTGAGAAAACAGCAGTTAAAGGGATAGTTCACCCAAAAATGAAAATTCTGTCATCATTTACTCATCCTCAAATGTTGGTAAATAAGAATGTTGGTAACCAAACAGTTGATAGTGTTTTTTTTCCCTACTATGGAAGTCAACGGTGCCCATTAACTGTTTGGTTACCCATATTCTTCAAAATATCTTCTGTATATAAAGTAGATTATAAAGTAACCTACATTTGATAATACAAACTATACAGGTCTGACTATTTGAGACTAGTTTGAATTAGCCTAATTCCTTGTCTTTGCATGACAGATTGGCATTATAGTACAGAATATAGCTCTTTCGGCATTGTATAAACATTCACTTAATGTGTCATTGAATGGGGCAAAACGTCACGTGTCCTTCACATAAAAATCAGTCTACATGCTTTGATAGATGACCTAGGAAGTGGGGTAAGGTCTCGTTTTGTTACAAGCTGTTCACACATTGGCAATAAAAAAGCGATTAATAGCCTACATGAGAATTCTTACATAGCTCCTTTAAGTTGGTCATGCAGATTTCCCACTAAATGTCGCTTGACCGCATCTATAGTATGTAAATGCTGAAATGTTGAAGCGACTTTTAAGGTTAAGACTTTTAAGAGACGTTCCTGCAAAATCACAGAGCTCGGTATCTGAGAACCTCCTTCTGATGTAGCTCAATGTGAACATCAAAGCCCATTACAAACACAGGCAGGAGAGCTAAATTGATCCATCATCACCCAGCTGCAACTCCCCTGCATGCCTTTGGCTGTTTGAGTGGAGATGACAGCCATTTTTTTGTAGTTAATAAGTGATTACAAAGAACCTGCTCTGTGTTCAAAATTGACAATCCTTTAAATGGAATATTGCAGTTTTTATTATAAATTATTTATCCTTGTGCATCATTAGTTTATGGGCCCCACTGACTTAATACTATCCCCCCCCATACTATTTGGTTACCCATATTATTCAAAATATATTTTGTGTTCAGCAGAAGAAAGAAATTCATACAGGTTTGGAGCAACTTGAGGGTGAGAGACAGAATTTTCATTTTTTGGGTGAACTATCCCTTTAAGGACATCTGCGTGTGCTGATGAAATCCCCATGATGTGTTGAGTAGAGGTGGTGTGTCAAAATGGTGGCAATTAATTTGGGATGAAATCAATGTAATTTTCACACAGCCAGTCAAGAGATGGAGAGTGTTAAAGAGATGATGCAGGCACGTCACTGCCTGTCAAACAAATACCCCGTGTTGCCATGGAAACCATCACATGATAGGAGGCAAAATAAAACTTTTAAGTAGCTAGTTAATTGAAAATAAACTTTTCAACTGCATGCACAGACTATTTTGTTTGTTTATAGCCTTCGAGCTGCAGTGTCAAATGCAAATACTTCAGAGAGATAAATGGTGAATACATGAGACGATACCAAATATGTCTCCCTCCCTCTCTTGGTTCTCTTTGTAGGGATTATGAAGCGTCTAAGGGGTGGCAGAGCTTGGATTGATAAAGCAGCCTTGTTTCACACTAACCTAATCCCCCTGTGTCAATACACTGATAAAGCTTCAAATGCAGTGTGCAAAAGAGTAAAGGTAAACATATCAGAGCCTGGGTACTTCAGTTTCAGGGTGAGTTTGGTAACAAACGCAGGCAGCGCGTCTCCCTCTGTAGAGGCAGAGATTACCATGAGAGGCAGCTGGCTTGGTCTCCTCGCTGAGGTGGTAAGATGTGACACAGTAATCTCTAACCTCTCTGTGAGGAGCTAATACATTTGAAAAAAACAAAAACAAAGTCATAGAAAAAGCACATTCTTCTTAAAGGGTTAGTTCATCTAGAAATAAAAATTCTGTCATTAATTACTCACCCTCATGTCGTTCCAAACTTGTGAGACCTTCGTTCATCTTCAGAACACAAAATAAGATCTTTTTAATGAAATCTGAGAGCTTTCTTTCCTTCCATTGACAGCCTAGGCAACTACCTCTTTCAAGCTCCAAAAAGGTAGTAAAGGTGGGGCTTTTATAATTTTCATGAGGTCTTGCAATTGAAATTGCGTTCGGTTTAGATCGCCTTCCGGTTGAAATTGCGTTTCCGGGGGGAGAGTTCATATCCACGCAGGGGGGCTTGAGATCATCATGGGGGGCTAAGACAGTCACCGAGCTGCCTTTTACAGTTCCTCCTGAACCAAAACAACAAGCTTATGCTGCGTTCACAGCTTCATGCCATGTCACCGTAATTACGAGATGGCAACCCGTGACTTACTAGCCAGAGATGTTCACATTCTCAGACTCAGATTTATGCGTTTCTATGTCAACACTATCAATGGCGAAATTAATCTGCAGCAGTCAGGTGGTACAAGTAAGAGCTCTAAACTTTTTTACAATCATTATTATTGTAATGTTATGAGCTTTGAGACATGAGGTATTTTAATGGCGTCTCTCGTCTGGTGACACTTTACAGAATCTGCTGTGTTGTGTTTTGAAGAAGAGGCTTCGGAGAGTGCTCTGAAGGGAGAGTAGGATTTTATGCTTTTAAAACTAGCTTGCTATTGCTAGCCTCTCCGAAATGGCCTACCCTACCTTTAATGGATAAAACAACAGAGCACACAGGTTTATGGCTGCTATAAATTTGACTTGCCACAAGATGGCACTGTTTTCGACACTCTTGATGTTTCAAATCTCTTCTCGAAACAATCAGAGAAAAGCTAAAAGATTTTAAGAGGCTTCATCCCTACTCAATAGTTTTAGGCCTTTTTGCAAATGTTTCAATTGTTGCAAGTTTAGCTGTTTTAGAGAGTGTTTATTAATTTTGAGTTTTGTTCACTTGGCTGCCATATTAACACCTCTGGGCAGCTATTTCGGGCATCCAAGACAAAGTCCTATCTATTTGAATGGGGAATCCTGAAAAAAAAAAAATTTTTTTTGAAAAAATTGCCAAACTCATAACATATTTGACGTCTGCTCTCACATCATCACCACACGCATGCGTTGTGGTGCTCTCGTGAACGCACGTTGGAGATTAATATTTTGTAAATAAAGTTGTTTTGTTTTTTTTGCTGCAAAGCAAGCACTCGCATCGCTTCATAAAATTGCCGTCTCATGGATTACTTATATGATGTCTTTACTACCTTCCTGGGGCTTGAAAGTGGTAGTTGCATAGGCTGTCAATGGATGGACAGAAAGTTGTCAGATTTCATTAAAAAGATTATTTGTGTTCCGAAGATGAACAAAAGTCTTTGGAACAACGTGAGAGTGAGTAATTTTCAGTAAAATTTAAAAAAAAAAATTGTGAACTACCCCTTTAAAATAATGTGACTTGTGTTGTGACTCCTATTTTGAAAAGGAAGTCTGAAATGTTGTTGTATTCTGATGTAATGTGTGTGAGAACAGAAGTAAATGAGTAAAGAAGATGAATGAAGTTTGCTACTCCTGTCTTGTGTGCTTCATTGTTTTAAAACTTTTGACAGATACCACAAAGTGGTGACGAGGATTAGGTTTTTTTTTTGCTTTCGTTGTGTCCAAAGTGGACGGAGCCAGCCTTCGCCATCTTGGCAGCGCGTCACCACGCATCATTCCCGGATAACCGAAATGGTCAAAGAGGCGGGACGTGGCAATCCACCTGTCACTCAAGTGGCCACGCCCTTAATTATGCAGAACTTTAATGATTAATACAATTTAAACGGATGAGTTATAAAACAAATTCACCCCCTCAGTTGTCATGAAGGGCAAAATTAGCTATATAGACTAAAACCACTTTTTGTACCAGGCTGTAAAAATATGTTTTTCTGCTTTAAAGTTGGGCATTTTAACATGGGGGGTTTATGTAATTGACTCCCTTTAGAAGCCTGTCTAGCGGCCAGTCGATGAATTGCAGTTTAAGTCACTTCCGTGTTGGATTCAAGAGAGAGACCAGAAGGTTGCAGCTTGATTGAAAACCTACTTCTTACCAAAAGCTAACATAGTAGCTGAACGACACACCTTCTGTAAACGCTGTCAAGTGCCTCACAAGACATTTACACAGTATGTTGTTGCTTTGTGAGAGCTTGTTGTTTCATGTAATTTTGGCGCCAGTGCTGACAAAATGATTCCCGATCAGTTAGTAGAGAATGTGCTCAGCCCACGAATATGTGAGAGACTTTTATACACTGGACAGAGATGTTACAACAGCAAGCCAGACTGAATCTGCTACCGATTAGGCTAAATCCATTTAAAATTCCCAGCAAGTTACCGCTCCTATACAAGTGGTGCAAAACACAGTAAAACGCAGAACAAGGGAGAAACCGTCACATGCACCTCTTAATTCTGCTTAGGTGGAGAAGAGGAAGTCTTTTGCTGTGGATCGGAGGCACACTAAAAGGGCAGTCACACTGCACTTTTCATTTAATTGAATTCCATTCAATGCCATCCTGCTTCTCATGTGCCAGTCTTTCAGTGCACTGTTGCTGAGTCAGCTGAGTTTGGATGTGCTAAAAATTTTATACACCACGTAAAACCACATAAAAGCATCACACCTGTGCGCCCAAAACTTTGCCGTCTGTCACTCTCTGTTCGCAGTGCAGAGGAATGTAATCGCTTGCAAGCAGCTGAGGTGATAGAACGCATCGATGGCTCTGCATGGGTGTCACCAATTGTTGTTAAAGAAAAAGTCAAGTAAAATTAGAATGTGTGTTGACCTCAGAGAGCTAGATAATGCAAATAAATTGTGGATGCTTTTCCATTGCCACACATGGATGAACTACTCTCTGCTCTAAAGTGTACCGAACTTACTACTAATGCTTACTACCAAGTGCCGCTGCATGGGGACAGTCGTGACCTCACGTCCTTTATTACTCAGAATGTTCCGTTTTTGACGTATTCCTTACAGATTGGCTTCAGCGCCTGTGGCGTTTCAGAAGTTGATGACTATCATCCTGGATGGCTTGTCAGGGGTTGAAAATTACTTGGACAACATTATCATCCACAGACGTGAAATGTTTATGCATGACAAAACACTTTGACGACTTATAATGACTAGAGGCTGCTGTCTTGCAGCTTAATAAAGACAAGTAACTTTGCGCTTTTTTACTTGGACTTATGTCGTGGTACAGTAAGTTTATTCCTGATTTTGCCATCGTTGTTGCTTCAGTGTGCACATGCCTACAAGATCCAAATGTATTCAACTGGTCAAAAGCATAGACTGTAAAAAAATATGGACGTAGTGTCCGTGACGTCACCCATGACGAGCAGTTTGAAGCGTAAAGTAGGGACGAGCTGGCCGTTGCCATCTTGGCAGCACGTCATCACGCGTCACTCCCGGATAACAGAAAATGGGCAAAGAGGCGGGACGTGGGTGGAGCTGAGGTGACTCAATGACTAACAGACAGCTGATAAGTGGCTGTCCACCTGTCACTCAAAGTGGCCACGCCCTTAATTATGCAGAACTTTAAGGCTTTATATAATGTAAACGAATGAGTTATAAAAAAATTCACCCCCCTCACAGTTGTCATGAAGGGCAAAATTAGTCATATAGACCAAAACCACAATTTGTACCAGGCTGTAAACATGTTTTTTTTTCTGCTGTAAAGTTGGGCATTTTAACATGGGGCTCAATGAGATTCTGCTCCCTTTTGGAGCCTGAATTGCAGTTTAAGTCACTTCCATATTGGCTTCAAGAGAAACTGATGGAGGTTGCCGCTTGGTCAAAAGAGGCTATTTGAGGGGAGAGACATTTATAGTGGTGTCCGAAACCATAGTGGGTGTTATCATTCTAACCCACATTGCACTACAATAACAAGTGTTCAGGCGATGTAAGCTCAACGGCTGTCCGGATTCGCTCACTCGTTTTCATTCACTCCTTCAAGTTAACTGTATTAGTGGACTAAAGTAGGGAATAGTGATTGGTTTAGGGGGCAATTTCAGATTCAGGTGTCTCCTTAATCAAACACACCTGATTCAGATCATCAGCTCATTAGTAGATCATCCAATACCTGAAATGGGTGTTAGACAAGGACACATGGTTGGTCCAGTGGGTAGAGGATGTAAAACCAAGACTATTAGTAATATGTTCTGACTCTTATGCAGTAATATCAAGCCTTGCAAGTGGATTAAAATCATCAAGGCAAGACATTATATATGAGATTCTTACAAGTTTGCTAAGAATAAGTAATGTAAGCTTAATAAGGTTTTTATGGGTTCCAGCTCATGTGGGAAATGAAGTGGTTGATAAGCTAAGCAAGCTCTAAAACACTCAAGAGATTGGAATACTCTTAGCAAAAAAGAGGTTAAAGGGAAAATTAAAGAATTTATAAACAATGAATGGCAAGAAATATGGAACTGTGATAGTAAGGGCAGACATATGTATAATATTAAGCAGCAATAGGAAATGGAAGAAATGTTTTTAGAAATAGGAAAGAAAATACAATTATTTCTCGCATCAGAATAGGGCACACTAGACTAAATCACTCTTTGTTTAAAATAGGAAAACATGAATCAGGTCAATGTAATGATTGTGATCAGGCAAAAACAGAGCATGTTTTAATAAAATGTAAAAAATATAAAAAAGAAAGGAAGTTAGAATGGACATTGAATCATTTAATATGCAAAGCCTTTTGAAAGATCAAGCAGAGCAAGGAAAATATATGGTGCTATTATAAAATATAATAAAGAAATAGGAATAGAGGTTTTTTTTTTTTTAAACGCCATAAAACGCCATTAGAAGAAGACACATGGTTGGGAACCCTGATATACACTGTCTACTGCTGAGCGTAGATATGCCATGGTGGAAAAGGAAGCGCTAGCATGCGTGTGGGCCGTTTAGAGGTGTTGTATGTATCTGTGGGGCCGCTGTTTCACTCTACATACAGATATGCAGGCATTGGCCTGCTCGGCCGTGCTGGACTTTGTGTAGCAAGGTTGTCTGCAGGTCTCATGTAATTCAATTATGATGTGGTATACCGCAGAGGTTCTCAAAATATCCCTGCTGGTTATTTGTTTGCCCTTACCTGCTTCTCCTGCAGATAATGCTGTAGCTCCAGCTCCTGTTTGATGATGTTGATGAGGAGTTTGGTGCTGCCTGTAATTCTGTGTCTGCTGCTGATGCTGCATGTGCTTCTTGTCCTGCTCTAACCAAACTTTGAACACAGATTTCTAATGGTTGGCCTCCTTCAACCAAGGGACTGGACATTGAGTTGTTGCCACACTATAAACTGTGACTGGAACTGTCTGTTAAGGACAACTGCTGCTCTTCGATCTGTGCTGTGCTGTGCTGGTCTCCATAGCGGAAAAGGACATCAGGAAGCTGGCAACCCGCGTGAACGTCGGGTCTGAGGAGGAGGAGGGGGCGGGGGAAACAACGCTCTAGATAAGGATTAACCTATATCTAATTAATAAATTATGCAGTTAAGACTGTAAAGTGTTTGATAACTTTATTCAATTTCTGTATTTCTGAGCATCAATATTTTGAATTGACGGCAGTACACATTTCAACCACTGTCAATCCTGAATACCGCACCTTTAAGTTCATGTAAGACGTTATTTGACTAATTTAAGACCGCTCTTTAGGAATACTCAACAATGCGGGCATTTTGGCATAATTCTGCAATTTATTGTTTGTTCAAACGCGAAAGAGAACTTGATTCTGGCGCGCTGTCTGTGCGCATGATACTGGCGCGTGTTGTTCTCATAGACCAGGGTGTCGAAACTTTTTAGAAAAGGGGCCAGATTCAATGTTGTGGACACACCTGGGGGCCGGTTCCTTTTCTACTAATATATATATATATATATATATATATATATATATATATATATATATATATATATATATATATATATATATATATATATATATGTGTGTGTGACATGTTTTGTTTCTTGGAAACATGACAGATTTGACAAAAGCTTGAGCTGACAGTAAAGTAGCTTGAGATAGGACACAGATGTAAATTTAATACAACAATATCTGTAAAACTTTCAACAACCTCGGTTTTAAAGGGTGAAATTTAAATATTACTGAGTTGGAACTCTATTGGAATTCTATTCTTATTAACGAGTACTCTACTTAGATAACCACAGGTAAAACCACACTGCAAAAAGTGCTTTTTGTCGTTTTTCTAGTCCAAATATCTAAAATTCTTAAATCAAGATGCTTCTACTAGATAAGTAAATTGACATATTCAATATTTTGAACTGGGGAAAAAATTAAAATGAAGTGAGTTTTTGCTTAAAACAAGCAAAATTATCGGTAAGGAAAATTATCTTGTTTCTGTTTGGGACAGAAACAAGATTATTTGTCTTACCCGATAATTTTGCTTGTTTTAAGCAAAAACTCACTTCATTTTATTTTTTTTCCAGAAAACAAGAAAAAATATCTTATGTAATTTTCCTTATCAACTAAATGCATCTTGATGTTAGAATTATTAGATATAGACTAGAAACAAGACAAAAATGCTAAATAAGCAATTTTGTAGTGCACACATGGCACCTTCCCTACAAGGTAAAAAGTATAAAATAATATTTCTATATCTAGAATGGCTTTATGGTATTTAGTTTATAAACACATTTAATATAAATACAAATGCACAAAACTGCAAGTTTATGACAAAAATAGTCTGCAATTTCGCCTTTATTTCACATTTGTCTACATTAAAAATGAAATAAAATGAGATATTAACCTACATTTCTGACAAAATACCACGGTTACAGTTAGTGTTACCACAGTAAATCCATGATAAATGTTGGTCAATTGTTGGTTGAAACTGGATCGGCTCAATGTTTCTCCTGATTTTCACATTAGTGTTTTTGATTAAGTCAGCGCAATTTCAACTGGCTTGAAACTAAACTAAATTAAACCAAATCACAGAGAGATTTGCAGCTTGAACCTCTACGCCAAACTCGAACACTCCTCACTGGCTGTTTAGTGGTCGTGTGATCAAGACACTTAGCAAGTAAACACATTTGTTCAGACTAGTGATGGCAATTTCAATTTCAATTGCCAACTATTTTCCAAGGAAAGTAGCTAAAGCCTGCCCAAAAAGTCGCTAATTGTCTTTTGTTTCGAACCAATTGGTTCGGAGCTTGTATCAAACCCGCCAAAGTCACGTGATTTCAGTAAACAAGGCTTTGTTACGTCATCACTGTTTCGAAACGTTTCGAAGCACTTAGAAATGTCAATGGTTCACCGCTAGGGGGCAATGAGCTCTGTGAACCCATGAATCATGAGCAGTCACTGAGAACCATTGAAGTGTCTGTGGGTTTTACCTTATCTCTGATCAGTTTTATACATTTGTAGCTGTAAATAAAATAGGTCGTTCTGTGCGTCGTGTGTGTCAGTGGCTGTGTCCGAAAACCTAGGCAGCTGACTCGTTGCCTCGCTGCCTTGTCAGACAATGACTTGTACTCCTGTTGTATTCCTGTTGCCAGCAGGTGGCGCTATGACTAACTGAACATTGGCATGTAGATGTCTTCAGGCCAGGACTCTAATAAAACATGTGAAGTTTAGGGCAGATCGGACATTGTTTGCCTGACTTACAACAGCTTCCTGCTTCATGGCGAAACATCAAACTTTGTCAGGCTGCCACGGACAGATATTTGATACGTGATATTTTACACAAAAGCTATTTTGAAGAATTTTTACAATGCAAGTCAATGGGGTCCAAAACAACACACCATTGGGCCCCCATTGACAGTTTTCAAAATATCTTCCATTTGGGAGTAAAGTTTGTAAACAAACTTTGAAGTTGGCTTGAGAATGCTAGACCAGAAAGTTTGAAAAAACTAATTAAAAGCTTAAAGTTTGAAGGTTTGAAGTTTAAAGTAGTTAAAAGTTTGACGGTTTTAACAGACAAATAGACAGACAGATAGACAGACAGACAGACAGATAGATAGATAGATAGATAGATAGATAGATAGATAGATAGATAGATAGATAGGGAGTTTAAATGATTCTCAGTGGTTTAGCTTGTGGTTTAGCTTGATTGAGTCTAATGGGTTTTAGGGTGTTTAGATTTGAATTTTGTATTTTGGAATTTTGGAGTTTGAACAGGCTCATCTGAACATTGCAAACAGCAGGAAGATTTGACTATCCAAATCTATTTACGTATCAAATCTATTTGAATCAAATTTCAACTAAAACTCAAGATCTGTGCAATTTAACATCACTAAGGGCTTAAGATTAGACTGACCAAATAAGATGTTGTTCTGGTTAAATCTTAATGAGGAGTTAGTCACAGTGTAAAACATGCCATTTCCTGTTGCCTACAGGTGGCGCTATGACTGTAACTGAATATTGTCATGTAGATGTGTTCAGGCCAGGACTCTAATAAAACATGTGAAGTTTGGGGCAGGTTGGACATTGTATGTCCGAGTTACAACAACTTCCTGTTTCATGGCGAAACATCGAAATTTGTCAGGCCGCCACGCACACGCCCTTCAGCTCAAAAACTCAAGATCTTAGCAATTTAATGTCACAAAGGCCTTTAGATTAAACTGACCAAATATGATCTGATTAAATCTCTAGGAGGAGTTTGTTACAGTACAACGTCTGGAAATGGCAAAAACTGCAAAAAATTTGCAGAGAAATGTTCTCACTTCCTGTTGGGTTTTTAGATTTTGCTCCTAGGGACTTTTTTTTAGGTATTGGGCTGTTACATGTGTCTACTGAATTTCATACTTGAACGTGAAACGCAGCGCTTAATTGAAATTTTGTAGGTGGTGCTATCGAGCCATTTTGCCACACCTAATTCTGAAACTCACATCAGACGTACATTTTCACCACTTCTGACACGTGTAAAAAGTTTCATGAGTTTTGCCCTCAAAAATGCGATTGCCACAATTCACCAGTGAGAGTGCCCCGTGGTTACCACCAGAGGGCACTCCACCCTGGACTGTCACTCCATCAAGGACTACATTACCCATAATCCTTTACCCGGACTTATCAGCACTCATTGTTTACACCTGTGTCTCATTTACCTCATTACCTCTGCCTATATCTAGCCTGTTCACCCTGTCATTCACTGCAAGGTTTTGTATGTTGTTACACTGCATCTCTGAGTGTTTCCTTGGTTCTTGTCTCTTGTGTTTAGATTTCTTGCATGTTCTTGGATTACCCTTTTGCCTGTGTCCCCTGCCTTGTTTGCTTGTTTGGATTGCCTGCCTGGATATTGTAGGGATGGACAAATGAAGCCTCATGAAGCACTGAGGCTTTCCCCTGATTGTTTCGGGAAAGGATTCGAAGCATCAGGAGTGTCACATTTATAGCAGCCATAAACCCGAGTGCGCAGCGCTGTCGTTTTATCTATAAAGCACAAATAAAAGCCTGACAATGCTGAATGTTCCGTTTTCTGATGATATAATTTGCATATTAAAGTGTGGCAATACATTAAATGTAACAATTATAATTATAATACCAACAGAGTTGTTTGATGTAAATGGTGCTCTTGTGGTGACCCACAAGTAAGACTGAAAGAGACATTCACCAAAGGACTGTACCTTTAAGGGAGAGGGGTTCTGAGATACTGTTTCCGGGTTAACGTTGTGTGGCTGTTGTTGACATCACTCGCTGTACAGTTTTGTTTTGATATATTGAAGTGGAGAGTAAAGCCGACTCAACGCATCTCCGTCTCTTGTCTCCTCACTTATAGCACTCCACATTGGTGACCATGACGTGAGTTGGATATGGTTGAATTATGTCTCACAACGACGGTGGTGAAAATGCTGCTGTCTAATGTCGGCACAATCTACACTGCCACCATCAAGTTACCGGACTTTTGGCAGCACAATCCACGGCAATGGTTTCAACACATCGAGGCCCAGTTCCAGCTGAGAGGAATAACACAGGACGTTACAAAGTATTTCCATGTGGTAGCGGCCTTAGATGCCGCGACGACAGCCAGGGCTATGGCTCTGTTAGAGGCTCCTCCAGCTGACGGCAAGTATGACGCACTCAAAACATTCCTGTTGAACCTCTTTGAACTGTCGGAGCTGGAGAAAGCAGACCGCCTGCTGTCCCTGAACGGCCTTGGTGATAGCAAGCCATCCGAGTTAATGGAGAGGATGCTGGCTGTGCTGGGCGGGGCGGATCCCTCATTCCTCTTCGCCCACATTTTCCTGCAGCAGCTTCCAGCACCCATGCGCACCGCACTGGCCAGTTCCCCCCTCCCTTCCTCCAAAGACTACCGGGCGCTGGCGGTGGAGGCAGGCAGGATTTTCCTCGCCAACCGGCAGCAGTTTGTCCATGCACTGCTGCCCCCCCAGCACATGTCTGCCCCGCTTCCACCCCCCGTGGACGACCCAGACACAGCAGCTGCTGTGACGGTCCGCCGACAGCGTGAGGACGGGTGGTGTTATTACCATTCCAGTTTTGGGGCCAAGGCCTTGCAGTTTTGGGAGCTCCTGGGTCTTTTCCTCGCCACCCGTCATTTCCGTTTTCTGTTGGAGGGCCGGCGGTTCACGGCTTTCGTTGACCAAAAGCTGCTGATGTTTGCCATGGCCAAGTCTTCGGAGCCATGGTCTGGTCGACAGCAGCGCCAGCTCTCAGCCACCCACGAGTACACCACTGACATTCAGCACGTGGCTGGCAAAGACAATTTCGTCGCCGACTGCCTCTCCCGGGCGGTCACTGGGTCCGTCCACTTGGGCCTCGGATCAGACCGCGGACTCTGAGGTGCAAGCCTACAGGACGGCCCCCCCATGGCGCTGCTCATGGAAGATGTGGTGTTTGACACGGCCAATGCTACACTCCTCTGCGACGTCTCCACTGGCCAACCGCGCCCCATGGTACCTGCTGGCTGGAGGCATAAGGTTTTTGACGCCATCCACGGCCTTTCCCACCTGGGGGTGAAGGCCTCTACCAAGCTGGTGGGGGCCAAGTTTCTTCTGGCCAGGCCTGGGGAGGGACGTTAGGGCCTGGGCTGCTGCATGTGTGGCGTGCCAGCGCGCAAAGGTGACTCATCATACTAAGGCCCCTTTGGCATCCTTCAAAGTGCCAGAGAGATGTTTTGATCATGTGAATGTGGACCTGGTGGGCCCCCTTCCCCCCTCCTGTGGTTATACCTACCTCCTCACCATGGTGGACAGGACCACCAGGTGGCCAGAAGTGGTTCCCCTGTCCTCCACTACATCAGCTGAAGTGGCCCGGTTATTTATTATGGCTTGGGTGGCCCGCTTTGGCACGCCGTCCGACCTCTCCTCGGACCGAGGTCCGCAGTTCACATCGGAGCTTTGGACGGCAGTCGGCGAGGTCCTGGGGGTGAAGGTCCACTGTACCACAGCCTATAACCCTCAGAGCAACGGACTTTGCGAGCGGTTTCATCGTGACATGAAGGCCACGCTCAGGGCCAGCCTTACGGGCAACAACTGGGCTGACCGCCTCCCATGGGTTATGCTTGGCCTTCGCTCCGCCCCCAAGGAAGATCTTCAAACCTCATCAGCCGAGCTGGTGTACGGCCAGCCTCTGCGTGTCCCGGGGGAGTTTCTTCCAGATGCCATGGCCCCGTGGTCGGTTGCCTCCCATCGTGTTGTTTCTCGGGACATTGCCAACGCTTTTGTTCCCATTCCAACGTCTCACCATGGCTTCCCCCAGTCCTACCTGCCCAAGGATTTACCGTCAGCCAAGTATGTTTTCATCCGCCACAATGGCCATCGTACCCCGCTGCGGCCCCCCTACGATGGGCCTTTCCGTGTCCTGGTCGGAGGGTCTAAGAACTTTGTTGTGGATATGGGGGGCAGGCCTGAGCGGGTAGCTAAAGACCATCTCAAGCCTGTTCATGTGGATATTGGCGAACCGCTTCAGCTGGCCCAGCCCCCACGGCGAGGGCGCCCCCCTGCGGCAGCCTCGACCCCTGCCCCGCCCCTTGCCCTTTGCCCCTTTCCTTGCCCTTTGCCCCTTTCCTGTTAAGCGCAGCTGGTATGGCCGCCTGGTCTGCCCCCCTACACGTTGACTTTTATAGGGACTGTTATGAGCTGGACTGTTCTGTTTTGCACTAGTGAATAGTGTCCTTGTTCTATTTGGGGTACCTGTTCGTTCTGTATGGTGACCCACAACTAAGACTGAAAGAGACATTCACCAAAGGACTGTACCTTTAAGGGAGAGGGGTTCTGAGATACTGTTTCCAGGTTAACGTTGTGTGTATATATATAACGTATATATATATATATAATATAAAAAATGTTAACTTCAACTTCCAAAAACCCGTAGAGTAGTGGTCTGGGTTCAAACATTCCAACACGCAAAGTGAAGCATTCACGTGACAGGAAAGAAAGTGAGGCTTCATTTTTCATTGATCACGTGTTTCTCTGAAAACAATAAGCGCTCCGAGACGGAGCTTCATGAGAAATTGTGCTGCATACTCGATACGTGCTTTAAAGCTTCATTGTCATATGTAACATCACTAGGATATTGACCTAGTGCCTGTATTTTGGATTACGTGTCTGAATTGTCCCTCCAATAAAAAGCTGCATTTGCATTTTCTCTGAGCAGTTCGTAACAGCGATTCATTTCGGAGAAGCAATTCCAATAGGGTCCTTACACCATCGGTGCTCAGGCCCTAATAAACATTTGGAATGAAAAACAGGCTGTTGAAAAGAAAAAAAAAATGGCAGGCAAAGGCTTTATTCACAGATTAGGTTTAGATGCACAGCACTGCACTGGTCACGCCAAACAATATGGATGAAAAGCCCACATAATTTCATGCAAGACATGATCCACATAAATAAAGCTGTAACACAGTAATGGTGTCTACCTGAGAAGGTCTACTTCATTACCTGCTAGGGTAGCACAATACCTAAT
Organism: Rhinogobio ventralis; assembly: GCA_039654625.1. Classification (NCBI taxonomy): domain Eukaryota; kingdom Metazoa; phylum Chordata; class Actinopteri; order Cypriniformes; family Gobionidae; genus Rhinogobio; species Rhinogobio ventralis. Next base: position 18,567,612 of record CM077198.1, read on the forward strand.
GCATTTAAGAATACAAGAGAGCATATTCCTTCCCTGTCTTTATGTAGGGTCAAACAGGAGACATATTCATTTTGACAGGTATTCGAATGAACATGGCTGATAAGAATGCCATTTGTGTTCAGCTTTCATTCTCCACAAACCTGCACAAATCAGCAGACTCTTTGCTTTCTCCAGCATAGAAATCTGAGCTTCAGAAAAGAGACCTGAAATCAGCAGTCAACCGAAGAAATAGTGACTGTGACATAAAAATCCTCCCTCTAGAAAACCAGCTTCTGCTTACTGCGAGTTGAAGTCTTTATTACATATTTTTGGAGCTTTCTTTATATACCTCATAAAGGGTTATTGCAAGCAAACACAATGATATTGAATAAGTTTGTGTTAGATGTAGGGTAGAGTGGGGTAAAACGCCCCGGTTATTTATTTAAACGCCGCAAACTGTGATGACCGCAAAGCTTACACTGAGTACCTGAGAGGGATTTCATGTTAAATGTTCTAAGTGTTTTGTAATTTGCTATGTTAATATACACTCACCTAAAGGATTATTAGGAACACCATACTAATACTGTGTTTGACCCCCTTTCGCCTTCAGAACTGCCTTAATTCTACGTGGCATTGATTCAACAAGGTGCTGAAAGCATTCTTTAGAAATGTTGGCCCATATTGATAGGATAGCATCTTGCAGTTGATGGAGATTTGTGGGATGCACATCCAGGGCACGAAGCTCCCGTTCCACCACATCTAAAAGATGCTCTATTGGGTTGAGATCTGGTGACTGTGGAGGCCATTTTAGTACAGTGAACTCATTGTCATGTTCAAGAAACCAATTTGAAATGATTCAAGCTTTGTGACATGGTGCATTATCCTGCTGGAAGTAGCCATCAGAGGATGGGTACATGGTGGTCATAAAGGGATGGACATGGTCAGAAACAATGCTCAGGTAGGCCGTGGCATTTAAAGGGCACTAAGGGGCCTAAAGTGTGCCAAGAAAACATCCCCCACACCATTACACCACCACCACCAGCCTGCACAGTGGTAACAAGGCATGATGGATCATTCATCATCAAGACATTTTCGCCCACAGGACTGCCGCATACTGGATGTTTTTCCCTTTTCACACCATTCTTTGTAAACTCTAGAAATGGTTGTGCGTGAAAATCCCAGTAACTGAGCAGATTGTGAAATACTCAGACCGGCCCGTCTGGCACCAACAACCATGCCACGCTCAAAATTGCTTAAATCACCTTTCTTTCCAATTCTGACATTCAGTTTGGAGTTCAGGAGATTGTCTTGACCAGGACCACACCCCTAAATGCATTGAAGCAACTGCCATGTGATTGGTTGATTAGATAATTGCATTAATGAGAAATTGAACAGGTGTTCCTAATAATCCTTAAGGTGAGTGTATAATCTTATATTATTATTATTGGAATTTGGAGGCCAAGTCAAAACCTTAAACTCGTTGATGTGCTCCCCCAAGGAAGATATGTTTCCATGAAAGGGTGTATGGTCTAGTGATGTAGAAGTTTTGACCGCAAAGCTTACATTGGTGACGTACCTGAGAGAAAACGGATTTCACATTAAGTGATATAATTTTTAACAGTAAGAAAAAAAGTGTTCTAAAGCTTGTTGTTTTGCAGAACATCACAGTTATAGCAAGGCAAGGCCTGTAGTTAGGGATTACTTGTCATTTAAGGAAAATATAATTATATTTTCAGAATTACATAATTTTTTTTTTCAAACATAGTCTGTGGGGTAAAATGCCCCCGGCCACTTGGGGTAAAACAGCCACAGGGGGCATTACTTCCCACTATCTAATTACTGTAGTTACCATGTTCTGAACATCACCCATCAAATGTAATCTAACTAGGTGGTTGAATACAAATATTTGGACTTTATATCTCACATTAGCATCAGCTAGCTAGTTAGCCAGCCAGTTAGCATCAGCTAATAATATATATATATAGTTTTTTACAAAAGGTTGATTTTGAGCATGGTTCATTAATACATTTTCATATTTATTTTGGCTTGTCTTTTTAATTTTAAGCTAAAACAGGCTTGTACTCTGATTTTGCTGTAAACATAAAGCAAATTGCTTTTGTCAGAGTGGGGGCATTTTACCCCACCTGTGGCCCCCTTGGTACAAATTTAATTTTTGCTAAAAATCTAATAACATGAAAACTCTGGATATTTTTCGTTCTTGGTTTATAATTTATGTCATTATCACTGAAAACTAGGATAACTATTCTAGACACATTTAACTTTTGTTTCACAGAAAAGTTACACAGTCCTTAAGGGGGGCGTTCACCAACATTGACCAAAGCACCACACTGCCTCTGCTGGCTTGCCTTCTTCCCATAGTACATCCTGTGCCATGTGTTCTCCAGGTAAGCGATGCACAAGTACCCGGCCATCCATGTGATGTAAAAGAAAATGTGATTCATCAGACCAGGCCACCTTCTTCCATTGCTCCATGGTCCAGTTCTGATGCTCATGTGCTTTCGGCGGTGGACAGGGGTCAGCATGGGCACCCTGACTGGTCTGTGGCTATGCAGCCCCATGTGCAACAAACTGCGATGCACTGTGTATTCTGACACCTTTCTATCAGAAACAGCATTAACTTCTTGACCAAGTTGAGCTTCAGTAGCTCGTCTGTTTGATCGGACCACACGGGCCAGCCTTTGCTCCCCACGTGCATCAATGAGCCTTGGCCGCCCATGACCCTGTCGCCAGTTCACCACTGTTCCTTCCTTGAACCATTTTTGATAGATACTGACCACTGCAGACTGGGAACACCCCACAAGAGCTGCAGTTATGGAGATGCTCTGACCCAGTCATCTAGCCATCACAGTTTGGCCCTTGTCAAACTCACTCAAATCCTTACGCTTGCCCATTTTTCCTGCTTCTAACATATCAACTCTGAGGACAAAATGTTCACTTGCGGCCTAATATATCCCACCCACTAACAGATGATGAAGAGATAATCAGTGTTATTCATTTCACCTGTCAGTGGTCATAATGTTATGCCTGATCGGTGTATACTGTTCAAAAGTTTGGGATCGGTAAGATTTCTTACTGCTTTTCAAGGTGGCATTTATTAGATACAAAATACAGTAAAAACAGTGATATTATAATTAACTAATATTATAATAACTTTTCCATTTTAATAGATTTTAAAATGTAATTTATTCATGTGATGGCAAAGTTGAATTTTCAGCATCATTACTCTAGTCTTCAATGTCACATGATCCTTCAGAAATCATTCTAATATGCTGATTTGGTCTTTTGGCGCCCCTAGCTAACCATCAGGACTGATGTATGTTAAGGATAAAGACTCCTTGCATAAAATAAATTTTAAATTTTGAAGCTATCTTTTTTTATAGACAGTCATATTGTACACACAGTTTTAAATGGTAACACAGACTGGTGAACACACCTGGCAGAGGATCAGCACAGAGGCTGATGAACACTCATTTGGCTGCAAGCTGGAGTGGCCTTTTTGCTCTGACTGATGAAAACATGCTCGTCTATTCTCATCAGCACCCCAATGAGTTCCCAATATTCTTTTGACTGAGCATTGTCATGGTGACAGCAGCCAATGGCTTTCAGTGGAATACATCATTCTCTAATCAGATTATTCTCATCAGTCAAACTCGTTTGCTTTGTTTTCACCGAAATGGGAAAAGCTAGCTGAAATGTAAACAAACAAAATACACAAACAAAAAAACAGGGCAGCATATAAATATATGAGATGTGAATAGACAAATTTATCCTTTCTAATATCACAAGAAAAACACAGAATTGACAATGCTTGTAAAATATTGTCAGTCTGATTACACAGACTCAAAATATGACACGTACAACTAGTCTCACTGCCGCCATGACGCAGTCATGGAGCACATAATCTTGTTCTTGTGTGAGGAGAGAGTCGTATCATCTCACAGGTCCTCTGCATTACACCGAGGAGGTTTATCTCCTTCTAAAGACGATGAGAAGAGAATTCTGGGAGCACAACTGGGACATGGCAGCCAACCATATGAGGCTTCTCTGTGTGAACAGATCCATAAATAATGCATATCCTAAGACATCCGAGGAAATGTGTCTCTCATCCAGTGCAAATGAACCGAGACTCTTTAATACAGCAGAACATATGTTTTATTTCAAAGTTCACATGCATGTTCAAATGCAAACGTATAAGCATATTGTGCAACAGTGTTGACATGAGTATGCCTGCTTTTGTGTGCTTTTTTAGCTTGTTTTTCTCAACTGCAAAGCCTCAGGGTGCTGTGTCTTCTAGATACTTTACAGCCCATGCTGCGTAATACTGAAAATAAACCCCATTGGCTGCTTGCAAGTGTTAAAATGTGGATCCACCGCTGTGGACAGCTGTTTCGGGAGTCACAGATCTGCGAAGGCGGCCTCTAGCCCTGCAGCACTAACAGACTGCGGACGTAATTTAGTAACAAAGGGGACTTATAGATTTGTGAATCAAACAGAGTGACAGCCGCATGCTCTGAGTTTGGCTGGTGCTCTATTTTAATGCATATTATTTACATAAATTCCCCCCTCTTTTTGCAGAGTTTGCCACTCAGTGCATTAATCATTGATCTTGAAAGTTAGGAAAGAGCCTAAGCTTTATGTTACTCTTCAGTGGAACTATAAAACTGCAAAAGCCCTGTCCCTGGATGGTACTCCATATTATGACAAATTATTAGAGTGTATGTGGTGGAAAAACAGCTTCAAGCTACAGTATATCTGAGTGCTAAGCCAAAGCAGGTTAAGAGGGGTTTCATCAAACCAAAAAGCTGCAAAAACTATACTGTGACAGAGGCAGGCGACTGTTGTAAAAACAGATGGAATTGACATAGATGGTTATTTATACAATCTCTGGCTCCTAGATGAGTCTCTGTTTGGAAATCATTCGATTGGCTCATTTACCTTTTGCGGTAGTGTGGTAGCTGAGACTCTGGTCATGCAGAGCTGCACTGATGAGGGCTTTTCACACTGCGTCTAACCAAAGGTTATCCTCGTTCTAAACAATGTGGATAAATTAACGTTTCACACATGTAGGCGGTGCTCCAGAGTAGGGTTAGCACTGCTTTTGCGGTGTTAATCAGTGACACTGTGACACTCGGCCAATCAGTGACACTGATATTTGTCACTGCAAATATGTAAATAAGGAAATTAACCCAGTGTTTAGGAATGTACAGTGTGAAACGGCAGTTTATGAATACCCAGGATTAATTGTTGACCCAAAGTAAAGTATGAGTGAAATGTGAAGCAAGACAACCCAGGATTACGTTTACCGGAATGACCCAGGGTTAACTAGCCTATTTCAAGTGTGAAAAGCCCTGCAGAGAAAGATGTCTGCTGGTTTCTTCTGGTTTTTGTTTCACTGCATTTGAATAGAGCCATTTCTTGATCCCATTCATCATTCTCCTGCCTGACTGTCCCTGTCTAAAAGTAGGAAGAAAGTATAACATATTGGCTAGCTGTCTTGGTAATTGCTATTTAACAAACAAACAGATTTCCATTTCATCAAACTGATCAATGTCTTTTGGTGTTTATGGTATTATACATTTTGGTAGATCAGAACACAAGTGGACAATGCTAAATACAGGTGTAAATGGGGTATAAAATGTTTTGAGTGTGTCCACTTTTGACCACTTTCAGCGGTAATCGAAAACGCATTTGACCAGATTGCTTTTGCAGTGTAGATGCTCATGTGGTAGAATGCGTTTGAACAACCACAACAGGAATCGTGGAGGACGCCAGGTTTATTCTTGCCAATAATTGGGAAAATCTTATTAAAACCAAAATTATATGTCATGTCACATGCATTGACAACAATATAAACATTTACGATGCCAGATAGTCCGCTTTCTGTCAATCCTGTAATTTCTGTCAAATGCAGGCTCTTTTCACTGTGTATAAAACACAATACGCTTCAAATGATTACTCGTATATGTAAATATGCACTACATTAATGACAAGACAAGCTGATCTAGCTGTTTTGGGGAAAAAACTAATAAATCATACCTGTCACAGCAGTAGTTCTCCCCACCACCATGTTTAAAGTTTATGGCACGCCCATCTCGGGAATTTGGGAATCAGAATTATTTCCGAACTTCCCAGTGGTAAACACGACATCAGAGGGTGTTCATGCATGTGCTCTTTTTACCTAACTAGTATTTATGATAATTCCGATAGCACGTGAAGGCAGCATTAAACTTTGTCAGAGCAATAAAGATAGCTGATGCTCTCCATATGTTTTCCCGTTGTCTCCGGGCGTGTTTATATGTAAATTGCACAAGCTTAATTTGTCCATTAGATCGGAAGATCTGAAAAAAAAACCCATACATTTACCTGCCCATAGACCATACGCTCAAAGAAATCCGGACAGAAGTGGTTGAAAGTGGACAAAAGAGATACCAGGTGTAAACAGGTATGTGTCTCCCTCATCTACTTGTGATCCGATCAACCAAAACGCATCTTAATACCATTAATCCTTTGATAAAGACCATGGAGGTTAATTGGAACTCATTTTGAAGGTTTTAGATCTTTAAATGTTAAAGGGCAAAAATGTGCTATTAAGGAAGTTAGGGGAATAAATCCATTCTAATTTAAGAAATAGGCCTGTTATTGATGATGTGTTTGTTTATTTGATAGGGACAATGCATGTTTATGAACATAAGTATAAAATACAAAATGTAATCAAGTCGGATTATAGCAACATTGCTAATTTACAACCGCAGTCCCTAGGCAGGTACACACAAAGACACACACATACAACACTACATAAAAGACAAATACCCCAACACATTATTTAAAATAAAAATTTCTTAAGATGATCTTTAAAAGTGTGATAAATAGAACAATGTTTTATTGACTGCAGTAAACTATTCCAATATTTAATCCCTATTACAGACAATATAGACATATTGATTAATCTGATTGTGGTTATTCGATCTAATCACAATTATTTTTTGAGATAATGGCAATAATTGTGCAGTTTAAATTGAATGTTTGCCATCCAATTAAGGGAAATAATATTGCAGTTACATATTATATTATAAATAAATATAATAAATATATATATAAATATTATTCATTTTCACAGCACTGAAGTAAATGAGTCTATCTTTATTTCAGATTGTATTATATTATATACGATTCTGAGTAAAAAAAATTACACAGCTTACACGGTCACATGAACAAAACAAAAATAAAATTGCAAATTATTAATTTATTTGTATGACAATTAATCGTCAGTACACAATTCATAATCATTACAGGCTTAGTTGCAAAAGCATCAATGATTTTAATGATATTAAGGTGGAATGACTGTGCATTACCACTTACTAAAAAAATTGCAATGATCACAGATGTGACCTGTGATGTATTTTCATTAACAGAATTAGAAAATTTTACAGCAACAAAAATTCAGCATACCGCATCACATAGTGACTGATCTGAGACACATTATTATTGTTGAACCTGATACAATTTTTTTTTTCTCTCTTCCCTTTTTTTAAACAGGGCTTTTTATGCCTTCAGTCAATAGGGAAGTTGAAGGAGAATACAGACCAGATCCAGCATCCTTAGAAACACAGCAGCTCCAATGTAGATATAGCATGTGCCAAGAGTTCCCTCTTTCAGGTAAGATTTTCTGTTTGTAAGTGTGTGTTTTTAAGGATATAGTTCACCCAAAAATCTTTGACGCTAGTTAAGCTTAGCCAGAGTTTTATACCTGCCATGTGACTTTTACACAATATACATTTATTTGCATGAACAACTAGTGGTTTTATCATCCAGAAAAGGAAAAACAGCGGCCTCCAGAAATTTTCATTTTACCCCTATTTCAAAAGGGAACTTGCTGGTTTATTAGAGTTGGTGGCCTGTGATTGCCTTTTAATGAGAGAATGACTGGGAGTGAGAGATAAGGAAAGTTCAGACTAAGAGGCCCTTGGTGGGATTAGAATAATCATCAAAACTGCCACGTCTTTAAAAAATCCACAATAGGAAGTGGCAGCCCAGCACACTTTCCCCTCTCTGCAGCCAACCTATTTGCATTCCAGTGCAATGGTCCAGTGGATGCTCGTGAATATAGAATTTGTTCTCTTGTTAAAGACCCACCAAGGCCATAGATTGAGGCAGGAAAATGAAAACTGTGCCTGCAAAGGAAAGAAACTTAAATGTCACAACTGTGAGACAAGATTATCAATTTAGTCATGTAGTGCCTATTTAATTCACCTTTATGATGAGCTGATTTAGTGTGCCTTTTGTAGAATGCTGTCTCAGAAATATAAAAGACTGCACATTACATGACTATTATATTCGCAAATATGTCCTATTTATTGGGCAATACACCATTTTCCAGGCGACATACATTGTTGAAGTGTATTGGAAATAAACCCATTCAGAGGAAACCTGCTTTTTACATTCGAAAGAAAGAAATGTCACTCTTAAATGGTCATCATGCTGAGTTGAACAGAAGTAATACAACACTGCAATCTGACAGGAACTCTTTACTTTTCAGGTAACTTGACAAAAGGCAAGTCCTGTCTGTTTCCAATTTATTTATTTTTCCCTGGCGATTACACCTTCATAGGACAGGTGCACTTCTGCCAGTTCAGAAAAGCAGGTCTGAACATGTCGACTGAGATACTGATCCCATGAGCGGGTCTGTGTAGTTCAAGAGCAGCCAATGGCAGTGACCTCACTAAACATGTACTCGCTTCTCATTGCTCATGTTTCATTTTTTGAAAGCTCATGCTTTTAAGTGATTTTCAGGGATCAAGAAGTGGAAAAGCTTGTTCTGCTGTCTTAGATGTGTTCCTCAAAAACTCAGAGCTCGTTTGGGAAAAGATTCCCAGAGAGATTTCTAATGGAGTCTTTTTTAGGACTCAAGCTGTGAGTCATTCAGTAATTGGACCACAGTCTATTTACACCCAGTGACAAAATGTTTTTGAATCCAATAAATCATTTGCAATAATTATTCAGCCATAGTTTTTCCATTGTTCATTTTTGCAGAACCACAAAAATTCATCTCATATAACTTGGAAGTGTTTTGGAGCACATCTTGGTGACAAGCCCAACCTTCAGTGAAAAAGGATTATGTTTCTCTGCCGTAAAGCATTCTGACATTCAGAATGATATTAAACTTCAATGGGTTCAGATCAAGGTTCACGATCATTCTCGCAGGCGCTGAATCCATTATTCAAGGTTAGAGATGCTGTTTACTGAAATGAAAATGGGCTGCATCTATTATACATTCACATTAAACTCAAAGCACAAGTGGTGCTTTCTGTTTGTAAGAAGTAATGTATGGTTTGACAATACAAAGATGCTACCAGGAAATTTCATGAGATATTGCTCTCAAGATACTAATTATGAAACATTACACAAGTGATCACCAGTGATCTTGTATACATACATACACACTGATAGTTAGAACTCTGTATGAAGAGGGATAGTTCACCCAAAAATGAAAAATAATGCAATTATTTACTCACCCCCATGCTTTTACAAACCTCTAAGATGTTATTTGCTTCTGTGGAACATAAAGGAAACATTTTTGAAGAATTATTACAAAGTTCTTGCTATACAACAAGCTTCTCCAACTTCACAACCAAACAAGCTCAAGGTGTTTAGAATTACTTGCAAATTACATAAAGGTGGGTTAAAGTAGGTGGGTTTAGTACTAAAGTCTGCAGGACACTGTCCCTCCTGGACTGGAGTGAAAGAGCTCTGCCATACAATGACAGTTAGTGACCAACTGTAAAACTACACAAATAAACATTAAAAGTGGACCATACAAGTTATGCACTTTATTCTATAAGTCTTCTGAAGGCATGTGATAGATCTGAATGGCAGTAAAAGACGTAAAGCCTTTGTGTGTGTGAATATGTGGTATACATTTGTCGGAAAATATAAGCCAGCAATTTTACTACATTTTAAAGGGACCTATTATTCCCCTTTTTACAAGATGTAATATAAGTCTCTGATGTCGCCACAGTGTGTGTCAAGTTTTAGCTCAAAATCAACCACAGATAATTTTTTATAGCATGTAAAAATTGCCATTATTTGTGGGTTAGCGAAAACGTGCCATTTGTGTGTGTGTCCCTTTAAATGCAAATGAGCTGGTGCTCCTGGCCCCCTTTCAAGAAGAGGGTGGAGCTACAAGAGCTTCATGCTCCAGCATACTGGCAACAACAAAACAGGACAATCTCATGCATTGAAGTGATAGAAACTGTAAGTAGCAGAGATCAGCCTTATATGTTCAGTCATCTGTCATCTGACTGTACTGTGCATAACAAATTCACGTTTATGAATTATGCAGACGGTGAGTATGGCGGGATAAAAATAACGATATAGCTTTGGTCTTCTGGTGCCTTCGCATGCTATCAGAAATTTTATCATTCCTACTTCTGAAGGCATGAAATGTCCTCAATGACTGGCAGGAGTCTATGGAGACTATTATGTGCATTGGTACATCCCAAAACACAACACTTGTAATGCCTTTTTAGCGCAGATATTGTACAACTCCAGCTGCTACAGCGAGGATACAGAAATGCCGAACTCAGTGCTAATGGGGCAGAATGTCACCAGCTGTGGACGGGGCTTCTCCCTACAATGATGTCACTGTAGGGGGGAATCAGAATCAGCACGTTTGAAGAGACTGCTTTTTATTTTTTATTTATTTTTTATTTTCTTTTTTCTAAACAAGTACCCTTTTTGAATAATATGTTTATGGACATTAAGAAATAAATTCCAGTTAAACTGAAGCTTGTTTTGAAAGATTTGTTTTTTGTGTGTAATCAGTGGTTTTCTTTGCTATTCTGGGTTCAAAACAGTTGACAACAAGCACAAACGGAGCAAAATGATTGAAAACAAGAGCCAGAGCAAATACTTTACATTGTGTTGACATTTTTATATAGAAACAATACAGAAACACACAATCTGTAAACTGAGATACTAGTAACACTCCCGCGGATATTCCGTATAACACACACACACACATACAACACTACGCACACTCACAGTAGGCGTCTTCAGCAAAACTGGTTAATTATTCAACAAGAAAAATATAATATACAGTTATCCATCATTGTGCAACAAGTCGGATACCACACTCTCCCCTCCCCTGGAAAAAAACAACCCATGGTTGTTTATTTGTGAGTGTTAAAATCCCCGAAACTCCTCTTCTTCATCAGAGGTGTCTTGGAATATTTTCAGGAGCTTTTCCTTACTTTGGGACTCTAATTCTTCGGCTGTCGGGTAGCACATTTTCATATTGCACACATGGGTTGTTCAGACATCTTCCCCAGTAGTCTCCAGTGCAACACGGTAATTCAGTGGACCCAGCTGTTTTATTACACGATAAGGACCTCTCCATTTCCTTGCTAGTTTAGCAGTGAATTTAGCTTTTGCACTAGATTGTGGAAAGTTCCTTATCCACACACGGTCTTGTTCTTTAAATGTTAGTTCCCGTCTGTTTTTGTTGTAGTTTCTTGTTTGTCTAACATGAGCTTTTTTGCTGTTTTCCATAGCTTTGGATTGAAGCTGGGTTAAACAATGAACAACATTGTATGCTGGCACATCAGAAGTGAGATTTTTGCTTTGGAGAAGTATGTCCATATGGCTCTGCAGCTTTCTTCCAAGTTGCAGTTCCGCTGGAGTCATTGCTATGGTCTCTTGGGCAGCAGAATTGATGGCAAATCTGAACTCTGGTAAATATTGATCCCACTTGTCGTGATTTTCATCCAGATATGCATATCATGTATTTAAGTGTGCGATTGACTCTCTCAGTCATGTTGGTCTGAGGATGGTATGCAGAAGTCAGTTTAGGAGTTACATTCCATTTTTCGCAGACCTCCTTAAATACAGACAACACAAACTGTGTACCCCTATCCGACAGCAGGAAATCAGGCACACCCTATCTGGTCAGAATTTCCTTCATGAAAATGGCAGCAACTGTTTGGGCAGTGGCATTTCGCATGGGGAACATCTCAACCCAACGAATAGTCAATGAACACTAAGAGATATTCATTTCAGTTGGAAATACATGGCAAGGGCCCCATTATGTCCACACCCAACATTTTATTGGGGTGAGTGACAGTGGTGTGTTGCATTTTGTCAGCAGGTTTTCGATTGTCACTCTTAAGTTGTTGACATTTTACACATTTTTTACCCACTGCTTGACATCATTCCACATTCCTGGCCAGAAAGCCACTTCTTGAATTCTCTTATAGGTCTTGTATATTACTCCATGGTCACTCAAAGGGGCTAGCATGATAATACTGAAGTATCTGTTGAATGAGGCTACTTGGAACACAAACACGATAATGCAGCTGGTTGTCAGCCAGGTGAGCTTTACGGTAAAGCTTGTCTTCCAGTACCTCATATTGTTCTTTCAGGTTGTCATCCCCTTCTGCCATGGTCTGCAATATTTTCATGATTACGGTGTCTTTATGTTGTTCTTCCCAGATCTTATCCAGAGAGATTGGGAGATCCTCTGACTCCTTGTGGCTGGCATACAAGTTGCAACTGACACTGATGGAGATTCAAGAGACAGTGTCAGGTGCCACATTTAGCTTTCCCTTCCGGTATTCAACAATGAAATCGAATCTCTGCAATCACAGGGCCCATCTGATCAAACAACTTGAGGTCTTGGTGGATGCCATCACCCACTGCAGTGCAGAGTGGTCAGTAACAACAGTAAACAACTTGTGTTCCAGATAATGCTGCCACATCTCCAGAGCCCAAACTACTGCCAAACATTCTTTTTCCGTCGCAGAGTAATTCACTTCAGCTTTGTTCAAAGCTCTGCTAGCATAAGCTATGACTTCCTCTTTCCCATGGTCCCTCTGTGTCAACACATAGCCTAGACTGGTCTCACTAGCATCTGTGTAGACAATGAAGGGCTGCTGTAAATTTGGGTGTCCCAGAATGGGAGGTGTCATCAAGCTTATTTTCAGCTGCTCAAAAGCCTGCTGACATTGCAGCGTCCACTGGAAAACTCTTTCCTTCTTCTTCAGGGCATTGAGGGGTTCAGCGATCTGGGAAGAGAACCTTTTTTTAAGGTTGATAGTCAGGCCTGCTTTTTGCAGCTTGTGGAGGACACTCTGGATGTCAAGGAAGTGCTGTTCAATAGTTGGGGAATAGATGATAATGTCATCTATATACACAAAGCAATTGTGACCATGTAGTTCACCCAAAACAGTTTCCATTAAAATTTGGAAGGTAGCTGGGGCATTTTTCAATCCAAATGGCATAACATTAAACTCAAATAATCTAAATGTTGTAATAAATACTGTCTTTGCAATGCTTTCAGGGTCAATGGTCCCCTGCCAGTAACCACCATTCAGCAGCTCCAGAAAGAGATTCCAAGATCTCGGCAATGTTTGGCAGTGGGTATGCATCACTTTCCGTACGAAAACTTCGGGCGCCAGACAGTTTTTTAAAACTGACAAAAATCAAACAACACAGGATAACAAAAAAACAAGTCTTTCAAAACAAGCTTCAGTTTAACTGGAATTTCTTAATGTCCATAAACATATTATTCAAAAAGGGTACTTGTTTAGAAAAAAAGAAAAGAAAACAAAAATATATATAGATCTTAACGTAACAGTTCACAGTTCAGTATCAGTGTTCACACAATCACATAACGCTACAGGCGAAATCCCAGCTGATACTGGTCATACTCTAACTGGGCGTCCACACTGGCAGATTCATGTGTCCACATTCACACCAAACAATTTTGGCAGACGGAATCGCAAACTAGAGAGTGTATTTGGACCTTGCCATACTCCAGGAAGGAAGTTAACGGACCTTGGACTCTTGTGAACTGCTCGCCAACAGCAGACGATCTTTGAGGTGCATCGCTAGGGAATCGCCAGACTCCACGTTATATCAGACAGCTTGCACGGAAAGCATCAGTTCAAACAAACGCCGTCCTCCATTCCACACGGTAACCATCTCCTTCACTCTCGTTCTCACGAATCAAACTAACATACCTTGGTGACGTGTCCTCCTTCCACCTAATGAATTAGACCTCGCCTTAATTTCCCTTTCCGCCATTAATTACTCCAGCCACCCTTTCCGTTAAAAGTAAAAGTGAAAGTAAACATGGCCGTATAGTTTACTGCACTGTCACATGGGAATGATAAAAAATATGAGTGAGTAGATTTTTGCCATTATAGACTGGTTGTTCTCACACACTGCGGACACACAGTTCAAACAACTTACAAAAATGAATTTTGCATAATAGGTCCCCTTTAAAGTCGCTATGAAAGTGACTTTTCTTCCACATTGTGAGACATCGAAGTGTAATGTATTTTCGAGAAAGGAAAAACAATTTAGGGCAGGGACTTGGTTCTATCCATCCGATATCAATTGAATTTTGAGATGTGGCCATTGTACTAAAAAATAAACGCAAGCTTGCAGTCGATAGTGGAGGGACGGAGTGTCAAAATGACATTTTGATTAAACATTTCAACAGGGGTGTCTAAACTCTGTCCTGTAGGGCCACTGTCACTGTCCTGTAGAGTTTAGCTCCAACTTGCCTCAACACACCTGCCTGGAACTTTCTAGTATGCCCACTAAGACTCTGGTTCAGGTGGTTCAGGTATGTTTAATTGGGTTTGGAGCTTAAGCAGAGCTGACAGTGGCCCTCAGAAAACAGAACAGAAGTTGTATGTAGTAGTTTTATTGTTGTAACAGTTTAAATTTTTGGTGCCTCAAACAAACTCTAGCCATGACAATCATAATAAACAAAACTGCCTTCAAGTGGCAGGCATATCCTGCTGTTCTTTCCATGTGATGTCCCTATAGTCGGGCTTGTAACAGACAGGAGGTCATCTGGGACAGTCCTGCTTGGCTGTTCCTGCTCCCCTCTCAACAGTGACAAGCAAGGCTCCAGTGTGACTCTGTAATCCGTTCATCCGTCATCCCATCTCGCTCCATGTGCACCACCATACATCTCTCTGCTCTCTGCGTTACTCATTTAACTTCACCATCCATCTTACACTGGCAACTTTATACATCTAGGCCTACGCCCAACAACACAACTGTCCGATTCACCCATGGTAGACCGAGCAGGGTGAGCCTTCATTTTAACTTTTGATTCACCGCATATAGCGTTGAGTGATTTCCCTCATAGAGGAGATTTGGAAGAGATCAAAGGCTGTGCATTAATGTGGCTGGGATGAAACAGTGAATGGTGCCTTTGTAAGAGAGAAGTGAAATCATGAGCGCATTACCGCGATTCATACGCATCACCCGTGGTGGTGCAGGAGAGGAGGCAGGGGATCTATCTTTGTCACTGCACTGATGAGCGCGCGTGATTAACAGGCCTCCGCTCTCTGCACAGACCGCAGAACAGTGGGAGCAGCTGATGAGCCAACTCACAAATACAATGCTCTTTTCTCTCTCCCTCGTGTTCTCTTCTTTCACATGTGTATGTAAGCATCCCCGCTCTCTCTTTTGGTCTATCATTCCATCGCTCCCACTCATGTCTTCCACCAAATAAAAACAAATATAAACACCTATTATAGAAACCCCTCGTCATAGAAAAATAAATAGTCAAAGACTACAATAAACAGGAATACATCATTTTCCTAATTTTTATTCAAGTGACATACCAGTAGGATTTTAGTACAATAAACATTCAGATTTTAGTTTTTCAAAAAAAGTGTTTGTTAAACCCACTTGGTTAGAGGTGGCTGAAATGCGACTTCACGCACAACTGCTAGCCTGCATGGAGAGGTTCTTGAGACTCCAGCAGCTTCAAATTCCTGTTTGCTGTTCAACAGTGTTTTTTTTTTTCATAGCTGTCCTTTTAATACAATTACATTTTTGACAGAAACTTTCCTTAATAAGCCTTTATCTGACTGAATTCTCTTGTGCTGTAAATTATGACAGTTCAATAATCTCAATTCAGTTTTTACACAGTATTAGTTGTTTTTATGCCTTTTGCATAACACTGCAATATTTCATGCTTTTCATATTCAGAAAAATCTTTATTTCTCCTCATATTGCAGGAGAACTGTGACTTGCTTAATAATGTGGAACAACCTCTTTAAGTAGCGTTTCCATTTACCCAAGTAAGCCTGGCAAACTATTTATCAAACCTGTCTGAGATTGATACCAGTTATCTAAAAAGATATGGAGAAATAAAACAAAGAAACACTTTCTTTGAAAAACTAAAATCTGAATGTTTATTGTACTGAAATCCTACTGATATGTCACTTGCATAATAATGTGGAAAACAGTGTAGATGCTATGAAGTGTCAAAATGGAGGCAAAATCACAATAAAATTGGTCTATATTACAGTACAAGCCTTAGTCATATGATTATGAAAGCCCATTTTACCACAGAAGAAAGAAAAATGCTTTAGTAAATCATAATTATGATACCAGTCAAAATTATGAAGTACTACATCATTATGAGATAGTCAAAACTGTGACAAAAAAATAACATAAACATAAAATAAAAAGTAAAAAAATTCCTAATTATGGCAAACATCTTCAGAATGTCATAATTTCAAATCTTTATGTCACAATTATGACTTAGTATCTAATCATTTTGACTAGTAAGCATCTTAATTTTTCTTATGTGGTAGAAATGGGCTTCCATATACAATACAGACTTAACAGAATCTTGAGTTCTCATGGACTCAACAATCCAGTCAGCTAATGTCTTACTGGAGAAGAACATTATCAGTGACTTAAATTTTAGTGTATTTCCTCACACAAAGTTAGAAGCCTTCGACTTATAATTTTACAGTGCTTTTGCTTTAAAAAATAGTTTAAAGCTTCTAACCCATGTAATTGCATGGAAAAGAACATGGAGTATGATATGATCTAAAGGGAGATGACTTCTGTCATGTTTCATGTATGTTTGCTTCCTCAGACCACGTTCATCCACCCACCATGTACTGTGTTGCCCCAAGCTATTATGTATCTCGATGATGGGATGGTAGTGTCAGATCAGTACCAGATCAAATATTCTGCCCCCTTTACTATTCATGATTAATATCAATCTCAGAGTCGAGAAGCTTATAGGCAGAAGACGGCATGTCACTTAAGATATCCTTTGCTTGTATTTTTCACAGTACATCACTGCGGGTAATACATCCATGCATGTTTGTGTCTGTATTTTATTGAAAATCTGGATGTGATGCCGGATGGTCTGAGACCCTCTGCTCAGATAAAAGCGGCTGTGACTGACTCGGCTACGACTGGATTGTGCAGCCAAAAAGAAGAGAGATAGATTGATGGGAAATAAATAATACAATTCACAGGGAGGAGTGTATGAGAAAATAGCAAAGAAAGGAAAAGAAAGAGTGTGGGATTGAGGCACAGTGGCAGGTGTCATAGATCCTCTCATGGCGTCTCACACACCCACACCGTGTCTTCATTATGTATGCTGTTCATGCCCACACAATCACACACATTACAATGCCACAGTCACAGTGTGAGCAATCAAACAGCTCAGGATATCGGGAAGCATACTGCTATTTTAGACTGCCTTAAAATCGAGGTTTTCTTTTATACTGGATGCATCATTTTATAGATGATGTCAAAGAAGTTATTGCAGTATGCAGGGGCCCAGATTAAGAATATTTGTGCATCAGTCAGTTCCGGTCCTTCAATCTAATTGGCTGAGCAGCATTCCAAGAGTGACTTTTCACTGTTTGTGTCACTTCGTTTGTCTGTGTTTGCGAGTTCCACAGACAAGAGAATGGACTGTCCGTGTATTAGTAACGGGATTTTTCAGTAACAGGTGCTGACAAGTGACTTTATGAGTGAGATATATAAATACACTGTTTAATTCAGGAATTAAACAAGACTGTCTTTATCTGTAAGCCACTGAATCATTCACTCAACCGATTTGTTTAAATACGTTGATTCATTCAGGTTTGAAACAAGAATGTCTTTATCTATCTATCTATCTTATCTTATTATATCTTTATCTAAATGTCTTTGGCCTGGGTGGTTAAAGCAGTGCAGGGGATTGTGGGGAATCCTCTAGATCTGGACTTGGTGTATGCAGAACACCTCCAGAAGAGATACAGTACTATGAAAACATGCACGAACAGACTGAGAAACAGCTTTGCTGAATTTGGATCTGCATACTATACTACTCGTATTACCTTTGTCATATCTTTCTATGGCAGAAAAAGTAAGAGTAGTATGCAGTTCCGAACTCAGCACTTCTTTCCGAGAGCTGTGACCTCTATTACACCCCCTGCACATATATACACAAGTCTAAGTCTTTATGAGTGAGCCATTGATTCATTGTATGTAATGTTTTCACTCTACTAAAGCATAAAAATACCATAATATGTTTGCAGATAATTTAGAAACATTCTAAGTTCACATACTTGTTTCTCTTAAAAACAATGCTATAGCCAGTTATTCTACTTTGAAATGCGTGTTCTGTGTCGGAATGTCTGTTTTTGTTTTGGTCTGTGTGATACCGCACCTTGCCAGTTTACCCAATAGTATTTCGATAGTACGCCAGTTGGCGGAAAACAGCGTATTGCAGCCATGGAAGCCAGCAAAAAAACTGGGTCAGAGGTCGCAGATTCTACCCACCTAAAAAGCCTTGGCATCCATCTAAAAATCTCTATGAACGAGAGTATTAAAATGTGGATAAATCAACTCATCAACTTGCAGTGTGTAAGTCTCCTTGCCTTCCACTGTCAATTGCACTCGCTCCTGTTGAATGTCCTCAATCTGGCAACCCGCATGAGCATCAAGTCTGAAGAGGAGGAAGGGTGGGTGGGGGGAACAACTCTCCAATATTTTGAGTTTGCAGTACCCATTTCAACCATTAGCTGTCAATATTACATACTGCACCTTTAAGCAATTCTTTCAAAAACGGATTAATTCAGTAACACCACTACTGTGTGTTGCTTGAAGACTTGGTTATTATTTGGTGGCTTTGTATGGAACTATTGACAAAGCAAAAACAAATAAAGTAACTGACAATATTGTTTCTAAAATGTCAGTTACTTAAAATAACTTTGTGTTCATTGAACTGTTGTAGCAAAATCGTTCTTCAAACCACACTGTTTCCGAACATCAACATGGCTATCATTACGTGTCACAGCTTGTTGGAAATAAAGATGAATGAAAAGGATCTAAATGCAGCTGCCAGACTTTATTTACACAGGAACTCGAAAAAACACTAGGCAGGAACAAACTCAACTAAGCTAAACGTGACGACAATGGACAAAGAAGTGAAATGAACACAGAGCTTAAAACAAACCAATGAACTAAATTAACATCAGGTGCAAACATTAATTAACCCAAGAGTAACCATAGTAACTAATAAACACAGAAAAAGGAAACCAACTCAAATTCTAACTCAAGCAAACACAAACACATAAAACGAGACATAACCCTGACAACATGCAGTTTCATTATTGCTTATATTTTTTCCATGTTTATTCTTACATTTTACATGGTGTGTTGTAAAGAACAGCAAACACAGCTATACCTGCTGGCAACATGAACACACACACGAACGCATGCAAGCACACACACACACGCACATTGAGGCGAAATATATATATATATATATATATATATATATATATATATATATATATATATATATATATATATATATATATATCCACACACACACATATATAACAATGATTCAATTCTTCTTTTACGTTTTTGTTTTTGTCTCCGTGGCCTAGAGAAAACCCTTTACTTTAGAAAGTAATGATGTTCTGGAGGATCAAGGAAGTTAAGGAGGTTAACTTGTGTCACCCACCTCTGGGGAAATAAGAGACAAACCCAGATTTCATTGCCTGAATGCAGCTTCCCATGAACAAACGACTTATTTTCTCCAATATCACAGCGGATAAGAGGACTATGCTGAAAATGCCACATCTGACACTTTGCACAGTATGCCAGCTTTCAGACTAAACTGTCCTACTTGGAAATAGAGCAGAACTGATTATAAATCTGATATGCAAAAAAAAAAGAAAGAAGGAAAAGAAATTCACTCACAACAGAGGCCTGCCTATCATGTGTGGAATTACACTACAAATCATCTTGACATCATTTCACAAATGAGTCTCCGGAGCACAAATCTTAAAGAAAGAAAATTCAGTTATTACTGACTGCATCTCCAAGTGAGGTTGAGGATTTATCCTGAAGGAACTGAAACAGACATGATCATTGAAGTTTCAGCACATAGATGTTTGTGAATAATATTGGCTACAGTGATAATGTAGTTGTAAAACGGTTTAGATTTCTGTAGGATGCCTTGATGTATGGCATTAGACCAAACTTAAAATTTGGGAACAAACACCTGTTTCTTTGTTCAGTGTTTTGTTAACATCTCCATAATTAGAGCCATGAGGCATCCCAATTAAGTCCTTTCGTTATTTCTGCAGGGGAGCTCAAATTGACAAAGATTAAAGAATTAATAATTCCTAAAACGAATGGGTTTGAGGCAACATGTGCCAACTGGTTAAACATCAATGATTATGTGTGGGATGCACCTGTAGGTAATTAAAACACTCTACAGTGAGTCAAGCTCTAAAGATCTACAGTGGGAAATACATTAAACACCAATCTTTCAGAGAATGCCACTTATCAAGTAGTGAATGAATAATCATCCTGCTTTTAAGCAATCATTATTCATATAAAATAACATTCATAGCAATACATATTTTTCTCAATTGAATACATTAAAAAATAAAGTATTTTTCTACAAAAAAAAAAAAAAAACTTTAAAATGTTAAAATGTAGGCTAAAATGTAATTTATTTCCTATTGTTGAAAAGCAACGACCCAGCTCTTGATGATTGTGATTAGAAAAGTTTTATTCATTATTGATTGAATGTATTTTCCAGTAAATTTTTAGCCACACCTCTCCTTTACGATGAAAAACAAAACAAAATAAAACAATAAGATCCCAAATAAAAGGCTAAAGTTTGTGGGAAAGTCAAGAAGTATGTGAGCATGAACAATACATTTTGCATTAAAATACCCCAAAAATAAGAAGTATCAACATTGTTATAGCAGAAACACAAAGACTCTCAAAGACCAGATTTCTCTCTTAACTAATCAAAATCATCATCCTTATCTGTGAGAATATCCGTCATTAGAATGTGCATCAGCAATGTGTAACACTAGTTCAATCAACTCTTCAAAATCTCACAGCGGTAGAAATGGTAAATGTCTCACTTGAACTTTACAAATCTTCTACAGCTTATAAAATACTGCTCTCACACGAGGCCATAAAGGACCGCAGTGTTCTGTGCCTAATAAAACACGTCAAGAAAATGGAAAGAAAAAGCCAGAGAAATATAAGAGTTTCGATGGCCACACAGTGTGTCATGTTTCACGGTACAATGGCAGTGTGCAGGGGAAGGCTGAATAGGTAGAGCTGTTTATGTTGAGCTGGAAGCCATGTTCTGAAAGCCTGCAATGACGAAGCCAAGAGCTCTAAAAGGTCAGCTTGGCCCCAGAAGCCAATCAATGATATCTCTACAAACATCCTCTCAAGAGGAGCCTTGTTGCACAGTGTGTGTATAGGACAGAACAGCCTATGTTTGGATCGTGTAGGCCTAGCTGATCTGCTTTCTTTTCTTTGTTTGTTCTATTAACAGAAAACCACTTAAAGGATAGTTTAAAATCTATTCACCCCCATTTTAGTACTAAACCTGCATGAATTTCGTTCTGTGAATATCAATGTTTTTGTCCATACAATGGAAGTCAATGGGGTCCAAAGTAATCATTTGTTACATTTATATAGCGCTTCACATGGAAGGGGGGAATCTCCTCAACCACCACCAATGTGCAGAATCCACCTGGATGATGCAATGGCAGTTACACACCAGCTTATTGGTTGAGAGTAATGAAGCCAAATCAGTATATGGGGATGATTAGGAAGCCATGATGATGGACAGAGGCCAATGGGCAAATTTAGCCTACTTTTTTTTGAAGTACATCCTGGGATTTTTAATGAACACATAAAGTCAGGACTTGGGCTACAGGGTGTCAAAACAATACAATACTTGGTGTCAATACTTTTTTCAAAGTATTTTTGTGCGTGTCTGTGATCCACGGAGAAAATTGTGTCATTTAGAATGACAGGAGGGTGAGTAAATGATGATAATTTTCATTTTTGTATGAACAGAAGGGCCCAAAAGGTGTTTTTTTTTTTTTTTTACAATTTCTGCACTGATTGAGGGTGAAAATCTGTTCTAATGGATTTCAAATGTATTAAACCGAGAGTGTTACACTCTTAGCATTATCAAATTAGCCAATTTTGACAGGGGATGTGTAAAAAAACTGAATGATGGGCATTTGGATATCTCTGGATATTCCATGCAGGCCTAGTATATGAATGAATCATTAATAAAGTATCATCATAAGTCCCTTTTTGTTACAGCACCACCATTCAAGAATATCTTGACTCAAAATGTATACTCAATGGCTTCACTTGGTTTGTGTTGGGGACAAACTAGCTCATTAAAGCACATTTGCCCATAACTGAGGTCAAATTTTCCTCCTTCCTGGGAGAGCTCCCAATGAAGTGGCAATCTAAACATGTGGTGGCTTGCTCCCAGGTCTCCGATGAGGTATGGTGCCTGAAACGAGGCGTAGCAGCTATGCAAGGTCCATGAGGTGGGAAATCACAGAGCAAGATTATCAACAAGTTCATTTCAGCTATGCTCTACCAATCGACAACAAATCAAATGTATCCCTCACTCACATTTCAGATTTACATCTGAGTATTTACACTATGGACAGGTCGCTAAATGAGCTGATATGTTTCTTCAATATGCAGAGTGACGGAGAGAAATAAGCAAAGTTGTTTACGGGGCACTGGATCTTGCTCATTAGTTTACTCTAACTATTTTCTAGTAAGTATAAGGAAAAGGAACTTACAGAAATGCTGTATTTGTCATATCGTAGAACGTATCTGTGCAAAAAAAAAACATCTCTGTGAACTAATCCTTTTAAAGAAAATCAAGTTAGAGACAACATTGCCAAACACTGATAAGAACTAAAATATTGCACACTCAGACAGAAGTAAACAGGTTTATAATATTGGCACAGCGCGAATGTCGAATCGGACACGTGACTTCTCTTTTTTGTTTTCTGAATTCATGACATAAACGAACACTTTTTCCCCCAAAAGAGTTCCACAGGCTTGTTATTGCAGCACATTTTTTTCTTCCTTTTTAAAATGTTTCGTCTTTCTTTAGAAAATAGTTTTATTGGTGGCTATTCACTGAGAAGAGTCTTCGAGTGCATTTTGGCAGTACGATGCGTCTGTTGCGGGCAGGCATACAGACATAGGGGCAGACGGCAGGTGAACGGGAGGTCCGTGCGTTACATGTGACGCGTGCCACTCCGTCAAGATGGTCACATGCCAGAGGCTCCCAGGCCCATGCTGGCTGCGTGGCTCATGCACGGCAGCGTCTGCACAGCTTTGGGGAAGTCATGTGTGACGATCCGCCCGTTCTCCCCGCCGCTACCATTCCCACTCATCCTGGTCAGCGTGGAGCAGCGCATGGCATCGTTGATGGATTGCTGGGATGGAGACACAACAGCGTTAGACAGGAAAATGGAAATGTTTAAAAGATGCTCAATTTTAGTAGGAGACAGTAAAATATGATTTAAGCATTTATGCACATAAAATGTTTTGTCATGTGATGACTGGATCATTAGTGAGACAACATTTGTGAGGTGAACTAATCTGCAGATTTACATCTTTTGGGTTTCCTGACTTAACTGATCAGCATGGTGGCTTGGAGGGCGCGGCACAATGCCTTTAGCAAAGCAAACAGATGAAACACTAATGAAACTTTTCTGATAATGATGCATTTCAGAAAACAATCCCATATTGCTATAATAAATAACAATAGTAGCTCTCTATCCCATTTGAAGCCCTACCAATTCCACAACATACTGTAGGCTCATTGAAAAAATGTGCCTCTACATACATTTTTGCAAAACTCATACCTATACATACAATTCACTGCAGTTAATATAAACACTAGCGGCAGTAAAACAACAACTTGTATTCCTTTTTAAACATATTATGATTACAGTGGCAGATTATCAATTAATAAAGACATTGGTTCCTTGCACATGTTATGACATTAAACCACTTTTACCATAGTGCATGATTTGTAAACGAATAAATTTTTATGTTTGCATCTTATAACAAGCTCCATATGGCTTTTCTGATATAGAAACTTGCTCGATTGCTCACCTGGTACAGCATTGCACTTGCGATGTGGAGCACTCGGGTACAAGTCCCGTGAAACAATAAAAGAGCTCAAAGACATGTAGAAGCAATATAAAATGGTATGGTTGCTTCAGCAAATGCAATTTTATATCTTGTTTGCTATTGTTAATTGGTAGAATTTAGTGTAGGTGCTACGTTATTTTCAAATGCATTAACCTTTTAGTACCGTAATAAAACATTGCCAGATTCACATTCATCTGTTTCGAATAAAACTGAATGCACTTTTAGTGTCACTTACTGGGCATTTCACTTTGTAAGTGTTGCAAAACGTGCAAGCAGCAATGTAATATCGTTTTGCAGAAATGTCACCACAGGCACGTTTTTCCCATGAGCCTGTGTTGCAATTCCATGCTGTACTACCCATAACTGTACTGAGCACTATGTGAACGACCCTTATTTGCATTAAAGATGTGTTGTGGGCTAATGCTGTTGTGTTGTCAACTTTTAATTGCTTTGCTGATGTCGTTGCATTGTGCCCCTCAGGACCACCGTATTTAAGCCCTCAAAACCAAAGCTGACACTGTAAAGCATCTCTGACATATGAGTAGACAATAAACAGTCCTGATAGGCGTGTAACACAAGATTAATTTGCTATGGTGGTGGGGAAGTGAGAATGTCATCGTTTTATGGCTGCTGTTGTGAAGAGCAACCCGCTATTGTAGTCGCAGCCAGTGGGCCTCAAACCAAAGCTAATAATGTGTCCCTTTAAATCGCATTTTTCCAATCTAGGAATGATTTCATTGCCCTACACTTCAACGCGTTGGGGGATGAAGCTATACGCCTGATGCAGACTAATTAGTTTGCCCATAATGACTCAGATTCCTGCTCGCCTAGTATGAAAAATGGACAGCTGTGAAATGTGACTTCTGTCAATTGAATTAACAAAGCAAATCTATATTAATCTGTGCTATTATAGTATTACACGAGTGTGTAATACCCAGCTAAACTTGCTACAAATCCTACTTTGGGTAATTGCCTGTCATAAAGATACTTATTACAAAAATCACACTGAGGTATCTGTATATTCAACGGGATATATATATATATATTATATATATATATATATATATTTTTTTTTTTTTGCAATAGTGCTTCTTTGATTTGTCAGACTGGCTTGAATAAAATAAATTATTACCTGATAGATACTTTTAATCAATTACCAAAAGTACATTAGGTAAGATCTGACTTGGGTCTTGGCTGAATGATGCATAATCATAAATCTAAACTGACTATTTTTGGAGTCATGGTGGAAAACAGAGACCTGCAGTGTCTCCGGGGAACACTTGCTCTGTTTCATGAATGAACAGAGACACGATGCGTGTAAACAAAGCTCTAGTCTATGGACAGAGAGGCTAGCAGCCAACGAGAAACTGGGGGAGCAGGAAATAGAGAGAGAAAAAAAAGGAATGAAGAGAGATTAGATTAGAAGTATTAAATAGGGCTGTCAAGATGTTGTCTGCATGTTTACATACACTAACAATTAAAAATAAATGTAACAACTATTTTTAAAATATTAAAATAAAGTAAATTTTTTTTAATTAAAAACAAAAAAAAAGAAATATATATATTTGAGGATACTCCCCAGCAAATATTGATATATGCAATCAATTTTGATTAATATTATGAAATAATCATAGCAGTTTTATTTAGAATTATAATTTGTTTTATAATTTTTTGACAGCCCGAGTATTAAAATAACAGTTTAAAAGAGACAGAAAAAGAAGAGGTGGAGGAAAAAGGATGATATTGAAAGTGGGCAGCAGAAGCTTTGATTCTGGTGACGGTTAGATGGGGGGCAGCTTAGGCTGCTATGTGGGCAGGATGTGGCCTAGTTCTCCGCGATACTTGAGGTTCCTACCCCAGAGTGCTTTATATCTTAACAGTGTCGGCACCGTACAGGCCGTAACTCTGCAGCTCAGTGTAGCTGCTGTCTAAGGCGGTGCAGTGAAAGGCCTGAGCGGCCCGCGCAGACACCTTCATTCTGTGGGACTCTGTTCTGGACTTGTAGCAGAACTCCACCAGGGCCACCAGCATGGCCAGACCCAGACCGCCGATCAGAATGTAGAAGACCCCAGCCACATTGCTGAGGCTAAGAGCACTGGTCTTGTCCTACAGGAGAAGGAACAGCGTCTTAGATGAGAGTTACTGTATACAACGTTAACAAATTCATATGGACAAAGACAATACAAGCATTCCTGTACATTACATATACACTTTTATGCATTCATCCAAACATCTAAACACATACATTGAATATAAAAGCTAAAATAAGAACTGTCTTGAACAATGTTGCAAGTGCCAAATAAATACTGTGGCATCAAGTTTGCTTAAAAGGTTTCCTGCTCAGACATAACCTATCATTAATATATAGATTAATATATTTAGTTTCTGTTTTGACGGCTGAACTTATATTTTGTATATCCAATTATATTAGTAACTAATATAAATGATATATTATATTAAATATTAACTAGTAAATTATTAAATAAATGTTAATACGATTGATATTAATATGATATAAACAACATAACTAACACTAATAACAATAATAACTGTTCAGTAATTAAACATCTTAAAATATATAAAACATAAATCTTAAAATATGGCACAAATTGTCATTTAGGAACATGCATTCATGCACTAACACAGGCAGTCTGTGTTACCTTTGACTAAATTGTAATACTTATTTAACCTGCTAGTTAGCATCTCTGCTAAATTACGATCTATTAAAACATACACATACATACAGTATCACAGCTGCAAATGTTTATATTAGTGGTTGGCACCCATGGCCTATGACAGCATAGACAGCTGTCCACTGGGTTTGCATCCAAATACATGCACACTCCAAGGGCAGACAGAAGGGAGAACACAGAGGCTGAGAACCACAAGTGGGGGCTTGACTCTTACGGATGATCAGAGCAATATGACCAGTCTCTCTCCAGAGCTCCATTCACCACCAGACTATTTTAAACAAAGTGAGTGTATCATACAGTGAGTCATCTGGTCTATAATAATGGCCTTTTCACCTCACGACTCCTGGAGCTAGACATACTATTACCATACTTACACTTGAATTAATAATATACAAATCACATTATATAGTATAATTTTTTTAATACATTTCCTCACTTATTCAAAAAAAAACAAAAAAAAACAGGAATATGCTTAGTATTTAATCTATTAATTTATTCAAGCTTAGTATCTAATCTATTTTACAAATATACAAGCTTGTAATTTCTGACAGGACAAAAATAATGGTTGGAAATGTTTGGAACAGTAGACTAACATACTACTCTTAAAGGGTTAGTTCACCCAAAAATGAAAATTCTGTCATTAATTCCTCACCCTCATGTCGTTCCAAACCTGTAAGACCTTCGTTCATCTTCAGAACACAAACACAGAGATCTTTTTGATGAAAAGATCAAAAACTCCTACATAGACAGCAATTTAATTAACACTTTCAAGGGTCAGAAAGGTAGTAAAGACAAAATCGTCCATGTGACTCTAGTGGTTCAACCGCAACACTGTTTACACTGTGCCAACAGCGTAAGAGTCTGACACAGACTATAAGAAATTGTTGAATAAAGTCGTTATTTTTCTTTTTTTTCTTTTTTTGCACTCAAAAAGTATTCTCGTTGCTTCATAAAATTAAGTTTGAACTTAAGAGTAACAATGTCTTTCCCAACTTTCTGGGCCTTGAAAGTGTTAATTAAATTGCTGTCTATGGAGGAGCCAGAGAGCTCTCGGATTTAATCAAAAATATCTTCAATTGTGTTCCAAAGATGAACAAAGGTCTTACGGGTTTGGAACGACATGAGGGTGAGGAATTAATGACAGAAACCCATTAATACTTCTTCACTGTTTTTTTATTGTTTTTGAACAAATAAATGCAGCCTTTGTGAGCATAAGATACTACTTTCAAAAACATTTTTCATTCTTTCCAACACCAAACTTTTGATCGGTGGTGGATCACACTTCAGGGTGCTTACTGCAATACCAAAAAGAAATGGACACAATTTGACTTTCCATTTCCAGTGTGATGAATGAACAACATTTTTTTATATATATTTTTGACCTGACTGTCAAAAGGTAAGATGCTTTTACACAAAACTGAATTAAAAATGCAAAATGGCAGTGTCTACTACCAAACTGGTAACTGACATGCAAAAGAAAGAGGACACAATGTTGTATACTTCAGTACTAGCATTGCCATTTTAAATCTGTAAATCAGCAAGTAGTGTACGAATATTCTAGTCTGAAGTGTTTTAAAAGTATGCTCATCATTTAAAATACCAGCAGTTTCAATTTAAATCATGCCAAATGAAAGAACACAACTCTGGAGAGAGAGTAAGAGCCGCCTATGTCCAGATTCCTTACTGAACCTTCTGAAAGGGTTCTGGGAAGGCTAAACTGAGGGGAACAGAGCAGGACCAAATGTGTGAACTGACCTTTCTTCCGGAGTCCTTGCTTCCACACTCCCCCTTATCGTACCACCATTTGTTTTTCAGTTTGTCTAAGACGGCTTGCTCACTGAGTTTCAACACCGCTAGGTTAACTGGGATTCTTCAACCAGGGAAATAACATAAATAACATTATATATGTTATTTTATGTTATTCAGCACACATTAAACACATACCCATCAATATCAACTCAACTGTTCTGTTTTTTTTTTATTGACTGCACACATATCAGAAACATGTTGGTAGTTCATTGTAAAAGTGATATAGGTTAATACTCCATCTAGCGATGCTTCCTTGCTCCCTGCTGCGAGATGTGCATTATTATATCACTTTGGGTAACCGGCAGACCGCAAACACTCCGCCTGGAATAACTTGAATGCGGTTGGCTATTATTGACTACTTGCCATGATACGGCATAATTTGATAAAAATTTTACTTGCAAATTTTGATAGATTAATATCTAGTAGTAAACTCAATTTACACCAGATTGTTTTCGTCTAGAGTGTTTGGTCGGCATGAGTTGCCGGTTACCCCCCCCATGGTAGTGGTGGTTTTACCCGTTGGGTTTGTCACATTGGGGCTGACCTTGGAATCACCTCCTCCGCTGCCACACTCTCCTTTGTCGTACCACCATTTGTTTTTCAATTTGTCCAACAGGCCTTGTTCATTCAGTTTTAACACTGCCAGGTTTACTGGGTTTCTTGAAACGATAATGAAATAATATTTTGGTCAGTGTCAGCCCAGATAAACCATTTCAGAGACAGTGTGATGGGAGAACAGACTCAGACTGGTTTGAACACAACAGCCACTGCTCTATGTAGGTTGAAATGTTAAATGTATGGCATTCGCAGTGGTTTTGCCCTGAGTCTGTATATAAAGTATGTTAACATGTGTTTTAATGAAGAGCAATGCTTTTGTTAGTGGCCTTTGTGAAAATCAGGCTTTATAAAGCCAAGAACAAGACTTCTTCAGACAGAGGAGGAGAAAAAAGATGTCCTTGGTTTTTGCTGTCTGCTTTTTGCTCTTCCCTTTTGGGGAATTGTAATGATGTGAATCGAAAACAACTAGAGACATTAGATGAATTCTTAAAGTGAGAGTTCACTCAAAATTAAATTTCTGTCATCATTTACTCACCCTCAAACCAAACTCTTTCCTTTTCTTTATTTCTTCCGTTGAATACAAACAGAACTTTTCCATGAAATTGCTCTTTCCAGTGAAAGTGAATGGTGACCAAGGGCGGTCAAACTATAAAAACAACAAAAAAGTGCCATAACAGTGGTTACAGTGTATGTATGTATGTATGTATGTATGTATGTATGTATGTATGTATGTATATATATATATGAAAGAAAATTTGAATATATAAAGCAAAACAACAAAGAACAAAATACCGAAGTAGCCCTTAGGTGACATGCTCATTATTTACAGCAAAAAATCTGACATGAATTTGTTCTGGTTAATTATTAATTCATACTAATTCATTAGCAGTATGTTATTAGTTTAATGACAGATCTATATCATTGAATCAATGAACGTTGTGTGACAAAGTTATGGCATACATTTTTAAGTCGCATACTTCCCCTCATTTTTTGAGCTGGGTCACCATTCACTTTCATTGTTTGGAAAGAAGCATGGACATTCTGTTAATCTTCTTTTTTTGTGTTTTATAGTATCAAGACCATTATACACAACAAGACAGAGTAGATGATGATAAAAATACCATTTTTTACCCCATGACTGATATCAGGAACCACATCTGAAACATGTCTCTCTTTCCATCTTCTCCTTCATCCTCAAGTCTTAAACACCCCATACAGTTCAAAAGCACAAATATGCATCTCCTCACAACCTACAGAATCGGCTGGCCGATCTGCGTTGTGAGCAAATGACGTCTGCAGCTCTGCATGTATAGGGAGTGATTCTTTGGCTTGATAAAACCCAGGAATTCTTTCTAATCCCAGAAGTATCAGACAGAAAGAAGTCAGAGAGTGTCTCAGGAATGAGGAAACAAACAACTACATTCAGTTTGATGAGCATTTGCTTCAGGAGGTTGCAGTGCTTTGGGTGAGATGATTTCATTGACTAAACTCAGAGAATGGCACAGATGGATAGAGATAAAAGGGCACACACATCAATCTTTAAGGCTGTTGCATCTTGACTGCAAAACAAACCGATTTAAGGTATCAGTTTAAGATAAGACAAAGAAAATGTGGAACAGCTGTCGAAATGCACCAAAACAACTGATTATTCCATCAGTCAGTAAATAACCTATAAAAAACAAAGTGAAGTAAGGTAAAACAAGTTCAAAAGTTAACTAAGATGTTAATTAACATATTTTTTGTTAAAAAACTGATCATTAAAGCAAGATGCAGCAAAACATATGAGAAAAATCATCTCTATTAAAGGCTTTGATTAGTATAATTTAAGCTGCATTTATGTACATTTATACATAATGCACAGAACTCACATCCAAATCTTTATCCTGACTGTTTGCATCAGTTCACTTATGATTCACTTATGACAGTTCACTTATAACTGATAAAAAAAAAAGCAAAAAAAAAAGAAGCAATTTAAATGTTGCATTTAAAATCTATTTATCATGTTTGCACCTAACAAGATCTGATCTGTACGGAAGCTTGTTTCCACCACTGAATAAAAATAAAAAAGGTAACTGCGACTTTTTATCTCACAATTCAGACTTTTTTTCTTGCAATAGCGAGTTTACATCTCGTAAACTTTTTTTTACTTTTTTCCTCTCTTTTTTGCGAGTTATAAAGGCAGAACTGTGAGATAAAAAATGCTGCATATATCTTTTTGTATAAATTGTATAATTGTATTCCGTGGTGGAAACAAGCTTCCATAGGTCAGTGCCAGATGTCTACTAATACAATTGGTTGACAATGTAAATAAAGCCATAAAATGCTAAATTCAGTATAGATACACAGGAGCATTATTACATTTCGACAACTGCACCACATGGTTAGTTCAGCAAATCACAAACAATCTAAAAAGATTTTCAGTGTCTATTTTAACAGAGAGAGCAAAATCTCCCATTGTCTTTCACATGTTGAAATGCTGAAATCATGCAGTAGATGCCCATACAATCTATCAGCTTATGTAAACACATGTCAGTAAGGGAGTCGCTCTCTCTCAAAATCAGATATACACCGCACAGCTGGTAACTCATCAGACAGAGAAACACATTTATGAATTCATTTCCGAGCCTCTTTCACTCTTGCTGTCACTGTAATGGCTAGCAAGTATTGAATTTAATTTGAGTCCTGCCCTAGGTAGCAAGATGGAAGTCAGTCATTAACATCTTGTATCTGATGTCTCTCTCTCCCACTCCATCCACCCTCTCCCCCTGTTCGCTTTGCTATAAGGTGACCCAAAAAAATGACTGTACAATTGCTATGAGGTCGTTTCCCCAAGGAGCTTATCTTATTAGAGAGAGATGGAGTTATTGAGGTTATTTCAACAGCTCCAAATTGCCCTTGCGAGGCCCTTTGCACTGCAATGAATGTAGTATCATGTGGGCCATGGTATATTAGTCAGATGGGTACATTCAAGCACAATAAATGTGACGTTAATGATGGCAGCGTACAATTGAAATAACTGTTCACCTTATATCGCAGAGAATATAAAAGAAACATGTTAATGTCGACATTCATCTTTAGAAGTGGCTTGCATAAGAATAACAACTGATTGCCCAATTTCTTTCATGCACAAGTCACTCGGTGAGGATAGAGCTTTCGTAATTCGGAATAAAGGAGAAAAACTTAAATTAGCATCCAGTAGGCCTATAGCTTCAAAGTGTCTGTCGTGAATAATGTCTGCGGTGTCTCAATGGGCTCTGCCGAGCAGCGCTGCTGTTTAATAAAAGGACGGCGAACGCGTGTTTCCTAAAGAGCTTCTGAAGAGAGCGTGTAATTTTCCTGCCGTTTCTTATGCAAGCACTCCTGGTGGAGTGTGTGAAAAACCCTTCAAGCAACATGAGGTATGGGAGGGATTTTGACCAGCTCCACACACACATATGTACACCCACACAACATCATGTTCTGTTATAGCAGAGGCTGCTTAGCACAGTGCTTCTACCCTTGCCCTTGGTTCAAATTATCATGTATAACATCATTAAAAAGTCCTTCAAAAGAGAAACCAGATGAGTTCACAGAAGTCACAACAATTTGGCAAAAACATGCACCTTATTCACAAACCACCTGGAATCCAGGCACTAAATGTGCTTTTTTTTGCGCAGTGCCGCGAGTATTAAATTAAGTTACTGACATTCTCATGCAGCACAAACATGTTGTTTTGCTATAAATGCGTCTTATTTGCAAAACTCAGCAATTTTTTCCTGCAATCATGTCAGCAAAAATCATCAAATGACGGAGAAAAGCACATATAGACTCAAGCACACTTGGCATTTTAAAGAGCTGATTTAGGTGCCTGGACTGCAGTGATGGAGTAACGCTATACAGTTTCAGTAAAGTATAGCAGATTGCATTAGTTTGCTGAGTACTCAGAACTAGCTTGCAAAATTGGAAATTGCAACATGCAAATATCTATTTATTTATTTTTGGCTATATTTGTGCTGTGACCTGACTTGCATACTTATTTTAATGAATTCCCCTCAGTTTCTCTTTTTATCTTTTCTTTTTTATTTAACTAGTAGATGATGTAAACTTAGATGTAAAGTTATCCAAGGTGAGCATAACCCCTTTAGTGCTGTATCCAGCCTCTACTTCAACTGAACCACCATCTGATGTTATTTTCATAATAGTCAAATACAGTTAGCATAGAGTGGACAGCTGGCTTTACCTGAGAGGCGATCCTTTGGGGGTGGCGATGCCGTAGCCTTTGGAGTCCAGATTCCCTCCAACCTTCATAGTGTCACAGGGTTTGCGCTGCTCGATGTACTCGTTCATGGTAGACTCCAGCAGATAGGCATACTTCCCCTTGGACTTCCTCACCCGTATAACTCCTTCATCTGTGGTTTTTACAAACACTGAGGGGTCTGCTGATTTCATATAGGACCACATCTTCTCAAAGACCGCAATCTTTGACCTCTAAAAGAGGAAAGAAATTGAAATATGCATTTGCACACTGTAAAAAGTGGTAACGTGCAATTGTTACTTTACAAAGCTATTTCTTTCAGATCTAACCTTAAAGTGCCCCTATTACACTTTTTCCCAGATATTACCTTTCATGCAGTGTGTAATATAGCTGTTTGTGAATGTAAAAGGTCTGCAAACCTTCAAAGATCAAAGCACAATAAATATATATACCTAGGTATATATGTATATTTAGATATGGTAATAGATGTTTCATTTCAGACATGCACTGCAAGTGGTAGACCAATACAACA
This sequence comes from Rhinogobio ventralis, assembly GCA_039654625.1. Classification (NCBI taxonomy): domain Eukaryota; kingdom Metazoa; phylum Chordata; class Actinopteri; order Cypriniformes; family Gobionidae; genus Rhinogobio; species Rhinogobio ventralis. The sequence goes on from CM077198.1 coordinate 18,601,735, forward strand.
GACTGGGCCATCTGACCATCAGAGCAGAGTAGGCTCTCAGAAAATGATGGGTTTAATGAGAATGAGGTGATGTGCAATGTATATTATGAGAAAATTAAAAAGTGTTTTTTGACCTTAGATACATGTAAAACTATTGTAGGGCACCTCCAAAACAAAATTAGGAACCTTTAAAATAGCATAATAAATAACACTTTAAATTTTGTTTTGTTGGTGTAACAATGTATTTAGGTTGATTCAATGATGCTGAATAATATTTTTAGGTTTCCCCTCGTTCATTGCACCTCTCACCCTAAAGAACTCTTTGGTGGAGCCTGCGTCTAGAGTCCCATAAGCAATCTCAGTCTGTTTGGCCAGATCCTCTGCACTCTCGATGGGTGACACCATCCTCTCCACTGTGAGAAAAGCAGCTAGGTTGGCTGTGTATGAGGAGATGATGATTAGAGTGAAGAACCACCACACACCACCTACGATACGGCCAGAGAGAGACCTGTGGAAACATACACATATATGTGACAATGGCCTCAATACGTTTTAGTAAATGCCATGGTAAAATGTGTCTTTGTATTATAAAACTAAACACCAAACCAATTACCATTTGAGAGAACTATAATAAAACACACAATTGGTTTCAAATTATACAACAATAGATGCAGCCTACTGAAAATTAATAATACAAAAATTGTAAATCAGAGACATACTGAGAACATAGTTAATGTATATATTTATTCAATTTAAAAATGAATTTACAATTTTTGCACTGTACATAAAATGTTGTGGTGTGAATTCACTTCTAACATTTAAAATGATTGATTTTAGTTTATAGCGTTTTATTTTTAATTGACTCCACCATTCAAAAGTTTGGGGTCAGCACATTTTTTTTTAAAATACTGTAAGTCTTGCATTTATTTGTTAAAAAATACAGTAAAAACAGTAATATTGTCAAATATTATAAAATAGCCTAACTGTTTTCTATTTTAATATATTTTTAAATGTAATTTATTCCTGTAATTCTGGAATATTACTTGAAAGGTAGTGCATATAGACAAAACATTAGAATATTAATATCAGTCATTATCAGTTGTCAGTAAACAAACATAATTATCGGATTATGAGCATCAGCCAGCATTTTACTCAGGAACTGAATATTTTGTATTTGTGCTGCTAAATAATTCAGAAAAACTAATGGAAATCACATGCTCAAATGGAGATCCATTATGAGTTTATCAAGTGTACTCATTCAAAAAATCTCATTCTGTGGAGCACTGAACATTTTCTAAATCCTAACTGCATTACAAATGCTGGTCTGCATGTAGCTTCTCCAAGCACACATTGATGCTTACAGTGGTCGGCGGTCTAGTCTGTTTGATACACTGCTCTCTGTCTCCACTCAGCTATAAACTCTTAGTGAAATGTGCTGAAACGAGATAAGGACCATCACAATACAACTCACCAGGAGTGCATTAATCTCACTTTTAGAAAGTTGCCAGTATGTTAAATGAATATATGCATATTAATTGTCAGGGATTAATGGTGATGAGAGCACTCAGCTGCCACTATGATTGCACTTTAACCAATAATAATAATAATAATAATAATAATAATATAATAATAAAAAAAAAATAAAAAAAACACAAAAAACTATTTGTCTAAACTTGTCTAAGCAGTACACAACAAGATACGGTGTGTGAAAAAAGGTTTTAGGGAAAATAGCTGTTCGATATGTGTGGTGGATCAGGAAAAGCTGCTCTGATAAAAACACATAAACAAAAACAAATGCACGGTTTAATCTTTAAGCTGTGAGGGAGGCGAAACCCATCGTGATGAAAAGCTGTCGAGATTGCAACAAACAGAAATATAAAGGCAAGGACCCGTGAACCCTTTGAATGTGCAGAGATTGTCAAAAGGGTGAATAAATATATATTTAAAAGAAAGAGCATAACGGATACTTGATTTTATTCTTCAAAGGCTGGACTGAGATATCTCCGGTCACAAATTCCAATTTTACAAGGTTAAAAAAAGGAAAAACAATTTCACCCCTGGCTAAATCCTGGCCAGAACACCACGTGACAAGAATATTTTTTAAACATCTTAGTTTCTGCCAGATCTCTAGGGGTGGTCTTTAATCCCATGGCCTGAATGAAGCTCAGACAGGCATATGATATCAGTTCAATGTCTCTGAGGGAGTTCTTAATGGTCTACCTGCAGGACAAGGCGGCATAAACCGAGTTCCTGGCAGCCGGGCTGCATAATCTTCTCTCTCTGCTGGAGTAAAGAGCAGGGTTAACTGTCTACATGGTGAATCCACCTTGATAGGGGACGGCTAGGATACACTGAAAATATTTGGTGTAGGATTTCCTTTGAAAAAGTTTTCACTAATTACAAAATTTCACTAAATTACAGAATAATGACAAAAAACAACAAGTAACACATTAACAAGCTCGCATCAGCTGGCTCTCAGTTGTGTACCTATAGGAATACGACACCTATCACCGCATCCCTATATATGAGGCCCATTCAGTATTATCAGCAGCTTTATCACGGCACTCAGGAGCTTATTGACCTCCTCCATCACCTCTCTTCCTCCTCTCGTCCAGTCAGGACTTGGCCTTCTGATATTCCTCTTCAAATCAGACTAATTTTTCTTAAATTATGTTGCACATTACATTACTGAACATTAATGATATCTGCAATACATTTATGTTGGTTCTGTTCTGTTCACCGTAGGGGGGTTATCACTGCTTTCCCTGCTCTTATCCATAAAGGCTGCATGGCTGCGCAGAGTTCTCGTCCAGAATAGAATGATACCACCAATCCAAACTATATGCGAATTGTCAGTCATCTTTGACGATAGTGGTCCTGACCGAAATAGTATTTTCTTCTAATAATCTTTATTTACCACTTTGAAAAATCATTCTGTTTTACAGTGTAGCTAACAGGTCTATAGAGTGAAAAGGTTGGGTTCCAGAAGTAAAAACTCCATTCATTTTCTTTTGAACAATAACTTAACCTTTAAAGACAGACTTACTGTGAGCTATGAAGTTGTTAATCGATGGTATTTTATTCTGCTGAAGCTGTCAGCCTGCATGATTTCAGCTTAATCATGTTTACCAGTGGAACTTGTGGCGGAAAATTCCTGGTGCTGTACAGAAAATTACTACGGAGCCCCGCACATGACGTGCAAAAAAAAAAAATAAATAAATAAATTGTGCGCATAATTTACTAATTCGTTCCCTCGATTTATAAATCATGCGCACAATTTACTATTTCGTTCCCTTGATTTGCTAAATCGTGCGGACTATTTACTAATTTGTTCCCTCGACTTGCTAAACCGTTCACACAAACAAATAAGTAAATCGTGCACACAATCTATAAATCGAGGGAACGAATTAGTAAATCGTGCACACGATTTAGCCTACCATTTTTTCCTGCATGTCATGTGCGGGGCTCCGTTATTACACCAATTAGAGAGCCGAAAAAAGCAACACGCTCCAAAATATCTCTTTAGCTCCGTCCACTCCCGTGAAGCACTGCAAATGACATAATCTCCCTACACTCTTAAAATATTGAAATGTTTGTTGAGGCATATATGTATATTTACAATAAACTTCTTTGCTTCAAATCAAAGTTTGTAGTCTTGTGACTCACCTCATACCTGATTGGCTTGGTTTATGGCTATTTTAAAATCCCTATGGGAAAAATTATTGCACTTGTTGCACTCTATAAAGATTGATTTAAAAATCTGAGACTCTTACTCATGTCTATATTTCATTTCCATGTTGTCTCATTGCGTGAAATGTGTTTACAAATCTAGCTGTGTACCGAAAGCTATGTGAGCACCTACTGTAGGATGGGAAATTTATTAGCTGAATGGTTTAGTACACAGCAGTATTATAATGTAATGATGCTGGTAAATCAATATTCAGTGTGACCAGGCTACACCATAAAAATGATTCACAACAGGACTTGCTGAAGTGTTTTGAGTTAATGCTAAACTGGTCTGATGAAGATGCTGATGTGTTTTGTTTGCTGTTTATTCAGCTTCATAATTCATATTAGTTAATTACCCTTAAATACACTATACATATTCTGACAAATACAGAATGCCATATTTACAACACCAAGTAATGAGAATCAAATGTGGAGGCATACTGAAGTACATTTATTTGGGAAAATAAAATGGATGACTCAATACTAAGTGATGTCTTTGATTAGTCACCATATTAGATGTCACCATATTGTGATTTTAATAACAGCTTGATTATTGAAACACTGCAGAATGCTGCACACAGTAAATGTGAAACATCTGACTTTACATGGAAAAAAGATGAACTAAAGTAAAATATAAATATTAGATTAAAAACTTAAATGTATTAATATTTGAATGCATTTAAAATATGATCTACACAAGCACATTTATACTGAGTTTAAGAGACCCACCATTTTTTTTTTGGCAACAATCATTATATTTAAAGAGCTTTGTTTTGCTTGGCCGCAGTGTAAAGTAAAAAAATGTAGCCTGCGGCATAAAACAACAGCTTTAAGCTCAAGCAGAAGCCTTTGCCAACTGGCTGTATCAGCATTCGACTGAATGAACGAAAACACAATCAATAAGTGTTAATCCTTATATATCCAGCTAGTGCCCACTTAAAGTATGTGCACTTAAAGCAAATAATTTAATCACCTAATTAATATTCACGAGCCAAGCTAATAATATTCATGTTTCCTTCCCAATTTTCAGATAATTCCTACACCGCTGAAAAACACCAGCAGGCTTTGAAAAACCCCCAAGTCAAACTGCAAATATACCACAAGCAAAATGTGCGCAGGAGGCTCGGGCACCAGACATTTGAAGCTGGCAGAGGGAATTGCAGCTCAGTGCTCTGATGTTGTTTGACATCTTTTGCCGGGCACCGTTTGAGGGGTGTGAAGCTGACACACTGATCTCATTCCTGGTCACATGTCATCTCTTCCTCATGAGGTCAGTATTTACACTCTGCATGTATGGAATGAGATGATTATGCAAATGTCGTTTACAGCAAACGACTGCAATTAAATGAAAGAAAAACTGTGTGGTTTGCCTAATTTCTGCAAAATATGCTCATTGCAGAGCACATGTATGTGACTCGGTGCTGTTTTTTAATATATGTGCACTTTTCGTTTCATAAATCTCACAGATCTTTATAAAACACACTTGACTCAGAGTCTCTTATTTAGATGGATGTGTAAGTGTCTTATGAAATCCATTGCTAAGATAGAACTGGCCTCCTGTGTTATATAAATTATAATAATCTTCTGTTCTGCCCTGTTCAAGATAACTCACTACTGAAGGTGGCCCAGATATTTGTGGCTATTGACTCTCCCTGCACCAACAAACACACATCTAGACGCAGCATTAGATACAATATGCATCTAAAAACAAAAATCACCCCCTGATAAATCATGACAACCAATGAAACCATACTTTGTTATGCAAATTATGACTTTACAGACACCAATAGGGCACATAAACCAGCTTAAAATACACATGGCTTTCTATAGTGGGGACGTTTCATTGACATGAGCGCTAATTACATTTTCTATAACAAAACCTATTCGTCACATAAACCTTTTTGAATTTAAATGTTTTTATTGAGACATTATTTCCCTGTTCGGGGACATTTGGTCCCTATAATGTAGGCTAAGCCTGCCTTCCCCCCACACACACACACCCACACACATGCACACACACACACACACACTCGCTCACACACACAAGCGGATGGTGGTACTCAGTCAGCAGTGCTCTCACACTGTGAGCTGTGCCACTCCAGAGGAAACACCCATGTCTTTCAGCGTTGCCATGGTAGCACTCTCTTTTCTCCAAACAGGCGGCTGAGATGGGTTTTGTCACCGAGCAGCTTTCTGTCGACACTCAAATGACTGAACCCCGTCTATGGCCAGCATGCTTCTGTGTAGCTTAGAGAAGCCCACTGTTTGTCCGCTGCATTTTTTTCTCTTTTCATCTGTCTGACATTGAATTGAATATCTGTTATTCTAAACTCAGAACTGTCTCTACCCATCTGACTCAGAGTTCCAAACAGAATTTCGCCTGAGGATAAAGTAAAGCAGATGACAGAACTGTAAATCTAAAATGTCTAACACCATCCAACAGAGGACCAACATTTTAGTAGCTCTAAACTAAGTGAGTAAATAAATAAATAGCCAATTTTGGGGGTAACCAGGGCTTAATCTGTGCCGTAACAAGCCGGATCCAGCACCTCTGAAATCTCATACACTACTGAAGGATATTTATTTTGTGTACATATGTACAGGAAAATTATAACGATAATGTTATAATAATTTGATATATACATTTTAAATGTATAAAAAAAAAGTATTAAAAAGTGGAAGAAATGCCCCTACAACAAAGTGGTCCATGCCATGTTTTGGTGATGATCTATTCGATTTGACTGCTATTCGCATTTCTAACACATGACAGTTAAATAGGCTATACAAACTTCGATGCACTTCTGTTATTTGTGAAGCAGTTTTCTGAAACGTATGCATGGCATAATTGGCTTAATTTGGCTATTGGAATAATGTAAGTGGTATTTTAAACGGGTCGCATAATATGCACCTTAAATGGTTTTCTGAAAAACTAGCCAACGTATTTTTGGGCATTGCAAAATGAAAATTGTACACTCGCTTGAGGTGGATCATTTTATATTATTATACGACAAAAATAAATTCACATAAACTGTGATGGAAACATTTACATATTTGAATTTATTAGGAATGTAAGATGTGCATTTAGAAGACATTCGGACTAAGCATCGTATCAGAAATGTTGCTGATCATTCGGAAATTTTGTGCTCTAAAATTCCAAAGCCAGTCAAATCGGTCAAATACAAACTTAAACAGTTGAAGAGTCATCTTTTTGACACTTTATGGTATGCACTACAAATTCATAATGATGGATAAACGCATATAGTGTTCCTTGTTGTGACACTGCTGTGCTATCATTCATAGAAATTAGACATGTTTTTACCATGTTTTGACTATTAAATGTGCACTGTGTAAATTTTAGCAGCATCTAGCGGTGAGGTTGTGAATTGCAACTGCCCACCGCTCACCCCTCCCTTTCGAAGCACATAGACAAGCTACGGTGGCCGACACAGGACAAAGATGTTGTCGTCTGAGACAGCAGAGAGTAGTTTGTCCTATTAGGGCTACTGTAGAAACATGGCGGCGCAAAATGGTGCTTTTCACAAGGGGACCCGCGGTGTATGGAGATAGAAATGTCTCATTCTAAGGTCATAAAAACATAACGGTTCATTAAGATCTTTATACACCACTGAAAACATAGTTATGTATATTATATTGCATTTCGGTCAATAGAACCTCATAAATACTACACACTGCACCTTTAATATCTCATTAATATTAAAGTTATCACTAGAATTTCCTGGGAAGTGATGATTTTGTTCTTTTGAACAGAATGAAAAGGGATGGAAACACAGGTTTAGTCGCATACTGTTTTTGCTAAAGCCATAAAAGGCGAAAATTGAAAAAAGCGACACTGGGTCTTCGTACATTTTGTATGCTCTTTTCTGAATATTCGACTAAAGAAAAGGTAAATCTTTGTGCATTTCCATTCACTGCGTTATGCGCATTGAAGGAACATCTTGTCGTGATGGATCATGGAGCCCATTGCTTTGGTTTTAGTTATTTGTGTTGTTGGACTTTGTTTTAATAAATGCTGAGAGGAGATGCAGAAGAATTGATGAAATATCTCATATGGGGGCTTAAACGGCTGCTATATCCATTCGCTGGTGCAGCAACCTCCGTAGCATACCTGTAAGCGCCCATACACAGATGACTATGGCTTGAGTTTTTTCCATATGAATGTCAAGGGCTATGTTGGAAGAATCCTAAAATTCTCAAAATGTGCATTACAATAATTGGACAGAAACCCAACTGAGATTGTGCATATATAGGCCTTACTGTATAGGCTATGTTCTTACCTTTCCCTGCCCCACTAACTTGCCAGATCCATCCCCTCCCGTTGTTCCGGGTTTTCGGAATTTACAAATTAAGCACTGGGGGTAACACATTATAAGTCTAAGAGTTATGTTTTAATCTGTTTAGTTTCACTGTGTCTTGGTTCGGTTCTGTTCTGTTCCTTGCCATTTGTATGTTGACCCAGTTTCCTAGTGTGTGCCTGTTAGTCACTAATTAAGTTCACATGTTGCTCTTTTAGTTTCCTCGTTTACCCCTGTGTATTTATACCCTGAGTTTGTTCCGTGTTGTCTTTAGTTAAGTGGTTGTGTGTTTTCTCCCTGTGATATTCTCCTGTGTGTACCCGTTTTTGGATTATAATATTAAAGACTGTTTGTATCATCTCTGATAGTTGTGCAATTCATTACAGCCACAGTTTAGCATGTATTACGTATGGGGGGGATCTTTTATGTTCAAGGAAGAAAATCTTTTTTTCGGAATGACATGAGGATGAGATAATAATGAAAGAATTTTCATTTTTGTCCTTTTAAGAGTTTATATAATATTCTACTGCGTATAGTTTTGTTAATGCCACATGGAAAATATAAAATGTATTAGGGAAAGGAGGATCCTAATAAAGCCATAAAATTATACATTTTGCCCATGTCTTCATATAATTTCTGTTATTTCATTACTTGAACAAAGTTAATAGAGCAGGAAGACAGTTGTTTCGGTGGAAATAAATGAGCTGATGTGAGGCAGATCATGAGCGTGCAAGTTAACATGCAGAACGCTGGACACTGATTCAGGCAGTTTCTCTAAATAACTAATAAGCGATGTAACTCCTCAGAGGAAATGCAGAGAGAACTGCAAAACAAAGTCTAAGTGGGACTGCTCTAGGGACTGCTTCACTGAAGATAATTAAAAAGAAAACTGTTGCTGCTCCTGTTCTTATGTTCGTTCTTTTATCTTCAGGAGGCCTGTTAAACAATACATTAAGAAAAAAAACAGACCTCATAAAACTTTTATCTTCTCCTTAAAAACATGTTTGATAGTACCTTTTCATTTTGTCTGTAAGGATCTTTGACTATGATGCAATAGGATTAAATAAAAGCAACATAAAGAAAGACACGCATGTTGGCAAACAAAGAATAGTTGTTTAAAGGAAACATTAAGGAAACTTAAACTTAAGTGCTTAAACTAAAATGACAAGCTGAATTTACAAACATGGCTACAATCAGACTGCAGGTAAAAGTGGCCCAAATCCAAATTTTTGCTCTTTTTTTCACTCCGATGTTTATTTTCATAACGGTGTGAACAGCACAAACCACTTGGAATCTGATCTTTTCAATTCTGATTTGGGCCACTTCCATATGTGTTCCTAGATCAGATACAGGTCCAATGTTTTGCAATGTGACCTCAGTCGAAATTCATGCAACTTTTATGTCACTCTAGATTGCAATTCTGTGCTGATGGGAGTCACTTTCAAATGTTTACTGGTAGTTCTGTGGTCACTCTGTAAATATGGGAGACAGTTGTGAAGGTAGTCAGTGGAGGCACAGTGAGGTGTTAAGGCCCTGATATACTCAAGGCGAAGTTCTTTTTCTTTCTTTCAACAAAATTGAGAAAACAGCAAACATTTTAATAAAGCAAAAGAAAAGCATCTGATCATAGCAACGTGGATATTTTTGCACAAGCTCTACGGCACTCCAGTAGTCACGTCACGTCACGTTTATTTATATATCACTTTATAAAATAGATTGCTTAAAATCAAGCAGCTTTACTGTTTTAACATGAAAAACAGTGTCAGTGTCTCATTTGATATAAAAGTCACAATTGTGAGTTATAAAGTCGTAAATCTGAGAAAAAAGTATTTTTTTCCTTCTCAGAATTGGACTTTATAACTCGCAATTGCGAGTTTATATCTCACAATTCAGACTTTATATCTTGCAATTCTGACTTTATAACTCGTTATTGCGCGTTTATATCTCGAAATTCTGAGAAAAAAGTCAGGCAGTGTAAATAGATGTGCTCGATGAAGGAGATGATTAAAAAATACACAGTCTTTAATAAAATGTCAAACTCAGGAGAATAACAACCATGTTGAACACAAAAATGTTGTTGCGTCACTTTCCCGCCGGAACACGCCCCATCAGCCGGGACTGAGTGGCAGAAGAGCGGAAAACGTGAGTAAAACAAACAAAGAACGCTCCCTTTATAATCACTGAAAGCTGTCGCTCATTCAATGAATGCAATCTTACAAAGTTCTGTTATATTAATTAGTGAAGCTGACGACACAATGAATCTCTTATTTACATAATGCCTACACTTAGAGAGAATTAGCGCACGTGCAGAACTCAGCACTGGACAAAAACACAAGCAGTGAGTGGATTCTAACTTCAACACCTGTGATTGGCCAATTGCGTTGTAGAAATCAACAAACATGTCTGTGATGGACTACATTACTCACCAAAGCAAAAACACGTTGGAAATTGAATCATTTGACGAGTGCAAATACAGATATGCATTGGATCTTTAGCCAACTCCTTTTCGCTAATAATATGCTATCATTACGAATTCTTACAGAGGATTACAGATTACAGATCCTACACCAGTAGTGTTGGGCAGCTTTTCCCTCTAAGCAATCAGTAGCAGAAGCAGCAGGCAGCAGTGGCTTGAGTGAGAAAACTACACGCTATTATGAAGTCCGTCTCCCTCGGTCTGGAGGGGGGCACAGGGATGCCCATGGGGTTCGTGGCCAAGCCTCCCTCGACCCCCCCCGAGCCTCCCTCGCCCCCCCTCAGCCTCTCTCGACCCCCCCCGAGCCTCCCTCGACCTCCCCCGAACCCCCCGAACCCCCCGAACCCCCCGAACCCCCCCCCTCTGGCGCCGGGCCTGGTTTTGTGTGTTTTTCGCAGCATTCACGCTGTAGACTAGTGCTGCCTCTCAGTCTTTTTGCCACTCAGTGGGGCTTAACCGCAGTCACTCCAGCTGACGGTGATGTCACAGCTTTAAATCTTAAACAGCTTATTGTACATGTAAGTTAATTGCCATTCTAAACTAGTGTGTGCTGCATTGTAACACATATACATACACACATACGAGTTTCAGTTTCTAAGCTATTTTATTAATAAATCATAGCACAGTGTTGACAGTACATTTCAGCGCAGAAATGCATTGATTCTGTGTGCGCAATCTGCTTGTGATGTGTGAGCTACTGTCTGTATGTGTGTATGTATATGTGTTACAATGCAGCACACAATAGTTTAGAACGACGATTAACTTACGTATACAATAAGCTGTTTAAAACATGCATTCCCCTGATCAGTTTTGAGCATCCAGATGGTATAATCAGACATATCTGGTATAGATATATATGGCATAATGACATATGGCATAACGGCATATGGCATAACGGCATATGCACTACTGTTTAAAACCTTGGGGTCAGTAAAAGTTTTATTCACCCCCCGCCCCCCCCTCAAGCTCCTCCTCTCTTATATCGAAATCCTCCGACATTTCTTTTTAAAAATTCGTGATCAGTGTTTTGTTTTGCTTTATCCTCTGCTTCCACGTTCGTTAATGCGTCATGTATGAGGTCAAGGGTTACTCTTTTTTTCCGTAAAACGGCTAAGTGAATTTCAAATTTTATAAACTAAAATAACTAGCTTCCTACGCATTGTATGCCGTCTGTCGAAGCTAGTTATTTTAGTTTATAAAATAAACTTAGTTTACTGTTTACTGTTTAAAATAAACTTAGTTTAGTTTAAATATGGATATTTTTCTTACACAAATGTATCGCTTCAGAAGGCCTTTATTAATCCCCTGGAGTCATATGGATTACTTTTATGATGGATGGATGGACTTTTTTGGGCTTCAAAATCTCAACCCCATTCACTGCCATTATCATGTTTGGAAGAACCAGGACAATATAACTCAGATTGTATTCGACTGAAAGTCATATATACCTAGGATGGCTTGAGGGTGATCACTTTTGGGTGCACTATCCCTCTAAGGATCATGTGACTGAAGATTGGATTAATGGCTGCTGAAAATTCAGCTTTGCAATTGCAGGAATAAAGAACAGAAAGTAGTTATTTTAAATTGTAATAATATTTCACAATATGACTGTTTTTCCTTTTTCTGATCAAATAAAGCAGCCTTGCTGAGCATAATAAACTTGTTTTAAAAACATAAAAAATCTTACAAATCTTACAAATCTTACAATATATATAATTTCACATATAGAGGAGAAGAGAAGCGATATGAGACAGTGTAAGATATGAGATTGTGGGCCCACCTGTGTTAGGAGATAAACATTATCTTGAGTGGCTTGCATAAATTAGGCCTGATGGGGAGGTTTGAGGGACAGGTCTGACATTTGAACAAGCATTTTTTTCTCCCAAAGAATAAATAGCACACGAAGGGGCAAACCATAGTCTGACTGTTACCATCAAGCGGCCAGACCACTCACCATTCAACCTATCAGCGCTCATTAGACAGGAGGAGTAAGTGTGTAAATTCACATGCAAATGATCACAGAGGAAAGGGGCTCTGACTACCCATGATTAAAGAAGCATAATGGAAGTCGTTAATGCTGCTGCCACACTCGCTCTATCGTCCACTCTCTCCTTTCGCCACTAATTAAATGTCATCACACAAACAGAACCGTGAATATCCAGTCATGCATGTCTGCTCATACAGCAATGTCTGAGGTGACGTGTTCTAGACGGTGAAACATGTTCAACCGCAATGGGACATGCTATCCACAACCCGTCCTTTTGTAACTTCAGTGACATAGAGAGAGAAGGTATAATCGCTACAACATTGTCGATTCCACTCTGCAGAGTCTGAGTCGCAGCGAAAAAAATGACAGGGAGAAATGACACAGTCTAATTAAGATCCTCTGAAGCTGCTCTGTGCCCCATCACAGGAGACATCCACAGGAAAGTGGCGTGCTGCTCTCTCTCACACCGCTGACATTTTAGCACCACTGCAGAGACAGTACGATCAGTTCATATAGGAGCTCACAGAGACATATACTGTCTGCAAGTTCTGATATCCTTAATGACACACTGTACACTGCAGGATTGTACAAGACTTATCACTTTGAATCAGTAAGGGTTAAGGTCATTTTCTATACCAACACAGCAAATTTACCTGTCAAAAATATAAGTAAATAAATAAACCATATATAATCATATTGCACTGCATTGTGGGATAAGAGTGTAAATAGTTTAATTGACCGTTATGCCGATTGGTTTTACCTTTGGCTGGAATCTTGGAGCTTTTATACTTTTAATTTTTAGAAGAATAACTTTTAATTAAATTAATCTTTCCATTTATCAAAGATCCTGAAAAGAATGTATCAACAACTATTGGGGAGCAATTAAATAATTTTAATTCACCTGTCAAGTTTATATTACATCAGCATATTAGAATCAAATTGGACGACAGGGACTCATCTATTGTTAATAGTATGAAACAAAAAGATCAGTTAAGAATAGAAAATGACTTAAAATATTAAAATCAGCTATGTCAGAATCAGAATCTGTAAGGGATAATCTTCTGTTTTGGGTTGGTTTGTCACGTGTTTTAGTTTTGTGTCCTAGTTTTCAGTTCATTTCTATGGTTTTTCATTGTTTTATTAATTTGTGCATCTGTTATTCATTTCGTTGATTGGTTTGTTCTGTGTATTGAAGCCCTGTGTATCTTTGTCATTGTCAGTTCTTGTTGTGTTACATTTGGCTGTTCTGTTCCTGTTTCTAGTTCCTGAGTTCTTTGTAATTAAAATCTAAACTGCCTCATTTAGATCCGTTCATTCCTTATTGGCAACCAATGCTGACAAAATCAAAATGCATAGTTTGTGTATAAAAAACGTCTGTCAAAACCAACACGTTGAACGATGTTCACTAACCTGGCAAAGTTTTTCAATTAGATTGGTGTTTATTCTCTTGTGTGAAGTATTTCACTCAGTTCCCTGATCATTATGATTCCATTTCAGTGAGTGAAGAACAAATGTATTCTCACCTGCGTTATGTATTATGCACGTTATCGTCTCTGACAGACAGCATGTTGAAGACGCTCAGTGTACCATTTTCACCCTCTACTCGGAAATCGTAGTCGAAACATCCGGTAGTGTGGGTTTTCCAGGAAATGCATGTACTCCCTGAACCTCTGCTTCTTGTAAATACTACCGTGTATTGTGGACATATTTTTTGACAGACATCGATTTTGTGATATTCAAATTTTGGGATTTGAAAATAGATGGATCGTAAGGTAATAATTATTGATTTATTAGCTGGCAAGTATTCAGTGAAGTGACTGATGCCCATGAGTGTTATGTCAATGTTTTTAGTTCTAATATTCCAACCGACTGCCAGCCTGAGTTTTTGACGGACGTGATAATGTGTGTAAGGGGAGAACTATGTTTGATTTTTGGGTAATTATAAAATGTGCTGGAGATGTTCGAAATGGTTTTTGCTTAGTTCATTATACTTATTTTACAGAATTAAGTTTATTTTGTAGCTTAAAGAAATTACATGTTACTCAGAGACTGATATGTTTGGAAAGTGAAAAAGGAGTGGTTTTGATGCACAAAGTTGATTTTACTGTCTCTTATAACAAAAGTTTTTTTTTTTTAACTTAGGAAAATGCAGATCCTGTTAATAGTAATAATAGTAAAAAAAATTTTCAAAAATAGTTTAAAACTACTGTTCCATTATTACAAGCTGGACAGTGACGCCCAACCAAACTAGCTTGTGCAGGACAGTCTGTGAGAGCCATCATCAGTGTAAGAGGGTCCATCAACCACTCAACTATAGGTTCTGCTTAGTACAAATCCTCTGAACCCACCCACTGTATGATTCTAGAACACAAGAAACAAGAAGAAATAAAGTAAAGGAGGTACCGCAGAGGTCAGAGGAGTAAACCAGAGGAGTAGTAAATGAAATGAAATGGCATTCTGAAGCGAAGCGATGGGTTTTTGTAAGAAAAATATCCATATTTAAAACTTTACAAACTAAAATAACTAGCTTCTGGCAGCAAGCCAAAAGAATGACTCCTGA
This sequence comes from Rhinogobio ventralis, assembly GCA_039654625.1. Taxonomy (NCBI): domain Eukaryota; kingdom Metazoa; phylum Chordata; class Actinopteri; order Cypriniformes; family Gobionidae; genus Rhinogobio; species Rhinogobio ventralis. The sequence continues at coordinate 18,616,779 of CM077198.1, forward strand.
CGCGATGTATGACATAGGATGTAGGAGTAGAGTAAGCTTTGATGCCTCACGGTTTAAACAAATAGGGCTGGGCAACAAACTCAAGCTCCTCCTCTCTTATATCGAAATCCTCCGACATTTCTTTTTAAAAATTCGTGATCAGTGTTTTGTTTTGCTTTATCCTCTGCTTCCATGTTCGTTAATGCGTCATGTATGAGGTCAAGGGATACTCTTTTTCTCCGTAAATCTCCGGAGTAATAAACCCATATTAAAATGTGTGAGAGATGTTACCTATGAAACTGAACTCATGATTTACTCATAACATCTCTTTTTTTAATGACTCCCTGCCAACATCTGTAATTATGCTTATAGTAGTAATTGTCACCTCCAAAAAGGAAAGGTACAATTATTGCTATGTTGATGAAATTACATCCACAGGCAAAACTGAAAACAACAGAAAGATATGAGCTCCGTTCCAAATCACAATAAGTTCCCTTGCTCTCTACGGTACACAGACAGATGCTTTTTAAGGAAGAATTGTAATTAAAACGGAAGTTCCAAAGTGACTGATTTAAAATGTCCAACCTAGGCATCAATTTTCGTGTCATGCAAACAGCTCCTCATATAAAAGCGCACAAATGCATTTAATTGATTCCAACACAGTTTGCCGTTAAAATGTTGCTAAACTAATGTAGTGATATGCACACAAATCTTTCAGTTAGTCTTCTGCTACACTGAACTATTTCTATTGATAATTTTCAATACTGAATGAAATGTGTTCATTAATAAATCACTATTTCTTCCACATTGTCCACCAACTAAGATTGTTACAATAACAATGACAGGATTATTACATGTGCTATGGGTGATCCTGCCAAAATTAGATATCTTACCAAAATTAGATATATTAAAAGGCAAGTTTAGAACAGTCTATGATTCACAGAGAATACATGAATGGATTCAATATATATAGGCTATATATATAGGCTTGAATGCAATTTAAGTCACTATATGTTGGAACAGAAATGTCACACATTTTAAACCCTTTTCAACTTTTTAAAAGAGACTCACAAATCAGACAGACATTTAATTATATTGCAGAACCAGGAATCTAGGATATCCATCTGGAATGTTGGCTTTAAGCATCAGCGAGACTTCAATGTGTTGCCCACAGGTGCAAATGCTGTCTGGTGCCTGAACTCAGCCATTGACATTTCTCTCTCTGAGACATACTGCACTATCCCTCCCTGTGCCCTTAAAACCCACAGCCATTGACCTCATGTTGCCAGCTTCACCCCCTATTAATTAGGTTTTTAATTGGTGACCTTTGAGAGTCCAGCAACTGTGTAGAAAGAGGCACTTAATTTCTGGCCCTGTGCACCAGCAGCACAGAGTGGAAGGCTCCAATGTAGCACTCACAGCACTTTAATCTGCCTTTCAAAAAGCTGCTGTCTTCGTCTCATTAGACACTGTGGCATTAAGCTTGCTGTGTCCGGTTCCAAGTGATCTTCAGAAATACTGCCATATACCACAAACCAGCTGTGCAAATGAGAAATTACTGAACTGCAAACACAAATCAGTAATCTACCAAGAGCCACACAACAGCAGTACAAACGTTGTGTCATTCGAAACTGAAATCGAAACATAAAATGAGACATGATGAAGAAATCATCATAATGAAATGCAACTAACCATATAATAATGTAGCAGAGCAAAATAAACAGCTTATCAAATAATACAAGGAAATTGCTTTCCCTTTCATTTTCTGCTGACGTCAAAGGCTTTGTGCGTGTATACTGGTAGAAGTCATGCCCTCATACTCAAAGAATTATAAACAAAACTAAGCGAAATAAAAAAAAAAATACAACCCAAATGACACAATAGGCGTTAAGAGTGCATGAACCAATCAAAATTCAGAAATTAATAAATATCTAGAATAAAAAAAATGCTAGGTTATTTGAACCCAAATGCTGTTTTCAGTCTGTTGGGTAATTTTATTGATCTATTTTTATTGTTTTTACTCAGGTACTGGGCAGATTTTGAGTAACTCAGCTGCTGTTACTAATGAAAATACAAATGATGAACCAGCTCACACATCCACCCGAAGCTGGGTCTGTGTAACACAATGTTGAAAAATCTGTGCAGAACCTGTTAAAACTTCATAAACTTGTCAACAATCTTTTTGTGTTCTGTTCTGAGAGAAAACTTCCAAAGGAGAATCTTACTGAATGAAATTAAGGTTTGTATTAAATTGTTTTCAATTGTGTGATCAAATGATCACTGTAGAAACATCTGGATAGTCTCACATATATATTTTTTTGTTTACGTGTACTGCGCAGCTAACGCCTGCTTGGAACGCTAACCTTCTACAAACTCAGCATATACCGGATTTACACTCCAGAGACATGTCATGGCATTGTATATCGTTGATATATAACAAAGTTGCCAAGCACATGCAATGAATACAGCTCCACTGACTACAATGGGAGCTCTCTATTGATCTAGATTGTCGTTTAATGAACTGGAACGGACATATAGCCTATTATATTTTATCAGTTTTCTTCCCACAGATTCCAAAAGGTCTGCTCTTCCTGCTCCTGCCACTTCCTAAAATATTTTTCTAAATGAATATTTTATGGGTAACACTTTATAATAACGTTCAGTTATAAGTCACTAGTGTTGTAGTACTCGAGACCGGTCTTAAGACCATTTTTTGAAGGTCTTGGTCTTGTCTCGGTCTCGACCACATTTGTACTCGGTCTTGTCTCGGTCTCAGACTTAGAGGACTCGGATTTTGTTTCAAGACCACAACTGCTGGAATATTATTAAATTGCCGGTGCATTGCCGAATTTAATTATTAACATCATTAATGTGATTGGATATAAAACTTACTGCTTTAGATGCAATCAATAACTTATTACTTTGATTTATACATTTTATGACACCAAAATTAATACAAATGCTCACAAAATTTAAGATATTGTTGCAAAAAAGTATTTGCATGAGATCTGGATTTTTATATTATAACATGTGATATAATTGAGCAATATCACAAGAGCAAGAGAGCTGTTTTCACAAATTGGAGCATGACTGCAAACATTATATTGCTTTTATACAAACATTCAATAAAACAAATTAAAACATTATTCTCAACATTATTATGCATTTGTAATTTACCAATTCAGATGCGTATTCTATACCACCACTGCAGTGCAAAGATGAATTTTGTTGTTAATGATTTCATTCAAATGGTATAACAGCTCTATATATAGTGTCTTATTCTAATTATGTTTATTGATTAAAATTAAGTAATTTCTCAGGCAGTAATGTGGATCTTTATGAATTTAAGGAGTGGTGGTATGGTCTTGGTCTTGACTCGGTCTCGGATTAGGTGGTCTTGACTACAACACTACAAGTCACTTATAAGTTATTCTACCATTAGTAAATGATCAGTATAAACTGGTCTGTGTCCAAAAGCACAAACATGCAGGATGCATGTAAGAAGAGTAATGTATTTGTTTTCAAGAGAATAAACATTTATAAATGGCTTACAGGCAGGGGATTCCAGTGGGTTTAATAAATACTTTGATCTGTAATAATGTGAACCAGTTCCACCTTCCACTGAAGATCACATCAGCTGCACAGCGGTTAAAGACTCCATGTGTGTCAGAGAAGACAGTAGTCTATACCCTCACCAGTCTACACTGCAGTACACACTACAAAGTACTCAACACCTGTTATAGATGATGTTTAAGCACATGGCAACACATATATATAATACATATATATATATATATATATATATATATATATATATATGGATATAGGCGGTATATATACGGATATAGGCTTTACCACTTATTAATAATTTATGAATGTATAGTCATGTTTTGTAAATGGTTAGTTCATCATTAACAAATAACTTATAAGTGACTTATAACTGAACGTTATTATAAAGTGTTACCATTTTGTGATTGTCAGTGACCAATTGAATAAAAAAAATATTTTATGTGAAATGTACCTTTTATTTATGTCCAATATAAAATCCTAAAGCAAAACCAGTTATAACTAAAACACAAATTGGAATCTCACCTGGGGGAGATATCACAGCCCTGCTGCATGAAAGCTCCCAATGAGAACCAGAGGCTGTTGAAGATGCCAAACTCGTTGGTCTGCTCCTGACTCTGCTGGTTCTGGTTCTGTTGGCCCTGACCCGGTTGGGCGGATGACGAGGAGTGCTGGTTAGGGTTCTGCTCGGCTCCTTCCTCACAGTCCTCTGCATGCCACTCGTAGGGACTGAAGCGGCTGACTAGGAAAAGCACCACGCTCACGCCGATGTAGGCAAACACAATACACATCCAGATCTCATAGGCCAGAGGGTCCAGGAAGGAGAACACACCAGGCTTGGACTTGGTGGGCTTTTTTATCATGATGGAGATGCCGAGGCTCATGAAAGGCTTGGAGAAATCAATGACTTCCTCCCTGACAAGGGTTATCGTCAGTGGGGCCACAGCTACGTCAGCTTTCTGCAGAGGAATATATGATGTTATTGCAATAAATACCATGTATATATTGTTAAATATGTTATTAAATTACACAAAGAAGTTGAAGTAGTCAATCTAGGGCAAAGTAAATGAAGAGCGGACCTGCTCTAACCTCTCCTCCATCTTGTCACTATTCTGTTTAGTTTTGTTCATGGACATTCAGTTTGTTTTCATTTGTCACTTGTTTCTTTGTTCTGACTCCCGCCACTTACCGTCATTATTAGTTCATATGTGTCAGCTGTGTGTAATTTATCATCCTCGTTTGTGTTCACTACTTAAGTTGTTCCTTCTCCTGCACTCCTTGTCTGGTCAACATTCACATTTAGTGTGTGTTGCTCCTGCCTGTTTTCTGGATCACTGATATTAAATTTGTGTTGTAACTATAATCTTCGTCTTCGTCTGCCTTCCTGCAACCACCTGTGACACATCTACAGTAAATGCCTTTCCAGGAGGAATTTTTTCTCTCATTCTGTGTTATTATACTTGAGGAGAAAATATGTCTTAAATAAGTCTTTTACTAATTACTAATTCAATTACTCAGTATAACTGGAAAAAACACTATTGTGTTCTTTGGCATTTGTCCTTAACACTCTAATATTCAGGTCTGGATTTATGTAGCAAGAAAACAAGATGTGGCACTTACACCATAGACAAGCTCTCCCACCATCCCGTTCCACATCATGGTCTCAGCATCTCTGGCTCCATATTTCCCATCAGCCACTATCTTGAGTATGTAGTGGTACCCCACATGTTTGGCTATCTCTGCTGCCAGTTCAACACAGTAACCTTCATATTTATCATTTCCTGTAAACTGCTCATGGTTCTTCTTCAGCATGACATATGGCGATTCCTAGTCAGGACACACAGGTAGAGCGACATTTACAGTGAACAACAAATATTTACATTATTTTTGTGTAACAGACTTATTTCTTTAACCATTGGGGATTCAAGACTAAAATAATATGTGAATAACTATGTATCCTACTTTATTTTCAATGAAAATCTTTTGGATTACAAATGTATGTTTGAATATTTTACATTATATACTTTATACCATTACATTTTAATATCAAATATACATATTATGTCTGTAAAAACACTTAATTTAAAGACAGAAAAGGCAAATAACAAAAAAAAGACAGTCTATCAACTGAAGGTAACTTCTGATGTCAACAGCCCAATTGATTATAACAGCAATTTAGTTTTAGTCTAATCCAGTAGACAGGGTGTAAGCACTATGGAAACCATATTTTAAGACTTTGAGAGCTGGGGTAAGAAATAGTTGACGAAGCAGATAAGAAACAGTGGTCTGTTAGAACTTGATGAACTTGACAGGTTTATTTTCAGTTGACTTTTCTTGAGCATCAGGCCTGGCAATCAATTGTGTAGAAAGTGTAGGGTGATTCTATTTGTGGAAAGTCTGTAATATGAGTTAGCAGTTCAATTGTGATATTTCAGAAAGATTGGACATCCTGAGGAGATTACAGCACAAACGGCACCTGAGGCCCTTCTGACAGCTCACTCAGTAACAGGACTTTCCAAAGGAGCTCACAATGAACAGAATAACATGATAGCATTTTTTTTGCCAAACAGCTTTTCCAGAAACAAACCTCAAAATACTAAATGCCTGAAAATGCCTGTCACATCTGCAAATATTTCAGTATAAAACATTTGAACCCAACTGTGCTGCAATGCATCTTAGAAACAGACCTGAACAGCGGCACCACATTTCCTGCTAATGCAGACCTCCGAGATGGCCTACAGTACATGCTGTCTTTCAGAGAAACAGATCATTCTTTAGAGCACCTGTGGTGATGCCACTATTCCCAGCCTCTCTGATAAACAGTCTCTGTAGAACAAACAGCATAGCTCAGACTATTTCCTACAATCCATCCTACACCCTTGTGAGCGCTTAGCCCCTAACCCCTTGCGCTGATCCATTACTGTTGTTTTCCCCCCTATTACCTATTCCCCCCACGTCCTTCCATCAGGAGGCTAGTCCACTCACTTTGCCCTTTTTCTCTGGCTGGGAAAGAGATGGGCAGTCCACAAAGGTTAATAAATGCCCTCTGAAGCCTAACTTGCGACAGAATCGCTAAAACACAGGCTATGCCCAAAGATCTCTGCCAAACGGGGATAAAGAAAAGGAAAATTAATCTTTTGTCCACTGCAGGCAATTCAATCCATGGGTCCCCTTTAAGTATAAGATGAAAACACTGAGGCTGGCGGAGCAATAATGTCTCATTTACAGACAGAGCACAGAAGAGCCTTCATGCTTTTATCTGCACAGAACAGCATTACCGTCATCATACTGAGGGATACTAACATGGGGGAGATGCATCAGCCATTCTAAGATATATAAAATGGAGAAGAACAATCGTGAGATGGTGGGCTGTGTCCAAATTCCTGTATTTTCAGTTGACCATGGGGCGCCGTAATGTGGGGGAATATTAGGAAGATTCTAAGGGCCCTGGTCAGAGGGCTTGGACTCTGGGCCGCCAATGCAGTTTATTCCTGTAATGGCAAAGCTGAATTTTTAACAACTCTAGTCTTCAGTGTCATCCTTCAGAAATCATATGCTGATTTGGTGCTCAAGAAACATTTATTTGATTTTATGTAACATAAATAGGGGCTTTAGCACTGGGTAGTTGAACTTAGTTATAAGAACTAGCTACCAGGGTGGTTCACCGAGAACTAAATATTCCCCTAGGGCCATTTTCCTGGTTGCATTCACACCGCCAGTAGGAACTCTGTTGTTGTGACTTATTTTGACAGCACGGCGGATATTTATTTTGACCGTGCTGAGAACACCAGAGCCTGAGCAAACAGCGCTCCAATTCTCTTCATTAGTTTACGATCTGTTTAACAGTCCTGTCTAATATGTTATTAGATAGAACTGTTATACAAAGAAAGTAGACATTATATGAAAAAGTATTAGTGTTTGCCGTGTGGTTGATGTCGCTAGCTGAGCAGAAATACATGTTTCGCTTTGTCCCCTCAAAGTCACGTTGGCTTTTCTCCTTAGCATAAAGGTTGAGAGGTCCATCTATCACTGTTTTCCATGTTTGTAGAGTTAGTTTGTGGAGTAAATATATAGGCTATAATCTGTGAGTGTACACAGCTTTTTAAAAATGCCAGGTGCTGGTGTTTTGCATGCTGGGTTAGACCCTACTCTGAAGTAGGAGCTAATTTAGTTCCCCCAAAAGGCATTCCTAGTTCCCAGTTCCTGCGGTGCCAACATGCCAAAAAGCGGGTACTTCCGCCATTTGTTCTAGGAACTATGAAAAGGTTCATCCAGTGTAAAAGCTCCTAAAGTCGTTACTGCCACTTTTGATCAGTTTAATGCACCCTTGCTGAATAGGGCGGCATGGGCTGAAGCCCAGGGGCCTACACTGGGGAGGGGACTATCGGCTGCATGAAAATAATATTTTTATATATGGGAGATTACAGCAGTAACAACTGCACTCTACTGTACATTTTCAGAAATCACAAATGCTGTTAAAGCTGCTGTTGGTTAATTTGACGGATGAACTAGCACCTCGACTTTGATATTACTTAGTCACTGTCACTATAGTTACAGCTTATAGATCCTGTTGCACTTTTATACAGACAGTATTCGAGAAGTTAAGCTAAGGATGTGACCGTGTGTACAGGATATCTGGAAATTCAAATTCTCAAAACTGACCTTGGGACCGAGAGTGACGTTTACTAAAAAATGTATAGGACTTTTCAGCTAGAAAAACAAGGAGGAAGAAAAGTTTCTAAAGTTATGCCAGTTAAATTTTTTCATACTTGAGCACAAATTAAAAATGTCTATATCTAATGGCCTAGTGACATTTGGTCACACTTTAGATTAGGGTCAAATTCTCACTGTTAACTACTACTTTTGTCTCAATAAACTCCTAATTATTGCTTATTAATAGTTAGTAAGATAGTTGTTAAGTGTAGGTATTGGGTAGGATTAAGGGATGTAGAATATAGTCATGCAGAATAAAGCATTAATATGTGCTTTATAAATAATAATAAACAGCCAATATCCTAGTAATATGCATGCTAATAAGCAACTATTTAATAGTGAGAATTGGACCCTAAACTAAAGTGTTACCTGATATTTTTATTCGAGGTAAGACGGGGGCGGGGGTGGGGGTTGGGTATACTGTACTCCTGTAGCCCAGGGGCCTCTGGTTATCTAAAGGCACCCCTGTTAATGTTTTTTTTTTTTTTTTAATCTGGACATTTTTGAACAGTAGTATAACACTTAACGTGTTTTCAAACCAGCACAAGTTTAACCAGTAAATCACAAAAATTATTTGAAGACATACCAGAATAGTGGTAACAATATATGTGCGGTTCTGAAGTCCGGAAGTCTCATTACTGCCTGGCATGTAGGCCGCTGTGCTCACAAATTTCTCATCCTCATTCCAGTAACCCACCTGAGAAAAGATCAAATCAGGGACAGGAACTTGAGCATCATCAGAAACCTTTCTGAGATATCCCACAGGAGACACTACATGCTCATTTATGGCTCATTTCCACCGAGCGGTACAGTATGATTCGGGCCAATTTTTGCATTTCCACCGCTAAAAGTACCCTTACTTGATAGCCATGGTGTATGCTGGAAAGTAGCGATCAACGTCAATCTTGTGCAAAGAAAGCGACACAATAAACAACAATGGAGGAAATACAGCAGATCTTGTTCATGTTTCTCGGCACAAGAAGAAGACAAGCTTTGTTTGAGCAAAGGCTGCAGGCTGCAAGGAAAAACACGCAAGTGACGATTCTCTTTCAACCAAATCAACGTTCTGCAGTGAGAACAACTTCTGACAATCGAAACAGAAATAATTGCGTACCATACTGTACTGTACCTTACCGCTTGGTGGAAACGAGCCATTAGTTAGGAAAGAGTAGTTTGCTGAAACAATAACCATACTGGAGCTTATAAAGTCTGTGAATGTTTCGTTTAAACTATAAGTGAAAAAATCCATCTGAAAAGTGTGAAATAGTCTTCTACATCGAGAAGCTTCCTAAACATTTTCCTGATATTTAAGTACTTACTTTCTTTGGTCCCGTTGGCCTGAGCTCCATCACACTGACAGTGTAGTTTGTCCTTCGCCCTTTCTCGTTAAACTGAATGTGTCCCGTTAAGCCGTCAATCCGAACCTGAGTAGAAAACACAGAGAAGTCTTTTTCTTTCTTTCTTTCTATTTCTTTCTTTCTTTCTTTCTTTCTCAAGTACTACTCCTCCCCAGAAGGGTGTACATCGCAGCGCCTCTTCTGTGTGTACAGTACAGAATGTCTCCCAGGCCGAATGATGGAGTTAATTGACCGAGTTGAACATCAATCTCCACGGCCTCCCAGCAGATGGACCAAATTGCCTCAGTCCAGCACACATCAGACTCTCATCAGACACAGCCGTCGGCAACTGTGAGACAGAGTCTACTTCTGCAAGAAGAATGCTACGCACTGAGTTTACTACATTGCTTAAACCTCCTCACACTTATAATTATGTTAAGTGAAATGGAGAATCGGATGATACGGCTGGAAGAAAATACCAATGTGTTTACGGCTTCTCAAACAGAGGGCATTTCTACATATTTCCAATAAGTCACATTTGGTTTCTGCTAATAAATTCTGCTCAACCTTGCCTGCCAAATTCTATGCTCTGCACTTAAATATTCATACTCTGCTTAAAGCGAAGAGACAAACATCTGCCTAAGGGTAACACAACAAAGCCAGGTGTTCTTTCCCTCTCTTTGTAAATATAACTTGTCATGTGCTGTTAGGACCAGCATAAATGTTTATAGCCAACAGGCTTTATTATCTGCAGTGTCACATTTGATTGTGATGGTCTCTTTGGTGAATCAATGTGAACTTTACAAGACAAAATAAAGATGTAATTTGCTTATTGGGGTTTCATTTTGTGCACTCAGAATAGATTAGAACCAGTGTCAGTCTTGCAGATGGAATGTTTATGTTTGTGAACAATGTGTTTTTTCAAAAATAGTCTTTGTGCAGTCTATACAGGGAAAGATACCTGCTGAAGTGCTCTCTGAATATCGATGCCCTGGCCCCAAGGTGCTGGTGGGTTGGCCAGACATTCTCCAGCATTTCCACGGCGAGATATATCTATCCTCTGCCTGCGGAGGTTCTGGAAGGCTGTGGACATGACTTTGACCCCATCATATGTGAGAGCTCCAGTGTACTGCATAAAGAATGCAGAAAGACATATGAGAAGTAATTTGAATGTATTTAGTTTTTTTTTTTATGTATATACACATTATATATTTAATCTATACACAACCTACATGTTATTGTTTTTTTGTATTTCTTCAGGTTAGAATCCATTCTTTACATTGAGTGTCTCACCTTCAGTCCTCGCTTGGGAACTTTGGCATCTTTGTTTTCAAAGTCCATCCACTGCTGCACTATCCTACTGACATTAGGGTTTGTGTAATTCACCAGTTGGAAGCCTGTCACATTCGCCTCACCCTTCTTAAACTCTGTCAAGTCGATGTCCAGAAATCCCTACAGGACAACAGAGAACATGTTAGCATGACATACTGTGATTTTACTTACAGTAAAGCACACAGAAGGTTTCCATAGTCAAGAAAACACGAAGATAAGAATCCAATTTCAACCAAATGTCAATCATTAAAGGCAAGTAATTGAATAAATTGAAAAGGGAAAACCAATCTGACATAAAATACGACGACGAACCCCCTGCGATTGTTACAAAAAAACTCGAAGACCTCGACAAGAAATGGAGGTTGAATTCGCAGCAGAGGGAGTCATTTCCACAATAATGGTCAAGTGCAACGAGAGAGCATGAGGCCTGTGGAGTTAAATGTAATTCAGGGTTTAAAATTATAATGGAAAGAATGGTTGGGTCAACCATTAAATGAAAAAGGCTAATCCCTCCCATCCACTGAGGCTGGTTATCCAAGAAAGCTTGGTTGTTATCCAATGTGGTACTGGAAAATGCAGGAGCTGTAAATAGGAATTTGAAGTAAAAAAAAAAAAACAGTGGCACATTATGAGAGTTTGCTGGAGGTTTGTCTTTAATCCCAATGGCTCTACCCAGTCATTCAAGGACTTTTCCCACAATCCAATCAACTGAGCAGCCCACACACTCTCCGTACCAGAGATCATACTGAACAGAATCTAACCTGAAGTATTACAAGGAATTTTTCATTTCATGAAGCTGTCAATTTACTCCTATATGCTCAAATACAAATGTGTGGGTACTAAAGATCTGTTTGTTTTCAGCTCAACAACAAAAATATGTTGGTGCATGTGTGTCATACTCAGTTATGAGTGTAATAGCCCTTGTCAAGCTGTAAGTGTGTTGATCTTTGATCTTTTATCCCTTAACATGCTTGGTCCCCCAGGAGCAGTAACATGTCCCTGTATGCCCTGGGAACATCTGCTCTGTAGAACAACGAACAAGACTCACTACCCTTCTAACATGACCTCACGCTTGTGTCTTACCTCAAATACCCTCATGCACACATAAACAAATGATCAGAAAGAGTATGCTTGGCAGACCGTGCAATATCATTGTTTTTTATGTCAGACTATATGATATAAATCTTAAAGACATTTGTTAAATTTGACAATGTCGACTGGGCAATTAAACATATTACGTTCTGACATCCTCACTGACAGGCAAAAATGAACCACAGGCAAGTCCCATAATTTAAATATGCAGGAGGAGGGGCTGTCAACCTAAATATTTCCACACATCATCGAAAAAAATATCCCTTTGCTTGAAACCCCCTTGCAAAAATATAAAGGAAACTTCTACTGTTAAAAAGTCTGAGGTCAGTAAATATACTGAATATATAAACCTTCTATTTATCAAGGAATTCTGAAAAACAAAGTATCACTGTTTCCACAAAAAAAATAAAAATAAATCAGCACAACTTATTTAACTAATAAGAAATGTTTCTTGAGAAATTTTACATTGAAGACAGGAGTAATGGTTGCTGAAAATTAATCTTTGCCATCACAGGAATAATTTAAAATACTAATAAAAAGAAAACTGTTATTTAAATTGAAATCATATGTCACATTATTGTGTTTACTACATTTTTTAAACCAAACTTTGTTTAAAAACAATGAAAAACCTTACTAATCCCAAATATTTTGAGTGGTAGTGTATGTTTCCATGTATAAAGACCCATTTATACAAAAAATATTTCATTATTTTTTTATGTATAATTTTATTATACATAATTTTTTACACATTATCACAGTATCCCCTAAGGGGATAAAAACCCTGACCAATATAAAAGTCTCTCTATACTGGAACCTACCATTCCACAAGGACAACTCAAAGTGTCTTGTAACGTCAAATCAATTCTTGGAGGGAAGTGCTATCACATGGCTGGCCTCAGGGCTAAAGCATCACGCAACCTCGTTTCACAGTCTCATCACTCTCTCCGGTGAGAGTGAACAAGGCAATCAGAGATACACAGGCTGTCTGCATCACTGCACATATTATGCCGTCCTGTTACTGAGCGTACAACTGGGACGCGTGTCATCACAAGCTCTCAAGTCTGAAAAACACGGCACATTCTTCCCTCAATCAACATGACTACAGTCTTTGGAGGCAATCAACAGCTCATTCACCAAACAAATTTATACTAAATTAAAAGAGAAAACAAAGTCAAGCAGTTTGCAGAAAGAATCTTTCACTGATTTCAAAAAGCAAAACTCTCATGGAGACACTTCAGAAACTCTAATGCATCAGAAAAACAAATTGTCCAAATTTCTTATTTTGACAGGTTATACATTTTTAATCATTCCCAACTTTAACTTTATAGGGACAGATACATTCAAACATCTCACCTATATGAACCAAAGGTCAGTGTATACACATGGACTAACCACTAGCTCATAGGTCCAATAATGATAACCATAGCCCAAAACTCGCAACAACTATATAGAAGCAGTGTTGTTATTGTTAACTAAAACTATTAAAATCATTTTTAGTAATTGAAATAAAGCTGAAATAAAATAAGAACGAAAAAATAAACGAAAACTAGAAATGTTCAGCAACTAAATTAAATACGTTTAAGTTGAAATTAAAGTTGAAATTTAACTTGAATTAAGTTAAATGATTTAGCAGGAGTAAGTAGGCATAACAGTAATAGCGATGTTTGCCTTGAATTGAATCTGCCTGGTTAAACGGGACTCTAGGAGATGTCAGATGTCTCTGATTACAACAGCAAGTTGCTTTCTGAAGCACTGCCACTGCTCTCTCATGATTAGCCACGTCTTTCTGGTTTTTTTTTTTTTCGTTCAGCAGCATGTCTTTTGGCATTTCTTCTCATGTCAACTATCTGCTCTCATAGCAGTGACATCCTGTTTCCTGGAACAGGGCACCACTGATGATGTCCTTCACTTGTATGTGACTGATGGAATTGATTACAGGTTTTTGAAGGATTTCGTCAGTTTTTGCCAGTCTGGTTCTCTTGGCTCAGCCTAATTATTCTCAATTTCAGGCGTAGGCGGTCCTCCCACTCTAGAATTACAGTGAGGGCTCTTGCCCATCTGATCCTACACAAACTCACTGTAAACCAAGTGAATGATTTAAGGAATGCAAGATTTTGGGTAAAGACACCTGTATTCTCATTACAAGTTCTCAAATTACATCAGTCAAGCACAAGACTCGAGAACCGCAGTCAAAATGTGAGATATAAGGGACGCGTCTCATTAACACGCGTTATGATAACCTGCATAGCCTCTGTCTGTGTAACACCACGCCAGTTGTTCAAAAGTAATCTGATCGGATTGGATCAAATCTTGAAAATGGGTTGTTCAAAAAAAAAACAACAACAACCTGGAATCTGATTAGATCACAAAATTTAAGTTTTGATCAGGATCAAATCATCAGTTTATGTTGCTCAAAACGTTTTAGTAAGATTGGGATACCTTTGATCCAAAAAATCAGGATTATACTGATCCCAACAGAAGGGTGGATTTCAGGAACAAAAATGTAACAAACTTTAAACTTTAAAACAAAAAATATATTTGTATCATGTATTATACACACGTTTTATTTTGCTCTTGATTAGTTTAACTGTAAAGTAATAAAATCCAATATCAAAATACCTCTGTCACCCTTTCCCTTTTCAGTGAGTGTGAGCCCATGTGTGCACAACTATGTTTGTGTGTACACATACACATACCTCACTAACATGCACACACAAACATAGTCGAGCACACATAAACACACATCACATACAAACACGTTTAGAAGTTAAAATGTGAAAAGGGTATGTCACAAATGCAATAATACAATATATTAATAATATATTTTTTAAAAAGAGGAACCACCAGAATTTCTGCTTAAACTCAACCTAGAAGGTGGCCCATTTTAACTGAAATGAATGGCCCATTTTATCTAACACATAACTAGTAAAAAAAAAAAAAAAAAAAGATTATTTAGAAAAATATCAGCATCTCAAAGAGGCCATCAAGACATGGGTTATGAATCATTATTTCTAAATGTCCATTTGTTTTATTATTGAGAAGTAAGATTTGATATGTCAGGCCAGTCACTTTGCTTTTTTCTGGTGGTCTCAAAATTAGGCATTGCCCCCGCCCCCCTTAGCAACCTCAGACCAATCAAATAATTTGCTAAAAGTACTGTTATGTTTTAAATTCTTTGCAGTCATTGGCTGTTAACTTTTAAAGAGATAAGACACTCAAACCTTAAATGGCCCATTTTATCTGATGGCCCAATTTGCCTGATATCACCCTACAATAAAACAAATCAATGTTATGTAGCTCAACACGATGAAATATTAGAATATCATCAGTATGATGTTCTAATGTTAATGTAGCTTACTGCTAGTCTCATACAGCCAACAAACTAACACACAGAATAACAATATAACTTTCAACACTCAAATGCAGTTTAGTGTAGACCATGTGAAAAAGCATTGCATTTCCTCACAATTTTAATTCGTCAAATAAACTGACCTGTATGAGTAGTAATTCAGCACTTAGTGTAGTTAGGGTAGTTCGGTAGAATGAAATGTCCGCATTTCTTTATATCCCCCGGGACTCACGTGTGGCGCTGATATCTGTCTCTTATTAGTAATCGTGCCCTGCTTCATACCACAGTCATGTTAAAAACATGAATGCATTCACACATCCATAAACAATATTTCCCCATAAACATTATTAGATCCATCGGTATGACGGCAAGTTCCATGATTCCACGCTCATTCACTGCGTCATCAATCTACGCCTTTGTTATTGTTTTAAAGAGGTTAGAGAAAAAAAAAATACATTATGGTAGCTTTAGGCTGCCTATTAAACCTTGCGGTAGCCTACACCCTACAGTAAAGTAAAAAATAAATTTTGGCGCCATGATAATCCCCAAACAGCTGTAAATATCAAACAAAATATTATATTAATTTAAAGTGTTTTTAAACTACATCGGCACAGTAAGAGATGAACCAGTCAAAAGTTGATCGAACGCAGTTGAACACTACGCAAAGCTTTTCAGAGAGAATGCAAAAACAAAAGGTTTGAACGTTTTTTTTTTTTTTTCTCACATCTCATATTTTTTTCCATCACCATGTTCCTTTAGGGGCTCCGTAGAGCACTAGTAATCCAGATTTGGTCATCTGAAAAAGTGTTTATCTGGATCAGGCTGATCCAATCCAATTTTGCTTTGAAAAAAACGGCACAAATGTAAGATGGATTAACTGATCCTGGATAGCAAAACATGGAATTTCTGATCCAGATTAAACTTTTTGAACAACTGGCCCTAAGAGATTTCCACAACACTGCAAAAAACTAAAGAGGAAGCTCTTCTATTTTCTCTTTTGTTTAAAAATTGTAGGGTGACTTTTTCGTCAGTCTGATTCCTGTTAAATAGCTCATCTTTTTCTCACTCAACAGATTTTAATATATTTCTAAATTAAAATTCAATTCTTATTCACATGCTCTCAATTTGATTTGATTAAGATTCCAATTTGATTGAAAAAAAAGGTTTTATTGACACTAGGGCTGGGCATTGACACACATTTTACAATTGGATTTGATTCACACACAAGCTTGCGATTTTGTTTCGATTTGATTAACTTTGATTCAGTATTGATTCTTTTGGTTCCTATCAGGAACAGTACATAGCTACAGAGCACCTAAAGGGACATGGTGGTGGAAAACAAATATAAGATTGGAGGAAAAATTATGTCAATGCTTTTGCTTTCGCTCGAAAAATGTTGCATTCCCCTAAGAAACGTAGTGTTCTTTGCAAATGAACACAAAAGCATTGTCAAATATTCCTCCCATTTCATATTTTTTTCTTCACCATGTCCCTTTAGGGGCTCCGTACATGGCAAATTTCCTTAAAGAAAAAAATATCTCTCAACTAATGCTTTAAACTAGGGAACCCATTTGGTACATCATTATAACATTAAAGGTTAAAATTAAGATTTGTAGGCTACTTGCATTTAAATTACACATATGGAAGTTTTTATAATAACATTATAATACATTTTAATGACATAATTATGCTTCTACTTCAATAATTTTTTTAATATAAACATTTAAATGGTGGCTCTCATAAAATGGATTTATTCAAACATACATTAAATATTGAAGAACAGGTTAAGTAAAAATAGAATGAATATGCAATATAGTGCATATATTTAGCAATGCACTAAATTCATTTTTCTGGATAATGAGTTTTTGGACATTGAATGGCTTTTCTGAGGTAAATGTGACGTTATATGACAAGCTGTTTTATTGACATCTTTCCGCGGTTGAAGAGGGATTACATGTGACATGATTTGGGTAATTTTTACTGTATCTTTCAACATACCTTCTGATGATCATTCATGTTTATTTCATGTTGTAAGTAAAGCAAAAGAGATGATCGGTTCATGAATCATGTCACGTGCGCTCAGCACTGCCGCTTCGCACGCCACATTAATGAGCTCCAAAAGATTGCGACAGCTGTTGTCTATGGTCTCACTCCAGTCTATGGGAAATGAGCCCATTTTCGATTCTTGTGAGGTTTATTGAAAGTGACGTGACAGCCAAGTTTGGCAATTCATACTCGGAATTTGTGCTCTTCATTTAACCCATCCAAGTTAGTGAACACGTTAGGAGCAGTGAGTAGTGAACAAATACACACTGTAAGCCGTGAACATACACACACCCAGAGCAGTGGACAGCCATTTTTGCTGCGGCACCCAGTGAGCGATTGGGAGTTAGGTGCCTTGCTTAGGGGCACCTCATCTCGTGGGTATTGAGGCTGGAAAAGAGCACTGTTAATTCACTCCCCCACCTACATTTTCCTGAGGATCTACATTTATTGTCAAACCCACAACCTTTAGGTCACCAGTCTGACTCTGTAACCATTAGGCCATGACTGTTGTCTATTGTGCTTGCAATTTCACCCATTATTGTGTGCAATTTCACACAATTTCATGCATTAGAGAATTGTGACCCAACCTTAACAGTCAAATACTGTGAAGAAAAAATATTTTACAGTGGTGCCAAAGATGGAAAGGTCATGGAGGAAATACTGGTACAGGGAACCTCCTGATAAATAATAAAAGGAGCCATGCATCCTCAAAAAAAAAGACCAATCTTTTTAAGAATAAATATCTGGATTTTTGTAATTATACTTAATTTTAATTTGATATTTCCCTATTCTCTGATGTACCTGTAGCAGATGTCCATATCTCTCAACTGAGTGGATGGAGATGTATCTTTTTCCGCTTGGTGTCCCTGTAAATGTGGTGCAGTGAGTTGGTGATGTTACTATAGAAACTAGCCTTCACCCAAAAGGCTTGGACACAGAGGGGAAGCTTACACGGGCATCCACTCAGATACAAACGTCCATGTAGCACACACACACACAAACGCACATGCAAACACAGTCTAAATAGAATTGAGCTCCCTGTCATAGGACACAGAGTAATTTGCTCACTTCTTAAAATTTGGCCATTATGGAAATAGCAGATAGTTGCAAATCTTTCTTTATTGCTTTGCACCCTTTATCATTTATCATTTACAATTACAATTACATCTAACAAACTGGCCAGACTGGTTTAATTTAAAATCCTCAGCAGTGTGCTGTCCAGGAGCACATCACAGCATATTAATTCTGCGATTATCATCATTTCTGTTTAAATCAATTTATCCCTCCATTCTCATACGTTGAGCGCACCTAAAGACAAAGACTGCAGAAATCACTTGTAGGTTTTCATATTCACAGAGCAGTTCTCCAGGCAACGTTTATATAACATCTCATCTGTTAGTCATAGTGAGCAGCTTCTTACGATTGGTCAGTAGTGGAAAATATGCAAATCACCTGTAATATCAAGAGTAGCAGTGGCATTTGAAAGCCTCATGCTGGGGTTTAGTCATGAAATCTCTCGTAGTGTTGAAATGAGTGCGTTTTTTTGTTGTTGTTGTTGTTGTTTTTAGCTTACCAGGTTTGCTAGGATGTAGTGGTAACTCTTCACGTTCTTCCCCAGCTCGATGATCTGAAATGGACCAACAAATAAGATGAAAAGTTACATCAGTCAGTATTAATTTTCGAGTACACAGCACTATATAAAACCTATTTTATGACAGTAAACCCACAAATATTAATAAATCACATTGTAATATAATATTTGTTGTATTATCACACATAACTGCAAAAAAAGCATTGTATTTTATCTTTCACTGCAATCATCAATTGAATCAGTAGGTAGTTAATGTGTAAATGAGCATGTGTTAAACTATATTATCACCAGCTCTAATCTGCGAAATGCAACTATATTGCATTAAGATAATAACTCTTTGTATTTAAAAAAAAAAAAAAAGTTAACAGCCACCACCAGCATTTTTGATATTTTTCACAAAATATTAATGCCCCCCATAATCTATTATCTGAACATGCAATACATAAAATGAAAGAACAGAGCCTCTGCTTTTAAACCAAAAAACATTTTATTCTAGCTTAATGCATTCTTTTATTATCAACTTGAATGTGGGTAAATTTCATAGAAAAAGCAACATTGAGCTAAAAGCTGAGAACATCCCATTTTTTGTCAAAGACTACAAAAATCAAGAACGATGATCAAAACATAAATGGAGTAGATTGAGTCCATCAAAACCCCTAAAGCTTGCAAAGTCCTATAGCTCATCCTGGGTCGACATTTTATTCGGTAATGCTAGGCAGTTTTGCTTTATATGCTGTTTAAAGTTGATGATCATGTTATTTTACTTATGCATCTGCTTATATATGCTATCGCTTGTTTCTGTTTCTTTTCCACTTGTGTTTTGATCTGGAGATTCTGTACTAATTCAGTGAAAACACAGAAAGCTGGAAAACTCCATCAATGGTGGGGAAAGACTTAAGATATTTTAAACACATTATGATTTTCTGTAAAGCTGTTTTGAAACAATACATATTGTGAAAAGCGCTACAGAAATACATTTTTACTTTACTATAATTATTATTAAATTTATTATTATTATTATTATTATTATTAGAACAACCAAATTAATAATTATTATTATTATCATTATTATTTACTGTTCCTTTACCTCAAACAGTACACACCAAATTTAAGGTTAATAAATAATTATAATTTATAATAACAACAATATTATGTATTTATTAGTGTTCCTTTACCTCAAAGAGTACACATCAAAGTTATAGTTTTGATTCCTAGCAAACACATGAGCTGATAAAATATGTAACTTAAATGCAATGTAAGTCACTTTGATGAAAGTGTCTGCAAAATGCTTAAAACATGTAACATTTAAATAACACCAACATCACATTTCCTCTAAGCATACACCCACCAACCTCCATAAAATGACTACAATCCTGGGCTTTCATCTTTCACTGAGTTCAGGGTGTTTCAGAATCAATGTTTTCAGAGTAACAAAAAGGAGAGGAATGAAGATTTGTGATGTACGTTTTCTTTTGTGTGGCTATAGAGATAACGAAGCCTCTGCAGGCATGAAGAGTACAATAGTGGTGAAAAACAATGAGTCATACGCTGACGGGGGAGGAACACATTAGCAGCGCTCTCAGTTCTGTTTGGTACACACTGACCAAGGGTCACAGCTTTAACCTGTGTGGATGTACGCGAGTGCGTAGTGTGCAGTTTCAATGAGTACCAAAGACTTTGACACCATCAAACTGTTATGCTGTTCTATGGCTTTAAATAAAGAAAATCATCTGCATGAACTAGGGATGTGCAGGAGTAATGGGGTGCTCAGAAATAACAAGGAGTGATCGTGAAGACAATTCTGTGAGCAAATTGTATGTATGTGAGTAGATGTTCACTAATACAAACTTCTTTTATGAAGTTGTGAAAGCTGACATTAGCTTGTGGCCATGACAGACAGTAGCATTAGTTATTAATGGTGACCCCAGTAAGATTTCATCCGGCAGGCCAGCCCAGGGCAGGGAACACTCCTGTCAAGGACATAGCTTGGAAGAAGAGTTAAAAGAAGAGTTTGAGAAATGTCTCAGTGTTTTGACCAAGTCAAAAGTAACCAAATCTTCAAAATATCTTGTTTTATGTTCCGCAGAAGAAAGCCATTTAGGTTTGGAACGAAATGAGGATGAGTAAACGATGACAGAGTTTCCATTTTGTGTGAACTATCCCTTTAATGCAGAACACAGGAATGAAAGAGAAGCCTTTAAAAACTGTAAAAATGTTTTGTGGCTAGTGGCCTTCAGTCTGAGTCTGTAAGGGTACGATTACATTAGCAAAAATCCTGCAAAGTTTTGTGAGCAAAAAAGGTCTGTTGTCCACTGTCAATAGTGTAGTGATGCATGTAGCACCGCTTACAGAGAAGTAACTTTAAAACCAAGCAGCTTTCTGTTGGTTAACACGGTGCATTTGCGTGACCACGAGCAAAATCTGTGTGTGGAACTCCCAATCGCATGGATTCCTATTGAAACCACTTTCACTCGCAAAACTTCGTAAATGTGACTGCACCATAAGCTTGAGGCAATCTATATGATAACGTTCCAAAACCTGTAGCAGATGGTCATACTGTGGACTAAAAATAATGATGATTCATCTCTTACTAAAGGGGTAAACTAACTGTTTGTCAAACTACTGGGGTCTTTAAAATAGGAAATATTCTTAACTAAAAAGCTCCACACAACATCTTGCATGCTAAGAGAGTGATGAAAAACATGCACAAAGAGTTTTCATTAATTAAACCGTCTGGCCCCTGGTGTTAGTGGAAGAATGTGAATCAAAGTGGGGGAAAATTACACCAATGTTGTTTTACAGTATGATTGGTGGACGCATGGTGATTGCTTTCAGAGAGGAAAAATTTGTCTAGACATGCTGTGCAAATTGCCACCAAATGATGCAACAGCCTTAACTGTGGGCACTGTGCTATCAATAACACAACATGGCCTGTTGAGGGTCTTCTGTTTGAGTCATGAAATAGAGGAAAAGAGAAAAAGGGAAGAAAAGACACGGTCTCATTAATTACAGTAACAGGACGCTTCTTCCTCCTCCAGGCAGTGGAGAGAGGTGACAGAGAAAGTGACACGTCACTATGGCTCCGCTGCCAACCCTAAATGTCAGCCCAGTTTTATTTATCTGCTCCGTCCATGGTGCTCTATGAGAGAGAGAGCATCTTGGGGCCTGTTGCACAGACCCCATCTGATAAGAGTGGCCACAGGCTTCATCCAAGTAATCAAGCTCAGAATTGCATTTTAAGTTAAGTCATCTGTGCCTGCTGATGATTACTGGTACGGTTATTAGCGGCATTACAGATGACTAAGTAGCTGTTTGACTTGGTTAAAAGACATATGGGTGGTCTTAATGTACATTTAAAGCAAAGAACATGCTCCATTTGGATTGAAAATTTTATATGTCTGTAATAAGACTGGCGAGAGACAATTACCTTCTTCAGGATGGAGGTGAGTCTCTCCAGCTCACAGTCGATTATGATCTGGCCCTCCTTCCTTTTGTCCAGGTCCTGGAATACTTTCAGGAAGGATGCTTCGGTCATTGTCTCCACGTTCACGGAGGTCACTAGCCAGTTATGTTCTGCTGCTGTGTCCAGAACCTTCTGCAGAACTGCCAGTCCTTGAATACAAATGAGAAACACTGGATTAACAGGTTTATAAACTCTACAATTGTTACATGTATGCCCTGTCTTATGTGTTTTGATTAAGTCTCTGTTACTTTGTTTTCCCCAGTTTGATTAATCAGTTATGTCTTTCACCTGTGCCTCGTCCATCACCTGCTCCTCGTTATCCTCTTTTGCTCTGTGTATTTAAGCCCTCAGTTTGCCCTCAGTGTTTGTTGGTTCTCGTTCATGTTATACGTGTCAATGAGTGTTCCTGAGTTTTTTATTAAAGTTCCTGCTTCCTGTTCTCCTTCGTCTCCGTGCGCTTATCTCCCACACGTAATTGTAACAACAATTAATTTACTAGAAATTTTGATTTTAATTTTGCATTTCACAAGCAAACTAACTGCACTTAACTTGAAACATTGAGTAAACAACTAACAATTTTGGAGGAAGATGTGACACTTAATGTGACAAGTTGTGTGAAGTGTAAATAATGACATGTGATAGTATGCCTAAGTAGGGTGACCAGATTTCTCATGGTGGAATACAGGACAGGACGGGAATTCAGGATTGTGCGCTGTCTGAGAGTGTTGGGTGTGCGTCGTTCAGTACGATACCACATTGAGTTTTTCACAACATACTGCGCATAATCATTTGATAAACTGTTTTTGAAGATCCTCTTTAAATGTAGACACCCGTTTCTCAATATCCCGCTATCACTAACTGCAAGTTATTCGATAACGAATTGTGATTGGATGGTAATTTTGTTCTCCAAAATATACTATGACGAGATTGGCCCTTTGATTAGGCTATTCTCGCGTGACAGACGACTGCTACTTGCTTTTATGCTTTCAACTAGCAAAGACAATTTAGGAAATAAGAAATACGGGACAAAACATGATTTTTTTTTTCATAATAAGTCAGGAAACTAAAAATAGATCGGAAATACGGGACTGTCCCAGGAAAAACAGGATGTCTGGTCACCCTATGCCTAAGCTAATTCATTGAGAAGTCATTCTAAAGCAGCTTGAGAGCTTGGAGGACTATAGTATCGACACTCTGTTATCTCCAGCCACCTCTGACCATCTGAATGCCACTTTATTGGCTGTGAATTCAGAAAAACCTGCCAGGAAGATACAGAACAGTGGCGAGTGAGAGCCACACTGTTCACAGACAGGAAATGGGGTTCGATTAGTGAAGACATTGATCTTAGCATAGGATTCACAGACGGTGCATGCATGTGCGCAACCCCCAAAGGACCAATCAGCTTTCTCCTCAGACACCAACAAAAATCTCTCTAGTTCAAAAACAATGTGCTTAGTAGCCATTAGAGCCAACAATATCAACTTTTTGGAGCAGCCCACAGAGTGATAGTGTCTACACATAACAAAAGCCGCATCTCTCATATATACGAACTGAGCAGTTCTGAATTACATGATCCCATGACATGATGACAGTTAAAAGCACAAGCATACATGATTGCTCTTATTATGCTGCTGCTGAGAGCAGCTTATGCTTCTTCTGTTCTCAGTACTTCAGCACCATGGCCAGCTCCTCCAAACTCATCAAAACCTCTCCAAACACTCAAATGCATGCTTTCACAGCCATCTTTTTGCTGTGTATGTCACACAACAAGCCCACGTTTATCCAGTAATCCAGTATCCAGTTTTTTTAAATCCTTTTTCAAAAACTGACTATAAAAGTCTATGGCTTCCTGTATATTGTGCCAAGCTCAACAAAGATACATAAATACAGTAACTCTCCTGTGAGCATTTATATGAGAAATTGTTTATGAAAATGTTAAATGGACTTTTGGGTGCTGTTCAAAACATAAAACAAATCTAAGTAAAAAAAAATAAACAAAGAAAACGCATGCATTTGAATTGTACAGCCTTTGTTTAATGCAATACCACACAGCTGTTGCATGAGCTGCAATTAAAAGGAGAGCAACAAGGATGCACGCTTTATAATTTATGGAACCAATGGATCCCGCAGCAGTGATAACCGGAATAAATATTTCATTTATGGGGTGGGATGGACCACAAAATAAATCACAGGAAACTGCGATTGTGCCAGAACTGTGTCATTCTGTGCCCTAGACACTGTAGACTACAAAAAGGACTACACACTCAGAAGTTAAAGGAATGAAAATTCAGTCATCGCTTATTTACCTTCACACCATTTTACCTCAACACCATATGACTTTATTTTAATTGTGGGATACTAAAATTAGAACTTTTGGTCAATGATGTGATGAAAAATATACTGTGTCAGAAAATTGTTAACTATAATAAAATTAAACAAAATTAAATTAAATGGTCCCAAATTTTGAGCCTCCAAGTCAGGAACACATGCCTAAAATGAAAATTCAGTCATTGCTTATTCCGAAACTTTTAATAGAGTGGTGCAGGTATGACATCACTTTGTAGGCCAAAACGCGGAAAAGAGTTAGCATTTTAGCACTTCCGGATCCATCGTCCCAAAGTCAATGGGTTTTTTTAATGGGGTTTTGGTTAAATGGCTAAAATAAGGTCTGTAGTGAACACAAGCTCAAGACACTTTCACGTTTTATTTTACAACATAAAATACATCCCACTCGTGTTTTATTTAAGCTGTTATGTGTCTTGAAAAAGTGTCTAAATGAACTGTGGTTTTCAAGCATAAAAAAGTATGCAAACACCATAAAAGCGGTCTATATGAGACCTTGACATCTGCCCTAACACACCTTTGGCGTGTTCATGAGAGAGGTAGTTTTATCCAGTTTGCGAATGAATTACTTTGAGTCAGATCTTTTCAATGAATCAGTAGTATAAAAGATTCATTCATAAATCTAAACGTCTCAGTTCTTGAGTTCACGGTCTTAATGATTCAGTAGCAGTGATTAACAGGTAGAATAATGTGAATAATGATTTAAATTTCAGTTTCTCAAACAAAGCTATCATGTGGCTTCAGATGATTTGAAATATAGTGCATAAGCCAAGTGAAATATACATTCATTAAATTGAGCTTTTGTGTCTTTTTTGAAGCTGGAATGGGGACTAAATGCATAGAAAAAACAAGTACAAATATTCACAATATTATAGAGAATACAGAAAATACAGATTAGGAACAACATAAGGGTAAGTAAATAGTCACAGAAAAATATTTAAACAGTCTAATTAGACAACAGCAAATCATATTTACAGTGAAGTTTAAAAAACAAGTCAATAATAGTTGGATTCCCAAGTAAAGATAGCCCATATTGACAGCAGGAGTGAGGAATTTGCTCTATTTTGAGCACTTGCCCTTTGACCCCTCTGCATCTGAGCCAGTGTTGCTTCCTATTTGACTCAGTGTGAGTACAGCTGGACCACTTTAAGACTGCAGGGTGATTTGACATTAAGGAGCTCACGCTCCCAGCAGGCTGAACAAATGGCTCACGATGCACACAGAGAACAGGGCCAGCGGGGGAAGATGTCTCTCCTTAGCCTCTTTCTCACTCATCTGGGGTGGTGTGGTGCCAATGGAGTACTACACTAACATGCAAAACAGCACACAGCAGCGGGGCCCAATTTATACGCATAGGAAGCTTACAGTGTGGCTGGGTTCACATATGAGCTACATACACTCTCACACGTATGTCCTTAAAAGGCTTAAAATAACCCCGTAGACAGTGCAGTGCTGTATCTAGGCAACAAGAGGCTGGTGATATGGATTCCTGCAGTTTGGTTCCCCTCAGTCACAGAGTTAATGATCCTACAATCTTAACCCAGAGCCCTCAGCACTTCCACAAGATAAAACCATCACAGAGACACCTGTGGCGTGCATATAGGCAGGCATCAAACCTATTGTGTGTGTAGAGCGATGACAGAACTGGCAACGACAAGGCAAAAATGAGAGCCGGAAAGAAGAGAGCTGGTGGTGAGAGCATTGTGGGTAACTACATTTCTTAAAAAAGACCTGTAACATGCAGATCACGTCATGCTCCCATCATGGTCGGCTGAGCTGAACGTCTGTGACAGATGGTGACACATTATGGGGACACTGCAGCCGATTGGCTAGGGTGGGGATAGGGGAATGCACACCTGGTGCTGACAGGTCTGTCAGACATTACCTGCTCAGGGAGCAGAACCGGATGCCCATGACTTTTCTAGAGCAGATCTGGGAATTTCAGGTATTTATTTTGAATCAAGATGATACAGGGATTAAAAATTCCTGCTGCTGTGCTGTAGGACGGTACGTGGCAACAGGGTCAAAAATTAACTCTTGCCAAGCTCCAAATGCAAGTAAAAATTGGGTTAGTCACCACTTGGCTGGTCATTTTCTTAGCAACTGCGACATCAATTAATTAGTTAGATATTCTAGTTTAAATAAAATTAGAACGATAGTCTGCCTCTCCCTGATGTAAAAGATGTAGATGATTTCTACGCCATCTGGGTGATTTTGTGTGTCTTCTCAAGTTTGCCATCAGGATTTATTTGTGGTTAAACAGAATTTATTTATGCTTAAGACTTTTTTATTTTTCTAGAACCATGTGACGAAACATATGTGGAATTTTCGGTAACGGAAAATTACAGCCCGGAAAGTACTGTGTAACTAAAGCAAATTTACAGTGTAACTTTCAGTAATTATAGTGTAACTATAAAGTAAGTACGTGTAGGTATAAGGGAACAATATGTAATATTTGGGGAATAAAGGGGTAACTATCAGGAAAATTAACAAATTATTTACTGAAAGTATTTTTTAGTTAAGGGGTAATTATCCATGTAGTTACAGGGTAAGTGGTGCTAGTTATTTCATGTAGTTACAGGGTAAGTATGAATCTGCGGGCTGTTAATAGTTTCATGTAGTTACAGGGTAAGTACAATAAAAAATGTACAAAATCTGATATCACTCGGAAACATTTATTGAAAAACAACTTAATTCAAAACAGATTTATGACACTTCTTATTCATTTTTTTAAATAAACTTTTCATTTCAAATAATAACGTCCTGACAGAAAGTTACCCTTTTTTGTTTCTCTTGATTGGCTTCTCCTCCTCTTGTTCCTCTTCTTTTTTTCGTTATTTCCACTGATGGATCTTAAGAGCATCCATGTCTTTTGATATTCTGTATTATTATTTATTAAAAGAAAAAGTACATCCAGAAATGATCTCATAATTTACAAATCTTTTCACATCCGACCAACTGTTACCAGCGCGTGCGTGAGTAAAGAAGCTTCAAGCTTTCATGACGTTCTCGTGCAAGTGGTGACTCTGTCTCTCTGGCGTTATCATATATTATGTTATTGTTTGTTTACTGTTGTGAGCATTAATTAAAAAAAATGAAAATAAAAACAGACGGCATCCGACATCCGTGTGACCAGTTAGCTTCAAGTTACGTCAAGCGTCAGGTTGTCTGCTGGTCGGAAGCGATAGTTTACCGTTTAATTTTTTTTTTTTTTTATATTTTTCTTACAAACACTTATTGTTTCACTTCAGAAGACATTGATTCAGACAGGATCAAGCACCACTTTAATTTACAGCCCGCAGATTCATACTTACCCTGTAACTACATGGATAATTACCCCTTAATTAAAAAATACTTACAGTATAAATCATTTGTTAATTTTCCTGATAGTTAGCCCTTTATTCCCCAAATATTACATATTGTTCCCTTATAACTACACGCACTTACTTTATAGTTACACTATAATTACCAAAAGTTACGCTGTAAATTTGCTTTAGTTACACAGTACTTTCCGGGCTGTAATCTAAAGCGTTACCGAATTTTCTTCACAAAAAAAGCCACCAAAAGTAAATGTTTACAGCTGGCTCAAGTCTGAATGTATGAATGTATGAATTAGTTTCTTCTGCTGAACACAAAAAAAAATCATACAGGTTTGAAACAAATTGCAGGTGAGTAAATTATGACAGAATTATCCCTTTAAACTATCCCTTTAAGACTTTAATGCGTTCTTCAAAATATCTTCTATTGTTAAGACAACTGAGACATTACTTTTGTGTTCCACAGAAGAAAGAAAGTTTTACAGGTTTGGAAAGACATGAGGCTGAGTAAATGACAGAATTTAAATGTTTTGTATTTTGGGTTAACTATCTCTTTAAGGAAAAACAGCTAAATAATTTCCAAAGGGACAATTTAAAAAATAAATAAAAATATACAATAAGAAAAATATTTAGGTTTGGTACATTTTCTCAAATCATCGCCCCTGGCATGTGCGGCAGAAAAGTTAATTTTGGACCCTTCTTGGAATAACAATGAAACTGTGTGCAGAGCATAGGTGCTTTGGAAATGGGATTTTCTTTCCCCAGCCTTCATCTGGATACATTTTACTCTGGCACAATGGTTTCATTCTGGCAGATATTCATGGAGAAAGATGCACAAATGAGCTCGAAGTGCAGGAAGAGATGCATCCACTCAGATCAGAGCACTATTGTTCATCCCAACAACACACAAGCAGGCAGCTCTCTCATGAGTCATATCTATATCTGTCAGTACACACCAACATGTTCACAAACAAACCCAAACCAGGAACAAAAGCTGACTCAATGTGCACACCAGCAATGTGGTAAATACTGGGTCTCAGAAAACCAACCAGACATATTCAAAAGGGAATTCTAAGGAGTGAATTCCGTATTTTAGCACAAAAAACAGTATCTTATTCACTAAGCACACTCAAACCAGTTTAACCAAGTGTTAAATGCGTCGCTATAGCACTACACTGAGTATGTTGAATATTTTAATTCTAATGAGCAGCAAACATGCCTCCGTCCTATGCAAATTAAGCTTATTAAACATTTTAGAGCACTTTTAGACAGGGATTTCACCCTCATGTCGTTCCAAACCCAAATTAAGATTTTTTTTATGAAATCCGAGAGCTTTCTGAAGCCCCATAGACTGCATAGTCTGCTCCCTGAGCAGGTAATGTCTGACACACCTGTCAGCACCAGGTGTGCATTCCCCTATCCCCCACCCTAGCCAATCGGCTGCAGTGTCCCCGTAATTTCAATTTTCAAGTCCCAGAAAGGTAGCAAAGACAACAATAAAATAGTCCATGTGACTCCAGTGGTTCAACCTTAATGTTATGAAGTGACGAGAATACTTTTTGTGCGCAAAAACAAACAAAAATAACGACTTTATTAAACAATCTCTTCTCTTCCCTGTCACTCTCTTACGCTATTCACTTTGTTGGGCTATTCGCAAAGTACAGCGCTCCCGTGTTTTACTACAAAACGCGGCTCACTTTTGGCCAAGCACGATCCCATGCATGTGTTGTGGTGCTTACGCGAATCGCGTAGGAGACTACCATGGAAGATAAGATATTGTTGAATATGTCGTTATTTTTGTTTGTTTTTGTTTGTTCTTGTCGCGTCATAACATTAAGGTTGAATCACTGTATTTACATAGACTATTTTAACAATGTCTTTACTACATTTCTGGGACTTAAAAGTTTAAATTAGGTTGCAGTCTATGGGGGGTCAGAAAGCTCTCGGATTTCATCAAAAAGATCTTAATTTGTGTTCCGACGACGAACGAAGGTCTTGCAGGTTTGGAACGACATGAAGGTGAGTAAGTAATGACAGAAATGAAATTTTTAGGTGAACTAACCCTTTAAAGAGATTTTATTATGATTATGTCAGGGGTTTTCAAACTTTTTTGATGCTAAGAACCCCAAAATATGACTACCTTGCCATCCCCTTATACTGCATGAGAAAAAATAGAACATGAATTTGACAATGTTATTATTTAAATTTACATTTACATAAATTATTATTATTAGTATTATTATTATTATTATAAAATGATTTTCTCTAAACACTCGATCATGGAAGCAGTTATACATCAAATAATTTTTGCAAACAAACAATGCTATAAGTGCAATTCATTAGTAAATTCCCCTCCAAATCCAAAGATTTCAATCATAAAAGCAGTCCTCACCAGAGTCCGAGCTGTACATGTAGACGAACTTGGACCACTTGTAGTGCTCGATGACGGCCACCAGAGCGTCCTGCAGTTCAGGTCTCAGCTGGATGACAAACTGGTTGGAGTTTTCCATTGGGAAGCTGGGCGTCACAAAGCAGACGTGTAGCGCACCGCAGAACGACATCAACATGTTGACGGTCTTCCTGTCGTACACGCCGATGATGGCGTACACTCCTTTTGAGAACTGTGAACAGACTAGAGACGACAACAGAACACGATTTACAATACAGACATCATTCATGCCGCATTGTTAGCATCTTTCTGGTTTTATTATTAATTTCCGAGAAGCAATTAGTAAACGTTTCTATATGCATCACTGGACTGGAAATGGTGCGGCTGGAGTTTCTGAAGAGGCAGATAATCAATGCACACAAAGGGTCTCGCTGACATTTACCAAACAGCAGGGCGCTTTTCTATCTCTGCTGCCTTGAACGTTGAATATCTTTTCCTCTCCCTGTTGGTGGCAAAATGGCCCCAATCGGTTTTGAACCAGGTTTCCCTGTGTATTTTAATGCTGTATCATACTCTGTTGTTGCTATCTTTGTCCTGGCGGAGGTTATTTTTCACTGCAGCTCCGGCCCTCACGTTTCAGTCCCGCAACTAAACAGATTGAAGTTGCAGTCTGTTCACTGCCCAAAGCCCAAATCCCAGCAGGGGCTGCCTGAGGGGCACAGGGGGAGCAGGAGCGATAGGCATGGCCATCACCCAAACTGCCTGCCCCATCATGCAACAGCCCACAAGCAGTGCAGGGTGCCAACTCTTCCAGCATGTGTGTTTTTATGTGTGTGAGTTTGTGACCACTGGTCTTCATCACATGCACTATGACTCATTTTAACATCCAGCCAAAACATAAACACTTTATTTGTATGATAGACGTTGTCTAATTCTGAGCAAATTACATCTTATAAAGAGAATCTGATATTCAACACAGGCACACTCATTAAACTGTTCTCCATGCACTGTAAATAAAAGTCACACGCTTGGTGCTAAGCAATAATGAGTGTGTCACGTCTATAACAGACGCTGCCGTGAGCTCTGAGGTAATATTGGGGGTGTTCTTATCACACAGCTCTGCTTCCTCTGTGACTGATGACTTGCACATTAATTCTGTCTGGGCTGAGCTTTGTGGACCTGGAGAGGGAGAGAGAGAGAGAGAGAGAGAGAGAGAGAGAGAGAGAGAGAGAAAGAGAAAGTGAAAAGAGAAAGGAAGGTGGGGGACTGCATCCCTCTGTGTTAGCTATTACCGAAGACATATGGCATATTGAATCGAGATTCTTATCATACCATATGTGCTTTTCTTGAATGGTTTTACATATTTTACTTTTTTTGTCAATGCATACAATGTTAATAACCTGTGCTCATTCAACTACAACATATTGTTAAACTAGGTTCCTGGCAACAGGCATCAGCACAACATATTCATTAACTTTATTTGATATAATTTGGCATATGACTTCATTCTAAATGACTTAACTTTAATTGCAGTGATATATTAGCCTACCGAACACAGCTTTAGTGCCTTGCTCATGAGGTTTTTAAACTTGCAATGCTATCTGAGATTCACATTGATGCACTTGAGAGTGACATGAGTCACACTCCTTTCCTGATCCTTTCCCTTCTATATTCCATGCATCATTTCCTGTTGTTTTTCTATTTTCCTACCAATAAAAAGTGGCAACCAATGTTAGGCTTACACTAACAAAGACTGCATTTATTTGATGAAAAACAGTAAAGACAATAATATTTTGTAATTGTATTACAATTTTAAATAACCATTTACATTTAATAACCCAAATAAACTCTTCTATTTTAAATTGTAATATTTTTTTTTATAATTTTCAGCAGTCATTAGTCCAGTTTCAGTGTCACATGATCCTTCAGAAATCATAATAATTAGCTGATTTGGTGCTCAAGAAACATTTCTCATTATCATCAATGCTCAAAACAGCTTGATATTTTTGTGGAAATGGTGATACATTTTGATGAACCGTAATACATTTTCATTGTAAATAGTAAGTTAAAAACAGCATTTATTTGAAATATATATATATATATATATATATATATATATATATATATATATATATATATATATATATATATATATATATATATATATATATATATATTGTAACAATGTAACACTGTTTTTCACATTTAATCAATTGAATGTATCCTTGCTCAACAAAAGTATTAATTTCTTTAAAAAATAAAATAAATAAATAAATAAAATCTGTTGCAATTTACTCAATGATTGTTTCTTCAACTATAGCCATTTTTGGCCCTGTGGAAAATAAACTCTCCTAAAACATTTTTACACTCTCAGTTTAGTTTAGGAAATGTATTCATGTCAAGCTTTACACTAATTTTAAAGAAAACTTTACAAGGAGCAAAACTGTTAATCAAGTGAAGGACAACCATAATTTGTCATTTGAAAAGAAGTAAGAAAAAAGTTTCTTTAATGTAATCCAAGCCAGAATAGTAACATAAATGCATTTGTTTTTAATCAGTAACTAATTTACAAAAATTTAAATGGAAACCATTTGCCACACAGTCGTTGCCACTCCCCATGTGTGTGATAATGTGGAAGCAGATTGCAAGTGTGCGGCTCTCTCTCGCTCACATCTGCTTTCCTGTTCTGAAAAGTTCCTTTTGACAGGGAGCACATGGCCATGTCATCCAGCCCTCTAATGACAGGAACACACTGGCCGCCTGCAGTGGTTTGTGTTAGCCTGAGTGGAGGCGTAAAACATGATGTGAACACCTCTGGCCAACCTGTGCTCTCTGGCCCTGCTAAAGATCCTGGCAGCATCTGCCCATCCTGGCACCATCTCGCAAACAGATCTCCACAGGTCTGTTCGGCCCTACCAG
The DNA here is from genome assembly GCA_039654625.1 of Rhinogobio ventralis. Taxonomy (NCBI): domain Eukaryota; kingdom Metazoa; phylum Chordata; class Actinopteri; order Cypriniformes; family Gobionidae; genus Rhinogobio; species Rhinogobio ventralis. Next base: position 18,650,216 of record CM077198.1, read on the forward strand.
ACCCTCGGCAGGGATGACTGATGACTGATGATCAGCTTGTCTGTCATGAGACTTGTAAAGCATTAACAAAGCTGATGCTATTAGCCTAGAAGCTACACTGTAAAAAATATCCTGTTAAATTCAGTTAAAAGAAAAAAGAAAAAGAAAGAAAGAAAATGGCAGCTGTGGTTGGCAGAAGATTAAGGTAAAAAAACATGGTTGCATTTTCTGCTACACCACAAATCTTTAACTCTAACCTAGCTTCATATCCCATATGTTAATAATTAATTAAAGGAATAATTCATCAAAAAATTAAAGAATCATTAATGTGCATGTCATTTTAAACACCAAGTTTACACACATCTAATCAAGCTACAGACGATTTTTTGCATAGTCGAGCTAGTCTTCATCTGTCTGTCCAAGTATACATGACACTATGTGTAATTTAATATTTACACACTATTATAAATACACACTGTGCATCACTTCTTTCTTTCAAAGAATATGCACAATGCAGAGAACAAGAGTAGTCATGCTGAGCATAACATAGTGAATGAAGCTCATCTACAGTCGCATTATTCGCTAGTCCAATTTGACAGGAAACGGGCTCACATAAGCGCACATATGAAATAATTTTTTTTTTTTTACTTTTAAAGTTTATGTAAACACTCAGTTGCTTTTTCCCTTGTATCATAATCAAAATAGCAGAACAAGCCTCCTGCTAATATTCTCCTTTTGTGTCCCACAAAACAAAGAATGTCCGACAGGTTTGGAACAAAATGAGAGTGATGAGGGTTTTCATTTTTTGGTTAACGATTCCACTAAACAAGAAATATTTAACTTTCTAATTTCAAAATCAACTGGCTTGTAGCTGGACTGCTGAACTGGCTTTTCCAGTGTTTCTATTTTTGCTCATCCTAAATTACATCAGTTCGACTTAATATATGTGAAGCCTATTTAAAAGACAGTGTGTCTGAGAGGCTCTTGCCAGGCAGCACTATTGAGTAAACCTGCTTTAAACTGTAGTCTGAGAGCAGTCTCAGGTAGACTACCTCAGGAGAACTGTGGAGACTAAATAGCCATTTCCTTCTCACTCTATTTCACTCACTCACCATTTCTCTTTCCCCCACCCCTCCAATCGTGAGCAGGAAACCTGTGGATTATTGGAGCCTGTGTGTCCTTTCATGTGCTTTTATTTGGTGTATGTTGATGCCTGATAACATGTCTGTATATGGATTATTTGAATAACTGTGCAGTGGACTAAATTTTAAAGGACAGTGAGCTCCACCTCTTCCATCCACATGCTTTAATGAGGTGTTCTGCTCGCTCCTTTGGCCTCCAGTCCTCTGTATAAACACACACACTCATACACACCATATCCTCTGGCACACTCCAACATGCACACACAAGCTACATGCCCTCACAGTTCAAATATAAAACGCACATACATACACACACACACTCAAAATAAATTCAGCAATCTCACTCTTGCTACACAAGCGTCTGCAAGCATCACACACACACACACACACACACACACACACACACACACACACACACACCTGTCCATACTCATTGATGGGAGTTACACGTCATTACCCTACACATTGGAGCGTATTGCTCTGGGTGCTCAAGGGGATGTGTAGTAATAATCACTCCTGTATCCTGCTGTATTTATGCCCTAAGTGGACAGTTCCAGGTCAGCTATACATAATGTGTTTTTCCAAGGTATTCGACCTTTACAAATACAGTACTGTATGTGCATGGTATGACAACACAAGCCAGGATGAGGGCTTCTCATCATCTGCATGTACTCATTGTTTGCTCATATCTTATGATGCTGCCATTCAATAACAATGTCTGATGATTTACCAACGTCTTACAAATGTCTTTTTGTCTAAAAAGGAAACCTACATTCTCAAGGCTGCAATTACATTTTGAATGTTAAATTAACTGCTGTGCCAAGTTGAAAGAACTGTGAACTGTGTAAAGAGTTTTGAAAAAAATTACCAAAGTATTGAGAAATTTGTCCTATAGCGATTGTAAAAAACTAAATCAATACACTGAATAAACTATAATGTAATTTGTTATATTACAATTTTTTATTGTTATATAATACATTGTATTGATTCCAAAATGATGACAATGATGACATCAACAACAATTGTTGTTTTTTATAATAATAATAACAACAAAATATTATCAATTATTATTTTATATTATTGCTTTTTATATAATTAATTATACTTTTTTATAATCATAAATATAATTAATATCCATTTATATCATTAATACTATTAATATACATTTTCTTTTACAGCATAATATTTTATAATTAGAAACAAAACGAAAATTTGGATAGTTTTTTCATCCCTATTTTGACATATATCAGAGTGAAATGGCTTCTCCAATGACAAAAACAAATGCAGAACAGTACTTGATTTTGATTAGATCATTATCGTTTGGTAATTGCTGTGATCTGATGCAAGAGACAATTTGCTGGAAGGAAGGGGTTAATGTGCCGCCATCGTGGGGGTACACACGTCATCAGAGAAGAGAAATTGTTGCCACGGGAAGGGGACCCTAATGGTTTTTGATGAAAGATTATGAGGGCAAAATAATAATAATAATAATAATGCTAATAATAATAATAATGGGTGGATAAATCATTTATAGTAAAAATTGCAACATAAAAATAAGAATTTTAATTTTTTTTCATGGTTACTGTAACTTAAATAAAATTAAAAAAATCTAAATGATTTTCATAATTTAATAATAATTTGAACTTCTACACATCCACATGTTCCAGAAGATTCAAGTATTGTCATTGCAATAGGATAAGAAATCTTTTTACTGTGGATAACGGTAGTCATGTCTTGAACCTGTCTGGTGACAAGGCCTCCCAGGGCGGAAACGGCTGTTATCACTCCTGCAACAGGAGAACAAACCAATTTTACAAAAGCCAGCAGCAACCTCAGAAAAATTCTCTTTTTTCTATTACCCAAACACAACAAATAGCCTGAGTACTGCATCTCATTTTGTCCATCATATTTGCTGCAATAAAAGAGAATAAAATGTTGACAGTTTAAGCTTCAATGTGATGTTTATGTCATTTTATGGAAGCAACTAAATTGTCCTGCCTGGTGTCTGACATTAAGAGTTACTGCTGTGGCCCTAAAGCATTATTTAAAAGCCACACAAACACATTTGAACCATTTCCAACAACCGTCTCCTTACAGGTATATATGAATAAAAGTCTATTATGTCCGGTATAGCCTATTGTCTATGTTAGATTTAGAAGTGTTTAAAACAGTGCGACAACAACCAAGCCATACCTCTCATTGTGTTTGTTTGACCTTAATGATAATGATATACAGAGTTACGGGTCCTTCATACTGAAGGCTACAAATAGCGCTCAGTGCCGCAAAAGTGATCCAGTGTTGGGTGGGCGAAAGCCCCCAGGTGCAAAGACCGCTGGTCTGGCCAAATGAGTGTTCACTACTTCAGAATGAGTCACTCGCACAACCTGAGCATGAGAGTGTGAATCAGATAAATATGGAAGAGTATAAAATCCACAATATGACGGCAGACATGCTGGGTGGCACAACTGTGTACTCACACAGCACATATCCAACCAATCAATGCCCGAATCATAACCCAAACTGTATAACCGTAACAGCATAAAATTGGAGGGCAATGTTTGTTTGATAAGAATGTCTTTGTCATTCAATTTTCTATGGTTTAAGAAGGGTTATAAAATTAAAGGGAATGGGATCACTCTCACAACTAAAGTAAACAAACAAACATAAATAAACAAGCAAATCAACATTTATCCCTTCCAACCTAACCCACATGACAAATTTAAATCAAACAAAATCATATATCCAACATTACATATACACTACCTTTCAAAACATGTAGGTCATTAAGGTTTTTAATGTTTATTAAAGTCTTTAATGCTCACCAAGGCTACATTTATTTGATCAAAATACAGTAAAAACAGTAAAATATTATTACAATTTAAAATAGCTTTTATATATTTTAAATTAAATGTATTCCTGTGATGGCAAAGCAGCATCGTTACTCCAGTCTTCAGTGTCACATGATCCTTCAGAAATCATTCTAATATGTTAGTTTGTTGCTCAAGAAATATTTCTTATTATTATCAATGTTGAAAACAGAAACAAACAGATTTTTTTGCTAACATTATAAATTAGTTTAAAGTCACTTTTGACCAATTTAATGTACTTTTGCTAAATAAATATTACCATAATTTAATGTAATAATGTAAATGAATGTCATTTAATGTACAGAATAATATTAATTTCTATTCAATACAGTGTTACATGTATACCCTGTCTTATGTGTTTTGATTTAGTCTCTGTTACTTTGTTGTCCCCATCTTGATTAATCGGTTATGTCTTTCACCTGTGCCTCGTCCTTCACCTGCTCCTCGTTATCCTCATTTGCTCTGTGTATTTAAGCCCTCAGTTTGCCCTCAGTGTTTGTCGGTTCTCGTTCATGTTTTACGTGTTCCTGAGTTTTGTTATTAAAAGTTCCTGCTACCTGTTCTCCTTTGTCTCCATGCGATTATCTCCCACACGTAAGTGTAACAGTAGAACCGACCAAAAAAGTTGTTTTTTGCGGCGTTTTTTTCCCTCTGTTTTGTTTGAGTTTTCCCCGTTTCCCCATGGCCCTTCCCGAAGTTCAGCTTCTCTGCCTGGAGCAGGGAGACCGTCCGCTGGAGGCACACACTCGGGACTTCCTACAGCTCGCGTGCCTTACCTGTTTCCCGGACCGCTCGCTCTGTGTTTTCTACTACACCGGCCTGAGCGAGCGGTCGAAGGCACGCGTTCCAGCGGGCGGTCCAAAGGAAGATTTCGCCGCATTCGTGGAGTGGGTACTGGTAAATAACCACTCGCCATGTACCATCGGCCCCGCTGAGGAGGACAGCGTTACCAGTCCCACTCCACCACTGCCAGAGACCAGCCAACCACCACCAGCGAGTGACGCAACGGAGGAGTTGCACGAGCCCACCGCAGACCGTGGGGACCGGCCACCCGTGAGAGACGAGCCCGTACCGAGGACAAGGACGGAGTGTGTCATCGCCTCGGAGCCCGAACCACCAACAAGGTCTGACCAGGTGCGTGAGCCGACAACGCCGTATATCGCAGAGGGAGTTATTGTGGGGTTCGAGGGCTGGGAGGAAAGCCCCGCCCACAACACCGCCGCTGTGGTTGAGTTGCAGGAAGTAACTGGCAACTATATTGAAGAACTGGGCAGTGTTTTTGAGGTAGACCTGATAGACTTTTTTGGAGAGGTTTTTCCTGTGGCCCCTGTCTCTCCAGCGACCCCTGTTTCTCTAGTGTCTCCTGCCTCTGAATTCCCACCCAGCCTCCCTCTCCCACCTCCTCTGTCGGTCTATTCCTCAGTCCTCCCTTCGCTGCTGTCCTTCCGCCCCTCTGCTCCGCCCACACGCGGTGTGGACACGCCTAGTGTCTTCAGGCCACCAGCTCTGTCCCGCACTGAGGTTACCCTGTCTTCGCCTCCAGCCTCTGTGCCCCCTGCTTCGCCTCAGCCCGTCGACACTTCGGTGCCCCCTTGGCTCCTCCCTCCCTCGGCTCCACCGGAAACCAGTGGTCATACGGCTTCTCCGGGCTCCCTCGTCTCTCCGGCTCTGCCTTGGTCAGTCGTCGACCTGCCTTCACCTGCGGCTTCGTCTGGCTCCGCCTTCCCTTCAGCTCCGCCTTTGTCCTCGGTCCCACCAGTTCAGCCGCTGCCCTCTGGTTCCCCGGATCCACCTCGGGTGCTCGTCGCTGCGGTGCCACCTCGGTCTCCAGGACCTTCTGCCTCGCGGGGGCTCATCGGCTCTATCAGTGGCCCTTTCTCCGTTGGTCGTCCCCAGGGTGTCATCTACCTCCCAGTCGACTCCTCCATGGCTCCTCCCACCATCGACTCCACCCTGGGGCCTCGTCCTGGCTGGTTTCTGGCACACCATCTGGCTCCTGCTCCTGGCTTCCCTCTGGCTCCTCCCTTTCCACTTTTCCCCTTGGACTCTGTTTAATTCCCCAGACTGTCTGTTTCCTTTTGCTCCGCGCCCTCCTCCTAAGCCCCCACCCTCCCTCCTTAGTTGTTCTTGTTTACGGCGCGAGGACGCGCCTTTCCGGGAGGGGGCGATATGTTACATGTATACCCTGTCTTATGTGTTTTGATTTAGTCTCTGTTACTTTGTTGTCCCCATCTTGATTAATCGGTTATGTCTTTCACCTGTGCCTCGTCCTTCACCTGCTCCTCGTTATCCTCATTTGCTCTGTGTATTTAAGCCCTCAGTTTGCCCTCAGTGTTTGTCGGTTCTCGTTCATGTTTTACGTGTTCCTGAGTTTTGTTATTAAAAGTTCCTGCTACCTGTTCTCCTTTGTCTCCATGCGATTATCTCCCACACGTAAGTGTAACATACAGACATTGGAATATAATAAAATAAAACAAACACACAAACAAATACATAGTTCACACTGCCAACAATCTCCATTGACAAAGTGATTACAATTAGATTAGGTAAAATCTTTAGAAATAGCTAAAATAAAAGTTATTTTACATTACAAATGTTGTGCAAAGTCGCATTTTTTTTAGAGCATTAGAGATGCATAGTAAAAAGGAATGTCTAAAAAGCAAAGTAAACCATATAGCATATGAAGATTTTCTGGTTGACAGGAATGTTGTTTCAGAAACAACTAAGGATGTTGATCAGGTCGTGATGCGGAGAAACTAACTAAAAATAGCAACACAACTAACAGCAGCTCAGCTGCTTCTAAACAGCATTTTTCTAGGAACAAGATACTATTCCAAGTAGCAGTGTTGATTGATGAAACATTATTCCAATATTTTATGTCACATTGTACACCTCTACAGTCAAATAGCATGTTTGGATATATACGCAAGCTCTCACACACACAATCCTTAATAGATGTGAGCACAATAATAAGTTCCCAGCTGAGAACCCTTCCCCTCGTATGGATGGATATACTCAAGTCAAGGATCAGAGCACTAAGAAGGCCAGAAGAGTGTAAGGCCAGGCTGACCAGAGAACTTGACACTCGGGTCTTGGTGTGCAGGCGATGAACAAAACAGCCACACTTCCGAGTGCTAATAGTGCTGTGAGTCTGTAGCTGCTCAGCTCAGTATGTGTCCTCAACATCACAGAAAGGACAAACGCCATTCTCGGACAGGCATCAGTAGCACATATTAGCTCTTGTGCTTATGCAAAGTAGCTAAGGATAAAAGAGGCAAATGTCAGCTGATATTCAGGGACAGGGCTGGTCTCTTTCTTTCTCTTCCACAATGAACTTAATGCCTAATTCAACTGATAATTGAGAAAGCCAGACCTCCGTCCACTCCATTCACAAAAGCATCTTAAGAGACAGCAGCTGACACACAAACACAATTCGATTCTGACGGTAAACTCACAATTCAACTAAAATAAATTCAGTAGCATTGCAAAACCACCGAATAGCGGTGTTTTAGTGCAGTTTTGCATCCACATTTGTGGAAGTATGCAAATGTTTAAGCAAAAGCATTAATAGAATCAAATGTCATGAAAATCATTTGGTTTGCTTGTTAAGTTAGATTGAGTAGAATGAGTAACAGTTCTTAAACAATTTGTCAGAGTGTGACATCCATTTAAATGTGCAAAACACAAGCTTACCTTATCCATTTGTGTTGTAACTACTGTAACTAAATGAACATTTGTACAAAAAGTTCAAAAAATATGTGTAAGGGTTTTGTTTAGTTCTGTTAGTTCATTTGTGTTTTAGTTTGGTTTTATTCTGTTCCTGTTTGCCTGTGTTCCCAGTGATTGTTAGTTTCCATAGTTACTCATTAGTTCCACACATGTTCTTAGTTCTGTTGATTACTCTGTGTGTATTTAACCCCTTAGTTTTCTCAGTTCCAACACATTCTCATTCCCAAGGCATCAAAACTGTAGCATGGTCAAGTGCCTTCCCCGTCACAATTAAGGCGCTAAAGGTACCCCTAGGTGTCACGGTATCAATGAACAGGGTCCTCCATTGATTTCAGTGAGAAACCTTTGGCGTCATACACAGACGCGTTGGACATGGGAATGTTATCGTCATGACATAACAATATATTGATATAATGATATAATTATATATTGGGTTATAATTTTGCCATTATGAAACAATTTAATCAGCGAGCATAATATTATTTACATTTATTTTATTTTTACGCCCGAAGAAGCATTTCGTTAGCTTTGATTGTGAAATGGCATTGGCTCTCCTTTGTCTCGTGACCAACTGCATCATTACGTCAGCTTTGATTGTGAAATAGCATTGCTGTTGTGTGTCTTATGAAGAGTCGGGTGTGTCTTTTGAATTAGATGTGACTGCGATTAAAACATTAAGATCCACTCTGTTCTTCACGTAAAGATATCGTATGGCTTCAGAAGACTTAAGTTATACTTAAAATTATTTAGTTTTATTTGCCTGTTATGTGTTTTATATTGTTGAGAAGTGGGTAGGTTTAGGGTAATGGGGCTAGTTCCTCCAAAATATAAATGTATAAATATTTACAATATGCAAATGCAAAGAATTAAATGCGTTTTGAACAAATTAAATCAATGGAGTACCCTGTTCATCGTTAATGTGACGCCTAGGAATTTAGCTTTTTTTCCTTTAGCATCTTAATTATGACGCAGAAGGCACTTGCCCATGCTTCAGTTTTTGACGCCTTGGGAGTGAGAATGGGTTGTTGTTAGTTCACTGTTTGGTGTCGTTTACATTTAGGTTGATGTGGTTTATGTATTTCTCCTGCACTCCTCGAGTATGTCTCTGTTCGTGCATGTTGTTTACCACACCAGCCATGACAATATGTGCTCTTGTTGTTTTTGATAGGCTTTATTTTATGGAAAACTTTTCTTCAGTTTAATTAGGTTCAATGAACCCTTAATTTTCTTAGTGTAGTATTTCTCAATTCTCAACCTTACACATGAGCCTGATTTAGCCTATCATAAAACATTTTCCTAACATGGATAATACAGTCCATGATTACGTCTTTATAAGCACTACAGGGATTCAAATTAAAAACCCTTCTTAAATTCTCTATGGTGATGTCAGCCAAGACAGACGCATGTGTCCTCATTAAGACAGGAAGGCTATATGGGGCATCCTCATAATGAAGCATAATTGGACTGCTTCCACTATTTAAAATGGCACTATATGATGGTATGGGGACAGTAGAGTTCCTTGCACTAGATAATGTCGAGGCAAGATTGTCTCATACTGAGGTTATACTTCAGTTGGTTACACTCATTTTTTTTATTTGTCATTTGCAGCTCGGAAATCAAAAGACTCTTAGTGTTCTACCACCTTTATATTCTTTGTTCGAGTTTTATATATATGAAAAAACAGCAAGGTAACAGTTGTCATGTTTTTGAAGAGAAGACAGTTGAGATCAGATGTGGTTCTCTTTGTGTCTCTTATTAATGTAAAGGACTGTGCGAGACAAGGGAGTCTCTGTTCATCTCAGACTGAACATGACAGCTCCTCTCTTTTCCTCATTGAGGAGAAGTACATCCCTCGCTCAATCCTTTTTTACAGCTCTTACAAAAAACAACAGCTATAGTACATCAGAGATACAAAGCCACCATACAAATTAACCACACAGTGGAATCAATCACTTCCCTATTATCATTGTAAATGCCCAAAATGTATGAAAGGTCACAATAAACAAGAGGTCCACATTTGGTTCTGGACCAGTACTGTTCCAGTTTATGATTGGTTTCATCTGAACTGCAAATAATTTCTCATAAATTAACAATGTTTTTGAAAGAAGTCTCTAATATTCACCACACCTGCATTTATTTGATAAAAAAACTAAACTAAACAAAAAACAGTAAAAACAGTGATATTGTGAAATATTATTACAATTTAAAATATCTATTTTAATATATTTGAGAATGTAATTTATTCAGATGGCAAAATTGAAGAGCCAATGTCACATGTGCTGCCTGATTCTTCAGAAATCAGTCTAACATGATATGGTGCTCAAGAAACATTTCATATTATCATCAATGTTGAAATCAGTAGTGCTGCCTAATATTTTTTTGTGGAAACATTTGTTAAGGATCCTTTGATGAATTGAAGGTTCAAAAGAAAAACATTTATTTAAAATCTTTTGTAACAATGTAAATGTCTTTAGGATCCCTTTTGATACATTTAATGCATCTTTGGTGAATAAAAATATTAATTTCATTTATATATAATTATAAAACATTACAATTTATACAGCATAGGCGACACTGAAGCTGACATGGTGCATTTACACTTCCAGTGCCATGCGCCAGTAGAAATGTGTCAACTGCTAGAAATTCTGCTGTACAAGTACAGACAGCATGTTGATTATGATGGGAGTGATTTAGCAGCTAACTGTAGGTTGTTTACGGTTACCAAGCAACAGCACAACATGTAATAGAGAATTTGACTGATGTGCAGTCCCAGGTGTGCTGTGTGGCTCATCCAATCAGAATTTATGATGTTATTATTTTGTGGTTTTGAAACTTATTTCATGGACCTTTTCTGGGAAGGAAATGTAAAGAATGAACCTCTCTGCACTTTAATTATCTTGCTTTATGGAATCCCATCCAGAGGATTCTGTTCTGATCAGGATTTGGAGGATTTGGAGGGCGATCCCTCCCCCTCTTCGGTCTCCTGTTACACAATAACACAAAACACCGGAGCCAACTCTCCCAACACTCACAATCGCAGAGGTTCACTACCGTGCTGCATGTACACATTTCTCTGTAACTGTACAACATGCAGAAAGACTTGCTACAGAGGGTTATTATTTTCTTCTCAGTGCGAAGCTGCTGAAAGACATTTCAGGCTTATGACAGAAAGTGCTGCTGTTTTCTGAGATACTCTGATGCATGTTTACAGGCATCTCCCAAGAGCAATCACATCAGATGCAAAGGTGTAAACTACATACTGTGAAACACCTAATAAAATGAAAACACATGCACATACTACTCTACAGTAACAGAGCAGTACATAAAAAACAACAGTCGTTTCATTTAGAGCATTATATTATAAGACTTTGCTCAGTGCAGATCAAATTATAGCAACTGTAAATACGCTCGATTCAGTTCTTTGTCCTGAAGCATGCATGCTAATATTCTTCTGGCCTGGAGGCTTTCTTTCTTGGAGGTCTATGAAAGCACACTCTCCCATAGATCTTTAAGTGGGCTCTTGAGTCTTTGCATGCAGGAATCGGTGAGAATCTCATATTGATAGTGGAGCCTTTGCATTAGGGTCCAGCTATTGATCAGCTCTAATTCTGCTCACGGATCAAATAAAGGAATCCACCATTAACTGTGAGGACTTCAAATGTCAGCGAGACAGTTGGGGGTCATTCAATAAATTGCATTCCACCTTTATACAGGTATATTCTTCTGAAATTGAAAGCGAAAATGTGTCTATTCCTGAAAAGTGGGAGAATGTATGAAAATAACACTGTCTAGTGGTCCTGTTTAACAATCTATGAATCAACTATTTTAATTACTTGTTTACAATTAGGCAATCTGATTAACACTCTCTAGATATACAGGATATCTAAATTTACTCCAACCTAATGTAATAAGAGTTATCAGAGACCACAGAAAACAGCAGCAATTAAATCAAATGTGGCTTTGGGAAATCAACAGAGATATTATATTCAACTGATGCTGTATTTCATATAATAATGAACAATAGAAGCACACACAATACTCTAAACTTAAAATCACAAAATATAGTCTTAACCCTTAGGTTCTGTTAAGATTGATTTTGGATGGATTTGGATTTTTGAATGCTCTCCGGAAACCACAATTTTGTAGTGTAAAAATAAAATACTTAGATTTCAAAATTCTAATAATTGTAATACGTTTCTCTTACTCAATCAAATCCCAGAGGCAAACATTATTGTGACTTTATCCCTCTGTTTTACCACAAAATAGATGTGCACAAAATGTAACTAAAAACACACTAAAAAATACAGTGATCCGCATTCACTCATGTTTTACATCAGGGGTCTCAACCTAAACATTAGTAACACATTAAATGGAGAATAAGCGTATTATTGTTTATCGTCACTTCTCTTAAGATTGGTAAGTATTAAGCTAAGATCAATGTTAGGAATAGGTGTGCTCTCATTACACTTTCCATTAATCAATAAAACTGTGCTTTCCTACGTGCCACACCATTTCTTATTTAATCAACCTTTGCCCCAAAACAATTCTACCCCCTTTTCTGTGTACTCACCCCCCTCTGGTTCACCCTGGCAGGTGCTGACAGGGATGGTTTGCTCAAAGGATTGAGCCCACACAGAGGGGGAGCAGCTGAGGGTAACTTTCCTCAGGCGTCTCCGGACACACATTCAGTTCATGGCACAAGAGGCCATTCAGCATTACACAGAGTCTGGGCCTTCACAGCACCCCTCTCACAGCTCATTGTGCGAGGGCTGCCCATTCACCATGCAACAGATCGAGATGGGAGCACAGCCGTAGAGCAATACAAGAGACCTTCGATTATCCAGGACAAACTGCTGCAGCTTTTAAATATGACTGAGCTTCATAATGGGTCAGTGAATAACAAATGTCTTATCTTGAGGGAAAAAAAGGAAGACAGTGAGGAAAAGTGCAAGAACATCCTTGACTAATGAGCATGTTGAATTTTCCACCTGAGAGAACCTTATGAAATTCATAGAGGGACTGATTTGTCTCTTCACTCCATTACAAATCCCACCGCATACCTCCAGCTCTGACAGAATCAGTGGATGGAGTTTAATTACACTGTTTGGGGACCCTCACATTAGTGTTTGGATCTGCATCCTAATATCTGTTAATAAGGCCATTACGCAATTGTTTTCACTTCATCTGATTGGTTTTCCTCAAGACCAGAGAAAAGGCATGAGGTGCTGATGGATGATTGGTCTGTCATGACACACACTGAATGTATGAAAAGACGATGAGGAGGGAGGGTCTATACATAGATCAAAATTCACATCAAGAAAAGAAATACTGGTAGCCCGGGGAAGACGAATGCTTATATTTAATGTGCATTTCTTTGATGTGCTCTCAGTAGTATTACAGAACAAACTATATTTAAAACATGCTGAAAGACATCTGCTCACTGATTTTCATACTCAAGTGCCTAGTTTGCGTCATAGTTTTAAAAACTATATTCTTAAAACTCTATATATTCTTTGATGCTTTCATGAGAAAAAGAAACTGAGAAAGACTGTTATAGAGTAGTGTCTCCCAACCCTTTTATGTCTTACATTCCCCAATGAGTAAGGCTCAAGAATCTCCCCAGTAAACAAAAAAAGTGTTGTTATACTGGATATATCACTCAGCATTATTATTGTAATTTTAAGTGACTTAGGTTTAAGTATAAATTTTAAGTGACTGTTATTACAATGATTGACGTTCAAACATACCATGATTAATACTGTAAAAACCTTCAACATATGAGATTGTCTTTAAGCATTTCTAGATGCACATACGAAAAGCATTCTCAAAGAAAGGCCGAACAATGAATTTATTTATAAACAAGTTGTAATGATCCATAGCTTGCATAAGTCATCATTTCAATTTTATGCCTTTAGAAAAGCCAAAATCAAAATCTTCCCAAGTAGGCTACCCCTGATTGGGAATCACTGATACACAGAGACAGAAAAAAAAGAGACATTTCACATCCTCATGTCTATATCCTCACTATATTGCTGCTGTTAGACATCTGCGTGAGGCTAAAGAGCTTTTAAGTCATTGATGAATCAATTCATTGCTATTAACGCTTGTTTTCTTGATCAGCGCTTTGATCCTGTGTTCTGTACAACGGAAGCTGCCACACGTTGTGCGCTTTGAGACTAGAAACACAATATATTACAGGCAAAATGACCCAACATAACTGACCGACAATTCTCAACAACAACAACAACAACAACAACAAAAAAATGGCAATAATAATAATAATTCATTATGTTCAGCATTATAAGCATAACAGAACGGGTTCATGATGTATCAGCAACGAAGCGCGCGCGTCCATCATGACGCATAATTGAGATAAATTGCACGCACAATAGTGAAACGAAATAAACAAAAAAATGACGAACAATAAAAAATGTGTTTACTTTGATCACTGGGTTATTTCCTAACGACATATTTCAGGCGTAACGCGCATATACGTAACACGCATTTTTGCGTCTGGACCATGCACTTTCTGCACTTGTGAACCATGTATCACTAATACATTCAAAAACGCCACATTTGCCATGCCAGGTATATTAGTGTTTAATACAAATAAGATCGATTTTTTATCTCCGCGTGGTATGCGCAACAGGGAGACAAAACTTTCACATCCAGACTTCTTCATTTTATCATTCTAACACCAAAGCAACAGATAGACATGAACAGCAGCTGCAGTGCGTTGATATTCACTACACGCATTTTCTCTACACTGTAAAAATGGGTTGTACTCACAAGCATATGTCATGGAAAAGCTATTCCCCATTTTGACCATATCCACTTGAGGTACCAGTTTAGGGATATCCTGGTGTTGCGAGAGTGCAAACCGAAACACTTCATATTCGTGTGATTCGGTTGGGAATAATCCTCCTGTGGGGAAAGATACATTCCACAATACGTTAAAACAACCCAAGCAGTTTTCTGGGAAAATAAGTAAAATTACTAAGACCATAGGTCTTTCTCCATTTTTTATTCATAACGCACCATTACACACTCTATCCTTCACTTTTGTAATTCACTCACCTATGTTGATATTACTTGGAAAACTGGAACCGAAGCACAATCCCAGAAAACTGGTGAAGAGCAGTGTGAGGCTTCGCTGCATATTTCCTTTTGCATTAGCGAAGAAAAAGAAAGCCAAATCCCAAGCATGGGTATGCGCGTGGTGTAGAATGCCTCTTCTGGATGCTCTCACACTATCCGCACATCGGCGACTGAGCAGCGTGGATTACAGGTGTACCTCTTTGCGCGTGCTGTCCTCTCTCGCGCTGCGTACTTGTGTGTTGCGCTTCCAGCCTTTCTTTCAGCACGAGCAGCACTTCCTCTGAGAGCCGCGGACGCGCGCGCGTGCGAGAGAGTGAGTATACCCGTATAACCGTATTCCACTCCAGCGCAACAGCGTGTGTGGACTTTCTTCTCTCGTTCAGAATTAAACACTTACAGTATGATTACTGATGATACCGATTTACAGAAAATGCAGTTTACTGCATAGGTTTCACACGAAGACGTAAACATTTGAATAAGCTTAGAATAAGCATTATATCTCCCAATAAGACATTAAAAACGAAACTATTTAAAACAATTTACAGCTCTTAATATGGTTAAAAACTGCATATACCATTGTTCTGTGCGCCATTCAAAACTGAATGGACAATGCTTTTTAAATTCCAGTTCAGTTTCTCACTTTGAATTGAGGTAGCAAATAGGATGTAGAATTGCAATTTGAATGCAAGGAAAAATAATGAAAATGAATTTTAAAAATGTTTGTAAATGTTTACTTTTCGTTAAATGTTCAATAGAATAATTGAGTGTCATCATACCCGAAATTCTCCTGACTCGAGTATTGTCTATGTTTGATCATGTTGCAAGGGATTCCAAGTGAATTTAAAGGCCCACTTTATGGTTTATCTGCCTTGGTTCGCACAGGCCCGGTTTCACAAACAGGATTTAGATTAAGCCAGGATTAGACCTTAGTTCAATTAGGGCATTTAAGTGACTTTTACATACATGCTTTAGAAAAAAACAAAAAACATGTGGCACTGACAGTGCAAGTTGCTTTCAGTTAAAACAGCTCAAATATAAATTTTAGTCTGGGACTAGTCTTAAATCATGTCTGTGAAACTGGGGGACAATATTTCAACTTGGAGTTAAAATTGTGATAGTTTGTAACATGCAGAGTCAGGCATTGAAACCATTCTTTATGATGCTGCTGGGCAATCTCTACCACTTAAAACTGCACAGCCGGCTTCACAGCCACTTTGAGCTGGAGAGAGCAATGACAAGATTAAAGCTTTCGGGCTGATTCAGAACAACAGTGGGTTATTTATAATTCACTGCACTTTCAGTGCAATAGAGATTACCTGCTGGCAAACACTGCAGGAAACAACATGCCAGTCACTGTTGCAGCATCACTACAGTAATTCTCAAACATGAGCCCATCAATATGCTCATATTCATGGATCTATATCATGCCTCTAGGTTAAGTTATTACATGCCTGAGGGTACAGTAAAAATGCATTTGTATTTGGTCATAGCATTAATGCTTGTTGATGAGCAAACCTACCTGGGCTGAACTCTACCAACCATAGTTTCTGCAGTGAAACTACAGTCAAACCAAAGTTTATTCAGACACCATTCAACATTTTCTCACATTATCACAGTTTATTCGCTATAGTTTAGAAAATGGTAATAAAATATGACAAGAACTCAGAGTTAAACTGTGTCAGAACAAATTCATCTTGATAATGTCAGATAACTATGGAAAGGTATGGAATGGATTACAATCAAACAATCAGCTGTCAGCTATTCAATTTAAGTAGACAACAATTAGATAATACCAATTTAGGTCAACCAATTACCAAGCAATGCTTCGTTTTGTTCAGTCTGTGGTGTAAAAGGTCGCATTAGCAATTAAAGAAAAAAAAAACCACTTAAGCAAAACATGGTCAGGTCAAAGTGTCTGAATAATTTTGGTCCCAAATCTTTTATTAATTTTAAGGTATAAGGATAAAATATAAGGATTTTTTTAGGTATAATATGTCACAGTTTACTTTATTTTACTATCCTCAATTAAATAAATGAGCTATACTGTCCTGCACCCACTAGTAAAAAATTATATCTGGTGTCAGAAAATTTTGGTTTGACTGTATATTGGCGTCAGGTGTTTTAAATGCAATGTGCATGGGCTTAACTGCTTATCCACATTACTTTGTCAAGTCTTTTGTGAAGTTCCCTACTTGTTTATGAAAAATGGCTGTAAATCCTGCCTTTGACATAATTAGGATTAAGGATAAGCTCATTTATCAGACCCTGGCAATTTGGATAATGAAAAAATTGCTTTTCCTTTGTCTCATGCAAAAAGAGGACCCAATTAGCATATTTTCACTGAATAGAATTTAAGCGATTAAATGGGTGTGGGGTGAGAAACAAGAGTCTTCTTTTTCCTGTCTTCAATTTAACACGCACAATGTGCAAATGATAAAACGTGATAGATACAGTATCTGTCTTCTGTGACATCTTTAAGACTAGAGGAAATCTGGTGAGATGTAGCACTGCAGAAAATGAAAGAGAACATCTGAGAACCTACCATCATCTGCGAAGTGTGAAAGAGAAGGTATTATTCATTATGAACCAAGTTCAAGAGGAAGGCACACACACAAATGAGGCAAGATGAAGCATATGGGCCGCAATCCGCCACACCAGCTTCTTACCATGAAGCTCAATTACTCATTGGAAATTGAGAAGGTGAGGAGGCCTTTCTCATTAAGCCTGTATCATATTCAACCCAAAAGACCTCTATTAGACATCAAGGCAAAATGAGCAAGTAGTTAGAGGCTTGGAAAATGAGTTCCACACATTACGTAAGATGTTTTGATTATTGTACACACAGCTTGTTCTCTCTGCCCTGTGCACACCGAGGCCTACATAATTAATATTATCTCTTTTTTTCAGGATGGTGTCCGCTGTCAAAGAACTCAAATGGTTAATGCCAGCATTTGTTTTTTCTATGTGCATTAGACATAATAATAATTCTCAGAATCATCTTTAATTGACATATTTTCCTCCAGTTTACAATATAGCATTTGGTTTCACGGGAAGACTCAAACATTTGCATAAGCTTAGCATTATGTCCATACCACTAATCACATAGACAGGCAGATTATATTAGATGTTAAATGACACCTTTAGAAATGCAGTTTATATTTTGTCCATCATATTTAGTAAATTAACATTTGTGGATTGGGGTTGAAGAACACTTTATTTCCCATAATGCATTATCAGTGTTGTATTTCTTTAAATTGCAATTCACTAAACAATTTAGTTGGCTAAGGAGCCTTTTTTGACTTGTTGGACCCAATGTCTCAATGCTAAAGATCGATATGAAGCAGGGAAGCATGTTTAACTTCAGCTCTGTCTTACTTGTAAGTATTGATGTGCAACTTAATTAGACTTTGTGATCAATTATGGTGGGAGTTTTTCTTAGGATAAAGATCCGATTGTCTGTATAGTTGACAGAACATGTAGAGATAGACAGGCAAAGATTTATTGTTTACAGTAAGTTTGCATAAATTGTTGGTAATAATTTTATGACTGAATTAATTACCATATTTGTTTGACTGGAGAGAACTGCCTTATCAGACTGAGATTCTTTTGGTTTAATTGTCTCTGGATCCCTTTGTTTGCATGTGGCACGCAACATTTTCCCTATTTTTGAATATTCGGAACCATGGCGGGTCTATAGGGACAAATTACACTGTTAAGAACTGTGATTGACACCAGCTGATGGAAAGGTAGAAAACAAGTGAGTCAAAGATGCTTGGCATTTTTTAAAGGCCTAAAACCCCCATCTGTCTCTCTCGCTCATTCCATGTTCCCTGTATAATTGTCTTTCCATCCCGCTGCCTGCCGCTGGATGTAGGGCTTTCAGAACGTTACCACTGTAATACTGATTGATGGAGTCGATACCTCGCCAGGTTCCAGAACATCGAACACCCCCGCACACAGACATGACAAATTTCAGGGACAAATTATAATCGCTTGACTCATGATGAATTCCTTCAGGGAAAATAGAAATATTGCGAATACTTATGAACTTTGCCTGCCACATGGCCATTCATTTGGTACACTTATGTAGGAGAGGAGGAAAAAAATAAAGACAAGGTTAAGAGGCGGAAGCTTTCACTGATGAGGGTGGATAAAAGAGAGGGATGGAGGGTATTCGACGGGTAGATATATACTGAAGAGCGGCTATGACATCTGAACTACGTCTAGTCTTTGATCCACGTTTAAAAAAGCAGTCGAAATACATCTAGTACAACAGTAATGTAACAGAGAAACGTTCGCCCTCGCTAATAAAAGGTGCAGGAAACAAAGAAATTAATGTGATCTGTTATAGAGACATGCAGGTTAAAGAAAGAGAGCGAGACATGCTGGGATTGCTTCAGCCCAAATGCGACTAGCTGACAAGCATTAAAAATCAATCAAAACAAATGAATGGTTGACAGCAATAGCTGGATTTTGTTAAATGGAATTGGACTTGGTTGCAAAGCAGTCACGAGGCTAATAATGAGTGCCAATCACCACGGCTGCCAATCATTGACTCTCTCCATCCTCCACAGTGACCTCAGGGAGCAGAAGGGTAAAAATGTATTTGATGGGGCCCAAGGTATCGACAGACAAATACTGGACACCTGTGTCATCGCAATGCAAAACTGTAGCTGTTTCTGAACCAATCAATGACTTCACAGAGGGGGGGAGTTTTAGTATGACAGTGCCTCCCAAAGCACCATAATGTCATGTATAATGACAAAGAACAAAAGGTTAAAGTAAATATTTTAACACTACAAAACTTGTTTTATTATAATGAACAAATTGAGAAAAAGGACATTTTTGATTACTGATTAAAATTCTTGCAACCACTCCCATACATTTTCTACTTTAGAAATTTCCCACTTTGAGAAATTGTAATTATGATGTGTGATGTGCGTTAAAGTATTTTGGTCAGACTAAAAAGCCCCGCCCCCAAGCCCCCCTCCCCAAACTCAGTCTCCTCATACACAGCAAAATGATTAGCATTTTCTGGCAGACTATTCTTCAGTTACAGTAAACAAATCTGTACAAATTATGCACAAACTGTACCATCACTTATTATGATTAATTACAATTTATTTACACCCTAAGGGGCCATTCACACAGAACACATTTTTGTGAAGAAATGCAAGTTCCCAGGGCAGTGGAATAAAAACGTTATTTTTTTAAAAAGCTGAACATCTTTTAACTTGAGCACCGTGTTTTTAGAATGGCGTGTCATGCGTGAGACACGGCAAAAAACGCAAGAGGATTCTGATGTCACTAAAGGCTGGAATAGACTAAACGACTTTTAATTTCTGAAACAGATTTGAAACTATATAGCTAGAGATCATACACTTGCCAACTTTGTAAATGGCTCGCATTGTGGAGGTGTTGGGCCCTCATATATTTATCCGGGGAAATCACTGGCTGAGAAATCAATTAGTGCCTGTCTGTGTGAGTATCGCACACCTGCCATGGCCAAGCAGGACGCTTCCTGTTCATTAAATCAGTTCGCCTAATGATCTCAATCGTTTGGCTGTCTGATGCAATTGCCTTAATGCCATACAAAAAGTGAATGACAGGATGAATGAGTGAAGGGAATTAGAGGAAGAGCAAAAGACCATAAGGACTGATTTCATCCTTTTTTGAGACAGTTACCTGATCTATAAAACTATGAGACTAATTATTCTGAAGCTGCAGGAAAATGATGCCATGATGAGCTAACACCATTGACGTGAAAGACAGATAGAGAAAATAGGGTATGTTTACACGGCAATGCTTTCAACTGAAAACGAGAAAACATTTTGTGCGCTTTGGGCGCTCATTTACATGACAACAGCGTTTTGAAAAGTGCAAGGTTTTGAAAACGGTACCTTTACTGTCTCCATGTAAACAACAAAAATGTGAATCTGTAAAAAAGGTGACATCATGTTCACGCATGCGTATTACATGTTTGCGGGGTGTTTCTTGACAAAGCAACATCTTCAACTAGTTTTGACAACATTGTTGTCTGTTTTTAGTACGTCGTTGTCGTGTAAAATAGAATGTAGAGCTAATTTATGTGTTGCATGGAAATCAGAACCCAGGGTCATTTTAAATTATGTCAATAAAGAAATATGTTTTTTAGGTAAAATAGTGCAGTTATGGCATCTAGGAGTATATAAAAAAAGGGGGGTGACCGGGGTAGTGCCATACGTTTTTTAACCAATCATTCTGTGCTTGGAAATTCAGAGGTGGATCGAGAACTGAAAAGAGTCTGAAATTAATTACAGCACCATTAATGTATAGTTGCTGTGTAGGCGTTTTCTGGAAACCTACATTATGTAGGTGTATTCTGGATATACACATGAAATTCATGAAGCGTTATTTCCCTTTGAGACTATTATGAGGTGTAACAGGGTCCATCTTGCAGCTAAGATTAGACTGTTTCCAAACTTAAATATAGTGTGAACTCCACCCACGCCTTTCTATGATCACACATAGCCCCTATTAAGACAACCATGTTTACATATATCTTATAATAAAAAGACACCATGCCAAAGCTTACCATCTTCATCAGCATAGATTCAGCTCATGTTCTTCTTGGCCTCAAACAGCAGTATGGCCTACATTTTTTATGAGGTTGGGATGTTAAAAAAGTCACCAGAGGGTCTTGAAATAGTTTGCAGTGCACATTACAGCACATATTAGCTTGGAATTCATTAAAATAATTAAACATGAACGTAAGAGACGCTCTGTTTTGTTTGAAAGTGGAGTGCACTGTATTCTTTATGGCCTGGATGACCTTTTAAATTTGATGTATGCCTTTACTCCACCTAAAGGTATGTACAGCAGGGTTCAACTTTTCTTGTCCTGTATTTACATGAAGTTAAAGATCACACACAGATCTTGTAAAGGTCTCATTCCAATTACTGGGGGGTCATTACGAAGTGAGTCATACTAGCTGAAGTACAAGTACAAAATAAATCTACTTAGGTTTTCTTTGAGGGAAAAATCTGATGAGAAAATAATCAGCAGGACAAAAATGACTTAAAAAAGCATTTTAAAAAGTAAATATTACAAATTATGATGTGTCTAAAGTCCTAAAGTCCTTTTTTCAAAAGTGACTAAAAAGTGACTGTCCAACAGACACCAGCGACACCAGATACAGATAAGGATTAAGAGGAAGGCAATGTCTCTTTCTCCACGTTGCAATAGGATGCAAGTGTTTTTTTCTAGTTTCAGCCCAACGTAGTTATCATTTTCACGTCCAGCGCCACGTTGTTTAAATAGCAAATGCACTCGTGCCCATCTGTTCGCCATGGGCGTGCTGGTCTGAAAAAAAGGTGTGTTCAGGCGCATTGTAAACACGTTGCTATTTTAAGGCAACTGAAGACGATTGCACCATTGATCCACACAAACCTGGGTCAATGGCGTCTAAAGTCAATAGGGCAGTATTTTTTGTGTTAATTAAAGGGCGCTTTACACTCTGCTTATCACACACACTGGGATGCGCAGCAGCACACAAACATTTTCAAATATTAAAAATAAAAGGATTCCTCTCTGGAGAAGCATTCAGTAAATTCCAACATGTAAATAGCGAATCCGCCAACTGGCTTTTAAAGGGAATGGGAGATGAGACTTTGATTGGTTTATTGCACGTTACGCCGAAAACACACCCATTAAGAGACTGGGTATAACCCTTTTAGACCATGTGCCTGGCTCACCGACCGTTTTATTCCGTCTTTTAACTAGCAAAAGTGGATTCGGACATGCCCTAAGTGCACCTGCGCCATGCGCTTTAGACCATTCGCTCAGATCGGTAAAATGGGGCCCAATGACCTTCACATTCATTTTCAATCCACAAAAAGTCTGGAGGGTTCCAACTGACGTTAAAAGTATTTTAAAAAAGTATTAAAGTAAATACAAAAGTATTTTAAAATAGTGGAACAACAAATAGTAGTAAAAAATAAAATCTACCAAAATAAAATCTACATATAAAATAAATTAAATCAAAAATTTTTTTACTATTTTTTAAATAAATAGATAAATATGGTATTTTTATTAAATGCATTTTATATTTGTTAACTATAAATGTATTTATTGCGGCCCCGCGAGCATTCTCGTCCACAACTAGAAATCTCAAGAAAACTCTCCAACTCCAGGCTTCCTCTTCTCTGCCTTCAAGGCCAATGAACCGAGATCGCTATACACATAGTATACATGAAAACCGGTTTCCTAGTTCCCCTCACCAGCCATCTCCCAAGCACTGAAATCCTGCTCAGCGTTCCCACAGCCGCCACATGTCTACCAGATCCGAGAACAACATCAGGAACAGGACCGCGGCTCGCCTTCAACACACTCTTAAAAGAAAAAAGTCATCCACTTCAATTGTTCAGATAACAGGATTATTCCAACTGTATGCAGCATCCACCAAAACTTCCAAACCATCCATCCCTCCATCTATCACTACACCTATCCATCCATCCAGGAAACAGTCTATCTTTTCCCCTTCCCTCCACCAACACCCTTACATTATACAATCTAGCAACAAAACCATATACTTAGCTACAGCTGCGCCACCTACTCTGCCAGCTTCAGCAGTCCATCACGTTCTTCTGTTTCAACAGCTCTACACTGGCAAATTTTGTCCAGTAATTTCTAGCCCAGCTGATCTGATCTGATCTTTTTCACTTAATTTTAGCATTATTTTTCTTCTCTGTGCTCAAAAACCCCACTCACACAAATCCTTTCATCCCAACCTCCATTCCTCTTCCCTTCCTTCAGCCGTTCACAGCAAAACAGCTAACTCTTCAGTCCAGATACCTTTTCCAGTGCCCCATGGAATTCTTCCTTGCATGAGACAATCCTTCAACCTCCATTTCATTTTTTAACTGATCTGTCCTTTTCCCCCTTCATCCCCCACTCCAACACCTTACATCCTACCATCTAGCAAAATCCCATATACTTAGCCACAGCAGAGCCACCTACTTGGCCAGCTTCAGCCGTCCATCCCCCTTATCCTGTCTCAGCAGCTACGCTCACAAATTTAGCTGCCGCTCACAGCAATACGTCTCCTGTTTACTCTGATATTTCTCAAACAGCTAACTCTTCAGTCCAGAATTCTACCACACGCAGGCCAGTCTGGACTCTTTTAACCTCCATTTCTATTTTTTTAAACGATCTATCCTTTAAAGAGATGAATAATCGACTTGTCTTCTCACCACAGCGCTTACATTCCAAGCATTAACCATATCATCCCAGCTCCAGACTTCTCTACGCAATATGCTACCATCGACCATGCCATTAAACTCTTTCACCTGGCAGGCCACAGAGCTCGCCAAAGCAGATATCACCAGCACCTTCAAAGTCTTGCCTATCCACCCAGATTTCCAGTGCTTCTTTAGAGTCCTCTGGAAGAGCATACCGTATGCCTCACCTTTGACTGCAGAAGCAGCCCCAGTATCTTCGACTCCCTTACAAAAGAACTATGCTGGATTCCCATCAACAATCACAGACTCCCTTAAGTCCTCCACCTTCTTGATGACTTCTAATTGTCACACCTCCATTTGCACTACCACAGGTCAGGGCTTTCCACTCTCATCAAAGTTTTCACTGACCTATGTGTTCGGCTATTAGAGGAGAAAACTTCTCTACAACTTTCTATAAACAGATAAATGCAAAGCAACAGTTACCAGCACTTCTAGGCCACCTCAATTACAGCATCAGGATAAACCCAGGGGAAGCCCTTCTTGTCCAACATTCTGTCGAAAGCAGCAGCCATACAGAGTTACTCCATGACAGAGTTAGATTATGCATGCAAATGGAAATCCGTCTCTGGCAACAATTTCTCTCATCCTGGAATGGCATACATTTTTTTCTACAACAACTACATCACTCATGCCAATGACATTAAAATACACACTGACGCAGCACCCTCCAGAGGTTTCAGTGTTTACTATGGTGGGTGCTGGTTTGCCTCCGTTTGGCCCCAGAGTTCAGTTTGCTCAACTCACAGTCAGGCACGTTCTCCTCAGTTCTTACGAATACACCCCATAATCATAGCCACCATTCTTTTGGGGCACTAATGGTCTAGGAAATTAATACTCATCCACTCAACAGAGCAGTAGCAGAAATCATAAACACAGGCAGATCACGTTCCATAGTTATCATGCAATTATAAGGCAAGCCGAGCCGCTTGTTTATCCGGACACGTCAATCTCATAGCCGACTCACATTTCAGAAGTTCAGACTCTCGGCTCCTGAATCTGACTTTTTGACAACCAAGTTCAACTAACCAGCAGATCAGAAATCTCACTAATGCTTATCAAGAAGCCTTGCAGTGCCTCGAGCACACTTTCAGCATTGGAGCAGCGACCTTAGTGGCCAGATGTGGTATCTCAGACAAGACAATCCGAATCTTCACAAGCATATCGCTCTTACATCCATAACAATCTCAACAACCTCTGTCAAGCCAAGCCTACCTCAGCTCTTCCCAATCTTTGGCGGTCCTAATCACTCAGCCTACATTTAACTGAGATGATGCCCCCACTCTGAGTCTCCCGGCCGCCAACACCAGATGCCCAGATCAATAAATAATTCTCCAACATTCATTGTTGTGGCGTGGTCCTTGCTCGTGAATAATACATTGATCATCAATCAGTCAAAAAATAAACTTGCATCTCTGCAAGAAAAACATTTATGAAAAGATCTTTCAATTTCATTTTTGCCAAAAAAGTATATTTCCCTGGTGGGACATTTTTAAAAACATCAAAACGGAACATTACGAAATGTCTTTATGTGAAGTACTAGTGACTATGCTGTGAGTATTTCAAAGTGAGCCTCTGAAAATTTCTTAAATGTGTGTTATAGACTCTGTAATGGCTTCAAAACAAGAGCTGTGTATAGAGTGTATAGCCAAAGGTCAATATTAAAGATCCCATTCCCGGCTCCTCAAAGAGCTACATCACGGTGCAGACATTACAGAAAAGACATTTCCTCGAGCCTGAAACATCTTTGAGTTTTATTGACCCGCATAGTTTGTGTCAGCAAACCCATTACCTGACTTGTCAACATGGGAGACAAGTGCATGGATGGATGAGAGGAAGCGGGCCACCCCAGAGGAGTGTCAAAAGAGAGAATCGTCAGTGTCACTCCACAGAGAGAGCAAGACAAGCATTCCTGGCACACACTCAGATTGCTGCTACATAGAGAAACAAAGAATTACCTCATTGTACAAATATGATCCAGGAGAATTTCACCACCCTCGACAACCAATCTATCCCAATCACAGTGTGCACATGTGACAGGGGATAAAGCCTGTTTTATACTGTGTGCGCTTCCATTACATTTTTAATGGGAAAGAGATAGAAGGTGCCAGAATGAAGGCTAAACTGCATGCAAAGCTTGTGCACACTTGTGCACACTTGTGCAATGTGTAGGGGTGTGACGAGATCTCACAATATTAAAATGTGTTCTCGTCGAGGTGAAAAGCTGTCTCGAGATATCGGCATGACGGAGCGTGAGGGTGAAATTAGCATAGGATATACCACCGCTACATTTACCTCACTGTCGTTTTGCTATTTTTATAGAAATAAAAACCATTTAATTCAGTTGGATAACGGTCACTTCAATAGTAAACGTCTGCTCTGCTCATCCAACACAAGCTGCAGCGTCTCACACACAGTGCAACAGGAATCACAGTTCATTGATCACGTGACGAGAGTAAGGTGAGATGACTGACAAGACCATGGCAGAGGATTCGTTGTGCAAAAGCCTAAGTGTCTGATAAATGTCTCATCTCGTAGAATGCGCACTCAGCATATACACATATACACGCTCCCTATACACAGTGTAGCGACTCGGCTACATATAATAATAAATTAAATTAGCTCAATAGGGAATTATGATTATTAATATTTATTATTTGTAACTAATCGCAACGAGTTATGATTAAATTATAAATCGCCAAATCACCCAAAAAGGGAAATACCTAACCTAGGTATTTATGCAATATATATATGGTTAACAACAATGGGTTGCAATTAACTACGAATATATATATATATATATAAAATCATTACAGAATAACCTTTGAATTAGAATTAATTCAAAATTCATCTGATCCGTTCATTTAACAAACGAACCGTACTACAATCTTTTATCAATTCTCACAAAGTTTTATTCTTTCTTATCAAATCTTCGGAAAGGGTTATCCTTCTGGTCACGAAGAATAAACTTTCCGAATTATTAGGATATTAATTAAAGTATTCAAAGATACTTATGAGAGCTCGTAGCTAGATCTGAACATTAAAGTGACCATGCTTTTTGAGCAGCAACAATGACAATGGAACGTGGATACAATGGTTCCAATAATTGATACTACGAATACATACGACTAAACAAAGAATACATGTATATACAGAACAACGAATAGTAACGAAAGAGAATGAGAAGAAGAGAACGAAAGAGAGCAAGGAAAGGTTCAGGAATGTTGATAGGGGGAGAGATTGTGTCCTGATTGAAGTTCTCACAGGATTCTAACGGTGCTGTCTGTTCTACCTCGGCCAAGCCACAAAACTGTCCACGATGCCATCTTCCTCAGACTCCTCGGTACCAGAACTTAATTTATATACGGCTAAAAGCTTTCTGACGTTTATAGTGGAATCGACTCATCTTTGATCCTGTCCAGAGAGACTCCAGACGCTACAACAGAGTACATGCGATCGCAAATACGAAAGTATTGCAAGCTCCCTGATGCGCACATTAGGCTACATATAATAGCCTGTCTCCCGATATCAAACCTTAAGCTTAAGCTCAAATCTTAAGCTGGGCTGTGTAGTTATTACCACTTCTTAACTCTGACCTCTGTTTTGGTCTCTGTTTGCACTTTGAATATTGAGAGAGTACTTTGATTATGGTTGCACTTATTGTTTTCACTTACAGTTTTTCCCAATCGATTTAACACATTTCTCCAAATGAAAATAGTTGCGCTCAAAACAATTAACACAGCAAACTAAACACACTCTTATGTTGCCAAAACAGTTCAGTATTCACTGCATAATGAAGCACTGCAGTTTATTCTAGTAATGCATTTATCAAAAATAAATATTAACATCAAAACCACAAGTGTGTTCTCTGTTGATTTGATAACAAATTCAGCTGTAGATACACAAATACATGAATGAAAATACACGTTTTTCGTGTTCTATAAATGTGTTCTTCAAAGTTCTTTAATGATGAGTTTAGTTGTATAACGATGAGTTTTCGCCCAATAAATACATAAATAAATCTACTTAAATCATTGAATCAATGAACTTTATAGATCTTGCCTCACATTTACATCTGGTCAAATAATTTCATCATCAGCACAGCATTTATTTGCATGAGTCATGCATCGTGGGGAAAAAAGCAGTGAATGATGGATCCATCCTTGTGCCTCCAACTTCTCCACAAGCCTCTTCTATTGCTTGCTTTCCATCTCCAAAAGAATATGCTGGAAGGAAATACCTTCCTGAAATTTAAGTGATGCTCAAACCACTCTTGCACCAGTGCTGAATGGTGAAATTGGACATTGTCCCACACAACTACAACTGCTCCTGATCACCCTGCATAAAGTGGATTCCATTGAGGGAGTTCACCCCAAGACAGCGTTGTGTGCCACAACACCAGTGTATTGCAGCACTTCTTGTCCAGGGACATTGACTGTGGCACAATGTTTATATTGGGCTGAACTCTCTGTCCAGCTTCTCTCAAGGAAAGACCATAATTAATGACATGGTCAATTAGGGTGGCTCTGATTTAATTTGAAACCCGTCTGTACCCTATCCATCTCCTCCCTCCTGCTACATCTTGCTCTCCCCTTCCCCTCTGTCCATGTCTTCTCATATTTTCTTCTCTTGCTCTTTCCACTAAAACCATTGCCCTCCACTCTATCTCTTCTCCCTCTACTCCTCTTCCTACATCATCAGCTCTTCTTGCTCCTTCTCCTCTTCCTATACCATCTATCCCATCTCTTACTACCTCTTCCACTGTTCCTCTCCCTCTCAATATTACCCGTCCTCTATCCTCTCTAAAACCTCTCACTCTTACACCACTTCCTTTTTTTCCATTCTTCTTTATTTTATTTTCCTTTAGTAGTTTAGTAGTTTTTGAAATTGAGATAGCTGTTAACAATTAGGAAATTTGCAGTTCCTGTGTTGTGAGTATTACTAACTCAGTTTTTTTTGTTGTGTTTGGAAAAATGGTGCACAAACGATTGTGATACATTTTTTTTTTTTTTAAACCTGCAATTGTTTTTTCCTGTTGTATTAAAATTTTGGTTGGCTGGGTGAACTGTTTTTTGTACACAATGTTTTGAGAACATTATGCACATGATTTGTAATTTGTATGAAATTAATGAAAACTTACAATCTGTTTAGGACAATTACAAAGTGTTCAGATCACAGTGTTAATTGTTTTGAGAGCAGTGATCTGAGTTTGGAGAAGTGTGTCAAATCAACTGAGAAAAACTGTAATAAGACTAAGAAAAAACTGTTATTTATTTTTGTTATTTATACCATTTTTATTTCTATGTTCAATATGTGGAAAGGAGTTCAATTAGGAAGTCTCAATCACACAGCCTCAATCAGAAGTTCTGGAAGCTCATAATTCATTACTCAATACAGTTACGGTCGGAAGAGAAATCATACAGGAGAGAAGCCAGTCAGTTGAGTTTTTTGCAAAATCTTTTACAGTGCTTGTATATTGTTGTCTTTCAATGCATATGACAATTCAAACTCAGAAAATAGAAACACTATATCCCACAATGCAATGTGCTTGATATTCTATTCTCCGTACGATGAATGAACTGGACAAGGTTTTTTTTTATCATCTCTTGACTCATTATTTGTTGAGACTGTCAAAAGTTAAAACATGTTCACACAAAATTTGATTAAAAATTTAAGTGAACATAACATCATCAACAGTTTATACTTTTATAGTTTATATATTATTTTTACACTTTAAGCATACTACTATGTTTCTAATTAGGTATAAAAAATTGTATACTTGAAATATACCATTAACTTTACATTTTATTCTAGCTTCATGCATTCTTTTTTATCAACACTTGAATATGGGTGTTTAGTAAAAAAAAAAAGCAACATTTTAAACAAAAACCTGAGAAAGGGCATTTTTGTCAAAGACTACGTCCAGATGGTATTCAGAACGATGATCAAACACAGATGGAATCGAGTCCATCAACTCCCACAAAGCTTTACAGAAGTTAACCCTTCCAGGGTCAACATTTCATTGAGTAACATTAGGCAGTTTCGAACTTATATGCTGTTGAATGTTTGATGATTTAATTGGCTTACATGTGCATAAGCAATCCTTTAATCACTTGTTTCTGCTTCTTTTTCACCTGTGTTTTGATCTGGAGATTCTGTAGTATTTCAGAAGATGTGTAATAGCGCCCCCTATCGTATGCACTACCAGATACTCAGTATTAGGAACTGTTTTTTTATCTGTTTTTTTATTTTTATAAATCAATATTTTCAAACAATGTAGCCTACTGTTAAAACACAGTGTAAGTAAACTAATAGCACACTTAAACTTCTTTTTCGTAAGGGTATGTAAAGAATAGTGAGTGAGTGAACAAGTGAGAAATTTTAAATACAGCAAATGTTTTCTCACGAATTGTTGATTACTTAATGTCTGATCACATTTACCATTGTTCAACAATTTTTCACTAGCAAAGTCGCGTAATTTCAATAGGAATCCACATGATCTGAATTTCTGCATTATAGTGAAAGACTTGCCCATGCAGATTTCATAACTGGTCAGTCAGTCAACAGATTCAGCGCATTGACCAACAGAAAGCTGCTTGGTTTGAAAGTGACTTCTGTGTATTGTCAATTGTTTAATACACTGCTACACTACTGACAATAGACCTTTTTTGTCCATGAAATTTCACTAATGTGACTGCACCTTCAGGCTGAGTTCTATTCATAATTAACAATGGAATAACATTTTATGGAAAATTAAATGGTATGTTATTATGTTAATTTATCACTTCTATGAACAACACAATACAATATTTATGATAATTGCCTCAGATATTCACTTGTTAGCCTTGAGCATAAGCAGTAGTAGTCATCGTTCTATATTGTTTTTTGTGTGTATGGAAATCTCCTGTATACTGTATACATGAGAGAAAGCAAGATAGCAATCAAAGCTTGACACTTATTAGAACATGTAAAATCCCCTTAAGAGTTGCTCTGAAAACTCATTTTTTCAACACAGCAGTAGAGCCTGCGGGTTATTGATTCTGATTTAGTTTGACAAATCTCTCAGGTCATGAAATATTGTTTAGTTTGGGTCATACTAAACTAGAAATATGATGTATATCTGGCTTTTAAATATTGATGCAAAACCAGCCTACATTTTCTCTGAGACCCAATGTTGTGCAATGGACGTGTGTTGCCACTGATTAGCCCTAGCACTATCTCTCACAACATCATACTGCTTTCTTTTCTCCCTTCTCCTTCTGAGTTCACATAGGATTGTGCTGCCCAGGCCTGGATGAAAGCAGAGATTCAACTATGGTAACAGAGATGAGGTAAGACTACTATTCAAAATCCTTTTCCATCTCAACTGTCAGAGTAAAGGCAGCTGTCAGACTGAGGAAACAAACCCCTCTTAGTTCATACCACAAATATGGTCTCCCATTAGATAGTAACAAGCCCGTCTCACCATTCACTCCTTCCATCAATTGCTGTGCCTTTCAGCTCACTTCTGGAGCACTAAGGCCTTGGGGTTGCTTGAGACCTTTGTTGCTAGCCCAATTAGTGAGGTTCCCAGTGGCTTTTGCTCCCAAGTGACTGGAGCTGGAAAAATTCCTTCTCTTCTCTGATGGCCTTGTAATGGCTAAGCTCAAACTCAGTGCCTGGTGGTCAGACCTCAGGAAAGGGCAAGACAAAGCAGGGCTGTGGGAGTAGCCAAGGGGCAGAGAGTGCTGATAGCACTTTCATTAGCATCAAAAATTCAAATAATTGTGAGGAACCCTTTGAAGACGCATCTCTGCTCAAGAATCCACGGACAACCAAGGAAAAGAATCTGGCCAATGTAATAAGACATTTTAGTCAGACACGACAACCCAATCCTACGGTAACTCATAAGTATTTTACGAGGTGGCTGATTCGTACAAATTTGTATGATTTGAATTGTACAAATTCATACGAATTGTAAAAAAAAGTCATCAGGAAGGACCACCCCTAACCCTAAACCTACCTGTCACAGGGGTTTAAACAATTCGTATGAGTGAGGTCGTACGAATTATTCACCTTGTAAAATACTTACAAATTGCTATGAGGTTGTGTTGGACAGGAAAAAAATGAAGCTACATTCTCTGTGCTACAAAATCAACAGATACACTGGTTACCTTAAAGGGTTAGTTCACCAAAAAATTGTCCCATAATTTATTCACCCTCAAGCCATCCTAGGTGTACACTGTAAAAAAATAATTTGTTGACTCAACTCAATATATTTTGTTATCTTTTTGCATGTTTTTTTTTTTTTTTTTTTTCATTGTTCTTACTTATTTGGTTAAGTTATCTGAACTAATTAAATTTAGTAATGAAAATGTCTCGGTTACATATGTAACCCTCGTTCCCTGAAGGAGGGAACGGAGACGTACGTCAGAATGTGAACTGACAAATTGGGATATCGCATGAGAGCCCTATCACCTTTGAGTATGTACTAACCAGCAAATGAACATTGGCGTGCAGAATTTGCATGCAGCACTCCGCCCTTGCAGCGCGGGTATAAATAGGAAGTGCCAGCAAATGCACATTTGTTTTTTGCTGAGGAGACGAGCAAGTGACCCACGCTCAGCGGCGACACAGAAACTGTGGCGACGGGAAGTACGTCTCTGTTCCCTCCTTACATTGCCTTTCAGTCTGTCACGTTCGATGTACGTCAGAATGTGAACCGACGAATTGGGATCCCTAATAAAACGCCACAGTTTCTGACCTCTTCCAGTGCCTGGCTTAAGCTCAACAACCTTTGCATCTTTCTAGCGACAGGGGAACTTACGTCAGGGAAGCCGACTGCTGTTCTGCATGACCAAAACAGTCAGACTTGGATAACACGGGGAAAGCGTGCCCAGGGGGAACGATGCAGAGACCACATCCTGCCCGTAGGGAGGTATATGTGGTGAAACACATATGGTCTGTCCAAGGTGGGCAGAGCACATATGGAATGTCCCTGGGACGGCTCCGGCCATAAGAGGGAGACAACATCTGACAGGGACAACAGAGCGGACTCTGTCCAGGGAAAGACACGGGCTCACCGTAGGGAGCCGTACCGTGGAAGAATACACATGTTGCGGCCCCTACGGCAGCCCCAACATATGGCACCCAGCCAACACAACCATATTTAGTGCTGGCCTAGCAACAGACACTCCGCAATGTCTAAAGCCGCAGGGGGTGGCGGAGGAGTTTAACAGGGTTCACCAGAGGGGAATTTACTGAAGCAAAATAGCACACTTATCCACTCCACATTGTGCAGCAAGCCAACCCAAGAAACAGGGCTCCAGGCATTACTGGCCACTGGAGGCTATAAAATCTAGCAAACATGTTTGGTGTCGCCCGCAGCTCTACATATATCTATCAGCGAGGCTCCATGCGCCTGTGCCCAGGAAGAAGCTACTCCTCTCGTGGAATGAGCTGTCAACCCGAGCGGGCAAGGCACGCCTTGGGCTTGCTGCACTACTACTACTATCCAGTGGGCCATCCTCTGTTTGGAGACAGCCTTTGCCTTCTGCTGGCCTCCGTAACAGACAAAGAGCTGATCTGAGGTCCTGAAGCTTTGTGTTCTGTCCACGTATACTCGCAGAGCGCGGACGGGACAGAGCAAAGCTAGGGCTGGGTCTGCCTCCTCCGAGGGCAGCGCTTGCAGGTTCACCACATGGTCCCGGAAGGGAGTAGTGGGAACCTTGGGCACGTATCTGGGCCGGGGTCTCTCAGGACCAGGAGAACTGTTTTCATCGACAGAGTTTTTAACTCTGCTGATTGCAAGGGCTCAAAGGGTGGCCTCTGTAGTGCAGTAAGAACCAGAGGTAAGTCCCAAGAGGGTATTGAGAGGGGACAAGGCGGATTTAGTCTCTTCGCCCCCCTCAGGAACCTGATGATTATATCATGCTTCCCCAATGACTTACCATCAACTGCATCGTGATGTGCGGCGATAGCGGCAACATACATTTTAAGGGTGGAGGGAGACAGTCTTCGCTCCAACCCTTCTTGCACGTATGGGGATTCGCCCGTCGAGAAGAACACCATTCGACGAATAGGTTCCACTTCAATGCATACAGGTGCCTTGTAGAGGGCACTCTAGCGGAAGTGATGGTGTCTACCACACCTTGTGGTAGGTCACCTAGAACCTCCGCGTCCCATCCAGGAACCAGACATGGAGTTTCCAGAGGTCCGGACGTGGGTGCCAGAGGGTGCCCCGTCTATGAGTCAGAAGGTCCTTCCTCAAAGGAATGGGCCAAGAAGGGGCTGTCGTGAGGAGCATCAATTCCGGAAACCAGGTCTGGTTGGGTCCTCCCTGACCTTGCACAGTGTCTGTGCGAGAAGGCTTACTGGGGAAACACATACTTGTGTAGACCCCGGGGCCAGCTGTGGGCCAGTGCATCCGTGCCGAGGGTGCCCTCGGTCAGGGAATAAAACCATTGGCAATGGGTCGGGTCCGGAGCAGCAAACAGGTCTACCTGTGCAGCTCCAAAGAGGTCCCATATCAGCTGGACCACCTGAGTCTCCATTCTCCCGGAAGCGGAGGCTGCCGTGAGAGCTTGTCGGCTGCACGGTTGAGCACACCTAGACGAGGCAGTTGGAGGGAGGGAGCGGTGCCTTCACCGTCTCCCGAAGAGCAGACGTCCAAACCCTCGGGTCGCCCGTCTCAAGGCCAGTTGAGTGACCGCTTGTTACCTGGCTTGGCTGTGGCCTAGGCGGGCTGGGCGCCACGGAGGAGGAGGCGGACGGGGGCCCTCGGCGATGAGCAGGTGGAGGAGCTGCGACCGGCGGCTGGGTGGAGGCAGCAGCAGACTGCCGGGGCAGGATGTGCTGGATCGCCTCTGTCTGCTTCTGTGTGGCCAAAAACTGTTGGGCGAAGTTTTCGACCGCGTCGCCGAATAGGCCCACTGGCGACACGGGGAATCCAGGAACCGATACTTGTCGGTTTCCCTCATGTCGGCCAGGTTGAGCCATAAGTGGCACTCCTGGATCACAAGCGTGGCCATTGCTTACCAACTGAGCATGCCGTCACCTTCATCGCCCGGAGGGTGAGGTCAGTGGCGGTACGCAGCTCGTCCATCATTGATTGGTCAGGACCACCCTGGGCCATGTCCATGAGTGCTTTGGCCTGGTAGACCTGAAGCAGCGCCATGGCATGGAGAGTGGAGGCGGCCTGTCCACAGGCTCTGTAAGCCTTGTCCGTCCGGACACAGTTGCATCCCGACGGCATGTTTAACTGGTGAGATGCCCGTGTACCCCTTGGCCTCCCCGCCATCCAGGGTGGTGAAAGCAGATAAGGAGCCACGGTTTCTCATGAAAGGAACCGGGACGGGACAATGAGAACCAGTGCGGGCTGCCCTGAGAAACCAATCATCCAACCGAGATGGCTCGGGACACGGTGGAGGGTTCCACTCGAGCCCGACCCGCTCGTCATAGCTGCCAGTTTGGGATCTGGCTCGGGCAACGGCACTCTCCCAGAAGGAGGCAACGCAGCCGAGTCGTCATCTCCCGATGACAGCTCACCTTCTGATGCCGCAATTGACATCTGATCGTCGGCCGGTGCACCAAAAGAGACGGTTGGTTGCTCAGTAGAGGGACCGCGCTCTTCCGGCAACACCACAAGGTTCAGTGTGGAGGGAATAGGGGCCTGCGGAGGTTGCCTCGGCGGGGAAGCCCTAAACGTAATCCTCAGGTCCCCCGGTCTATTCGCCGAAGTAACACTCGCCCGGTTTGCACTAGAGGGAGCGTTTGATCGGGGCATAGGGGTGGGTGCTTGGCCTCGAGAACCGAGGTAAACAAGCCTGGACCACAACACTGAGAACATGAACTATCCACAAGCGCCGCTTCAGCGTGCTGAACGCCCAAACACGTGACGCAGAAACGCACGGGTGGAATGACATCTTGAAAAAGACTCAGTGTCCGCCCGTAATTTGCTCTTTTAGGATGTGAAATTTGCTCTTTTATATGTGCTGAAGCACACAGGGACAGCTGCGGCGCTGCTGCAGGATCTAGTGCAGCCTGATCTAGTGCGCTCTCACTCTTCTCACCCGGCTTACACACAGCTGAACGCAGCAGAGACACGTGAGCTCGCGGCTGCCGCTGAAGTGTCTTCACACCAACACCAAGAACTCTTTTCCTCTTAGCCTGTTGAGTCACACTCTCCTGAGAAGATCAGCACAACTGCTCGGCTCCGAAACGAAAGACAAATGTGCATTTGCTGGCACTTCCTATTTATACCCGTGCTGCGGGGGCGGAGTGCTGCATGCAAATTCGGCACGCCAATGCTCATTGGCCGGTTAGTACACATTCGAAGGTGATAGGGCTCTCGTGTGATATCCCAATTCGTCAGTTCATATTCTGACGTACGCCGAACGTGACCGACTAAAAGGGAACTTCCCTTTAGTTATCTGAACTTAAATTTGATAGTCATGAAAACTTGTCTTTAGTTTTCTGAACTTAAATGTTCTAGTCATAAAAACTTAACTTTAGTTGGTTGCAAAGCTGCTTTAAACAGTATTACTTGCATTACTATATTCATTTGTAAATTACATTTGATGTAGAGTAAAATTATGGCATTAAAATCACAACACATATCAATACACAATTACATTTATTGCAAAAACAAACACCTAAAATAACAAACACAATCTAAGTTACATTAAACCAAGCTTTATAATGGGAGTGAATAGTAGCCTACCTGAGATTTTAAAACTCCAAAAAGTGCATCCATCCAGTGACGCCTCCAGGAAATTTTGAATGGGGTGGCGAGAGGGGAAGAATAAAAATCCTAGGGTGGCACACTAAAACATACACAGAAAAAATGGTAACCTGCATTAATTTCAATATCTATTTCTTCTTTATCTAACACACAAAAATAATTTC
This sequence comes from Rhinogobio ventralis, assembly GCA_039654625.1. Classification (NCBI taxonomy): domain Eukaryota; kingdom Metazoa; phylum Chordata; class Actinopteri; order Cypriniformes; family Gobionidae; genus Rhinogobio; species Rhinogobio ventralis. The sequence continues at coordinate 18,687,191 of CM077198.1, forward strand.
TTTAAATTAAGCTATATTTTTTCAGTTTCTTTTATGTCATTTGTTAGTTTGATATGCATATTAAATTACATTTTTGAATTACATTCAAGAAACTACTTCATTTAGATGTTCTTGCACATAAAGCACATTGTTGAACTGTACAAAAATACAGTTTCCTGCGGTTATAATTCCTCTGTAAATACATTATACGAGTGAAAATAAATGAAGATTAAATAATGAAGAAAGCATTACATAAAAATAATTAATATGAAATCTCATGCAAATATTAATGCTAATGCTCCTCTCTAGAGTTAGCATATTTTATTCCAGTTAACAAACGAGTTATGGTCATTTAATTACAACTGATGTTAATTTAATGTTACCATTGTTAACATATTACATATTTACATATATTGTTACCATTGTTAATATTCCTGTTTTAAAACACTGCTTGAGCGATTACATGAGTAATTTGTACTGTAATTTGTACAGTAAAAGTAGCAAAGCGCAAAGCTTATTGTGATTGTTGAATGTCAGGCGCATTTTGTTTCACGCATCAACTGAAAACCTATTTGAAGTGTGGGGTGGCATTTTTAATATTTCATTAGATACTAGTGCCTATTTATCCATCATCATGGATTCAACCATCCATTATAAAAGTAATCCACACGGCTCTGGGGGGTTAATAAAGTGAAGCGATTTTTGTAAGAAAGATATCCATATTTAAAACTTTATAAAGTAGGCCTAAATATCTAGCTTTCGCCAGACCACCTTTCGCATTCAATTTACACAGAAACATTGCGTCATACGTTATTGCGTCAGTTATGCTTTTTCCATAAGTTGAAATACGGAAGGCGGTCTGGCGGAAGCTAGATATTTTACTTTATAGCGTGTTAAATATGGATATTTTTCTTACACAAACGCATCGCTTCAGAAGCCATTTATTAACCCCCCGGAGCCGTGTGGATTACTTTTATAATGGATGGATGCACTTTTTTGGGCTTCAAATTTTGGACTCCCAATCACTGCCATTATAAAAATTGGATTAGCCAGGACTCCGATTGTATTCGTCTGAAAGAAAAATTTTATATTCACCTAGGATTGCTTGAGGGTGAGTAAATCATGGGGTAATTTTCATTTTTGGGCAAACTATCCCCTTTAACAGAAATTAAAGCGAGGCTGTGAGGGACTGGGATCTCTTCAGACAGTGGGTATTGTTATTTAATGTGTGTTTGTATTGTTCTGCTGACACTTCAGTAGACAAAAAACTATGTGAGTGTCCTTCAAAATTCACATGACATGATTTTAGATAAAGTTTCATGAAATTTAGCTTTTTAAAATCAGTTTCTGACACAACAGTTTAGTAGCCAATACTTTATAAATTTTATACATTATACATTATACAAACTTTACAATTTACTTTAAAAATTAAATTAATTCTGAATCTGGTTAAAATCAGTAGTGCCAAGGGTTCATGAACTGCAACCAAACTGTCCTTTTTAGGCTCAGTCGTGATCAGGTTAGATATATTATATAAGATATAATTTTTATTTATATACTGTACACCATACCATAAACATGCTGAATTATTCACAAATATATATATATATATAATGTTATTTCCCCTCATTTGTCATTCCCCTCAACATGGTGTCAATACCATTGGCCCCTTTCTCATTAATACTGCTGATGTGTGAGCTATGGTTATTAATAATGATTTAAAAATGTGAGGGGCCTCAACATTTCTGGATCATGGATGGCCTACTAATTGCTGCAAAATAAATTAATCTTTTGATTGGGCATGGGCAACAAAAACCCTGCACAACGCCGTGATCTGCTAGAGCACGGTCTTCATGTGCTTTCGTTTGCGCTCGGTGTGAGACTGAGTAGGAGAAAAAGATACAGCCAAAGGCAAATGACAAGCCGAGGAAGATATTGATTGTTACATCTTCTTTTAACCCCGAGCATCCATGCTGCACAATATGCACAGATACAACACATACCTATTGAACATTTTTGTTTTGCTGCCTCTCAGTCTCCATTGCTGGCACAATCAGAGCCTGAAGTCATGTTGTGCTGTTTCACAAAAGACTGTTCAGAGATAGACAGTTCTGTATACAGTATTTTGTGAATATTTGCAAGAAGAGGTGTACACAGAGATGATGCATTCATATGGCTCACTGCTGGCTTGTTTTGACCAGCCCCTCATGCTTACTCATCCTGTAGAAAGCTATTCGACGATTTTGTTGACAAAAAGTATGACTCTGGAGCTAACTGAGATCTCCAGTGACCTCTAAGTGAGCACCTGAAAATCTAAAAAATGTAGAACATACACATGGCAAAAAGTATGTCAAGTCAAAGTGTATTAAAGTGCTGCACAAAACATAGGCTTTTTAAAGGGGTCATGAATTGAGAAATCAACTTTTCATTCAGCCTTTGATATATAAAAGTTCACTGTGATATAAGAATATCCTGTAAGTTTCAGAGCTGAAAACTTCCTTGTTAGTCAAAGAAAAGCTTTTATTGACACCAGGCCCAGCAAACGCTTGATCTCAGAATGTGCCAAGCTGTGACGTCAGAGGGTGGTGAAACACCGCCTTAGCACCTTAGCGCTTAGCACCTCTAGCACCCCCGTAGAACCGGGCCTGCATCCCGGTTGCCGTTTTTCCACACGCTTTCAAAACAATTCCTTACGTGTACTCATGGGGGAGCCGAAGCTCATTATAATATGCAAAGCTTATCCAATCATAGCAGTGGACGTTTACTTCCAAGTCTTCAGTGCGGCACGCCCATAAAAACCAAGCGTTTCCAGGAGAGAGGCTCAAAACCAGGGTAGAAAATAGCCTATTACTTATTCATTATGATGTTTTTGAATGTAAAAACCACGCAAACGTCATAAATCGACCTCAGACAACAGTATAATTTTTTTTTTTAAAAACAGTTCATGACCCCATTGAGTTGTCTAGCTATCACCAGACCAAGCTCAATCTTTTAAGATTGAACATTAGTCTGGGGAGTCTGCTATGTATTTTCTACTGCACAAGAGGCGTAATCAATGAGCATAATTCAAAAGACTCTGTACGCAATTGGATAGTCCTTCAACCAATCAGACCACAAGAGGCGTGATTAACGGGCATCGATCCATCGCTTCTTTATCCGTCATTGTGTTAAACCCGTCAATAGGATAAGCCGGTCTGTGATTGGTTCCCGCAAATGTGTAAGGATAAATTTCCAGCCTGAGCTGCAGGGCGAAATCAAATCGCTGGCAGATCAGGCTGGGTTTACCCCTTAAGACAATACACTATGTGAATGGTGTAAAAATGTTAAAGGGGTCATGAACTGGCTTTTTTTATTAATTTAAAAAAAAAAATATTCACTCACACACACACGCACGCACAAGCCTCACTGCAGAGTCAGAAAAAATCAGCATGATCAAAACTTCCGTGATTGTATTTTTCCTTCAAATTTTAATTCAAGAGTGAACAATGCAATCAAGAAAGGAATGTTATTTCACTATTTAAGATAGTGGCCAGTGATACGTTTTGGTAGCCCGTCTGGAAAACACATAGCCCCGGGACGTTGGGCTTTGTGAGCACTGGCCTATACATGTCCAAGTCTGATCACGAATTGCAGCACAATGAACCAACAACACCTCAAATAAAGGATTCTCCAGCCTGTGACAGCTTGCTAAGTTATGTTGAGTTAGACACGTACACATAATCAATAGATATCAAACGATCTGTAACAATGCAATACTATCACATATAAAAAAAACATTTTTAACTCACATAAGTGTGTTGCTTCATTCATTCATGTAATCTCATCCTGTCTGCAAATCCATTCTCTTGTTTACAAACGAATCCGTGGTGAAATGAAGGAACAAACGCGCAATGTCTTACCCTCGTGAGCTGGATCTTCATTAAAAATAAAGTTCATCCATGCATTCATAATATTGGAATCCGAATGAAGTTTATGCAGCATGTTTATTGCTTGGAAGTTCGATCCGGTTTATCTCCACGTAGGCCTATGTTATTTATCTATAACATGCCATGCACAAATCGGTGGGCGGGCTACAGAATCAGGCGTTCTTCTTCTTCGGTTAAGGCGGTGTTTCGCCACACTCTGACGTCACAACTTGGCACATTCTGAGCTTGAGCGTTTGCTGGGCCAGCTGTCAATAAAAGCTTTTCTTTGACTAACAAGGACGTTTTCAGCTCTAAAACTTACAGGATATTCTTATATCACGATTACATTTTATATATCAAAGGCTGGATGAAAAGTTGATTTCTCAATTCATGACCTCTTTAACAAAGTCATATCAACATATTTTCCCCAGTTTATTAATTACAGTATATTAAGACAATCGTTTTGTATTATAACTTTTCTTAAATGTTGTTTAAATATGCAAACGAGGCATTACTTAACTTTGCAGAAATTTCCAGAACAAAAATCTGAACATTGATAAAGCTATATTCAAAATTCTTGTTTAATTTGTTTGACATATCAGTGTTAAATATTTTTACTAAAAATCTTAATAATATAGATATGAGTGAAACTAGAAGGTTTGGTGTTTTAAGTGCTACTGATGTGGTGATTACTGGCTCAGTGCATGAGAAAAAAAAACATTTTGAGAAGACAGCCTTTAAAGATATGTATTGAAATTGAAATCTACAAACACAAAATTGAAAAAGTGTAATAAAATAAACTTTATTTAAAATATTTTGGATGTTTTCTTTTAACTAGCCTGAAAGAAGCAAAATAGCTTAAAATCAAAAAAGTGACCAGTGTCTGAAAAAACAATGGTTTAGCCTGTAGCGTCTTGCCTTACACAAATCCTCAAATAATAAAAAAGAAAAAATTATAATAAAATAATAAATAGTGAAAGTTTAATATCATATTGCAGATAAATCAAAATTAAAAAGAAAGCAAATTAAATGATAGACTATTATATATATATATATATATATATATAATAGTCTATCATTTAATTTGCTTTCTTTTTAATTTTTAATTTAATATATATATATATATATATATATATATATATATATATATATATATATATATATGAACTGATTTGTTCACATATGTAATTCATTTGCACTGCAAAGTAGCGGGAGGTGTGAAACATGAGTGTCCGTGCAGGATCAGACCCAGGAGATCCTCCCTGAAGCATTTCTGCATGGCCATAATAAGGCCTGGAGACATTATGCAAATACCAGCTAATGTGCCACACATCAGAGATGAGCACTGCTCTCTACCACCCTCCCCCAGATGCCATAGATGGCTGCAATGATGGGAAAAATGCAGAGCAAAATCAAATGCACGAAGCATGTGAACAATTCAGAGCTTCATGCAGAGAGCAAGAGAGTAAGACAGACAAAGCAATGACTCTGATGGAATTGCAAGGGCCATTCGGAAATGTTGGCTCTTTGTACACTTTTTTTTTTGCACATTACATTTAATTGCTTTTATTGCTGTTTCTATGGAAACGGCAGAACACTTTGAAGCCATTACAGATTTCCCCCCACCCCTGGGGAAACTGATGTCATGGCACTGAGGTTAATAAACTATAAATGCTGCATGTATATAAACATACAGATCTTTTGACTCAGAGAAGTAATAGAGATATGACAGAAAAAAAACGTATACGCTTGATAACAGGTGGATTACACAAACATACACAAAAATACATGGAATGCATCACCCGGGATGCTCATATGAACATGCTCACACAATGAGATTGCCAAGGGTTGAGCATATGGCCAATGGTTACAGAAGTAGGGATGGGAATCATAAATGATTCTGGTTTCTTTAACAGTTTTTTTAGTACTTTTAAGAAATTGAATGAATGAATGAGGCATTTATATAAACAGAAATGCAATTCCATTGCCAAATGATAAGTTACTGTTATCATTAGGCAATCATTTTGATGTTTTTGTCTCTTATGCTCACAAAGGCTGCATTTATTTGACCAAAAATACATTAAAAACAGTAATATTGTGAAACATTATATAATATTAATAAAATATGAAAATAAATGTTTTCTATTTTAACATACTGTATAATGTAAATTATTCCTGGCAATGCTGAATTTTCAGCAGCCTTTACTTCTGAAGTCTCCTAGCTCCACCACTCCCATCCAGTTCCCAGGCTCCGCCTCCTTTGCTGGTTCTGCCCAGTTCCTTTCCTCCTCCTCCTTTGCTGGCGACTTAAAGTCTGTCAAAAACTTGGAAGTGCTGGTCTAGTATATCACATGGAAAAGAACATTTGAAAAAAAAAAAAAAAGAATATCCATTGGTTGTGTTACATTTTGGGAAAGGATGTATGGTATGTATGTGTGAGCAAGGCAGAAGCCACTCAGGCTACTCAGGCTTTGTTTGACATCAAAGATCTTTGAGAAGTGATTTTTCACAAAGAGAGTAATCTACAACGGCAGCTCCACCTTGGTCCTGGAATTTGCCGGCTCTACCTTTGCTCTCCGGTTCAGTGGCGTCACTCTGGTTTCTCCAACCCTCTGGCTCCGCTTTGGTCTTCCATCACCCCAGCTCCATCAAGGCATCCCACTCCACATGGTCTCTTCCCTGCCTAAACATTACAATGTTTTTCTTGAGCCATTAGAAGAGCCAGAACATTAGAGTTAAAAGCCAAATATCTGGAGATGCTAAATCACCACCTCCTCTTTAATTCTCTAATTCCGTCAATATTTTGTGTAATCCACAACAGCGAAAATGGAGTTGAAGCAGATGGGTTGATTCTCAGGCGTCTCAGGGCTGCTCACTGGCACACTAGGAGAACACTCCACTCTTATTGCTTTCCCTCTTTCTCACCAGAAGCGTTTTATTGTTATTGCCTAGAATCTTGGCATCCTTTGATTCACCTCTCAGTCGTTTGAAAGGCTGAGGAAAAGAATAAAAGTGAAAGATAGCTGTTCAGGAGGACATATTGGATCGGATGTTGAGAGAAGAATGAGAAGAAATGGTAGCACCCACAGATGATGATGGCACAGTCAATCACAGATTCCCATGATAATGACGGAAGCAAGGTGATCGTTCTCTCAATTACCCCCTAAAGCCCAGAGCAATTCCATCTCCATCTTTTTTTTTTTTCTTTTCTTTTTTTTTTAGCTTGGTTGGATTAATAGAAGCATTACACAGCATCTGAAAGAACAATACTGTGGTAATGAGATCCTGAACCGCATACATTAAAACCGCCATATTCAGGCTCTATTAATTAATCAGTGGCTTGATTGAAGTGATGAAGAGATGATGGGGAAACACACCACCTGTGTAAAGTGAGATCTACACAGCAGAAGGTAACAACAGTTTTGTTTTTCCCCCACTGAATATAGGATAGATTAACCTGCAGTCAGAGACATTGGCAATCTGCAGGCAACCTCTAAAGATTCACACTGATGCATTATGCATGGCATGCTGAATCATTTGAGATATGACAGTGAGTAATGCGCTAGAGATTGTCTGATGGAACATGAACGCAGGCCATGCTTAAGATATGCTTTTTAATATCATTTCTTCCAGGTGTTTTTTTTTCTTTTCTAATGGCCTTGTGCTGTGATGATCAGTTGAAAGCCTGACTTTAGACAAATATCAGTAAAATGCTGATAAACTGTCATAACCGACTGTGCCGAGCACACATCAAATTGATGGATTCTGAAGAGAAATTATGCAAAATGATATAATTTCCTAACATTAAGGAAAGAATACAAGAAAATATGAAAATATGTTTTGTGATATTAGAATTCATTTGTTTCTATACTAAAATGAGCAGTTACGTGTAAATGATTGTTATTCTTGTCATGTTCTATGTTGAGGTCAGCATGTGGCTTTTAATGTCAATTCATGAGCACTGCAAACCCTAATGCTCAAAATAATGAATTGGTTTGAGTAGGGTAAACTTAAATTAAACAAATTAGTTCAATCAAAATAACTTTAATGAGTATTTAGAACTTTCTTTCTCTTTTGAGTTCACAAAACTGAAACATTTAGGTAATTTGTATTGTTTCATTGTTTTGAATTATATAAACTTCTTTCTTTTAATTTAGACAAACTTAAATATAACTGAAACTGGGCTGGGATTTCTATTTTTCTGCTTTGCCATGGCACTCTAAAGGGAGGGTAAATGCTAAAATTAAGTGTTATATAATGTGTTTTGTGCAAGATTAATATTAAGTTGGAGATTTAGTAGTATTTATGCTTTTCAATGCTAATTTAGAAGAGTTTCTACTATGTTGGTTTTTTTGGAGGGTTACCATCATGGTGATGAGTGGAGCATGAGCATGGTTTGAGAACAGATTTATGTATATATTTATGTTAAATGTTCTATATTGTCGGACTCATTCAGCAATTGCTATGCTATGCTAATGCTATCAAAGCATTGTGTTACCAATTAGCAAGTTTGCATTTACTGAATTAACTAGTTTCCACTACTAAAATATTTAAGTTGAGATTACATGATAATTTGAATCACTCCGCAAAAGTAGCAGTGCTTCACCTTCTGAGAATATAGTTCCCAGTATGTATACGGTTAGAAGATGGCTGTGTCTCATGTGACCTTGTTATTTGTATACGCTGTGACTATACACATCACAACATGTAAATAGGAAAATGTTGGCGTTATTTTGTCACGTATTGAGCAGTAGGCTTTGTGCTAAGCTAGGCTAGCGGTGGGTGCATCAGACAGAGTTATGGCACGCACAGAGAATGGTATGTATGGACTTATCTAACTCTGGGGGATACGGTGAATAAGCTAAAGTCCCAAAAAGTTGGCGTGTTCCTTTAAAGTATGATCAAAGCAGGTCGTATAGTAGATTATAGGCAACACAACACATCGAAACCTGAGCGCACCTGAGTTTTATGTCACTGAGAGCTGTCAACATGTTCACATATACTCACATGTTAGAGTGTAAAGCAGGGCAGTGCTCCCCACCTGACACATCTGCAGCAGTGATGCAGAGAGAGAAGGATGTGGTGTGACTACCACTATAACCTTTTTTTTTTTCATTTCAAGCACAGTTGAGCAGAAACCCCATTTAAAACACCATGACTCATAGGCTTCTATAATTTCACTTCACTTCAAAATGCACTCTGCTACCCCAAGCCTTGTATCAGCTACTTCTGCTTTTTAAAAGTGTTATATATTTAAAATAGCCACCAGAAGTTATAAATACTATAATTCTGGGCTGGCAAATTATGAAGCGTGACTTTTATGTTCTCATGGAGGATTGTAGACAGGTTTTGCATTCGGCTCCTGGTATGGACTGTGTGAGATTTCCAGAGGAAACGATTATTTAGTGAGGCGAACCCTTTAATTTTCTTTAAGAGTGTTTTGCCACTTTTATTAGGTAGTGCAGAGAGCGAGAGAAAAAAAATTGGATTGTGGCACATCACAGACCAGGTTTGAGCCCAAGTCACTTGTATGACCACCATTGCTCAATATGTCTGCGGCACCAAGCCTTTTATGTCTAGATGCAGACGGTGAGACATTTTCTCCACCTCGGTAAGTTCTGTCTATATCAGCACTCAGTCAGTCGATGAGTTGCAGACTCTGATAAGACCCTGTTTAAATTTCCCATAGAGCGGCTGCAGCTCGGCAGCCAGAAGCTCAATGCCTTATCAAGGTCAGGAGTGTGTGGGGCAACACTTACAAGCTTTCATCAGTGTTTTATCACACACACGGCAGCTGAAAACAGCACATATGTTGACTCACTTTCAAATACACTCACTGCTGCAGAGCTCCTTGGTTTGTTTCAAAAGCAATTACTGAAGCACTCCTGCAATTTATTCACTTGCCCCTGGATTCCATTCTATTTGTAAAAAAAAAAATAATTGAGAAAATCAAGGCATCATGATGCATTGAGATTTTTGAGTCTTCTCAAATACTACTTTGTCTAGCCAATTTGGATTGAATCATTCACTAAATGCAAAATGCAACATTCAGCCAATATATACAGGGAAGCTAAAGAGTTCTTTTTCAACAAATTACTAATTAGCAAATGAAAGATAAATCTATTAGCCATGACTTTTTTTGTCTCTGTTTCTCCCTCTTTCTTGCTGTTCTTGCTTCTGCACACACCTGTTTTAATGTACACTTCATTTATGTATGTGTGTGTTTCTTGGAAAGCAGCCTAAAAAGGGTCCCGCTTTCTTTGTCTAGGAGAAAGGTCCTGATAGGCTGCTCTGGGATAAGCAGTGTTTTCAGCTGGAAAGTGGACATATAGAGACTTGTATCACATTCAATATGATGTAATGTATATTCTCATTGGACGGTTGCTACACCCCCCTGGACCCTGTATAAATACTGATGTACGAAAGTAAAGTTGAAGAACTTTTGTGAACTCATGTTCATGATTTTCTTTCCATGAGCTCATGTCATTCATGAGTTAATTGAAGGGCTGGAATGGTATATATATAACGGATGTAGGCCAGTAAGAGCTAGTTGTGTAGACCTCACGCCCCTGGCCTCAAGAGGTGCCCTAGCAACTGACGCTAGCTACTGTGGTCTTTAGTGCGAGGTCCACACAGAACAGGGCGAGTAGGACCTGAGGGGTTACATTGGTGCTGTTGACCCGGGTGGGAGTGAGATTTAGGGGGGTGAGTGTAATGGACGTAGGCCAGTAAGAGCTGTGCGTGTAAACCTCACACCCCTCAAGAGGCGCTAGCGGCTGACACTGGAGACTGCGGTCTTTGGCGTCCTAGTTAGTATATACACTCACCTAAAGGATTATTAGGAACACCTGTTCAATTTCTCATTAATGCAATTATCTAATCAACCAATCACATGGCAGTTGCTTCAATGCATTTAGGGGTGTGGTCCTGGTCAAGACAATCTCCTGAACTCCGAACTGAATGTCAGAATGGGAAAGAAAGGTGATTTAAGCAATTTTGAGCGTGGCATGGTTGTTGGTGCCAGACGGGCCGGTCTGAGTATTTCACAATCTGCTCAGTTACTGGGATTTTCACGCACAACCATTTCTAGAGTTTACAAAGAATGGTGTGAAAAGGGAAAAACATCCAGTATGCGGCAGTCCTGTGGGCGAAAATGCCTTGTTGATGCTAGAGGTCAGAGGAGAATGGGCCGACTGATTCAAGCTGATAGAAGAGCAACTTTGACTGAAATAACCACTCGTTACAACCGAGGTATGCAGCAAAGCATTTGTGAAGCCACAACACGCACAACCTTGAGGCGGATGGGCTACAACAGCAGAAGACCCCACCGGGTACCACTCATCTCCACTACAAATAGGAAAAAGAGGCTACAATTTGCACAAGCTCCTTAAAATTGGACAGTTGAAGACTGGAAAAATGTTGCCTGGTCTGATGAGTCTCGATTTCTGTTGAGACATTCAGATGGTAGAGTCAGAATTTGGCGTAAACAGAATGAGAACATGGATCCATCATGCCTTGTTACCACTGTGCAGGCTGGTGGTGGTGGTGTAATGGTGTGGGGGATGTTTTCTTGGCACACTTTAGGCCCCTTAGTGCCAATTGGGCATCGTTTAAATGCCACGGCCTACCTGAGCATTGTTTCTGACCATGTCCATCCCTTTATGACCACCATGTACCCATCCTCTGATGGCTACTTCCAGCAGGATAATGCACCATGTCACAAAGCTCGAATCATTTCAAATTGGTTTCTTGAACATAACAATGAGTTCACTGTACTAAAATGGCCCCCACAGTCACCAGATCTCAACCCAATAGAGCATCTTTGGGATGTGGTGGAACGGGAGCTTCGTGCCCTGGATGTGCATCCCACAAATCTCCATCAACTGCAAGATGCTATCCTATCAATATGGGCCAACATTTCTAAAGAATGCTTTCAGCACCTTGTTGAATCAATGCCACGTAGAATTAAGGCAGTTCTGAAGGCGAAAGGGGGTCAAACACAGTATTAGTATGGTGTTCCTAATAATCTTTTAGGTGAGTGTATATATATATAATTATAATAAAAAAATTTTTTGCATAGATGTTGTCCTACATGTGTAAATATAGGTTAAATACACTACTGGCCAAAAGTTTGACATTTTTTTCTACATTCAATTTCTAAGCCTTTTTTAAGATTTACAAATTTCAATTGTGCAGTAAAATTGAATTTAATAATCCTTACATATTATTCATATTATGAATTAAGAATTTTAAATGAGTAAAAATGAATGGAACAAGGGAATGGACCATTTAGTTTATGTGATTCGTATTCATAAATGTAAACATATTTTGACATTTTTGAATACGAATCACATAAACTGAAATGCTTGTTTTGTTTTTTGTTTTTTGTTTTTTTTAAGCTTGTTTTGTTTTTTGTTTTTTTTACTCATTTAAAATTCTTAATTTGTAATATGAATAATATGTGAGGATTATTCAATTCAGTTTGATGAAATTTTACTACACAACTGAAATTTGTAATTTTCTAAACATTTTAAAATGTTATTTATTCAGCATCATTACTTGTCATCATTCATTTTCAACATCATTACAGTCTTCAGTGTCACATGATCCTTCAGAAATCATTCTAATATGCTGATTATTTTTCTTAATTATTCTAAACTCAAATAAGTTCATGTTGATTAACAAACTCATGTAAATTATTTGAAGCATTTGTATTCTATGCAACAGTCTTATTCTGTTGGATCTGGTTCGTTACACATGAGGGGTTTAATCTGTGCTCTGTCCAAGCATGGCTAGAGTTTGCCCAGAACAGAACAGAACCACACCACCAACACCAATAGGACTGCTACAAATTCTCATTATTGTAAAACATTTATATGTGGCAAAAAGTGGTCCTGACTGAAATAGAATAAATTATAAAGGAAAATGGAAAAAATAGCATTAAACAAAACAGTTTGTCTATGTCACACATACCCATTGTACTATATTGCGCAGATCTCCCACATGAATTTCAGAGTGACTATAGGGTTTTAGAGACTGTAGACTGTAATTCATGCTATGATAAAAAACGTTGTCCTGAGTGGCTAGTTTACAGTAAGTTGCTGTATTGCCAAGCGTCGACAGCTGTCAGGACAGCACTGTGTAAATCAAATGGGCTGCTGATGACGAGGCTTTAAAAGCTCCAATAAATCAGGCCGATGTGTGACGGCTCGTCTGGCCCTGTGCTGCCACGAGGGGGAAAGGTAATGGATGTGTCTCCCCTGGAAGGCCTAAACCTCAACGTCTCCACAGCCTGAAGCTTTAATCACAGATGCACACAAGCTAGATAATATAAAAATGAAAGGTCTTAAGGATATACACTAGCATTATATATTTATCTACACCATTATCTCAGGTTGTAAAATGAAAGTCAATAAGATCTAGTTGAAATACATAACCAAATGAAAAAAAAACAAACAAAAAAAACAACAACAACAACTCTGCTGTAAAGTGTGTTCATTTGTTCTTGAATTTGTCTGATGAAGATGACTAATAGTTTTTCCTCTCTGGCTCTGAAGCTCACTGCTTCTCTGTCTTGGGTGCCAGTTATAGTAATTGCCATGTTGGCAGGGCTTGCGTGGCAGCTTTCGCTGTGTTATGATTAACCAAATGTTTAGACTGTTGACCCAGCACAGTAATGCAGTAATGAGCAGAGGCCAGTGATGATTTGGGATGTTTCTTTTAATTAGACTCTAAATTGCCTTTTATGATGCTGTACTGATTATGCTGCTGTCCCCCAAGCAGCTAAACGCTCCGTTCTCAATGCTGCTGAGGTGATAAAGATGAGATATTTTTCAGCAGATTTGTTCTGATATAAAATGCTGCAAATCATCAACTCTCCATGAAAATCTGTCTGGCCTATAACCTTCAAGTTTTATTTTTTCCCCCACAACTTTCAAATGTGAAAATTGTTTTTAATTCTATTGTGAATGGTGCACATCTCTGTCGTATGTGTATGGGAAGCAGATTGTGGAGCTCTGGCTTCTTAATTGTTGGTTAGAGACAAATTGAAAACCACACAATCCAGCACAAGCTTTCTTTTTCACAGATATCTTAAACTCACGGAGGCCAAATAAATTATCAATTAGCCTAGCGTTACAGTCCTCCATCACTCTGTGGAGTGTAAACGAGTCTCAGACACAAAGGTGTGCAGTGTTTAAAGGCCCATGCTCTGTAGTTTGATGGATTCTGAAGGGTTCACAGGTTCAGTGGAATGGGCCTTATCGCAGCCTGCCAGCTGGACCAGAAAAAAATGACTCAATTTAATATCCATCTCAGCTGCGTGATAATAGGTTCTCTCCTGTCACCGTCCCCCACTCATTAACCCTTTGCAGTCTTTGTCTTTTGAGAGAGTCTGAGTTCTTTATATTCCTAGCAGGCATCAGTCTCCTCCCATCACACCTATTTCCATTCATCTGCTGGCAGCAGAAGAGAACATTGTTTTTGCGGTGGGAGAGAAAGAAGCGGGGAAAGCATTTGGCACACTTTGTTTTTGTTGTTCTCCTACTGTGGAACAAATAAGCTAATGTTCTCATGGTGTTAGAGGAAGTCTCTTTTTTCATATCTTGCTCAGGAACATATTTTTAACCGCACAGTAAAAGTTTGTGATTATCTTGTGGGTTTATTATATTTTAAATTGTTAACTTTTGGTTTTATGTTTCTGCTCATACCTTAGTTATCAATCCTTTCAGAGGTTTTACACTGTATATTTGTAAACCGTGGGTTAACATTCTTATCTGCATTAGTGGCAAGGCCAAAAATCTCCAAGTGTGTGTACCTTGGTGAAATAGGGTGGACCTCTATTTTTTGTCTAATATATATATACGACAGGACGTCGCCTGGTAACATTTCTAAAACGCTCCGAGACAGTCATGATGTGGAGTTCTTAAAAGGGTTTGGAGGACCTTCACGGAACATTCAGTATGTTCTCAGATCATTTAGGGGACCATATTTTATTTGGAAATTTGATGTTCCCAGAACATTCTCAGAACGTCCCCGCTAGTGTCAAGGACGTTGCCTGGTAACGTTCCTAGAACGTTCCGAGACGGTCATGATGTGGAGTTCTGTAAAGGGTTATTTGGCGGACTTTCAGGGAACATTCAGGACGTTCTGGGAATGTTTAGGGGACCATTACTATAGGACGTTCTCTCTACACTACATTCCCAAAATGTTTGCAGGACATTTAGGGGACCAACCTAGAATGTTATTTTGTGGTCCTATTTAGGTCCTTCCATCACGTTTACTGAATGTTTTCAGAACATGTTTGTGTGAATCTATGTAAATAGGACCAAAAAATAACATTCTAAGTTGGTCCCCTAAAGGTCCTGCAAACGTTATGGGAATGTAGTGTAGAGACCACTGCACTGAAAAAGATATGTTGCAGCGCACTCCCAAATTAAACATCCCTATCTGACTAACAGGGAACCGTATGAGAACATTCTGTTAACGTCCCAAATATTCTCATTGTAATGCTGCTATGTGACCATAGAATAACCAAAATGGAACATCCCCCTAAAGTCATATCAACGTTATTATATGACCAACAGAGGACCATTTGGAAATGTTCTGTTAAAGTCCCAAATGTCCTCTTTGTAATGTTCTTATGTGACCATAGAATAACCGATATGGAACGCCCCCCTAAAGTCATATCGGGAACGTTATTATTTGACCAACATAGGACCATGTGGGAACGTTCTGTTAAACATCTCAAAAGTCCTCTTTGTAACGTTGCTCTATGACCACAGAATAACCAAAATGGAACGTCCCCCTAAAGTCATAACAGGAACTATATTATATGACCAACAGAGGACCATGTGGGAACATTCTAATAAAGTCCCAAATGTCCTTTTGTAACGTTGCTGTGTGACCATAGAATAACCTAAATGGCACGTCCCTTAAAGTCATAACAGGAACGTTATTATATGACCAACAGAGGACCATGTGGGAACGTTCTATTAAAGTCTCAAATGTCCTTTTGTAACGTTGCTGTGTGACCATAGAATAACCTAAATGGAACGTCCCCCTAAAGTCATATCAGGAACGTTACTATATGACCAACGGAGGACAATGCGGGAACGTTCTATTAAAGTCTCAAATGTCCTTTTGTAACATTGCTGTGTGACCATAGAATAACCAAAATGGAACGTCCCCCTAAAGTCATATCAGGAACGTTATTATATGACCAACGGAGGACCATGTAGGAACGTTCTATTAAAGTCTCAAATGTCCTTTTGTAACGTTGCTGTGTGACCACAGAATAACCAAAATGTAACGTCCCCCTAAATCATATCGGGAACGTTATTATATTAACAACAGAGGACCATGTGGGAACATTCTATTAAAGTCCCAAATGTCCTTTTGTAACGTTGCTGTGTGACCATAGAATAACCTAATTGGACGTCCCCCTAAAGTCATATCAGGAACGTTATTATATGACCAACAGAGGACCATGTGGGAACATTCTATTAAAGTCCCAAATGTCCTTTTGTAACGTTGCTGTGTGACCATAGAATAACCTAAATGGAACATCCCCCTAAAGTCATACCAGGAACATTAATATCTGACCAACAGAAGACCATGTGGGAACGTTCTATTAAAGTCTCAAATGTCCTTTTATAACGTTGCTGTGTGACCATAGAATAACCTAAATGGAACGTCCCCCTAAAGTCATATCAGGAACGTTATTATATGACCAACGGAGGACCATGTAGGAACGTTCTATTAAAGTCTCAAATGTCCTTTTGTAACGTTGCTGTGTGACCATAGAATAACCAAAATGGAACGTCCCCCTAAATCATATCGGGAACGTTATTATATTAAGAACAGAGGACCATGTGGGAACATTCTATTAAAGTCCCAAATGTCCTTTTGTAACGTTGCTGTGTGACCATAGAATAACCTAATTGGACGTCCCCCTAAAGTCATATCAGGAACGTTATTATATGACCAACAGAGGACCATGTGGGAACGTTCTATTAAAGTCTCAAATGTCCTTTTGTGACGTTGCTGTGTGACCATAGAATAACCTAAATGGAACATCCCCCTAAAGTCATATCAGGAACGTTACTATATGACCAACGGAGGACCATGTGGGAACGTTCTATTAAAGTCTCAAATGTCCTTTTGTAACATTGCAGTGTGACCATAGAATAACCAAAATGGAACGTCCCCCTAAAGTCATATCGGGAACGTTATTATATGAACAACAGAGGACCATGTGGGAACATTCTATTAAAGTCCCAAATGTCCTTTTGTAACGTTGCTGTGTGACCATAGAATAACCTAAATGGAACATCCCCCTAAAGTCATATCAGGAACATTAATATATGACCAACGGAGGACCATGTGGGAACGTTCTATTAAAGTCTCAAATGTCCTTTTGTGACGTTGCTGTGTGACCATAGAATAACCAAAATGGAACGTCCCCCTAAAGTCATATCGGTCAATAATTTACAGACAAATCAGAGACTTTTTGACCAGGAAACTGTTCCTGCTGTTTCCATTATTGATGTTTAATAAACTAAAAGGCCATTCTAACCTAAATTCGAGGTCATAATTAAAATGGAGTCAGATAAAGATAAATTAGACTTAAATCCCTTTGCCCCGCTGAAAAGACAGAACGCGCAAGAAACCTTCAACCACCAATCGTATGCCTCCATTGGGACGATTGGGCGGGCTTACAATTTGGTGACCCGCCTCCGTGATGTTGCAACTCGGATGAGCAACGTCTTTTCAGCAGAGTATTTGGATTTTAAAATCAACAAAAGGTTAGATCTTCTCTTCCTTCAGCTGTGATGGTAAGTCATATTTTTTTTGCCTTTTTAGAAATGTTGAGGGAAATACAGACACATCCCAAATAGACACATTGATAGAATCGGTCGTAAAACCCAACGTTAGACCGGAACCGTAAATCCGCTGGGGTTTAAGAATTTAAATACAACCACATATCAGGGACATAATAGCAACAGCGCAGATCAGGAATGAAAACCTTTGTTATGGATTTTAAATACCTCCTTGTCTGCCTACGCAACAAGAGATGAAACCTAAATTGGAATAACATCTTCCAAATTATTTTCTTGGGACTCGATGAAGAGTTGTAGATTGCAGCCTAAAGTTTTGAAATCAGCTAAGTGCTTTCTCCATTGTTGTATCGGCTTTGTTACAACAAACTAGCAACACGCGATGATAATGAGAAAACACAGAATGAAAAATCTAAGTTTGTAAACAATTGGAAAACATTTGTGATTTTATAAACAGCCACGTCGATGCATTTGTTTATGAAAAGCAAAGTTGGGAAAAACAGGGTGATGCGATGCAACAGGTAAAAGTTAAGAAAACCTTTTTCAGAATTAGCTACACCTCAGCTATTACTGCTACAAAGCAAAATTACTCTTGACTAGAAATAATTAAGAGGTGGTAAGATTCAAATCTAAAACTAAGATACAGAATGATAGTAATGTTGTTACTATATTTTTTGCTGTTAAGAAAAGGCATGATTGAATGTTTCTGAGTGGCTCACGGAGCCCATGGGTGTACGCCCACTCGGAGAACACAGATTTTCTCTCCCTGATCCATGGGAGCGGTTAGCCAAGTAGCACAAACTGAATCTATCATATCTTGTAAATCAGCTAAAATGGCCACCTTGCCTTCATATAGTCTTTAAAGGCACTAAATGGAAGATAGACATTTGAAAATCTGAGAAACAGTGAATGTGCATTGCATCAGCCCTGAGACAAACAAAACCCTTTTCATATTCAAATGTATTGACATGAGAATGCAATCTGTGACTTCTTAACTCTCAAAAGGAAAATTCGAGCAGGGATTTGACTATGCACTCAGTATGTGCTGCTAGTTCATTGGATGTTAACAACAACAGAGTCGCTCATTGGCCTTAAGCCTGACCATTGTTGCACACACAATGTACATGCCAGTGCAGCGGTGACTGCAGGGAAAAATCAAAAGAATTCTCTTTGATACACTTTGATAAATATGTTGTTACGTTTGATTTTGTTCTGATTTACTCTGAAATTATTGTTTTTAGTGCATTATGATGAATCCTTTGTTACCGCAAATCTGCGACCAGGGTGAAGTACATACTAGATCTCGGATAGTCTAGATTTCTGACTAAACTGCTCAACTTTAACTAAGTTGTTATGCAGTCGCACTATAGGGGGCCAGATAAAATACTATTGAGATAATACAGCATTATTTTATGGTACTGGCCATAACCTCTGGTTACTGTTTCAGCTTTAACTAAGTTGTTATATAGGCGACTGTAGGGGGCTACATGGGTACTTTTTAGCAATAGCAAACATGGGTGGCATTGTTAAATCGCTTTAGCCATAACCCCTGGTTAATGATCGGACTGGCGAGTTTGTGATCGTGGGCCCGCATTAAGGGCCGGTGCGAGGACCCTGTGCGACTCTGACAACTGAATGCATGATATTTCAATAAAAGTAAAGAGTTAAATAGAATAATCAAACGTTTATTCATATTTATGAATGATTAAATATCTTTGGAAACCTTTTCATTAATGGAGTCAGATGAAATAACGAAGTAATACATATAAAGAAATGTATTTAATTTAATCTTGTTGCGTTGCGTAAAAGGAAAGACGGTAACACGCAGATAACCCTTCACCTGTGCCATTGGCAAGGGTGGGTCGCCTACAATTCGATTTCATTGGTCCACTACCCAGTGCCAAAAGGGGAGGAGGTTTTGCATTTATTTTTTGCCTTGAAACATGACCAGAAGTGTGGCACAGATAATAGCGGACCAATTCATCCTTCACTGGGGCACACCATGTAAAATTGAATCTGATCAGGGAAGTAAATTTACAAGGAGGGTGTAAAATGCTAAACATCAGGCAGAAGTACCACAGTTTTTACAGGTCACAGAGATCTACACTAATCAAATGTGTGAACGACACCGTAAAACAGCAAATGCTAAGCAGGCAACACCGAAACAGGTGAACTAATTTCTGCCCACAGATCTGACTGTAATGAGAGCAACTGGAAGTAAAGCCATGGTCACCAACCCATTGGAATTCATGACAGTATGAGTGATAAAAGCTCTGATTATTCCAGAAAAATTCCCCAGCAGTCTGTGAAGGCTCAACTGCAAGAGCAGGTGTCACACACTGTACTGAAACAACAGAAGCAATTCAGATATGGCCGATGAAACTCAGCTTCATGTGACATCTGGGATGAAAATTGCAATAGACATAATGGTGCAATTAAAATAAGTCCACGTCTGAATGTGAAGCTGTTGATATGTCAGAATTAACTGTGGTTCTCTCTGCATTTGTTTCTGTCTCAGGTTGACCACTGCAATTCCTTGGAGGACGGACGCCGGGAAGGTGTTTGACTCCACCTGCATCAGAGCCAGGATAGCGGAATTGTTAGAACATAACCTGAAATGTGGGAGATGGGTGCGAAGACACTTGATGGGGCCATTCACACCCCACAGTATGTCTACATGGCCTCCCAGTGTAGCACTGGGACTAAATTATGCAACACAGATTGTTATAGATTAGATTCCACTCATCTCCTAGGCATGAACACTGAACACACACTACACTCTCACTTCATCACGACCTGGTATAGATCCAGACTATCCAGGCTGAACACTACACGTCATAGAAGACAAAGATGGCTTAGATTCCAAAAGTGTTACCTCACTAAATATCTATTGTCCATCTACACATGAACATAGCTTCACACACATAAGGACAGTAAAGTTAACCCCATGAGGACAGTCTAACGAAGACACACATAGCATACGCTATTTAGAACTGTCTACCAACACATGGGAAAACACTGTATTACACATATGCATGGCTAGTCACAAATTGATGATGCAAATTCTCAAGCAGAGACAGACCTGCTATTAAAATTCAAAGTGTCTAAACTTTCTGGTTATTGGGGTGGTTGGCAAACCAGAGGGCCCCTGGTTTCTCAACACATCGCTAATATCAGAAACATTATCAAGAACAGATACATCTGAAGTGTGAGCACTTCAATCAAATTACAACATTTAAAATTTGATCATACCATCGACTGTGACTTAGCCAGCATGCAGCATAACACACACATAACATACACACACACACACACACACACACACCAAACTGATTGCAAGGAATGCACAATTTCCATTCTTGTATGACTTAACATGGCTTAACATTTAAGTCACTTCTTAGAAATCTTAGATCTGCATAGGTGACTTGCATTAGAAGATTCCTGAACACACACAGTGGTTATTATTTATATACCTTGATAATTGTGATTGAACATTATTAATATTTTTACGATGATATGTTTATTGATGCATGCCATCTATTTAAATATATAAGTTGCACTGGCTTTTTGCTACATTTCCTTGAGTAATTCAGACCAAGAATACTTAAATTCCACTACCACTCCATCACAGTGATAGTGAAGAATTGGACGCTTAAATGAGACCACCCTACCATTCATGACCTTGAAAAACACTTGAGACCAGAAGTACCAATCGCACTTGCTGACATGAACCCACTTTATGTTTTTGTTTTCTTGCATTGTGTGTTCTTATGCATTTCTCTACGGATTCAAGTTCATCAGTGTTCAGTCAATAAGTGGCCATTAAGATGCTTTTCAGGTGTCTCAAACCAAACAGTGTGTAACGATGGAGAAGCCTTCCACCTATTGAAGTCTGCCCAGATAACCGCACCATTGGAGGTGAGAGGATTGGAAAAGGAGGGTCAGATTATCATCGGGAAGGTGCTACAGAAGCAGAAGTTTCTCCATGAAGGAGTGACACGTTAACTGAACAAGTCACAAGGTCTGAGACTGACTCTAAGAACGGTGCCCACATGCTGTGCTGAACCACAGGTAGAACACCTGAACACATTCATCCACCTGCTGAACTCAAGCTACACACACCTGGTGAGACTGGGTGTTCTGCAGATGAACACAGAGCACTCCAAAGATCTCTACAGCTGCTAACTTTACAAAGACAATTTCTGAGCTACATCTCAAGGACTACAAACCAACGTCTAACTGTGACCCCATGGGACCCACCAGAGTTTGACCCAAGGGATCAAGAGGTGGACTGTAAGATTGGAAAAAGCTTGCATATGCCAGAATGTCTCTGAGAAAATAAAGGACATTAGCATCTGAACCCACTCATGCATTTAGCATCCCCATCCGAGACGACGTCACACTGAGTGAATCATCTACGAATGACTTCAAATTTACATGCCTCTCCTTTCACCTGCATCTACCCCATCTCTCCTCCAGAATTCACCCAAAATCTATATGGTCTAAAGTGAACAAATACTATACAGAATTATACATGTTTGATATTATTTGAAATGTCTCAGTGCGACTGGTACAAAGGTCTCCTCCCCACAGAAGTAAACCAAAAAGTAATAAAGGTTTTTAGAGTTTAGAGATACTTTGCTTATTACGTTGGGTGTGGCTTTAGCCATTTGGTCTTTTGTCAATACAGGTCTATGGGACAGTGATTAAATGTAAATTCCCATTGTTAACACGTTTCCATTTGAAAAAGGTTTCTGTCTTGGTCTGGTATTTAAGGAGATGTTGCAAAGAGGTCGGGGCTCGAACCTTTACATCGGTCAGCCTGTAACGCTGAGTGTCTCTTAGATGCTCAGCATTATGTAATTTTCAGAAGTCAGGTATCCATTTTATTCTATACTTCAGAGCATTTGATGTTATGTATGGATTATCTTTGAATTGATTATGTAATTGGCATGATACATTTACCTGACTAATAATAAATTGTTACACTGATTTATTCTGACTTACTCTGGAATTATTAACTATCTCTAGTAGATTATAAACGGGTATAATTTCAACAAAGGGTTAAACTGAATACTTAAATGTGTAAACTATTAAATATAAATGACCAAATAGCCGATTGGCATTCTAACCTAAATTCGAGGTCTTAATTAAAATGGAGTCAGATAAAGATAAATTAGACTTAAATCCCTTTGCTCCACTGAAAAGACCGAACGCGCAAGAAACCTTCAACCACCAATCGTATGCCTCTATTGGGACAATTGGGCGGGCTTACAGCATGTGCAAATTTTTGGGACTATACAAAGCTCATGAATACTGAATGAGGTAATCACTGTGTAGTTTTATTTTATAAAGTCATTGCAACAACTAATACAGTGACAGAATTATATCACACTGTATACGAAACATTGCTTTATCCAGAGTTAAAAGTGACCTCAGCCCAGGGTTTATAAGGCCGATAACTCAGGGTTAAGTGCAAAAGCTGTTTTATAGATGTAGCCTACACAGTTTTAAAAGCATGCAGCTGCATTCATTTTATATGGAGCAGGTCAACTTGTGGCTTGTTTACAAACCTGAGCAGGCATATGAAATATAGGCTACTTGAAATTAATCTTAGTACTCATCAGACAGGATCTAATCTCAGTGCTATGGTGCAATCTTAAAATCAGAACAATACTAATGCAGTGAATAATTTGGGGAAAGATCAATGAGAACATCAATGGCTTTCTCCAAGTATTTGTCTATAGAGACCCCTGGACAGCACTTCTATTAATCATAGGCCATCTCCTGTCTGCTTTTTTCATATTCACAGTTTCTATTTAAACAAGTGATTAAAAATGATTAAAGTTTGCTTATACAATCGGAATAAATTTAGATGATATAACAGGTTATGAATGAATCAACAAAACCTTTCTCCAACTATTATATGACGCTGAGACTGTTTCAATAATGAT
Organism: Rhinogobio ventralis; assembly: GCA_039654625.1. Lineage (NCBI taxonomy): Eukaryota > Metazoa > Chordata > Actinopteri > Cypriniformes > Gobionidae > Rhinogobio > Rhinogobio ventralis. Next base: position 18,710,867 of record CM077198.1, read on the forward strand.
TGAATTATTTATTTGCAGTTTTGTGACTTTCTGAAAACAAAAACTGGAAGTGAGGTGATTAGTTATTAATCAAACACCTACATTGGGATTAAAGCTGGGTGTTTGAAACTTTTCAAAGAATTAGCAAATTGACACTTCCTTGTTTAATTTTCCATTATGATGTTGTTGCAAAACTCAAAAAATTATCTAAATTAGGTGTTATACAGCAGCAGTTAAAACCCACAACAATGTGATTTGCTTTGTTCTAGACAGATAAACAGAAAATTGATTAATTAACCTGATGTTCAGTTGACTCCAGTTTACAGGGGTCAGACTGCAGAAGGGTTTACTGGTTGCAGGCAAAACTACTCAACCCTCAACATTTCATGTTCAGCTCTGAATTTAATACCGAAAAGGGTTTTTTAGGTCTGGAGAAGTCCACCCTAACATTACCATCACTATTACTAAAAGCCTTCCATCATTTGACTGGGCTGACAGGTGTGGTAAGCCAGAGCCAGTACAATGGCTAATGTAATTTCATGCTCTGCGGCAAGCTCCATCAAATTCATACATGAATCCACCTTAGAGAGACAGACACAGAGCAGACAGACTGTAAAGCATTTACACATCGTATTACAGCATAGTTTCGGAACAGCATAATAGACTTGAACTTTTACATACCTCAATCCTATGTTTTTTTTCTGTTTTGCCATTTATGCTCTGTTTTTATTAAAAGCAATATAATATAATATTAACTACGCTGAAAGCATTTCATTTAAAAGGGATATTTGTATTTATACCATGGTCTGTCTGAGTACTCAATTCTGATTGGCTGGAAAAATAAAATCGTTTAATTGCGACCTGATTCAAAGCGAGAAGAATGCTAGATCTAACGAGCCATAACTGACGAAAATAACCGTCAATTTTACCCTTCCGGTCAAATATTGCGCTGCAAACATCAATAATAGTTGTCAATGCTGGCAAATAACCATGGTATAAGCGGGATAATCCACAGCTAGCTGTGCATTAAACGATTTGAATGGTGTGTGCACACCAAACGCGAATGTAATTATTTGTGCGAGTAGATTTCATCCAAAATCAATGCAAAAATGTGAACAGACCGGGCGACGCGAATGACGCAAAGTGGGCGACGTGTTTGCCGCGAACGTGTGATATTCGCGCACGACTGACGTGAAAAACAAGTTATCCTGCAAGTAAACTAGAGCGTGTAACGCGATGCGAATGTTCACTTCACTTTTGGTGTGCACACACCATAATGCACTTCACGGAGGCAACCACCCTTCTTTGCCTCCACGTCAAGCCATGGATTATCCCTTAAATATTTTTTATTGATAATAACAGCAGTAAATCATCAAATGGTGCAGAAGAGCAGTAGAAATAAAGGTGAGAGCAGTAAAAGTATTTTAGAGTAGCCTGAACTATATTATGCACAACCTACTTCCAGCCAAAAAGATCGGGAATTGTACCATACAAACTGTGTTTAACACTGATTTTGTTTGAGTTTGTGCTGGTAAGAGATTTGCATAATTGCTTTTGTGAAATGGATGCTAATTAAGCAAGTGCAAAAAAAAAAAACAGTGCTATCAACTGCCGCAATTCATTCTTAGTGAACTCCCTTCAGCGACTATCAACTCTACTGTTGTAAGGGAAATATTCTCTCTATCCTTAGTCTTACACAGTCTGGCTTTAAAAATGATGAGGGCACGTTCACTTTTTCTACTCGCAATGTGACTGTAAAACTGGATGGTTTATTTTAATGAGCTTTCCAAAGAGTAGGTTCAGTGGGCTCTAGAGTCTGCCAGAGAAGGTTTTATCATGAAATACCACAACAATAATACATTAAGACTCAGATTAACGCATTCCACTCTAGACATGATGTTCTGAGAGTGAGCAGCTCTTCAAATTCTTTCTGAGCTTACATGTGTAAAAGCCACGTGGTCTCTACAGGGCTGCGTTTAAGTCAAATTTTTTATGCCCTTTCCTCACTAACTTCCCTCCATCTCGTTCAGTCAAATGTACGTCATTGCTTACGTTACAGTAGTGCCCACTACTGGCGGAGCCCTTGAAATGTGTTTAAAAGGAACACCCTAAGCCTTTGATCATTTGGAATCTGCTATGGAGCTGATTTATTACTTTACAGTTTTTTCTGTTATGAATTTGTTTTACGTACCATTCTATAGGCCTGTATGTAAGTTTAGGCTGTTAAAAAATTAAATATAAACAAATATTAAGTATCAATATATTAATATACTTATATTAAATATTAAATAATACACAAAGAAAATTATAACAATACAATAAACTATAACTGTAAAAAAACCAAAAAAAACAGTGAGCTTAAGGTAGCTACAATTAGGGCTATTAAATGTGGTTAAATGTCAAAATAATACCAATATCATACTCTAGAGTTGTATAGGGTGGAGGTAAATTAAGTGCGGTCTGCTGTGATGTCACAATCATGGTGCATTGTGGTCTATGGATCTGCCTGAAGTGCATATCCGCGGGAACATATTTTAACAGGGGGGTGCTGGAGGGTGGGGCTTGATATTGCGGAGTGGTGCCATGATGGAGGATAACCATAATCATAATATTAAACAGCCCAAACAAATTAACATACAAATGAATGAGGGTAGAGTTATGTGAGAACGCTCAGAACTCATGATTAAATAAATGTTAAAAACACTACATATTTCACTACACGGTGACAGCACAAAAATCTGCATCTTACCTCATGATACTCAAATGTAATTTGCCGCTCAGGAGTTAGGGCCGGTTCACACAGGAAGCAAAAACTTAAGAAGCAGACAGTGGAATGGGGAAAAAACATAAGGTCTTGACTCTCGAGACATGTTTTTTTAGAAGTTGAACTTAATTTATCTTGAGCGGTGCTTTTTTAGAAGGAAAGAATATGTAGGAGGAAAGAATATGTAGCATTGTGCATCAGAGAGATTGATTGATCTTGATAAGTGCATATACAGAGAGCAGTGAAGCCATACATTGTGGAGAAATAAATGGGAGTCATTCTATGCCACTGGAGGAAAGGCATACATAAAAATATATATTGCAGGAGAGTGTCAAATCTATATAGACTGAATGAAGACATGTAGTGGACTAGTTTTTTGGACACAGGCCAATTTCATGACACGCTTTATCCTTCAGCCATCTGCCAGTCACTCCTCATTACTCCATGACAACCTGGCTTGCATGCAGCAAACATTTTTCTCAGAGATGGTCAACTTTTTATATCTGCGTGGAGGAGTGGGGTGTGATTGGGTGCAGACTGTTACATAATTCAATGTGCAGTTTGCTCTTTTGGCATGTGTACAACTATGTATTTATTGTGTGGTTGAGTTTCACAGTCAGACAAGCATGCATACTAATACAGGTGTCTATGTGAGTCGAGTCTTTATAGGGGAGACTACAAGTCTAATTTTAAAAGCTATAGCACTAACTATCAAATCCCTTTACTCAAATGAATATTTTTGTACAAGCACCTTAAGTCTTGGATACAAAAAAACAGTGCTGATTATTTCTGCCATAGAAATGTAACCAGTCCTACCCGACCCACTCTGAGCGAGATACGAACTGGGGTTTCCGGTATGGGAGGCGGGTGTGCTAACAAGGACTCTAGAGATCACAGCCACTAATCTCACAGCCACCAACACAGGCGTCAGCCAATCAGATCGCCTTTATGCAAATACCCTAGTGCAGATGCTAGCTAATTGCGTTCACTGCAACACCGGAAAATAGATGAACATCAAAATGGAGGAAAAGCTTATCATTGCGGTGGTTCTTTACGATCAGTCTTTATATACTTTATGTACCGGGACTCATACCGGAGCAACCAGGCCTGGAAGGAGGTGGCAGAGGCGGTTGGTGAATCTGGTGTGTATTGTCAAAAGTGTGTTGCGGTCTAAGCTGGAAATAATGTGATTGGCTGTTGTCACTATGACGGTCGGTCGCGTCAGCACCAAGCTTCAGGCACACCCACTGTCAAGCGACGACGCCCCGTGTAAATGCCGTGTTACTGGCCTACTTCTGTTATAGAAAGATCCTGAACATCCTGAAAAGTGAAGCCCAAACTTTTTGGTCGCCCCCTGGTGGCTGGCTGCAGTATAGGATATAAACCCTGCCCTCTCCCTGTAATCAAATGGGACACGAGCCAAACCCAAAAATCCAATTACACTTCACATATTCTCAAGTGATTTCCAATAAGTTCCCTTTCGAGGAAACTCAATGCTGCGTCATAGCGTTGATGCTTAGGGAACGCCCCCAGGCGTGACCAGTGTCTGAAGCATGTGTGGAAACATGTCAATTGATTGGCAGATGGCAGCCCTATGACGTCACATGGGGCGCCCAAGAGTATAAAAGGGTGCCTGCCTTAGACGTCATCAGCTCTTTGTCTTCAGGAGCCGCTTGTCTAAGTGTGTGTAAAGATATCACCTGTCAATGTAAGCTTGAGGGCAGAGTGAGTGCTGTCATCTCTGAGGGAGCTGTATTCACGCACTGAAATGAGTTATGGTGGGGAAGCTCTGCTCTCGCTTGATTGTTTTCTTGAGGGATCAGAATCGAGAGTCTGCATCTCGCGTTTTGAACCTGAGGCAGCGCGGTGGTTCGGATCACGGGGTCCGTGGATATAAACTGGTGGATAAATTGAGTTTGAGAGGGGAGTTTTCCTTTTTCATGCTTTCCCAGATAGCTCCATTGCTTTCATGGTGAGGAAGCCAGCTTCAGCAGACGCTTCCACCTGGTGTACGTATCGTTCAGAGGGACTATACGCGGAGATTATTCTGTGAGCCTTCATTGCTTCTGTATTTTCATATTGATATGTGAATAACTCAAGGAATAAATCAAGGAATTGTGTGTATCGCTCCCACAGAGTCAAACAATTTGTGTGGTGTTGTGTGAGCAGCGCTATGCGAGAATGCGCTGGGTTGAGAGATGCTTGCAAGCTATCTCTCCCCACGCTGTATACTCTTTGAAGGGTCTTTCCTTGCCAATACAAGTTCTACTCTTGAAGGAGTTGAATGCATTCAATTTGACGGAACACGGTGAGAGAGCTCAGCTCTCGCTTGATTCTTTTTTTGAGAGATTAGTTAACTTGTTTGCATCTTGCAGCTCGTGCTCCGTGTTTGCTTGTGCAATGCGGCAGTTTCGATCAGCTCTGAGCAAGCAATGTTATTTGCTTCTCCTGCTGTACCACAGTGTATGGGGTGTCATAACTACCAAAAGTTAGCAGTTTATGGCAAGGCATGTGCGGTAGCAGGTCTGGCCATGGGGCTCTGCATATGCAATCAATGTAGTTGCGTGAGAGTACAGTAAAAGATTTTGCTGGTAGTGAAGTCGTTACACAGTGTCTGCACTGGGGTGACAAGGCGTAAAAGCTAGAGGCTGTCCACACTGGACGCGAAGAGCAATAATGCAAATTAATTTGTCTTTCGTATCAAGTAGCATGAGTGTTTGAAGTAAATAAAAATAGAAATTTGTTGTATTGCTCGCATTCCAATGTGGGCAGCTTCACTTATTATAATGGATTTCATTGATTTTGTTGTGTTGTGCCGCGTCTAATGTATACACGGTGTTAAGGTGAAATAGGGATTTGTTACGTTTTTGCTTATTCAACAGGGTTTACGGCTTTCTAATTTCTTTGTGCAGCAGCAGCAGTAGCACCGTGCTTGGCAATTCAGAATGCATTGTTTGCAGAAAAAAAAAAATAGCAGCAGCATACTTAGCAAACTCTGATTATAATGTATAATATTATCACTATTATTATCAGCAGCAAAACGCATCACACTTAGTTATGACATGTTGCGATTATTAATTTGGTCACAAATAATATAAACCTCAGTAGCATGTAAAGTAATTCAGATGGAAATGTAGCGAATAATATTAACAAGCATGCAAAGCAGACATTGCAGTGAATAAAGTTACTGTAGCATCTGGCTTAAGATCATCTTAATATGCATTTGGCTAATTGAGTTCAGTTGAGTTGATCATGCAATGCCAAATTATTGTTCTTAATATGCAATACAAATATAATAAACTACTGAAATTTGGAAATAAGTTAGCAGCTGCATTTATTTTTTGCATATTTATTTGTAAGCATACTATCCTACAGTTTAAACAGCGAATGATGCTATCGCAGTATACTTTTCATTAGCTTATTAGTAGGTTAGAAGGTAAGTATTTTCACTGCGGTTATGTTGTTGAACAATAAACTCTTTCTACTACCTATGAAGCAGTATTTCACGTCTCAACATAAACCTCATGCAAAAAACCTTTAACAATATGTTATTTCCAAAGTGCGAGGTTTATTAGCATGCCGAATCCAAGAGATGCATGTCTTTTACTTCATATAAAATAAAATAAATAAAAATAAATAAAATAAAAATAGCAGAAAGCGGTTGTTTTAGTGCTATATTAAAAATAAAAAAAGAGAGAATTTGGTAAAAGGGTAATTACGACAACTATCAAATGACAATTTAAAACTATTTGCTCAGGTGATTGCTGGGAGTTATTGTCTTTGTTTCGATCTGCATGTTTTGGGGGATAGTATAATTTAATTTCTTCTTCTGCTTTGATGGGGGATCATTTCAAGCATATTATCGTATAGCAGCAGTATGTTTTAATGCTTACAGCAGTATACTCATTTTGGCTGTATTGTTCATCTTCTCGTTCCAGCTTTGTTGGGGGATAATTGATATATGCTATTTGTGCAGCAGCAGCATGTCTTACATGCTCACACCAGCGTGTCATGTATGTGTTGGCAGTAGCAAGTTACTGTACTTGCTCTGCAGCAGTAATAATAATCATCAGCAGCAGCAATCTACAACAACAGAAATAATCAACAGCAGCAGCAATTCAGCAGCAGAGTAGCAGATCTATTCCGCCAAGATCAAATACATTAACATTGTCATATCCATTACCATGCTAAAAATCTTCCAGAGAGTTGTCATGATAGAACTGCAGATCAGGATTCAGAACTAGAGTTACGAGAGGTAACGAGAGTTACCTCCAGGACTAATAAACACAGAGGAGTCATCAAACTAATTTCATTAAGAAGCCAAGAAATACGGTGTGTCAGAGTGTAATGTTAGAAGATTGCAAGCACAAAAAGACAGTCTTAAAAATGCTAACAGTCAAAGAAAAGCTTTCCGTGGTCCTAAAAGTGACCGCTTCGAAGAAATTGACAGACAAGTGTGCCAGTATGTAGCCAAATAAATAAATGAGGGTTGCCCATAACCAGAGCCGTTATCCAGCTGAAGGCACTGGAAATCACCAAAGAACAGAACATACCCATCAGCAAGGCCCATTATTTTGGCATATTTCGGCTACGTACTGACGCACTTGCCTGTCAATATCCTCGAAGCAGCCACTTTGATTCTGCATAATGGATTAGCGCTTGCCCTCCAACTTCAGGGAGAAACTGTCTTTTCGGAGCTATGTGATCGGCTTAAGGAAAAGACATTCATATCCCCCTGGATCAGATAGGTAATGCAGATCTGTGTTTTTTTGACATGCCAGCATCTGTCACTGTACATAAAAAGGTGAGAAACAGATTCATAGTGAAATCTACTAAATGAGAACTTCAGGTTATTTTTATGGTAGCTACGCCATAAAGTGTTTATTTCTGAATCTAATTGTTGTTGGTACATTTTACCAGTATTTACCATACTTTAAATACAACAATTAAAAATGTAAATGTGAAAAATATGTAATATGAAAATTATTTTCAAATAAAGTATTTTCTGTAAAAGACACAGTTTGGTCTTCAAAAAGCCTTTATCCAAAAGGTAGATCTTGAAAATTTCTTATATTCGGAACAAGGTTTTTTCACAGTAACACTAGATCAAAAATATAACCAGGACGATTCCATTAACAAAATGTTCCACCAAACAGAAAAAAATTACTCTTTCTCTCTTTTTATACAGACCACATAATTACACATCTTGTGCCAGGCGGGTTCTTTATTTGTCTGCTTTTACCAGTGTAGCATCTAAAATCCTCTGATAGCCAGGCTCTTAAAAGCACTGTGATGGCAGTCATTCCTATCAACCCTCATCAACCCAGCTCTGAAGTACACATCTGTATGTTCACTATAGTTCACCATCTAAATTGAGGTTCACTGCAGACGCAGACATAAGATCCACTTTGCTGCATATGTCTGGCATGATTTATGGGCGTCACTTTTCGAATCACTCTAAGAGTTGCACTCACCATGCCTGACACCTTCTCCCTGCCTTCTTTACTTCACAATCTGATTTGCTACTTTATAGCTATGAAAAAAATCATGAGATGGATTTGCCCTGCTAGTGCACTATGCAAACACATTACATGCCTGAGTGTGTTGATATTCTTGCATTGTGTGTGTTGCCGGGTTCAGCATTCTTATATTAGAGTCAGTGAGAGTGTGATTTCATGTTTCTTTCTGAGCTCAGCTACATTTTATCCACATCCTTCAAGCCAGTGCATGGGTATTTGAAATATTGTGGATTGGATCTGTAATAAATTAATATATAAAAAAGATTCAAACATGGCAGAAGAGGCAAGATAAATGGGTAACGCTTTAGATTACAGCCCGGAAAGTACTGCGTAAGTAAAGCGTATATACTGCGTAACTTTCGGTAATTATAGTGTAACTATAAAGTATGTATGTGTAGGTATAAGGGAACAACATGTAATATCTGGGGAATAAAGGGGTAACTATCAGGAAAATTAACAAATAATTTATACTGTAAGTATTTTTTAATTAAGGAGTAATTATCTGTGTAGTTACAGGGTAAGGGTTGCTTGTTATTCCATGTAGTTACAGTGTAAGTATGAATCTACGGGATGTAAATTAAAGTGGTGCTTGTTCCCCTCTTGTTTAATGTAGTTACAGGGTAAGTACAATAAAAATACTTACACAATCTGATATCACTCGGAAATCTTTATTTGAAAAACAACTTTCAAAACAAATTTACAACACTTCTTACTAATTTCTCTTGCTTGGCTTCATGCTCCTCTTGTTCCTCTTCTTTTTCCCATGTCTCTAGCTATTCTGTATTATGTATTAAAAGAAAATACAGTACACCCAGAAATGTCCTCACCATTTACTCGTCTTTTACCCTCATGCCATCTGAGATGTATACGACTTTCTTTCTTCAGATGAACACAAAAAAATAAATAATCTCTGCTAATGAAAACACATTTGGGTTCCTAAAAGTTGAAGCATCGAACAGCACATACAGCAATAACCACAGTAATCCATACGACCCCAATAATTGAATCAGTGTCTTCTAAAGTGAAACGATAAGTGTTTGTAAGAAAAATACCAATATTTTAAATTTTTTAAACTGTAGACTAACGAAAAAGAAGAAGAGGAACAAGAGGAGCAAAGCAAGAGAAACAAAAAAGGGACAAAACGTGCCTCTTTCTGTCAGGAAGTTATTATTTGAAATGAAAAGTTTATTTTAAAAAATGAATAAATGAATAAGAAGTGTCGTAAAACTGTTTTGAAAGTTGTTTTTTAAATAAATGTTTCCCGCAGCCCGCAGATTCATACTTACCCTGTAACTACATGGATAATTACCCCTTAAATAAAAAATACTTACAGTATAAATAATTTGTTAATTTTCCTGATAGTTACCCCTTTATTCCCCAAATATTACATATTGTTCCCTTATACCTACACATACTTACTTTATAGTTACACTATAATTACCGAAAGTTACGCTGTAAATTTGTTTTACTTGCACAGTACTTTCCGGGCTGTAATCTAAAGCGTTACTGATAAATGTTTATTATTTTACCCAGTATTTTATGTGCATTTCATGTGTTTTTGGCAGACTAACAGTAGACACCTCTTTAAGAACAGAACAATCAGTCTGATGAATAGAAGTATGTTTTCTTCTTCTTCTTCTTCTTTTTTTTAACAGTTCTTAGCAAGTTGAGTCATAAGTTTACCTAGATAAGGGCTATCCTGTAAGTTACTTTTCCTAACGGGCTGCTGTAAATATCACCAAAGTTTTGTCCTGATGGAGGGCTTCATTCATTTACAGCACCTGGCACTCTTTGAATAGTAAGGTGACATTTTGACAGTTCTACAGTCACAGTGGAAATAAATAACTCTTAAGTATGGACTGAAACTAATGTACTTGTTGAAGAAACAGCCATTTATCACCTTACTTATGGGAAAGTAGATTTAAAAAAATGCAATAATTTGTCCAGCATGTTGAGTTATGAAGTGCAAACAACACCTACACCCCATGCTTCCCTTGAATTTCCAAAATCAGTATTTTATCACCACAATTTTTTTGAAGCAGTGGCATCAGAAGAGAAGCAGAGCTCTGGGACTAACAATTTTTAATTTTTAACAAGTTTTAGGTAACGACACTTAGGTAACACTGATTGCACCTTGCTGATAAGTTCCGTCAAAGAGGAAAGAGTGATCTACAATGTGCAGGAAGCAGAAAAATTAAGCCAAATGTTTCAAATCACTTTTCACAGGAGCTGGTCCACTGCCACTTATCAGCCAAATGGCATCCTACAATTTTCATTACAAGCAATCATACACTCTAATCCCCACATAATTTTACATTGTTTTCTCTTCATAGTAGATTGCTTAAACATGAAAATTATTCTAAAACGATTCTTTCTCATCTTATTTTTTTCCCTACTCTGTGTATGCCAGGCAATAAAGACTTTACAGACTTGTTTAATTCCTTTAATGAACTTTGTGCTAAAACAATGCAAAAACTACTCAATTCATTCTTAGCGAACTGCCCCCTAAACCTTTGAAAAGCGTGACTAAACTTGAAAACAGATGACTAAAATGTGCCATATGAGTTTGAATGAGATAGATGGACCTGGATGTGCTTGTCTTGTCCTCACACATGGTGGTCTGGCCCAACAGGCTTTGCAGGACAGAACAGCTTTCTGTCTGATTCCTGTTTGCTGTGTGATTATCAAAGCTGGATTCACCTGCAGAGCTCCATCAGGGAACAGGCCAAAGCTTTAGGCTTCGTCAGACAGACATGATCACCTCTAAGCTCTCAGGGCTTCCTCTCAGCTAGATGTAGACATTCCTGATCTGCCCTTCCAAGTGGACCTTATGCATTTCCCTATCTGTAAAAGAGCAACAATATGGATGCCAGTGTCGTCACCCATATTCTCTAGGTTAACAAACTACACCAGACTACTAGACCAGCATACACCAACATTTTCATTCTAATACAGGATTTTTTTTTTTTTTCTAGTAGAGAGAAGCAAGGGAAATTAGGAAGTGTTGCTCTAACAGCCTGACCTTGTGAAAAGCTCTTGATGTGCTATCACAGAAGTGGGTCATCTTGCTCATTTTGCAGTTTTCAGCTTGTGTAATGTTTCTGTGACACTGAATAATGTGTCTGTTTGTGGGAAAGAAGACTATGTGGGTATATATATATATACATACACACATAGTCTTCTTTCCCACAAACAGACATATATAGATATATCATAAATAATAATAATAATATTAATTATATATATATATATATATATATATATATATATATATATATATATATACATACCCACATAGTCTTCTTTCCCACAAACAGACACATTATTCAGTGTCACACACACACACACACACACACATATATATATATATATATATATATATATATATATATATATATATATATAAAATTAATATAATTATTATTATTATTTTTTTTTTTTCTTCTTTTCTTTTTTTTCTTTCTGTGGGGCCAAAATTGATTTCCTGAGGCACTATCCATATGAGGAAAAACAATTCTAGAAAAGCATTTTGAATTCAGAGAAATCTCAAGGGCATGTTTTTTCTTCTTCTGTCTGGCTCAAAACAATTGTGATTTAGAAAATCTAACATTGTACACTGTCAGAAATTATGGAACTACTAATTCAACTAATACTTTTACTATTAATTGAAATGCGTAAATCTTGAAAAAATGCTTTAAATTTTTTTGAGTGTAGAATAATAATATGCACCCTTAAGATGAACTATGAACCTTTAGGGGTAAAATGTTTAGGTATAAAGTTGTCCCTTTAAAGTTACTGCTCCAGTGGCCAACTGTAATACCCCTAAAAGGTACAATACATTTCTGAGTGTAAAGTAAAACTTGATATAAAATGTGTTATAGAATATATGAATACACACATATGAATGTTGTTAAGAGAGAAAACAACAATCTGGCTAATAAAACTAAGCAAATCACCTTAACTAGTAGGGCTTGACCAGTGCTAGTGCAGGTGCTGGTAAACCCAGGGGTTAGATCTGGTCAGGTTAAAGGATTGATGATGCTGCCACAGCTTGTCAGCACTGACACATTTACAGCCCAGACAAAAAATAAAAACATGTGAAAACAGTGATTCACAGAGACCCTGTCCATACACTGGCACCAATGAAGCAGACCCTCTGAGTTTGGAACCAATAGTCTCGTTCAATGAATCATGGGAAATTCATTTAGGCTGCTCTCTGCAATTGACACGTGATTCATCTTGATGTGGAACATGAAAAAGAAGATGCAAGAGAGCATACACTGGGCAAAGGACAGTAAAAGGAAAACATCTCTATTCATCCCCCCTGAAAAAACCTTGATGTCTATCATGTCATGGACATGCAGATCCTAGAGCTCCATATCTGCAGTCCAACTGGCAGAGAACAGATAAATATAAATGCAAGCTTGGGAGTGTGGAATGTCTTCACTCTGCCCACCTAAATGTAGCTTTATCCAGCTTGATGTTACACTGTGCATGGCAATGAGCTCCCTGCCTGCAAATCAGCTCTTTCACAAGATAGTTTGTTTTCTGATTGTCTTCCTTAAAGACCCCTTTAAGTCAAGTTTTTAATGTGTTTTATATGTATATGTGTTGTTTTTAATATGCTTTAAGACAAACCATGCACTGTACATTATTTTTTTTTTTAAATCAGTTAAATTTATGGTAAAAAAACGCATCTGAAGTCTTCATATACTGACAACACCAAACACAGTGGTGATGAGAGTCACATGATGAATCAAAGCTCATCACAAGCAGCTTTTAGGAGGACAGTACTAATATATAGATGGTGCACAGTGTCATTCACACAAACACTAAACACCATCATGGTTACACACATGAAATTTAAAAAATGCAATAAACATGAATTTAACAAAGTTAGATATAACATAATGTACATAAGTGATTAGAAAAAACTAAGAAGAAACCGTTATTTCAACGAAAATACATCAAATGTGAACGCAGGGAATTCTGGGAATGTCAATTTACGTTTTTTCACGGTAAATTACACAATGACTTGTTCTTTTTCACTTCCAATTTAACATTATAATTTTTTTTTATTACATTAAATGTAAGGTTAGATCTATTACAGTTATTCACCGTATATAGTACGGAAACTTTCTGTTAACCAATGAACTGTTTTTCCCCATAGCATTTTTACAATCTTTTACCGTTAAAATCACAATAATTTTTTACAGTGCAAATTCATGTCAACATCATTGCTGAGTATTTTCTCCTTAACACTGCAGTGAAAAAAGACAGTCTCACCGTGGTTTAAAATCGCTGGTGTTTCTTACGTCACAAACCTTGTAACCAATCACGTCAACGTGCGGACGGGCTTTAGCATATCATCATTACTATGCTGCGAAGCAGGGGAGTCTCAAGAGAAGCTAGGTTATCCCGGTATATTTTTCTGTTGATATGAAAAATTGGGTACATTTAGCAATATAGGGAGTGAATTATATGATGTATATTAAGATGTTATGATGAACTATATGCCTTTCTCCACTGACGTTCTATGATGTTCAAAGCATTTCTAAGGATGCTGATTTTTAGAAGGCAGACAGAAATGGTGAACGGGAACATAGTTTGTATAACATTAGCAACACATTATTAGCTGTTTGATAACATATTCAAGCAAAAGGATAATCATATTAATTACCGTTATGTGTCTGACATTGTAGAGAGTGATACATAAAACGCATTACCATTCTGATACATCGACACTCATTTGCATATTCATGTATCTGCATGCGTATACTAAATGAAGCAAGGGGGTAGAGTTATTCAAGCTATTTTAAGACATGAATAAAAAAAATTTAAAGGAAAAAAAAATTAAATATGTAATTTTGGTGATCAAAGATGAGTTTTAAGGTATAAAATTATTGACTACAGGGGGACTTTAAGATGAATTACCCAGTGTTAGCATTACAAAAGTGAGAAAATTAAAGATATCTCATTTTATATCATCTATACACCTTATACCGAATGTTTTCCTATCACAGTCACAGATTTCTTTTTCATCATCTGTGGAACTAGATTCTCTTTATCTCTTTCCTGCACTGATAGGCACAATTGGTCTGCTCCAAAACCAATTGAGCTGCCTATAGAAGCAGAATGTTAAGACATTATAGTCTGATGCGAAGCCTCTTCCAAAAGGTAGTTACTTATAAGATAACACATTTTAGCTAAATAAAGCAACATATATCATTCACAGAGAAGGCAATCCCAGAATGTTTTGTGAAAAGCTAAGTGAAAAATATATAAATAAAATAATCCAAGATGGACAAGATGAGTGAATGTTGAGTACCTATAAAAAAGTACACTAATACTCGAATCTAATTTAAAATAGATTATTATACACACTATTTGTATTTAGAGCATTTATATTTAGATGCTGTAACATTTAAATTAACTGGTGTTATTTTATTTTATTTTTCAAAAATATGATTTATAATCACTGAATCTACTTTAGATCAGGTAAAAATGTTTATTTACAAGGAAGTGGTCTATGTAAGCAGCAAGGCAGCTCACTATAGGTTTTGAAACATATCTAATACATTCTTTTTCTGATTGACAGGGTGTGTGAGAATGTGAGTGAGTGAGTCAGTGTCAAGGGAAGCAATGAAGCCAGTGGAGTACAGTAGGAACTGCAGAGAACAGGGTATAGGTAAAACTACACAGCATTAGATCCAATCTGCTGAGATAGGAAAACAGTTTACTCTTGATTAAAAAAAAAAAAATTAAAAATAGGATAAGCAATTTCCTGTCATTTACCTCAGTCTTGGACCTTTTTGAAGCCAGATGTCACGTATGTAGTCTTGCTTGTTCTTTACCACCAACGTATCATCATGAGCACAGCATGATATAAAAATGTAATGGTCCAAGACAAGACTACTCCATCTCCTTAAATCGTCAGGAAAAATAATAAGACTACCAGCGGAGAGAGGCTCCAACAGTGAGCACATTAAAAGCCTGAGCCAGCTGGTTTAGAAAATCTTTACAAACCCTTGACAAGCCTCCCTCTCTTACTCTCACACTGAAGTGTAGCAGGATTTTTTTTTATTATCATTATTTTTTTATTTACAAAAGGGGACAAATCCTATAAAGAAAACTTAAATAAATGGTTCAATCTAAAAATATATATATATAATAATAATAATAAGACGGCCACGATCCCTCTCGCATAAGCATGTTGAGATTGCGTTCGTGGGTGATCCATGTTCTCTCAGGAGAACGGGATCACGTCGGCGCGTTGTTCGTCTCGCCTTCCTCGTGAGGGTTTGAGTGTTCAGCGCGCCGTGTGCCGTCTAGCTGCCGGCTGACAGCGCGGGTTGTCACGGCAACCCAGCGCGTCACTCTGCGCTTTAGATGCGCGGTCGAGACTTAACCTCAAACGGGGTTGAGTCCCTTCGCCTATTCCCCGATCTAGTTTCTTTTCTGGTGCACCAGAAAGGGGCTACTTCGGCTAATAAGCCTTGGTGACCTGAGTATTACAGTGGGGCTTCCCTGCCGAGTACATCTCCGTGGGCCCTCACTCCTCTATCGCATCGCAAGCATGCTGAGACTGTGTTCGTGGGTGGTTCATGTTCTCTCATGAGAGCATGACCACGTCGGTGCGTTGTTCGTCTTGCCTTCTTCATAGGGGCTTGAGTGTTCAGCGCGCCGTGTGCCATCTCGACGGCCACGCTCACAGTCTTGCATGCCTGCTGGTAGCTTACAGGTGGGATTGCTGGTTCCAAAAAAAATTAAATAAAGGGGACCTAGCGTTTCATCTGGGGCTCTAGCAGAGGACAGATGTCAATCGCTGCATCGGAGAGAGGGCTGTTATAAGCTGGAAATGAAGATGCTGAGTTTCCCACTATAATGGTGTGTGCTCAGGCTGAATCAGATTCAGACTTGACAGCCATGCTTTCCTGGGTGGCTGAGGCGTAGTGCAACGCGTAAATCGCTTTGCCCGCCCCCTTGCCTTTTTCCCGGATGTGCATTGGAAAGCTTTGGCAGTGTGGAACTATTTGGTGCCAAAATATGGGGTGCCAATGGTGCCATAATCTGGATAAAGTTTTCCTCTCTCTCACTACCCTCATCGGTGAGGTAGCAGTGCCACTGGCAGGCCACCTCCGCCCTGCGCTCTTAGTGCACGAGGTTGAGCTGCGCACAGTGACTGATTTACATTTAAAGTCACAGAGCTGGCCCTTGGCCAGACGATGTCCACCCTGGTCCAGAAACACCTTTGGGCTACCTTGCAGGGGTGTGAGACGTCGCCAGAGTACGCTCTCTCGATGCTCACATCTCACAAGGTGACCCTTTTCGGCGACACTGTCGGTGACTGTGCAGCAGTCCTCCACAGTGCAAAGCAGATGGAACCCCTCAGTCTGCTCGCCATGGGCATCCCACGATGCCACCCGTCTTGGCTGCCAGTCAGCTGAGACGGGTGACCTGGACTTGGTTGAAGCTGCTCTTCCCCGGAGGAGGGCCGGGTGGAGAATCATTGCTAAATTTTGTTCCGCCACCGGTGTTACAGCCAGTGGTACCCAAATTCTTAAGAGCAGTTCCAATACCTCTGGGTCTCGGGAGTTCAGGAATGGCAGCGTGTGACGCTATGAAGCCACACCGCTCTCATTCCCCTCCCCACAAGAGGGCAAGAATGGCAGTGTGCGACACCGGGGAGCCTCGCCACTCTCATTCCCCTCTTCTCAGCGGTGTGAGGACGGCAGTGCGCGACGCTATGCCTCGCCACTCTTGTTCCCCGCTGAGGAAGGAGGTGAGGTAGGCAGTGTGTGACGCCACAAAGCCTTGCCACTCTCTGCCCCTCCTTCAGTCGCCAGCGGACCGCAGCGTATGGCTTGAGAACGCTACCATGCCTTCTCTCATACCCTCCATCCAACCGTGGGGGCAGGTAGGTGCTGCGTGCGCACTCAGACCCCACTTCAGGCGCTGTGCCTCTTGGGTCGGGTCCCTGCCCTCCACTTCGCTGCCCTACTGCGAAGTTCGCACGGCATCCTCCAAAGTTCTGGGCGTCCACTTCACTGTTGTGTGGAGCTGCGACGCCCATCTTGTGGAAAGAGATCGAAGTCCTACTGGCGAAGGACGCGATTGGAGCCGGTCCCTCCAGCCGACATGAAGTTGGGGTTCTATAACTCCTACTTCATTGTGCCCAAGAAAAGCAGTGGGTTATGACCAATCTTGGACCTGTGAGTCCTGAACCGGGCCCTTCACAAACCGCCCGTTCAGATGTTGACGCAGAAGCGCACTTTCGAGTACATCCGTCCCCAAGATTGGTTTGCAGCGATCGACCTGAAGGTCGTTCCCTTCAGGACTGTCCCTGTTGTGTGAATACAGAGACACGGTGATCAGTCACCTCAGCCTGTTGGGACTTCGGGTCAACTGGGGAAAGAGCAAACTCTGCCCCGTGCAGAGGATCTCTTTTCTCGGTATGGAGCTGGACTTGGTCAATCTGACAGCGCGTCTCACAGAGGAGCGTGTCCAGTCGGTGTTGAACTGCTTGAATTCGTTCAAATGCAGGACAGCGGTACCACTGAAACATTTTCAGAGGCTCCTGGGGCATATGGCATCCGCAGCCGCTGTAACGCTGCTCGGATTGCTTCACTCCTATGGAGTCAGAAGCATCTGAGGTCGCTTCGTGCCATTCACATTCCGGGCCTGCTCAATCGTGCGGCCGACGAGCTCTCACGACAGCCAATGCTCCCTGGAGAGTGGAGACTCCATCCCCAGGTGGTCCAGCTGATCTGGAGTCGCTTCGGGACCGCACAGGTAGACCTGTTTGCCGCCCCGGACACGACCCACTGCCAGTTGTTTTATTCCCTGACTGAGGGGACCCTCGGCTCGGATGCGCTGGCACACAGCTGGCCCCGGGGCCTACGCAAGTATACGTTTCCCCCAGTGAGCCTTCTTGCACAGACTCTGTGCAAGGTCAGGGAGGACGAGGAGCAAGTCCTGTTGGTTGCTCTGTATTGGCCCAACTGGACTTGGTTCTCGCAACAGCACCTCCCTGGCCCATTCCTCTGAGGAAGGACCTCCTGACTCAGAGACGGGGCACCCTATGGCACCCGCGTCCGGTGTCTGGTCCCTGGACGGGACGCGGAGGTTCTAGGTGGCCTACCACAGGCTGTGGTAGACACCATCACTTCCGCTAGAGCTCCCTCTACGAGGCGCCTCTATGCGTTGAAGTGGAACCTGTTCGTCGACTGGTGTTCTTCACGCTGAGAAGACCCCCGGAGATGTTCGGTCGGTTCTGTGCTTTTCTTCCTACAGGACGGGTTGAAGCGAAGGCTGTCTCCCTCCACCCTCAAAGTCTATGTTGCCGCTATCGCCGCTAATCATGACATGGTAGGTGGTAAGTATCTAGGGAAGCACGATCTGATCATCAGGTTCCTGAGGGGGGCGAGGAGACTAAAACCGCCTCGCTCTCCCTCTATACCCTCTTTGGACTTAACTCTGGTGCTAACCGCACTGCAGAGGGCGCCCTTTGAGCCTTTGCAGTCAGTTGAGTTAAAAATCCTGTCTCTGAAGACAGTACTCCTGACTGCATTGGCCTCTATCAAGAGGGTAGGGGACCTGCAGGCATTTTCGGTCGACGAATCGTGCCTGGAATTCGGGCCCGGTAACTCTCATGTAATCCTGAGACCCCGGCCCGGATATATGCCCAAGGTTCCCACCACTCCCTTCCGGGACCAGGTGGTGAGCCTGCAAGCGCTGCCTTCGGAGGAGGCAGACCCAGCCCTAGCTTTTCTCTGTCTAGTCCACGCTCTGCGGACTTACGTGGACAGAACGCAAAGCTTCAGGACCTCAGAACAGCTCTTCGTCTGTTATGGAGGCCAGCAGAAGGGAAAGGCTGTCTCCAAGCAGAGGATGGCCCACTGGATAGTGGATGCCATCGTCTTGGCGTACCAAACCCAAGACGTGCCCTGCCCGCTCGGGTTAAGAGCCCACTCCACTAGGGGTGTAGCTTCTTCCTGGGCGTTGGCTCGTGGCGCCTCGCTGACAGATATTGTAGAGCTGCGGGCTGGGCGACACCTAACACGTTCGCTAGATTTTATAGCCTCCGTGTAGAGCCGGTATCTTCCTGTGTGCTCGCTTCCCATAGTCAGTAACACCGAAGTGCCCGTTCTAAGTGTCGGCTTGCTGCGCCACTCCCTTCCCTTTGGAACGGATACGTGCGCTTATATGCTCCAGTCGAGTTCCCCAGAACGGCGAACCCTGTTGAGTCCTCCGCAACCCGCGGCAGTCGGATGTGGCGGAGCGTCCGACGCCAGGTCTAACACTCGTATGCATTGGTGGAACTTGTGTTAGGCTGGGTTCCATATGTTGTGACCCCCACGGCGGTCCCATATGTGTATTCTTCCACGGTACGGCTCCCTACGGCGAGCCCGTGTCTTTCCCTCGGCAGAGCTCTCTGCCGTCTCAGTTAGGTGTTGTTCCCCCGCCTGTTTGGCCGGGGCCACCCCTGGGACTTCCGTATGTTGCACTGCCCACTGGCAGTCCATACGTGTATTTTCCACATGGTAACTCCCTTCGGGCATGATGTGGCTTCCGCAGCGTCCCTCTGGGCACGCTTTCCCAGCCAATAGTCTGCTGAAGTGGGTCTTGCGGAACAGCAGTGTGACTTCCCTGCGTGAATTCCCCGCCCGGAACAGACGGGGTCTGAGGGGCTCTCGCTGGGCACTGGAAGTGGTAGTAACTGTGGCGTTTTCCAAAGGGATCCCAATTCGTCAGTGACGTCCGACGTACGTCGAACGTGACCGACTGAAAGGGAACGTCTCGGTTACGTATGGTAACCCTCGTTCCCTGAAGGAGGGAACGGAGACGTACGTCCCGCCGCCACAGTTGCTGTACCATCACTGCATGGCCGAGTCACTAGTTCGGCTCCTCAGTGAAAAACAATAGTGCGCTGCATTCGCCTCCTGTTTATACCCGCAGCGCGGGGCGGAGCGCGAGATGCAAATCTCGCACGCCAATGGCCATTGGCCCTTTCTCTATATCTCGAAGTTGATAGGGGCTCCCAGAAGTGATCCCAATTCGTCAGTGACGTCCGACGTACGTCTCCGTTCCCTCCTTCAGGGAACGAGGGTTACCATACGTAACCGAGACGTTTTCCAAACCACCCCTCACCATCATCATCTTCAATTCAACCAACATGGCTGACATGCAGGCGTGACCTCAAACTAACCTGACAGCAATGACACCCAGACGCACTGCATCAGATTGAGGAACTTTACATGATGTCAGTATTTGTCACGTCAAGTTTGTCAGGTGTGATGACATCACTTTTACCCTACAGTTGGGTTTATGTAAATTCAGATCCAAATCCCAAATGTGAGTCAAAATAGCTGCAGAAACTTGTTTTGTATTATTTTCAGACAAGATCAGGTTTTGACAGCAATCAAAACTATTGATATCTTGCATTTAACCCTCTGGAGAGGTACTTTTCCTGGCAAAGCTTGTTGTGTCCCACTCTTTTATTTTTTTTTAATTTGAGGCTCCATTTTGCTGTGAGGAGCCAATGAAGTGTGAAGGAAAGTTAGAGACACTACTGGAGAAAGTAGAGCGAATGAGAGTATTTGTTATGATAATCACATAAGCATGATGGATCATGTTCCCCTGTTTTTGGCTGAGATAGTCGAGCAGGGGGCTGGTCTCGTCAGCTGCCTGGGGCGCTGCATCTGGGAACCACTGCTGTTTGTTCCAGGGGGCGTCTGCCGTGGGTCAACAGCTCTGCGAAACCCCAAGCCAAACGCAAAGCCCTTAGCTCAGCATATGTGTCAGCATGGAAATACTGCTGGGACTCTTGTCCTACATACTGAAGACCCTGCAAACGTAACCACCATTTTATTCCGCTTGAACTTGAGGCCTTTTAGCAAAGTCCTCCTCAGTGGAATTAAAAGTAATGGCTGATCCCTTAGGTTTGTTTTAGCCAGAATATCAAATGTTTTAACTACAAACTTTAGTTGAGGAATAGAGAATTATGTTCTAAGATGCCAGCAGTCTCTCAGTCTCACTTATTACTGAAGGTAAGCAGGGCAGTGTTTCATCAGTACCTGGATGGTAGTCCTCCTACTTGGGTTATTGCTGGAAAAGGTTTTGCTATAAAAATGTACTGTATTTAAACTGAGCTTACTGGAGGCATTAAAATCACAGGGTATGGCTAGAAAACAGTAAGGATGTATCTCTGGTTAAATATAATATTTGATACACCGATTTATTTATTTATTAATTTTATTTAGCAAGGGTGCATTAATTGATCAAAAGTGACAGTAAAGACATTTACAAAAGATGTATTTTTTTTTTTTATAAATACTGTTTATTTCAAATAAATTCTTTTGAACTTTCTGATCATCAAAGAATCCTAAAAAAAATTAAATAGCACAACTGTTTTCAACATTGATAATAATAAGAAATGTTTCTTGAGCAGCAAATCAGCATATTAGAATGATTTCTGAAGAATCATGTGACACTGAAGACTGGAGTGATGATGCTTTGACATCACATGAATAAATTTTAAATTGTAATAATATTTCACAATATTACTGTTTTGCTGCATTTTTTATTAAATAAGTGCAGCCTTGGTGAGCATAAAATTATTCTTGGACCCACATTTTTACATGGTATTGTATATAAAAGGATTTTAGGTTTCTCTAAAAAAGTCAGATATTCAAGTTTTTTTTTACACCTGTGTTTGTGCCATTAACACCGTCTATGTCACTTCTACATACATTTTGTATGAGTGTTTGTGTATGTTTTGAGTTATGCTCGTTTTATTTCTGAAGTGAGGGATGAATCATATAGTCCTCTACCCAGCCTGACTGTCTGAGGATTTAGTAATGATGTCAATTTCTCATTTTCTAAACTCTCTTTTCCATTCCTGTCTCCTATAGTCTTCCTCTTCCTCTATCAGCCTGAGTTATTTTCTCATATTAAACTCATAATGTCAGTACAAAATGACCTTTGACCTCCACCACTGCAATGCCTCCGTCTTCTGTTTTGTTACCAATACGATGCAAGCAAATGTGTTATATTAAAAAAACATGTGTCATTTTAAAGAAATCTGGAGTTTTCTAGTAAAGTTTAAAGACTGAGGAAGAAAGATACTGTCAAAGTCAAATAAAATCAACAGAGTTGAAACTCTCTCCGAAATAAGAAAATTGACACTAGATATTCTTGATTTATGTGGGATAGACTGTTATCTAAGATCTAAGAAGTGCTATCTCTCTCTCTCTCTCTCTCTCTCTCTCTCTCTCTCTATCTATCTATCTATCTTGCATTCTGTTTGCTACACTGGTTCAAATGGAATTCAAATTCAGAAAATAAATGTCTAATAAATCTATCTCGTAATGAATGGATTTTTTCCCCTAGCTTGCCACTGATATTGAACAGCCAATATAAAGAGATTTGTTTCTCTCCCATTAACACCTCTTTAATTGGGACACCCTCTTAATTAAGCCAGGGCTAATGGTGATAATCATTGTGTTATTATCCTCATAAGCATTCAACGAGACCCATGAAATCCGGTCAGCTAATTGACTTGTCTGAAATGTCCTCACAAATTAAAACAGTTTTAAAGGATGTTGCAGTGATCTGAAGTTGGTCCACAGCATATTCCACAGTATGACATCAGTAAAAAAACAGAGAAGCAATGAAGTGACCAAAAAGCTTCAGACATGTCTCCACAAGAACGTGAATCATAGCTATGTGTAGTGAACAGTGTAACCTCTTTAACAAAGCCAGTGACGGGTGGAAACACTGGGTCGGATGCCAATAAAACAACAAGCGATAAAAGTGTGCAGAAATACACAGACACAGAAGCAGTAATGAAATATGAAGTCCTGTTTTCATTGTGTGCATGTTTGATAGGGTTCAGAGCTTTACAGTGTCTAATGATGGAGAAAGCTCTTTGTGTAACATCACTGATATAACAAGACAGTAAAAAAGACAGACAAACATCCAAGCCAAGAAGTACAGCCCACATAATCACTATATACACAATACAAATACTATATAATTCTTTGTCCAAAAACAGAGATTTGACATATTCAATACTGAATCACACTAAATTGAATAATAAAAAAAATTAACACATAAAAAACTAAAACGACAAAAAAAACTACAAAAGTACAAGTAATTCTTACAAAAATAAAAGGAATTGCAAATGACACATTGCACGTCTAAGTATCTGAACAAAATTGATTCATCTAAATTTCACATCGCAAGCAAGTTCAACCACATCTAATCTTCATTCTACTTAGGTGAAATGAGGCTACAAATAAACATTTAATAATAGGCTGTAGATATAGAAGAATGATTAAATGCAAAAATAATCTTTGTTGAGCAGCCTCCTTTGCGTAATTGGCAGAGCTAATAAATGTGCTCCAGCACTTCCAGGATTGTCATAGAGTAGCTAAAAGGAGCATGATGGTGTCTTCAAATACAACACCATAAACTCAAAACAGAACTGTGAATACACCTATAATCTCATAATTACCAACAATAGCAATGCAGAGCCCCTACAACCCTCTATTCCCTCCTTAATTAATTATTCAGGAGCAAGAACCAATGACCAAACCCCCAAACACACTACCCAGAGGCTTTGATTGACATAAGTGTGTCCAAGACAAAACATATTATTAGCGGCAAATTTAAAAACATGTTTAAAATTAATCAAGCAAAACTTGATAATGTAAAATCATCTGTAATACAAGTGTTGAGTATGGGCGCAGTACCAACAGATGCATGATTATTAACGCAACGCTTGGCAGATGTATTGATTTGGGATGAAAGTCTGCACTCCAGAGGGGTGGGAGAACAGGGAGATACAGACAGTTTGCTCATTAAAATGCTCCACATTGCTTTAATTCCCTTCAATTACGGAGAGAGGTACCTGCACAGGTGTTGATCTCCAAAGAGACCTGGACTTCATTCAGGCAGTTCATCATTAGCAAAGGCCTATGATTGGAGCCTGATGGCGTAATTATGTACTCCACCATCCCCATTAAGGAAGAGGCACGCTATTCACATATGGTGGAAAGCAAAAATTGGTAACAGACAGAAATACACATTAACATCATTTTGATCATGCCAGGTTTCTGGGGGTCTGAACAGAGATTATAAAACATATAAAACTTAAGCAAAAATACTGTGTTCAGAATAACAATATCTCTAATACTGAAATAAACAAGTTTGATATTTCCTTTCCCTGTACTAGCCTATGCAAACAAGGTATTTCAAATAAACTCACCATGTTCTTGTTATAAATATTCTATATGCATCTGTGGAATTTTGATATGAACATAATATTTCAAGCAGGTCTTAGATACTCATATACAACAACATTAATATCACTGAACAACATAACTACCAGTGCTGTTATTGTTATACAGACAGTGGCAGGGAACCCAAACTCCATCAGGTGACAGAATGGAGAAAAAACCTTGGGAGAAACCAGGCTCAGTCGGGGGGGGGGCAGTTCTCCTCTGGCCAACAAACAAACAGTGTATGATTATGATTCAGGTAGCATTACAGGTCAAAATATTTCATCCAGTTCCATCTGGTTGAAGATCAGATTCATCACGCCAGTATGGAGACGGGTTTGTTGAGGATCTGTGCCACTGGCTGTTGTGTCTATAAGGGGAGAGTTGACACAATTTCTGCTGACACTCCAGGGTTAGACCTGCTAAAGTCAGGACTACAACATTTTATCACAAGATGAGGCACTGGGAGGTGACAAGAGGAATGTATATTACAATATTTTACAATGTTACTGTTTTACTGTGTTTTTGAAAAACACAGCCATGGTGAGCATAGGCCTTGGTGAGCATAAGAAGCTTTATTGAAAACATAAAAAAATCTTACCAGCCCAAAACTTTTGAAAAGTAGTGTACATAATAAAATATGATAATGGAATCCATTTTTCACACTACCGTAGAATTACTATAGTATTTTGTGCATGTACTATTGCAATAAATGTGTATGCTTTGAAATACCTTGGAGTACCATTTAAATACCATGTTATATGAATATGGTAATCAGCACCATTGTATATATCAAGCACTGTGGTATTATCATATTTTTTTTAAAGCAGTGCCTGTAACCTGAATGATAAAACATGGATAAATGTATTATTTTTGAATTGCTTCATAGGAAATTATGGACAAGAAGAAAATCAGAACATGCCTCAAATGTGCAATATCATATGTGAGCCAAAGCTCAATGTTTCAGAGCATATGCGCTAACTGCTAGGTCTCAACAGGAGAGTTGGTTATTCACAACCACTTGTGCTCAAATAAAGTACATTACTGTATCTCTTATGATTTGTTGTGTGTGTGTGTGTGTGTGTGTGTGTGTGTGTGAGTGTGTGTGTGGCGAGGAGCCAACTAAGTGTAGTTTTACACTCTGCCTTTATGCAATATTCATGAAAGAGTAAAAAGATTACACAGACTTGGGGGATGTTTTAGAGGCGTTTGGTTTGTCTCTCTCACAGGTACATCAAGCATGCTCTGAATGTAAATCATACAGGTAAATATTTCATGAAAGGTCAAGTAGGGTTTCCCTGCCTCGCTCAGGCTAATGGAATAACGTGCATGCTGTTCTTCTCACATGAATATAATTACATCAGGGGGGATTCTGCAGCTTAGCAAACTATCAGCACTGGAGATCTGAATGCAATAAGGCTGTTCTGCTTTTGTCCCTCTGAATGAGACTGAATGAGGAATGCTGAAAACATTATATTAAGACCACACCACATTTCATTAAGGGAAAGGTAATAAAGCTGCACATGATACAATTGTCAAAACATACTTGACCTTACAGACAGCCCTGTAATTTGCCACCCTTATGAACTGAACACATGAAATTGCTTAAGGCTGTGACACACCAAGCCGACGTCAAACTAGTGGTGATGAATGCCGATTGTTTTGTCATCTCGCTTCGGCTGCGTCTGGGCCAAAAAATTGCACTTGAACACACCACAAAGACTACAGCTGACGTCCAACTACCAATTTCAATATTAATAATGCAGTTCTTTCTTCACTCCAGGCAGCTTATGTTGTTATGAAAATATTTGCATATTGGGATGCTCAGGTAAGATGATGTAAAATTATAACAGCGTTCAGTCTGTGCTGTCTTGACTAAAATGCTCGCTTTCATCGCTTTCGCTTTTGTTCTTGTGCACTGACTCATTCACTAAACTGAACAGCCAATCAGAGTGATCTCTCTCACCGATGGGCCTGACGCAGATTCAACATGCTGAATCGGGCAAACTCCTGCCAACATAAGGGCTGACTAGAGCTGACGTGTGGAATACACCACAAAAACTATCCCGACAGACACTCACGACGGCCCGACGTTGGCTTCCTGCTGACCGTTGGCTTGGTGTGTCAAGCCGTGAGAAAAAATGATTTTGGGACATAGTGTTTTATCATTTCATAATGTTTTAAATTAATTGTATTTTTATCAGTGGAAAAACTCTATTTGACTTCAGGGTAAAGAGCTATAGAGATATTTACAGAAAAAAATAATAGAAATACAATTCAAAAAATAAAAAATAAAGTAAAGTAATGACAGCATTAAACAATAAACTATGCACTAGTAATATTAAATGATCAAGAAAATGAGTTATGAAGCTGTGATTGTAGTTGGAATAATAATTGTCGAAAATCTATTGCTGGAATAATCTACGAGATATGGTTTTAATTTCATTATGCCCCAAAGCTAGAACCCAAAATTTATTTTACTTTTACACTGGAGAAAGTGTTCTCCAGAGACAGCCTGGAGAACCAAGGAGAAATGAGAATCTAATGAAAATGTAGAGGAGGTGTTACCACTGTACATTCCACAGCGGCTGTGGATTATACACAATAAACAGTGTACATACAGTACACACAAATTTTAGTGTCTTACCAGAGCAGAATTGAAATGTTTTTTTTTACTTTCTTACTTAAATTATTCACCCCTATATTATTTACTTATTTAAATTATAAATAACGTAATTTAAAATTACTTTCTTTATAAAAATAATTTGCATTTGTGCTACAGTCATGCATTTCTACTGAAAAAATCCATCAAGATCCCTGGCCGAAGCAGTTTATAAAGTTAAACCTTTAAGACCAATGAAAAGTGAGGCTCATTTGATTGATTTTCTCTCCGTCTAAAGCCCTTCATCTTGATTTCAAGAAAGATTACCTCAAAGAGTCCAGCAGCAGGGTCATTTATACACCTCTATTTCCTTACGTCATTGACATCATTTAACTCTGTGCTAATTAACTAATGATTACAATTTGTTTTTATAAATCTGACGGCAGCCATATTGCGCCAAAACGCCCACCACACACCAGCTTATTGGTGGAGAGGAGACAGAGTTATGAAGGCAATCAGTATATGGGGATTATTAGGAGGCCATGATGCACAGAGGCCAATGCAAATTTTGGCCAGGATGCTGGGGTTAAACCCCTACTATTTTACGAAGGACATCCTGGGATTTAGAAAATTCCACAGAGAGTCATGACCTTGGTTTAACATCTCATCCGTAGGACGGTGCTCTTTAACAGTATAGTGTCCCCATCACTATACTGGGGTGTTAGGACCCATACAAACCAAAGGGTGAGCCCCCCCCTGCTGGCTTCACTAACACCTCTTCAAACAGCAGCCTAGTTTTTCCCATATGGCCTTTCTAACACAAAACATGTCTTACAAATTTTAAATCAATATATTGTTTTATGTGAATGAGTGAGCAGGATGATTTTCACATCGTTTTGAAGCAAAAAAAAAAGTCTAGTCTACAAGATCCAAAGTCTTGTGAACAAATATTCAGCATAGGTTTTATGGCCTTATTTCAGTGACTTATTTTTTTCCCCACAATACATACATAAACGCCATTTTCTCAAAACTACAAACTTTTACATAAATGCTGATCACACCTCAGACCCCAGAGGGTTAACTCTTTCCCTGCCAAACACAGAATTTTCCGTTATTTGTGAGAAAACACTTCCCTGCCAAACACAGAATTTTCCGAGTTTCTGTGTTTTCACTGTTAGATGAAGAAGACGAAAAAAACCAAGCGATCGTATGTAAGCAGATGCATATGTAAAATAACGTGATCATCAACATTAAACAGCATATAAATCAAAACTATCTAATGTTACTGAATGAAATGTCTACCCAGAACAAGCTATAGGACTGTGCAAGCATTAGGGGTGTTGATGGACTCGATCTACTCCATCTGTGTTTGATCATCGCTCTGAATCTGATCTGGATGTAGTCTTTGACAAAAATGTGATTTTCTCAACATTTTGAACAAAAAGCTGAGAAAATCACATTTTTGTCAAAGACTACATCCAGATCAGATTTTTTTATGAAACTTATCCATATTTAAGTGTTGATAAGGAATGCATGAAGCTAGAATAAAATGCAGAGGGTCTATTCTTTCTTTTGATATATTGCATGTTCAGATATTCATACAACAAAATATTCTATGGGCCATTACATTTTTGTGACGATCAAAAATCCTGGCGGTGGCTGGCAACTTTTTTTCCCCGCTGGCGGGGAAAGAGTTAAGGAAGTGTCTTTTGTTAGTGTAACATCACTTTGATTCAGTCATGTTTGCCTTCAATCTATCATCTGAAGTCTTGAGCTGAATACAAAAATTATTTTACAAAATGTACAGTTTTGCAGATGAGTAGTTTTTAAAGACTAAAAACAGTCAGCATAAAAATATGCTGTGAAGAATATTTCTAAACAAGTTTTAACTTTACTGCCAAAACACCACACTAAACTAACAGTCACCTACTTAGTCATGGACCTAAAAAAAAAATATATATATATATATATATATATATATATATAAAACCTGGAAAATAAAAATATTTACTTAAGCACTTTCAGAAATAATTCAGTAATTTTTATAAAAAATTACTCTGCATATTAAGGGACAGATGAAAGCATTTTAAAATAAAACAAAAACTGTAAGACATTTACTTAAAAAAAGACTCTCTGAATGCATTTAAAGTAGGTCTACAAGTGCTTGTTGTGTGCTCAATGAAATGAAAAATCCCATTAGTCAAACTCTCAAAATTCAAGAGACACCTGCATTTCAATTGCTAAAAAACACCATCTCGAAGTACACTATGAACTGTCATCAAAAATACACAGGAGACTCTTCAAAGATGTCAACATTTGTGTTTCACAGAAAATATAACAGCATACAGCATATGGCAAGTAAATAATGACAGATATGTAGCTTTAGTTTGACTCGTTTCTTTAACTGCCATCTACCAGGTACATAACCAGCAAATAACATCCCATGTACAGTAGTGCTGACAAACAGTGTTGTGTAGTATCCAAGCTCAGTGGATTTGAGATCTGTTCGCCCTGTATGTGAGCACAGAAGCCTGTCAGTGTGGAGCCTCATACAGCAGCAGAGTGTAGCCTATCTTCCTCGTCTCTGTGGTAATAACGTTTCCCATCAGTGCTGTAATGGATCACCTCCAGACTTCATCTGATTGAGAGGGCGAGGGGAGGCTTGTGCTGGCCAGCACTTCAGGCTGGCTCTGTCTCGGCATCGCTCTTCCTCAGAGAGCCACCTCAGAGGCTTAATGCACTATTGATTTGTTTAGCTAATATATTTTTTTCTCTTTCCACAATGGAGGGTTCATATTATGTCAGTCTTGACTCTTTGTCTCGCACAGGATAGTGTTTATGAAAGGACTAAAATGCACTCTTTTTTTTCTTTAGACACAGTAAAGTAATAAACATCCTTTCATGACATCACACTTAGGCATATTGATCCATGCATATATGCAACTTGTGAAGCTTAAAAAAACCTGGCCTTAAAGTCACTGGGTTCTGGCATTTAACAGCTTTCCATCTTTTGAAAAAGGTTCTATATTTTTTTATTCTTTCCCAGGAGGACCTCTTGGGAAATGGAAACTGCTTTGAAGAAGTAATCAAATCTCAGGGGCAGCGAAGCCATTGAGTTTTCCCCTAAGAGCTTGGCTCACTTTGTTCTCGTCTAAAACATTTTTTAGAAATAAAATGATACTTGGAGATACATCTGCAGTCATGCACTATACAGACCTTCTGGTTTCTTCTCCTGTCAAAAAGCTCCGTCTTCAACCAGGGACAGAAAAGGTCAGGAAATTAATAGGAATTCAAATTTTGACCGAAACGCTAAATGTAAATGGAAAACATCCTGTAGACAAAACAGCCTGTTCTGCAGCACTTTTGACATGCCATTACTGCAACAAAGCCTAATTAGCATTGTTAATCAGCATTTTCATCTGTATTACAACAACTAATGGAGCTGGAAGGCTATGCTACATCTTCACCGTGAAGAATTAATTATTAGCAATCAGATTACATTATCCCAGCAAAAGTGGTTATAAACGTTCTGTGAAGGAGAGCCTGTAATGAGATGGCAAAGCCATCTGACTAACTCCCTTGCAGCAAATCTAAAATAAACTTTATCAGTTATGAATATATGGAAATAGTGTGTGTATGCTTTGAAAGACTACTGATTTTTAAAAAGTGAGCTAGAGTTTTAAAAACAGAAGCTGGCAGACAGAAAATCTCAACATTAATGCATAGTTTAAGAAACACACAGCCTAATCAAATTAGATAAAAAATTGCCTAATTTTATAAAATACAATAAGCATGCATTGGTACCTGAAGACATCTCGTCCTTGCCTAATTCTTATGATGAACTGGTGAAGGGAAGGTTCATAGCCTGCTGGAGCAGATAGAGGTTAAGTGTTATGGTCAAAGCAGAAGAAGTGGTCCTTGAGGAATTTGAAATTGTATAGGCCCAATGTTCCTGTTCAATGAGACACCCGCTCCTAACTACCAGTATTGCCCTACAAATGGGCAATAGAAACATTACAAATGAAAATACATTTCAGTAACTTAAAAGCTAATGGTTTGACCTCCAGCTCTCATGTGAAATGAGCAAAATGCCAAAGGTTAGGCTCACAAGGGATGCAGTTAACGTTTGACTACATGACATTATTTAGAAGCTTTTTCATTGCAACGCCTGCCTAGCATGTACATATAAAATACAGTAAAAAAGGTAATGTTGTGAAATATTATTATTATCATTATCTATCTTAATATATTTAAAAATGCAATGATGACAAAGCTGAATTTCCAAAATTATTCCAGTCTTCAGTGTCACATGATCCTTCAGAAATCATTCTAATATGCTAATTTGGTGCTCAAGAAACATTTCTTATTATTATCATTGTTGAAAATAATTGTGCTTAATATTTCAGTATATACCCCCGGTTTCACAGACGATGCTTAAGCCTAGTCCTGGACTAAAATGCATGTTTAAGCAGTAATGTTTTTTTGTTTTTTTTCTTCTAAGGCACGTTTATAAAAGCTACTTAAATGTCCTAATTAAACTAAGGCCTAATCCTGGCTTAATCTAAACCAGGCCTTAGTATATTTAGATCATTTTTTAGGATTCTTTGATGAATGGAAAGTTCAAAAGAACATAATTTATTTAAAACAGAAAAACTTGGTTTGTTGTACATATGGCTTTAGAAGACTAGGAATATGAGTAAATAATGAATTTTCATTCTTGTCTGAATTTTTTAAAAAGCAATTATGCTAAAAACAGCACTTTTTAAACATTTTGCTTTGTTTTAAATAAATAAAACAAGTGACACAAGTGAAGCGAGTCAATATGCGGAAAGTCGTGTCAGCTCCAATTACTTTCAGCTTAGGTGCTAAATTTAAGTAGCTTGCTGGTGGAATTAAGGGGGAAATAAGAATGAGAGGAAGAGTTTGCTCCTCCATTAGAGAAAGCGACTGGTGGAGAACTGTGGTCTTGTGTGAATTAGCTAGAGGAGAAGGGGAGACTGGCCCCCTAACCTTCATTAGCCACTGTCAGTTGGCTGTGTCAAATTGGACAAAGCTTGTCGCCAGATAGCGGCTGAGTGCCTGCAGGGAAAGGGACGAAGACAAATTGCCACCACAAAGAGATAAGGCCCTTATTAGAATCCATCCTATCTCCAACAAATGAGGAGAGAGCACCCCATTAAAAAGCAGCCTGAAGACTACATGACATCCCCGCTCCATACAATGCTGTCATAGTGGCGCGTCTCTGCTTTTCTCTGGGTGGACCTCAGTTTGGCTGCGGACATGATAACTATTACTGTCCCACAATGAACAGGACATGTTATAAGAGTCAGACGACTACTGCATGATGACATATTAAGCCTGTGAAGTTAAATACGGATGTTCGGGTTTCAGCAAACTGAAATCGATACTTGTATTCAAAGACAGTCATAGATGTGAGAGAAGAGGGTGACCAAAGTCACAAAGTTCCTGCAAATGACACTGGGATTATTTAAATGGGAGTCAGAGTGACATTTCATGATCACAGATGGACCGTTTCCAGGAGACGAAGCGCACTCGGACAGAGAATGAACATATGGTCAAATAACAATTTAAGGGAAAAGGGAAAAAGAGTCTCATGTCTGAGAGTGGACTCTCGCCACAGCTGGTTTTTAATCACTACACTGATGTTTATGCTTCTATGCACCGAATGTCTAGACTGTCATTACATATGTTGTGATCCAGACAACCAGATGAGGCAGTTTGTACCTCAGTTTTCCATCAATCAATGAATTCACAAGACTCCGCTTCGAATTGCATGTATAATTTAGCTTGTTTCTTGGATCCATGTGTTTATAGGGCTGGAGATTAGCCAGATGTTGTTGCAGACCCACAGGGCTGACGCAAGGCGCTGTTATTGGGAGACTGAGGCTGTTTGCCTGAGGCGAGTGGTGTTTGAATAAAACCCCTGGAAACGTTTGAGGAAGTTTAGCTTTCTCACACAGAAATCAAATAAATGTTTAATTCAAAATTCCCTAGCTATCTTTTTTTTCCAATTATACTCCATTTCACCTCAATCCATCCAACAAAAACAAAGTTCCTATACGTATACGAAAGCGACAGCTTTCTCTGATCATCCCCTGAGACAGACAGATGTTTTCAGTGCACCTTGTGCTGTCCCACTGAGTCCACGCAAACACACACACACTGGTTCGCTATCTTTGTGGGGGCTCTTCACAGACGTAATGTTTTTTTATACTGTACAAACTGTATATTCTAACCCCTTACACTAACCCTACCCTAAACCTAACCATCACAGAAAACTTTCTGCACTTTCACATTTTCAAAAAAAAAAAGTCATCCTATATGATTTATAAGCTTGTTTCAGTGTGTGTCAGTGTGTATTCAAGTTGAAGTCCCCACTGAGATAGAAAAACATGAACACACACACACACAGGCCAGTTTTATGGACTTGACCAGTCTGCAGGGCTGCTGGGAAATGAAAGCATTTTTTAGGCTTCTTAGCTTTTCTTTCATTATAAGTGTACTGAAATGTTGTGGGACAGTCTCAAATTGATTTGTCTGCTCAGCTGCACAGACGAACATTATCCTCTTTAAGATGCGTTATTATAATAGTCCATAATGCTGCGAGGTAATTACTGTTCAGCCAAACATATAGATCTGTTCTGTGATTCAGAGACTCATTTCCACTTACTATAGACTACTTCAGCTATTCCTGCAGAACAAAATTATAAATTCAGCATAGAATACTTTATAGCTGATTTTTCATGCAATTTTAGAGCTTTAAAATGTTCTGTCAACTGAGAGCATAGGACTGAAGGACCTGATGTACTCATGTTAAATTTCTTCTCGTTCTTTGCTAAGGGTTAAACAGAAGTTTGAAAGAAATAGCAGAGTCATACTAGTATACTGTTTGCGAACATTCCAACAGCACCCCATGCTGCTGGGAGTGGCGTTTAGATGAGTATCTAAATATGCGCTGTATACTGTCCTCCCAATAACACAAGTTAAAGTTCCCTTTCAAGGGAACTCGCGCTGCGTCAAGCGCTGCAGGAACGCCTCTGCGTGATTGCGTCATGAAGCACTCATGAAATCAGTCCAATGGCGTGACGGGACGTCATAGGCGGGTGACGTCATTGACCAGGAAACTATAAAGCACCCCTGAACCAGACAATGTCAGCTTCTGTGTCTTCACAAGCGCTGTGTGTTGAAATCGTTTGTCAAAATGTGTGTGTCTCTTTGTAAAAAAAAAACAAAAACAAAGAGGAAAGAGGAAAGTGAGAATGGCGAAGCAGCAATTCAGACAGTGTGTGCCTCCTTGCCCTCGCTATATTACGGGTTGGGACACGCATTTGCTCTGTGTTGTGTGTTTGGCAGGCAGCCCTTGAGGGGGCTGACTGTGAGCATTGTGAGAAGTTAGGAGAACTCTCCGGTCCCGCAGAGCACTATTTGAGGAGGGCGCTTCAGCTCGCGTTCCTCAGGGCTCGGGTCCCGCTGCTGCCGAGGCACAGCGAAGGCTCGTGTCCTGGGGTTCGCAAATAGATTTAGTAGCGGGGTTAGAGACTGGCGATCCCCTTTCTCTGCCCTTACCTACTAGATCTGGCGTTTCAGATCGCGAGTCAGAAGCACGCTCCGCGGTTTCTTCTGATCGCGCTGAAGCGCAGGTGTATCAACACTCCAGTTCCGAGGAGCTGGATGTTGTGAGCCTATACTGTTGATGAAAAAAAAGCAGTTTGCCACTTCTTATACACGAAATAAAAAATAAAAAATAAAGAAAAGCACATGAGGAGCTTATGGAGGTTGTGACTCACGCTGTAGCCAGTTAAAAATAGATTGGCCAGCCGAGAAACAGGAGATTCGTCAGCAAAGCAAGCAAATTAGACTAACTATTCCCTCCATCTAGATCACAACCTCCAAAGCGGGACTTGCCGTTTTTTCCAGATCTCCACACCGAGATCATGAAAAAAAAACGGCATCATATAGAGTGTTCAGTCCCGCAGCATCTGCATATTCAAAACATTATGGAACTGAAACAGCATGGTTATGCGGCGGTGCCTCAGGTTGAAGAGACGCTTGCGAGCTATCTCTCTCCTGAGTCTGCATCGTCGCTGAAAGCCCCGCAGCTACCCACTAAACCAGTTGAAGGACATAGATGATGAGTGTGAGGAAGTAGGAAGAGAAAGGATAAAAGATTTCTGTTAATCTTTCGGCAATTCAGTTAATTCAGTCGTTGAAGGATTTCAAGAGACAAAGAAACAAGCAAAAGATATTTCAAAAATTCCTACCTCGCAATCTTATGTCCCTGGGGCTGCTGGGCGGAAGAGCAGTCGGTTTTTGCGTCATGAAGCACTCGTGAAATCAGTCCAATGGTGTGACGGGACGTCATAGGCGGGTGACGTCATTGACCAGGAAACTATAAAGCACCCCTGAACCAGACAATGTCAGCTTCTGATAGGTCGAACAAGTCAGTCACAGGCATGCCGGGAGTATGGCAAAGCGATACCTCTCAGGGAACCATGGTTACATACGTCCGACATAGTCGGTTTTCACCTCATTACACCGTGTCCGTCTCCTCTCGGTGCCCTCAAGGGGACCGTTCTGCCAACCCCGCCACCTTGTGTGTTTCGGGGTGCAGTGGTCTCTGGCGAGCACATATCTCAGGGTCCACCCAGAAACGTAGTGGTCCTGGGATGCACGCCCCCCTCCGAGGAGGGTCCTAGAGCAGTCAGGCCAGCTGTTCCCTGCCGGGTCGCTGCTTCAGGGCAGCTGCTGCTCGTGGTACACCAGAGGCCAGTCTCGAGAGACTGGTATCTTGAATATTTCTGACAATATCAATGTCAGGTCCTCGGCGAGCATACATCTCCATGTCGTAGAAATGGGTGGAGCTTCACCCCATGTCGGGTGAAGCTAGGCCAGTCACTCACTGTAAAACAGATTCAGCGTCCAACGTGATACCTTTTGGCTTGCTGTACAGGAGACCCTTACAGTGGTGGCTCAAAACCAAGGGATTCTCCCCGAGGGGAAATCCATTTCGCATGATCAAGGTCACGCAGCGATGCCTTCGTGCCTTGGTTATGTGGAAGGATCCTTGGTTCCTGTCCCAGGGACCGGTGTTGGGTCGCTTAACGCTAACGACGGCTGCATCCCTGACCGACTGGGGGGCGAACATGAGTGGTCACTCGGTCCGGGGTCTGTGGAGCGGCCATCAGCTTTCCTGGCACATAAACCAGCTGGAGCTGATGGCCGTGTTCCTGGCACTCAGGCACTTTCTCCCAGACCTCAGGGGCCATCATGTGTTGGTCCGCACGGACAACACAACGGTGGTCTCCTACATAAATCGCCAAGGGGGATTGCGCTCACGCCAATTATGGAAACTAGTACATCGAGTCCTGATATGGGCTCAAGAGAAGTTATTGTCAGTCGAGCAATATATGTTCCAGGGCGTCTGAACAAGAGGGCAGACTTCCTGTCGAGGCAGGGAGTGGTGCCCGGGGAATGGAGACTCCACCCTGAGGTGGTGGAGCTCCTCTGGAATTGCTTCAGGGGAGCTCAGGTGGATCTGTTCGTGTCTCGAGAGACTACGCACTGTCCACTATATTATTCCCTCACACATCCAGCCCCTCTGGGGTTGGATGCCATGGTGCAGACGTGGCCGAGGCTGCGTCTGTACGCCCTTCCCCCTGTGGCGCTGTTAGCAGGAGTTTTGGAGAGAGTACGCCGGGAAGGGGTCCGTCTGTTGCTAATAGCCCTGTTCTGGCTGGGCCGAATATGGCTGTCAGACATTGTGTCTCTTCTCGAGGGCCCTCCATGGGAAATTCCAGTCAGGAGGGACCTTCTCTCCCAGGCGATGGGGTCAATTCTGCACCCACGCCCAGAGCTGTGGAAACTGTGGGCCTGGCCCGGCTCATAGATTCAGGTCTTTCTACTGAGGCAGTAGAGACTATGCTGCACTCCAGAGCTCCTTCCACAAGGAGGCTTTATACCCTTAAATGGAGAGTTTTTGTCTCATGGTGTACGAGCCGTATGTTGAATCCATTTAACTGCCGGGTTGGTTCAGTACTAGAGTTTCTTCAGGATAAATTCTGGTCTGATCAGTTGTTTGTACGTTTTGGGTCCCTGAGTAAAGGAAAGCCTGCATCTAAACAGACGCTGAGCAAATGGATAGTCGAGGCTATCTCAATTGCTTATGAATTGGCCGGTCAGCCCTCACCATTAAGGGTCCGTGCCCATTCAACTCGGAGTATGGCTGCTTCTACAGCTTTGCTATCAGGAGTTTCTCTTCAGGAGGTATGTGATGCGGCAGGCTGGTCCTCACCGCACACCTTTGTGAGATTTTATAACCTGGATGTGGCCTCCACTCCAAGGTCTTGAGTGCTTGTAACATAGTGTGCGCTATGATTTCACACATACATGCACTTGGGATTATGGCGGCGTGGGTATTGGGTTCCCGCAGCGCTTGACGCAGCGCGAGTTCCCTTGAAAGGGAACGTCTCAGGTTACGTATGTAACCATGGTTCCCTGAGAGGGAACGAGACGCTGCGTCGCTTTGCCATACTCCCGGCATGCCTGTGACTGACTTGTTCGACCTTTCAGAAGCTGACATTGTCTGGTTCAGGGGTGCTTTATAGTTTCCTGGTCAATGACGTCACCCGCCTACGACGTCCTGTCATGCCATTGGACTGATTTCACGAGTGCTTCATGACGCAATCACGCATGCGCCGTTCCCGCAGCGCTTGACGCAGCGTCTCGCTCCCTCTCAGGGAACCATGGTTACATACGTAACCTGAGACGTTAAACTTAACTGCTCTTTTCATACTGTACAATACAGATCACTTCAAAGCAACTTAAAAAAGAGAAAACAAAAACAGTCAGTGTCACAAAGCTCTTAAATTTTAGCAATATTTTAATTATAATAACAGCTTCAGTTTTATAAAGCATTCACAGTTCTACTTGTGTCATACCTTGACAGACTAAATTAAGAAATTAATATAAATCTGAAAAGATTTCCACATAAAAGAAGGTAGAGTCTCAGAGTTCAACCCATTATCACGGACCAATGGCAGTTTGAGGGTGTTTAACAGGCAGCGCAAAGTTTTGAACCACCTAAATTAACTTAACTTTGACCAAACTTTGTTCTTTGTTTCTTTCCATAATAGCCAGTATAGCAAACATTATTAAATTATAATTTAGGTAGTCAGTTACACAAGTAATACTTCTCTAATTTCCCATTGTTTCCTGTAACGAATGAAGAAAGTTCCCTGAGAAATCCTTGTTCTGTAATGTTTAATTAGTCTACTTTATTTCCCAGAAACATCAGGCTAATGATATGCTGTACCATGATTTTAACAGAACGGATCAAAACATCTTGGTTACCAGTTGTCAAGCTTAATGTGGAGTTCTTCTGGATGGATTGACAGAGAAAACACAGAAAGCACAACATACCCACTTTATATTAGGTGGCCTTAACTACTATGTACTAACATTTGAATTAATAATTTGATACAATGCACTTATTGTGTACATACATGTTTTTACATTGTACTTACATTAAAAAAATTACCTGCATGTAATTACATCTGTAATTAATTTCTGTAGTTACATTTATAATTACACTGTTGATCCTTCCCTTAAACCTAAACCTACCCTTAAACTTACCCATACCACCACACCTGTCCCTAACTTTACCCGTATCCCACCGCAATATCAGCAAAAGTGTTTTGCAATACAATATGAACACAGTAAGTACATTGTATTTTATTTTTTAATGTAAGTACACAGTAGTTAAGGCCAAAAATCTTATTTGGGTACAGTTGCCCAGCCTTACCCACTGGAACCGAGCACATACTTGCTCACAGCGCTTAGAGCTACAGTAATGTGGAGGAGTGAGACAGCTGAAGGAGAGAAATGGGTGGCACTGTGAAAGGCGATTAGGGTTCCCAGCGGTCGCCATGGAGCAGAGGATGATTGATGTGATTAATAAAGCTGTCGTGATCATTGCTCTCAGTGCCAAT
The DNA here is from genome assembly GCA_039654625.1 of Rhinogobio ventralis. Classification (NCBI taxonomy): domain Eukaryota; kingdom Metazoa; phylum Chordata; class Actinopteri; order Cypriniformes; family Gobionidae; genus Rhinogobio; species Rhinogobio ventralis. The sequence goes on from CM077198.1 coordinate 18,750,022, forward strand.
CTGAGAGTTAGGCCGAGTGTTTCCGCTGAAACACACCAAATATCTCCCGCTGGCACCCTGAGCTCTTACCTAAACCCTCCCACAAGATCGAGTCCCTCATTTAAATTATGGGGCCACTAAATATACAGCTTATCAAAATGAAAAAGCATTTCTATATGTACAGCCTCACATACAGTCTGCACACTTGTACACCACCATTCAAAAGTTTGGATTCGATACTTTTTTTCTTTCTTTTTTTTTTCAAAAGAAGTCTCTTATATACACCAAGGCTGGATTTACTCATATGAATAATTAATTATTAATATGAATACACAAGGTTATAACACTAATATTGGGCAATTGGGAATACAATTTAAAATTACTTTTGTATTTGAATATATTTTACAATTATTCCTGTGATGGCAAAGCTGGATTTTCAGCATCTTTACTCTAGTCTTCAGTGTCACATGATTCTTGAGAAATCATTCTAATATGCTGATTTGATACTCAAGAAACATTTCTTATTATTATCAATGTTAAAATCAGTTGTGCTGCTAAAAGGTTTAGTTCACCCAAAAATGAAACTTACCCCATGATTTACTCACCCTCAAGCCATCCTAGGTGTATTTGATTTTCTTCTTTCAGACAAATACAATGGGAGATGCACTATATTGCCAAAGTATTGGGACACCCTTCCAAATCAATGAATTCAGGTGTTCCAATAACTTCCATGGCCACAGGTGTATAAAATCAAGTACCTAGGCATGCAGACTGCTTCTGCAAACATTTGTGAAAGAATGGGTCGCTGTCAGGAGCTCAGTGAATTCAAGCGTGATACCATGATAGGTTGCCACCTGTGCAATAAGTCCATTTGTGAAATTGCCTCACTACAAAATATTCCACGGCCATCTGTTAGTGGTATTATAATGTTAGTGAAAGCAATTGGAAACAACAGCAACTGAGCCACGAAGTGGTAGGCCACGTAAAATCACAGAGCGGGGTCAGCACATGCTGAGGCGCACAGTGTGCAGAAGTCACCCACTTTCTGCAGAGTCAATAGCTACAGACCTCCAAACTTTGTGTGGCCTTCAGATTAGCTCAAGAACAGTGCGTAGAGAGCTTCATGGAATGGGTTTCCATGGCCGAGCAGCTGCATCCAAGCCTTACATCACCAAGTGCAATGCAAATCGTCGGATACAGTGGCGTAAAGCACGCCGCCACTGGACTCTAGAGCAGTGGAGATGTGTTCTCTGGAGTGACGAATCATGCTTCTCTGTCTTAATGCTTCAGCATACCAAGACATTTTGGACAATTTCATGCTCCTAACTTTGTGGGAACAGTTTGGGGATGGGCCCTTCCTGTTCTAACATGACTGTGCACCAGTGCACAAAGCAAGGTCCATAAAGACATGGATGAGCGAGTTTGGTGTGGAGGAACTTGACTGGCCTGAACAGAGTCCTGGCCTCAACCTGATAGAACACCTTTGGGATGAATTAAAGTGGAGACTGCGAGCCAGGCCTTCTCGTCCAACATCAGTGCCTGACCTCACAAATGCGCTTCTAAAAGAATGGTCAAAAATTCCCATAAACACACTCCTAAACCTTGTGGAAAGCCTTTCCAGAAGAGTTGAAGCTGTCATAGCTGCAAGGGGTGGGCCAGCATCATATTAAACCCAACGGATTAAGAATGGGATGTCATTAAAGTTATGGCGTCCCAAAACTTTTGGCAATATAGTGTATATTATATAATGTCCCAGTGTTATAATGGCAGTGAAAAGAGGACATGATTTTGAAGCCCAAAAAGTACATCCATTCATCATAAAAGATATCCACCCAGCTCCAGGGGGTTAATAAAGGCCTTTTGAAGCTAAATGTGTAAATTGTGTAAAAAAAAAAACAATATTTAAAACGTTATAAACTAAAATAACTAGTTTCCGACAGATGGCCGTACGCATCGATTTAAGGCGAAAGATTAACCCTTGACCTGATGCATGACGCATTGATGAACGTGGAGAATAATTTTTAAAGAGAAATGTTGGAGGATTATAAGATTATAAGAGTTTGTTGCCCAGCCCTATTTGTTTAAACTGCAAGAGCTGTCAAAGCTTATGCTACTCCTACATTGTGTCAAGGGTTACTATTTTAGCGTAAGTCGACTTGCATAGGCCGTCTGCCGAAAGCTAGTTATTTTAGTTTAGAAAGTTATACATATATTTTTCTTATAAAATGCATCGTTTCGCTTCAGTGTCGCTATGCAGTTTGCCAAGCAAGAGTCTTGCAACCAAAAGGGCCTTATGGGGCAATAAACCATTGTACACTTGAGAGATACAATTAATTTTAAGTTGCTCCAAGAGGATTGACTTTGGGGAAAGGCTTAATGGTGACTACAAGCGAATCGGTTGCTCACTGTTATTTTCTGACATACACATCATACAGTGCCAGACGGAGATCTTTTCTTCTGTTATTACCTATAGACCCTTTGGCCACAGCGGGTTTCGGTCTCAAATCAAATGGAACATGTGACATGAGGGCCTAAACATTGAAAAACAAATAGGAGGTCTCACTTCATTGAGCAGCCTAATGGGTATATGAATTGAAAGCTGCATTCAATTTTGTTTGTGTTTTTTCCTTGACATTTAAAGGGTAAAAAAAAGAACAAAATCATCACACACACTTTCTTAGGGTCTCCAGGATGATCACACTAACTTTTTGTTGCTTAAAAATCCATTTTAATCTCAGAAGGTGAAAACTAATTTTTTAATTTGTTCCCCTTTTGATGGCTTATTATGCATTCAGGTACTCCGATGAGCTATTATGTCGAATGCACTAGAGTAATCACAAAGTTACTGTCTTATTGTCTTAGCCTGTTCAAACAGAGCATGCATGAAGGCTTGATCAATGGCAATATGCAGTGTAATTAATCTAGACTTGACCTGTAGGTCAGCAGATACCTGCAGGTGACTAAATGGAGTGGCTAAATATGCAATTAGAATCTTTTGTAATTGCTTATGACCTCAACTGTCAGCTCTTTTTTGGGCAGGTCTAGTTAAAGAATGCTTGAAAAGAAATTACAGAATGGGCAATAGTCAAATGGGTTCTATTTGATATATAAAATTTACTTGAATTATAACATTAACAGCAGAAGTTCTTGAGGTGATGGTGCATGTTTTTGTGCAGAATAGAAAGCTGATTACTCATTCCTCGCCAGCAGAGTGGTTCTGGTCCATTACAAGAGAGAACTATTTAAGTCTTGAAAGATGCTGTTTAGTTACAAATCCAGCCATTATGCTTAGAAAATGAGCACAGCTTAGCTGTTCAGAGATGAAAATGCTGCAGCTAACGGCATGCTGTCACACCCCAAGGAAGAACATTTTCTCAGCTACTTCAATTCAAGTATGCTGGAGAAAAGAATTGAATAACAACAAACAAAAAGTAACATACTGTATGAAAGGAAGAATGATTATTAATACATAAAGGTATTAGATTCAATCAGACATGCTGTACTGTTCTGTTTTCTTTCAAGTAAAGAATCCATTCGATTACTTTGCCTCTGTGTCAGGTGCAGTGCCTTTAGAGATAGTTGTCAAAAAAGAAACTAAATGCAAAGCTGACATGATTCCGGATGAGGTAATGAGTTTTTTCAAGCTGGTTTTCAAAAGCAGGCTGCTGGGCGAGCAAATTGAGGGAAAGCCCAGAGCAAATAGCTGTCCTCTCCTGATCTACACAATAATACTGTCCTTGCCTGAAAGAACGTTTTCTTTAAAACCTAAAAAAACATCTGGATTATAGTGAAGCATTTACAATGGAAGTCAATGGGGCCAATCCATAAATGTTAAAATTCTTGCTGTTTTAACAGAATAAATCGCTTTTTCCAACCTTTTCTTATGTGCAATTTTACAACTTTGTAAAAAAAACTAAACCATGTTTTTGCTGTAGTCAACATTGTCATAAACGTGGAATATTCATTTATCTCTTTCATAAAGAGACAGTTCACCCAAAAATGAAAATTCTGTCATCATTTACTCACCCCCATGTCGGTGCAAACCTTTATGACTGCAGAACACAAATATATTTTGGAAAATGCTGGTGACCACAGGCTTCCATTGTATGGACAAAAAGAAAAAACATCTCTTGAAATATCTTTTTTGGGGGGTGGGGGGGGGTTTGGAAAGACATAAAGGTGAGTAAACGATGACAGAATTTTAATTTTTGGTTTAACTATCCCTTTAGGCATTGGACCTTGTTATTGCATGTGCAATGGCAAATCCTACCCCCATTCACTGTGACGTTAATATTTTATACAACTGTTAGACATGACAAAATGCCCAAGGCTTTGGTTAGAGCACAGTTTTTTTCCATCCCTTTCTCCATCTCTTTGATTTCCCCCCCTATATTATGGTGCATACTTCTGGGACTGTAAATAACTACTGCCCTCATTATCCAAATATGGAAGTGCACAGTGTATCACATAATTAATTTGATTAGAGTGTATTTATCTCAAACCATTTCTGCCTAGATACACACAGCGGTGCCGAAGATGTGATGGCACATCTGCCTCCAGTGAAGTTGTTTCAGATCATTGTGTAATATCACCTTTTCCGGGGTTTTCCATCTCATCCCCCTAGGGCCAAATCTTGCCCCGGAGTGTATGGATAGGAATAAAAGCAGCACAGATTTATGGGGCCAGACCACAGCATTACGGACCACTGAGTAGTGAGAAATTAAGTGTTTAAAATGAATAAAAAAGATTTTGCTAACCTGTATATTGTATAATGCTCTACATAAAGCCACATGGATTATGCATCTCAAACCAAGTGACGGCTAGGGTGGAAAAGAACAAATACATTTTTTTTTTTTTTCATTGACAAAATCCTCGGTGTTGAAATGCAATCATTATTGGATCAGGCTGATCCCAAAGTCTCAGCTTTCATTTCTCTAACGCACAGTTGCTCAAACTCTTTCTCTCTCTCTGTGACAGAGGGGTTTAGGATATAAGATGATGTGGGTCTCTCTGCTACTCACAGCGTGTGTTTAAAACAGTGACCCCCCCCCCTCATACCGCCTGTCAGCTTAGTGTCTGTTGCAGGCTCCAGCTTTCCCTCTCTCACTCTCGCCTGTCTTCACTACCCAGCGCAAATCCCTCTCTCCCTACTGACTCTCCTCTCAAAGCTTCAAACTCAGAGTTCTGTGTGGTTTTAAAATTGTACTCACAAGATCATAAAAATGCAATTTTTGCATGCACATTCACACACACACAGGAGCGCACCCATTTACATGAGGGGGTCGAGGCTCCCGTTTACACCTGGTGTTTTGAGCCGACTCTTTTGTCCACTTTCAACCACTTCTGTCATGATTTCTTTGAGGGGAGGGTGTATGGGAGGGTAAATGTAAGTTTTTTTTCAGATCTTTCGATCTAATGGACAAAATAAGCTAGCGCAATTTACATATGAACACAAAAGGAGATGACGGAAAAATAGAGAGCAGCAGCTTTAGTTTCTGCTCTAACTGAAAGACTGCATCAAACTGAGTGAGTGTTAGCTAGTTAGTGTTCTACCACATCTACACTACGAAAGCAATCCGGTCAAATGCGTTTTTTTTGCATTTTACACCCCATTTACACCTATTTTAACATTGTCCACTTGTGATCCAATCGATGAAAACGCTTCTTAATACCGGGTGTAAACAGGGCCAGAGTTCTGTCAGGGCACTCCCTACCTTTAAAGTGCTATAGTTTTTCGAATATTCCCTCTCATGCAGTGTGTAATATAGCTGTTTGTGAATGTAAACATTCTACAAAGTTGTAGAGTCGAAAGTGCACGATAAATAAAGTTATTGTCTCCCAAAAGAAAGAATCGACTCTGAACCACCTAAACGAGTCGTCTGTAATTTGAATCCCACTGCGTGACGGTTCTATGTCACTAGAAAAAATCAATTTGCATAATGCCCGCCTATGTTGTACGTTGTCCACTCACGAACAACTTGACCAACCCTCAAACATCATTTTACTGATGTGACGACTGCTTTTCAAAGTTCAATGTGGGATTCGCAAAATGCTTGCTCGTGAAATATGGGTTAGTACTCAGTTTATTTGGACCAGCTTGCTCCTCAGAATCACAACCTGTAAGTATGAATAATTATTGATGTATATATTTTCTACTGGGTGTTCAAAATACGTAGATTTGTTTTTTATATTGTGTAAGTTTCTGGCTAACCAGATAACTCACGTTATTACTGTCTTACTGAAATACTTCTGCAAATCAGCTATGCGCCACTATTACCTAAAACTGTGTCTATTAATGCAGATTGTCTGTCGTTCTTACTTTGAGTAAATATAAAGGATGGAGCAAGATTTGTTTTACAATCTCTAATGTTACATCAGTCATTCACATTAACGCTTGGCTAACATATGCATCGTTGTGCCAACCATGGATTTTTGACACCCCAAACCATCAAAATTCAAACCAAACTATAAAGAGAATGTAGGCTACCACTAAAAATGTAAATTCTCTTATCCAGCATGTTATTAAATATGTTTTGTTTTTTTGTGTCAAAACATCAAAGTGACATTACAATGTTTCATTTAAAAGACATTTACGATGAACAACTTTGATATAATGTTGTGCCACCACTTGATATAAAGAAAAAATCTGGGTTTTTAGCTAATAAAATATTTCAGCTCAAATAAATACTTTACTTAGTCGAAATTATTTAGTCAGAAGTAGCTGTGTAATAACCAGAATGACCACATTAGTTGCTGAGTTACTGGTGACACAGACTGTCCCAAAGCTTCTCATCCATTTGATAATGTATATGTGTGTGAGTTAAAGACATTCACAGTCATGTGGGCTTCTGCAACAATCATCCAACTTCCACGGGCAACAGTAACCATGGCAACTGGCATTCTAGAGGCCTGCAGCACACAGTCAGGCCTGAAATGTATAAAATATCAAAACATTACACTGTAATTCTTCAGACTCTGCACAGCACAACCATGACATATATTTGGACAAGGCAGTGATGCAGGAGCATGGATGTCTAATCTCTAGCTAAAGGAGCACATGCTTGGATAGTGAACAAGAGAAGTATTGTTTATATCCTCATACAATGGCGTACCTGTAACACCTCTGAGAGCACATCACACGTCGCCAATAACGTATCAGAATAATGAAATGAGCCACGGGGCCAGATCTCACAGGAACAGGGAGAGAAAACCACTCACTATCTTCAATGATTAGAAAATGTGCATGTGACAAGCCAAGATGCATCTCTGTCAATGCGTTGATTTATAAGAGTGGGAGGGGAAAGACAGTGGGGTGCTATAGGAATGAAACCTTGTGCAAATAAACAGATGCTGAAGGAAGTGAAATGGATTTTAGCTTTTTTTTCATTATTAACTGTAGGACTTTTCATAAGATTTCACATTCATACTGTCCCCTTGACATACTAGGACATTTACATTGTACTGGAGAAGAATATGAATGGAGTATAAGCAGATATGCAAATAAATCGTATGGTTAGAACCTGTACGTGAATTGAAACAGACAGATAATCTTTGCACAGTGGTGACAATGTACAAAAAAAAACTGTTCAAGTCCCATTAAAAAGATAAAGAGCATTAAGAGAGCTTATTTACGGAAATGATGCACCATGAAATATGCAGGAAGATCATAATTCAAAACACTTTTGTGATTTCTAATCCACCTACTCAGTGAAGAAAAAACAGAGAGAACCAAGCAAAATAAAAGATTATTCAGTTTAGGTTTTTTTTTTGAATGCCAAGACATTTTCAAGAGAAGTTTATGGATCATAACTCCTGAGCAAAATGACATTATATGTATTTATATATTTATAAATGTTGTTATATATATATATATATATATATATATATATATATATATATATATATATATATATATATATATATAAATCATAGTTTTAGTTTTATAACTCAGAATCTGCATTTTTAAAACAGCATTTTTAGCAGACACATATTTTCTGATCAACCTTTCAGGCATGCCAAATATAAACATTTCAATTATACACAATATTTCACTGTGATTCATTGGTTCTCATAACCAGGGCATGAAGACTACCAGAATTGAAGCTGTGGATGTCCGGTTTGTCCTTTATGTGAGTTCAGATACAGGAACCTGCCAACACTAGCAGACCTTAACTTCTGCACACCTGCAGCTAATGGCAGGTTTATTCATGTGCCAGAACACATACCGAGCCAGAGACGGAGAAAGAGTGAGGGGGGTGGGAGGACATGAAAGGGTGAGGAAAGCACAGAAAATAGATAAAGAGTAGAAGACAATGTCAAGCAAAGGTTAAACCTCCTAAGAGGATGATGAACTGCCTGATCCTTAAAGAAACTGTTCAAGCCAAGTTTGTGGAGGCATGCAGTGGGCGGAGCTAAAGAGTCATGAGCACACACACACACACACACACACACACACACACACACACACACAATACATCATTGCATTATCCCTGGATAACTTTTGATTCATTATATGTTTGCGATGTTTACATTATATGCACTTACGCCACAATTTTCAACAAAACGCAGACATTTGATACAGTTTTACTCACCGCCTGGGGTTCCAACTCATGACTGGGTTCTTTTATTGCTGGGACCGCTCCATCTTTCAGTTTCAAACGATTTGCAAATTCAGCATTGAACTGGGCCTCGTTTATAAAACATTTGTTCGGGAACAAACAAACACAATTGTACAACTCTGTTGCTGCTCCGGAAAAACAATCTGCGTACTGTTCCCTTAATGCTGTGTTCTTTGAGTTATCTTTCTCTCACAACCAAAAACACTTCTTTGGTGACATTTTTGATCGTGGTCTAAAAACAAAATGACAGCACTGCCGACGGCTTCCGTAACCCAAACGAAGCACGTTGATGGGCATGCTCTTGCTCTCGCTCTGGTTGATGTGCGCACGTGTTTAATGGTGAAAGATGTGTGCATAATCTGAGATGGGCTGGGTTGTTCGTCGATATTGTGAAGTTTAGGGTCACTTAGACAAGTAAAGAAAGTGTTAAAGTTAATCGGGATGTCATAGGCGCATGCACATTCGTTGTTATAAGTTTATCATGTGTGTGCATGAGCAACGGCATCTCATGTACTGTTCATGTTTTGTCATTTCAGTGTGAAACAAATTAAAGAACCTTGAGCACAACACGCTCGGGAGATGGTGTTATTATTCGGGTGTGTTATTACTCGGGTGTGTTACACACGCGCTCATCCGGGAGAAGTGCCCATACAAGGGATTCCGCCCTTTATGATGTCATCCAGGGCCATACTCTGAAAAAACTTTCCGAAACATATACGAATCCTGAAGGAGTGTATTTGGCACAGAAATACTCCGTCATACATCCAACTCATTTTTTTAAACTTTGGTCATGTTTAGCATGAGAATCCAACTCTTTAACAGTGTAAATAAGTAAGAATGCATGAAATAGTATACATCCCCTTTAAGTTTTTTTGTTTTTTTTAAACTATTCAAAACACCATAAAAATATTATAAGAGTGGTCCATGCAACTAAGCCAAAGACCACCACAGACAAATATAACATCACTCAAATATGGGTCCTGTCACACACCCAGTGCAATGCAGCGCCAGGCGTGACGCAAGTGTTCCTTGCCAGTTTCAGCCCAACGCAGTTATCATTTTCACGTCCAGCACCACGTTGTTTAAATAGCAAATGCATTTGCGACCATTTGTGCACCCATGGGTGTGCTGGTCTGAAAACGAGGTGTATTCAGGCCGCATTGTTGGCGCGTTGCTATTTTGAGGCAACGACTGCGCCATGGTCTAAAAAACCTTGAAAAAAAAAATTGTGCAGTATTTTTTTGTGTTATTTAAAGGTGCGTACACTCACACTTATTAGACACACAGGGACACGCAGCAGCACACAAACATTTTTAAATATTAAAAATAAAAGGATTACAATGTAAAAGATTATTATTGTGTACATAATAAAAAACTCTACATGTCATAATGGATAGTCATTGCATGTATCAGAATTACCTATTTGCAGTAATGACGAATGAAATTGGCTACTTATTTAATCAATCGTGGCAATACACACATGTATTTAAACTGACTCGTCAGGTTGAGGGTGTCTGTATTCCGCCATGTAAATAGCGAATCCGCCATGGTGCAAGCGCAACTGGCTTTTAAAGTGAATGGGAGATGAGACTCTGATTGGTTTATTGCACATTATGCCCAAAACACATCCATTATTTATTAAGAGAATAGGGGAAACCCTTTTAGACCATGCGCCTGGCACGCCGACCTTTTGTCCTGTCGTTAAACTAGCAAAAGTGGATTCGGACACGCCCTAAGTGCACTTTCACCGTGCGCTTTAGACCATGCTCTTAGATCATTAAAATAGGGCCCTATTTCTTAAACCATGCCAATTAATCTGAATTCTTTCTCTATATCTACCTAAATTAGTTAATTTGGGGTTAAACCTTAGAAAGCAAAGTGGGTTTCTTAAGCTGATAATTCATCATTTCACTTTCCTATTGTCAGTATGCAAAACAATTAGCCAAACTTCATCTTAAACCTACTGTATTCAGCTACATTTCAATAGAACTATACTCAAACAATAGCCGATCCCCCATTCAGTGAGGAAATTAAATATTTAAATTCAGTAAGAAATTAACCTGGGCGTTAAGCTGTAATTTCTCCTTTAAGAATCCAACCAAACCCTTGAGATTTCATCTAGCCTTTTGTGAGACAACAATAAACTCATTCATTTCCACAATACTTTATCTTTGCTGCATAAACTCATTAATTACACTATCTGGTGATAGACAGAACTTAATAATGAGAACAAACACAAATTGCAGATATGTCCACACAAAGTTATTTTTGCCATTTCAAGATAATGAAAACAGATTCTGTGGCTATATAAATCCTGTTACTGCCTCAAAATGGTTCTTTACTTTTAATCCACGGTATTAATCAAAAATTAAAGATCATGACGTTTTTAGAACATCAAATATGAAGTATTTATATGATACAGAGTCACACAAACCAAAACACACTAATAACACATTCCTGTCAAGTGTCTCTTATAAGCCCTGATAAACATTAGCTGTGTTTCCACTATCGGGCCCAGAGCGGGCATGCTAGTGTGTACCAGGGCCAGTCACGTTTCCACTGTCACTTCCGGGGCTTCCTCGGGCCAACGGCCGGGTTTTTTTGGCCCACCAAATAGGCTACCTTGGTTTAAAGCAGGCCAGCTCAGGCTTGAGGAGTGGTTATGAACAAAGGTAAAGTTTACGTGAGTCTGGAGATGGCAGCGCTGCAGAGGATTTCATATCAGCTGACGTCAGCATTACGGAATATATTTATATGCAATACAAAAAGCGCACTAACCATTACCATAAATACGACCACTTGATGAAACCTGACAAATCATGTAGGCTATCTGTCAGTACGTCTCGTCTCTTCATAAAATAAAGCAAGTCTGGTTTCTATGCCTGAAAAGATATTGGGACTGTCACTGGAGAGAGTGCTAAAGCTCCTCAGGTTGTATTTTTGGTGGACATTTTTTTTAATTATTGTTCTTTCTAAATGTGATGTAAACATGCTGATGTCATAGGTCTTTAATCCATTAATTCAAAACGATAAACAGAAGAAAAACTCAAATAATCTGTCACCATAGAAACAAACAGGAAGAAAATGAAGGAGAACTGAACTAATTAACAGACTAGAAGATTAACAAAGAAACTCAAACATGAACAGATCAGAGTAACAATCAAGAAATAAACTCAAAACGTGACAACTGTCCTGTGACTACAAATAAACACAAACAGACGCAAATTGATAAGTACGTGTCCTAAACAGTAAATACTACTTTATTTTTGTGTGACTAATGTGCAATCTTGACACAAATTAATTAATTATGATCAATGTATCACTTATTATTGTACAACTGTGGTAAAACATCAATGCTTGGGTTTTAAATATAACAATAAAAATGCCAACAAACGTTTGTTTCATAATCTCGCTAGCTTCCAGTGATTTCTTTCTAATTTTTGTTTTCTGATAAAACTTGAATTTGTTGGTGAAATGATGGGTTTGTGTGACATTGTTTCAGAGAGACGTGCTACGGGCGGGTTTTAATGAAGCGCTGTGGAGCTTCTGGCTCAACAGTGGAAACGCAGCATGGTTTTGGGCTCGCTGCTACAGGTCTGAGGCTATTAGCCCAACCCGGCCTATTGAAAGCCCTGGCGGCTATTATCATTTGTCTAGCCCTGATCTAGTTAAAACTGCTCTCATTCATGTAAACAAATCTAGCTTTAATTATTTAATATTTTGATTATTCTGAAAAAAGGAAAGAAAACAGATGATTGCCTCAGTAATTGGCTGTGCTAATGGTTATTGTTTTGCGCATTCATAAGTATGTTTAATTGTAAGGTGAGCACATACAGCATGCTGGGCACTCCGGAGCTGTGGTTTCCGGTCACAATATCAATCAGCTAAATGAGATTGGCCCATTAAATAGCTTTAATTACCTAATCACTGAAGCAGGACAGAAGCATGGAATCAATTAAAAAGGATCATGTTAAATATGACTTGTTTTTAAAAGCAATATTTAAAAAGTGCTACTCCTAAAGATGACTGACAGGAGTTTTTGTGAAGTCATGGTGGACTTTGCTTGGAAAGAACCTGTATTTTAAAATTCACATTTACAATATATATTTACAGTCTCTCTCTACTACCAATACGAATCAACAATTTTGATGACGTCATTCTGCACTTCAGCTTCCTGTCAGTTTTTCTGCCCAATCAAATACTCTTCCCACCATATAAATATAAGCTAAATAAGGAGTCTGAAATCGGTACACACTTTATGGAAAACAGCACATAGTGCACTATACAGGACACTGCTTTTCAATGGTGTGAATGAAGCCTGGTTTTGCATCGTCATGCAAAAATCCATTTAGGGGTCCATATACGCAACCCAGCACAGACCACAAAACATATTGGACCCATTTGTATTCTGTACAGAATGCTACATCACTCGCAATGACATCTCTTCTCTGATGACATGTGACCGGCATGAGGGCGGGACAATTATCCCTTTTAGCAACCTGTCACTGATACGAAATCACAACAATTACCAAACTACAACAATCCAATCAATACCTGATGAACATAATCAAGTCCCACCCAACATTTTTTAGTGAAGAAATATAGAAGAAAAGACAGTTGCAATAGAGAATGAAATTTACATTTCATGCTGACTATAAAAAAGGCAAGAGCTCTTTTACTTCTTCACAGCATTAAGAAAAACTGCACTCATCAAGTCATTTCACAGGGACTTTAAATGTGATTTATTTAAATGGCAAGAAGTTTTTCAAGATGTTGAACAAAAATGACCCTATCGGACCCTCAGATAATTAGTGAAAGGCACAACCTTGTCTGCAAAGGGGCTACTAATTGCATTTCAGGGTCACGTCCAGTGCTCTCTTTTAGTCATACTGTGTTCTCCTGCAGTGACCACTGCTACATAATGACCTCACTGTGTGATTAAAACTGTCCTCAGCAATTAATGCTTATAATCTCCTTGACAACACTGGGTGAACCAGGGTGAGGCAAGCATGGCGAAAATGAGTTGCTGCAATGGACAATGATGAGTCTTAAGCGCCCCATGGTTTAGATTCAGGGGATAATAAAGGCCAGTGAAGTAATAATAGCTTCTGAATGTTGACCTCCTCACATCAGGTTGAATATATATCTGAGACAGGGTGTCTGACTGGATTGAGCATGTTTCCACAGCATTATAGAAGCTTTGAGACATATTTTCAACAGAATAAATGACATCAATAGCATTCCATTTTAGCAGGTTTTCACACTGCACAGATTAGAACTAATCTGGACCTCCAGGCATAAGCAGAAACACACAGACTTACACTATTACACTCACTGCAGCAAAACAGATATGCATGCATCTCGCTTCCTATAGTTTATTATTACCAGCCGACCCTGCTGGGGAAATGTTATGCTTTTACATGGGGAATTATGGATAGAACTCCACTAGCCACCTCAGGCAAGGGAAAATACAAACTTAATTCCAGAGCTTCTATTAGCATTCAGGGAATGTATGCTGAAAAGCTCACCTGGCTATTCCTGGCGCTGGGTGGCAAGGATTGAACCGAGAGTAGAAAAAAATCAGTGAACAATACAAGGCTCTGAATATTTCATGGACATGGTGTGGATACCCTCATGAATTTTTCAGCTCACAGACAGAATGGAAAGGTGGGAAGGGAATGCTATAGGTAGTCAGTCACATACCAAAACCGTAATGCCATCCATTTCACTTACTCTTGTAATAGTGCATCATGGGAATGGTGTTGTGAATGACTCAAGGAGCAATGTCATTTTCAAGTTCGAAGGTGACGGAAGAGTTGTGATTGATGAACGGTGTTCAGTGCTTTTCCTTTATCAACTTATTCAAATTTTAAAACCAAACTACACAAATTTACATCTGTTCATGCAATAGCTAACATTAAATAACAATGAACAATAATTTTAAAGCATTTATAACATATAAATGAACACTGTAAAATCTTGTTCTAACTAACATTTTTTGGTTAACTTTACTTAATGTCTTACATGAATTGTAAAAATCTAGTACTATTCACATAATATGCCTTGTTTCTTTAGAAAACCCAAGTCAGTCTTATATATTTTGTTCATTTGAGTACTTACAATATCCCAAATGTTTCCAACTATTTGTAAATCGTGAGAAAATTGCTATTTTAACCAAGGAACTGGGACGTGTGAGGGGGTCGCCTGTCAACTGCGTCATATCTGCGTTACCCTCGGTTTCCGGTTTTATTTTGCAGAAACACTTTACTCTTACTGCAGTGTGCAACAAGTGTCATTGCAGCCGCCGAGCGAATGCACAGAGTAACATCATAACATAATTTTCTACACACTCAAATGTATCTAATATGATAAAAAGAGCTGCGTTACCTTATACTCATGACCAGAAAAGCGGAAATGGCGCCGGCGACTGTGGCACAATAAAAGCTCCGCAGCTCGGGAGGCGTGTGTCATCTTATTAACAATCGCTCCAGCGGCCTTGCTCAGTTCCCACAACACTCGGTCCTGCTCTGCTTCATACTACAGTAACGTTAATAATCGCATCCATTAACATGAGTCCTATCCCGATTCTTTTCCACCGGCTGTGAGGTGAAGACCACATGTCCCAAGATTCTGTGCTCAAACTTGGCGTCATCAAACTACGCCTTTGTTTTGAATAGGCAACCTCTAGCGGACGGAAAAATTACATTGTGCACCTTTAAGATTAACTGATTGGTTTGAGTGCCATTTTCTCAAGGACAAAAATAGATTTTGAGGTCGGGCAATTCTAAATAGACTTTTCACACATTTCCTCCACTTCTGCAGTTATCTTTCTCTAGTTGCATTCACTCATTTTCCAAAGTCATCTTGAATGTTGAATTGTCAATACAACTGAAAAATTTGAGAGAACATCACAGAAGCTGACTTTTAATTGAATGTTTTTTTTTCTGGATTCACCATTATGGTGATCAGTGTTCCCTTTGGTTGGGCACTTGGAACTTCATTTATATTATTGTAATTATATTACTATTGATGCAGCGATGCAACAAGAAATCACAGTGATTTGGTTTCAAAGGAAGGGAAATAACAAATAGGTTGCATTTAAAAGATAACCTAACATAACTATATCATTATATTTTTCATGTTGAACAATGATCTTTTACAATGTTATTGTTATTGTTAACACTTATGTCATAAACATCTTGAGTCACACTTATGTTTTGCATGCTGAATGTTGAAGTGTGTGACTTAAGCATGGTCAACTGCAAAATATTGTTACAAATATAGAGGGATTATATCAACCCAATTAAAAGTTTTACAAGATGTTTATGACAGTACAACATACTATTCCTATTTCACTTTACTTATTCTTTAAGGCAATCAGTTTGCATGCTTTTTTTTACCTATGAATACATTTCATTACAGTTTCCAGCTGAAATAAACACCAGTTGCAGTAAAACATCAACAACTTTTGTTCCTTTTCACATAAATGATTACGGGGAAGATTATCGATTTATAAAGACTTAACGTTTCACTTGGTTCCTTGCACAATACTGTTGTTTTGAATATTATGACCTCAAAACGCTTTTACCATAGTGCATGATTTGTAAACTAATACATTTCCACATTTGCATCAATTTTCTGACATAGTAAACTTGCCCAGTAGCTCACCTGGGACAGCATTGCACTTGCTATGCAGAGCACACGAGTCAAGATAAAAGAGCTGTGGAGGCAAACTAAAATGACATGGTTATTTCAAATGCGTTTTATGTCACACTTGCTTTTTTAACACTATTGGTTATGTTGGTCGCACTAATTAACTATTAACTATGACTTTTTCCTCAATAAACCCCTAATTATTGTGTATCAATAGTAAGTAAAGTAGTTGTTAAGTTTAGGTATTGGGCAGGATTAAGAGATGTAGAATATGGTCATGCAGAATAAGGCATTAATATGTGCTTTATAATACTAATAATAACAGCCAATATACTAGTAATATGCATGCTGATAAGCAACTAGTAATAGTGAGAATTGGACCTTAAACTAAAGTGTTACCATTATGTTTAGGGTAGCGCTTAGTGTAGGTGATACGTTATTTTCAAACATAATAGAGCAGTGACCTTATAACGCCACTCACTGCACTTTCTTTTCATAACTGCCGCATAGAAAAAACAACAATTTAACATTGCCAGATTCTCTGTTTTGGATAATCATCTTTTGGATAAAAGTGAACATGCTTTTAGTGCCACTTACTGGAGATTTCCATTTGAAAGTGTCACGAAATGTGCAAGAAATATAATATCATTTTGCTGAATTTTTTCCAATAAGCCTGGGATGGTTAATGATATATAAGATGCTTATGATGTGGAATCTACAAAGAGGTCTGGTAAATATTGCCTAATCAATAGCGGAGAGCTGTGCAAATGTCATTTCCCTTTTTTAGCATCTAGCAACTTCCTGCAGAATAATGCGAAAGGCCGAATAATACATACAGGTAAAACAAACTCAAAATAATGAGTGAAACAACCTTTCCTGTAGGGCATGTATGTGTCTAAATGTGCCAGAGAGAACATGAAGGAGAGAGAGAGAAAGGCATTGTAGCCTATATCTTGCATCTGCCATAGTGAGAGACTTAGAAAATCAAAGGGCAACTGTGTGCTCTTCACACCCAGAAAAAAACACAACTACAGCCCAATAAAAATAGCTCCTACTTCATTATGAAACTGTATCACAGAGAACTCCTTCCATCATCTTTGTTTGTGTATGCCTTTCACATTGTCAAGGGATTACACAAAATAGGGAGCAAACTTAGAACAACACATCGCCTCATTGTGACAAAATACTGTTTCATTGTTGCTTGGTGAAGTTAAATTCAGTAAATACTGCAACATACAGTGGCCCCAAAATGTATTTAAACACTTAGGGCCCTATTTTAACAATCTAAGCGCATGGTCTGAAGCGCATGCCACAGGTGCACTTAGGGCGTGTTTACTAGTTTAATGCACCAGGCACATGGTCCAAAAGGTTTGCACCTAGTCTCTTAATGAGTCATGGGTGTGTTTTTGCCGTAATGTGCAATAAACCAATCAGAGTCTCATCTCCCATTCCCTTTAAAAGCCAGTTGCGCTTGCACCATGGCGGATTCGGTATTTACATGGTGGAATATAGACACCCTCAACCTGACGAGTCAGTTTAAATACATGTGTGTATTGCCATGACTGGTTAAATTGGTCATTTCTGCAAATAGGTAATTCTGATACATGAAATGACTATCCATTATGACATGTAGGCATTTTTATATTTATGTACACAATAATAATCTTTTACATTGTAATCCTTTTATTTTTAATATTTGGCATGTTTGTGTGCTGCTGCGCGTCCCTGTATGCGTAATAATTAATTTCAGAATTAGAGACATGCATCCAGACTTTATTTGAGAGTAGTGAGAATGTAACAGCTTTAGACACTGCTTTGGATGCGAATAGCTTAGTGAACTCTGTACATTGTTCGGTTCCGGCTGTAGAGCCCGTGCAGCAGGGTAACTGGGTGACGGTGAGATGGCATAGTCGCGGATCAAAAAACCACTCTTCCGTTCCGATTAGAACATCAAACAGGTTCTCCCCACTCAGTGATGTACCCACTGAGAATCCTGTTGAAAGTGCCCTAGTTATTGGCGATTCTATTACACAGAACATGAAAATATAGACACATGCCACCATAGTCACATGTTTACCGGGAGCAAGAGCGCCTGACATCAAAGCAAATTTAAAAGTGCTGGCTAATGCTAATCGTAAATTCTCTAAGATAATTATTCACGTCGGCACTAATGATGTTCGACTTCGCCAGTCGGAGATCACCAAAATTAACATTAAAGAGGTGTGTGAACTCGCAAGTACGATGTCACGTAACATTTTTGGTTCTGGTCCCCTCCCCGTTAAAAGGAGTGATGAGATACTTAGCAGACTATCATCACTCAATGGCTAGTTATCTAAGTGGTGTCCGCAAAATAACATAGGGTGCATAGACAATTGGAAAAGCTTTTGGGGCAGACCTGACCTGTTGAAAAGAGATGGTATCCATCCCTCCTGGGGTGGTGCCGCTCTTCTCTCTAGTAATTTGGCACATAGTCTTAAAGCTTAACCGTGACTAACTAGGGCCCAGGTCAGGAAGCAGACGGACTGGCTTACCCGACCTTCTGCTAGCTGTCTCACGTCACAGAAGTCAGATAAATCCCAACACATAGAGACTCTTTCACCTAGATATTATCACATAGAGACTTTGTCTGTTCCACAAATTAGTAAATACAAAAAACCATCAAAACCATTCAACGGTAAAAATGTAATTGATATCCAACAAATAAACAACAGATATAATACAGATGATCAAGTGACAAAGCTCGGGCTGCTGAATATTCGATCCTTTTCCTCAAAAACGCTTATTGTTAATGATATGATTACAGATAATAATCTAGATGTGCTGTGTTTGACAGAAACCTGGCTAAAACCTGACGACTAAATTACTTTAAATGAGTCCACCCCCCAAGATTATTGTTATAAACACGAGCCGCGTCTGAAAGGTAAATGGGGAGGTGTTGCTGTAATTTATAATAATATCTTCGGTATTACTCAGAAGTCTAGTTTCAAATATAATTCATTTGAAGTTTTGGTGCTTTATGTTACGTTATGTAGTGAAATTGATAAATCCCGTTTGACATTTGTGTTGGCTACTGTATACAGGCCACCAGGGCACCATACAGAATTTACCAGAGAATTTGCTGATTTTCTATCAGAGTTAGTACTGGCTGCTGATAAAGTCCTAATTGTTGGTGATTTTAATATCCATGTAGACAATGAAAAAGACGCATTGGGATTGGCATTTAGAGACATTCTAAACTATATTGGAGTTAGGCAACACGTGACAGGACCCACTCATCGCCATAATCATACTTTAGACCTAATAATGTCACATGGAATAAATGTTGACACTGTTGAAATTCTGCAGCAGAGTGATGACATCTAAGATCATTACCTAGTATCATGTATACTTAATTTAGCAAAGGCTTCAAAGCCGTCCCCTCGCTTCAAATATGGCAGGACTCTCACTGCTGCGACTAAAGATTGCTTTGTAAATAATCTTCATCATCAGTTTCATCTCCTCAGCATCCCAGATAGCCTAGAGGAACTCAATGTTTTCTCTCTTTAACAGCACTTTAGACACAGTTGCTCCCTGGCGCTTAAAAAAGATTAAAGAAAATAGTCCAACGCCGTGGTACAACGAGCACACTCGGGCCCTTAAAACAGGAAAAATGACATTCATTCACTGCTATAGGAGAAGAAGAATTGACTAAACTCGTTAAATCATCAAAATCAACATGTATGCTCGACCCTATACCGACTAAACTACTAAAAGAGATGCTTCCAGAGGTCATAGATCCTCTTCTTAATATAATTAATTCATCCTTGACATTAGGATATGTACTGAAAACTTTTAAGTTGGCTACTATTAAACCACTTATTTAAAAAACGCAACTTGATCCTACAAAATTAGTCAATTACAGGCCAATCTCAAATCTACCCTTTCTGTCAAAAATATTAGAAAAGAAATGGTATCTGTGAGGATTTCCAGTCAGGATTTAGACCGTATCATAGTACTGAGACTGCTCTCATTAGAGTTCCAAATGATTTACTCTTATCATCCGATCGTGGTTGTATCTCTCTGTTAGTGTTACTCGATCACTGCATTCGATACTATCGACCACAACATTCTTTTGAATAGACTCGAAAATTATGTTGGCATTAGTGGAATTGCATTGGTTTAAATCATACTTATCTGACCATTATCAGTTTGTAGCAGTAAATGAAGAGATGTCACACCGATCACAAGTTCAGTATGGAGTACCTCAGGGCTCAGTGCTAGGACCGTTGCTTTTCACCCTGTACATGCTACCACTGGAAGATATCATTAGGAAGCATGGCGTTAGTTTTCATTGTTATGCTGACGATACTCAGCTCTATATTTCTTCACACCCTGACGAAACTTACCAATTCACAAGATTAACGGAATGCATAGCTGATAAAAAAAAATTGGATGACTAGTAATTTCCTGCAATTCAGAAAAAACAGAATTTTTAATTATTGGACAAAAAACTCCACATGTAGTAACCTAGAATACTGTCTAACACTTGATGGCTGCTCTGTCAAGTCCTCGTCGTCAGTTAGGAACCTGGGTGTGCTCTTTGATACCAATCTCTAATTTGAAAGCCACGTTTCTAGCATCTGTAAAACGGCATTCTACCATCTTAAATATATATCTAATTTACGGCATATGCTTTCAATGCAAAATGCTGCACATTTAGTTCATGCGTTCATGACCTCAAGGCAAGATTATTGTAATGCTCTATTGGGTGGCTGCCCTGCTTGCATAATAAATAAACTGCAGCTGGTCCAAAACGCAGCAGCTCGAGATCTTACTAGAACCAGGAAGTATGACCATATTAGCCCGGTTCTGTCAACACTGCACTGGCTCCCTATTAAACATCGCATACATTTTAAAATCTTGCTAATTACTTACAAAGCACTAAATGGTTTAGCTCCCCAGTACTTGAGCGAGCTCTTAACGCATTATACTCCATCACGTCTATTGCAGTCTCAAAACTCTGGCCAGTAGATAACAATCAAATGTGATGATATCAAAATCAACTGCAGGTGGTTGATCCTTTTCCTATTTAGCACCTAAACTCTGGAACAGTCTTCCTAGCATTGTTCGGGAAGCAGACACATTCTGTCAGTTTAAATCTAGACTAAAAACACATCTCTTTACTATGGCATACACATAAAACATTTTTAATTTATATTTTATTCAAATCAATTAAACGATTGTTAGGCTGCATTAACTAGGTCAGCCGGAACCGGGAACAATTCCCATAACACCTGATGTACTCGTTACATCATAAGAAGAATGGCATCTACGCTAATGTTAGTCTCTCTGTTTATCCCGAGGTTTACTGTCAGCCGGATCCGGGCCATATCCAGATCAGATGGTGGGGCTGCGCCTGCAGAGACCGTGTGAATTAGACTGAAATTGCCTCACTGACACGGCATTCTCATAAACCTGTCCCTAGCGTGATGACTCCGATATTTCGAATATTCCTATTTAATAATTGTTCAATCGACATGTCATCCTCAATAAACCCGTCTCCGGCGTGATGCCTCCGATCTTTCGAATATTCCGATCTAATATGACTTCTGACCTATAATAATATAATTATTGCCAAAATAATAATCATACACTGTTTGTTAATTGGCCAGAGGAGAACTGGCACCCCGACTGAGTCTGGTTTCTCCCAAGGTTTATTTTTCTCCATTATGCCACCTGATGGAGTTTTGGTTCCTTGCCACTGTCGCCTTTGGCTTAGCTTGCTCAGTTGGGGACACTAAATTTTCAAATAAATATACAAATAAATTTAATTACTAAACTAAATTAACTATGTCAACTACATTACTTGAATATATATGATAATTGAAATGAGCTAGATGACATCACTGTTTTCTCCAGAGCGGCTGTACAGTCGAATCAAATTCTGTTGCATTATTTTCCTGTTTAACACTGTGAAGCTGCTTTGAAACAATCTGCATTGTAAAAAGCGCTATATAAATAAAGTTGACTTGACTTGACTTAATAAGCAGAGTGCATGCGCGCTGTGCTCCCGCCTATAGGCGCATATTACTAACGTGCCCTTTAAATAACACCAAAAAATACTGTGCCATTGACTTTAGACCAGGTTTTTGTTGGTCAATGGCGCAGTCGTTTTCAGTTGGCAATGTGGCGCTGGAAGTGAAAATGATAACTAGCAAAAAACACTTGTGTCACGCCTGGCGTCGGATTGCGCTGGGTGTATGATAGGGCCCTTTAGATTTGATGCAAAATAAACCTTTTCGCAGAACTGTGTAGCATAAAGTTACATATGTTGTCTTTCCAATTATTCGAACTAACTTGTTGTCCCAAATGACTTCTAATGAAAGTTTAACCAATATATCTTTTCTTTTTTTTGTGGAATGCTTTGCGTAAAATGTGTTTTTGTTTTGTCAAAATGATTGTCACATCATTGTCAGGATTATATTTAGTTATAGAACACAAAAAGATATTTGTTACTGTGGCTTAATTGTCCAAATACTTTTTGTGGCCGTTCTGGATTGATCCCGGGTCTATCAGGGCTCTTGGCTGAATTGCCATCTCTTCATGATGTCGACAGGCGTTAATCAATTTCTTCCTGTGAGAAAGCCCCAGTAATCCCACCAGCAAAATGCCCGCTGTAATGGATAAGATTTTAGATAATACTTTTGGGAAGCCTGTTTGGCATCTATCTTTTAAACACTAGAGGGATTTTCATAGTTCAGTGCCTGAGTCCTTTTTATCGCTTTTATTTCTATGGCTTTCAGACGCATGATTGAACTGAGTGATTATTAGGAGATTTTGCACTGTGGCAGTAAGTCTGTTAAATTGACCTCTCTCCACCCCCCCTCTCTCTCTCTCTGACAGGTTGAGTGTACGGCAGGTAATGAGGCTCATTTGTAATCAATGGGGAGACTTTAACTTAAGGAGAAAATAGTACAAAATCTAAATTAAATCTTTAGGGTTTGCTTAAAGATATTTCCTACATTAACATCAATCCAGGAAAAGATAGAGAAGAGAATTTGAACTCTATGAAGCAGAAATTTATTTTTAATTAAAAAAAAAAAAAAATAGAGAGGAGGAAGAATAAAAGGGAAGAAAAAGTCTACATAGACTGTACCTACACTGTAAAAAAAAAATTCCTTAAAAAAACGGATAATGCACTGGCAGAAAATTACCAGTACATTTTCTGTTATAGTTACGGACATTTCCTTCAACTCTAAAATGGAAAATTCTGTAGATGTACAGTGCATTTACTGTACTTTCACGGACAATCTGTATGAAGTCATTTCTATAAAATTATAGCATATACTTAGTAGCAAATAAATCAAGAACAATATATACTCATTGAAAATGGTTTATTTTTATATTATGTAAACATTCTTAAATGCATTCAATGGGCTAATATCATTGCGCCGCTGCACCTATGGTACAGCAGCAAAGTTCCTGGATTATTACGCAGGAATGAGAGTATAGTTCCTAGCTATATCGGTCTACAAAATCGCAACTTTTCATTTTCCGTCGGTCTTAGTACACGATGTAACTATACACATCACAACATGTAAATAGGAAAATGTTGTCGTTATATTGTCACTTATTGAGCAGTAGGCTAGCTGGAGCAGTTTACCTCCAGTCTTTGTGCTAAGCTAGGCTAGCGGTGGGTGCGTCAAACAGAGTTATGGCACGCACGGAGAGGAGAATGGTATGTATGGACTTATCTAACTCTGGGGGATACGGTGAATAAACTAAAGTCCCAAAAGTCGGCGTGTTCCTTTAACATGAGCGAAGTGGAATAAAGAAAATGATCAGCATGATTGTTATTCAAAACGGTAAGCAGGCGCTACTTTGTTTATGGTTTGTGTATCTGCAGCCTTTCTGAATGATGGCTTCCCTTTCTGAATGACGAATATAGACGAATATCTATGAAGCAATAGACTGCTGTCTCCTTGCACACAGGCGCAGAACGCGTTTGCAAGTTGACAGTCAGCTGTAGTCCGTTCAGAGTGTACGAGCGCAGCCTTCTTGCCCCAACACGGTCGGCTTTTATCAGCACTAGTTCTTTGACGTCGGTTTGGTGTGTCCTTACCCTAAGAGAACACAATAGGAAAATGGTTAGTTCACTCAAAAATGAAAACTCTGTCATTAATTACTCACCCTCATGTCATTCATCTTCAGAACACAAATTAAGAAATTTTTGATGAAATCCGAGAGCTCTCTGAACCCTCCATAGACAGAATTTAATTAACACTTTCAAGGTCCAGAAAGGTAGTAAAAACATTGTTAAAATAGTCCATGTGACTCCAGCGACGAGAATACTTTTTGTGCTCAAAAAAACAAAAATAACTTCCTTTTTTTTAACAATTTCTTCTTGTCTGTGTCAGTCTCCTACACTGTTGATGTTGGTCAGCTCCTGCGTCAGCATCACGCATGCGTCGTGTGCTCCTGTGAACAGCATCGGCCAATGGTAAGCCGGCATGCTGGCGTAGCTCTGACGTAACTCGGAAGCACTGTACTGTATTTACTACGTCAACATTCATTTTATTTACTCTAAATGTTTAAATGGATACGTACATAATCATAAATATATTACACCATTTCATTGTCTGCTGTGTGCTTGCAAAGAGAGCCAGCCCACAAGTTTTTCTGATTGGCTGTGGTTACTGATTAACTAAATCGCATCACGTGGTCACATCGCGTTTGGTGTGGACAGAAAACCTGCTTGTTGCTAGAATCTTATCGCATTTGGTTAGGACATGGTGTTGAAAGTGGTAGTTGCGTAGGCTGTTAACAGAGGGAGAGAAAGCTCTCAGATTTCATTAAAAAGATCTTAATTTGTGTTCTAAAATTCTTACAGGTTTGGAACATCATAAGGGTGAGTAATTAATGACTGAATTTTCATTTTTGGGTGAACTAATTGGGTAAAAAAAAATATATATATTATTTTCTGTATGTTCAGTTAAAGGGATAGTTCACCCAAAAATTTAAATTACCCCATGATTTACTCACCCTGAAGCCATCCTAGGTGTATATGGCATTTCAGACGAACATAAATCAGAGTTATATTAAAAAATATCCTGGCTTTTCCAAGTTTTATAATGGCAGTGAATGGCAGCCCAAAAGTTAAAGCCCAAAAAAGCACATCCATCCATTATATAAGTGCTCCAGACGGCTCCGGGGGGGTTAATAAAGGCCTTCTGAAGTGAATTGATGGGTTTGTGTAAGAAAAATATCCATATTTAACACGTTACAAAGTAAAATATCTAGCTACTGCTAGACTGCCTTCCGTATTCAACTTACGAAGAAAGTGTAACTGGCGTGGCGACGATGTCGGACGTAGCGTAAAAAAACTTAACTGCCGCGACAATGATGTTGGACGTAGTGTAAGCATTTTGGACTGCGAGAGGCATTACACTTTCTTCGTAAGTTGAATACATAAGGCAGTCTGGCAGAGGCTAGATATTTGACTTTATAACATGTTAAATATGGATATTTTTCTTACACACACCCCTCGATTAGCTTCAGAAGGCCTTTATTAACCCCCGGAGCCGTGTGGAGTACATTTATAATCGATGGATGCACTTTTTTGGTCTTCAAATTTTGGGCTGCCATTATAAAGCTTGGATTAGCCAGGACATTTTTTATTTAACTCTGATTGTATTCATCTGAAAGAAGAAAGTCAAATACACCTAAGATGACCTGAGGGTGAGATTTTTGGGTGAACTATCCCTTTAAAGTTCCATTATGCGATTTGACAAAAGCTAAAATTTTACATGGATTTTCAAAGTTGTTCACAGGAAATTCAGCAGTCTTGGAGGAATGTGTAGCCATTTGGTTTCCTTCATCACAGCCTTGTCGACCCTCATTTCAGGATTTCTGCACAGGAAAGTTATTTAAAGAAACATATATTGTTTTTAGTTAAAAGTGATGTGGTCACTAATAACTTCTTTAATGACAGCAATCTTGAATGCCCATCATCTTAAACAAAAAGATATTACAAAATGAAAAAATACATGATCACTTCAGAAAACCACTACAAACATAGGCGTTTAAATCTTCCCTACACAATGTGTTTTTCTACTGTCCATATAACATTAAGCATAAAAATCTTTGAAGGGGTATTCAGCAACCATCTTTTTCTATCAACATGTCGACATTTAACACTCATAATGATTAATAAAAACTGTTAATAAAACAAAATACAAACCCATAATGAGAATGCAGGGGAAGCACAGTACAGCAGCAGTTAACGTTAAGTCCTGTCACAGAAAAGAAAACAACAGAAACACTATGAATTAAACTAATGAGGGATCTGGTAAAGAATGACTACAGGCAGAAGTATACAGTTACATGCCTGTGTGTTTAAAACAAGACAATAAAAAGTCTAAACATACCTCATCTGACAGAAAAGATGATGTTTTTCTTTCGCAATGCTAAAAATCCATTGTACTGGATCTTCATGTACTTCGTTGTATCTCCAACCCTTTCAAATCAAACAAGTCTGAAAATGGTCTTTCCTTTTCTTGACAATTCCTCTGGTAGCTTTTGTACGAAGGCATTAACTGCTAAGCACAATATAGGCCTAACGTTACGGCACTTTGCCACAACTGGTTAACGTTATTACACCTGGATGCTTGAAACGATACGCTCAGCATGAAATGAACTGCATCAGCGACAAATAAAAGTTATTAAACATTTACAAGTGAACACACTATAACACTATAATCAGGGAACCTCCACGAGTATGAACTAAATCTTTCAATGTGTGACGATATACATAAAATGATAAACGCGACAGCTCCCGCATTCATTTGCCAAACAAGCCAGATGACAGCTAAATAACGTTACGTAAACACCGTATTTGACATTTAACTAAATATAATTCTCACTTTTTACCACAGAAGTGTTAGAACTGCTTCCACAAATCCGAAATCCGACTTTAAAAAGAAACTTTGGCCGAGATCATCTGCGTGTGTAATGGCGCTTGCGTCTCGCTTTTTTCGCGCCGACCAGTTCTTGTTCCCACAATGCAATGCGTAATTTAAAATACGTGTAAAGACCTGTAAAACCCAAATCCTTCAGATCATTACGGTACATTGTACTGTATTTTTACGGATTTTTTTTACAGTGTAACCATGCAGTCTAAGACATGAGACAATCAATCAGTCCATATTGATGTTTTGCTAAATTTGTTCCCTGGTTGTCACAGTGTCAATTGAACTGCTGTTTAAATGGTTGCTAACACTGGTAGGTCAGAATCGACATGCAGCATTGATGTGATGTTTAAGAGCCTTATTCTTCTGGGGGGGAAAAGAAAACGAAAAGTAAGTGGTCTTATTGTAAATTTAGCCTAAGTGTCATGGAAAAAGAAATACATCTTTTGTGCATAAAATTACAATTCTGACCCAAAAAGAAAAAACACCTTAAAGGGACAGTTCACCCAAAAATAAACAATTATTCACCCTGAAGTCGTTCCAAACTTGTATGACTTTATTTTTCTTCTGCAGAACACAAAAGAAGATATTTAATAATGTTGGTAACCAAAAAGGTTTGGTCACCAGGGACTTCCAATATGTTGATATGATTACTTCTCAGAATATGTTCCTTTAATGTTCCACATATGAAAGTCAGATTTGGAATGACATGATGGTAAGTAAATGACTACAGAATTTTAATTTTAGGGTGAACTATCCCTTTAAATTTAATTAAAATAAGATTAATAATTTCACGCCTACAGAAGCTCCTGATTGGACAATATGCATTTCAGCAGTATAAAAACACTCAATACACTGTAGTAACAGCAAAGCACTTGCTCACCACATCACTGCTGGACCCATGGCTGAATGTTGTTTTTGTTGCCTAGCAACCTTCTGCAATGTCAGAGATTAACACTGTTCTCCAGGATGGAATATAATGAATTTGCTTATTAAAATAATGTTTTAATGTTTTGTTCTTAATATTTATATTATGGATTAAATAAATTAATAAAAGATAAATAAAAGAAAACAGTTTTCAAGGTCATGCTTATACTAAAGGGCTGCACATATTGTGCCTAACAGATTCCTTTAGCTGTGATTATACTCCGATACTCCATGGCCTCTCCAACCATATTGCTCAAATTTTAATGCTAAAACATTTGGACACAAATTAGACTCATAAATGCACACCTAGGGTATTGTGTATTTGAGATCTAGAAATTGCCCCGAAATATTAAATTATGTATATATAACTGATGCCATGGCACTTTGCCTATGTTTGTCATGTCTTATGGTTAAGATATTTTAAGTTATAAATGAAGAGTCAGATGCAAAAATGTAACTTTAACTCCATTATTTAACTTTCAAAGATAATTTGTTTTTAGAAAATACTTATTCCCTTGCAAATCTTGCTGATCTTGCAGTGATTCAGAGTTTATTTAAAAAAGAAAGCTTTTAATTCTTTGAACTAAACTAACTTCTGAAAATATAGTATTAGATGGCATATTACTGGGTAAAGTGGGTGAAAAAGCATTGAAAGGACAATGTTATGAAATACAAACTGAAATGTGAGATTTTGATCTCATAAGATCATAAAAGCATAGGCATAATTTGCAGTTGGAAGGGGTGGGACATCACAGCACGGATGTGCCTAAAACGAAGTAAACATTAAAATATTAATTTTCATTAGTTTGTGTTAAATAAGAGGCGATATGGCGCTGGAATGTCTTGCTTTTGAGTGCTCAGACAATTAGGACACACAAACATTACATGCGTATCTATATTTATTCACTGAAGAGCTGCTTTTCCGTGAAGTGACGTCGCAACTCGGTCACTTGACTGTTGCCTGGCTACCGGTTTCTCTGTAGCTGGCTAAGTGCTCTGTTTGAGCAACGTAAAATTATCAAAATAATAATAAAATTAATAGAAATATCTCCATAACGCGGTCACTATTTACATCTCATATCGTCTCAACAAAGATGTTGATCCAGGAACATGAACAAAATATGTGTGAACTTGGTGAAATCAGGTTCTGCCCTGATGCTGCTGAGTTAGATGCGTTCCTGGGTCAACAAGAGAGGTGCTTAAGGTAAAATTGTTTAACCAATCAGATTAATCACATTACATCATCCAGCTTGAGTGTCACTTTTTGAGTTTCAGCCTTCAACGTCTTCACAGAGGTAAGAGCATTTTCTTTAAAATGTTGCATTTCAAGTGTGTCCTTCCCTGCTCAGCATGTATTCATTTCAATTTCACGATGGTTTCAGTACTAATGCTAACATTAGCTAAACTGCTCATATAAGGTGCATATCACCCGAAACCCTTTCCTATCAGACAGGAGGCAAAAGAAAAGCAAAACACTTTCACGGATGGATTGGGACCAATAATGCAGGGTTTGCCATCCAACAATGACAATGTTTATCATTACTTACAACTCACATACATACACAGACCTGCTTAATAATGCAAAAATATAATAATGGTATAATACTATAATGCTAAAAAAAACAAAGTTTCCAGTGCATTTTGTCATGTTTGTAGTCTTTGCCACTGAACCAGTGTTGTCCTTTGACTTTGTCTGACCATTGGAGCCTGGAGCAGGTTGAGCTTCTGGCATTTCTCTGATATACTAAACCTGGACTCTGGAAGGGGTATGGCTCTTATCAGGCCGTCACACCCTTGACAAGAGCAGTGGACCTGTATGAAGGGCTTTGCTTAGGGCACCGGAGCAATTGCTGAGCACCTACTTCCATCTATTCATCAGGCCAAGAGCATGTGTGTTTGAAGTAGAGGCAGCATGAGGGTGGGCGTTCTTGAGTGGGCTTTACATCTGTGTATGCATGAGTATGTGTTGTACCCCTGAAAAGGGGGAAAGATTAAAATCACAGAAAACTCGCACTCTTCGTTTCTCCACTGCAAGCTTTATGTAGAATCTTTTGTAATAATTGACAAACAGTTTTTCTCGAATTAACCTCATTGACATCTTTCTTAACATACATTCAACAATTTGTACTGTACACATTTAATTAAACGAGTACACTTCCTTATAATAGGTTATTTGAAAACCATAACATTATATAAAAGTATACAAGAAATACAATATGCATCTATGGCATTTTACAATTACCTGAGAATCAACTCTTTTAAATCTTCCTCTTTTTATTCATAGATGCTTAACTATATGGAAAATCAGTCATAAGCACGTAATTGTACTATTTCAGCTAGTTATTTTATCTGGAAATGCATCTGGAATTCTCAATTCACTCTTTATACTCAATATATTTACCTTTGCAAGTCAACAAATCAGCACTAAATAAACAGGATTACACATTAAATACACAACTATATCTGAAATACGAAATATTGAACATACTCGAGCCTCGCACCATTATATAGGCCTAACGCCATTACCAACGTGCTTAAAATGGAGTCCTGAGCTTACGCATTTCTGAACTGTTTCAACATTTCAAACACACAATCAATATAATACTCGCGTCTGCATACTCTTAAGCATATTATAACGTTTAAAAGTATTTTGACTAATATTATACTTCATACCTGAAAAGGGGGAAAGATTAAAATCACAGAAAACTCGCGCTCGCCGTTTCTCCACTGCAAGCTTTATGTAGAATGGAAAAATCCCGCGAGCTCTCCCCCTAGTGTTCACGCAGACCAGAGCAATCGATCGTCCAACTTATCGTGCCAACTAACTGATCACAGATAAACTCAGAATGACCATAAACTACATATTTACATTTTATAGACTTTTCTACATATTCAAAATAGCGAATGAATGTGTATATATATATATAGACTAATGTATTTTTAAAATACACGTTCCTTTTCAACCTGTCACACACTCCCCAATAAAAATAAATGTTGTCTCGACATTCTCTTTTAAGAGTCTCTCAGTCCCTTTTTTAATTCACACAAAATACTTTTTGTAGTGCAAGAATTTTCTACTCAATCTCAAACGGTCCATAGCTCGTCCCAAACTTAGTCCATAAGTGTATCAAAGTGCAAAATTTTTAAAGAGGCATGAAACAACCGTCCATATTCCTTTTGGATGTCAAGAGTTCAACAGCCTCTTAAGACTACAGTCCATAAGGCAAACAGTCAATTGTTCTCTCAAAAGTTCAAAACTCACTGTTAAAGGCAATATTCCTCAGACAAACAGTCCATAGTTTTTTCAAAGTGCCAGACTGTAACAGTCTATAATGCAAAGAGTCCTCTGGTTACAAGTTCGCAGTCTCATTGCAACTTTAACAGTTCATGGTGCCTATTTAGTGGACTCCATACACAAAAGGCAACTGTAGCAGTATTGCTGAACAGGTGGCAACCATGTCGACAGACACTGTGCAGGCATATAAGATAAGTTCGGTTGTGGTGTTTGCAAGAGCCCATTTAGTTGCTTGACATCATAAGATGGTGTACCAAGTCCATCATAGGTTAGTACTCTTGGTGGGTATCTTTCCTTTTTAGGCAGCTGGTAAATTTGTTCTCTTTGACTCTCTTGGTCACTTTCAGCAGGCGACATGGGAGCAGGAACTTGTTCATCGGCTGGTAAATTTGTTCTCTTTGACTCTCTTGGTCACTTTCAGCAGGCGACATGGGAGCAGGAACTTGTTCATCGGCAGGCAAGTTAAACTCTTGTTCTGCACTGTCGATCCCCGCAGGTTGCTCTTGTTCTTCTTGGTCACTTTCCACAGAAGACATGGACTCAGGAACCTGTTCCAGGATCTCATTTGGATGCTCATTTGACTCTGAGGTAAGTAGTGGTTCAAGGTTTTCAGGTTCAACAACATGGTTTGATTGAAGTACTTGTGGAGACACATAATGAAAGTCCAATCCATCTTCACTCTCCTCATCAGACTCTACATCACTACTTTGAGGCTTTTTCAACTCCTGTTCCTGTCTAGGTTTTGGATGCGGAGCAGTTTCGAGAGGTAGGTGGTCACAAGGCATTTATAAGTTGCGATGGAGGACTCTGGATCGTCCCTTTCCCCTTTCTGGCTTAATTTCATAAATTGGAAGCTCACCACCCATCTGTCGCACAACTGTATGGATGCTATCTTCCCAGAAATTGCGAAGTTTACCAGGGCCTCCTCGTGGTGTTAAGTTCTTTACAAGGACACAATCACCTGGCTGCAGTGTGGTACTCCTCACCTTGTTGTCAAAGTTCTTTTTGCTCCTGTCCGCAGATTTTTGAGCACACTCTCTGGCAATTTTATAAGCCTCTTCCATGCCATGTTTCCATTTTTCAACATACTCTTTCTGGTTACAGGACGGCATTTCTGAATTCAGCCCAAACAGCATGTCAACAGGCAGTCTTGGAGACCTCCCATATAACAGGTAAAAAGGAGAGATCCTGGTGACTTCTGAGCGAGTACAATTGTAAGCATATAGTAGCTCTTTCAAGGAGTCTTTCCAGTTAGACTTTTGACTTTCTGTGAGGGTTCTGAGCATCTGTAATAGTGTCCTATTAAAACGCTCTGCTTGGTCATTGCCTTGCGGGTGATACGGGGTTGTCCTGGAGCCTGTGATGCCGCAGTACTTTTGGAGCTGTTCAAACAATTGGTTCTCAAACTCTCCACCTTGATCATGATGGATACGAGAGGGGAAGCCAAATTTTAAAGCAAAATCCTTAAAGATGCGATCTGCAGCTGTTTTTCCTGATTTGTAAGTAGTAGCGTATGCTTGGGCAAATCGGGTGAAATGGTCTACTACCACAAGAATATACTCAAAACCTCCTTTACAGCGGTCTAAGTGGAGAAAGTCAATAGAGATCAACTCAAAGGGCTGAGTTGTAACAATGTTTGTTAACGGAGCTCTTGTCTCATAACAGGGCTTCTTCTGCTTTAGGCATCTGCATGTTTTTGTGACATAATGCTCAATGTCTGCCTGCACATATGGCCAAAAGAAAGGTTCACGGATGAGTGCAAGAGTGCGGTCTGTACCTTGATGGCCCATTTGATCATGAAGCTTCATCAAGACTATTCCTTTATGTTTTTCGGGCAGGACCAACTGTGTGCGGGTGGAAGTGGTTCGGCAGAGGATACTATCCTTATTAATGGTAAGTTTTCCCCATTTTCGAAACAGGCATTTTGTTTTTAGGCTGTATGTCGAGCTGTTTCACTGGTGGTTTTGATTCAGACAGCTTCCATTTATATACAGGACTAATTTCCAAGTCATTCATTTGGGCTTCTCTAATCTCGTTTCCAGACAATGGAGTTATGGTTGGAACTGCTGGACAGGCTTCGATGGATAAACAGTTTTTCAAGACTGACCATGGAATGCTGGGTCCTTCTTGAGCTTCTACTGCCTGAATTGTTGCACCTATTATGTCCGACGACAGCTCCTCCGAACACTCATTCATCACAGTTCCTATGTCAAGGGGCAATCTGGATAGCGTCAATATTTTCTCGGCCAGGGCGGTATCTGATTGTGAAGTGGAAATCTGCCAATTCAGCCACCCACCTGCAGCCTGTAGCATTCAGTTTGGCAGTTGACAGGACATATGTAAGGGGATTGTTGTCACTATAAACTGTAAAATTTGGAGCATAGTACAAGTAATCACAGAATTTTTCAATAACTGACCACTTCAGAGCAAGAAATTCAAGCTTGCCTGAGTGTAAGTGGTAGTTTTTCTCAGCAGCAGATAAAGTACGAGATCCGTAGCATTATCACACAAAGTTTTCCATTTTGATTCTGGTACAAAACTGCACCCAAGCCTTGGGTTGACGAGTCCGTATGCAGGACAAAAGGCTGTGAAAAATCAGGGAATGCTAATACAGGGGGCTTGAGCAAACAGTAAATTAGTTGTTCGAGAGTGTTCTGATGCTGATCAGTCCAGGTTATAGGCTTACTCGATGGAACACCAGTTTTCATGCATTGTGTCTTTGGCTTTCTCTTGATTGCCTCTCATGTGAGCATCACCTTCTGGAGTGTTTTTTAACAGGTCGTACAAAGGGCTAGCGATGCGAGAGAAATCTTTAATGTACTGCCTGTAGTAGCTAAGTAGACCAAGAATTCTCCTCAGCTCACCAACATTTTTTGGTTGTTTGTCTTTCAGGGATCTGACAGCTTCTGTGTCTGCAGGATCAACTTTACTTCCCTCTGAGACTATTCTACCCAGGTAGCGGACTTCAGCTTTGAAAAGCTCACACTTACTTGGCTTGAGTTTGATACCATGTTCCTTAAGCCGTTGCAGCACTTTCCTTACATCCTGGACGTGGTTCTCAAAGGTCTTACTAAACACCAAGGTGTCATCAAGGTATGGGATGCATATCTCATCTCGCAGGCCTTCTAAGCACTCTTCCATACACCGCTAGAAGGCTGCCGGGGCATTCATCAGCCCGAAAGGAATACGCACCCATTCATATAGGCCCCAGGGTGTCACGAAAGCCGTTAGGTGCTTACTTTCTCTTGACATGAACCCCTGGTGGTAGGCCTTCCCTTGATCTAATGATGAAAACCAAGAATTGCCACCAAGGCTGTTCATGATGTCCTGCACTCTTGGAATCGGTTGTCTATCTGGGTGAGTCTTTCGATTTAGGTCTCTATAATCAATGCATAAACGAAGGCTGCCATCTTTCTTTCTTACGCACACGATTGGAGAGGAGTATGATGAGTTGGATTTTTCAATCCAGCCTATGAGGTAATGCAAATATTCTTTCATTTCACGATACAGGGGTTTTGGCACAGACATATAAGTGTGACTGACTGGTTCCTCATCTTTAAGTGAGATACCCAATTGCAAATCTCTGATACACCCAATGTCGTTGTCTGACTTAGAGAATGAATGGCACTCTTCTCTTAGCATTTGCTGTACTACCTGTCTCTGGTGTTTACTCAGGTGGCTGACATCGACGGGCAGGTCCCATACATCAGTACTAGTGTGGTCAAGACAGTTACCCGCAACCTGGATGTGACATATTCCAACAGAGGTAGGGTTTGCTGGCACCTCAAACATACTAGCAGGTAAGACATTCTTGACAAGCTGTACTGTACCGATCGGAGTCTGGCCCACAAGAGTTACATCATGGTCAGTGTCATTGTACACTTCAATTGTGATATTTGTTGGAGCCCCTTTTGTCAGCCTCACTAGACTTTCTGTGAATTCAAGCCCATCTGGCCACTGGTGATTCACATCAGGTTCAAAAATTATTGTGCTGTCAACTTTAATTGGCTGCATATACACTCGGCATGATACCTTCACAGTACTACGTTTGGGGACGTTAACATGCCCTTTTGTGGTCTTTACTGTGTATTCACATGAACTCTGCACTCACAAGTTGAATGAATGCCTGGACTTTGCTCCTCTTTAGGCTGGGAAATGCAGCTTTCACAGTTCTTTCAAGTAAGTTGTTGTTTACGGTGTTTGGTTGTGCTTGTTCAATGTAGTTCACAATTTGTTCTATCACGTTGAAACCTATGATAGGGTGAGAGAGTTTTTGACCCCTTGCTACAAGCATAAGAATGACAAGTTCAGCTTTGTGAGCTGCCGGTGATGATAATTTGAATGTCACTTCAACATATCTGATATAGGGTACATCAATGCCGTTGGCAGCCACCAGATTCAAGGTATTTGGGGCCTCAAGAATGTTTGAAACATCCCTCAATGGCACTTCTGGTAAGTATTCATGTTTCCACCCTTCATCGATGACACATACCTGAGAGCCAGTGTCCCACAGTGCTTGAATTCGTTGGCCGTGCAGGTAACATTCAACGAGACATTGCCTTCCAACTAGTGACGTCACAGGGGAATGCTGGTTAACTTGGGTGTTGCAAGCGGCATGAATACTCATCGTCATAGAGAAGTTTAACACTGATTTCGTTGAGTTGATGCAAGTTCGCTTGTGTTCAGCCCAGTGGTGAGTTTGGCAGATCTTAGAACAATACAGTACCTTTTTACACTGTGAACACCGCTTCATCTGTCTATCTGTCCTACCACAGGCTGTAGATCTGGTCAGTAGATCTGGTTACTCCCTGTCCCGCGGAAGTAACCAGTCTCCATTTAAAGGAATCTCTCTTGAAGGCTTAATGCTACGAATTCTGCATCCTGCTTGGAAGTGCTCACCACTGCCACATCGAAAACAATGCATGCAACGGTCCTCTGTTCTTTGCTGCTGACAATTGAAGCACTTTCTTGTTTGGAAACGAGTCGTCGGTGCATAATATTGTCGAGGCATATACTGGGGTTGAAATTGAGGGTTCACTCTTGTTTGGTTGGCACCCGGTGATGCCCAATATGGCTGCACTTGACACTGACCAATTTCTCTGTCAGAAGCTCTCTGTGAAGGAATGGGAAATTGTGGTGAGGCAAAGGCTGGTTACTGCAACGATTCCCTGATGTGAGCTATTTCAGCATTGAGTGTTTTTAGTGAAGCAACATCAGTTCTCAGTTCTTTAAGTTCTGTCAGCACATGAGGCCTGATTCTGCTTCTTGGGACGCAAACAAGATTTTCTGATGCAGGTCAAGAACACGCATGAGGAAATTCTGTGGTGTTTCTTTGTTCCCTTGGCATCCAGAGGTAAGTTGCTTATAAAGTTCTTGGAAGTGAGAGCGCAGGATTCGTCTGAGGGTAGGTAGAGTCAGGTTTGGCTTTCCTTCTAAATAGCTTCTTAACTGTAAGCCTGGGGAAATGGCACGGATGACTGCATCAACAATCTCACATTCTGGGTAGCCTCTGCTCAAACCGTTCTCAATTTGGTGTGCTAAGCTTGAAAAAGTTAATTTCTCTTTTTGACCTGGGTCACCAATTTGTCCAGAAATTATTCAGTCTTTGCGCCAAGGTGGGCTGGGGTGTTGGGTATGCACTGATTGTTGTGGGTGTGCAGCAATTTGAGGCTGAGGCTGGACAATGCTTGGTTTTGTGTTAACTTCTTCCAACTGTTGAATTTCACTCGATTTTTTGTCTCATTGCGCTTTTTAGCTCATCTAACTCCCTTTGCAATCTATCTTTTTCTGTGACTTCGCTTGGTCCTGCGGTCTCATTTTCAGTGGCTGTGTTTACTTCTATTATTTTGTCTCTCAGGCTTAACAGTACAGACATGCCACCATCTTCCAGCTCTGTCATGCCTTCTTCGAGATGTTTAAGGATATGGGAGACAAAGACATGCAAGATTTAGATGAAACGTTCTCTTGCTCTGCTATTTTCAGGAACTCACAAACACTTAGA
Organism: Rhinogobio ventralis; assembly: GCA_039654625.1. Classification (NCBI taxonomy): domain Eukaryota; kingdom Metazoa; phylum Chordata; class Actinopteri; order Cypriniformes; family Gobionidae; genus Rhinogobio; species Rhinogobio ventralis. The sequence continues at coordinate 18,787,441 of CM077198.1, forward strand.
AGCTTGTTTTTCGATAGTGGATTTAGCATGGCGATAACCTCAACTTGCATTTCCTCTAGGACTGTCTCCATTTTGACAATAGAGTGGGCCTTTTCACTGAGCTGTGGCTTACTTGAGACTAGCTGAACTTTTCTGTTTCACCTGGTGATCTCTGTGGCCTCAGGTTTAAGGTTCTTTGTCTCTATCTTGCCGTTACTGCAGGAACTCTTTCCACTCCACTGTTGATCTGGGTTGTTTTAGGGGGATGTACTGCATCAGGAGTTGTCTGCCAGGTTAGTGACGACTGCCCTCCGAAGAGTAAATCCCAGCGGTGCCTCCAAAATGTTGTACCCCTGAAAAGGGGGAAAGATTAAAATCACAGAAAACTCGCACTCGCCGTTTCTCCACTGCAAGCTTTATACAGTTTTTCCTTATAATAGGTTATTTGAAAACCATAACACTATATAAAAGTATACAAGAAATACAATATGCATCTAAGGCATTTTACAATTACCTGAGAATCAACTCTTTTAAATCTTCCTCTTTTTAATCATAGATGTTTAACTATATGGAAAATCAGTCATAAGCACTTAATTGTACTATTTCAGCTAGTTATTTTATCTGGAAATGCATCTGGAATTCTCAATTCACTCTTTATACTCAATATATTTACCTTTGCAAGTCAACAAATCAGCACTAAATAAACAGGATTACACATTAAACACACAACTATATCTGAAATACGAAATATTGAACATACTCGAGCCTCGCACCATTATATAGGCCTAACGCCATTACCAACATCCTTAAAATGGAGTCCTGACCTTACGCATTTCTGAACTAACTGTTTCAACATTTCAAACACACAATCAATATAATACTCGCGTCTGCATACTCTTAAGCATATTATAACATTTAAAAGTATTTTGACTAATCATTATACTTCATACCTTCATTTTATAGACTTTTCTACATATTCAAAATAGCGAATGAATGTATATATATATATAGACTAATGTATTTTTAAAATACACGTTCCTTTTCAACCTGTCACATATGTATGTGTATTGCACTTGATATTCGTTATAATATGAGAACCAGAGGGACCAATGTCAAATGTTCACGTTTTTTTCCCAAAAGAAAGAAAGAAAGTCAGCTGTCACACGTTGCTGTAGTGAAGCACATGCCACATGCACAGCCTTAAATACAATAATCCAGATCAAGAATACTCAGGAGAACTAGCAACAATGTAAAAAAGACAACACCAAACAATAAACAGAAAGAACTATGGGCTTAAATACACAGGAAGGGAAATCAACTGAACAGAAACAGGTGTGTGGAACTAATTAACAACCAAGGAACACAGGCAGACAGGGACAGAACACAGTGAAAATGAAACCAAAATGTAACATACACGTTACACATGCAACTGATCAAATAATTATACATTTCAGTTTTAGGTAAACTATCCTTTGAGGCAGGATTTCCCAAACCTGGATTTGCAAGGGAACTGCAGGGGGATTGTGATCGAATTGAAAGCTGAAAGCGGTGATGAACTCCATTGTTTTATAATGTTTTCTAGGGTGCACTTATAACGCTAGTATGTTTTACATAAAAAATTTTCCTACGCTGATTTTAGCCTCTGATTTGAACGCCCCATTTTAAGGGGTGTGTCTGCTGTGAGACTTCAGTGTAAATGCCCACTGCTGTGATTGGCTAACATCTTTGCATATGAAATGCTAAGTATTACATGTGGAACTCTCCTTTTAAGAAAACTTTTAGCACGTTTTTACTATTACAGCTGTCAAATTTAACTAATCATGAAAAGTGTTGATTATAACATTATATTTAGATCTATAGCATTATATTGTAATGAGTATGCCTTGTTTTGTCCTTTGACCTAGTTTCTTTCAGTCTGTTATTTATGTCATTCTATTCACAATAGATGCTATTTACACCAAGTGTTAATAGCAAATAGATTCTATTTACATTTATGCATTTAGCAGACGCTTTTATCCAAAGCGACTTACAACTGAGGAGTACAGGAAGCGTTCCGTTATGATACTACGTTTTGGACATTGCTCAGAGTAGCCTAGGCTAGAATAGGGAGGGTGTAGAGAAAGATAGAGGGAAAAAGAATTTGATTTTTTTTTATTTTTTTTATAATGAGATTAAGTGCTCGCGGAAGAGATGGGTTTTTAGCTGTTTTTTGAATGATGTTAGTGATTCTGCCATCCGGATGGAGGTGGGAAGATCGTTCCACCAGCCAGGAACAGTGAATGAAAAAGTTCTGGAGAGGGATTTCATGCCTCTCTGGGATGGTAACACAAGGTACTTCTGGTAGGGGTGTAGACTCGTAGGATCGAATCGAAGTATGTGGGTGCTGAGCTTGTGGTGGATCCATAAGCAAGCGTCAAAGCCTTGAACTTAATGCGGGCAGCGAGTGGTAGCCAGTGCAGAGAGATGAAGAGAGGTGTGACATGGGCCCTTTTGGGCTCGTTGAAGACAAGACGTGCCGCTGCGTTCTGAATCATTTGAAGTGTTTTGATTGCACATGATGGAAGTCCAGCCAGAAGCGCATTGCAGTAGTCAAGCCTAGAAATGACCAGGGCTTGGACAAGAAGCTGTGTTGCATGCTCTGTAAGGAACGGTCTGATCTTTCTGATGTTGTGCAGCGCAAACCTGCATGACCGAGCTGTCTTTGAAATGTGGTCTTTGAAGGACAGCTGGTCATCAAAGATTACTCCAAGATTTCTGACCGACTCTGAAGGGGTAATCAAAGATGAACCTAGCTCGATGGTGAAATTGTGTTGTAGAGTCGGATTAGCAGGGAAGACGAGAAGCTCAGTCTTTGTTAGGTTGAGCTGCAGGTGATGTTGTTTCATCCATGACGAGATGTCTGCTAGACAGTGTGAGATTCATGCAGCTACTGTGGGATCATCTGGTTGAAATGAAAGGTAGAGCTGTGTGTCATCAGCATAGCAATGGTATGAGAAGCCATGTGCCTGTATGATGGGTCCCAGTGATGTAGCGTAAATGGAGAAGAGGAGAGGTCCAAGCACTGAGCCCTGAGGAACCCCCATGGTTAGTTGATGTGATTTGGATACCTCCCCTCTCCAGGCAACTTTGAAAGACCTACCTGTGAGATAGGACTCAAACCAGTGGAGTGGAATCCCTGTGATGCCCAGTGATGAGAGGGTGGATAGAAGAATCTGATGATTCACAGTGTCAAACGCAGCAGATAGATCGAGGAGGATGAGGACTGATGATTTGGAAGCAGCTTTTGCAATCCGCAGGGCTTCAGTGACTGACAGTAATGCAGTCTCTGTTGAGTGGCCCTTTTTGAAACCTGATTGGTTTACGTCCAGCTGATTAAACTGTAAGAGGAAAGATGAAACCTGGTTGAAAACAACTCGTTCAAGTATTTTTGCTATGTATGGTAGGAGAGAAACAGGTCTGTAGTTATCTACAAGTGATGTGTTGAGTGTGGGTTTTTTAAGCAGTGGAGTTACCTGAGCCTGCTTGAATGTGGTAGGGAAGATACCGGTGCAGAGAGATGTATTAATGATGTGTGTGAGTGCTGGTAGGAGTGTAGGAGAGATGGCTTGTAGGAGGTGTGAGGGGATGGGATCTAGGGGGCAAGTAGTAGGATGGCTGGAAAGGAGAAGTTTAGATACTTCTGTCTCAGTGAGTGTAGAGAAGGAGGAGAGAAGATGTTTGTCTGTGGATGTGGCTGATCTAAGATCCTGTGTGTGTGGAGGTGAGAACTGACCACTGATGATTGTTGTTTTATCAGTGAAGAAATAGGCAAAAACGTCGGCAGATAAAGAGGTGGTGGGAGGTGGTGGAGGGGGACAGAGGAGAGAGTTGAATGTTCTGAAAAGTGTGCGTGTGTTTGAGGTGCTGTTGATTTTGTTGCGGAAAAATGAGGATTTAGCCACATGGACATCATCTGAGAAGGATGAGAGCAGAGATTGGTACTTACCCAGGTCAGATGGGTCGTTTGATTTTCGCCATTTTCTCTCTGCTGCCCTGAGTTTGGTCCGGTGTTCGCGAATAACATCAGATAACCAAGGGTTAGAGGGAGTAGGGCGTGCTGGCCTAGAAGATAGAGGGCAGATACTATCGAGACAGGAAGTTAAGGTAGAACATAACGTGTCTGTTGCAGTGTTGACATCCATAGATGAGAATTGTGTGGGTGAGGGAAGGGAGGATGACACAGCAGAGGAGAGATGAGAGGGAGAAAGAGAGCGCAGGTTCCGTCTGAAAGTAACTGGTAGAGGGACTGGAGGTGCACGAGTAGTAAGTTGTAGATTAAATGTGATGAAGTAGTGATCTGAGGTGTATAAAGGTTTCACCAAAATGTTATCCGTAGTGCAGTTGCGTGTGTAGATGAGGTCAAGTTGGTTGCCAGATTTGTGGGTGTGTGCAGTGATGAGGCGTTTGAGATCAAATGAGGCTAGGAGGGAGTGGAAATCTGTAGCATAAGGTTTGTCCAAGTGAATGTTGAAATCGCCATGTATTACAAGTGGGCTGCCATCCTCTGGGAAAGAGGACAGCAGCACATCCAGTTCCTCAACAAAGGTGGCCAATTGACCTGGGGGGCGGTAAATGACTACAAGATGGATTTTAAGGGGAGTTGTAACTGTAATAGCATGGTATTCAAATGTGTTGTTATTGCATAGAGAGGTGTGGGTTGCGTATTTCCAATTGTTAGTAATGAGAAGACCTGCGCCTCCACCCCTCCCAGTGTGGCGAGGGGTGTGAGAGAAGGAGAAGTTGTTAGAGAGAGCAGCAGAGGTTGCTGAGTCTTCTGGACGGATCCAGGTCTCAGTTAAGGCCAAGATATTGAGAGTGGAATGAGTGGCAAAGGCTGGAATGAAGTCAGCTTTGTTGACAGCTGACTGACAATTCCATAGACCCACAGAGAAAAAGGGATGAGTATTAGCGGAGGAGGGAATAGGGCGCAGATTAGAAGCGTTGCGCTGCCTTCTGCGTGTAATAGTGGTGCGTGTTTGAGAGATAACGGGAATGTACTGAAAGCACATGGTTAGAGGGAGGAAGGAAGGTGAAAGAGGACAGGAAAAAGAGATACTTAAGTGCCTTAGCGGTGTCCTTACTCTGTGGAGTCGCACGCAGGTAGAGTCGAATGTCTTTACCCAAGTCGGTCTTCACACGAGGAGGCTGACACTTCCGCGACAGCGCTCACACGCTATTAAATAGATGCTTTTCACTACTTGAGGGAGAACAGCTGTGGACGCTTTTATAATTAGCCCAAAGAATCAAGGCAAAAGCCTGTCAATTTAAAGAAACGGCCGCGGTTATAAATCAAATACAATTTGCTAACACAGTAAAATTATGAGTACATAAATAAGTACAAAATCGAAATGTATCCTCCTTCTAGCACGTAATACGCTAAGCAATACAGCGAAACTGAGTATTCACAAAAACACTTACTTACGGCTCGTGCTTCTTCACTGTCCAGTACGCTTCTCCTGAAAATAGCATATTTTCTTAATGATAATTGCTATTTACACTAAGTGCAAATAGCAATAGATGCTATTCACACTAAGTGAAAATAACATATTTTCTTAGTGATAATGATATTTATACTAAGTGCAAATAGCTGTAGATGCTATTTACTAATATATTCTATTTACACCATATAAAAGAAGCAGTTCTTTGCAATAGGCTATGTGTAAATAGTAATTACATGTAATTTATACTTTATTTTGATAGATACATACTATTTGCACCTCAGTATTGTTGTACATTAACAGGATGCAATAATAACAGAGTGTAAAGATTATATTTATTAAAATTATTAAATGGATGCCCCCTTAATGGGACAATAAAAGCCCTCCCTACACCTACCCCTAACCCTGCCCAAATGCTTATTATTATTAAACATTTCGTTAGTCACTTTATTTCCACATTTAGAACATTTTCTTAATTTTTATTGAAAGTAAATGCATTTCTGGTGTGATTTATGCTGAGAAAAGAGATAAGAACAAACTCGGCAAAAGGCGGATTCTGACCATGTCAGTCACGGCAAAATCAAGATCCATTAGCCATAGGCTTTACTGATTGCACCACTGAAGATGTTGAATTCCAAGCGCTTTTTTAAATCTTGTTTGGCCCAATCGGGCATTGTTAGGCGGAGCTAGTGCGAATAGCACTTGCCAACAAGGCACATTATTTGCACTTGGTGTGAATAGACACTCCGGTTCTTAATTATCTCATTAGCTCCTTTTGTTTGGTTCCTGCTTTTAAATTCTCAATTTTCCCTCAGTTGTTGTTGGTTCTTGTTTGTGTTACGTGTGAATTCTTCCTGTTTTCAAGATAATTATTATTAAAGTAATTTTTCCTAACATCTATCTTCCTCTTCGTGAGTGTGATTACACGTACCGTAACAGAAGAACCGACCGAACAGTATTTTGTGACGTTTTCCCATTCTGCTTGAGTTTTCTTTTCCTTTCCCCATGGACCTTCCAGCTACACTGCCTGGAGCAGGGAGACCGTCTGATGGAAACACACACAGGAGTTTTTACATCTCGCGGACGGTCCTAAGGAGGATTTTGCCGCATTTGTGGAGTGGATGCTGGTACACAATGATTCACCTTTCACCATCGGCCCCGCGGAGGATGATTTCGATACCAGCCCCACTAAACCGCCAGAGACCAGCCAACCAGCGAGTGACCCGATGGAAGATTTGCTTGAGCCCACCGCACAGTTAAGACCGGCCAACTTCGAGAGACGAGCCAATACCAAGGATAAGGATGGTGTGTTTCATTGCTTTAGAGCCGGGACCACCTACAGAGTCTGACCAGGTGCATGAGCCAGCAACACAGATTGTCACTGAGGAAGTGATTTTGGAGCTTGAGGGCTGGGAGGATAGCCCCACCCACAACCCTACCGCTATGGGAAAATGTATGTTGGACTCTGGCCAATATCTTTACAAACTTAAGAATTTGTTTGAGGTGGACTTGATAGATTTTTTTGGAGCGGTAATTCCCAACTCCTCTGTATCTCCAGCGTTCTCCGTGTCTCCAGCGCCCCCTGTATCTCCACAATACCCACCCAGCCTCCTTTTCCCACCTCCTCAATCAGCCCATTCCTAAGCCCCGCCTCTGCTGATGTCCTTCAGCTCCTCTGCAGCTCCCATTGGTATGAAGGACCTGCATAGTGTTGTCAGGCCACCAGCTCAACTCAGCACAGAGGTTCCCCTGTCTCCACCTCCAGCCTGTGTCCTTTGCTCCACCTCGGCCTGTCGACACTTGAGCTCCACCTTGGCTCCTCCCTCCTTTGGCTCCACCGGAAACCATAGGCCAATAGGCTTCTCAGAGCTCCCTCGTCCCTCCGGCTTTGCCTTGGTCATTCGTCGACCTGCCTGCACCTTTGGCTTCATCTGGCTCCGCCCTTCCCCCGGCTACGCCTCCGCCCTCGGTCCCACCAGCTCAGCCTCTGCCCTCTGGGTTCCCAGTTCCACCTCGGATGCTCATCGCCGCAGCTCCACCTCGGTCTCCAGTGCCTTCAATGTCATGCGGACTCATCTACTCCTCCTGGGTGTACATCAGTGGGCGTCTTCTGTGTTGTATACTTTCAAGTCGGCTACACCATGGTTCCTCCCGCCTTTGACTCCTTCCCTGGGGCCTCGTCCTGGCTGGTCTCTGGTTCAACATCTGGCTCCTCCTGCTCCTGGCCTCCTTCTGGCTCCTCCCTCTCTACACTCCCCCATGGACTACTTAATTGACCCTAGACTATTTTCTTTTGTCATTTGTTCTAAGTCCTCATCCAGAGCCCCTGCCCTCCCTCCTCAGTATTATGTCATAAATAGGCACATTACACAACGAGTCATTCTCTGGGCTTGGTTACAATAAAAGCTGGTTTTAAAGTTTTCAGTTCTAAAAATTACAGGATATTCTTATAGTATGATGACCTCTTATTTGTCAAAAGCTCAAGAAAACTTTGATTTCTCAGTTCCCTTTAAAATTAAAAATACAAACATTTTAAAATAAAAATAATCAAAATAAAAAACTTCATAAAAAGTGATTTTTTTTTTTTGACCATAAACAGAAATCAGTAAACTGTGAACATGCAAATTTGTTGGTAAATAATTTAAACATTAACTTAAAATCTAAGCAAATATTTGTCAGAGGTTTGGCTGAATGTTTGGATATCTGTGCTTTATTGCAATAAGAAACTAAATAATATCAGGTTCTGCATCACATTGAAAAACATTCATGATGAGCAATTGAACTCTCTGTCTCCAAAGAATTAAGTTTAGATTGCATCAAAAATAAATATTCTTTGCCACTGTGTCTGTTTCTTCAGGCTCAGCTTGCGTATGAGCAACCCTGGGAGCCAGAGAACAGTTCAATCTCAAATACATTCCCCCTGATCATACTTTGAGGAGAGAGGGAAATTAACATCTCTTCTGTTATCTAATAACAGCAACGATGGCGACTGCTTTGCTCACAGCAACAGCACATTTAAGTCCTCTACAAGCCATCAATTCCATATATCAAAATTCAGGCTTCACCATAATCCCCATGGTTTCAAAGGCATGTAAATGCAGAAAAATTCTGAATGAATTCCAGGTCAGGATAAGGACAGACACACAAGGATGATATGGCTGTGGAGGGGGGAGGGGGAGGGGGGGTGAACAAGCCCCTACAGGGCCCTCCAGGGAATGAAGCCGTGTGGATTTCCTGAAACATCACCCTTCCCGCAGACAACTTTCCCTCTCAATCTCATCCTCTCTTTCTCCTCTTCATGCATTTCATTAATTCCATAGCCTGTTTGAATAACCCCAGAGGTGGTTGCTGTATTAAAAAAAAAAAAAAAAAAAAAAAGGAGATGAAAACAAACACTGTGATGGAAAGAAAATAAACAGAGATTTCACACCAGCGGCACTCTGTAGTCTGAATCTGATCATCCATTTGGCTGGATCCCTATTGGAGAACCACATTAGACTGGAGCTTTGATGTACTTCTGCTGTACAGTCCTCGAGACTCATCAATGGAGCATCATACAACAAGAAGGAAGAACACAGAAATTAGAGAGGTTTATTACAGGCAAAGCCACAACAGCTATCCTCATTTCCTCTGTTCTTTGTAGCGTTACTGTTAGTTGGCCCTCTTGTCTTGTTCTCTTTTCGTTTCATGAAAGCTGTTACTTTGAAAACTTTTCTTCATTGAAGGCCAGCTTTGTTTCGACAGAAATAAAAGAATCTGTGAAATAATGCTCAGTATTTTTTTGGGATTTGGCTCATCAGTGGAAGGATGAATTGGATCAAAGTTCGGCTGGTTAGCATTTAACTACACCATCTGACTATTCAAAAGTATCTGTTTATTCTGACAACAGTTTTTATACTGTACAAACTGTATATTCTATCCCCTAACCCTACCCCTAAACCTACACATCACAGAAAATTCAGTCTGATTTATAAGCTGTTTTCCTCATGGGGACAAAAATGTCCCCACACAGACAAGGGATTTGGATATTGCGGGGACATTTTGTGTGCTCATAAGATAGGATTTGCCTGGACCACACACACACACACACACACACACACACACGTGTTTTCATGTTTTATTGGAACTTATTGGAACTTTCCATGGACATGATTTTTATACTGTACAGACTGTAAATTTCTATCCCCCTACCTACACTTACCCTACCCTAAACCTACCCATCAAAGAAAACTTTCTGCATTTTTAAATTTTCAAAACACATCACTTAGTATGATTTATAAACCAAAAATGTCCCACAAGGTCAAAATGCACTGTTATTACAATGCTTATAAAGACATTTGGTTTTACATTTTGGTTTAATACAGCTTAAAATATATATATATATGGTAACACTTTACAATAAGGTTGTATTAATTAACATTAGTTAATGCATTATTTAACATGAATTAACCATGAACAACACAACACCTCTGTTCAGTTTTAGTTAATCTTTGTTAATGTTAACTCACACATATATTAATGCATCTATTCACATTAACAGTGCAATTAGTTAATATTAGTTAATGCATTAGTAAACATGAAATAATCATGAATAATGCCTGTAGCTTTGCTGTTTTTGTAAGGTTATATTACTGTATGTATTTACGTTAGTTTACATAGCAGTTGACACACACTAAGGATGACCATTTCTAACTCACCATCTTACTCCAAAGTAAAATTGCTGTTGTGTACCTTATCAACATTATTTAATAATAAGGCATTGATTTGGGCTGTTGGTATGTCACAGATCAGCCAGGATTGGCCTTGCACTAGGAAAGACTCACTTACCTGATCTCCTTGGTTTTCCCAGAGTGTGTTCTTGTCTCCTTGCGGCTTAAAATAAAGTGTGTGTTTGGATCTTCAGTAATCTTGTCCAGTGTATATATCCTGACAGAAGGCCAGACCTTAACCGCATATGGATCCAGATCACCGCGATCCTTTTCAGGAACCAGCTGAAACTCTCTGGAGAATGTTAGCGGAACGCAGGGCAGCACCGAGCACTACCGTCACTTCCACAACAGTTGCTACTTTACCTGTCTGTGTTGCCAATCCCATGGTCAAGCCAGCTCCCTTCTCTCCTCTGGAGGAGGACTGCAACGGATTCCTCTTACAATGTTCCCTCGCACTGGAAGCGCAGCCTCAGCTATTTACCACTAACCAATCTAAGATATCCTTTATAATTTCTTATCTATCTTGTCAAGGCCTTCAATGGGCCAAAACTATCTGGTTTCAAACTGCTCCGACCACCATGTCTCTTGAAAGTTTCATTGCACATTTTAAGGAGGTGTTTGGCCGTACCACAGGAGATTCTTCAGTCAGCGAACAGCTTTATCATCTCCGATAAGGTATGAGCTCGATTACAGATTATGTGCTAAAATTTTAGAACTCTTGCAGCTGCGAGTGTATGGAATGAGAGGGTGTTAATTACCACCTATCGCCACGGTTTAAATCCAGCGCTTCGTCTTCAACTGGCCATTTACGATGATGTTATTGGTTTAGAGAAATTCATCCAACAGTCTATCCGTGTGGCACGCAGAGCTCAAAGCTGTTATGAAGAAAATGCCATGTTGCAGTCCTCCAACCATCCCCTCCAGCCAGAGAGATCGCCGCCTCCAGAACCAGAAGCCATGCAAGTGGATAACACCCGCCTGTCTCCTGCAGAAAGAACGCACCGACTGACCAACAACCTTTGTTTATATTGTGGAGCAAGCGGCCATTATATTAATCGATTCAAAATCCATATCTGGAAGGAATTTGAATTGTGGGTATGTAAAACGTCAAGTATAACCTGCAACCCTGCGAGTTGGCTGCCTGCACGAGGAAAAGTTTGCTCCCCTGGTTCTAGAGGGTTCCACCGCGGCGATCATCCTAGGGCTTCCCTGGCTTTTTCAACATCACCTTGAGGTTTCATGGCACAACGGAGACGCCTTAAGATGGGGTCCCAACTGCTTCCATTCATGTTTTCCTCAACCTGCACGTCCACAACCTGTGACAATTCCAGCAAATACTACTTCTATTGAAAGCCCTCTAGAAACATACTCTGATGTCTTCTGCCCAAAACGAGCCTCAAGGTTATCACCACACCGACCATGGGACTGTGCCATCGACCTGGAACCGGGTGAGTCAGTATCCCGCGGACATGTGTACCCACTTTCCATCCCCGAACAGAAGGCCATGTAAGAGTACATAGAGGAGGCTCTCAAGCAAGGTTACATTCGTCCATCCACTTCTCCTGCTGCTTCCAGTTTCTTCTTTGTGTCAAAAAAGGATGGAGGCTTGCGGCCTTGCATTGATTAACGGGCTCTAAACAATTCCATGTGTCCTTGTTGAAACCTCACTACCCACCTGTTTGTGCTCCCTCCACAGAGTCTGGCCCTGATGACATGACCCCCTCAGATTGAAGCTGATCCCATCTACACAGTCCGAGAAATCCTGGACTCCCAACATGAAGGTGGCCGATTGGAATATCTGGTGGACTGGGAAGGGTATGGCCCCGAAGAGAGGTCATGGGTACCTAGAGATGACATCCTCGATCCTACTCTCCTTACGGAATTCCACCAACGTCATCCTCATTGGCCTGCTCCTCGACCTCGTGGCCGGTAGGGTTAGGTACCGAACTCAGTACTTTTAAGGGCACCGACCAGTGACGGCGCTACACCGGGGCTAGGGGGGGGCTATGGCCCTGTCAGAATTTTGAATAGCCCTGGTTTAGCCCCCCCAAGCAGTTGAGAATCAGATGGACTGTTTTTTGATAAAGAGAGAGTGCAGGTGGGAAACCCATGTCTTTGATGGGGGCCAAAGAAGAAGAAAAGAAAGAGGAGTCAGAGAGAGAAAGGTTTGAGAGAAAAACTACAGACATAAAAATATCTGTCACACTGCCGGTAATCTCTGCATCATGTGAGCACTGTTAGCTAGCTGTGGGTGCTTGAGAGCGCTTCGGCAGCGCAGCGTTTTTTATTCAGTTGAGGCACTTTGCATGCTATGATACAGAATATCCACGAAAGTGTTACTAGTATCTCATTTCACAGATAGTTAGTTTCTGTATTGGTTCTATATAAAACTGTAGATACAATGTAAAGTAGGGTGAATTTAGGGTGATTGGGACACTTTTTCCAAGTCATCTCAATGGCAAAAAGTGTCCCAATCACCCTGAATTCACCCTATCTGCTCTGACTCTCGTTTTAAAATGATTTTGTTCCGTTATTATGCTTGTTGTTTTCACCTGTTGACGTTGTACAAGCCGAATGTGGCGGTTGGTCGGTGTTGTATTTGTCCATCTCCACTGTGATTGGACGGCTGGGTGAAAATTACAAGTGAGGAGTGCTGCGTTTAATTCAAAGTTGAACATTCTTCATCTCTCAGTGACCGGTAAAATCATAGATGCTCAGCGCCTCGCTGGACTCATGGCGTTTTAAAAACGCAGCGCTCCCATTGAAAACAATTGGATATGACTTTCAGCCATGTGAAAAAATGCTTAAATCCATTAAAAGGCTACATTTAATCAATTACATAATCACTAAGATTGTGATGTGCTGTTAGTTTAATTCAAGTGTAAAGTATGCACAGTTCTGATTATGCATACATATGAGCTGAAGTCTTTCAGTTTTGCATGTAAAAGGTTTTTGTCGTTGTCTTGTGGTCACTTGTATTAAGCTAAAAAAATGAATATGCCTTTTATTTGGCAAAATATAATTTTAAACTACACATCTGATGAATATGGTGTGTACCATAGCTGCTCTTATTTAAAAAAAAAAAAAAAACGTGAATTTCTTTATGAAGTAACTCTGACGTCATGAATATCAATTATTTTCTTAGCACCCCCACATATTGGTCTAGCTCCCCCTTAGCACCGGTAAAGAAAAAATTCTGCCGCCATGCATGGCACCGACCAAGTTACGTCGGTACTACCGAGTACCGATTCACATTAAATCAATCGGTACCAAATTTCGGTACCTGAGAACACATCTGGTGATATAGACTAGTGTCTGTGAATATAAAACCGCTAAAAAACGATTTAAATACAAATCCTGCGTATCTCTGTGCGAATTAATGGTGCAGGCACGCGGTTTAATTTACCCCTCTCTCACTCAGAATCGCACGTGACGGTCACATGTTTCCATCTCTGCCGTCTTATATGAGGACATGAACACCCAAACGTCATGTCCAGAGCCACTGAGAGTCACTTTATGAGTATTTTACTGTTTCATTTGAGAAAAACTACCGTCATGTCATAAACACACAGAAACTCAAAGGTCTTCACGGCAACCCGTCAAAATAAAAGTTTGGTTTAACTTGACAAAAACATTACTGTTGTACAGTAGAATTGAAATACCGTCTCAATGTAATAATAATACTAACACTAATGTAATAATAATAAATTATCAAAACTTTATTTTTTAAGTAATAAATAAAAAATTGTCTTCATGTTTTAATTTTAACCGTATAAAGTTCAGTTGTGCAGCACTTTGTTTGACAAAAAAGTTTAATTAAATTAAAAGATAAATTAAATTAATGTCTTATGTCTTCATTTGATTACCAGAAAATACACAACACATAATTTGTGGGAAATCTTTTCATAGAAATTAAATAAAAAAATAATATGGTTGTTTTTATTCATTATATTAAGTACCTAGTAGCCTACTATTAACTAGTAAATATTACAGTATATAAACATCACAGACAATGGCAGACAACGACCAGGACCAATGTCAATAACACTTCTATAAATGAAACATCTCTAAAGCACCGAAAAAAGGTACCGTTGGTAGAGCGGACCCTGCGACTTCCACCACACAGCGATCACAATCACCAGAGAGGCGTGGCTTTGGAGAGTGCTCTGAAGGGAGGGTGGGATCTCATGCTTTCAAAGCTAGCTCGTTATTGCTAGCCTGTCCGAAACCAAAAACTTTGTTCAATCAAATCAGCCATGTTTCATCAGTCAAAATATAAAAATATAAAAAAAGAAAATAAACAAATGACATCATAGAGAGATGCCCTGTACAAACTTTGAAGTACAATCCCTGTACTTTATCGCTTTCTGCTGCCTTTCACACAGATAACAGCTCACAATAGTTGTTAGTGGCACAATGAGAATACACATAAAAAATGTTTAATAAATAATCAAGTTTAATAAATAAAAACAAGACTGGCATATGGTTTTTATGTAGCAATATAAAGTACTCGCCCTTTCAATTTTTCTCAATCTTGCTTGCTCTTTCGCTCACTCTCTCTCTCTCTCTCTCTCTTACTCTGTGTGACACCAAGATGAAAGCTTGTGTGCTCTTGAAAGTCTTCCCCTCTGCTGGCGGTGCTGCTCAGGCATGGAAACAAAGGCTCTGCCACAAATAACTTCATCATAGCAAAAGGCTGAAACACTGAGTCAGGTGGCTCACTGGCACTGGCTTCTGTTTCGGCAGCCTAAAAGGAGGGCAGAATAAGGATGCAGGATTTGATTGGCAGAACTGGGACACATTAATTGGCTTTAATTTTGTCACCACATAGTCGCCACATATGCAACACATATAACGATGAAGACTTTGAATGCGGAATTGAGTTTTTTTTATATATAGCAGTTTTGTCTCACAAGCCAAATGCAATTGTTAAGTTGTTTTGCTGTTAAAAAGAGCCAAGCAGTGTTATTATTGTTAACTACAACTACAAATGAATGTTTGAATGATGAAATGTTGCCTTGGCAACAAATTAAAATAAGTTTAAGTACTAAAATTACTAATTCAAATGAAGTAAAACTGAAAATTAAAACTATTTAGAAATATAAAAAAAAAAAGACTAAAAAAAAAGACAAAAAAGCACAACAAAAATAATAAAAATGAAAATTGAAAACACAAAAGAAGCCAATGCAAATTAGCTTTAGTTAAAAAAATATATATATAAAATTTAAAAAGAAAAACTATGAGAGTGTAAAAAATAAATGCTAAAATAACACTGGTTTTATTATGGAGGGGTTCGAATTTAAAGACCCCACAAAATGTTTTCTTTTGAAAGAAGTTGGGGAAGAAAATAGCCAATAGTTATGTCACAGTCATGAACCATGATTTCATGTGAAAAAGAAAAGAAAAGAATAAATTCATAGAATGTAAAAGGTTCATTAGAAAGTTGGCTGTAATGTGATGTGTTGCAGAGGAAATCAAAAACTGTCTGGGAAAATTGGAACATGGGCGCTGAACATGCTGATTGGTTGAGCTCACCCAGCATTTTATTTCAACCTAAAAGTCAGTTGCGGTGCGTGCAGTAGGAGTTGTTTGCTATTCGAATCAACAATGAACTTAAAAAAATACGACCGATGGACCAACGACGCAGTTCAGGCTTTATTACGTGTATTTGCGGAAGACGAAATCCAGTGGGCTCTGGAAAGCCGCGTGCAGTCCTACGTCACTGGACTAATCTTCACGGTACTTTAGACGCAGACAGCAACAGGTCTCGGGGGAAAAAAAGTTCCTGGGAAGTAAGTTCCTGGGACAAATTGTTCTGGGTAATTTCGGTGGAAACAGGGTTTTAGTTCCCAAGTCCTGAAAAATAAAGAAAAATATGACTGAAGCAAAGGATCGCCTCATTAGCATTGTCCTAATGGCCTACTCTCACGCTGAGGAACAAACATGAGACTTACTGCAAACAAACAGCACAAATGAGAACATAGACCTCAAATGCTCTCTTCAAATAGTGCACATAAGGGGAAGTGAATTACACCAGTCTGTCTTTAAAAGCCCATAATGACCCTCATGTTAAAGATTTGTCCTTAAATGCCGCAAAACTTTTTGAGGCAATGGAGCATGAGCCACAAGATGCTATGAGTTTTACAACACCCACATCATTATCATCGTCATATTCTTCAGTGACAACTGCCAGCATGGACCACAAACAACTAAAAACTGTAAGAAAGAATTTAAATTTGTTTTAAATTAACCCTCTGAAACAAAACAAAAAGAGGAACCTAACTACTAACCGCTGCTTTAGCCTCCAGACCTCTAGAAAGCTTTGTGCAACACATCTCAATGACAGTAATAACCTCAAATTATTTCCAGCACGAAAGTTGGAATATCAATTCGCAGAAAAAACATCACAAAACCAATTCACAATGCCTGAGAGTATTATTAGAATTATCATTATCACGCTATGAATGCAGATGCCTTTATCTGGATATAAGAAACGAAGATTCATTGGTGCATACGAATGCCATTTAGAGACATGCTTAACAAAGGCGCTGAAACTCCTGCTGAATAATAATATCTATTAAAGCCTCTTTGTTTTTACTAAATGGACCGTAGTGCCAGCATATTCCACTCAGGTTTTTGAGTAAGTGCTGCCATTTTCAAGTGCTGCCATCTCATGGCAGGGGATCCTGAACCAGGAAGCCTCTACTTTTAGCCCCACTGCTGTCTGATATAACATATGCTTAGGTTTGCTTGCATTAAAGCACATTTCAGATAAACATTACTTTTCCAAAGTTTGGGGTCAGCAAGTTTTTTTTTTTTTCAAGGATCCTGAATAAAAGAATGATTACATTGATCAAAGGTGACATTTATAATGTTACAAAATATTTCTTTTTTAAATAAATGCTATGCTTCTGAACTTTTTATTTATCAAAGAACAGAGAAATGAATAAAGAAATGAACACTATCATTCAGAAAGAATGCATTCAATTGATTAAAAATGATGGTAAAGACATTTATAATGTTACAAAACATTTACATTTGAAAGAAATTCTGTGTTTCTGAACTTTCTATTCATCAAAGTATACTGGAAAAATGAGTATTAATCAGCAGAACTTTTTTCAAAATTGGTAATGAGAAATGTTTCTTTAGCGCCATGTTTTATGAAGGATCTTGTGACACTGAAGACTGGAGTAATGGCTGCTGAAAATTCAGTTCCAGACTTTACCCCCCTACAGGTGTTTCTATGAGAGAGCAGACTTTACTTGGTGTGCACTGAGTCATGCTGATGCATGATGATAGGGTCAAAATGATGGAAGGAAGTGGAGGGAAATTGGCGTCATCCATGACACAACAAAGAAGCGAACCAATTACTCTGATTCTCTTCACTTTAAGTGCTGCTGCAAGATTTGACTGACGAAACCCTCCAACCCTCTCATGACTGCAACATTTGACGTGTATCAGAGACTCAAGTGGTAAATCATACAACTTTCTTCCACTTGGTACAGGCCTTCACACATGGTTACGCCGCTCTGGTTTCACACACTCTGCTGAACATGAACAAGAGGATGATGTTGTACCACTGGCTGTGAGAGGAAGGAGGCTTTTTGAGAAGAGAGAGGAGCCCAGTCCTGTGAGGATATTGAGTGTTTTCTTGTTAAATACTAGGTTGTTAGCAGTGTCCATGATTATAAAGAGCTTATTCTCATCTGCCAGGTTTCACATGAACAGACTATTGAGGAGGGGGGGGGGGGGGTATGATTCACAGATACAGTTTTTTTTAGAGAATTTTAGAGGTATTAGAGGTAATAGAAGTCTTTTCAAGTACATGTGTCTTGTTTAAAGGATGTCTAGATATTTTCCTGTAAAAGAAAACAAAAATGCTGATTGAGAAAAGCCAAAAATAGTATCACTTTCTCTTGTTTATCCCAATGTATCAGCTTATTTCCTTCATTTTAAAAGCATGCTCTGTGAAAAATAAAAATAAATGATGTCTCCAATAGAAGAAAGGTTTTGAAAAACATTCACAGAAGTCACAAAGCAATCCAGACAGTCATCAAAACTATTTCTGAAGTATACTGCGTATGCTTTGTGCTGGATAATTGAAGGTTTGAGCTCCTGGCAACTACAGCCCCGATGTCCACCTTACAAAGGACTCATCTGCCATCTGAAGTCTTTATAAATTACACTGCTATCAGAAGCCCAGACTGAGCTTGTCGCTGAGTCTAACAAGCCTTCCTCTTCTGTTTGCTCAGAAGTGCCCAGGTGTCTTTCAGGTGGGTTTTTTTCTTTCTTTCTGTCCTTTCAAAGCCGAGAGGCCACTTTAGTTCTTTACACACACACTCATGGCTCCTTTGTAAAGCCAGTGGTTTTTTTTGTTGTGTGTGTGTGCGTACATGTTTTTTTTTATCCCGGTAGGGACTTCAACCTGAATGCACACTGACTTATGGGCACTTGTGTCACCGTGGGGACCTAAATTGAGGTCCCCATGAGGAAACAAGCTTATAATTTTTTTTTTCTTTGAAAATGTAAAAATGCAGAAAGTTTTATGTGATGGGTAGGTTTAATGTAGTGTTAGTGTAGGGGGATAGAATATACAGTTTGTACAGTATAAAAACCATTACGTCTATGGAAAGTCCCCACAAAGATAATAAACCGTACGCGTGTGTGTGTGTGTGTGTGTGTGTGTGTGTGTGTGTGTGTGTGTACGTGCGTGCATGCGAAATCTACTGTTGATCACGTAGCACTCTTGTTTAGTAACTGGGGCTTATCTTCAAGGGCCAGAGAGGCGTATCATTTAATTATGCACAACAATGTTTCCAGATTTACTACTTTAACACTGGGGTAATCAAACTTTTCAGCTGACTGTAACGATCACCTTTTGGTAAGTTACACACAAATAAGTTATTATACTGCCTTCAATCAGTTTACAATAAGCAGAATACCAGTCAGAATAATGGTATTTGCAGCATGACATAAACACAGCAAAGAAATTGTACAGTGTTTTTTATAAATATAGAGAGCTATGCAAAAACAGATCAATTTGATCTCAGATAAAGTGTATTTTGGAATAATTTAAAAATAATGGTTCATGAATAACTTGAGGAGCACAATAATGAATTTGAGGTGTTGACTTGGCCTCCAAATTCCCAAGATCTCAATCCAATTGAGCATATGTGGGATGTGCTGAACAAACAAGTCCAATCCATGGAGGCCCCACCTCGCAACTTACAGGATTTAAAGGATCTGAGCAAAGGCAAGACAGGCAGAAGTGCATAAACAAACTCTTAACTTTTTACCTTTTGCGGAGGAGCCCAAAGGTAAAAAGTCCAGAATGGAGAAAAGACAGGAAAAAGTTAGGGGGACAGTTATTGCAGAGCAACTCCCTGAGCCTGACAGGAACAACTTGTATGACATACCTCATAATATGGCCGATTTGCAGAAGCAGGGTGTTACACTTGAAGGTCTATTTTAGAAAGCTGGTAGTTCACAATCGGGAAATGTATTTCAAGACAAATAACGGTGATCAGCTAGTTGTCCCACAGTCGATGAGGTCTAAAGTGTTGCATTTGGGCCATTCCATTCCAAAACCTCTGGTCACGGGTTCCAGAGGGCCTCTTCAGCAACAGACCAGGCAGAACAGAGGTAATGCAATGAAATCCGCCTTCTATCATCTGGTCCAGTTCGACAGACATCCTGTAGGGTTCCTGCAAGGCTCATCCCAGAGTTAAAGGAAGAAGTAAAGGTAATGCTGGAAATGGGGGTGATCGAGCCATCGAGGAGTGAATGGTGCAGCCCAGTCATCTTTGTGCCAAAAAAGGACGCCACATTGAGATTTTGTGTAGATTTCTCCAAGCTGACCTTTACCCCATGCCAAAAGTTGATGAACACATAGAGCGTTTGGGTAAAGCCAAATATCTGAGCACACTGGACTTATGTAAGGGTTATTGGCAGATTCCTTTGACCGACACTTCCAAGGAGCTAACTGCTTTTAGGGTCCCAAGTGGACTTTAGGGTCATGCCTTTTGGCCTTTATGGGGCCGCAGCAACTTTTCAGAGGACTATGGACTGTGTACTGAGAGGTACTGAGGATTTTGCAGCAGCCTACATTGATGATGTGGTTGTTTACAGCTCATCATGGGAAGACCATCTGAAGCACCTGTCAGCTGTATTCTCCAGAATCCATGATGCTGGGCTTGTGGTTAATGCCACTAAATGCCATTTAGCAAAGTCTAAAGTGTCATATTTGGGATATGTGCTGGGGGGTGGGGTAATTAAACCTCAAATGGAAAAAGTGGAGGCTGTGCGTTCTTGCTGTCCTCAAACAACCAAAAAGCGGGTGAGGTCTTTTTTTAGGTCTGGTAGGCTGGTACAGACGCTTTATTCTCAATTTTTCCACCAGAGCAGCTGTGCTCACAGACCTCACTCAGAAGAACAGCCCCCAAAAGGTTGTGTGGTCAACTGAGTGTGAAGCAGCCTTTCGAGATCTCAAGGACTGTTTGTGTCAGGGGCCACTGTTGCAAAGCCCCATTTTTGACCTTCCTTTCACAGTGCAAACGGATGCATCAGGAGTAGGTCTAGGTGTCTTGTTGCAAGGTGACAGTGAAAATCGTAGGCTGGTGCTGTATATTAGTCGGAAATTGTTCCCCCGTGAGGTCAGATATTCAACTGTGGGGAAAAAAGAGGCACTGGCTATTAAATCGGCGTTAGATACTTTGAAGTATTACCTCATTGGTAAAGACTTTACCTTAGAGACTGATCATCGGACCTTACAATGGCTCCACATGATGAAAGACAGCAATGCCCGCATTACCCGCTGGTTCCTCTCACAGCAACCATTTAAATTTAAAGTGAAATACAGGAGCTTAGAATGTTGTAGCAGATTTAATGTCCCGTCCCTATGATGAGTGACTGTCTGAAGGGGTGGGGTGTATGACGGGTGTTACGGTGACGTCTTCACTACTGCGATAGCGGCAGCACGTGAACTCTTTATGGTCTTATGTTTCTTTACATTTGTTATTTATGGTTTTCTGTTTCTGTTGACTATGGTGCAGTTTATTATGTTTACGATACAAATATGT
The DNA here is from genome assembly GCA_039654625.1 of Rhinogobio ventralis. NCBI lineage: Eukaryota > Metazoa > Chordata > Actinopteri > Cypriniformes > Gobionidae > Rhinogobio > Rhinogobio ventralis. The sequence goes on from CM077198.1 coordinate 18,808,684, forward strand.
TTGATCTGGTTTATTATCTTATAACATTCATTTATAATACAATTTAAGATATGCTGCTTGGGTTGATTGCAGATAGGTGCACATATCAGTGGTCATCACAACGTGTTATGTCTACTACAGTTTCTCATTGATGTTTTTTTATTAACCACGCAGAACCAAGTTGTAGTTATTAGTGATGTTACATATGACACTGAAGCTTCAAAGCGAGTATCGAAGCTCCGCTCGGAGCGCGTATTGTTTTCAGAGAAACACGTGATCAATGAAAAACGAAGCCTCACTTTCTTTCCTGTCACGTGAATGCTTCACATGTATATGTGTGTGTACCTATAGCCTGTATTACATGATCATATATTCTGCCATATAAACAGTATAAAAACCATAAAATATTTAGAGCATCATTTACTTGCATCAAACAACTCTGTTGGTATTATTATAATTATAATTGTTACATTTAATTTATTGCCACACTTTAATATGTGAATTATATCATCAGAAAACTGAACATTTAGCAATGTCAGGCTTTTTTTTGTGCTTTATAGATAAAACAACGGCGCTGCGCACTCGGATTTATGGCTGCTATAAATTTGACCTGCCACAAGATGGCACTGTTTTCGACACTCCTGATGCTTCGAATCTTTTCCCGAAACATCAGATCAAATCAGGGGAAAGCCTCAGTGCTTCATGAGGCTTCATTTGCCCATCCCTAGTAGTTATGCATTTTGTTATTTATTATTTCAAATCTATATTCAACCTTTCATTGCAAACAGTTAACCTACATGTTGCCTACTCATCATATCCTGTTTCATGTACAGGTATGAAATTCGGTAGACACATGTAACAGCCCAATACCTACAAAAAAGTCTCCTGGTACAAAATCTGAAAACCAACAGGAAGTGAGATATTTAGAATTTTCTTTGCAAAATTGTTGCAAATTTTGCCATTTCCAGACATTGTACTTTAATCAATTCCTCCTAGAGATTTAATCAGATCAACATCATATTTGCACAGTCTAATCTAAAGGCCTTTGCGACATTAAATTGCGAAGATCTTGAGTTTTCCATGAAGGGCATGTCCGTGGCGGCCTCACAAAGTTCGATGTTTCGCCATAAAACAGGAAGCTGTTGTAAGTCAGGCATACAATGTCCGATCTGCCCTGAAGACATCTACATGCCAATATTAGTTAGTCATAGCGCCACCTGCTGGCAACTGGAAATGGCATGCTTTACACTGTAATTCCCTCCCAGAAACACATTTAAATATGCCGTCAAGTCCCAAACATACTAAAAACACATTAAATCAAGCAACACGTGGCTACGTGCTAATGTATGCGATTTACGCCACGAAACAGGAAGTTGTTGTAACTCAGGCATACAATGTCCGATCTACCCCAAACTTGACACGTTTGATAACAGTCCTGGCCTGAAGACATCTACATGCCAATATTTGGTTATAGTCAAAGCGCCACCTGCTGGCAGCAGGAAGTGTGGCACATTAAAGTGACTTTGCCATATTTCTCCTATATTTACCCACTTAAATGCATGTCGCCCACTATTCGCTGTTTTCCTGAGGCCACCGGGGGGTGGTGCTCCCGGGTGCGAGGGCCCTTTCATCGCTGCTTGCAGCTTTAATTTTGTTTGAATTTTTATTTGCACTTTATTGTGAATATGTACACCCCTGCTACTGACATTTAATAAATATCCTCTTTGGCTGATATTCGAGTCCTGAGCCTATCTACCACCTCCCCTTGATCTCTACAGGGAACGTTATGACAATCTGCTGCTAACATCTTGGTACTAGATACCACAGCACACCTTCAGGGGTCTAGTGGAGTCCATGCCTCGATGGGTCAGGGCTGTTTTGGCAGCAAAAGGGGGACACAATATTACACCCTTAAAAATAAAGGTGCCAGGAAGAACCAAAAAGGGTTTTTCATGGCGATGCCATATAAGAACCGTTTTTGGTTCCCTGAAGAACCATTTTGTGAAATTAACCATTTTTTCTAACCATTTTATAGTCTAAAGAACCTGCGCTACAAAGAACCTTTTGTGCAATGGAAAGATTATTTGGATATTAAAGGTTCTTCATGGAACCATACACCCCGCCAAAGAACTTTTATTTTTAAGAGTGTAGGTCATAATGTTATGTCTGATCGGTGTATAATGTATGTATGTTCACAGTCTTATATCTGAGAAAATTAACACCATTATAAAGTTATTTATGGTCCTCAAATTTTAAGCTATTTTTCATTGGTGGAGAAAAAAAACATTATAGTGGATACAGCTCTGAATTTAATATATAATCCAATATTCCAAAAAATAACCATAAGAAACGTGTATTTCTAAAATAGCAGCTTTTGCTCTTCAGGTTATAGGAGGATTTACTGAATAAAGCTGAGTGATTGGTTGGTTGCCAGCCACTGGTGGTCCAGCCCTTCAGCATGGAACAAATTGCACTACACTCACATTTTGTCTCTGTGTGGTTACAATGTCACAACAGCACAATCTCTCGGTGGCCTGGCTTACTGACACCACCTGAGGGAACTGCTTCCTTCTGCTCCTTGACATCCGTCAATCTCAGGGGTTAATTCTCCTTCATCGTCATCTCTACCTCTCTCTCTAACTCCTCTCTCATTGTTTTGCAGCAGTCAAGAGACTGGGGCTTCACAGTTTCAAAGCACAGTGTTGTGGTTTAGAGGGAGTTGGGACTGTGAGCGAGTCATTATCCTCCATTACTGCTCTGCTTTTATCTGACAGAATGTTCCTCACTGCTGCATAATAAGCAGAGATGGAATCACAGAGAAAAGGGGAGAGGAATTGCATCCGCTGCACAGGTGCTATGGAAAACGTATACCTCTCCATCTCTCATATATTCTCTCTCCCTGAGAAAATGTGACGAAGTATTTTCTGGTGAAAACTTGAGATATTGAGAGAAAACATGTAACTCTAACAATGAGCTCATGACAGACAAACAGAGACAGACAGACAGACCCGGTGGGTCGGAGAGCTCGCTGCCGTGCTCCTGGGCCGAGAGGGAGTGGAGGAGTCGCCGCCGTTGGCTGTGGGCCGGAGCATGCTGCCGTCCGCCATGATGGGGAGGATCAGGGGATGGGGGAGGAGCTGCCGGCCGCCAGGGGGCGAAGGAGGAACGAGCCGTCCACCATCGCATGGCACCGCGCGGAAGAGCCACTCCGTTGGCTGAAGACTGAGCAGCAGTGTGTCCGGGATTTATTTTCATTTTTTTATCTCTCTCGTTTCTGTCGCTCCTTGTGCATCCGTCTCCTTTTCTCTCGTCTCTTCTGTCCTTACCCCCAGATGCTGTGGCCGCCGAGACTGCCCCCCGGGGGGGAGTAGAGTGCAGTCTCGTGGGTACCCCCCGGCCTGCGAGGGGTGATAGGGTATGTGACAAGCAGGGTGGGCGAGAGCCGTGAGAAAACGGCGCGAGGCAGGCGGCGTGATTGCAAATGGCCATCGCCTACACGTCACACTGTTCTCGCATCTCTTACAGAGGAGCTCAGATGCATAAAAGGAGGAGCGACGACAGTAAAGGACGAGAGAGGATCAGGCCTGGAGTTTACGTTATGTTTTGTTAATGTTTTATTATGTGTGTGCGGCAGCCGTCCGTTACTTTCATTCGGTGTTTATTTATTAAAGTGTTTGAACTTTCGCCGGTTCCTGCCTCCTAATGCCTCCTTCCCATGACAACGAACAGTGCATTTATATATATTCATATATTAATAATTAAATTTCAATTACAATAGCTCAGGAACAACAAACAATCAAACAAGTAATTTTAATCATTTAGCATTTAGTAATTTACCTTAGTCTGTAAAATTTCATTTAATGGCAAGTAAAATTTCATAGTTGAAGATATACATTTCTGCGGGACACGTGTCTGTCTGAACTTGATTTTCATTCATCATCGGTGACACTGATTGCACAAGCAACACAGCATTCATCATTTCTCAATCACCCCCTCTTGTCTCTTTAAAACAATACATGCTTACATGTCAGACACAATCAACCTGTTAAACGCAATCATTCTGTCATTTTTTTCTCTATTGTGCCCATAGGCAGCTCACAAGCAGACAGACATTCAGGAGAGAAAAAGATCAACAGAACTACACACAAACACTTCCATCATTATTAGAGTGTCGCTTTGAAGTGCTTCTATATCTTTCATTTGAATCAGCTCCATCACTTATGTTGGATAAAAAGGTGTGAGGATTAAGACAAATGGCCAGTAACAAAGCCAACATTTATTTGCATTTGGTGTTTGTTGATTATGCATTCCCACTTTCCTTTGCATTTTACTGCTATTTAGCCTTTGCTTTCTCTTTCTTTCTTTCATCCCACTCTCGTCATTCGCTTCTCTCTCTCTCTCTCTCTCTGCTCTCTAGCCTCTCTGAAATTGGTCCCTCGGGCCATTTTGATCTTTCCTGGCCAATTAGTTTGCTGTGATGTGCTTTTCATCCAAAGGTTTATTTTCAGGAGGCCATGAGTTGACTGGACTGAAAGAACAGCCCCTCCAGTGAAGCGCACTGCTTCTCTCTGTCACTCACCCTCTGTCCTTCCTCTCTCTCCGCCTGCTGCCAAACAAACACACACACACACACACAACATTCAGTCCAAAACACAGCGACAGTGTGTCCCACATCTGAGAAACACTAGCCCTTTACTGACATTACTGAAGTGCATCATCTTGAGACAAAACTATGTCACTGACATATTTTAAGATATATCCGTGCAAGTTGCTTTCAGTTAAAACAGCTCAAATATGCATTTTGTGAAACCAGGCATAATGGTTATAATAACAGTTAATATAACATACACTGATTCAAATGCGTCATTCAAAAGTTTAGGGTCAATAAGATTTATTGTTTGTTTTAAAAGAAATGTATAATTCAGCAACAACACATTTAATTGTTCAAAAGTGACAGTAAAGTTCAAATTGTTACAAAAGATAAAAAAAAAAATGCTGTTATATAGAACATTTTTGTTCTACATTTTTTTCAGACAATATATCATTTTAAAGTAGGCCTATTCTAAACAGCGATGAAGGCTATGTTGATTAGCATTGCATTATAAATAGGCCTATACATTATTATTTATGAAAATACCCAAAAGGCTTGATGAACTTAAATAAACCGTATATTGCGGAAGTCGTGTGTTTTTTGTCTTCATGTTTAATCAGTCAAAGCGCTTCTGTCTTCTTTTTATTTAGCTACAGCAAAAAATTAATGCCTTTGTCCATATTAGGCATTTCCTGGAACAGCATAAGTTATATTACTTCTGTAGGCATATTTGGAGTTTCGGCGTGCGGGCGCCCTCTGGCTTCCAGTATGAATGAAACAGACGTGTTTAGCGCTCAGATTATTTTCTTATTATTATATTTATTTTTAAATACCCTTTTTTTAATGATGAAAGTTTTATTAAAATAGTAATATTTCAAATTTTGTTTAATATTTATTTATTTAGTGTCACATTGTGTTTTGGTTTTGTTTCATGTTCTTATTCAAGTTCTTGTCATGTTCACTGTCATGCTTCCTGGTTTGTCATGTGATTTGATTGTGCCCTCATGTGATCTTGTGTCATGTTGTCATTGGTTCATTTAGTCTTGTGGGTTCTTAGTTCTGTCCTGTCATTGGTTCTTTGTCTTGATCTTTGTTCACAGGTGTCTTGTTAGTCATTAGTCTCTGTGTATTTAAGCCCTCATGTTTGCCTTAGTCCTTGTCGAGTATTGTCCCTGTACCACTGTGGTAAGTATGTTCATGTTCATGTTCGGTTTTTGATTTATGTTAGGATTTATGTTTAATAAACTGAATTTGGGTTCTGCAAGCTTGCCTCCAGTGGATCAGTTACAGAATACTTGACCTCCAAATGAACCCAGCAGTTTTTCAACTCATGCATCTACGCCAGGGGAATCATGTCCTTGACGATTATGTCCAGGACTTCATCGAACTTTGTCACCTGGTTGATTTTAATGATGTGGCCCTCAAAGACATTTTTAGGCATGGGTTAAACGAGCCATTGTGCTCTGGGCTTCCTGGAGGGAAAATCCACTGATCATTGGACCAGTACATTGAATATGCACTATTGCTGAGTGGATCCTCATTTACTGTGGGAACAGCGGTCTGTTACGGTGTGTTTTGGTTTTGTTTCATGTTCTTATTTTGTCATGTTCACTGTCATGTTTCCTTGTGTTATATACAGTTTATATATCTATATATTTTTTTCCTTTTTTTTTTTTTTTTAAATCACATTTTTAACCAGAAAAATCGCAATCGATTTTTCCCCTAAATCATGCAGCTGTACTGAACCCCAAAACTTTTAATGGTCATACAGAATTTTTGTAGGATTTCTAATCAGGCACTGAATAGAGTAGCATGTTATTTGTTGAGTTATAGGTTTAGGGTAGAGGTGGGGTTAGGTGCACCAAAATATCTATGAATTAAATGCATTTTCATCTGACGCACAAGGCAAGGAATTGAAAGCAATTGAGTTCAGTTCATCAATATAGCTATATGCAGGGGTTCACCTTTAGCATCTTAATTGTGATGCACAAGGACCATGATTCAGTTTTTGACACCTTAGAAGTGAGAATGGCTTGAAGAAAAGTGACAACAAATTTAGCTACAGTGTGTACCTATCTATAGAAGATTGATGCAACTCCCTCATCAACTGGCATCCAAACGCATTCGTTTATTCATGGAGAAGCCATGGAAATGTTACACACATCACCCTGAGAAACTATTACCATCTGAACAGTGAGAACTGAGAGAAAGGCGAACAAGCTTTTTGAATTATGGGTTAACAATTTTTTTTCAGCACTGTAAATATGTTTTACAAATCACAGAGATGCAGAGAGACATAAAGCACTGATTAGTGTCAATCAGTGGCCTTCCTATCTCCAGCTGGCATGAACAAAAAGCACAATTGCACATTGTGTGTGGATGGGAAAAAAGGCTGATGTGTTGTGATAGAAAGCCCAGCCATCAGAGGCGTTTACACTTTGATGAGGAGGCATCTGTTCTACTCATGGTAGTGGGGATGCGCTCTGCACTTGTGTGTGTGTGTGTGTTGACAATGACTATAAGCTCAGCATGTCTCTGAGTTCAGCAGTCTAAGCCACACAAATGACCCACAATACGGCAACAGACCCACAGGGGAAATAAAACAGCGAGACAATCGGATTTTAATATTGAGCTACTTGAGCTAAGGAAATGGAGGGGGAAAAAGATCATTTAGGCAGCCTTGCGTTCCTTTTCTCATGTGTCCTGTACTGAACTGATGGCCCCTTGTATTAAAGAAAGTCTCAATGTGATAATTAAATGTAATGGTTGAATAACGATTCTGAGGATGGGGAATATGGGCCCATATGAAACACTGAAAAAAACCTAATATGCTTTTACACAGCACCATCATGCCTCATGAAAAAGACAAACCAATGGATATATAGATGTACTCTTAGCACTCAACCTGTAGCTGGCAAATCTCATGTCGCTCTGTATATAGTCTCATTTTATGACTTGGGCTTGTTATTTACTAAACATCTTCAGGTGGACGAGAGTAGTAGCGATGCCTGACATGCAAAAAGTTTTATGAACTGAAGCAACTGATTCATTAAAAAGATCATTAAGACTCATTAAAAATAATGATCAAAAAGACCTTTGTACAGATATCAAGACATTGCTGCTCTTCTCATAAACAACAACAAAAAAAAAATAGAAATATACACATGCCATTCAAAAGTTTGGGGTCGGAAATGTCTTAATTTATTGGATTTATTGGAACAAGGCTTAATTTATTGGATTAAAAATACAGTAAACACATGATGATTAAAAAAATGCTTTCTATCTGAATATTTGAAGATTTCAGATGCAAAAGCCTCCAAGTCCGTCTGATGTTTTTCTTTAAAATTAGCATTTTTGTCAGGCTCCTATGTATAGGTTTCTACCTGGTACTTCTGAATGGGCTGAGGCTGGGATTTAGTGAGTTTGAAGTGAAAGTATTTGATTAACGTGTACTATGTGTAGAGAGCATTCACTCAGTATCGTTATCTAATTTTTGACCAAAGTGGCTTTTAGAGGCTTTTGCATTGGAAGTCTTCATTTAAAAAAAAAAAGTAATTTTATTTATGTGATGGTAAAGCTGAACTTTCCTCATTACTCCAGTCTCCAGTGTCACACGTTCCTTCAGAAATCATTCTAATATGCTGATATAGTGTTCAAAAAACATTTCGTATTATTATCAATGTTGAAAATAGTTGCTTAGCTGCTTAATATTTTTGGTGGAGTATGTGATGCATTTTTTTCAGGATCCTTTGCTCAATAGAACATTTTGAGAGAGTTTTTGAATTGTAACATTATAAATGTCTTACTGTCACTTTTGATCAATATAATGCATCCTTGCTGAATAAAAGTATTAATTTCATTAAAAAAAAAATTACTGACCCTAAACCTTTGAAGTTTTAGTTCATTGTATATGAAAAGCAGTATACAAAATAGTCGCAAGAAACAGCTATCTATTGAGTTGTCCTCACTGACTGCACAAAAATCAATCAATCAATCAATCAATCAATCTTACAACCTGACCATTGTAGTCTGATTCTTAAATAAATGACACTTAGGAGTCGGTTATTAGTGGAGTTCTTATTAATGAATCAAAAACATAAAACATGACCAGAATGTGATTCACAAAGAAATGACTCTAATGAACCAATTCTTTAAATGCATTAAAACAAAAGGGTCTAAATGCATGTAGAAAGAGGTCATGAAGGTCACTATCAGTTGTGACTATGTCGCTAATAGCTGTAGCTTACAGGCAGAGGGCAACCAAATAATAGAGAACCTTTATTTCCTTTCTCCTTCTAGGCACTTAAGGATGCTGTGTACATAATTTAATTAGTTCAATTTATATTTTTAAAAAATCTGTATCTACAGTCTTGAATACTTCCACCAACAGACTGATGGATTGGAGGCAGCATTGATCTGAACATGAAACTTTGAACAGAATGTAATGCAGCCTTGAATATGACATGTCAGAAAAATCAGTCCTCTTCTTAAATATTTCCCCATCAAACTGGCATGACTGCAATTCCAAGTTGTTCCAATTCCAAGCAATTCAAGCAGAAATCATGTGGTGCACTGACTGAAAGCAGATAGCCTGACTAGTACACACATTCTTTTTTTCAATCCCGTCTAGCATCTTATCTGGTTAGCACCAGCAGTCCATCACCTACTGCTTCCGTGAGATGCCCTCTGGAAAAAAAATGAAATTCATAATGGTTCATCACTATAAGATTTACAAGCATAAGGAAAATTCTCATCCAGAATGTGTGTGTGTGTGTTAATAATATTTATTTCAGTTAAGTAATATTTGTGGTTCTCGGATCAGTTTAATTCTCCATTCTCAAATATTTTGATAGAAACTTCACAAAAATATGAAGTATATTTTAAATAAATAATTGGTTAGTCAAATACACTGTAAAAAAAAATCAAACTCAGAAAAATTTTGACTAATGATTATGTTTTAGTTAACTGGACAATTAAATGCAAAAAAAGTTGGCTTAACCAGTGAAAGAAGTTGGTTCAACAATCGTTGGACCAACCTAGTATTAATTGTAAATTCGATTTGTAAATGCAAGTTAACAAGCATACAAGTTGCAACAAGTTAACAATGCATTCTGGGTGCATCATGCAAAACTCATCCATGGCTCCCAGAATGCATTGCGGCATGAAGCATGTCACCATTGTTGAGATTCATAGGCTGATTCTTGATGTCTGTGGGAGTAAATCTCACAGGAGGTCAAAGTGCTTAGTGTACAATATGTTTTAAACCTTATTCAGCTTTTCTGATTAGAACCGTGCTGGATCTTTTCTAGAATCACAATAAAACAAAGTTAATAGTATATTGCTCATATTAAACTCAGTCATAAAATCATAATGTGAATTAAGCCACTACTAGTTACAGCAGCCAGAGAAACACTAACATTAAAAATCAACAAACTATAAAAACTCAATCAGCTGAACAAAAGATCTTAAATTGGGAGACATGTGGCCTTACTCAGTTAATTGAGTTAAGTGAACTACTTTGTTTAAAAGTTGAGTAAACTCAAAAAAGCTGTGCAGCAAGTTGCCTTACAATTTTAAGTTATGTCAACTTTTCTTTTTTTTACAGTGTACTAAATTCTTTTAGTGAATTTTTTTTATAACTGTACGTTTTAGACAAAATTAACTGTTGGATTTTTAATAAATCATTTTTGTATGTTCAACTCAAACTCAAAATGATATTCAGAGATTTTATTAAGTTAATAAAGTTAATTATTACTGTGATATTTACTAAGCCACTGAATTATTTTTTAGAGTGAGTGTAGCGTTTAGGATGAACTGATTCACTAGGAAGAATCAGACTTTTTTCAAGGCTAAGTTAGAGAGAGTACAACAAACTATCCACGTAGTAGGAAGAATTATTCCAGCGCCACAAATGACAGAGTAAGATGAGCCAATAACTAAAATGAATCTGACATTCCAACAGATACATTGTGTGCAAATACAGTAATAAAACCAGCAATGGAGTTTTTGGTCACTATACACAATCTACTCCCTTGCAAAAACCAGCTTCTCAAAAACCTACACTCCTGAAAAATGTACTTCAGGTAGTAGCATCCTTACTTTTAGTTAGTTGGCCTACTCCACAACACTGACACTGATTTGTTCACATATGTGGGAGGCAGTGGAGGAGTCACAGCAAGGAATCGCTCTCTCAGTGAGGTGCAGGTGGAAACAAAGACTTTTTAGTGATTCATGCGAAGTCAGTTCTGAGAGTCTCGGCCTCATCTCCCCTCTTGTGGATACACGCTGTCAGTCTCCCATTGCTATGCAGGCTGGAAGCCCTCAAGAAGGCCTGAGGCAGGTGCTAAAGTGATATGTAAGTGTATTTGTGAGAGAGTGTGTATTTGTGAGAAAGAGAGAGAGCATGTGTGTATGTGTGTGTGTGTGTGTGTGTGTGTGTGTGTCAGAGACAGAAAGACTGGACTTGTCTGTTCTCATTTGACTGTCTGTCAAAAAGCAAGATATTTAGCACTTTTTTTGTCTTCAACGGATGAATATTAAATATAGTGTTTACTCACTGGAAGTGATTTTCCCTGAAGACTTCACACCTCCTCTGCCCCTTGCTACAGAGAAACGAAACATCCGGCCTATTCAAATTTTTGGCAAAGAGGAAATCAGTTATGAACGGGTCATTTGGAAACATCTGTGGCCACAATCATTATGTCCCCTCTTCCTCTTCGGCTCTGCTACACCAACAAACATTAGCGCAGTGCTTTCACTCATCTCGCTCTTAGAATTACCATGGTAACAGAGCCCTCTGTGAAAACTGACAACAGTGAGCTGGTTGAAGATCTGTCTCGATATTTCATAACAACCACAGACTGAGCCAAGTGTGTGTGAGTCAGAGATGGACCTGACTATGGAAGCATCTGTCATAACTCTTGTAATCTGTGACCAGAATGTTATGTGCTGGTATTCAAAGGTGTAAAAAGTTTTATAGAAATTATACTTAAAGTATGAGTACTGTGTCGCAAACTTTCAACTCAATTAAATGTCAAAGTATATAGCCAAAAACATAAGTAAAAGTAAAAATAAATAAATAAATAAAAAGTTTTGACATTTGCATTTAAATGTAAGCTTGACAATTTAAAAAAAAAAAAAATGTGTGTAACACTGTTACAACTACATAACTACATAACATAACAAAAAAATATCATTTTAGTTACCTGAACATGTTCATTCAAATTTACTTTAGAGGCAAAATTGTGTAGGATAACATTTTCAGAGGTAAGAATAACAAATTCTTTAGGCTGTTTCAAATAAAACATGCAAGTGATCAGCTAAGGACAAAAAAGGAGGAAAACCTGTTTCCCCCATTCACTATGACCATACAATAATAATAATAATAATTACATTTTAAAATTATATTATATATTACTATTGCAATAATATATTAATAGTATTTATTATTATTATTATTATTATTATTAATAATAATAATAATAATAATAATAATAATAACAATTTTACAGAACAACAGTAAAATAGCAATACTAATATTTATGGCTGCCTCAAGCAAGGCAAGTTTATTTACATAGCACATTTCATACACAATGATAATTCAAAGTGCTTTACAAAGAAAATAAATTAAAATAATCATAAAATAATGTCACAGTTGTGCTCAGTTTGTCTTAGTTATCATGCACTTTTAGTTTGTTTTCACATTCTCATGTGTTCCTTTGTTTGATTTTTCCCACCACTCCTTTGTTACCATGGTCACCGTCATTATGAGTTTGTTTGGTTGAGCTGTGTTCTATCATCTTGTTTGAGTTCCTATCTAAGTTGTACACTCAACGTTCATTCGCTGTCCGGTCACATTCACATTTAGTGTGTGTTGCTCCTGCCTGTTTGCCTGTTTTGTGGATCATTGATATTAAACTTGTGTTTGGAACTATAATCTTCGTCTGCCTTCCAGCAACCACCCATGACACACAACATATGCATAAGAAATAAAAATAATAATCATATTTAACTAAAGGCTAAAATACTATTCCTGACTACACTAGTAGCAACTTTCAACTTCCTAGTGACCTCTTACCCTTCAATAGGGAGGAGTTATTCCAACACCTTCTGTTTCTGATGGCTTCCAGTATCCCTCCAACCCCTCATTGGAGTGGAGTCTTCCGACCCCTTAATGGAGCGGAGTTATCACCATCCGTCTGCCTCTGATGGCTTTCAGTAAGACACCAGCCTGCATCCAAGGACCACGTCTGAGTGTGTGCGTAAACTCAACGTCTCACTTCCCAATTCTCTCTTTGAATGAGACTACTGTTGGAACACATCTGATCTCTTCTGAAAGCTGGTTCCAGCTACGGCTGACATAATAGCTAAAAGCAGACTCTCTTTGCTTTGAGTGAACCCTTGGTATTTCTAACTGACTTGATCCTGATGATCTGATCTGTTTATATTCAGTGAGAATATCTGCAATTTATTGAGGTCCTAGGCCATTGAGTGATTTATAAACATGTAACAGTACTTTAAAATCAATTCTAGATGCAACTGGAAGCCAGTGCAGGGACCTGAGGACTGGTGTGATGTGTTCACATTTCCTGGTTCTGCTCAGAATCCTGGCAGCAGCGTTCTGTATGAGCTGCAGTTGTCTTATGTCCTTTTTGGCAAGGCTAGAGATGAGTCCATTACAATAATCTCTTTATTGTACAAAGTTTTTCTATGTCTTGACTGGAAACAAGGCATCTAATTCTTGCAATATTTTTGAGATAATAGTATGCTGATTTAGTTTAGTTGCTTTTATGTACTACTGAAACAATTCAGACTCCAGAATCACACCAAGATTCAAGTTAACCTTGAGAATTTAATCTTTGTTTCCAAATGCAATGACTTCAGTTTTGTTTTTGTCCAATTGTTAATTTCATCAATGCATTGGCACAGGGAGTGTCATCTGCATAGCTGTGGTAAGCAATTTGGTTCAGTGGGAGCATATACAGGTTGAATAGGAGTGGCGCAAGAATTGAGCCTTATGGGACTCTGCATGTCATGGATGTCCACTCAGACTTACGGTCACCTATATTCTTAATTTATCTGATTTCAAATATAAAACCATTGAGAGACCTTAAAGCTTCTCTTTTTATTGACAACAGGTTTATAAATGATTCTCATCACAAATTTGGGAAGATGATTGGTATGGTTTGTTTTCAAATAAACGTTAGAAGTGACCCAAAGTCTTAGCGCTTGCATAGATGGAGTTTGTGTGTAGCAGCATTTACTGCGAACCGAGCCGCTCTGGGACAAAGAAATTAGCTGCTTGCATGTAAATGAACACAGTGCCACAATTCACTTACACAAAGTGCTCGCCACACTACTCCACATAAGGCTATAATTTGGAATAACAGATGTATTTTACATAAGAGGAAGTCTTTAATTTTTAAAAAGGAGTTTGGGCTGTAATACATTTAATGGATGAAGATGGTAATAAGTTATGATAATCTTAAGATAAAGTTTAATTGGGATTGTTCATATAGACAATATTCTTTAGTTGTCAAAGCTATTCCTGTAGCTTTGAGAAATCTAATTAAAGGTATATTACAATACTCTTCTGTAATACCCACACCTCTGGATTTGTTTATTGACAAGTATAATTTCTTGGATGAAAAATGTAATAACAAGGTTTTGAGATCACTACAAAATAATATTTTCCTCTTCCTGTTAAAAGAAAAAATCTATCTCCAAGGTTTTCTAAAGTTGACACTATCAAAGTTAGAACCAGATTTCCTTTGTTACCTAAAATTAAAGAAGTACATTTCAAAACAATGAACGACATTTATCCATGTAAAGAATTTCTAAGAGTAAGGTTTAATTTGGATAGCAATGTCTGTACATTTTGTCAAAAAGATATTGAATCTCAGGAACATCTTTTTTATAATTGTGCGATTGTTAAGTCCTTTTGGGACAGATTGTATGAGTGGTTGGAGACAAAAAATTTAATACCTGCCTTTGACTATCATATTGTTAAATTTGGTGTCTTGTTGGACAACAAAGACATTGAATTTTTGTGTAATAATGTGATGATTGTAGCCAAATTTTACCTACACAAATGTAGATTTGTTAAAGTTTCTCCATGTTTTGAGGCATTTAAAAATGACTTTAAAATTTTATTTAAATCCTTAAAACAACTAAAAATGAGGAGTGCCTTAAAGCTCTCTAAATTACTGGCAATATATATATAATAATTTGTTACATTTATATAGCGCTTTTCTAAGTACTCAAAGCGGTTTTACATATAGAAGGGGGGAATCTCCTCAACCACCACAGAGTAGGCCTATAGCAATTGTCGTATAATCCCTCAAGTACTTTACACACCTCTCTATATTCCTGTCATTCCATAAGTCAATATGCAGGTGAAGGGTTCATAGCAGCACAGAGTAACATCTATATGGACGACCTGACACAGCCCCTGTGGACAGAATGGTGTGAATGGAGGTGAGGGCTGGAGCACAACGCATAGATGCAGGCAGGAATTCTGATGCAATGAATCTCTGAGGGCTTTTGTTCATGCCATAAACAACATCTGCTCTTTTCTTTGCACCCACTGCACGTATAAAAGAACCCCTGATCTTAGAATCAATGACGTAGAGTGCAATTGCTTCAGAGGAGTCTTTAAATACACAACAAAGGTGAATGGAGACCTATCTCCTATTAAGTGCATTTGATTGTTTCTGAAAGCACTGTGGTTATGGATGCTCTAAAGTTGCCTCAGCATATAAAAATATAGCGGTTGTTACCTGAAAGCAGTAAGAATAAAAGCAGAGGCACCATTACTACCTCGCTTTGTCTCCATTCCAGTCTCTACACGTGTTTTGCCAAGCCAAGGAATCGGTGTCTTGTTGCGAAGAATCATTTCTTCACCCCAAAGTAAGGAAACCTTTGACTTTCTGGCCCCCTGATGCATGAAATCTTCTTGTCAGGCTCGGCTGGTCATGGTAATTGGTCTCAATAGGCCAGGGGACAAGATAAACGGAGAGATGCCATTAAGACTTCACTTCCTGTTGGCATGCAGACCAATCTAGACAGCACAGATGCACTTACTCGTTTCTGCCCACTGCCAAGCAATTAGCTTTTTCTTACCTCTACAGCTGTCTGAAAGAGCACTAGGCTTAAAGAAATTGAGGATTATTGAGTGGATACTTTGGAAAAAGCCAATTGTACTAATCCTATGGATTAGTCATGTTTTACTTTTTCTTTTCTTTTTCTGCAAAGAGACAGATTGTGCCAAGTTTAATTTCTCAGGAAAGTGGTTATAATGTAACATTATTGTTGTGTTGAACTTTCACTTTGAACTATTTACATGTCAACTAAAATCTCATCATTAATCTAAGGCTAGACTCACAACAACCCCTCAAGGGAAATGGCCTCTTCTTAATTAAACATAACAAAAGGCTAGTGTCACAGGGTGTTTTGGTTATGTTTCATGTGTTTAGTTTGCCATGTTCACGGTCTGTTTCTAGTTTGCCATGCACTTCCTGTTTTTTTTCATGTGATTCCATACCCTCATGTGTTCTTGTGTCATGTCATTGGTTCATTGTCTCGTCATTGTTCACAGGTGTCCCTTGTCTTGTCATTAGTCTCAGTGTATTTAGCCCTCATGTTTGCCACGTGTCCTGGTCTGTATTGTAGGTGAATGTGTAACCTGTGTGTTGGTGAGTCCTTGTCTTTATTCAAGCCAAGCCTTTGTTTTATGTTTGAGTGTTTAATAAACTGCACTTGGGTTCAACAAACTCGCCTCCAGTGGACTAGATGTTACAGCTAGATTACAAATACACTTATACCGTATATGCATGTGTAGGGTACAATGGGGCTAAAGGCCCCATGGGGTAAAAGGCTCCTTTGATTTTTATTTTCCTCTGAACCACTAGATGGCACAAACTTGCCTCAGCACATTCCAAAACATCCGCTTTTCAAGATGCACATGGAAATGTGTCTGATATTTGATGCGATCACGGGCAGCAGCGCAAAGTTGATTCTGCGCTATTTTTATCTAATATTTGATGTTTTTAAAAATGTTGTACATTTAAGTAGCAAATAAGAATCTGTAAAATTATTAAATTTCGAAACAAAGATCCTGTTAATGTTTGTCAGTTTTGTTCAAGGTAATTAAAGCAACAGTTTTTCAATAACGGAAGAATATGTAAAGTATGGTATTTGGGGTAAAAGGCACCCCTGCTGTTGGGGCAAAAGGCACCATATTTAACATGATGATAAACAGCTGGCTGACTTTTCCATTTGTTGACATGATATGGTTCGATTCAGATGGAAAATATCATATATTAAGTTGGGTGTCCACCTTAGAGATAATACCCATTTTTATAATGAAACCATCATATTTAAAAATGTGATATTAACCATATCATATAATAAAATATAATTTATTGTTACTACTGTAAATCTGTATTAAATTATTATCCTTCAATGCTTTCAGAATCTTTACTTTTTTTTTTTTTTTTTTTAAGTGAAAAATTGTTTCTATATTAACATATTTTAATGACAGCATATTTATTGATCACAAATTAATTCTTTTATTCATCAAAATAAACAGAAAATAGTTCAAACTTTGCTAAAATGATTGTTTTGAACTAGTATTAACTTGGACATTATTAAAAACACATTATTTTAGTGAAAGTATTTGTATTAATACAAATTGATTGATGGTGCCTTTTGCCCCATGCTGGAGAGCCTTTTACCCCATTGTGTGGGGTAAAAGCCCCCCCTCGACACCCCATATATTTTTTAGATTTTTAAATAAAATAAACCACTTATGATTTTATTTTCACAAAATCTGTTGCTCCATAAATGTTCAATACAAACATATATTTTCTGTATATCATACATTATGAGTAGTGATTGAGTAGTAAATTTTTCTTAAGGTGTGACTTTAGCCCTGTTGTACCCTACTTTTGACAATCTCAATTGCCTCTGAAAATGCATGATAAATATCCTGCATTAAAGACAATTAATCCAAGTTCAAAATACAGACTCGCTTGAGTGTTTGGATTGTTGCTCACATATTTCACTGTTAAAAAAAAAGTAGGTTACCCAAAAATGACAATTCTTTCATTATTTACTCAACCTATTATTCTTAACTGTATTCTGGTATTTTAGACAATTTCTGACTTTTTTTTTCTATAGAATCGTAATGCATGTTCACCATGAACAAAAGCTTTAAAACGGTCATAAAAACACAATTTTAAAAAATCCATATGACTCACGCACTTTATTTCAAGTCTTCTAAAGCCATACCATGAAAATTAAGTCATTATTCACTCTCAAATCAGTTTGCAGCTCTCAAGTTAAATATGGTGCAGCTTTGGTGTCATAATGCTGGTTCTTGTGACATTTGATGACGTCCAATCTATAAGTATCATATTTGATTTAAGAGCTCCATTCTGGGTTGCATGAATGATTTGATTAAACAAGGACTTCAATCTGTTCCTCACATAAAGCATCATATAGCTTCAGAAGACTTTTTTTTATTTGATTTCCGGGTGAACCATGTCTTAATTTATAAAAATGAAACTGGGCCAAAGCCTCTGAGCTGTTGTATTCCAAGAGCTGGGTTTACAGTAGCACTGACAGCACTTACTGAGAGAAAGAATGGTTACTTATCTGCAGAAACCTGTGCACAGGCAAAGCTAACAGGCTTAGGAGATAGAGACTGGCCTCAGCTGTGTGATTGCCTAATCCATTTCTCCTCAGGAAACTCTGGTCTAAAAAGTTCTGCTGAAGCACCAGGTAACATCATCGTGACCTATTTCTGCCTCCATCAGCTGCTAGTTTAAGTCTGGTGGTGGGATGCTGAATGGTGCTCCACCCAGTGCATCTGTTAGGAAGCACGCTCCTCCCACAGCAGGAGGTCCAGACTGTGGAGAAGACATTTTGAGGTCATACAGTGACAGTGGGGTATGCTGACAAACGACCACCCTGGTGAACATTCTCTAGTTTATAGGGGGGCATCACAAGCAAGAAACAAGGCTTTTTATGCAGTACAGGGGGAGGAGGGGGGAGGAGGGGGGGGGGGGTCTTATCAAGAAAGCATGGAAGCATCTTATCAAGAAAGCATGGGTGTGACTCGGGTTTGAATTTCATCAGCAGTATATTCAGTATGTTTTATAAGTCCTTTTGCTCAGGATATATGTATGGTGGCTCATTTTTATCAAAAGAACTGGGCAATATGTAATCCCATTAAAACAAAAACCTGATATGAAATGATTAGTGTAAAATTATTTCAAAGGAGGTCATTTGTCAGTGTAGCACTTGTACCTTAGAGGTGACCCTTGTCTCATTCCTGTTGTTAAACCAATCAATAGACTTCCTAGTGGTGATACAACTGCTCTGAACTTACAAAAACTTTTTGGAAGGTGAAACTTCACGTGCATGGACTGTAAATGCCAAAGTGATGTTTAACCGGTGAATATTAACCTTCAAGGAATAATAAGTAATGCTACTGTAAGAAAAATCTGAGCCAAGAACATAATCTAAAGTGTTCTGTCAGTAAGAGATATATTATCCCAAGTAATTTATGTTGAAGTAAATTTAATTAGCTTAAGTAGGGTATTCTTTTGCCATCCATTCGGAGAGTGACTCCTACAGAGGACCTATAAAATAGCACATGACAAGATGTCACAATCACAATTAGTTCCTGGCCTCTGCCATTGACTGCTTTTAACAATAAATGTATTTAACAAGGGGTATTTCAGCAGCCAGCACTGCAAATGACCCAATAAAACTCTGCCTATATTAGCATATGACTGGATAACAGACAAAAAGCACCCTAATGATCAAAACTAACAAAAGCAAAGCAATATGGTTGTATCAATAAAATTACGTTATTCACCCTGTAAAATATCGTTTACTCATGCCTTTCCAAACCAATTTGATTTTTTGTGCTGAGAAAATGCTATTACAATGCAGCGATATTGTTCAAGCTTCCATGACCAGGACAGTACAGTCTTCAGAATTTCAGCTTTTATTTTCCACAGAAGAAAGTAAGTGAAGTTTGGAATGACACAAGGGCAAGTAAATGATGACAGAATTTTTATATTCAGGGGAAACTAAATCATTGAGGGCAAAGCTCTCTAATCCAATTACATAATTCATCTGTTACTCTAAAAACCTTCCACGAACACAATAATAGCAGAAACCGTAACATTGCATGACACCAGACTTGAGTACACAGAACAGAACCTTGACCGAGAGCTGCCAAGCCACTGGCCTTTATTTTTCAATCTCAGTGTGACTGAGTGTTCTCCTTCCTCATATTTATTCAGATAATGCCCCAGCTCAATGTTATTAATGCTCAATTTCACCCAATTATAAGGCTCCTCAAGAACTGGAAGGCGGCCAGTGGGGTAAATATGAAGAGAGGAGTATAGAGTAAGAGACACAGCTCTGCGTGCTGCCACTTAATGTGTGGAGGACGTCATGTGAGAACCTGTGATTACTCCCCAACACTTGCAAACAGACATGTGTGCAACTCACTTACACAGCAAAAATGCTTTATATTGTTTATCTCTGATTTGTACAAACTTAAGGAGCCAAGTAGCGTGTTAATCCCTCAACCTACATCAAAACATTCCCATATAAGTACATAACAGCGCATCGCAAGGCCACAGTCTAAGGCCTGAGAGGCAGAAAACTCTCCTTATAATGAGAAAGCCTGCCTTTTTATAATGGATGTCTGCTTGTATAGACCCCCCATCCCAGTAAGTCATGCTTCACAAACCTTGGCACTTCACATTGTGTAGGATGCCAGTATTGCATTGATTTTCAAGCAAAAAGCAAGCTGAGAGCCTTTTTACAAAACAGATGCATTTTATCATTCATCCAGAATATTGAAACAATGCTCTGGAAAGGAGGGGGTAAATCGGTACACTCTCTTAGAGGAATGGCCTGTGAGCGGCCAAGGGAAAATTCCAGAGCAGCGATACAGTGAGCTGAGTCTAAGCACCTGAGGCCTTGTAAACTGAATTCATTTGTCTTCACCAGTGCTGAAGCACAGCCACACATACACACACACACACACACACACACAGACAGACAGACACTGGCTGGTCAGTTTGCTGCTCACCTCCACTGAGCCCACAATCTGCCAGCTGTGCTGAACCTCTGCCCCAGTACAAACCCTTGGTACAGCCTGCACTCTGATTCTGCACATTTTCATGTTTTTAGCATAGTCTGTGCTGAGTCATAGTGTACAACTTAAAAAACTTGTTTCCCTTCAAAGATTTCTGAAAAGTAATTATACAATTATCAGTGACTAGGAAACAAGGTCATTAATAAAACAGAAACATAACAGAAACATAAAATATAGTTTAAAGCTGCAGTCTGTAAGTTTTGCCTCTTTGTCATCATCTCAGTTTGAAACCTGCAAGTTGCAGTTGCAGAATTATCATTTTGCGTGGGTTGTGCATCGGCATGGCTCCTCAGCGTGGATGAATATAATGTTTTGAGGAGTTTGTGTGGCTGGCTGTCAATTTTGTTCAGACCAACTGAGGTTGTTTATCTCATATCACATCAAACCATGCAAATTATTATTATTGTTATACTCTGTTCTCAAATTTTTTATGTTAACAACATAAGCATTGCGTGACTGTGTATTTAGTGTGTATTAGCGTTACCTGTAGTGTAGTGTAGATTTCAATTTCTATACAGTCTTTTGCTTTTGACTACGAGTGAATCTCTAGTTGTCACTGATGATTGTCGTTTGGACCTTTCTGGATTACAATCCACCATCAAAATTATAAATACAATTTTTCCAGCTGCTGACTATAGAAAAGACTATATATGATCTGCCACCTGCAGCATCCTCACATGTGATAGCATACTAGCGGACTCCTTCTTTATGTATACAGACATGACATAATGACGCAAAGACGAATGGCGACATACTCAAATTTCCTGCGGGAAAAAAAACTGATTTAATTTGGAGCAAGATATACAGGGGGAGTGGCTTTATTGCATCAGATATGTCACTTTGCTCACAGCTGATTGGTCCAGTTTTGGTTTGCGATCTCTAACCCTGATGCTCCAAAGAGGTTAGCCGTGTAGCGTAAGTTTTCATGGAGATGAACACCGCTAAATACCAATCCACCTTCTTGAGCCTTGAGTTTGCTCAAACTAATCTCAAATTTACCTGGGTAGCAACTGAAACCAACTGCAACAAGCCTCTGAGCAGCACAAGCCGCACACAGATGTTGAATTTAATATCTCCTTCTTCACTGACAAATGACAAGATCCACTTGCTGGTTTGGTTTCAAAGGATTGTCCATAAATATACATTTTATCCAGCACATTTTTTGTTCTCAGACCCTCTGAAGTATTCAGATATTGTTTTACGAATTGAGAAACTACCCCAAACAATTTGGTGTGTGAGTTCTCTGTCCGAATCAAATTTCACAAATCAATTCAGACGCTTTTGTAAAGCCATTTGAACAATTAATTGAAAATAAACAACTCTAAAGAGTAATTCATTAACCAATTAAGCATTGATTAGCCAATTATTATAAACAACAATACCGGAAAAGGTGTATATTTTGTATGCTTGAACTTTTACCTGAAAGGTATTTGTAGCATCAGGTCCTCCTGAACGCTGACACCTGCAGCACTAGCCAAAAAAAGCAGGTTATGTGACATACCCGGGTATGTTCAGAGAGTAAGTTGCTATGGCCGCTTACATACCCTGAAAGTTACCTTTGGTTTTGGAACTGAAAGTTGAGGTTATCTTTTTAGAGTAAACTTACCTGGGTATGTCACATAACCTGCTTTTTGGAATACCCCCCTGAAGTGGTGGTGTGTAATAATTGCAATTAATATTTTAATGTTAAAGATTAGCGGGGAGGTAGCTTCCACAAAAAAAGTTTTTTTTCTCCTCCATGTTTTCCATTCAAACCGAACGTTCGTTGTCTTCTTGTCGTTATTTCTGCTATTATAATGAAATATTAAAAGTCATGTATATAGCCTAATAATGTATACAAATTTAAACAGCATTTGTGTAATTATACAGAAATTTTTTTACTTTTGACAAATATTCAAAACAATAACCCAACACCCAACCCAGCAGTGGTTCTTCAAAGTCACTGGTGTATGTTGATAAAAGAAATGAATATGTCAGCAAAAACTGTGTAAACACATTCATCCGCAGCAATGCACCTTAGTGAGCATCATAATTAGGTACACAAATAAAATATATACATTGCCTGCTTTCCCCATTTATCTTCAATCTTTATTTAGTGGTCTCCTTATTTTTGCAGACATGGGCAAAAATAGACTATTGAAACAGAATATGCCAACAAATCCCACTTTTTTTTCTCTGCCTCTTTATCTGTTTCTTTCTCCACCCCAAAATAAACGAGCAGTATACATTGATGTTCCAGATAGTAGTTTGTGTCTGAACCTGATAAGGTGCTTTGAGCGTGTGTTCTCCATGTAGGCTACAGGTGTATGGCCTTCCCTGTTCTTCTCTTCTCCCACCCCTCCTCTTTATGTCTGTCTCTGCTCACAGGCTGCTTGGGCCAGATAAACTCAAATCTGGGTGGAACATGAAGAATGTGTCCATCTGCAGAAAGACCTCATATACAATATGCACCATTTGTTCTACTGGTTTCAAAAAGCAACTATTTGATAAGATCAGTGCCATACTTGCTTTAAAAATCATGCTATGCACAATTTACTTATGATTAAAGGTATATTCTAAGTTCTAGTGATGGAAAGTCTGGTTCTTTCAGACAGTTCGTTTCAATGAACTGGTTCAAAAAACATAAAAATACATTCAAACACATTCATATAAAGTAATTTGTAATCATAACTTAGTATAATAATAATAATAATAATCATCATCATCTTGGATAAGTTTCTTAAATTCGAACGTGTCCGAAAGAAACAGTTCTCGATTCTGTACTGGTGATTCGAGAACCGCTGCAACCTGTTTCTGACTCGAGAACCGCTGTAGCAATGTGAGTGTGCTGAGCTGAGAACTGCAACCTGAATATACAGTCGACAAAACTAAAAAGCCAAAGCATGTTTCCAGTATGTTCAATATTCTACTGTTTTGATTATTTTAAGATTTATATAATCTTATTTAGAAATGAAATAAGCCGTTCCTGAAAATATCATGCATTATTGATAAAACAAACAAATGTTTAGTTTGACCGTTTTAAAATCCACCACTCTGGTCCGCTCTGGTCCACCTCTTCCAAGCGGGCCAGGGCAGGCTAAACGAACCGCGCCCGGGCACGGTACGGAGCACTCACACTAGTCAACCGAACCAGACTTTGGGGGTCAAACAAGCCCGGTTCAGATCGCCTAGTGAGAGTACATCCTAAGGGTAGTTAGTTAATGTGGCCAGTCCATACACGTTTAAATACTCACAGCTTCAATAGTATAGTCACAATGTTTGTTAACCAGTGTTGGGGAGTAACTAGTTACATGTAACGGAGTTACATAATTTAATTACAAAATAAAGGTAACTGTAATCTGATTTTTTTTTTTTTTATTAAATTACAGTTACTTATGAAAATGTTACGATTACAAAGGGGGTTACATCTGAATATTTTCTGTAAAAAGCTAGGATATGTTGAATAATATTCATTTGTTGCTTTGCCTGTTTTTGATGTGCATGATGCCTCCTGCCATTTAAAGGCCGTTTAGTAAAGCAATGCTATTCTGATGCTTTTGATTGGTTCTCTTGTTTGAATTTGCAGCGTCTGCCAATTACATCAATCCACATTGCAGCTGAAAACTTTAGGCTACAACTTAGAGTTGCCACCATGGCGAGTAATAAAAATGTGTTCCAGTGATGGAAATTTAATCCAGAAATCTGTATTTTACCTCAGAACGATCTCAAAGAAAAAAAGTCAGATTTTTTTGGTGGCTTTGCTTTAAAAATCAATATTATAATCTTAATAAGTGATGAAGGATTTTAAAAGTTTTACAGTAATCTGTGTTGAGTACTACTGACTGTTTTAAATGTTTGAAAATGATAAATAGTTAAACATCATGTAAATCATAATGTAATGTTACATTATTTTAATAAAGTAATTGGAATAGTTATACTACTTATTACATTTTAAATAGGGAAACTTGTAATCTGTAACCTCCAAAGTAACCTTCCCAACAGTGGTATTAACATTATTTTAGTGTAACAAAACTTTGTTGGCATGACAACATGATGCCTAAAACCTTAAAATTACCATATAAATGACAGCCCAAATAATAAACTGGTGAATCTTTTGCTTTTATTAAATTACAGCCTTCACATTTTTGGTTTAAAAAAATTGGCCCCATTTACTTTCATTTTAAGTGTCTCAAATTTGTTTTGCAATTATTTTTGTGGTTTTCAACATTATGCCACACATGCTGTTGAATGAGCTTAACTTGTATTGAACCTGGAATATAATTTTTTTTTTTAAATATTAAGCATTAAGTAGGTATTAAGTTAAAAAAAAATAATACTGCCTATCCTGTCTTTCATCTTTCATTGCGATTTTTCAACAGCTTGGGTTCTGCTGTGCCAGTCATGTATCCACAGTCCATGTTAGTGCACACAGCACCATTTGTACCAGATCTTTCTAACCTTGAGCTTGACAACATACCAATAAACAGAAAATACACCTACGTACTGGGCATAACAAGTGTCCAACTGCCACTTAAATGTCAGTTTGCTAACACTCACAAGACAGAAAGCAACTAGGCTAAGAATGCAAATAGAGAACGTTTCTGCTTAAGCATGTTTATGTGCGTGTACTCCAGTTATATAACACAGTACTACATCCTTCATTTCAAAAGATGTCACAAGATAAAGTCCTTAGATCACCTCTGAGACTCCAGGGCCTTTCATTCATTCATCTGATGCACTTTTGTAGACTGCACTTGTAGTTTATGTACATATCATTGCGTCACCATTCATAATGGTGTCTTTACAAGAGACAACGACAGCTTGGTTTTGTGTGTGTGTGTGGTGTGTGTGAGAGAGAGAGAGAGAGGTCATATGCTGCATTCACTGATGTGGGAAACATTGCTCAGTTCCAAAGCTTCACTCCAGTGATCCCAGCGGTGGTGTCATGTGAACCCAGCGTCAAAGAGCAGAAAATCAAGGGAAAGAGAGGAGAGAACAGGACACATTGTCCACCGATGTGTGGGGAATGCCTATAATCTCTTAAACGCTGCCAGGCTTTTATTGTTTCTTAACCTTATGAGTAAATATCAGTGGGCTTTTTCTATTTCTACCGTAACCTTGACTGCTGTCAGGTCAACACATCATGACTCTCTTAGTGGACACAGCCTCGTAGCGGTACACAGTTGAAACCTAGGGCAAAGAGTATGCTTCACCTGTAATTTATCTCAAAAACATATACATATACATATAAAAACACATAGTAAACTAGTCATTTTATTCATTGTTTCAATGTTGTGACAAATTTTGACCTTTTCAGATAGGCTAGTCAAATTCAACATAACATGAGCGCTGACCGCTAAAATGCTGTTTTACACTGAAACAACCAGTTACATTGACATTGTCAAGTGCCTCACAGTGTGTCTAAAGCATTTTTATGTAGGCTATGTCTTCAACAAAAATAAAACAAAACAACTAATCATATAATCACAATTATTAGCAAAGCTCCTCTAAGGGTAATCATGAGTAGCCTAAAGCATTTTTCAAATTCAATGTAGGCTACTTAACAGAGCTTTTCAGCGCTGCCTCCATTTGAATGAGCTCATTGTACAGAGCCGCCCACTGCTCATGAGAATTGATGACATGGTGTGGGACTTGGTTACTACAGCGATTACATATGATTTTGTTAGGTGGATGTATTAAAATTAATCTAAAATAAGGGTTTGGATGCTGGAAAAACATTTGTTGAGTACGAGGAAAGGTCAGTTATATCACAGTCATAAGAATATCACATTTGTGACAATGAAGGATGTAGTACTAGCAAAAAGTTTGACACCTGCATCTCTTGCCACATAGTTTAAGATAAGCATACTTATACTGCCACCATGTGGTTGTATGCCATATTATCAACCTTAAGGTGCACTTTGAATTTGTGAGAAGCTGATCTGAGCAAAGAACACAACGTGCGTTAGTGAAAGTTAACAAGACACTAAAGAGAAAGGAAGTCTGTTGGTTTGTTCTGGCCTTTTCATGAGGTAAACTGGATGTCTGACTGACCTTATCAATGCACTCTGGCCCCAAACCTCCTAACTGTTAGCATTTACTACTCAAAGGTTAATGGAAGGAGCTGGAGCCAGACTGAAGGTTATGGATGGAGCTTTCAGCTTCCTGCCAGCTTAGACTTCAGACAACAAGCGGGAACTGGCACGTCCTGATGTCTCCAGCTCAGAGGAATTGCAAACTTACTTAAATGAGATTTAATTGGACTCATGAGAGGATATTTATCTTCAGATTTGCAACAATACAGTTGTTGCATATAAACAAATAGCCTATATGCATGGTATATAGCATGATAAGTAGCTTTTAGAGCAGATGGCAATCTGTCAAAAAAAAAAAAAAAACGTTGCGTTTTGCAGATTACAAGAACTATTAATACATTTTAGAGTTTGCATTCTTGATTTACTTTCACATTTAAAATTTAATTTAACTAGATGAATTGTTGATATTTACAAACAACCTACTGTAGTTTGCTGTCAATTCAGAAATAGAACTTTACATGAGGGAGGGAGGAACTAAGAGAAAATAAACTGAAATGGTTGAAATATTTCTCAAAATTTATTTTGAATGCATAAAAGCGTAGGGATACCGGGGATGGTTGTAACTCAGTGGTTGTTTGAGCTCGATGTCTCAAATTTTGATACATTGTAGCCACATTTGTCTGCTACAAATATAACTCACTTAGCCGTACTACACAATTACAGATTATGTGAGTTAATGTCAAATACAAAGAGTATGCCTCAACAGAGGATGTGATTGATAACTGGACTCATTGGAATCATCATAGGGGTTGGTTGTAACATTTTTAAAATAAACTATCCCCACCCCAAACAGCCAACGGCTAACTTTTTTAGCATGTGGGTATGAAGTTAGCATACATACAAAGCATCCAATTAAACTAGATAAATAGCTACACCAGGTCATGTAAGTTAAATAATTGTTTCTCTAATTCAATGATTGCTAGGCAAAAAATAATCCTGATGAAAAAATTTACTTTCTTGCCCTACAAATTTGCACAGTCACATGCAATTTCTCATGTCAGCTCAAAAAGAAGATAGAAATGTGTATGATATGATTGATGATGTTACCATGGCTCTTTTCTGACCTGTCAAACTTACAGTGTTACATCTAACCCCGTGTTACAACACTCCCCAGTCTCCCCTACCAGGTGTAGTCCCAAAAACAGATGTGTACTCTCATTGTTTATTCATAGTTAAAATAAAGTATTTTAAATCTTTTTTTAATATAACTTTTTTTTAATAATTTTTTTTTTAATATAATACCCTTACGAAAAAGACACTTCAAGTTTAAGTGTATTATTAAGTATACTTTATGTAGTAAGTAAACTAATATCAACATACTACTTTCAATACTACTTACAACTTAATTGGCTCACTTTTTTAGTATATAAAGTATATGTTTAAGTGTACTATAAGTGCAACAGTAGTAAACTTTAAGTGCACAACTAGTTCAGGACTATGTTTCTCATTTGTACTGCATCTGCATCGACATATCATTTGGTAACATTAGGCAGTTTTGATTAACATGCTGTTTAATGATTGATTGATTGATGATTGCGTTGTTTTACATCTTATTCTTGGGCTGAATGCAGGGAAACTCCCTGGACGGACGACCAGTAAATTAATATCTAACTTTATATTTAAATTAACACTTCCATCCATAATGCCATGCAGATTCTTTCTGCACTGCACTATTCTGCCAAAGAGGGCATCTGTCACACTGACCAAAATGAAATATCGCCATCTGCTGTCTAGTGTCACACCAGCATCTGCCCTGATCCTTGATCAAAACATCTATACACATACATATAACTATAATCTCATTTTCAAATTATGTATTATTTTTCACATTTTTATTCAATTTAAATATATATTTTTTTTATCAAATCTGTACATGCAAAATCCTTTGCATATGCATGTATTTCTCTCTCTCTAATATACATACATACATACATACATACATACATACATACATACATACATACATACATACATGTGCTGGTCATAAAATTAGAATATCATCAAGAAGTTGATTTATTTCACTAATTCCATTCGAAAAAGTGAAACTTGTATATTATATTCATTCATTACACACAGACTGATATTTCAAAAGTTTATTTCTTTTAATTTTGATGATTATAACTGACAACTAAGGAAAATCCCAAATTCAAATCTCAGAAAATTAGAATATTACTTAAGACCAATACAAAGGATTTTTAGAAATCTTGGCCAACTGAAAAGTATGAACATGAAAAGTATGAGCATGTACAGCACTCAATACTTAGTTGGGGCTCCTTTTGCCTGAATTACTGCAGCAATGCGGCGTGGCATGGAGTCGATCAGTCTGTGGCACTGCTCAGGTGTTATGAGAGCCCAGGTTGCTCTGATAGTGGCCTTCAGCTCTTCTGCATTGTTGGGTCTGGCATATCGCATCTTCCTCTTTCACAATACCCCATAGATTTTCTATAGGGTTAAGGTCAGGCGAGTTTGCTGGCCAATTAAGAACAGGGATACCATGGTCCTTAAACCAGGTACTGGTTGCTTTGGCACTGTGTGCAGGTGCCAAGTCCTGTTGGAAAGTGAAATCTGCATCTCCATAAAGTTGGTCAGCAGCAGGAAGCATGAAGTGCTCTAAAACTTCCTGGTATATGGCTGTGTTGACCTTGGACCTCAGAAAACACAGTGGACCAACACCAGCAGATGACATGGCACCCCAAACCATCACTGACTGTGGAAAATTTACACTGGACCTCAAGCAACGTGGATTGTGTGCCTCTCCTCTCTTCCTCCAGACTCTGGGACCCTGATTTCCAAAGGAAATGCAAAATTTACTTTCATCAGAGAACATAACCTTGGACCATTCAGCAGCAGTCCAGACCTTTTTGTCTTTAGCCCAGGCGAGACGCTTCTGACGCTGTCTGTTGTTCCAGAGTGGCTTGACACAAGGAATGCGACAGCTGAAACCCATGTTTTGCATACGTCTGTGCGTAGTGGTTCTTGAAGCACTGACTCCAGCTGCAGTCCACTCTTTGTGTCCACATTTTTGAATGGGTTTTGTTTCACAATCCTCACCAGGGTGCGGTTATCCCTATTGCTTGTAGACTTTTTTCTACCACATCTTTTCCTTCCCTTCGCCTCTCTATTAATGTGCTTGGACACAGAGCTCTGTGAACAGCCAGCCTCTTTTGCAATGAACTTTTGTGTCTTGCCCTCCTTGTGCAAGGTGTCAATGGTCGTCTTTTGGACAACTGTCAAGTCAGCAGTCTTCCTCATGATTGTGTAGCCTACATGACTAGACTGAGAGACCATTTAAAGGCCTTTGCAGGTGTTTTGAGTTAATTAGCTGATTAGAGTGTGGCACCAGGTGTCTTCAATATTGAACCTTTTCACAATTTTCTGTGATACTGAATTTGGGATTTTCCTTAGTTGTCAGTTGTAATCATCAAAATTAAAAGAAATTAATATTTGAAATATATCAGTCTGTGTGTAATGAATGAATATAATATACAAGTTTCACTTTTTGAATGGAATTAGTGAAATAAATCAACTTTTTGATGATATTCTATTATATGACGAGCACCTGTATATACTATATATATATATATATATTATATAATTATATAAAATAAAACTCAATTTTTTTCTAGACTTAAAACTAGATTTCAGCATTTAAGAGCATTTACTTATTGCTGTGCCACTGAAATGTCAACATTCTCTCTAAAAAGATTAAGACAGAAGTTGAACAAGTTTTGTTTTGTTGAAAGATTTGTGGAAGGAGGACAGGTAAGTCAAGTGAATTGACAAATGGATTAAGGAAAAAGATCTGGCTTAAACCTTATGTTCTGTTCCCACTGTGTCTGGCTGTCTTGTGGCCTGTAGTAGGAAGGGCTGTACATTTGCAAATAGTTAGTTTTCCTAGTTTGACAGTGTGCAGTAAAAAGCACTTTTGAATTTTGATTAGTTTGCAAACAAGTCTTACTGGGGTCATATATATATATATATATATATATATATATATATATATATATATATATATATATTGTTTTTAGTTTTTAATATTAGTTATTTTTAAAAAAATTGCTGGAAGAATTATTGGCACACCCCTCCCCTCTCTCCAAACACTGTCCTCATTCAGAGTGCGTAAAAGGGCTGGTAAAATCATTCTGGACCCCTCACATCCAGGCCACTTCCTCTTTGACCTGTTGTCGTCTGGCTGGCGCTACAGAGCACTGAGCACCAGGGGCCTCATTTATAAAACTTTCCGTAGATTTCATCCTAAAAATGTACGTACGCACACAAGCTAGAATTTGCGTACGCACAAAAAATTCAGATTTATAAAACCATGTGTATGCCAGAACCTGCGCAAAAATCCCTTTATAAATCATAGCCAGCAGAAGATTGTGCATACATGCATCTCCACCCTGTCTCCTCCCCGAAATCACCATATATGGAGCTTACAACGCCTAGTTTTACTATGCATAACCTCATCTGCATATCATTGCCATGCATATTCCCATCCACGTGACACCATGTTTAACACTGTCAAAGGTACAAGACATTGAAAAATATTAGATACGGACTATAAATGCCATTTGTGCCTTACACAGTACATTGCTGTGAATCATCCAATATCCTTTTTATGTTTTAGAATAAATATATCAAAATATCCATAAAAACAAAATTGTATAAAATACTTCTCAGATAATTTTTTTTAGAATAAAGTTGATTCATTTATTTCCACTGGCCAAATGGTATTTTAATTAAAAATATTTAGTTCATTTTAAACAATTCAAATCAAATCAAATTCATGCCGTTTTGCTGGTAATGTGAACATATAAGATGTTTAGGCTATTTTAATGGAAACAGACAGGCCTACTAATTTATTGCAGTGTAAATACAATTGTCTGACTCAGCGCATCACTGACAAAGTATTTTAAAAAGGAAAGCAAAATCTTAACTTTTTCTTCAAGTTGTATCCTTCAATATCCTTTTCATAATTTTGTGAAGATGTCTTTAGACTCCGTGTCTGTGCAGCTGTGGTTGTACGGTAAGCTATTATCATTGGACCTATTCAACCCGGATAATGGACCGTTCGACCACCAAATCCTGCAGTGTCTGTAATATCGAAGTAAGTGTGCATCACTGATCATCGTTCTCGCTAAAATATATTTTAAAATTTAATTTAACTAGATGCATTGTTGATATTTACAAACAACCTACTGTAGTTTGCTGTCAATTCAGAAATAGAACTTTACATGAGGGAGGGAGGAACTAAGAGAAAATAAACTGAAATGGTTGAAATATTTCTCAAAATTTATTTTGAATGCATAAAAGCGTAGGGATACCGGGGATGGTTGTAACTCAGTGGTTGTTTGAGCTCGATGTCTCAAATTTTGATACATTGTAGCCACATTTGTCTGCTACAAATATAACTCACTTAGCCGTACTACACAATTACAGATTATGTGAGTTAATGTCAAATACAAAGAGTATGCCTCAACAGAGGATGTGATTGATAACTGGACTCATTGGAATCATCATAGGGGTTGGTTGTAACATTTTTAAAATAAACTATCCCCACCCCAAACAGCCAACGGCTAACTTTTTTAGCATGTGGGTATGAAGTTAGCATACATACAAAGCATCCAATTAAACTAGATAAATAGCTACACCAGGTCATGTAAGTTAAATAATTGTTTCTCTAATTCAATGATTGCTAGGCAAAAAATAATCCTGATGAAAAAATTTACTTTCTTGCCCTACAAATTTGCACAGTCACATGCAATTTCTCATGTCAGCTCAAAAAGAAGATAGAAATGTGTATGATATGATTGATGATGTTACCATGGCTCTTTTCTGACCTGTCAAACTTACAGTGTTACATCTAACCCCGTGTTACAACACTCCCCAGTCTCCCCTACCAGGTGTAGTCCCAAAAACAGATGTGTACTCTCATTGTTTATTCATAGTTAAAATAAAGTATTTTAAATCTTTTTTTAATATAACTTTTTTTTAATAATTTTTTTTTTAATATAATACCCTTACGAAAAAGACACTTCAAGTTTAAGTGTATTATTAAGTATACTTTATGTAGTAAGTAAACTAATATCAACATACTACTTTCAATACTACTTACAACTTAATTGGCTCACTTTTTTAGTATATAAAGTATATGTTTAAGTGTACTATAAGTGCAACAGTAGTAAACTTTAAGTGCACAACTAGTTCAGGACTATGTTTCTCATTTGTACTGCATCTGCATCGACATATCATTTGGTAACATTAGGCAGTTTTGATTAACATGCTGTTTAATGATTGATTGATTGATGATTGCGTTGTTTTACATCTTATTCTTGGGCTGAATGCAGGGAAACTCCCTGGACGGACGACCAGTAAATTAATATCTAACTTTATATTTAAATTAACACTTCCATCCATAATGCCATGCAGATTCTTTCTGCACTGCACTATTCTGCCAAAGAGGGCATCTGTCACACTGACCAAAATGAAATATCGCCATCTGCTGTCTAGTGTCACACCAGCATCTGCCCTGATCCTTGATCAAAACATCTATACACATACATATAACTATAATCTCATTTTCAAATTATGTATTATTTTTCACATTTTTATTCAATTTAAATATATATTTTTTTTATCAAATCTGTACATGCAAAATCCTTTGCATATGCATGTATTTCTCTCTCTCTAATATACATACATACATACATACATACATACATACATACATACATACATGTGCTGGTCATAAAATTAGAATATCATCAAGAAGTTGATTTATTTCACTAATTCCATTCGAAAAAGTGAAACTTGTATATTATATTCATTCATTACACACAGACTGATATTTCAAAAGTTTATTTCTTTTAATTTTGATGATTATAACTGACAACTAAGGAAAATCCCAAATTCAAATCTCAGAAAATTAGAATATTACTTAAGACCAATACAAAGGATTTTTAGAAATCTTGGCCAACTGAAAAGTATGAACATGAAAAGTATGAGCATGTACAGCACTCAATACTTAGTTGGGGCTCCTTTTGCCTGAATTACTGCAGCAATGCGGCGTGGCATGGAGTCGATCAGTCTGTGGCACTGCTCAGGTGTTATGAGAGCCCAGGTTGCTCTGATAGTGGCCTTCAGCTCTTCTGCATTGTTGGGTCTGGCATATCGCATCTTCCTCTTTCACAATACCCCATAGATTTTCTATAGGGTTAAGGTCAGGCGAGTTTGCTGGCCAATTAAGAACAGGGATACCATGGTCCTTAAACCAGGTACTGGTTGCTTTGGCACTGTGTGCAGGTGCCAAGTCCTGTTGGAAAGTGAAATCTGCATCTCCATAAAGTTGGTCAGCAGCAGGAAGCATGAAGTGCTCTAAAACTTCCTGGTATATGGCTGTGTTGACCTTGGACCTCAGAAAACACAGTGGACCAACACCAGCAGATGACATGGCACCCCAAACCATCACTGACTGTGGAAAATTTACACTGGACCTCAAGCAACGTGGATTGTGTGCCTCTCCTCTCTTCCTCCAGACTCTGGGACCCTGATTTCCAAAGGAAATGCAAAATTTACTTTCATCAGAGAACATAACCTTGGACCATTCAGCAGCAGTCCAGACCTTTTTGTCTTTAGCCCAGGCGAGACGCTTCTGACGCTGTCTGTTGTTCCAGAGTGGCTTGACACAAGGAATGCGACAGCTGAAACCCATGTTTTGCATACGTCTGTGCGTAGTGGTTCTTGAAGCACTGACTCCAGCTGCAGTCCACTCTTTGTGTCCACATTTTTGAATGGGTTTTGTTTCACAATCCTCACCAGGGTGCGGTTATCCCTATTGCTTGTAGACTTTTTTCTACCACATCTTTTCCTTCCCTTCGCCTCTCTATTAATGTGCTTGGACACAGAGCTCTGTGAACAGCCAGCCTCTTTTGCAATGAACTTTTGTGTCTTGCCCTCCTTGTGCAAGGTGTCAATGGTCGTCTTTTGGACAACTGTCAAGTCAGCAGTCTTCCTCATGATTGTGTAGCCTACATGACTAGACTGAGAGACCATTTAAAGGCCTTTGCAGGTGTTTTGAGTTAATTAGCTGATTAGAGTGTGGCACCAGGTGTCTTCAATATTGAACCTTTTCACAATTTTCTGTGATACTGAATTTGGGATTTTCCTTAGTTGTCAGTTGTAATCATCAAAATTAAAAGAAATTAATATTTGAAATATATCAGTCTGTGTGTAATGAATGAATATAATATACAAGTTTCACTTTTTGAATGGAATTAGTGAAATAAATCAACTTTTTGATGATATTCTATTATATGACGAGCACCTGTATATACTATATATATATATATATATTATATAATTATATAAAATAAAACTCAATTTTTTTCTAGACTTAAAACTAGATTTCAGCATTTAAGAGCATTTACTTATTGCTGTGCCACTGAAATGTCAACATTCTCTCTAAAAAGATTAAGACAGAAGTTGAACAAGTTTTGTTTTGTTGAAAGATTTGTGGAAGGAGGACAGGTAAGTCAAGTGAATTGACAAATGGATTAAGGAAAAAGATCTGGCTTAAACCTTATGTTCTGTTCCCACT
Source organism: Rhinogobio ventralis (assembly GCA_039654625.1). Taxonomy (NCBI): domain Eukaryota; kingdom Metazoa; phylum Chordata; class Actinopteri; order Cypriniformes; family Gobionidae; genus Rhinogobio; species Rhinogobio ventralis. The sequence continues at coordinate 18,844,107 of CM077198.1, forward strand.
GTGTCTGGCTGTCTTGTGGCCTGTAGTAGGAAGGGCTGTACATTTGCAAATAGTTAGTTTTCCTAGTTTGACAGTGTGCAGTAAAAAGCACTTTTGAATTTTGATTAGTTTGCAAACAAGTCTTACTGGGGTCATATATATATATATATATATATATATATATATATATATATATATATATATATATATATATATATATATTGTTTTTAGTTTTTAATATTAGTTATTTTTAAAAAAATTGCTGGAAGAATTATTGGCACACCCCTCCCCTCTCTCCAAACACTGTCCTCATTCAGAGTGCGTAAAAGGGCTGGTAAAATCATTCTGGACCCCTCACATCCAGGCCACTTCCTCTTTGACCTGTTGTCGTCTGGCTGGCGCTACAGAGCACTGAGCACCAGGGGCCTCATTTATAAAACTTTCCGTAGATTTCATCCTAAAAATGTACGTACGCACACAAGCTAGAATTTGCGTACGCACAAAAAATTCAGATTTATAAAACCATGTGTATGCCAGAACCTGCGCAAAAATCCCTTTATAAATCATAGCCAGCAGAAGATTGTGCATACATGCATCTCCACCCTGTCTCCTCCCCGAAATCACCATATATGGAGCTTACAACGCCTAGTTTTACTATGCATAACCTCATCTGCATATCATTGCCATGCATATTCCCATCCACGTGACACCATGTTTAACACTGTCAAAGGTACAAGACATTGAAAAATATTAGATACGGACTATAAATGCCATTTGTGCCTTACACAGTACATTGCTGTGAATCATCCAATATCCTTTTTATGTTTTAGAATAAATATATCAAAATATCCATAAAAACAAAATTGTATAAAATACTTCTCAGATAATTTTTTTTAGAATAAAGTTGATTCATTTATTTCCACTGGCCAAATGGTATTTTAATTAAAAATATTTAGTTCATTTTAAACAATTCAAATCAAATCAAATTCATGCCGTTTTGCTGGTAATGTGAACATATAAGATGTTTAGGCTATTTTAATGGAAACAGACAGGCCTACTAATTTATTGCAGTGTAAATACAATTGTCTGACTCAGCGCATCACTGACAAAGTATTTTAAAAAGGAAAGCAAAATCTTAACTTTTTCTTCAAGTTGTATCCTTCAATATCCTTTTCATAATTTTGTGAAGATGTCTTTAGACTCCGTGTCTGTGCAGCTGTGGTTGTACGGTAAGCTATTATCATTGGACCTATTCAACCCGGATAATGGACCGTTCGACCACCAAATCCTGCAGTGTCTGTAATATCGAAGTAAGTGTGCATCACTGATCATCGTTCTCGCTAAAATATATTTTGTCATAACATGAATTTAGTTTAAAGAGGAATTATTGGAATTAGCCTAATCCTTGCTGTCATTAAAACAGTGTGTCACAGGGAAAAATGATCAAAGGTAGCACATCCACATCTAAATTCATATCATTTTTGTTTCAATTCTGAGTAATGACTTTATGTAATTTCAGTGCATATAGACATCAATGAAACTGGAACATTAATGCAAATATGTACAACAAAATGAAAACAGAGTTTAAATTTGTTCTTACTTCATTACTTTTCTCACTCTAGTAAAAGAGTTTGCACGCATGGGTCAGAGTTTGTGTGCATGTGCGCAAATTTTCCCGTCAAGTTTGTTTTTATAAATCACAACTTATGCGTTGAAAGTGGCGTACGCCTCTTTCAGGGCCTGTTTTGTGCGTATGCAACGGTTATGAGGCCCCAGAACAGCAAGGCACAAGAAAAGTTTCTTTCCTCAGGCCATCTACCTCATGAACAGCTAAATGCCCCCACTGGGCAATAAACGTGTAATACAGAACACTATTTATACTTATATTGTATTTATTTAGCACACCATACCTCTTATTTACATTCCCTAGCATTTGTATATATGTACATATCTGTAGCTACATACATATATTGTCTATTTTGTATAATGTTTTTTTATTCACTTATTGTATTTTATTCAGTTTTTTATTATCTGTTTTGTCGTTGTCATTCTGTCTGTACTGTGGAACCTTCTGTCACCGAGACAAATTCCTTGTGTAAACATAGCTGGCAATAAAGCTCATTCTGATTCTGATATTTAAGTCACGCCTATCTCAACATTATGTACTTTTCGAAGGCTGCTGACTAGTCCAAATGAAATGTGAAATGGTGTCACACTAATGTGAGATCATATGACTAAGTAAATATAATCACCAAGTATGACTAAGTAATCAAACCTAGCTAATTTCTAAGAAAAAGTAAGAAAATGTCCTATAATATTGCAACATTTAACTTGATTTTAATTTCTATGGTTAATTTCTAGGATTTCACATACAGCTTTAATCATACATTCAAAACTATATATATTTATAGAACTGTTAAATGGTGCTTCCCCTTGGCTCAGTGAGGGGCACATGTTAAAATGAGACATGACTCAGGGTCTCAGGCAGTATGACATCCCAGCCCCCAACCAAACAGCTGCCACACTGCTGTGACAGAACCCTGCTTCTAGCTAACCCTGTAACCCCAAAATCACATGCCTTGCTGTTTGTCATATTCCATCTTTATTGATTCAACATGTAAAGGCATTGAATGTCTGTTCTCTACGAAGCATGAATATTAACTGGATGGGATAGAAGTGATAGGCTGACTAAATCTCTCTAGCATCCTCCCTCCCTCCCTCTCTCTCTCTCTCTCTCTCTCTCCTCAAAATTCCACGCCCTAGCGGATACACAGACACCAGCAGACGCAGTCTGGGTAACCACAGCAGACACGCCATCCTCCTCTCTTTCTACCAGCCAGTGGATACAGCCACTTTGTGTCCTACGGTAAGTCCTTTATCCATCATAACAATAGCTATCCTCCTCTTTCTGCATGTGCTTGTGGGTTTAAGGACTAGCATGATGAATGCGACAACTAGAGATGGTAAATTCACATTGGCTATAGGTGCGGCCGGCAGAGAGTGAAGAGAGAAATATAGGGAATATAGGAAAATGAATGGCTACTTATCCAGTGAGGTAGACACTGCAGTCTAGCAGGTGAGAAAAAAAGGCTGCCTGCATGCTAAAATGATGTAGTCATCCATAACGTGAATGAAGCAATGTGGAAAAGAACAAAGACTTAGACTTAATAAAGGAAATAGACATTATGTGAAATTAAAGAGGGAAATGTGCTGGTAGAGACATATTAAGATGCATGGAGAGTTGGCTAGGTGGGCGGTTAGCATCGGAACATGATACACGCATGCTGGAACACACGTGTGCTACATGCTACCATCACATGTCCCGAGAGAATGGGGACATTTCTTCCCTCAGCATCTGGCTGACTTTGCCTTATAACATTGCACTCTTGAAATGTAGTGATTTGATGGTTTAACACATTTGCACTAAAATAACATCAGTAATATTTATCAGTATTTTAATCAAATACATTTAAATACCTTGCTGTGAACAGATGTGTGAAGTTTCTTGTATAAAACGCAAAAGACAAAAACAATGTCACCGCTCTTTTAAATCACATCTGTCATCTCTACTGACAGCAAACATGTCTGACAAGCCAGACCTCACAGAAATCGCCAGGTTTGACAAAACCAAACTGAAGAAGACTGAGACAAAAGAGAAGAACCCTCTGCCCACCAAAGAGAGTGAGTGTCTGTTACATTACAGCATACGGTGTGTCCAATCAGTTTGGGCGTGGTGTAGGACCACCACACAACCCCCCCCCCCCCCCCCCATCTGCCTTTCTCTGCAGTGTTCTGTCTATCTTCTCTCTATATATATTTTTGTTTTAGCCATTTGTTTCTCTCCCATCCATGTATCCCCAGATCCATTTCTATTTTTCTTTCACTCTCACACTGCTCAACATACAGCCTCTTTTTTCAGCTCATGTCAGCAGATGAGTGTCAGTTCAAAGTCCTCCATCAGCATTGCAGTGCAGACCTAAGCCTACTTGCAGAATTTCTCATGTGAATAAGCATCTTATTTGCTATAATGCCACGCTCCCACGTCTCCCTTAAGATGCTTTACTGGCACAATAAAAGCATTTATCCTACCAAAGCATTAATAAACATTATTTATATTGAATTTTTCTCTGTTTTCAGCTATTGAGCAGGAGAGGAAAGGAGATGCCACCCCATGACCCAAGAGACAACGAGAAGACAAGCACAAAACATGTTCTTCTGACATGGCAGATATTACAATTCCTATTTCTGTTTAAAGGGTGCTATTGCCCCATGTGATGCATGGTTACCATGGCAATTGTCACTGGGGCCTATGAATGGGAGTGTGATGAAGGGGGGGTGACATGAGACAGGGTTTAAAATAGATATTTTACCAAATTCTGTTTAGTGCATTTGTTTTTTAATTTTTTTTAAAGGGGTTTCTTCATGAAATAAAGACAAAATGAAATGTAAAACAAATAAAATGCCAAATATGACTCCTCTTGTTAAAATGATTTTTCTTTAGGTGATTATTCAATGCTAATGCTAATGTTGGGTTTCCATGTTTTATAGGGACTTTCCATAGACATAATGATTTTTATACTGTACAAGCTGTATATTCTATCCCCTAACCTTAACCTACCAATCACAGAAACATGTCTGCATTTTCAAAAAACATAATTTAAGGATTTATAAGTTGCTTTCCTCGTGGATACCAGAATGTCTCCACAAGGTCAAAGATTACTGGTATTGCCATGTAGGGCAATGTGGTTTACCAGGGCCACACACACCTTTGGAGTGTGGTAATATGTTTTTAAAGAAATCTTGTCTTTTTTTTTATTTTATTTTTTTATGAAAAATACAGTAAAAACAGTAATTTCTGTGAACGCAAAGTTGATTTTTCAGCAGTAATTCATTACTCCAGTATTCAGTGTCACATGATCCTTCAGAAATCTATTTAATATCAGGTGGGATTTGCTGCTCAGGTAACATTTATTATTATTATTTTCAATGTTGCAAACAGTTGTGCTGTTTATTTTGAGGTAGAAACCTGGATACATTTTTTAGGATTCTCTGATGAAAAGAACGTTTAAAAAGAACAGCATTTATTTGACATAAATTGTTTGGGAACTGTCTATAGGCCTACTATCACTTTTGATCAATTGAATGAATCCTCTCTGAATAAAAGTAGGCTATATTATTTTATTTATATATTTTTTTTAATTGTAGAGACCCAGACTTTTGAATGGTAGTCACATAATATGGGGTAAGTGGTGACAGGTTTAAGAAGAAAACTCTATTTAAAATATATATCACAATCACAAAACCTTTGACAATCTGTCTGACCGAACATTCTTAACATACAACATCGACCTTAAAACTGACCCCAATATAAATTGTGAATTGATACCTGTAGCTGAATTTTTCATGCCCTGCAGGAACTGACTGCATGTCTTCCATTCACTATTCTCTCTGCTTTGAAAACATTCAGAGCCACTGTGCATGGACCTACAATATCATTAATGCTCTCTCCGCATGACTTGCACAGGTCACGGTATGTAGCCTAACATTAGAAAACTCAAATGTCACCAGCAGCCAGAGAAGAACAAGGCAGAGGTATGTGCTTGAAAACCATGACTTGGTACTTGCAAGATATAACATAACATAAAATGACGCTAATAAAAGGACAACCAAACATGTTTTGCGGTGTAGCCAGCAGGGGCGCTACGATCAATAATATAATGATTAGCCTATGTCACACCTGAAGCCACTCCGATTATTATTGCTCACGTTTTTAAGCTTTAAAACCGATTTAACATCGTTAACATTGATGATATGATCGACATTAGGGGGATATCCAAGCAAGAAGTATCAAATCCAAAAGTTGTTCAAATATAGTGCCGAGAAAAGTTCGTCTTCACGTCAGGCCATGTGCTACATCGCTGACTATCCGATACTACGTGTATTTTACAGGGCTATTTTTGTTTTTACGGTTAACACCCGCTGATGAGGTGCTAGAAGACGCGTCTAGATCTCCTTTGAACTCAAATCTGGTTGAGATGCTACTAAGAAGCGCGGCTGCGCTGGCGTCACTGTTCCTGCCACCCATCTACCTCACTCACAATACCACAGCGCTTCTCAAACCCTTATCGTTTTTTATGACCAACTTATCTCTTTCGAAATCTGGCATAACTAAAACTAATAAAGTAAACGGATAAAGACGTAAAACTCCAATAAAAAGACTGATTTAAGTAGTCTATGTTGCTTGCTCAAGCACCTAAGAAACTGGCCCTTTTAGTCAGTGCGGAATGACGTGACACCCATTTAAAACGCCTGAATATGATGAATGTTTCATTAAAAGACTGAAAATAAAAATGTAAAGCTGGTGCAATAAAAAAAGATTATCGTTTCTAAAACCTTTTTTAAATGCAGAAAGCTATTTTATTATCGCGTGACGATTTTTTATTATCAAATATTTAACCATTTTATGAAGGCACATTTTGTTCAGGTGAAATTGAAGATTTTTTGTAGAAACATGGTACAAATATTTTTTTCCCCACAAAAACAAAAACATGCAAGAATGTGAACATGTTTTATACTACATATTTCTTTGTATATATTAGCCTATCATCTCAGGCATCGTTATTTCCTTCCTTAATCACAAAACAGGGCGAAAAGCCTTAACACAGTCAGTAGGCTAATGAACTGCACCTGAGCTTCTGTGAGCGACTAGTCAAAATGGATCATCTGTGCAGCAAGGTGAGCCATGTACCCTGATGTCTGATATGGGGAGTAGCCTAAACGTTGTGGTGATGGTCTTCTAGCCATTTTAATGATTACTTCCCGATTAGGCTATTACTTCATTGCCTGTAGTTGTTAGCTATGTGAATTAAAGCGTAGAACTGGGCGATGTGTCATTGTTCTCAGTTCGTTACTCCATAAAACCATCCTGAGATGTCTGCGACAGAGCGTTTATGGCACAATGGCTCCGTTTAGGTTAGGTCTGAGTGTATCAGATCATTGTTTAATACGGGTTTGTTTTGTAACAAGTAGGTGTGGGAATTTGGGTTTCAGGCACCTTGTAGACTTGATGATGCCGATGTCCAATTAGTGGGGATTATCCTCACTTGCGCGTCCCTCCATTGTCTTCCAACCAGCGGCATTGGTTAAACCATTATCCGACCATCAAATAAATGTTGTTTTGTAAAGGGATTTTTGAGTGGCTAACGATTTGATTCGAAGATGTCAATACGTGGTTTCAACAATTAATCTTCCACGAGCAACAGTATATAAAATCACATCCCCACAGCGTATTAATTCAACGCAAAAGTCATCGAAAGTAAAATGATGAAATATAATCGTTCTCGTGATTATCCTTTTGTTTACATTGCTCAGCTGTTGATCCCCTAGTGACAAATAATAACTTGGTGTGAATTAGCTTATCGGTTTTGAATTTGTCTTGCATGACACATGATTGAATTGTGTAAACTCATCAGCACTAAATAATGAACACTAGCTGCCCTATCATTAAAAACTGATTTGTCTCCCCTATGAAAAAACGTATTTACTTTAAGCATATGACTTTTTTTAAATAAAAAAAATATGCATTGTCAATTTAAATGTATCCACTAACTACATCAATGAATAAATCCAGTAATAATTATTATTAGTTTTATTTTTCAGACTAATGTTGTTGTAATTGCACTCTACACGTGTATCGAACTACGTTTCCAGACATTTTTCACACCAGAGCTGTTCCCATGGGATCAGCTGGTCTTCTATTAACACTAGAGTGTCAGAGGCGTAGACGTGTTGCATGTTATTTGCATGGCCCTTAGCGAACGGAGCCGAATGATTTTATGACTTTTTCTATACAATGTAGAGAAACCCCTTACATTTCAGTGTCATTTCCCGGTGAAAAACTTTCCCAAAACGTGAAAAGTCAAGTCTCAAATAAAGAAAACCGTTAGAAGCTAAAGTAAAGAAGCTAAACTAAATTAACAAAAATGTTAAATGATGATTAAATAGGCTATATATTGTGAATGGCCTATGTATATCTTTTTATTGCGTAGCCTATATAACACACTAGGATTATTTATAAACTAATAAACACTTTAATTTAAGAAGGAATATAAAATAGCTATTTTTATGCAAACATGCATGTCCAGTGGTACATGTCCAATACGGAATCAACAACCAGCGCATTCATGAATACACACCTTGAATGGATATTAGCTGAACAGTTTAATGGCTTTGGACAGTTCAGTTCAAAGTGTCTGATAAACAGGCCTATATACACAAATGGTAGCACATTAAAGTAAAAAAAAAAAAAAAAAAAAAAATGTAGGCTTGTCTAGGAACAATCTGAAACAACCCTCAGCATGAACGATAGCTTAATGAAAGATGGGCTGAGGGGCTTAGGGAAAAGTGCTAATGCTTTGAAGTGCAGTTAAGGCCGCACAATTCCAGTGACGACCTCGACTTTTCACAGCGAATTGTCAAAGGTTGGAGATCCCTGTCACTCAAAGTTGGCGACAGGTATAAATGCCTTGCTCGTTCAAGCTCTCAGTCACTTGTCTTCTGTCTCTTCCTGGGTATCCATCTCAGTGTTTGTGCTTTGCATCTCCACAAGAAGGGAGCATCGAGGTCGCTCACGCAGCAATGAACCCTTGCCAGCTTTTTGCGTCGTTGGTGATGTCTGTGTGCTGTCACATACTGTCGACAACAGCATGGTACAGACATTTTACAGAACATTCAAAATATGTTATCATACTTTCGTTTTTATTTCCGTTACTATTTATTAACAACTTGCGTTAACCTCATGCTTTTCCCCCTTCTTTTTCCAGGTCGGTGAATAACTTCCTGATGACAGGACCAAAGGTAATTTAAGTTTTTACGTCTGGCACTTGTACAGCGATATTTCATTTTAATTTATGGGATATTTTATTATTTATACTTGAATTAAAATGTCTGAACGTACAGTGTTTAATTAATGCAATTTTTTTACATCCCCCAGGCTTACCTCACATACACCAGCAGTGTGCAGGCAGGGGCTCAGAGTGGTATTGAAGAGTGCAAACATCAGTTCGCATGGGACAGGTGGAAGTGTCCGGAAAGCGCACTGCAGTTATCTACACATAACGGCCTACGGAGTGGTAAGCACTACTGTCAAAATTAGATATGATACATTCTGGTTCATTTTTTCACTCTTAAAAATATGTTCCAATGAACTTTACTTTAAAAATGTATTGAATATGACCTAACGTGTTCTAATATTTTTTAAATATTTCTTTATTTTTAATAGCGACCAGAGAGACCGCTTTTGTGCATGCCATAAGTGCTGCTGGAGTTATGTACACGTTGACAAAGAACTGCAGCATGGGGGACTTCGATAACTGTGGCTGTGACGACTCCAAAATAGGAAAAACGGGTAAGACATTTTTATTATTATTATTGTTATTATTAACAATGCTCATGTATAATTAAAATTGAATTAATATTTTCAGACCAATAACACTAGACTTTTCTATTTTCTTTTTTCAAAGGTGGTCGTGGTTGGGTTTGGGGAGGCTGCAGTGACAATGTTGACTTTGGAGAACGAATCGGTAAACAGTTCGTGGACGCACTGGAAAATGGGCACGACTCTCGCGCTGCAGTCAACCTGCACAACAACGAGGCTGGTCGACTCGTGAGTAGCTATAATTTTATTATCTTATTAATCTGCTTTCTCTGCTCAAAAGAAAAACGTTATTTATTGCAGCATGTGGTGCATATGGCTAATGTATTTGTACATGCATTTCAGGCTGTGAAAGCAACACTCAAAAGGACCTGTAAGTGTCATGGTGTGTCTGGAAGCTGCAGTATTCAGACATGTTGGATGCAGCTGGCTGACTTCAGAGATATCGGCACCTATTTAAAAATCAAGCATGATCAAGCACAGAAGCTGGAGATGGACAAAATTCGGATGAGGGCAGGTAACAGCGCGGATAATCGTGGTGCAATCGCGGACACGTTCAGCACCGTTGCGCGCACAGAACTCATTTATTTGGAAGATTCTCCAGACTACTGCGTGAAAAACCTCAGCCTAGGACTACATGGAACAGAAGGCAGGGAATGTCTACAAAGCGGGAAGAATCTTTCACAGTGGGAGAAGAGAAGCTGCAGGCGGCTCTGCCACGAATGTGGTCTGAAAGTAGAAGAGAAGAGGATAGAGACTGTGAGCAGCTGTAACTGTAAATTTCACTGGTGTTGCACAGTCAAATGCGAAACGTGCACTCAGACTGTGACCAAATATTTTTGCGCAAAAAGACACAAAAACCGTCGGCCGCACAACCATTCACGCAAAAGACAACACACTCGTAATAGAAGATGAAGTCGTCCTCTTTCCAGTATATTAAGTTGTATATTTCCAATGTAAATATATTTTATATGAGATTTTAAGATGCTGCTTTTTCACTTACGCCTACTGTATATTATTCTGCATATTGCTACAAGGAAAAATGTCAGTTCGAACCCCTAAGACACAAGGGCTTCCGGTTTCCCACTGTCAATTGATTGATCACATAAGTTCTAATTTCACGTAGACAATATATGTTCATTTGCACTTTTCGTTGTCGACATTAGATCACAGATTTATTTAGTTACAAATATGATTATTTTGAATATTTGCACCGGTTGTTTTCTTTCTCTCACAGATCACTTGACAGTGTGTAATGTTTTACAAAGGGGCTTGAAGTGTTGAACTTATTTAAGGCAATTATTTTTTTTTAACTATCACATTGTAATTATTTTTAAACTATCACATCATGTTTATATATATATATTTATATTAAAATGACTTATTTTGTCGTGGGAAGCAAAATTAAATATTTAAAACAAAATTACAGTCTCCGAGTGGTGGATTTTATTGCGCAGTTTGACAACTGGTTCAAATGTTTATTGGTGTAAAATCACTCCCAATCACACTTGAATTATGCATCAGCCCCAACGACGTCGAGACGCGGAGAGAGGATAATCTCTCGTGTATTGACGTCCTTTGAAGTTCATTGGAGGCGTTTCCCTGACCTGGCTGCTGACTGTGGACCAATAGCTTGATACCTAACAAAAGGTATTTTGCCCAGACCCCCACGGAGAGGAGTATAAAATACATGACGGTACATCACTTTCTCAAATTGCCTACATCAGTGTGGATCTAAAATAATGGCTTACGTTTTCCTTTGGGTATTTTCATTCTTAATTTGCTACAAAACTCTGCCTGGGCACACATGGTGAGGATGCATTAGTGAATTATTATCAGTTGCTGTAGGCTAATGTAAACATAATTGCTCTTTTTAACACAACGCGTATTTTATTTTGCCTTTTTTTCCCATAGGGCAATGAACAATTTGCTGATGACTGGACCAAAGGTAATTTATATTCTTAGCTTTGAAGCCATTTAAAACGAAATAAAATACATGAATACATCAAAGTCTTCAATATCTTTCTTATATTTTCTTCCTAGGCTTATCTTACTTATGCAAGTAGTGTGCGGGTCGGTGCTCAGAGCGGGATACACGAATGTAAACATCAATTTGCTTGGGACAGGTGGAATTGTCCGGACAGCGCGCTGCAACTTTCCACACATAAAGGCTTTAGAAGTGGTAAGATATGGTCATAAATGTGAGTTGTTTATCCATTTTTACAAAGTTTGAAAAAATAATACTAAATATTTATGCCTTTAATTCTGTAGCAACGAGAGAGACGTCATTTGTCCATGCAATAAGCGCAGCCGGGGTTATGTACACTTTAACCAGAAACTGCAGTCTCGGAGATCTGGACGACTGCAGATGTGACAGTTCGAGGAACGGCAAACTCGGTAAGAACATTAAAGATAAATTCATAAACGAATTAATAGGCTAATAAACTAAAGACAATCTACTATAGCCTACTATGTTCATAAAAAATGCAATACAGTATTTGTATTCAAAAGAGTCACGACGCATTTATCTAATGGGATAAAACACTATTTCAGGGGGTCGTGGCTGGCTTTGGGGGGGATGTAGCGACAACGTGGATTTTGGAGAGAGAATTTCTAAACAATACATGGATGCGCTTGAGACTGGACAAGATTCTCGAGCTGCTGTTAATCTTCATAATAATGAAGCTGGGCGATTGGTAAGTTGAGAAATATCTTTAATTTGTCAAAGTTTTTATAAATTACCGACAGATAAAAAAAAAACACCTGGGATAAAATTACTCTGAAAACAAGAACCTCAAACAATTAACCTTTTGTGCAAGACGATCCTCAAATAATTGTAACAACCTTAGGCTACACCTTCGTTTGGGGTTCGTCTTACGCAAATAGATTTTTAATTAGGCCCCCTAGTGGATGACCGTTAACTGTTTTAAAGACAATTAGCCTACACACACACACACAACATTTGTGTAGTATAAATCTATATAAAGGTGATGATCTATATTCTATATTTAGCGATCGAGCAGCTGTTGCTATAGCCTACCTCCTCAGGAAAAGGCAAATTCTGTTCGCAACTGTATTTGCTTATCTAACTTTATGGGTTACTGAAATTTTTTTTATTTTATACCTATATAGGCTATAGGCCTGTTTTTATGTAGCTTAAAGAATACACACTTTTAAGATATGTAAAATAACATATTTAGGCTAATTTTGTTCTAGGCTGTAAAGGCGACCATGAAAAGGATCTGTAGGTGCCATGGCATGTCAGAAAGTTGCACAATGCAAACGTGCTGGATGCAGCTTTCTGATTTCCGTGAGATTGGTAATTACCTGAAAGTAAAACACGACCAGGCCCAGAAACTCGAAATGGACAAGAGACGAATGCGCGCGGGTAACACCGCAGACAACCGCGTAGCCATGGCAGACGCTTTCGGCTCCATCGCCCGGACAGAGCTCATATATCTGGAGGATTCGCCGGATTATTGCGCCAAGAACCTGAGCCTCGGGTTTCCTGGCACAGAGGGTCGGGAGTGCCTGCAGCATGGAGAAAGTCTCACTCAGTGGGAAAGGCGAAGCTGCCGCAGACTGTGCCATGAGTGCGGTCTGAGGGTGGAGGAGAGGCGCACGGAGGTAGTAAGCAGCTGCAACTGCAAGTTCCACTGGTGCTGCACAGTAAAGTGCGAGAACTGCTCTCAGGTCACTGTCAAACACGTTTGCGCCCGGAGACACGGAAGCCACGGCCACCAAAGACGCAGACCTCGAGGACCAAAATAAAACACCCCCTAATCTATTTTCTTAGGAGAACACCTCCACCTGCACTTTCCCCCCTATATATATATATATTAAGGTATTATAATAAAACTAAGCAACTGAAATGTCTTGTGGTCTCGTTTATTTCTTAATATTAATGAACCTATAAGTCCAAGATGATATTTCTGTATGCTGAACCAAACAAACAGGGATGTTCTAATATGGAAATTAATTTTAAATAAATAGCCTACATTGCAATTGACCTTATGGAATTGAAAGTAGCTACGCAACATTAATTAGCAATGAGGTAAGAAATGCAAAACAGTTTTGATCAGTATACATAACCGTATATGAAAAAAATGCATATGCTATAGCCTAATGGTGGTGCTTGAAATAAGCTAACTGCTCATTTTGTGTTTCTATGAAAGCCTAACAACAATGAAGTCGCGGTTTTTATCTATTTAATATCAACTTACAATAGTCAAAGACAACTTCTCTTTTTGCTCATGGCTTCCCTCATGTAGATTTCACATTTTCAACAACCCAGTGTCTGTCGTAGTGTTTAGGCTATAGGGCTCATGAATTTTAATCATGTCCCCTGCGTTCACCCAAAGTGATCTGCTTAAATCAAAACGCGTTAGGTGAAAGTTGAGCATTACAACCATGTATAGCCACCAGCTGACAGATGCTTCTTCTAAAAACCCGGAAAGGATATTTTCGTTTCAGTGTCTGCAAAAACAAACGTCTTAATTGTAATTAGGCCTATATTGCTCAGAATGTCGGGCGAAGAATGACATATTTTCTAAAAGGGATAATATTAATGATCAATTATGATGGTTGGAAGTTATCATGTTTAGCCTATTGCATTAGGTCATTCGAGAGCTTTATCCCAGACACGCGCCGCCAGAAAAACACCCTTGAAATGATCTCAATTAGTACCACAGTATATGGCGTTTATTTAATGAATACTCTTGAAGGGATTAACTTTGTGACACACTTGGCACATCACCCTATAGGCACCTCTATTGCACTTTGATATGCGGACAGTAGGCTGGCTATACGGACAGTATGCTGCCCCGGTAACAAAAGTGTAGACAAAGCCCGTAGGAAACATGACACTGCTGGAAGGTGTTTGGCATGTTAATCCGCATTGCCGCTGTGTTGGTGTACATAATCACACCTGCGGAAGTCACTGCAATGCATGTAAATAAATCAAAGGATCTAAATTGCATTACTAGTCACGTTACGAGGTTGAGAACACATTTAAAATGTAAAACCAGCCTTACATTGTGTGTCAACATAAAGTAATTTGTGATTATGTTTTACCCCATTTGATGTTATGGCCTAATCATGACATTTGTTTTTATATAGTTTATCAGCAGATTTCTCACTTATTACTTAATGCATAGTCTGTTTACTCAGTGGGACATGCCATAAATCTGCCAAATTGTCTGGGCTGATGAATGATGGGATATTGGCTCAAGTGGGGGTCTTGACTCAGAGGACAGGGGGTGGGAATCACAGTGACTTCATTTTCTACTTCCATGTTAATAGACAAACATTATTTTTAAATTTTTTTACTTTAATTATTTGATATAAAAAGTAGGCTACTTGACTAAATTAAATAGCTCACTTTGCTTCAAATAAATAAATAAACAAATAAAAACAGTGAAAAAAATACAGATACATTTCAGTCAAAGTACTCTAATCAACAGAAACAAACCATTCACCCACCACAGACTGGCAATTTGCCTTTCAGGATGCTATGTTCTTTCCCAGGCCACCCTGCTGAGCTCTGATGAATAAGGAACAAAGTGCCCATCCCCTCAAATACAGTACCATGTTGTCATCTCAGCCATGACCCCCGTTCCCATCCCCTACTTATCTCTTGTTTTACTGACCTTTCATATGGATAGAATCAGGTTGTAATCTCAGTGTAGCCCTTTGGTTTACCCACTTCAAAACCCCAGCACTAACAGTGATCCCAGTCTGTTCCACTCCACAAAAGACCTATTTCCTTTTAGCTTAAGGATTCGTCTTGCGCATGACAAAGACCAGGAATGTGCAGTTTCTTCATCAGAAGAACTGCCACACTCTCCATCAAGCTAAGTACTGACTCCCTGACTTATTTGTCATTCATTAGAGGTATCTGGTACTAGTTTATTGGTTTTCTTTTCCATGACAGGTCAATATCACTGATATCCTAGTGCCTCCTACTGAGATCTTTTGGGTCTTGGGTTTCTTAAATATCCACCTCTTCCTTTACGTACAGTCAAAAGTTCATGATCGGTCAGATTTTTAATGTTTTTAGAATAAGTAACTTATACTCACAAAGGCTGCATTTATTTGATTAAAAATACAAAAAAACAACAACAAAAAAACAGCAATATTGTGAAATATTATTAAAATGTAAAATAAATGTTTTCTATTTTAATATATTTTAAATGCAAAGCTGAATTTTCAGCATCATTACTCCAGTCTTCAGTGTCACATGATTCTTCAGAAATCATTCTAATATGATGATTTGCTGTTCAAGAAACATTTCTTATTATTATCAATGTTGAAAGCAGTTGTGTAAAACATTTTTTTTAGGATTCTTTGATAAATAGAAAGTTCAAAATAACAATATTTATCTGAAATAGAAAGCTTTTGCAACATTGTACTACCGTTCAAATGTTTTGGGTCAGTAAGAATTTTTTTTATTTTATTTTTGGGAAAGAACTTAAAGAAATTAATACATTTATTCAGCAAGGATGCATTAAATTGATCAAAAGTGACAGTATAGACATTTATAATGTTACAAAATATTCTATTTAAAATAAATGCTGTTCTTTTGAAATTTATTCATCAAAGACTCCTGAAAAAAATGTTTTACACAACTGTTTTCAACATTGATAATCATAAATGTTTCTTGAGCAGCAAATCATCATATTACAATGATTTCTGAAGGATCATGTGACTCTAAAGACTGGAGTAATGATGCTCAAAATTCAGCTTTGCATCACAGAAATAAATTACATTTTAAATATATAAATATATTCAAATATAATTATAATTTTTTTTTTTACATTTTAATAAAATAAATGCAGCCTTGGTGAGCATAAGAGACTTCTTCTAAAAACATAAAAAATCGTACTGATCAACAACTTTTAAACAGCAGTGTATACAGTTATCTAAGTGTGGGAAAATAGTAAAGCACATTACATTGTTAAACCAACCAAGCAAGTACCTAAAAAAATAAACTTTATAAGATCCAATCAAGAATTCATTAGCACTAACCACTAAACGGTTGACCATAAATGGTGGCAAAAATAAGTGGGATCTTAAAGATATCTTTAATGCCTAAAACATCCTGCAATGAAAGTTCCTTCTGTTTTTTATTTGTTAAAAAAGCTTGTCTGTAAGGGCAAACTAAACTGAATCAATAATAAGTTGTAAATGTGTTCAGCATTCTGCAACAAAGCTTTTCTAGACTATATTAAGTCATAAATTGAGCAGGATATAATTTAGAGCAAGGCTTCGGCAGGCTTGTAGGCCTATTATGATACTAAGCAGGACAGAGGGTGCCTGAGCCCTCCCCAGCTCTACAGCGCCCACAATTTTAAATCTGTGGTGAGAAATAATTTGGAGCCATTGGGGCAGATTTCAGACCGCCCTGCTTATTTCGCTACAGAAGATGATATCAATCCGCTTCAGCTATGTGTATATTAGTCTGCATCAGGTCAGTAACTAGCTGGCATGTCTGTTCTTTCTGTGGAGTAGCATATCAAATTAATAAAAGTATAAATCCTTTAGTTTAAACATGCTTATGTGAATAGACTTTATATAATTAAGTTGTGTTTGTTTGATGTTTGTTCTGAGAAAACATGACACTATATTCCTTAACGGAATTCCTCTACAATTTGTAATATTCTAAAACAACATTCTGAGGCAATACATACTACATTCAGGCAATGTTATTCTATGCATGTGTCATGTGCTGTCAATCAACATTAGAGCACCACCCTCCGGGTGAATAACTCACACTAGACCTCTTGTCAAAAGTGACTGCATGTGTTCAGCGATTAGAATATAAAGCTTACAAAAGCACCAAGACCCAGAATCTGCCCTATACCTAAATTTACGTCAGGAGACGCGACTGGCTAAAACACAAGTTAGCAGCTCTATGCAAAGCACCCAGGGGAAAAAGCTTCTTCATTCTTGCAGTCCTGCTGGCCTGCGGTTGACTGATGAGTGCCATCACATCGCACCTTGATGTTAGATTGCATGCTGTTCTGTTCCCAAAAGGGATGTTTCCTGTTTCTGTTTGGAGAATGCAATGCAAAACGGGTGAATAGGGATGTGCTGATCTACAATGAAATGCAGTGCACTTTTCATATCTTATGTTGTCTGAATGTTTATTTGCGGTCATGGCCTAGTTGTTTGCTGTTCTAAGAATATGTCAGAAACTTATGATGCGACTGATCTATAATTAGTCGACTTTTGTGATGCTTGTAACCTACACATGCATCCACTTTGCCCATAATTAAACATGCATAATAGATTTATTTTGCATTTAAGTTAGAGAGCCTCAAAAGTGCAATTATCTACAAATATACAGTCATGCTTTGTAAACCTGTAAGCTTTGAATTTTACATCTTTGGTGATGAGGCACTTCCTCTATACAAAGTTACAGGAAACAGAGAGAGCTGAGAGCCAGCAATTGTGCATCAACACTATTATCACACTCAGTCAGACCAACTAGCCACAAGCAAGACAAGCGCCTTGCAACGCTGTATACTTTATAGCCATCTATAGAGTCTAATATAAAAACTCAACAGCAAGAAGCATCTGCAACTGTAAAACAGACCATTATCACTAAACTGTAAAAACAACTATTCCAATCACAATGAGTTTTGAAAGTCTACCGACCAAATCAGAGGTGATGTGCTGGAACTCTGGAAACTTGGCTGACTATCTCAAAAAAGTGAGTACATCCTATTGTTCTTCTGGCAAAAGAGCATGATGCATTTATTAAAGGGAAATATATTGAAATCAGTTGTTAACATTATAAAGTGCATGTTTTTAATAATAACGAGGCCTCTAGCAGACTCTGAATGCTCTTTGGGAGAGTAATCTTTGTAGATCTTTTTATACAGTTGCACTGTTGTTCTTCAGTTGCAGTGCTCGAAGTGTGGCTGATAGATTGCCACGCAATGTGGTTTTCCAAGCATGTCTATTTCAGAGTTGTGTAATGTTTCTGATAACATTAGCTAATTTAGAGCATTATCTTGCAATAATTTTCTTAAAAGCAAAAAAAGTGTATTGTAAAAATTCAAAACTACGTATTCAGTTTATAAAACTCATACAGTTTATAGTCAATAAAGTGTTTTTAAAAAGTATATGACTGAGTTTAAGTGCAAAGAGTGACCATCAGCCATCACACTTTTTTTTTTCTATTTTCAGATGAAACTGCTGGGGTGTGACAGGGTGGTGAAGAAAAGCAGTATTAGTGGTGCAAGATTCTTGGTGAGTCTTTATGTGACAAGTATACTTCAATACACAGTATACAGTACAGTAAACAATATACAGTATTGTGGAAAGGTTAGGCACAAGACTCTTAAAAAAAAGTTTAAAAGTGGTTGTTTATCTTTTGCTATAGTGTGCCAGTATAGAAATATACTTTCACATGTATTTCACAATGTCTAAACATTCATTTTGCCTTGAATAATCCAGCAAGATTTTTGTATGCACAAGGAGTACGACAACAGACGGCATGGTCCGCACAGAGATCAGATCTCACCATCAAGTCCATATGGGATTACATGAAGAGACAGACTAAATCCATAAGAACTGCGGCATCTTGGAAAAACCTACCTGCAAAGCTATCTTAAAAACTGTGTGCAGGTGTAAAATTAAGTGATAAATAAAAACTATGACTATTTGTTTCCAAACATCCCCATATTGTATTTTTTCACAAGTGCCTACAACTTTTCACAATTCTGAAGTTTTGCATATAGACTTCTGTTTCTCTTAGTAGATAGTAGAGAATTTAGTCTTTCTCTTTTTTATGTCTATTCATGTAATCCCAGATGGACTCAATTAGATCAGATTTTTGTTTGGACCAAACATCTGTTGATAGACTCCTTGTGCATACAAAATCTTGCTCGATTATTACAATTAATGGCATAAGTAATGTTTGGAAACATAAACGGATTTCCTGCTGGAAAATTTAAGAAAAAGAAAAAATCCAACATGCCTAAGACTTCTGCACATTACTGTATAATATGCTCCAAAATGTGCTTAAACATGAAAAATGTATACAGAACAAATAATTCCTGTTTCTATCTTGTTCTAGAATATGACTGATAAGGACATTAAGAAGTTTCCCACAGCACATATCCCGTAGGTTTTAAGCTCAACAACAAGAACAAAAATCTCATCGATGGCAAAACGAATAAACTAATCATTGGCTAGGGATAAAGGGGATGTGTCTACTGGCCCTGTTCTGTCTGATTTAGCAGATACTTTTATCCAAGGTTTAAAGCAGGCCTATAGCCTACCCTTACGAAAAAGAAGTATACTTCAAGTTCATTTTATGAAGTATACTTAAGTAATGTTCAAGTATATTTTTAAGTATACTTTATGTAGCGAGTATACTAATATCAACGTACTAGTAGTAAACTTGTAAGTATAATTTATTGGCCCCGTTTTAGTATATAAAGTATACATTTAAGTGTACTAGAAGTATAACAGTAGTAACCTTTAATTGCACAACTACGTTTCTCATTTTTACTGCATCTATACAAGTGAAAGTATAAGTATACTAGTAGTTTACTATTTTATTACTTGTAGTAAATTTTAGTTTATGAAAGTACACTTTGAAGTATACTCTCAGTAAACTACTAGTTTAGTAGTTTTATACTGCAAGTATAATTACAAGTTATAGTGAACTTACCATCATACTCATCTATGATAAGTTTATATATTATCTTTGCACTTTAAGCATACTACTATGTTGGTATGCATATGTAGGTATGGTAGGCCTATTCATTTTCTATACTTGAAATATGCCTTTAACTGTACTTTAACTCTTTCCATTTAAAAACATTTTATTCAAGCTTCAAACATTTTTTTTATCAACACTTGAATGTTGGTAAGTTTCATAAAAAAAGCTAAATTTTAAACAAAAAACTGAGAAAATAGCATTTTTATCAAAGACTACGTCCAAATGGTATTCAGAACGATGATCAAAACATAGATATAGTAGATTGACTCCATCAACACCCCCAAAGCTTCACAGTTGTTAACCCTTCCTGGGTCGACATTTCATTTGGTAACGTTAGGCAGTTTTGATTTATATGCTGTTCAATGTTTGATAATCGTGTTATTTTACATTTGCGTAAGCAATCTTCTATCACGTGTTTCTGCTTCTTCTTCACCTGTGTTTTCACCTGTATATTAGTGGACTAGTGGACTATAGCCTACACAAAAATTCACATACTCATAATTAGTTTTCTTTATGAATCAATATTTTAAAACAATGTAAGTTTATAAGACAGTATGTAAAACTATGTGAAAAAAGTATTTAATAGGCGCCTCAATAAAACGATTAAACACAACTACAAGCCAAGTATACTTAGAATACTTATTTATACTTTTAATATTTCGATCAAAAGACTGAGTACAAGTATAAGCCAAATATACTTTGATTCTTCTTTTTAAGTATAAGTCAAGTATACTTAAGTGCAATTTTAAATATTTCTGAGAAGGAGAAGTATATAAAAAATAGACTGAAAGTATAATTTCCTATTTTTAGTTTAAAAGAAGTATACTAATAGCACACTTGAATAAACTTCTTTCTCATAAGGGTACTTTATTTCATGAGTTCATGTATTCCCTGGGAATCGAACACATGACCTTGGCATTGGAAGCATCATGCTCTACTGTTTGACCTACAGAAACACGAATATAGATTATATACTGTTGAATCAAGACACTAAAAAGCCTGCAGACTCAAAAAATTACATATTTTACAAAGAGACTGGACAGTTTACATAATGTATCTCTAATTTAAACTTGTCTCCAAATGCTGATGAAAAAAGATATAAAATGTATATTCAAAATATATTTACCCCCTGGTTTCACAGACAAGGCTAAAGCTAGTCACAAACTAAAATTAATGTTTGAGCTGTTTTAACTGAAAGCAATTTACTCTGACATATCTTATCTTATATGTCGGTGCTTCTGTATGTTGGAATAGGTGCATATGTTTGCACATATGTACTACAAGTATACTTAGATAATGTAAGTAATGTAATGTAAGTTATCTGTGTATGTATGTGTACATATGTATATATAAATATGTAGTCAATACCTTCAGAATAATTATAACTTTTTTTTTTTTTTTTTACATAAGGAAAATACTGAGAATCTTGAGATTTGATTTCTGTTCAGTTTATCTGTACTCTATATATTTCTCCAATAAAAAAATAAATAATGCCATAGTTTTGTCTCAAGATGCACATCAGTAATGTTTTTTTTTTTTTACATTTAATAAGGCACTTTAATAAAAGCTACTTAAATGCCATAACTGAACTAGGGCATAAACCTGGCTTAATCTAAGCCCTGTCTGTGAAACCGGGCCATAGTCTGATAAACTGGCAATGAGCATTGCTTTATATTTCTTTACTTTTGTTTTACTATTTAAAAGATTTATCACAAAGATCTGCAAAGATATTAACCAGAATAACAAACAAAAGAAGAGTCTGTTTCATGGGTAAGTAACATCAGTACTTCATATATACACTATTATTTTTAATACAAAACTATATATATATATATATATATATATATATATATATATATATATATATATATATATATTTTTTTTTTTTTTTTTTTTTTTACATGTTTGAGAGTTTGTCATTTTAAAACTTTGTCTTAACTAGATCAGGTCATCAGATGTCTCCAAACCAAGGTAACTAACTCTTGTGCAGCTACATAAACAACTGTGGTTATACTTAACCCATTACACGCACAACCTAAAATGTTTTTACATTTTCTTTGAAAAAAAAAAAAAAAAAAGCAGAACCTAGTACAGGAGGTTGGGATTCTGATGAATTTGTAAGTTACTATGTTATACTTTTTGTTAAGTCTTCTCACCACCATTTTTGGTAATTATTAAATAAATGCAAAAAGTGCATTTATTTTTTCCAGGACCAAGAAGAAAGTGACAATGACTATGAGCAGCCAGATAGCAATGTGTGTGAAGGCAATTACATATGCGCAGCATCACGTGATATTGAGGAAGGTGTGGATTCTGATGATGATTATGAACCACCGCCTGGTGAAATACCCTCTGAAGTACCGACTCACTTTCGTGTTGCCAAGCCTCTAGGTGATGGTGATTATTTAGGTAACTCACAACACAAATCACTACTATGCACATGAACAAAATAATTAATCTATTTAAATCAGAAGATTCACTCACTCATTCTATTCTGTGGTTCTGTGTAGACAGTGGCCCACGTGGTTCTGCAAGACCACCCCAGGACAACAGGTCAGCATCTCTTCCCAGAGGGCTTATGAATGCAAGTAAAAATCTTTACACAATCTCAAACTCTTCTTACTGTAAATGCTGTAATGTCGTGCACAAGTAAAGCCTTTCTTTACTTTCAGATATCTAAGCCTCCATCACGACCGGATCCCTCTCCACACAGGCCTTTCGTTTCCCCCAATCAATGTGAGTGAGTTCAATTTCAAATTCCTTTAATATGAAAGCATGATGTCTGAATGTTCTGCAAATCATATCCACAGCCAAACCTCGTCCGACTGTGCCGAAGGTAGATCGCAGTAAGAAACCTGGCTCATCTGCTCAGTCAAAAAAAGATACTGGCAAATCAGGTACCGTTCAGTTTCACTTGAAAACTTTTTAAAAACCTTGTATTGTATGGTAATCACATTTACTTGAACTTAAACATTTGTATCCTTACAGCAAGAAACAACCTACCAATGGCTTCTAAATTAGTAACATTTCCCACACAAAGGTAGGTATATTTACCAACAACTTGCATTTGTTAATATAAAGTCAATGATCAGTAGCACCAACATATATTTTTTTCAATCTTCAACACAGATTTGACATCCAACAGAGGGAAGAGTTTCCTCCTCCACCTGTACAAGTGAATGTAATGATGGGGCAGGTTAGTGAAACCACTACCTATAACCATTACAGCAGACATCTTACAAACCCACAAACCATCTGCAAACCTAAAACATGCAGTTAGACTTGACAACCACAAGATGGCACTGTTGTGCTTTGTTTGACACTGAAGCTAAACAAAGGAAATAAAAGCCCAGTCTTGTGCATTGTTTCCCATCACAGAAACAACTAAATGTGTTTCCTACTGTAATAATGAAAGCAACCACATACTAGACCACACTGCAAAGGCTGAATTTTTGTTATGCACCCAGGACATGGATCCACAGTGGTATGTGGGACAAATGACACGAGCAGAGGCTGAAATCTCACTCAGACAAGTGAATCAAGTGAGTTCCACCACTAAAGTAATAGAATGTTTAAGATTTATCTCAAATATATCCCTTCCTTCAAATAATTCTCATAAAATGTGGATAAGCTTTTGTGAGAGAATTAATTGGAATTCTTTACACTTAAATCCCGATCTTTGCTCTGTATATGAGAAAGAGGGAAAAAATAGAGAAAGGTGTGAGTGACGGACATTGTCTTTTTTTAGGATGGCACTTTCTTGGTGAGAGACAGCTCAAAGGGTTGCACAGAGCAGCCATACACACTCATGGTGCTGCACCAGCAAAAAGTGTACAATATCCAGATCCGTTTCCTTGGAAACAATGTGGGATATTCCCTGGGCACAGGCCTAAATGGCATTGAGGTAATGTATCTGTTGATTCTGACAGAAATGTCTGTCATGAATGGTGCAAATGGAACATGTTGAATATGTTTTTTTGTTTTGAGTCATTTTGATACATCAGGCTTTTCTGGCTCATACAGAATAATATGTAGGAGAACATGGAGCTCATAATCGGGGGGGGGGGGGGGGACACCTTGATTTTATTCAAAGGCCTAAGCAAAAAATGCAATTTGGTGCCATTGCTGATATTTATATGGCCAAAACTTAAGATGAAATTCTGATAGCTTGTAATGTAAATCAATTAATAACAGTATACTTACATAAAATTAATATAAATACCAGTTCTCTCCCAATGTCTTAGTAAGATTATACTTAAATTAGTGCTGTCAACGTTAACGCATGCGATTGATTTCAAAATACTTAACACGTTAAAACAATTTAACACAAATAAATTACAAAAGTATGTGAAGCTGCGTCCTTATCCTCATGCAGTTATAAAGATAAATATGCAGATAAATGGCGTATGCTTGATTTCACTAATCACACAACAAATGTGTGATTAATCCGATTAAAAATTGTAATTGATTGAAAGCACTAATTTAAATGCTTAGTTTTATGAACAAAGCTCTGTTATTGTGGGGGGCAAAACATATAATGCAATAAAATGATGATTGAGAAATGTACAAATAAACATTCCTCAAATGTATCATTTGATTGAATTTTTACTACTAAGTTATTCTTCAGTAAAGATTTCACAGCAAAAAGACACCCCCACCTGAAGGGGAACATTTTTAGGCCTACGTTTACACAACAATGTACTAAAAACTGAAAGGTTTTTCCTTTGCGTTTTTGAAAAATTGTGCATAGACAGCAACGTTGTCAAAACAATCCCCATTCACACGGATCCATGAAAGTGACTAAAAACATTGTATTATGCTGCCAGGCCAGTAGTTGGCAATGTCACGTTGTAAAGAAACAATACATGCATATAGACTGAACACATAATACGCATGTGCATGCCGTCACCGTTTTCACAAATTCACATTTTTGTAATTTACAAGGGCTGAATCCGAAAACGCCCCCTAAACCTTCAATCACTATTCCCTATGTTAGTCCACTAATACAGTTTACTTGAAGAAGTGAATGAAAACGAGTGAGCGAATTCAGACAGTTGTTGAGTGTACATCAGCTGTACACTCGTTATTGTGGTGCAATGTGGGATAGAACGAGTGCACTCGATAACGTCTACTATGGTTTCGAACACCACTACAATGCGATTTCGGATTCAGCTACGGAGATGATAATTGACCCTTTTCACATTCCCGGGTTTCTCAGAAGTGGAAGTCGTCATAGCTGGGTAAACACATTGAATATATTTTTTTGTGTTCCCATTTGCTCAAATAGTGTTTTCACAACTTTCAAAAAGATGAAAAAATAGAGTTAGAGAACGTTTTTAGTTGAAAACGGTGTTGTGTAATCCCCCCCTTAGATTTACATGAAAAGGTCTAAAAAGTATGCTGAAAAAGTTATAAAAAAGTATAAACTATCAATCAGAGGATAGAAGGCATGTAGACTGTGAACAGTTTTTAACAAAGTTAACATATTGATAATTTAGAGGCCTTAGAAATTTGTGTATCAAGTATATAAGCTTCATAGGGTTAAATAAAAACCCACAATAACTGTAAAGAGTGAAGACAGTATATTAGATTATATGCCGTGGTGACTTTGGTTCAGTGAGATTCCCTCAATCAATCGACTACATGTGTGTCACAGAATTTCTCCAGTGTCATGGACATGATCGCGCACCACTCACAGACCCCACTGATTCTGATAGACGGACTGGAGCGTGGAACTGGACCTCAGCGGCAGTGCTGTCTTATGCACCCAGCAGGTTTCTGACCCATAGACCCATCTTAATAATACCCAGTTAGCATCATAATTCTGACTGGGTTCCAGAGTCAAAAAGACTTTAATGGAATTCAGACACTTTGTCTGGATAATGAGCATTCATAAGGTTGGCATTCAACGCCAGGATATGTAAGCACTCACCTCTCCTTCAGAAAAATAACAAAGTACATGACTAAATGAATAAATCATATTTAGTTTGATTCAAATCAGACAGGACTGTCTACACTTTTTAAATTAAAGATACATTTTTAAACACTTTCAATGTTAAAATCGATAGGCATTTTTACACTCAACTTTAGATAGTGCCAACTTTACTTAGAAATATTTAAGTTAAAACAGACAAATGTACAAATGAGTTGCTAAAGCTTTTAGTGTGTAATCTTAATGTTGCCTTTTGAATTGTACTGTTTAAGTATATTGTAGTAAACTTCACCTTATAAGTGTAGTTCTTTGAGTTACATATTTAGTCTTTCATCGTTTTTGCACGGCTTAACCACGTTGGGGTTTCCACATCAGTCTGGAGGCACGCCATTTTTTTAGGGTGTGTGAAGCACACGGTCAGGTTACACTGCAGCAGCTGGGTCTTCACTGAAAACAAAGGGTGTAGTGGTTTAACATACAGCAAGAAGAACACAAGAAGAGACCCTCTCATTCCATTTTGACTGACTGAAACATAACCAGCACAAACAGGTTATGTTTACTGTAATCAAAGTATATAAATAGAAGCATTCTGTTATGTATTATGCAAAGGTTACTGTTAACGTACATCCAAAAGAAAAATCTATTCGTTCATTATTATTTTACAGTAATCAATGTAAAATACAACTATGGCAAGGCTTGATAATCCACAAAAAGAGCCAACAACACAGATGGAAGTAAATGTCGAAATATACAAAGATGCTCATGCTTAACTTGATAGCTCAGCAATAGATGCAGCCAACATGTTTTCTTGCCAAACTTCATGGCTCTATGACATAATAAAATTAATTATCGATAGGCCTGGAGGATTTGGGGGATGTTCTAGGTGCTGATATGTTTGTATTAGCACTGACAGAGAGCACAGATTAATGTCTTAGCTCTGGCTTCTCGCTAACTGCCACGCCTGGCAAGGATGGCACATTTTCTTCTGAATGTGTTCCTGCAATACCCATTTGAAACTTGAAAGCCAGAAGAATTTCTGCCAGCACTCTAAAAAGAGGAACTATTAAACTGCCAGTACAATTCAGAATTGTCAAAATATGGGTGTGTGGAGAGATGACTTTCTAAACTGTACATTATTATTACATTTCATAAGGTTAAATATTAAATAAAGTAAAGCTGGGACTATTAAGTCCAACTGTCACTAACAGTCACTGAATTATGCTAACAAAAAAATACTTCTAACATACAGTAGTTTACCTTCCAATCGGTCCATAAATTCTGACATCAAATCCAACTGCTTCAAGATATAATCTAGGCCAGCTGAAGCTCCGTGTTCACGGTTCTCGGTGGCATTTCCCTCAGACTCCATCTGTAAGTACATTATATACAGAAGTAAGATAATGATATCATATTATCATTTATAAGGCCTCTATCTGTTCTAAAGGGATAACACATAAGAATATCTAAAAATGGAACATTCATCCCTTCTTAGAAAAACAGCATTTTGCAAACTGTTCCAAATGTGCAAACAAAATAAATCAGCATACAAAAATAAGAGCAGAACATTCAAAAGCCCCCATTTAGCATTTTAACGACATTAGACAAATCAGATTCACAATCGGCATGTTTGCTTTGTTGATATTTTTTATTAATTTGTGTGAGTGCAAATAATCATGTAAAATCACAAATATATAGCAACATCGAATAACTGGCTAATAAATAAATAAATGGCTAATCCAATGCATAAGCTTTAACAATATTAGTAACATCAGAGGTCTCTGTTCTAAACTGCAACTTTAATCTATTCTTGGGGGATATTGTGTTCTTGAGCATCAGGGTGACATTTTTTATCTTGTCCATCTGTGGGACTACAGATGACATCTTTGCACTTGAGAAACTCAATCTCCAGACTCTTGAGGGATTCAGCCAGATCTGGACTGGTGCGAAGTATAACCATATCATAGGCCATCCAAGACAAATTCACTGAGGATGAAGAAAATGATTATTGTCACAGTACAGTTTCCTTTCCAGCATTGAATGCTCTATTAGTTTGCTAGTCTAAGTTACCTGCAATATTTTCCATTTGTTCAGTCATCTTCTCCAAATGTTGGTTCAGTTGTAAACTCTCACGACCGAAGTCCTCACGTAACTGCACACTCGAAATATCTTCAGACATCTAAAAACCAGCAAACTCCGTAACTTCCGCTGGATTGTTGTTAGGCTACTTAACCTCTTATGTTAAATTAGTTTCATTGTCTTGGTGGATTAAATAAGAGCAAGTTGTAAACACAGGCCTACGTGTTACATCATCAGTTCGTTTTTCGTTACCCGTTTTCTCCTCTCATTCAAATAGGCTTCCTCAGGCCAAAG
This sequence comes from Rhinogobio ventralis, assembly GCA_039654625.1. Classification (NCBI taxonomy): domain Eukaryota; kingdom Metazoa; phylum Chordata; class Actinopteri; order Cypriniformes; family Gobionidae; genus Rhinogobio; species Rhinogobio ventralis. The sequence goes on from CM077198.1 coordinate 18,872,556, forward strand.
AAATAATGCTTTAAATTGCGCTAATAAATTAATATATATTTAGTGTAAGTAGAAATTCACAACGTAAGCAGATTACCGTAGTAATGTAGCGACCTACAGACAATCTTTAATGTTTCTTGTTGCGACAGCAGACAGTTCACCCGAGCTCGAGGAATGCACGCGACACGCAGATTTAACGGCTCTCTCTCGCGCGCGTGCACGCTCACATGCCTTGTGTGTTTGTGTAATCCATAGTAATCAACTCGAATATAAATTTCGCTTTCTTTGGAAGCCTCATCTTAAAAACGACTCAGCGATTCATTTACGCCATGACGTCCCGGCGTGGATAAATAAATAAGTAAATAAATACAATTTGCACTTATTTGAAACAACAATATTTTATAGGTTAGCCTACATCTCTTTGCTATTTTTTTTTTTTTTTTTTTTACGATATAATTAAATGTTACCAACACTTTTAAAGAAGATATAGTTTACAAAGGAGAATTGTAGCCTATATGAAGATGGTTAAATGACTGTAAACAACAGCATCCTACTTTAAAATAAAAGCTACAAATGGAACTTTTTCATGAATAAATTAATTATAAAAGTGGAAAAAAGTGCTTGCTCCACATAAAATATATATATTTTTAAAAAGTTGTGAGATTTTTTTCCTGGAGAGTTTTAGGTTGTAACAGAAAATTCCAGTGTGTCAGATGGTGGTGCTGCTGGTTTGTGGACATGGGCTGTGTCAGGAAGAGCCTAAACACGTGGAAGCTTTCAATAAGGTGGGGCTGAGGCGGTGCTATATATGCATAAATAAAACAGGTGCAACAGATGACAATGTTGATACAGCAGAAGAACGCACAATAGTTTTGTGAGAAGACACGACCTAAGTCCTCTGCACACTCGAAATATCTTCAGACATCTAAAAACCAGCAAACTCCGTAACTCCCGCTGGATTGTTGTTAGGCTACTTAACCTCTTATGTTAAATTAGTTTCATTGTCTTGGTGGATTAAATAAGAGCAAGTTGTAAAAATAGGCCTAAGTGTTACATCACCAGTTCGTTTTTCGTTACCCGTTTTCTCCTCTCATTCAAATAGGCTTCCTCAGGCCAAAGAAAGAGTGCTTTAAATTGCGCTAATAAATTAATATATATATAGTGTAAGTAGAAATTCACAACGTAAGCAGATTACCGTAGTAATGTAGCGACCTACAGACAATCTTTAATGTTTCTTGTTGCGACAGCAGACAGTTCACCCGAGCTCGAGGAATGCACGCGACACGCAGATTTAACGGCTCTCTCTCGCGCGCGTGCACGCTCACATGCCTTGTGTGTTTGTGTAATCCATAGTAATCAACTCGAATATAAATTTCGCTTTCTTTGGAAGCCTCATCTTAAAAACAACGACTCAGCGATTCATTTACGCCATGACGTCCCGGCGTGGATAAATAAATAAGTAAATAAATACAATTTGCACTTATTTGAAACAACAATATTTTATAGACTAGCCTACATCTCTTTGCTATTTAAAAAAAAAAAGTATTTATTATTTATTTATTTTTTACGATATAATAAAATGTTGCCAACACTTTTAAAGAAGATGCAGTTTACAAAGGAGAATTGTAGCCTATATGATGACGGTTGAATGACTGTAAACAACAGCATCCTACTTTAAAATAAAAGCTGCAACTGGAACATTTTCATGAATAAATTAATTATAAAAGGGGAAAAAAAGTGCTTGCTCCACATAAAATATATATATATTTAAAAAGTTAAGAGATTTTTTCCTGGAGTTTTAGGTTGTAACAGAAAATTCCAGTGTGTCAGGCTAAACTCTGAATGCCTTCAGGTGATGGTGGTGCTGCTGGTTTGTGTGAAGAGGAGTGGAAGGGTGGGTGAGTGAGTGAGTGGGTGGGTGGGTTGGTTTGTGGACATGGGCTGTGTCAGGAAGAGCCTAAACACGTGGAAGCTTTCAATAAGGTGGGGCTGAGGCGGTGCTATATATGCATTCATAAAACAGGTGCAACAGGTGACAATGTTGAAAGCACAATAGCTTTGAGAGAAGACACAAGCAGACAACACCAGAGCTCCTGAAAATATTCCTAGACCATAAGGTAAAAAAAACAGAGAGAGAGAGGAACAGGTCATCAGAGAGAGAGAGAGAGAGAGAGACAGAGAGAAGAAGAAGAAAACAAAACAAAACAGACTTTTTTAATCCCAAGCGGAGCACCATCAGGATCACAGAGCAATGACATCCTATGAATCTCAAGGTCAGTCTCCGACAAGATGTGGGCCTCAGTTCCCTAGCTTGGGACAGGAACCTCCAGAATTGAGTCTGTACAGCGACAGCTACTATCCCCCTCCATCACTGCCGAGTCCACAGCGAGCGAACCCTTCCTCATATGAACTTGGAGACTATGCTGCCTCATCGCCTAACCCCTACCTGTGGTTCAACAGCCCAGGGATGAACAGCGCTCCTTATCTGGGTGGAGCACCTAGCCCTGCAGGACCTCCTTTTGTTCCCCAGCACTACGGCATGCAAAGGCCCTATTTGGGACCTGGGGGACCAGGTGTTCCTGCTGGTGATCTAAGCTGGTTCTCCATGCCCTCTCAAGAGGATCTTATGAAGCTGGTCAGACCACCTTATTCATACTCTGCTCTTATTGCGATGGCCATTCATGGTGCACCGGATCGCCGCCTCACTCTAAGTCAGATTTATCAGTATGTTGCAGACAACTTCCCTTTTTATAACAAGAGCAAAGCGGGATGGCAGAACTCTATTCGTCACAACCTCTCACTGAACGACTGTTTCAAAAAGGTTCCACGAGATGAAGATGATCCAGGTGAGTGTGTTTTTTTGATTATTTATTAATTAATTCAAGTTCAAAACTCTTTAAAAACATATTGAATTATTATTTTAACATTACATATTTGTCATTTAAATATTACTTATAGAAATATTACATATGTATACATATTTTTTAAATAATTAATGATAATAAACTGTATAATTTTTTTGTCATATAAACTGTATTTAATGTGACATTTATCTCTCATTTTAAAGGTAAGGGCAATTACTGGACCTTAGATCCAAACTGTGAAAAAATGTTTGACAACGGCAACTTCAGACGCAAGAGGAAGAGAAAGTCTGACAGTCTCCCAGAGAAGAGCGGTTCTGGAGCGAATCTGAGCTCTGAGTCAGGAGACAGTAACGGCAGGGGCAGCCCGAAAAATCAATCGGTTGACATTTCCACTTCGCCTGAAAAGGGCCCTTCACCCTCATCCACGGGTCCGTCGCCATGCTTGAGCAACTTCCTGACTGAGATGTCTGGGGTCACGGCTGGCTCACTTGACATGGACGGAGATCCCCTGAGTCGTCCCTTTACACTCAGTCTGCCAGTGGACGGAGTGCAGAGAGCCTCACAATCCGCAGGTTTTAGCGCCTACTCTCCCAGCTCTGCAGTGTCCGAGTGGGCATCACCTCTGCCTCCACCGCCATCCATTTCCCCATCACCTTCCCACTCCACTTTAGGCTACAACGGGCCTACTCTGAGTCAGTTTAATGGGCATTTCTACCCTGGTTTGAGCACGACGGGTATTCTTTACCCCCGGGAGGGCACAGAGGTATAGGAGGGGAAGTGGGTGACAGCTAGAACAGACTAGCTGAATGATCAATTCATGCTACAGACTCTGGGGGCAAGAAAAAAAAAACACTGTTGTTTTCCTGAAACTATACACTGATATTGGCCTAACTGAACTCCTCTGAGTTCTGTGGGCACAAGATACGAATGAATTCCCACAGGAATGGCCTAGTCAGCATGAGATATGACAGGCTGACTCTAGCAAAGGCCCCTGTTATCAGCATCTCCGACCTGAGGTCAGCTGCTGACATCAAGCCATTCTACACACCTAATTCTTTCTTAACTCATATTACTGACACTGAATTCAAGCACCTGTAATGGAACCAAAAAGATGGGCAGAAAAACTCTGTCTTTTGTGGGCAGAAAAACTCCAGTGAAAATACATATGGTGAAGCAGATTTTATCTGCTGCATGCTGGTATTGTAATATGATACTGTCAGTCTTTGTATTTTAACTTGACAATGTGTTTTGTTTATAGTTGTAAAGTTGGGTATGTGTGAATGTTTGAGTATATTCTATTTTATTATTTTATTTTATTATGAGTTTGTTAAGGGTGTATATTGATTCTTTTTAATAAAAAATATTTAAAATAAAATTGACTTGGATATTATTCAGTTGAATAATTTTATTAAACAAAACAAAACAAAAAAACCTTTTAATTTTATTTAAAGTAACTTTGACTTGGATTTAGTATCCATGGAAGAATGATGACCTTGAAAAAAACTAGAACTTGTTTCACCAGGTCACTCTTAACTGTCATCACTTCTCCCTCCACCCTCTTGAGACTTTCACTTTGTATGTAGGCTACTGCTGATCCCACAGTTTTTGGCAGTGCTTCAATTATACTTAAAATTTGTCAGCATTTGTATTCATGTGATGATGACATGGGAGATAATATGTTGCTCGAGATGAGAGCTTGATTTTTTTGTTTAGTTAACAGAAAATTTGATACAGCCAGACAGTGAGATGACAGATGGTTAATAGATTCCTTCATGTCTGCTACGATTCCCCGTTCCATTAATGTGGAGACAGACACAAATGGAAAGCTCATTATTCTTATATATAGTGACTTCAAATGTATTCAGATTTATTTTGTTATAAAACATTTAAACCTCTCAACAAACAAAATTAGCCATGTTTGAAATTATAAAACAACTGATATACTGTTTAAACCTAAGATAAAAGTATTTGGACACTTTTTGATTGTCAAACGTAAAGGTGATTAATATGTGGTTACTCTGCTAAGGTCTATGCAAGATTATAATGTGATTTTTCTTAAGAATGCAAAATTCAGTGAACTTGTGTTTAAATGAAATGAGCGACAGCTAAAGTGATTATCAAGTTTTTTTTTTCATGCTGCTAAAAAGACCAACAGTCATGTACACACTGCCAAGTTTTGTGAGTGACAACTGCATTTCAACATGGGAATGAATCCATTAAAATTATCTCCTGAAAGTGTGATGATTGACATTGACAGTGATAACTGTAGTAGTGATAGCAATGGACGGGACAAACAAATCTAATGTCAAATAGATTTGTGCAGTTTATTACTTAAATTTTATTACTGACTTTTGACTTGACCCTTTTATTTAACTGAGAAATGTTGAAAGGCTACCTGTTTTGATGTATTATATTAGAATGAATAAATAATTAAATAAAAGTTACATAAAATAGGCTTAAGTATTTGTAAGTAATCTACCCAGCACTGGATATACATCACAATAGGAAAGAAAAAACTAATCACAACTTCTGTTTTAATGCCGACTTTAAATGGAATGTGTAGTTTTTGCCATGGTACCAAGAATTATGCAAATATATTTTGGTATTTCTATTACAACCTAAATAACCTTTTTCTATTATTACATTAAATATGTGTAAAACAAATGTTTAATATTTAAAAAATATTTTTATATTTAAAATATTTATATTTTAAAACAAAAAAGATACAACAACCTAGGGTTTAATACAATTTATGTATCTTAGCTTTTCTTATCTGCTAAAATACTATGAATGCTTAATGCATGCTTAATAAGGCAGAAACTACAAATATATAAACAAAACATGATACTAGAAAATCTGTTTCATACAAAATGAACTGTTTCTTGAGACTTGACTATGTTTATCCAGTCTACGGCCCAGAGCAATTTCTACAGCAATAGTGGTGTGTATGCATATGTGTTTGTACTGTCAAGCTATCCATTAAAAAAAGGTCAACAACAGACATGTTGTATTAGTAAATCAGATATCTCGACAGAAATTAATTAATTTGGTTGTTTCTGGCAGTCTTTACCTGACTTAAGGGTACCTTTAAACAGGTACAAATTTACCACGAAGGCCTCAGCTCATATCATATAACTGTTTTGCATAACAGCTCACAACACACCCAAGGAGATCATGGAATTACATTTTTTAAGAATTAATCAAAACTGGTGTAACGGTTTGGGGAACCAGGAACAAACTGAAGAATCAAAGGATCCAAAATCAAACATAAACTTTAATCTTCACTTCTCAAGAACAGGCAGACAGGCAATGGAAACACACTTAGTATAACGGTGACTAGACAAAGACTGAAGGTGAGGGTGCAACTTAAGTAGAGAACAGAAACAAGATGATTAACTAAACACAGCTGAACCAAACTATACTAATAAGGGTTACTAAGGAAACAGACAAGTGGTGGGAAACTGTGAAAAAGGAACATGTGACAGAAATCAAAACACAACTGAAAGACCAAAACACAAACAGAACAGTGACAACTGGATTTCAACATTTTCCTTCTTACTTTCTGTTTAAAGTGTATGAGCAGAAGCTTAAATACACAGAGAATGAGCCCTCAAGCAAATTCATGCCTAAAGGGATTTCCTCTTCAGATGGGGAAATTGATATAGTATAAAATCTGTGGATTTATTACTAAGGCCATTCCTTAATGTAACATGCAAAACACATACCATTGTTCAGCACATCAAAGAATCATTTGCACTATTGGATTTATCTGTGAGATGAGCTATGATAAAATCATGTTGGCCTGTGAACTATAAATGTTTCTAGGAAAAAAATGTGAAAGACAAACATTATATGCATAGAAACCACAGATGAAAGTTATAACAAAAGTATTCTGCGGATGGTATATTTGCATATGACATATATCTTTGCTTCTTTTAACACTGTTTTTTTATGCAGCAGTGCATACATTCTTCTGCATATCATATATATATATATATATATATATATATATATATATATATATATATATATATATATATATTTCCATGCCAGTCAAGTACCAGACTAAAAGCAGCTGTGGCAGGTGAAAGTAGGGAAGAAGAACTTGTTCTACTTCGTACCGTCTGCTTCAAATGTGCCAAAAGAAACAGAAGGAACACTCAGTCGAACAAAACCTGACAATAAAGCAAATTTAAGGAAAGTTGGCTTTTGGTTGAAAACTCTACACCCTCTCACTTAACTGTAATGATGCAAATTACCAACTGCTTATTTTGCCAGTGGAAATGCACTGCGCTTTCTTTTTGGCCTGTCTATATGGGAAAGGGAATTTGTTTTTTTACCCCGACAGATAATTTACAAAATCCATGAACTCTCCATGGAAATTGAAATACACCTTAAAATGTAAATAAAATTAATCTGTAGAATTATATTCTCTATTAAACTGTTTAGGCCTTTATATGAAAAGCTCTTCTGAGGATGCAGTTACTAGCTGTCTACATTTACTAATTCAGCAGATGCAAAGAGATTTACAAATCAAAAATGTCTGTGTCTGTCCCATCATAAGCACCTGTGATATATCTGTTATACTTTATATAAAACATTATAATTAAAGTTGTCTCATCCTCCCTTATTTTACAGCTGTGTTAGTTATTTGATTAATAAAAATAAAAAAAAGTGGAAAATGGATTCAAATGAAAACAGACATATGTCACGCAACAAGCAAGCCAAATAAGGAGATTGCAGTGAATGCTCTTTATTCCAGTCGGAGACAATATACAAGGAGGCAGATGACGAAGAAAGTGAGTAGAAAGCAATAATATAACAGTTCACAATAACAATACTTTCTTGCACCCATCTTAATTGAACTGAAGATGATAGCGTGCAAAGCATGCATGGTCATACTCAAACGAGACACGACAATGAAGGGGAAGAGAATGGGTATATACAGTCCATGATTTAAGTGGTGATTAGGGACAGGTGATTGTCATTAGTATTCTGGAAAAAAAAAAGTGAAAAAAAGTGAAAGTGAAAAACCAGGCGGTGGTGTGAGAGTAACGGACTGCTCCCGAGGTCCAAGATCCCCTAAGCTGTGGCTGGCCTCTTCCTCATGGTGCAGGACGTTCAGGGTCGGCTGCGTGGAAAGCTGTTAATAAGGCTAGATCCAGGATGCCGTCTCAAGCCACCCAAGATCTTCCCTCAGGTTCAAATCCTTCCTAGTGAGTCAAGTACTTGAGAACCTCCTCTGTGCCAGGATTCCAAGATGTCCTTAACCTCATAAATGGATTCCCCATTATCCAAAAGTAGAGGAGGTGTTTCAGCATCACCAACAGGCTTTGTGGAGGAAACAGAGAGGTTAAAGGATTTGAGAAATAAAACATAGAAGGTCAAATGAATTTTGTAATGTGCTGAAAGCTGTAGTCTGTATGTGATGGGATTGATTCTATCAGTGGTGAGGAATGGACCAATAAACCGGGGACTTCTTTGACGGCAGCTGCAGTCACATGTTTCTTTTTTCAAGAGCCAGACCTTCTGCCTGGGATGATAGCTGTGGATCATCGGGTATCAGCCTGACTCTGTGTGATGGAGGAGTACTGAATCCCAAACCCTCTTGCTCTGGGTGAAACCAGTGGTTAATGGCTGGAACCTTGGATGGCTCACTGGTCCAGGTTGACAGCCAAGTATGCACTGAAAAGTTGTTAACACTGAAAAGTTGTTAACACCATGGTGGACTGTTTGAGGAAATTCTGTGCATACTATGGTCCTGCTGGTCATGGCAGTAAGTGCCGCAAGTAGCGTCCAACCTCTTGTATCTTGTGCTCTGTTTTTCCATTTGACTGGGGATGGTAATCTGAGGATAGACTGACGGTCGCACCTACATTTCTGAATACATGTTGGAAGAGAAGCTCTGCAGTCTGCAATGTAGTGGGTATGCCCTACAGCGGTATCAGTTTACAGGCCTTAGGAAATCTGTCCACTACAACCAAGATCTTTGTGCATCCGTCTGATGGTGGCATGAACATAATGAAATCCACTCCTAGGTGTGACCAATGATGTTGTGGAATCGGAAGAGGTAGGAGCTTGCCGGATGGAAAATGATGAGGATTCTTGGCCATGGTGCAGACAGGACAGGACCTGATGAACTGGACCACTTCTGGGCAAACTTGGTGCCACCAGTACCGGTTTGAGAGTCTTCAGGGGGACCAGTACTGGGTGAAGAGTAAAGGGATTCTAGGAGGTCCTTTCATAACAATGTGGGATCTTACTGTATGTCCGCCCGGGTGAACATCCTGTCAGGGCTGGCTCTTGGAGGGTGGCCTGGGCAATCCTCTCATCCAGGGTCCATTAGATAGGACAGATGAACACAGAAGATGGTAAGATCAGTGGTGGCGGTCCCTCACATTGATCTTGAACTGAACTTGAATGAGAGGGTATCTGCCTTGGTGTTATGGGACCCTGGAGGATAGGAGACATAAATTAAAGCGGGTGAAAAAAGAGGGCCCACCTGGCCTGTCATAGGTTCGCAGTTTTAGCCAGTGTCTTCCAGGGCTACATTTATAGCTACTGTAGAAGTTCTCAGTTCTCTTTGTCAGTTTATCTTGGCCAGGTACAGCTTCCTAGAAAAGAAAGCACATGGAAGGAGATTAGAGGAAGCTTGATATCATCCCTCCCACACTCGTAGTAGAAGCATCCACCCCACTACAAACAGGAGTTCCAGATCAGGATGTTAAAAGAATGGGGGGCTGAGGTGAAGGCTGACTTAAGTGACTCAAATGCTTGAGGGGCCTCCTCTATCCAATTTACTATTTTGGGTTTACCCCTGAGGAGACTGGTTAGAGGATTGGCAATGGAACTGAAATCCTTAATGAATCTATGATAAAAATTGGCAAACCCTAGGAACCTCTGAAGGCACATTGGCCAGACCATATGGCATAACTCAATATTCGTAGTGCCCTGAAGGTTTTATGAACGCAGTTTACGACGTGTCACCCTTGCGGATGCAAAGGAGATGTTAGGCACTACAAAGATCGAGTTTGGTGAACCAGGCCGCTCCCCACAACATCTCTAGGGCTGCAGGAACAAAAGGAAGAGCGGTCATTAAGCACTTGATAGTCAATACACAGATGTAAACCCCCAACCTTCTTGGCCACAAAGAACAAACTTGAGGGTGGTGGAGAAGTGGATAGCCGAATGTATCTCTGGTGGAGAGCTTCCTTCATATACTCCATTGCCTTCTGTTCCGGCTGAGATAGGGGATAGATACATCCATGAGGAAGTTTAGCGCTCAGCAGAAGGTCAATAGTACAGTTCCACAGGCAGTGATGTGGTAGTGCAGAGGCTTCTAGAGGAGAAAAGGGAGTGAAAATCCTGGTTTTACAAAGGATTGTGGGAATTAAGATGTGTGGCTGGACTCTCAACCATAGCACATACAGATGGAGACAGGAGATATGCACTGGGGAGAATTTTGACAATTCTGACTATGACAACCCTGAAGATGATGACTCTCATTGTGGCAAGCCCCCATGTGCAGCTCTAATGGTGGTGATTGATGGGTGTTTGTTCCTTATCCAGGGGCTGTCCCACAACCAACTGAATGGCAAACGGATTGTTCAAGGTGATGGGCCGGAGGCATAATCTCTGGCAGAGCTCCAGTGAGATGAAGTTACTTGCCGACCCCAAGTCAAAGAGGGTGTCTACAAGATAAGAGAAGCAGTAACAGGCATATGAAGAGGAGAACTCAGAGGCAGTTTGATGAACGGAACGGAACTCGGGACGACCAGACTGACACTCAGCTAGTTGGTGCTGGGAGGAAGCACAGCGCAAGCAAAGCTTGTTCAAAAGCAGGTAAGTATGAATAATCTACTTGTATGGATTCTTCCGAGCCATAACTGGGTGATCAAAAGACGAATCAACGTTAACTGGAGAGGGTTCCTAGCTGCAGCTTGCCAGACGGGTTGCAACAAGGAGGAAATGCTGAATGAACCTCTTAAACTCCATGGCATCGCCCATTACTGGGTGCGAAGATGAGTATTTACAGTATATAGAGTATATACAGTTGCTAGCAATGCTGCCTCATTCCAGCCATTTGCAGATGCCGAAATGCGGAAGGCAATGGAGAAATCTACTACACTCATTTTTCCATGGTGTAGATGAAGTAACTGCTCTCCCGCAAACGAGTCTACCACACTCGTCGAAAACTCATAAAAATTTCATCGCCCATTAAAACGAGGAAGGGAAATAACCACTGCTGCTTCTTGTTCCCATAAGAGTTCAGCCCATTGTAGTGCACGGCCAGAAAGATGGGACATGATGAAGCCCACTTTGGTCTTCTCCATGAGAAAACAGGTCTTGATTAATTTCAAGTGCAATAGAACACTGTGAGGAACACCTTGCAGTCCCCTGCTGCTTCTGAGTATGGCGCTGGTCGTGACACAAGTCCCGCATTCATCCTGGGAGGCAGCGTAGAGGAAGAGCTGGGTGAGGGAGCCGGTCGAGGAACGTTAGCGGACAGGAAAAAAACTAGCAGGTGGATTAGTGCTCACCTCGGATGTAACTGTGTTTGTAGGGTTAGAGTGATGCAACTCCTGAACCACATTCTCAATGGTTGCTCAAATGGTTTCCTCGTATCCATTCTGTGTGGTCTTGTCTTCTGTCACGTGACGAACAAGACAACAGAGGAGACTGCAGTGAATGCACTTTATTCCAGTCGGGAACAATATACAAGTAGGAAGACGACGAAGAAAGTGAGTAGAAAGCAATAGTATAACACAGTTCACTCACAATAACATTAGTTTCTTGGGCTTATCTTAAGTGAAGATGATGACAGCATGCACAGCATGAGGGTCATACTCAAGCAAGAAAAGACAATGTGGGGGCAAAGAGAATGGGTATATATACAGTCCTTGATTGAAGTGGTGATGAGGGACAGGTGATTGTCATTAGTATTCTGGCAAATGGGACTGAGCTGGAGGTGAAGAACCAGGCGGAGGTGTGACAACATATTTCTGTTGTTGCTATATATATATATATATATATATATATATATATATATATATATATATATATATATATATATATATATATATATATATATATATATATATATTATTTTTGACCAGATTTGATTAGCCAAAGATGAGACCCCAATTAATGAATTAAAACAAAACAAAAATCTGTTTCACACAGGTGCATTTTGTGAGCTTCTGTGAGGGGCAATGTGTTACAGGTCAGTAATCACTTATCACAAATGTACATTTGTTTTAGACAAATTTGCTTTGTGTCTTATTTTGCTTGTTTTGCTACGCTCAATATCCACTCCCCAACCACAATCTTTCCTGTAGCCTTGGGGCAGAATTATTTCTCAACAGTATAATGTGATTAAAATCTATAAATCTTCTGTTACACCTGCTGCCTGTTGTGTGGCACACACCTGTCCCTTAAACGGAATCTACCAACACAATGTGTTCAAGATGCTGCTGCTGTATTTCAGGAACAGATTTTATGACATATTACCAGCAAATAACAGTCAGTATGTAACTCTTGCGTTTTATGAAATATGAAACGGGATCCCTGATCTGTCTCTTCATAAAGGGCTTGAAAAGGTTGAAGACCCCTGTGGTAATCATTCACTGCTATGGAATAAGTACCATGGTTTTACCATCTGTTACCATCACTTTACCCTGGTACAATCATTGTACTGTTTTGTAAGGGTTATCGCTCTTAGAGGATTTAGCCAAATCCTGATTTTAAATATGCTTAATCATTCTTAAAGCCATAACAGAAAAGCTAAAGAATCCTTAGAACAAAACCAAAAATAGCCTGTTTTGGGGGTAAAATTCATAGAATTTCCTTTCAGTGTTAGTGTGGGGGAGGGTTATGTGAAGGATGACATTAAGTAGGGAGCATTCCAGCTGGTTCTGTGTAGTGTTGATAGAGTAAACTCTAAACAGACATGAACAAATCCATCAGGACTATGATGTGTTTTGGAGCAAGGGGCTGGTGAACTGAAATTGAACTGTTAAAAGGTGATGACAGAACTGATAAGCTTCAAGCTTTAAGGCTGTTGGTTTTTCAGTGTCAATAAATTGTATTTGAAATAATAATGAGGAACAAAGTGCACTGGATGAGAACAACCTCCCTAAAGGGCAATGCACCCTCCTGCCAACTACTACAACGCCAAAACCAAAACAGCAAGCACGCGCTGCACTGTTATTAGCTAAACAGTATTGACTGATTAGTGATGTTTAGTAAACTCAGCATGAAGATGTCAGGCAGAGAGATGAAGCTCTGATTCACTGAATCAGGCAGGAGAAAGACCATCCAGTTCCAGGTCATTGTTGTGTGTAAATACTCTAACACACTTCAGACGCATGCTAAAGAGACACAGGATAAAAAGGCTGTCCTTGAATTATTGGCGCAAATACGCACAACTAACCTTCTACAAAGTCATGTTAACGTTCTTCTGACCTGATTAAGTTTGAATGACAATGACTCACTCATTCCTTTGCTTTCTCTCTCTCTCTATCATGCACACACATGCACACGCACGCACACGCACGCACACACACACACACACACACACACACAAAATTAACAATCCTAGTTAAAACACCTATTTAAAATAGTACAGCATCTGAAGAATGGAACATGCAAAAGCTTTTTTTAAAAAGACAGAACAAGTTCTTCTATTAATGAATTTAATTTAAAATTTACAAAATGTTTAAACATTTACCATTTAAAATAGAAAACATGTAATTACATAATATAATTAATAGATTATATATAATTAATATCATTTCAAAATTATTTTAAACTGTTTATATTTGATTCAGTTCAACTACTTTGATACCTACTACTTTTAAACTGAATTGTTGTTCTATGAATTTAGACAATCATTCTAAGAAAGACAAGCAATCCATATCATCTGAACACTGACTAAAACAGGAAATCAGGTACCATTTCTATCTTCTTGGTTCTTAAAGGGGAAAAAAATCCAATTAATAACAGAAAAAAACAGATCCATTGAATGAATCCAACAAGACGTTCATCAAGAGGAAGTAAAATGGAACAGAAGACTTGTTATTCCATATCTACAGTCCAAAGTCAAATTCCATCCCCACATGAAAGCATTCATCCTTTTGGATTGCTCCAAATGTAAACTATCCTCTGTATATCTGGGAAGCACAGCGTTCTAAATGAACTGACATGTACCAGGGCTTATATAGAATATTTAGTGAAAATAGTGTTGAGAGACAACAAACACTTTAGTGTAATGAACTGTTCTGTGTTATTTCCCCCTAAAATATTTGACATGTCAACATGACAAAAACAAAACTCCATGAGTGTTAAGAGGCATTTGGCTCTGACTCTGCTGGCTGCTGGCTTCAAACATCATGGTTGTTTATTAGTTTCAACAGCTAACAGTTGAGATATTTCATAAGCAAATACAATGTCCCACAGATGCCTCACCACATCCTTGACAATCAGGCTTATGGTTGATGTTGGATCTTCAAACCCAGATATTCATCTAATCGTTTGGTCTGATCATTGCAGGGCTAGTAATCTGGTTTGAATGACACACAGTACAACAAGCCAATGTGACATCCTTGTTGTATGTCTTTTGCTCCCCCTAGTGGTTAAAAGAGTGCAGTGCCTGTGTAATTCAGTCATTACTCCAATCAAAATGTTTAGCATCATGGTAAAACAGCCTTGCTTTATCTAGGATTATAAGTGTTTCCTGGGGCCTATACCATGAAGCCGGTTTAGCTGGTTAGCCAGATGTGTTTAGAAGCTTAGTTTCTGCCAATCCTGGTTTTTAGGTACCATTAAAGTGGTTTGGCTTTTAGCAGTGTTCATCTCCATAGTAACTTGCCATGGCTAACCTGCTCCAGGGCAGTTTATGTTCTGGATAAGAGATCTCAAAATGAAATTGGACCAATCAGCTGTGAGCAAAGTGACACACCTCTGATGCAATAAAGTTACTCCCCGTTTCTACTCCAAATTAAAGGTCACTACATAACAAATGTTTTTTAAAGACTAAAGCGTCTGGCTTGCTTATTTATAATAATAATAATAATTATAATTTTGAATGATTTAGATATAATTTATGTAATTATTATACCCTTAATCAGTTACACATGTATCATTTTAGTTAATCATTAATAGGCACTTAGTTAAAATTAATATAAATAGCCTATATAAAGGTCATACAAATAAGCTAATAAATAAATAAATAAATAAATCAATAAAGCTATAAGAATGACTACATGTGATCTTAAATGTTCAATTCTCTCTATATATCAACTAAACTAACTTCATAACTTTTACTTGCATTGACGTAGTAAGATTTTTCTTAAAGTTGTCCTCTTTCATAGACAGCTCTTTTCTTCTTGCTGTGTAAATTTGTTTAAATTCTTAAAATTTTTCAATCATGTAATATTCTGCAGAAGAGAGAAATTAATCTTGCTGCTTCTCTCGCGAGAAGTGAATCTCAGTTTCACTGATCCACAGCATGTGATTGGCTGTTCACTACTGATGTCACAGCTAAACTCCTAAACTCAGGATCAAAGCCTGAGTTGACAGAGAAAGCTGATGATCAGCATCATGGGACCAACAAAGTCTGAATAGATTGGTTTGGTTTTTTCAACTCGAAACTAATCCTGTAACCCTGAGTTTGTTAAACTATCATGGTACAGGCCCCTGATATCTTGTCAATTTAAATATTAAAATACATGGTGTATCAACAAGATGTGTCAGCTAAATTCTCATTCGCTTTGTCATATTGTTGGATACTTGAGAGGAAACTTCTGTTTACGTCAACAAAAAGGGAACAGACACCTAGCAGGACTCTGTTCACACTATTAGCATAGCTAATGTGTGACTCTCGGAAGGAAGTACGCAACCTGCTTTTCGCTGCCTGTTCCACATAAAGGATACTACTTTTAAATTTCTGTCAATGGAAATAAATGCTTTTTGCTCCCAAAATGGCTGAATTTGAAATCGCCCCTATACCCTAATTCACTATTCCCTACTTTAGTCCAGTAGTATAGTCCACTTGAAAACGAGTCAAGGAGTGAATGAAAACAAGTTAGCAAATTCGCACACTGAGTGTGGTGGCATTTTCTGGCAAGAGGCTGGAATTCATTCGACATGACACTCACATGCATGGGTAGCCTATTCTGTAGTGCGCACACTACTGAAGTGCATTATGGGATTGAATAAGTATGCTTAATAATAACTACAAATGGCTGTTCCCTCAAATGAAGGGTATGGGGGTGCCTGGTTCCGACAAGCACATGAAAGCACATTTTGTTGTTTTATCAATATTCTCTGGGAAAAAAAGTACATGATTAGGATTCACTGGACCAGGGCAATGCACAGGAGGGTGGCCCGGTGGCAAGAGGCACTGCCCCTCTGCCCTCATCAGCTGAGGTGCCCCCTCACTACCTATCCCTGCTAAAAGTGTTCTGTTTTCCCTACACTAAAGATCCACCGATTCCGCAAATCCGCTACGTGTTTTCCCGCTCGCTCCCCAGCTTCACTCTATCTGGAAAGCAGAGACGACAGTTCCAGAATGTCGTCGCATTAACAGTATGCATTACAATCCGCAGAATTAGTATTTTTTTTTTTTTTTTTTTTTTTTTTTTGTCGGTAATATTGTGCTCCTGGTCTTCTAATAGTGCTTACAAAATCCACGTTCTTGGAAGAGAATTAGAATTCTTGTCTAATCAAATGTTTGTACCCGATCTGATCTAATATAAATAACACCAAATTTGCTGTTGATGGCCCACTTTGTAAAAAAAAAAAAAAAAAATAATAATAATAATATAATTTCATATAATAACCCATAAACTGTTACTGAATGTATAAATTACTTTTGATATAATTCTTATTACTATTTATATATCTTTTAAAGTGTCATTCATGTAAACTACTAAATACAATATTATATTTAATATTTTATTTTGACAATTTAGTAGAATAATTGAATAACTGATAACAGAAAAATCTGAATCCCAGTAAAAGAGATTCATCTGAAAGGTAAAATAGTTTTATGACTTATGTACAAGCATATGAATATTTACTTATTTAATTGCCCATATTTTAATTGAAGATATGTCATATATATATATATATATATATATATATATATATATATATATATATATATA
Organism: Rhinogobio ventralis; assembly: GCA_039654625.1. Classification (NCBI taxonomy): domain Eukaryota; kingdom Metazoa; phylum Chordata; class Actinopteri; order Cypriniformes; family Gobionidae; genus Rhinogobio; species Rhinogobio ventralis. The sequence continues at coordinate 18,889,567 of CM077198.1, forward strand.
TATAAATAAAACAACATAATAGATTTTATCATAATATAATTCACTCAGTTAACCTATAGGTTTTAATGAAAGTGAAGATGCCTGAAATATACATCTAATTCAGGAAAATATAAAATAGTAGCCCCGTTAAATTACAATAAGTATTACATTTAAAAATAATAACACCAGTAACAACATGCCACTAGGGGCTTTCTGTGCCAAATATGGCTGGGTCATCTTACCCCAAGGGTCTAATTTTACCTTTTTACTTAAAAAAAAAAAAAAAGCATTTACTCCAAAAAACCAAAAACATTGTGTGCACAAATCCCTCATTAACAAATAGACACAAAACAATGCTATTAAACATAATACCATAGATCACTATTTTCTAGAGACACAAAATTAAATTAGTTTTGATTGACTAAATATCAGAAATGTTGATATTCAGATGAAATGACAAAATTAAAAATAGCATAGCCATTCATCAAAAGTGCTGAGATGAGATTTTGTGTCATCTATGGTTAGGAGAAAAAATTAGGGCTCAGAGAGTGAGGGAGAGCCCACTGAGCATCAGCTAAATCATACAGTTACAGGCTGCCAGTAAAGGAATAGTAAGAGTAAGAAGGATAATTTGTATTGACAAGCACCCTGTCCTCACCCCCAACCCCACCCCAGTGCCCCTTTTTTTGGTTTGGGCCACTGCCCCTCAAAATGTCTGTGCATGGCCCTGCACTGGACCATAAAATGTGTACAGTATGTATCTATGGGATTTAACTCGCTTTGTGTGAATTTCAATTAAATTAACCTATCAAGCCATCAGGAGAAAGTCTAACATACTGACTGAGAGAGAAAAAAGCCATTTTAGAAACAGATCTGTTATAAATACTGATTTACTATTTTACAAAGTATTTTGTGCAAAAAACACCCATATGAGAAAATACAAAGCATTTCTTGCAATCACTAAATAAATAAATCAAGAAAAATAGCTAAAAATGTAGAACACATAATAGATGGAAATATAATATTAAACCTATTAAAAGACACCTTACATGTTACGTCTTAACCCATATGTGACCTTTAAATGATCTAACAACGTCATGAGTCCAGAAGCATGTAGCTATGCACTGATGCATGCTCTTCATCAGGCTGGTATCTTCACTCTAGTGCACTTACTTAGCCTAAGGTAAGATGTGGGCACCACATGCAGCATTCATCAGCGTACACCAACATGTCTCCACAGTGATGGGGCTGAAAAGGACTTTCCTATGGAAATAAATTGTGTGCTTCTCCTAGACACTGGAGATGTCAAATAGATTCATGCTTTTGGGATGTCTCTGAGCCCTCTTCCCTCATTTACACTCACTGTTTACATTAGGCATGCAATGTGTGACTGGAAATAAAGATAAATTAGCTTCCTGAAAAAAAATTGATTTTCATGCACAGCAACTAATGCTTGTATATTTATTGTGTGTTATTTATACGACTATTTTATATGATCACAAATCTAATTTCACAGTAGCTAAGTATACAGATAAATTAATAAAAAATAAGCCAAAAAAAAAAATCAGTGGGTTGAGAATGGTGAATGACAACAAAAGAGCTATTAAAATATGATTGTAATCAGCTATTTACGAGAGTAAGACTGCAAATTCCAGGTGTTTTTAATACATTTCACGATCCGCTTAACCAAAAATAGGCAGTCTAAACAAGAATTCTATAAGCACTATAGGGTGGCTATACACTGCCTCATTATAGGGCTATGGAGTTTTGCAAAAGCATTAGTCCTTAGTCATGGGTAATGCAACATATGCCATTACAACTGAAAGCATTTGAAAGCAGTGAAAAATAGCAAGAGAGAGACTCCGAGAACTGCAGAATTTCACCAGGGAGAAAATAGTAGATTAAACTGGTCAACAAAATGGACCAGATTATGTTCTTTTAACCCTGACTTGTGGTTGCCAGGCTACGGTCTCGTACTCCAGTAACCTGTTAAGTAATTTATAACCACTGCAAAACAAAGGAAGCCCACTATTTAAAGAAATATATTAAATAAGCAATATATTTATGTAAACTGTAAATTGATATTGTTAATAGCAGAAAGCAAATCCAGTTCACTTGCATGTTCTAAAATGAAAGCTTTGCACTGTGTCGGTCAATTACATTGTTCACCAGAGAGAGAAATAAATTAGATGTATGCAGGCATCTCCTATACAGCACTAATGAATGTGTCAATATATGCCCAAGGTAGAGTTCTGCTGCACTCATCCTTTCCAGCTGCTTAACATCACACATTACCAGCATACTGATGCTGAAATCCCACAGCCCTTGTTTCCTCACTTATAAACTTACTGATGTTTTATTCACATCATTCTCTCTGGTGGGGGGGAGGAGACACAGGAACTCAAGCCTTTAGCCAACTGTCTGCTCTAAAGGCAAGTCATATGTCTAAAGATGTTTTAAAAGTTTAGAGGTTATTAGGTGTGTGTGATTGCAATCTTCAGAATATTATATCTACACTGATTTGGTTTTAACTATATAGTATTACGCACATGCAGAAGAAATAAAAAGTAAAGCAAATGGAAGGATAATGGAGAAAAACCTCTCAGGGGAAATTAGTTATGAAATGTTCATTGAACATGTCCAGAGATAATAAATAAGGGGAGGGGTTGTTTGTTTGCACTGATGCAAAATTACACTTACCTCTCCTCATTGAACGTGGATATGAGGACGTTTCCTCATCAGCTTCTTTGATGAATCCTGATTGGCCAGTTCAGCTCTTCTGTCACCATGTGGTTGTGTGACGTTGATATCGGTTTATTGTTTATTTATTCAGGATGTGCGTCAACTGCTATGAAAGAAAAGAAAAGAGTCAGGTCCACAATTGAAATGGACATCTAAATATAAAATATTTACTAAATAGCTCACCCTCCCAAAGCCATGTCTGTTCTTACACAATTCCAGTGGATGTAAGCGGATTATCCTAACCTCTAGAATATCTTCTTTTTTTTTTTTCTTCAACACTGCAGAACATATAATGGAATTTGAATTTTGTTGGGGTCAGGGACGAGTCTGGCAAAGACCAAATCCTGCTAATGCCATGTACTCATCCACATCATCCCTATGGTTGGCATGCAGACAAGGAACACTCTCTTTCCTTGCTGAAAACCGAACACTAGAGTATGTCCTGCCCACAAGAGAGTAAATGAGAGCGAGAGAGAGAGAGAGAGAGAGAGAGAGAGAGAGAGAGAGAGAGAGAGAGAGAGAGAAAAAACATTGAATGAGCGAAAAGGAGAATCTGCACATCCTCACAACAAGCACACCTTTAACGTTCACATTCGGACTCAAGACTGAACTAGAAAGCAAAAAAGGGGAGTACAGCAACGTGCATGCATGAGTGAGTGATAATTTAATGTCTTTTAAATGAGAGTATACAGAATAGCTACACAATTAATATAAAGGTTTTTTCCAGGATTATTAAGAATCATTTCCCACTGTAGCCTACTCGAGCTGCTATTTAGATTATAGATTCTTAAGGTCAAAATATTGATTTCCTGGTTCTTTAAAAAGCATGATTACAAATGATTTTGCAAAGAACTAGCAAATAAAAAGTAAAAAACCTTTATGACTTTCTTTCTTTGGTGGAACATAAAAGAAAATATATTTAGAGAAATATCTGAGTGTTTTTTGTCCATACAGTGGAAGTCAATGAGCTCCAATGTTACCGAAAGTGGACCCACTTAACTATATGTACTAACATTTAAATTAATAATTTGATACAATGCACTTATTGTGTACATACATGTTTTTACATTACTTGCATTAAAAAGATTACCTGCATGTAATTACGTAATTAATTTCTATAGTTACATTTATAATTACACTGACACTTCCCTTACACCTAATCCTACCCTTAAACTTACCCATACCACCACACCTGTCCCTAACTTTACCCGTATCCCACCGCAATATCAGCAAAAGTGTTTTGCAATACATAAGAACACAATAAGTACATTGTACTTATTTTTTGATGCAAGTACACAGTAGTTAAGGCCACCTAATATAAAGTGGGACCCAGAAGGGGATGCATACAGATTTGTAACAACATAAAGGTGAGTAAATAATGACATAATTGTCATGGGTGAACTATCCCTTTAAAAAGATTCTTTTGTGACATCGAGCTGTAAAAACGTATTTAGGTCTTCTTGGAGTCTTTATTTTAAGAGTGTAGGTCAGTATAATGAAAATTGAAAGAACTGTGCATAAAACCAGGCGGGCTGAGCTGATATATTATAGTAAGCTGCATGTAAATTGCAGGCTGGTGGATTTATCTGAATGAATGTAAGTCATGTGATGACAAATGAGGTCATGAAGCATATAGGAATTCATTTCAATCTTCACTTTTATGTGTGAACTCTACTGCCATGCGGCTTTGTAATTATAAAACTGTCTGAGTGATCTACTAAAGTGGATTAGGAGACCATTACTAGACCGGGCATGTGAAGGTCTCCACAAAAATGGAAAGAGGACAGATTAAGGTAACATGAATTAAAGAGAGTAGTGGTGGAGGAGGAGAGAAGGAAGTAGGCGTGTTGATAATCTGTCAACTGGATTGTGCCGGGAACCAAGATGGGAGGAAATAACTATTCATGTGCTAAGGTGATTGGTGGCAGTCACCTGATTTTCAGCCATAAACCTCTTGGGCTCTAGGGTCGATCTGGGCATAAGTCACTGGCTCAGACAACATGCTGGTCTAAGTTCTTCTGCTGGCACTCAATAGTCCACCAGTCCACGTTTGATGTCTGCAGGTCTAATGGGGAGGATGACACTTCATCTAGGACACACCTAGTGCCTCTTACTCAAAGCTCTGCACTATTATCCTTGCAAATAAGCTAGCAAAGGCTGGGAGCTTTTTAAACAGGTCACATGAAAACAACTGCATCACCGGCGGTGTCGGATTCTTAACTGTCGAGGCATCATTTGAGAAAGTTTCCTTTTTCAGAAAATGTCTGATTTGCACCAGAAGATAAACATTAATCCAAGAAGGAAATCATGCTTCCCTGGAGGTAGAGAGCAGAGGTTATATAATTGAGCTTACTGAGGTGTCACCTGTGTGTCTCTGTGCTATCAAACATTCATTTAGCCGTCGGTTTGAATCCAGTGCCTCGGCTTACAATGTTGTGTGGGCTTAGAGCCTGAGGATGCAGAGAGGAGTCCACTTTAATCATAGCGAGCTGGTCAATCCGCAGGGATATGATTAAAGCAGGCCCGCTGTGCATCTCCGGCAGCTTTCCATCTGACAAAAACATAAACAGAAGACTGCCTAACTAAAAGGGACAAGACTTTGATGGACACACACGAGAAAAAAGAATGCTGTCAAATTGATGTTACTTGAGAAGTAACCCAAGGTTGGTTATTTACAAAGTTCAAAGTTGTTCATAGTGCTAAATAATGAAGCCATACCCAGGCCCAAAGGGAATCTGTTTTTAATTGGTTTTGCATTTTTTGCACTCATTTTGCAGCAAAAATAGATTTCTATGGAATTGATTGAAGGTCCATGGCTGCATCTGAATAAGCCTATTTCCTTACTATATAGTAGGTGTAAAATAGTAAGTAAAAAGAGTAGTAAAGAATTCATTATATTCATAAAATAGTAGGCAAAAACTACATGGATGACATGATACTACTTCCAGCGAGATTCAGTGTTTATCGACTCTTCACTATCCAATGAGATCATGGGAGATGATTTGTCAATGGCAGTGAGGAGATGCAACCGACACATGACAATGACAACATAACAAATGTAATACGTCTAGATTACTTTCAAACTACTCATAGTTATACTCAGGGCTGGACTGGGGCTAAAATTCTGCCCTGGCAAACCCAGCCCATCTGGCCCATGAGTTCCCCGTGAATGTTTTTGCTGGGGTTAGGGCCTTAAATTGGAGTAAATAAATAAAACTAGGACAGGGACAAATAATGATGGATATTATCGAATTTACTGCAAATGCAGATAACAAACTTAATATTGCACCTTTGTCACACAGAAATGCACTTGACAGTAAAGCACTGATTTTGAGCTAGGATGCAGTAAAGTAAATTTACTGCTTTTAAATTCTGTCATTATTTACTCACTCTCATGTCATTCCAAACCTGTACGACTTTCTCTTTTCCATGAAACACAATTTTTTTTAAAGAATGTTGGCAACCAAACCATTTTGGTTAGGCTATTGAATATTGTATGGACAAAAAAACAGACTCAAATGATTTTCTTTTATGTTACACAGAAAGAAATTCATTCAGGTTTGGAATGACATTAGGGTAAGTAAATTATCACATTTTTGAGTTGAACTACCCCTTTAAAAACAATAATATTTTAGAGTTGACACCTAATTTATGTAAGACACTGATATCCATTTTTCATGAGGTTCTCATTGAAATAACATTTAATTAAATTTCATTAGATCTATTAAAAAGTTCATAAAACATTTAAAGAGAAAAAAGCTTTGTCCTTAATTCAGGAGTTTAACTGTAGGCTATTCCGCAATATTTAATGTAAGTACTAATAGCAACATTTTTAATAAATACATTTCTTCCAAAACACCGTTCATCACTACATAGAGCAGCAGAAACGCAGCGTATAGGGTCGCATCGTATAGGTTCGTCGGATATTCGCCTTTTGCAGTTTGTCATGCGCTCAAATAAAAAAATATGGTTAATGTGGACACAGTCTATGAATATGGAGGAGGGGAGGTCTCTCTCGCTTTGACCTGTCAATTCAGAAGACAAACCAATGGGCCGCTCTCCCTGCATGATGGGCCAGTCCGTGGCAAAAAATAAATAAATAACCTTGTATCGGCCCCAAAGTGCGTCGGCCCACCGGGAAAATGCCCGGTATGCCAGATTACGAGTCCAGCCCTGGTTATACTATATAGAGCATAATTTTTTTTAACAGTCACAAAGTAAGTACTTAAGCTGCACTGGCTAGTATGAAAGTTGTCTTGGACTGATACTGACAGTCTGACACCTAAGTTGTGTCCTAAACTATGCACTTATGCACTATATACTCAAATGTGTTATTTTGTCATTCAGCATCGGAGTCTGATAGCCCCCCCCCCCCTCCGCTACGTGATTAAAGCCGTGACAGTTTAGTGTATGAAGTGTCGAATATTCCACGCTTTGTTTTTTCAGTCAATTAAGTGCATCATCCGAGTTTTTAAAATGTATTTTTTTTAATGTATTTTGTGGAATTTTCAGTGAGAACATGCTACTCGCACTATTTATACTACAAAACAAATAGTGCATAAGTACACAAACTGGGACGCACCTCTAGTTTAGTGGTTGTAGCATTACTGAAAAGCACAAGTTTAGCATAAGTTTTGCTAATCACAGTCAGCCTTGATTAATTTATGGCAGCAGCTATTGACACTGGGTGTAAATATACTGTTGAAACAAATATAAATAGCAAAAGATAGCATTACACTAAATGCAAACAGTGATAGATGCCATTCACCGAATTTAAATAAAAGTAATATGCTATTTGTACTAAAGGTAAAAAGTAGTGGACAGAGTTATTCAAAATAGCCTTTGTCAACATGGTTGGCCATCTGCACTTAGTATAAATAGACAGTGCCTTCATTTATTTCACAATCAAATGATCTAGAACAAAAAATACGTTTTCAGATATATTTTTAATTTCACTTTTTATGACATACATTTAGCATAAATATATTCTGCACATATTACTTTAATTTATTTTTTATATATTTTATACTATTATTTATTTTTGGTCATATGGGATTATCTGATAGGGTGGTTAAAATCAAATATATTTTATTAATGCAGTTGTGGCAAAAATGATAGAGATACAGACAAACTAAATTGATGAAAGACACAGATGTGAAATGTGATGTGAATTTCCAACGAGGAACAAGGAAAAAATTAGCATTGTGATTGAAACTGTCAGGGAGGCAGGTCACAAGCCACATGACATTGTTAATGACATTGATTTATAGGGAGCCAAGCAATAAAAGAGATTCATCTATACAACTACAGGTGCTATCACAGGCATCTGACACAGCTGTGCACATATATATGAGAGAGAGAGAGAGAGAGAGAGAGAGAGAGAGAGAGGAGAGAGAGAGAGAGAGAGAGAGAGAGAGAGAGAGAGAGAGAGAGAGAGAGAAGAGAGAGAGAGAGAGAGAGAGAGAGAGAGAGAGAGAGAGAGAGAGAGAGAGAGAGAGAGAGAGAGAGAGAGAGAGAGAGAGAGATTGGGGGAGGCAGAGAGAGGGAATATTCTCAGAGCCAATCAAGTGACGAATGTGAGGGAAGCCATGCTTGGATGGAGGAGACACACTGCATGCTGAGAGACCAAGAAACAATAAGAGATTTTAATGAAAGAAGACATAGAAGACCCAAGATAAAAGAAAACAGTAATTTAAGGATCTTTAAACATCTTTATCAACCTGAATCAATTTTACAGGTAAACCAACAGAGAAAGAGACCAAGAAGAAGAGTGAAAGGTAAAGTCACAATGATTTGCATCTCATATCTCTACAGGTAACTGCTGTCATTGTGATATTCATGCGGCATGACAGAGAGTAGATGGGGACAGCTGATGAATGGAGGGATGAGGTGGAGAAGAGAAATAATTGAAGATGGGAAAGAGAAAGAATATGTAGTGGGAATGATGAGATGAGTGGCATGCCAAAGAAGATGGAACACTGTTTGCATTCTGGAGAATATTTGATAGTTTTTGCATCTGGATCTTTTGCATTTATGGTTTTAAATAGTGAAATAGTGAGTGCTAGTGGAAAAGCTGGAAAAACATATATAAAAATGTACATGTGAAATTGTTGACATGATAATCTCAAGAACTGTACTCTCTCACACCTCAGGGTGCAAAAGGTCTATTTTATGTGACTCGTTTAGCAGACGTGCTGACATTTTGAAAGATTGCTCTAATCTAAAAAAATCCATTGAGAAAAAGAGAGAGAGACCTAGAATGAAAGAAACAGAGAGAAAGAGAGCAAGATAAATGGTTGGTGGGGGCGGATCTGTGGTACAATGGTCCAGCGCCTTTCATTATGGACTACTTCTTGATCAGGTCCCATGACAATAACTGCAGTGGTTATTGCTGGTGTTTTGAGGCAAGCATGTCAGCTTCACAAGCTTCGAGAGAAAGAGTGACTGGGAAGTTGTGCATTAAATAAAATAGTACATTAATGAAAGGTTGTTGGTGGTGCAATTGTGTGCGGGCAGAGAGGACTGCTGCCATCTTGTGGTAAGGTTCTGGGACATTAAAGCTTACATGGTTGATGGGTATTAATGAAGGTAAACAGGACCAGTTTCCTGGGACCTTGAGCTGAGAGACACCTGAAAACAATGCAATGCAAATGGAAAATGAATGACAAACAGTCCTTGGATGTGTACATTTAACTAATTATAATTGCATTCATGTATTAATACCTTTAATAATTATTGATTGATTATTGTATTAATACTGCAGAAATAGATTGCAGACAAGGTTCCCACAATCACTGAAATTTGAATATGTTTTCCTCAATTAAATGTTTAATTCATTAGCAAACTCTTTTGTTGAGTTACTTTTAAAAAAATGTCTTTAATAAATCAAAAATGACTGAAAAGGTCGTGAAGAAATGGTGATTAATTTGTCAAAAACAATGGGAACCCTTGCAGACTTGCATTAGTCTGAGTTTTATCATCCACTTGATAAACTGCAGTTCTTAGATTTCCAGGAATACTTTTAATTTAAAATCTCAATTATAGCAAACGTAGCAAAGTGGAATACAAAGGCACGATTAGATCTTATTCTCTAATTTGTATAATCCCTGGAGATGACAAGAAAGAGTGCGACAGAGCGACTGGTCATAATCCGTTCTTGATAGAGACGTTTTTTTTTTTTAACTTTTTTCTTAAATTCTCTTCACAGCCACTGCTCATCTTTATCCCATTATCACAGAATGCTGCTCTATCTTCTGTTCTGGACGAGTCTATTTCTGTTGATTACAAACGGGTGAGTGAAGAGATAAACATCTGACGCATTGAGACTATGAATCATGGGCCATCCACATTGGCCATAACATTTCTCCCTGTCTCACAGTGAAAGAGGATTCTATGGGAATCAGTATGGCGAGTGGAACGATTCACAACTGCAGCCCACCATACAGAAACTGATGAAAGGCTACAATCGATACCTAAGGCCAAACTTTAACGGTGAGGGCCAACTGCAGTTGATTAAATATAGATTGAGAATTAAAACATGAATAATACAAACAAATCTATTTGTTCCCACAGAGGGGCCTGTTAAAATTGGAATGAGTTTGGATATTGCCAGCATTGATGCCATCTCTGAGATTAACATGGTACTACTCATGTTTATAATCTCACATATAAACTTTCTTTGAGACTAATGGGATTCTTTTCTGTTCACATACTGATAGGACTATACAGCCACTATTTTCCTAAGACAACGATGGCGAGATTCCCGACTGATATTCCCTGGAAATGAAAGTTTGAGTCTGGATGGACGGCTGGTTTCTTTGCTGTGGATCCCCGATACGTTCATCCCTGATTCTAAGCGTTCCTTCCTCCATGATGTCACTGTGGAAAACCGTCTGATTCGCATCTTCAGCAATGGCACTGTGCTCTACGCTCTCCGGTAAACACTGAATCTGAATTTACAACTTCTTACCAAAGGCTGAACAGCTGCACCAGGCAGCTGTATGTGCGCCTGGGGAACCTTCCTACTGAAATAGTGCAATCAATATTCCTCCTTTTCTCCACAGCATAACAGCAACCATCGCCTGTAACATGGACCTCACCAAGTATCCTATGGATAGACAAGAGTGTACTTTGCAATTAGAAAGCTGTAAGTGTTTTCACTCTCAAACAAATCAAATGTAAATGATTTCTACGCATTTTATTTTATATTTTATTGATTATTCAAGAGCAAGCTGTACAAACCCTTAAACCTGTATGTGTATGCATGCATGTTCAGGGGGCTATAATTTACAGGATGTGGTGTTTTACTGGACCCGAGGGAATGACTCAGTGAAGGGGTTAGATACACTGCGTCTGGCCCAGTACAGTGTAGAGAGCTACTACACAACCGTATCTGAAGCCGTGTATGAAACAGGTATAAACATCTAATTTCACTATGAATATCTTGGCCATTTTTACATTTTGTTTTACTGAAAAGTACCAGTCTTATATTTATACATTTAACAGACATCTTTCTCCTAAGCAGCTTACGGCGCAATCGTGGTTTACAGTGTCCCAAAAAAGATTTTGGACACTCAAGCCTGACTTAAAGATGCATAAATGTTATTGCATTAGTTAACACAAGATCATCCAAATGGCTTTATTTTTATTTTTATTTTATTTTTCAAAAAAAAAATAGAACAAGCACATGTTTCAATCAAAATATTGCACAAAGAAAGGTTTTAGGTTTCAAATGATACAGAAAAAGGATAGCATATTTTGTCTGCAGATGCCATTTAGTTTGATATTTTGATATTTAGTTGACTAAAATTCATACTATTTTTGGTACATTTAATCAGTTAATGTAGTCCACTATAAAAATATCTAGTTAATGTCAAAAATACACCATACAAATACAGTGTCAATGGGCCTCATTTATGAAACAAACATGCAACAGAAAACTGGGTGAACGGCCGTTTTCACGTGAAACTTGGCATCTATTTTATGGATGTGAGTGGTGGCTACTACCAAATCTCACGTCAGGTCTCAGCTTGAGTACACAAGTTTTTGAGTTAGCGTGAACTTGCATGCAGCATAGTAAATCTGGTGGAGAATTGTAACGAGAGCCTTTTGTTCATTTAGATAATTTTCCTGACACACAGTCCGACAACCGAAGCTCATTAATCGATCATTAACCGTTAAACGACTAGATTAGAATGTCAAATTCAAATTAAATCACAATAGATAGGCGTCTGTGACCCATTAAAAATACCACAAATGTTTTTCTTCCAGGGGTTTAGCTTTACATGCGCAAATAGCAGCATAAACAACAGAACATGAGGATTCACACATCGTCACATACGCACCTGCAGCGTGTGAACTGAGTAAAATTAGAAATAAAATTAACTATATAAAAGGAATTAAATAAATTACTAATGCTTTGTATGTTTTCTTTATATGTGTTTATTTTATTAAATCCAACTGATGGTGCAGGCGCCTCACCACACACAGTGCCGCATACACAAAATGTCAGTTTTAGCGTTGCTAACTTGACATTTCAGCCATTTATCATCAAACTAAAATGCAGTCAACCGAACATCAAAGTTACACTGCTCAATTTAAATGGTCCACTGTAAAATCAACACGCCCAGCGCCCAAACAAACACATTTTTTTGCATGTGAAGGATGATGTTTTACGTGGATATTGGCCTACTGAATATAAGTTTAGCACCCAAATGTTACATGGCAAATATGTAACCATATTTGGATTGTTGAATGAGAGAGATGAGCCCAATGCCGTTTCAGTTTCACTTTAAATAAATTAATTTTGGCTTGATGTTTGTATGTTGTTTATAATGAATGTCACTATAGCCTACTTTGTGTTTTATTTTATAGTTTAGTTTAATATATAAATAATAGCTAGGTAACCTACTTATTTTTTATCCTTGTTCTGAATACTGTTATATTTAAAGGGTTAGTTCACCCAAAGATGAAAATTCTGTCATTAATTACTCACCCTCATGTTATTCCACACCCGTGAGACCTTTGTTCATCTTCAGAGCGAACACAAATGAAGATATTTTTTATTAAATCCGAGATCTTTCTGTCTCTCCATTGGGAGCTACGCAACTACCACATTCGAGGTACAGAACGGTAGGAAAGACATCATTAAAGTAATCCATGTGACTCCAGTGGTTTAACCTCAATTTTATGAAGCAACGCAAGTGATTTGTTTGCGCTTCATAAAATTGAGGTTAAACCACTGGAGTCACATGGATTACTTTAATGATGTCTTCCGAAGTCTCATGGGTGTGGAACGACATGAGGGTGAGTAATTAATGACAGAATTTTTATTTTTGGGTGAACTAAGCCTTTAAAGGATTTGTTGTGGAGTGAGGGGAAAAATGGCCTAGTTTGTAAATGTTTTGTATTTACAGATATTTAATATGCAAATTAATTAATGTAATTGTTTGCAATTGCGACGTTAATGGGTGATTTTTGGAGTAAGATCAATTCCTCTTTCATGAGATTACTTCCTCTTCTTGGCCTTTCTCCATGTCGTAAATCCTAGGGGAAAGGCTACTAAACCGTGAATTTTTAAGGCCGTGATATTCAAATTATTGATTTCAGCCACCACATTTATCATTGTACGATGGGACTGGCAGCTAGGCATGCGACGGTAATTTCAAATTTTCATGTTGCGATTAATTTCTGAAGCTTTTATCATGGTATACGATATTGAAATAAGTTGCAAAAAAAGTGTTGTCATACTATAACAGGTTTAATAACTTTTTCTTATGACAAAAATAACCGAACATTTAAATACAATAAAGAAATATACAAAAATGTTTAAAGTAAACAAATGTTTCAAACAGATTAAAGTGCAAAAGAATTATAAAGAACAACATATCACTTTACAATAAGGTCTCATAAGTTAACGTTAGTTAATGCTTTAACTAACGTTAACAAAGAGCAAATAGCTACATTTGTTACAAAATTATTATTCTTTGATAACGTCAGATAACAATAATGTGTTATTAAATGTTGAAATTTACATTTAACTAAGATTAATAAATGCCTTAGAAGTTTTTTTCATTCAGTTTGTTAACTAATGAATTAACTAATGTTAAATAATGGAGCCTTATTGTAAAGTGTGTGACTGAACAATAAAGAATCAGAACATATTCAAACAATATCTAGAGCATAAAAACGAATACAGAAAACTGAAAGGCTGTTTGAAACATTTAAATACTGTTTAGTAGTGGGAGTCTGCTTTGTTTACAAAGGTTACCGGGGAAACGGCTGCATTTCTGCTGTTCTATCAGCGCCATCTGCTGTCAGAGAGTGAATGTGCGTCTCCTTCACTCGTCCAGCCATGCTCTGCTCATGCGCGTTGGGTTTGTTTACATCAGTGTGCTTTCCTCTTTGACGCAGCATACAGCGGTGTTGTTCATTTTAAATGGTAGATGGGTAAAGTGTTCTTAAAATGCATTCTAAAAATCGGAATAATTCGTAATAAATAATTATTCACTGTATTTTGAAGTGACCACGATAACAATATCATGCATGTTCATTATCGTGATATATCGTATTACCCTATACCGGCACATGTCTACTGGCAGCATAAAAATGTTTCATGAATCACACATGAACCTTGTCCTAAGGTGATTTCTGCGCTCGGATCTGCACATGTTTCTACGTTATTGATAAATGAGGCCCAGTGTTTCAGGTATTACAATATGGCATATTGGTGCTTGTCTATTTTACACTGTATACCATATATTTACTATATAATTATACAATATTAATATGACCAGTCTACTACAACTACCTGCTTTTTACCTTAAAGGGATAGTTCACCCAAAAATTAAAATTCAAAATTCTATCATCATTTACTCACCCTCAAGTTGTTCCAAACCTGTATGAATTTCTTTCCTCTGCTGAACACAAAAGAAGATATTTTGAAGAATGTCGGTAACCCAATAGTTGATTGACCCCATTGACTTCCATTGCAATTTTTTTCATTAAATGGAAATCAATAGGGCCCTGGGCCTGTTTGGTTACAGCCTTTCTTCACAATATATTCTTTTGTGTTCAGAAGAAGAAATAAATTCATAAAGGTTTGTAACAATTTGAGGGTGAGTAAATGATGACAGAATTTAAATTTTTGCGTGAAATATCCCTTTAAAATTGTACTGATAATTAACATGATAATACAGGTGGTAAAACATAAAGCAACAAAACATTCACTAAATAACAGAAAATGCAACACAAAATGCCCTAATGTAGATTACAGATAACAAAAATAAGCCAAAACAAAACTATTTAAATAAAATATAATCATTAATGTCATGCAGGGACTACTAGAAATGTCTGGGTTTTTTGTTTGCTTTTTTTAATGACTGCTTTTCACAGTAAATGATATGGCAATCATAGTTTTTACTTGCAAAAAAACATAAATTTAACAGCATTTTACATATAATGAAATTATAAACCATTTACAGTTTTTACCATATATGGTAAGGTAACTTGCAGTTTACAAATTAACCATTTTTAATGCAGCATTTTTATAGTATTTTTCTGTAAAAATTCCAAACATTTTTACAGTGTATGTATCACCTGCTGTATTCTGGATCTGTTGCAGGTTTTTACCCGAAGCTAGTGCTCCACTTCGCTTTGCGTAGAAATGTGCTGTTCTTCATTCTGGAGACGTATGTGCCCTCAACATTGCTGGTGGTTCTGTCATGGGTGTCTTTCTGGATCAGTCAGTCCTCCGTGCCAGCTCGCACCTGCATCGGCCAGTGATTCCAAGAGTTTATTACTCTAGCAAACATGTGCTATAAAACATTTCTAGATAAAATAAACTAAATATTCTCTATCAAATCCATTTATTTGACAGGGGTGACCACTGTTCTTACCATGACTACACTAATGATGGGTGCTAGGACCTCACTTCCTAATGCCAACTGCTTCATTAAGGCTATCGACGTCTATCTCGGCATCTGTTTCACCTTCATCTTTGGTGCTCTGCTGGAATATGCCTGCGCTCATTTCTGCACCATGCAGCACCAGACCATTGTAGATGTGCAAAGGGTGAGAAACCTGTTGACAGTGGTTAAAAATGACACACTTTTACAACTAATTAATTACATTTTTAAATGAACTTTTCATAGGAACTACTCAAAGAATTCAAGGAGTCAAATGGTATGACTCACTTGGCCAATTCGATGTCACCCAAAAAGATGCAGACGGAAGACTCCACTCAGCAGGAGATGCCTGAGCAATCTGTGGCATGTGAAGGGAATGAGGCTGTGGACAAGAAGAAAGAGAAGGGCTGCGGTTTGTCCTCGGTAAAGCAAATGTCTCGCCAAGCAGCATCCATGATGAGTATTGAGAATCCTCACAACATTGACAGACACTCAAGAATACTATTCCCTATGGCATTTCTCCTCGTCAATATCTTCTACTGGCTCTACTACCTTTTATTTTAACGGACCGAAAACTCAACCTCCCATCTCCATAAATGAACAAAATATTACTCAAATGAGTGAAAAAACTGTTGCCAACAATTCCAGTTGTATAGTGCCCTATAACACTGAGCTTTACATGGTTCACTGTTGCACTGAAGCAAATGTTTCTATACAACAATGAAAGTGAAGATTACATGGGCACATATGAATTGCCTTCATATTGCTGCTTTATAAAGGTTCAATACTTTACCTGTTTTTTTTTCTTCTTGCTTTGCTAGGTATATGTAATGTGCTGTAGGCACATTACACTGTAAGCACTGAGCATATTAAATGCCATTAAGTAAAACCAATAATGGTCAATGTATGCATGTATGTACAGTGGGATTCATAAATCTGATTCAATATTGTAACTAACTGAGATTCAAATCTGGAAATAAAGATTTAATTAAAAAAGTAAAACAAACTTTTTAAGGTGAAATATCTGCCATATTTCTAGGGCACAATTAAAATAAGCAAATTTGTGACATCATGGCCATGTTAAAAATCAAATATGTAGGCTAATGCTTAATGTGTATGCTAATGAAACATCTGACTACTTAATCACCCACTCACTCGTCCATACACCCATCTACCTTCCAATCCACAGATTCATCCATCTCAAGTGATTTATTTGGATATATCACCGTCTTCCTCAGTTTTATTGTCAGATTGAACACCATTCAACGCATTGCCGCCACCTTTTCACTGCTCCTTAATGATGATGCTATTGCTTTACTCATTTAAGCCATTGGGTGGCACTGTCGAGCTAACGAAATAAACTAACCGCATCGCTTGGTCAAAGAGGAAAATCCGTCAGCCAATGAGGAAGCTGGTTGCCTTTTAAAACTCAGCCGGGAAACTCGGAACCAAAACAAACGACATTTTTGCTCGTGCACTTGAGTAGAGAATAAGAATAAACAGAAACGGTAAGTTCTCAATGCGTTTCTCAAAGGATTGTATGCGTTTAATTTCGACTGGTTAAATTGTATGATTTAGATTTCAGAAAAAGGATACAGGTTAGTTCAACTGGCGATATGTAACGTTGCTGATAAAAACCCCCGTGTCACTTTTGTTTAATGTACGTTACAACGTAAAACGGAACTGCCCGAGATGAAAAATTGTTACAAATCAAAAAAGACATTATTTAAGCCAAACAAGTTGGTTTTTATTGTATTTCTGTTAAGTGAGTGTAGTTTGTATCTTGAAGCTGCGGTGTTTATTTAACCGGTCTCTGTTATCGCTGTGCAAAGCTACAGACATGGACACCATGATTTACCTGGATCAGGAGAACGGCAGGCTGACCACTCCAGCTGTCAAATCTCGCCAGAACAGGCTGCACTCAGCTCCAGGTCAGTACTAATGGTCAGACACCAATATGCATTTTGTGCCAGAACCATAAATGGTGTCAGTCGTTTACTCGTAAAACCTTTTCAGATCAGTGTTTGAGAACACCTCTGACAGGAAAGACGCGTCTCGGAGCTCCTCTGCAATCCAGCCGAAAAGCTTTAGGAGTCATAAATAAGGTTGTTGCCACTCCAGCAGCCTCTCATAAAGCAGAGGAGAAGACTAAACCTGCTGAAGCCAAGGTTGGTTCTTGAGATTACGAAGGCGTTCCTTCCAACAGAGTCAACTGTATTGAAATCATTTGTAGGTTTATTAAATGTTTGTTTCATCAGTGTAAGGTGCTTGCTCAGCCTGCTGGTGAGGAGTTTCCAGAGATTGAGAAGTGCTTCCCATACAATCCGAGCGGTAAGCCTGTCTGTTGCTTTATGGCTTTGGAACTGAACTCTTTTGGTTTCAGCGGTTGATGATCCTGTTGTTAAATTTGTAGAGTTTGAGACGTTCAGTGTTCCTGATGAAGTCTGCCTCAGTCATTTCTCTCTGGCTGGTTTGGGTAAACAGATGTGGGCGGCTGCTTCACCTGTGGAAGAGCTTATTATGGATCCATGTTTGCCACCCTCACCTTTAAAGATGCCCAGTGGTAATTAATATATTTTCAAGTAGTTTAAACTTTGTCAATGCAGAAAGTATATATATATATATATTTTGTCAATGCAGAAAGAATATATATATATATATATATTTATATTTTATTTTTTTCCTAATTCAGCAGTGGAATATGCTGATGAAATGGAGGCCTTCCTACAGACGATAAATGAGCTGACTGTTGACTTTCCCCCTGAGTGTGACTTCTAAACTTTTTTTTTTTTTTTTTTTTTTTTTTTTATTGTGAACATTGTACATTCAGAAATGTTTGTTTTTAACTGTTAAACTTTTTATTTTATTAATGTTCAAATGGATCTGCTAATCTCACTCTAAAGGTTTTTTTTTTTTTTTTCTTGGTCGCCAATTTAAGATCAATAAAGGTGTTATTTTGTTCATTAAACCTTTTTAATTGACTATCTGTTATTTTTGTGCATCAACTTTATTAGGAAATGTCAGGCTCTGCAATGGCTGTTATTGACTATGGATTTTTCTAGGCACGCGCATGTACACAAGTAGGATATGTGCACTATAATTTTTTTATTTTTTTTTTATAAATATACATTAGTGGTAATGATAAATCGTATATAACAATATAAAAATGCAACAATATCGTTGATTTAAACGGTATAACTCGCGATATAGAGTTTTGTCCAAGACTTGGCTTATTGTATAAATCACCCAAAAATGTAAATTGTCATCTACTCACCCTCATGTAGATTTAAACCTGAGATTTTCATTCAAATACAAATTAAGCTATTTCTGTCTCTCCATTAAAGTCAATTCTCCTAAAACTTAAAGGATCTAAGATGTCATAAGGCAGTGTAAAAATAATCAATCGAGCCGTCTAATCCAAGTCTTCGGAAGAGACATGTCTTTATATGACAGACAAATTTACAACGCGCATACGCTAGTAAACACACGTTCAAAGATTGCGTGATGCGTGAAAACAAACTGAGGGAGTAAATGAAGGGAGAATTAAAATTTTTGTGTGAACTAACCATTTACAGTTTGGGAATTGGTTGTTTTGTGATTAGAACTGTCATTGATCATCTGAAGCACATGCGCTGGAGCAGCTCTCTTCAAAGTGAAAGCGCTAATTTAAAGCGGTGCTCCTTGAAGTAAGGCATACTGTCAGGCACGGCCTGTGGAATAGGCAAATGCTAGGGGAGCATTTGCCTATTTTATTTTTTTTTTTTTTCTCTTTCCTTCTCTCCTCTCTCTCTCTTTCCCTCTGATTCCTTGGCTCAAGCCGATTCGATTGCACCCTATGACGCAATTTTCCGCTATGTAAATTTTCCCGACATTTTGAGTTTTCCAAAACCTATTTTTTTTAACTTCTCCTAAGCCTTTGCTCCGATTTTCGATTTTCATCTTCAGGCAGTGCTAACAACAAGTTATGGAATTCAAGTTGATTCGTCAAACCGTTTTCGATAAACGCACAAATTTTACGTTGCGCTTGCAAAAATGCACATAAGGCTGTATCTTGGCAACGATTTATCGTATTCAAACCAAACTTGGTACATGTCATCACAAGCATGACCTGAGGTAACATGCAGCGTTTTGGTGCAGTGCCACCTACTGGTCCGGAGATACGAAAAATGTTTATTTTTGCTTAACTTCTGAACCGTTTCTCCAAAAATCTAGTCTTGTTAGATTCAGGACGTCATGCCAAGTCGACTGATATCCAATTTTACCATGTCGGCCATTTTGGCTGTCGGCCATTTTGAATTATGTGCTAAAATGTACACATGAACGGGTTGTTACGACACTCGGTATGGGTCATCACCACGATGCCCTGAAGGAGCCTGAGTAGTTTTGAAACAGGGCCACCTAGTGGAGAATTTTCCCCCCAAATGCTTATAACTTTGGTTGTGGTCGACTTATTTTCACGGGAGTAACTTTTTTTTATCTCCTGAATCCTTGCCGAGTCCAACGATACCAAACATGCCAGGTTTTGCCTTATGGTTTGTGCAGCGTTATGATTTAGCGTTTAAAAAACATTTGCGAATATCTTCGAAACCGTTATTCCGATCGAGACGAAACCAGCGTAGGAAACACGGAATACAAGTTGATTAGCTAGACATTTCAGCCAAAATGTCAAAATTTTGATAGTAAGTGGCAAAAAAATCTAAACAAAGTTGCCCATGGGTCATTTTTTATGTTGTTATCGATATAAATGTCTATAACTCCTAAACAAAATGCAATATTGTCACCAAACTCGACACACATATGTATGGGCTCATTCTGAGGACACTTAAAAAAAAGGTGGGATTGTGCCTCTTGGTGGCGCTATAATAGAACAAAACATGAAATTCCCATTGACTACAATGCAGTATTAAGATATAAAACGCTAATGCTATGTTTTACCAATGCATTGGTGTATCATTACAAAACTTGGTATGTGTCATCAGCACCATGCCTTTAAGGTACTCAAAAGGTTTCGAGACAGCGCCACCATGTGGTCCATACTTATAATGATAAGGCCTCTTGAGGCTATATCTCTGCAATGACATATTGACACCATATTGACACCCTGCTTTGACATATTGACACCAAACTCTGCATGTGTCATTGTTCCCTTATTCTGACCCCACCACATCAATTTCGTAACTGTGCCACCTATTGGTCGAAAGGGATAAACCATTAAATCATTATTATTGACTGTATTTATAATTTTACAGCTATTTTGCTAAAATCACCTTAATAGGTCTTTAATGGCTCATTGTTACAGTTGGTCTGACACTCCCAGCCATGCTGGCATGTCTTATCTTCTTCTTTGCGCTTGGCCCTGATAATGGCTGCTTGCAGCTATATTTTGAAATATTAC
Organism: Rhinogobio ventralis; assembly: GCA_039654625.1. Classification (NCBI taxonomy): domain Eukaryota; kingdom Metazoa; phylum Chordata; class Actinopteri; order Cypriniformes; family Gobionidae; genus Rhinogobio; species Rhinogobio ventralis. The sequence goes on from CM077198.1 coordinate 18,910,588, forward strand.
CAAAGAAAAAAAAAAAGTCCCCCGACTCTTCCTGGTCTGCCGCATCAATCTCCCCCCGCCCGGCGAGTGCTTTAAGTGCGTGAGCTAAAGAACGCGTGATCAGTTTAAAGGTGCAGTGTGTGAATTTTAGCGGCATCTAGCAGTGAGGTTGTGAATTGCAATCACTAATGCTCACCGCTCCTTTTCGAAGCACATAGAGAAGCTACAGTGGCTGACACAGGACAAAAATGTCGTTGTCGGAGAGAGCAGAGAGTGACTAACGCTCTGTAGAGAAGTTTGTCCGTTTAGGACTGTAGAAACAGAACGGCGCAAAATGGCGATTTCACTGTAAGGGGACCCGCGGTGTATGGAGATAGAAATAGCTTATCCTAAGGTAATAAAAACATAATACATTATGTAAGGTTTGTATACTCCTCTGAAAACATAGTTATGTATATTATATTGTATTTCTGTCAATAGACGGTTTCAACGGCAACAACATAAACAAACGTTACTGCGTATGCGCTCTTTTGTGGTCCAAACTTAACTTCCGGTAGTTGGCAAAGAATCAATAACAACAGAGGCTGCATTATCTTTCTTATGCGCTATCATCTTTCATTTTAATTGTGCAACATTATCTTAATTTATATGTTTTTATTGTTTCAGCATGTTTATAAATAATCTCCCATTTCTGTCTGCAATATAGAGTGGGGGAAACACCCCCCTTAAAGGTTTAGTTCACCCAAAACTGAAAATCGATCCCAATCCGCAAGACCGCAGAGAAGAAGAAAAATATCGTAATTTGTGTTCCCGAAGATGAACGAAGGTCTTACGGGTTTGGAACGACATGAGGGTCAGTAATAATGACAGAATTTACATTTTCGGAGTGTCTATTCACACCAAGTGCAAATAGCTTGCCTTGTTGGCAAGTGCTATTCGCACTAGCTCCGCCTAACAATGCCCGATTGGGCCAAACAAGATTTAAAAAAGCGCTTGGATTTCAACGTCTTCAGTGGTGCAATCAGTAAAGCCTATGGCTAATGGATCTTGATTTTGCCGCGACTGACATGGTCCGAATCCGCCTTCTGCAGAATCACACCAGAAATGCATTTACTTTCAATAAAAATTAAGAAAATGTTCTAAATGTGGAAATAAAGTGACTAACGAAATGTTTAATAATAATAATAAAAGCATTTATTGGGTAGGTGTAGGGAGGGCTTTTATTGTTCCATTAAGGGGGCATCCATTTAATAATTTAATAAATATAATCTTTACACTCTGTTATTATTGCATCCTGTTAATGTACAACAATACTGAGGTGCAAACAGTATGTATCTGTCAAAATAAAGTATAAATTACATGTAATTACTATTTACACATAGCCTATTGCAAAGAACTGCTTTTATATGGTGTAAATATATCAACTTAGTATGCTATTTCACTTAGTAAATAGCATCTACAGCTATTTGCACTTAGTGTAAATATCTATTGCTAAGAAAATTTTATTTTCACTTAGTGTAAATAGAATCTATTTGCTATTAACACTTGGTGTAAATAGCATCTATTGCATTATAAGCTTGAAGCACAAGCATGAGCCCAGCCCTTTCCATCATGAAATAAAGATTTCTGAATGTGCTGTACATTAATAACCTCACGCTTTAGTGGCTATGTGATCGCTCATCGTGAAAAACTGCTTTAACGACCAATTGACTGCATTTCTGACACCATTCGAGTCCTGTGGCAAGTATGACTTTATTGGCGTTTTGTTCAACAAACTTTTGTCATTGCAATTAATGAAATCTCTTTTTTTAATCTTTACAATAATACCAGCATCATGTAGTGCAAATGTTTCATTGTAATGGACGTATTGAACAGGCTTTCGGAATTGACGAACGATCGGGGTTCAGATCGGGTTTTTTTTAAACTTACTAGAGGTGCAGAACGCCACATGGCAACTTTTCGGCATTGCACCAAGCAAAAATAAATCGTAATTATTACACAAAGTAAAGATAAAGCGTCTAACAAAGTCTTAGCGCATTTATTCGAATGGCTTGTTTTCTCCCACGGCATAAACGGATATAACGTTTTTGTGGACGTTTCCAGTAATGCCGACCAGGTCTATGCAGTCAGACTGGATATTTATGACACATTCAAGGCTTTTTGGTGAGTCGCACACACTGTTTTTGCGCTGGTGTCATATGCTCTCTGCTTGTTCGTTAATATTTACATCATGTTATCCGAGAGTAGTACGTCAAAATTGTGTTTCTACTGAGTAGTGCGCCATACTACCCACTAGCCAGACCGACAAACACAGACCGGAAGTTAACTTCGGGCCAGGCGCATAACCGTGGCAACGCGTGTGCGTCCGATGAAACCGTCTATAGATCCTCATTAGGGATGGGTAGGCTATCGAGAACCGGTTCTAAATTCCCCAGAACCGGTGATTCGATAAGAAACGCGCAGTTCGGTTCCACTTATCGGTTCTTGTGTGTGCAAAAGACTCGCGCGCTGTTTTCCGTGCTCTGCACACATCCAAAACTTGCACAGAAAAGGTGATTTTAAACATTCTGTGCCGCAAACACACACACACACACACCTGAGAATGGCTTCTTGCGATAATGAACTGAGCTCGTTCCTCGTCTTTTTTCACAGCCCACGAACGGACAAATACACACAAAATATGTCAAAATATTCTCGTAAACACAGCTGGTTATGTCTTAAGACAGAGAAGAAAAGATGAAAACGTATGTGTAATCCGTGTGATCTGTGCACTGCAGCTCTTAAAGTGACGGCAGATTTTCCGGATGCAGTCTCTTTGACAACATTAATCAAACAAAAGACAACGAGAAAACTCGCTGTTCTAGACAGAATATAATTGAACTATTTGTAATGTATAGCCTATATTTTATTAATAAAGTGCAGTGTTATTTTACATTTGATTATACAGTTTCTGTACCTGAATATCTGAAAATGTTTATTTCTTTCTATATTTATATCTTTGCGTTTGTTTTTTTTACCTTATTGGAACCGAAATTAGGAATCAATAAGAATCGGAATCGTTAAAATTCAAACGATACCCAAACCTAATCCTCATAAATACTACACACTGCAACTTTAACGTTGGGAATTTGTTGTGTCGCGTCACCTCTCGCCGCATCCAATGTAGACAGGATTGCCTTCGTTTTTTAGGGTGCTTGGCCGCTCGCGCCAGACACAGTGAAAGTTGCCTTATTGTATATAACGGGTGGCCGAATTCACATGACACAGTGTCAAAAAGACAGAAGCCCTCTGATGCAGGGATGAGGGATAAAGACAGAAGTAAAGTTATGTAATGAATGAACAGTCTATCTAATTGCACAGTAGTAAAATACTAATGTTCGCTAATTAATTCAAGTTATTTTACCTTAAACTTTATGCAAGCAGCTGTTCTGGGTTCTCAGTGTAATTTTGTCAAAATAATTCATGTCAGTTTTTTTTATAAACACATGTAATATCACTTTTTTAATAGCCTAATATTTTTACTCTACAGTTGTGCAGTTTTAAGGGGAAATATGGCATTTTTAAAATGTATTTGCCGAAATTAGTAATGATATTTATATACAGGTTTATTTAAAATAGCAAAAAATTTTTTTTTTTGGTAAAATTCACATTAAATATTTAAATTTCTCAGTTTAATTTATGGTAAAAACATGAATTTGCATAGTTTAGTGGAAGATTGCTGCCAACAAACGGCAGTTCTCAATGAATAGTTTGTGCATGAATGTTAAATGCAATTACTCTATTTGTGTTTAGGTTGTAATGTGGCGTAAGTGCTATTTTTGTATATCATCAGCCTTTAAAAAAATAAAATAACAATAATAATGTCATGAACACAATGACAGGGTAGAATGGACTAGACTTTTAAAACACAACCAACATATAAAACAACAACAATAAAAAACATCAATGCATTACAAAAATAAAACAGTACCAGTGTTTCCACAACTTAGACATGTAGTGCTAAACCTTGATACAAGGGGCACCAAGTAAAATCTTGCCTAGGGCAGCATATTGGTCAGGGCCGGCCCTGCATACTTTAAATCACCATATCGCGTTTTTAGTTTTGGTAGAATGATGATTCAAAGCATTTTAGATTGTTTATACTTATGTAAGTGCATTAATCTGCACGGGTGGCTTGTCTGTGTAAAAGAGATTCAACGAATGCATGCATGCATTGAAACTGCGAGTGTACTGCTGTGTACTAAAAATGAAAGTTTATAGAGTTTCAGTAGGCCTAACAGTACTACATTAAACTACTATGTTTAATGTTAAATATAATGTATAATAATGCAATGGGGCAATATTTGTGGGTCCTGATAATTCCAAAATGTCTGATTTTACCAGTAAAAAGGGCTTACATTATAGGCATAGTATAATTATGTATTTTCAGGTTCAGAATCATGAATATTTTTATTCTAGTGTCACCATTGTTTACTGCTTTACCTCTGTTCTCTCTTAGGTTTCAGCTATCCTAATTCTAAATATGTTAAAATTCATTGTTTTATTGTTCAGTGACACACCTAATCTATTTACATACAGAAGGTTAAATTAAATCTTGAAATATTGTATTTATTAAGTCGTATGTACAACAGAGTTATTGAAAATTGTTAATGTTTTGGAAATACATTTTTGTTATTTGAATTTCAGTTTAATTTTAATTTGTGACATGTTATTCACACACACACACACACACACACACACATACATATATACATACATACATACATACATACATACTTTTATACTTATTTTAGTGAGTGGCTGTTCAATGCCCAGTTCTTAGAAACAAGGACTGTGTTTTCTTTTGGCTGGCTTGTATAATGTCTCACAGTAACACACTTATAGTTTTTGTTCCCAACTGACAATTCCCTTGCAAGTCTATAACCGTGACAAAAGAGCAAAGTTACATTTTGTCTTTATTAAAAGAATATTCCCATCTCCATGTCTAAAGACATTTAAAGTGCAAATGTTAACTCACATTAAAAGGTGGTAAAGAAATGGGGAGGGGGGGTTACAAACAGGGGTATCAGTTAGATACTATGAAAATGTAATAAAATATTTACAATTTTCAAATATACACTGTTATTAGCACCACTTGGTTAATAGATTACCCCAGAAGTATAAGCAATGGAGTAAAAAACAAACAAAAAAAAACACTGTACAAATCAGTTACCATGCGTCTTTTAAAATTCAAGACTTTTTAAAGTGGATTGTCTCACATGCATTCCCATCTTCTGGTTCTTTTACAACTTAACCACAATTCTTTCTTGCACTTTCAACTATTACAAACTATTATTTCCTCATACCCTCTCAATCCTTCAACATTGATGCCATTTTGTGCTTGTCCTCTTCATGTGTCTTGTGAAGTTCCATGTTACATAATTTGGCTGCAAAGTATTATACTAGAGCTGTTGCTTTGTCATTCAACTCCACTGTAAAGTTACAAAAGTGGCAGTCACCATAGAGTTGCATATACAGCAGTCTGTGTTGGTGGAACTTGAAAATGGCACAAAGTCTTAAGTTCATGTCTTCTAAGTCCTCTTCTTAGATTCCCATTCCTGGTTAAAAACAAAGCATTAATGTTTGTTACTCACACATATACACATGGACCTATTCTGCAAGATCTTAATAGCTGGACCCCAAAGTGATTGATGAAACTCATTAGAGACTAATTAGAAATGGACTATATGTTGTAATGCGATCTCTATTGATGCAGCAAGCTGTTCTGTTAGCATTATCTGCCTTGTGATGCATTGCACTGGATAATGTTGTGACCACTGATGTGTTTACCTTGGCTTTCTGCATAACATTTCCCTTTGTGGACGCATAGATGGAGGGAGGTCGCTTACGCATTTCAGAGGCGCAGTTGACAGGGAGATATGACTCATACTGAGTCTCCGTCTTTTGAGTCTTTAAGGAAAGAAGGTGGCATATTTAGGAACAAACAATCCTTTTGATTAAACTATTCGTTCTAATATTTGCCTTTTAGTTCCAATCAGTACCTTGTTTGTAGGTTTAGACTCTGTAGGCGCCCCCATTTCTCCACCAGCCAGAGATTTCTTCAGGTTCTCCTTCACCTGCGTGAGCTTGAGCTCTAGATCCACACGCTCACCCTCTTTCACCCGGCAGCTGTCCTCCAACTGGGTGACACGCTCCTCTAAAGCCAACCTCTGCTTATCTGCACAACAATACATAATTACATTTACATACGTGTTTCTGGCAGATCCATTTTGACCACATAAACTTCAGTTATCCCTATATAACGGTATCATTAGCATAAATCAAATGTTTTGTCTTATGTTAAAAGGGGTGGTACCCTCTCAGTGAATAGTTTATTAACAATGTGAATCATCTAAATAGGGATACATTGTAAAAGAGACAAAAGGACATATTTCACATGATTGAATTAAAATTTGAAGTACAACTGAAGAAGCAAGTATAAAAAGCTATTTTGCTAGTAAAAGTGGCCATAAATTCACTTGTTTTGAATCCAAACTAACTACTGTGGAATAGTATATCTCTGTATTATCGCACAAAATAGACAGGAAAGATTTCTTTCTCACCCGTCGCACCCGTCATCTTCTCCTTTGCCTCTCGTTTCTTCTTCCGCAGTGAGACTAGTGCACTTCTGATACTGCCTATTTCTGTCTCCAGGTCTTCTTTTTCTTTCAGGTAGCGGCGTGCGTCCTCCTGTGCCCGTGTTTTCCCATACCTGCCGTATTGATTTGCGTCTGAAATGTCAAGTAAAGTTCAAAGATCAGACCCTAGAAGTCTGCGGGAAGGTGGCAAAGTTCTTAACACTTATTTGGTAAGAGAAAGAGTGTGAAAATGCAGAGAGTCGTAGATCAAACCAAAAATGTCTTGTTAAACTCAGGTTACATTATTCTGACTGCTTTTGATGTGACAGCATGAGAAGTCTGCGGCCATTTTCAAAATGGCCAAAATAAGGTTAAGCAGTCACTAGGCTGCTAATAAAAACTTAAAACCATCTTACGCTTTATGTTAAAGTGAACGCTGGATCTATCAGCTGTGTTTGTTATAAGCACAACCAGCACAGTGTAGAGTGTGATGGGACTCACTGGAGCCGTGGCGCTTTAGGGTGATTTGTGGACTGGGCTTTCCTGTGTCACTGCTGGAGAAAGAAGAACGACGCTTCGTTTGTGCTCTTCCCCTCAACCTCTCATTTTCCTGCTGAAGAGAAAAAGTGTACAAGCTCAGATATTGCCTATATAAACAACTGGACTGCAATTTGACCTGATGTGTAACAAATGATTAACAGTGAACAGCTGATGCTAACTGTGTTTTTACAAACATTTTACAAACTGATATTATTTTTAATAAAAATTCAAGTGAAATAAAAGGTAGAATTTTGTCTTTATGCACATCCATCCATCATAAAAGTAATCCATATGACTCCAGGGGATTAATAAATGCCTTCTGAAGTGAAGCAATGTTTTTAGGCCGTACGCGTGTTCGCGAGAGAGTCGAGTTCCAGTGGCCGGGTGATCTCTGACCCGATGTATGACGTAGGACGTATGATGTAGGACGTATGACACAGGGCTTATAACGTATTATGTAGGATGTATGACACAGGACTTATAACGTAGGACTTATGACGCATGACGTAAGATGTATGACAGGACTTATAACGTATTATGTAGGAAGTATGGCACAGGACTTATAACGTAGGACTTATGATGTAGGGCATATGACTGATGACGTAGGACATATGACATAGGACTTATAACGTAGGACTTATGACACAGGACTTATGACATAGGACGTAGAGCCAAACAAAATGGCAGTTACAAATTAGAAGTCTTTTAATTAGAGAAAAATATTGGAGGATTTCGATAGAAGGAAAGAGGAACTACGTCCTACGTATGTTGGATCAGAGGTCACCCTTCTGCCGGAACTCGACTCTCTCGGCTCTCGTAACCATGCATACGGCTGTTGCCAGAAGCCAGTGATTATAGTTTATAAAGTTTTAAATATTTTTCTTTTTAAATATATTTTGATATTTTTATTACAAAAACCCATCGCTTCCCTTAAGAACCCATTTATTAACCCACTGGTGTCGTATGGATTACTTTTATGATGAATGGATGCGCTTTTTGGAGCTTCACAAACTCTGCACTATTCAATGCCACTACAAAGCTGGGAAGCCAGGATATTATTTAAAATAACTCCAATTGTGTTCAGCTGAAATAAGAAAGTCATATACACCTAGGATGTCTTGAGGGTGAGCAAATCATGATATCATTTTCATTTTTTACATAATTTTACTGTTATGGCTTGAGATGCAATTTTACAATATTGCACAATGCAATATAACCATTTAAACAGAATGACCCATATGTTACAAAAACAACTTAATGCAATTTAGAAAATCTCCTACAATAAGGAGATTTTTAGAAAAAATAACTTTTTTAGTGTATTGTGTGCCCTGATCACACAAGTTGAGGCACGCACAGACGGGGAGAACTGATGCTTCTGTGCGGGTGTCTGAAGGTTCAGCACAGGTTTAACAAGCCACTTGGAGGCCAGAGGCCATGACGACTGAACCTGCTCTAACCCCTGATTACTGCAGACAGAGTCATCACACACTTCTCATCTTTCTTTAAAGACCAGTCAGGGCACATGGATATATTTGACCTTCTCTAAACCACAAGCTGTGCCATTCTCATAAAGATGACTTTTCTTTAAACAATTTTTTTTTTAAATTTTAATTAGATAATAACCACTCATGAGTGTTGTTTACACTTAATGTTTGTGTATGATGCATGCACACAAATTTCTTTAATATGCTTTGAATATATGTTTGTGCACATAAAATGAAGTGCTTTTTTGAGAAGTGCTTTCTCTTGGAGAGAGGGTTATGAAGCATATGGCTTGTAAAAAGCGTCCTCTGAGAAAAAGGTTGGAACTACCTAAACACTGTGTTAGAATGCATGCAAGCCCACAACCAAATGTTTGTACATGTGTGATCATGTGCGACCACAAACCTCTATGGCTTCAAAAGGGACCTCATCATATGTTCGTGAATCTGTTGAGGTTGCCCATCTAAAGAAACAAGAACAGTTAAGGTAGTCAAAACAACAAGATGACCCAATCTATAACTCCACCCCTAATCGCATTAACCCTTAACTCACAGGAAAGAGTGACGGGCAGCCGTGCGGATGTTGGCGATAGTTTCCACATCTACATAGTCATAATGTAGGGACTCGGGGTCGGCAGAGGAACCGGTTTCTGCTAACAGGACTCCCAGCCAGCGGCCCATGTCCTCCGAACAACTCGACTAACACAACAAACACACGTAAGAACAAACATGAGCTGCAAGCACAAACAGAGACAGAGACAAAATATATATCACACACACAGACATAAACTAAGATTATAAAATGTTATACTGTTTGAAGAGAATTTATTTATCAGACATGATAAAAGAGTATCAAAGAATTAAAAAACTATAACATTTAATGATAGTATAGTAGTGTTGTTATTGTTAACTAAAACTAGGTGTAATTAAAATAAATTTTGTTAAATGTAGCTGAAATAAAATATTATATGAAACACAAACTAAAACTTAAAAGTACTAAAAAAACTAAAACTAAAAATGAAATAAAAATAAAGCCAAATAGAAATATATATATATATATATATATATATATATATATATATATATATATATATATATATATATATATATATATATATATATATATATATATATATATATATATATATATATATATAAAATGACAAAAATCACATAAAAATAACAAAACAATCAGCTAAAATGATAAAAAAAAAGAAGCTAATTCAAAATATAAATAAATACTGTAATAGTATTTAATTGATATTGTATATTTAATTTTGCATGGTAATTTCCTTTATTTAGATTACATTTGCTGTCATGTAACATTCACTTAAAAATATCTAATAACACTGTTCAATGTAATCTTTTTCAAATCTCAGAATAAATCTCCATTTTTCATAGTGTATATTATAATACTGTTGTACCTATATTCACCTGTGACATTTCAAATGATTTGTTTTAGTTTTTAGTGTTTTATTTTGATTTATTTAGACAAAATGGTATAGAATAGTATAGTATTTTAATATCAGCAATAAACAAAAAAAAAAGCCAGTCAGCCAGTCAGAATTTTAATATTTGTGCAATCTTATAGTATAGATTCAATAAATGATGATGAGAAGAGAAAGGAACACAGATCAGGACAGAGATTCAAACCCAGGCAAAAACAAAGACTAAATTTGCATGTAGCTAACCGCTAGAATACAGCTCTATGGAGGATGGCTGTGGAAGCTTCACACAAATCACTCACTACCTCTAAAGCTGCCAGCTCTGCACCTCCTTTCAGTATCCTCAGGGCGAAGGGGTGTTTAGGCCCGAGGCCTGGGACAACCTCACAGCCCTTCAGAGCCACAGTGGTGTGGGGGACTCGCTGTTCTCCTTTCTCATGGTAAAAGTAAAGAGACCCAGCCCGCACACGACACCAGTGTTCCCTCCAGCACTGATTCAACAGCACTCCCACATAACCTAACACACACACACAAAGAATTACAGCAATTATTACAGTATGCCCACTTCTGTTTCATGGTGTAGATTTATTCCACTTCACTGTCTGAGATCAAAGGCTAAGAAAGAAAAGTTGAAAATAACAGGTGGAGAGAGTCATGGGTATTGTAATATGAGGAGAAAGGGGAGAGAGAAAGATGGGTCTCGTACCACACCGGGGATCCTGGTCGAGAGACATCCGGGCGTCTCCTGGCAGTGGAGGCTTTCTTTTGGAGAAACTGATAATTCTTGTGATCTTTCTTCCTGCAGCTCGGCTTACGGTGCCCGTTAGCTCTGACAGTGCACCTCGCTTGGGTTTACCTGTAAACACACAGGTTTGATGATAGAATGAAATTATATGTAAAGATATGTGTGGTCTACAGACACACGATCTGCAGGAATTAGGCCAAAGCTGTTACATTTTCACTGGTCCAAACAATAATAATCTAAAACAATCTACATCCTGCATAAAGACTTCCTGCTTGTTAACAGAGCACTTATGACAAAGATCTTAGACAGTGAGAGGGAAAAAGGATGAATAAAGTGTGTGTGTGTGCACGTTTTTGTGAAATATCAGGACACAAATGTGTATAATGACATGGGTATGACACAGGTATTACAAGGAGAGGGTGACTTATGAGGACATTACCCCATGTCCCCATTTTTCAAAAGGCTTATAAATCATACAGAATTCGTTTTTTTTTTTTGAAAAAGTAAAAATGTGCAGTTTCCTGTGATGGGTAGGTTTAGGGGTAGGGGTAGTGTAGGGGGATAGAAAATACGGTTTGTACGGTATAAAAACCATTACGCCTATGGAATGTCCCCACAATTCACAAAAACAAACGTGTGTGTGTGTGTTTGTTTTTGTGATTTATGAGGACACAAATTTGTATAATGACACGGGTATTACACTGTTACAACGTAAATGTAAACATATGTAATACCTGAAACATTTCATATTTAAAATAGCTTTAAAAACATACTAAACAATGTTTTATTAATTTAAAAATGTAAAATGTTTCCTATGATGGGTAGGTTTAGGGGTAGGGGTAGTGTAGGGGATAGAATGTACAGTTTGTGTGTTTGTGTGTGTGTGTGTGTGTGTGGCACACCTTGCAGGCACGGTGATATTGGTGTTTTAAGTGGTTTTGAGTGGTTGCCAAGGTGTTGCTATGCAGTTGCTAAGGTGTTATTGATGGGTTTTCCTCACATTGCTATGCAGCTGTTAGGGTGTTGTGGGTGGTTACCAGGGTGTTGTTATGCAGTTTCTAAGGTGTTATGGGTGATTTTACACATTGTTAAAGGGTTAGTTCACCCAAAAATGAAAATTAGCTCATGATTTACTCACCCTCAAGTCATCCTAAGTGACATTCTTCTTTCAGACGAATAAAATCAGAGTTATATTAAAAAGTCCTTGCTAATCCAAGCTTTATAATGGTGATAATAGTGATTGTTGCTCTGTTTTTGAAGTCCATAAAAGTGCATCTGTCCGTCATATAACGTGCTCCACACGGCTCCGGGGGGTTAATAAAGGCCTTCAAAATGCTTACGCTACGTCTGACAAGCGTAACTGGTGTGCAACATCGTCAGAATGCGTAAGCATTTTGAACTACGAGAGGCGCTACACTTTTTCCGGAAGTTGAATACGGAAGGCGATCGGCCGGAAGCTAGATAATTTACTTTTATTATTACTAAATATGGATATTTTTCTTACACAAAAGAAAATTATAAAGCTTGGATTAGCCAGGACTTTTTTTATATAACTCTGATTGTATTCGTCTGAAAGAAGAATGTCATATACACCTAGGATGACTTGAAGGTGAGTAAATCATGGGCTAATTTTCATTTTTGGGTGAACTAACCCTTTAAGCAGTTGATAAAGTGGTTTGAGTGTTAACACATTGCTATGTGGTTGTATGGGTGTTTTGGATGGTTATGGGTGGTTTTTCGAACATTGCTATGAAGTTGTCAGGTGTTTTGGGTGGTTGGCAGGGTATTTCTATATGGTTTTGTTAGGCAGTCTGAATGGTTTAACACGTTGATATGTGGTTATTAGGGTGTTTTGGGTGGTTGCCAGGGTTATGCTATACAGTTTCTATGGCATTCTTAGTGTTTTAGGGTGTTATGGGTGGTTGCCAGGGTGTTGCTATGTGGTAGCTAAGGCATACTGAGTGGTTTTTAACACATTGCTATGCAGTTCCTAGGGTGTTTTGGGTAGTGACCAGAGTGTTGATACCCCAACCCTAAGTCTACAAGACATTCAGGTCTATAGAAATGGTTCTGGTCCCTCTTTCATTGTACAGTGTGCGTGTAAAAAACACAGCAGGATGAATTACTTTTTACTGGTTTACTTTAGTTTTTTAATGCTTGTCTTAAGAAACACCACTAATAAATATAAAGACAGAAGAACTGTGAGTTGGATCAGAAAAAAAAAACCTGGAATTAAATCTGTGGAGTCTATGGTGTAATCAGAAAAGAACAGTGGGGTAAAACTGAAGATCTCACCATTTTCCCGGCCGTCACGAGCACTTTCTCCACTTGGCACACTGTCAGAATCTGAGGTTTGCTTCTCTGCAGAACACCACTACAGGGACAACAGCACAGCCAGGTCAAACTACATATGTCAAATGTGTAAATATCCATAACTATTAGATGAATAATGCTGTACAATAGCATATGTAGATTATTGAAAACTAGGTCTAGAAACAGGTTGTTGTTGTGGCCAGACAGCTACAACAGCAGAGTTCAGACAGGAAACACACTCCCAGCGCAGTCTACCTCTCACAGCTGACTGCTAAGTTCAGATAAAATGTGTTTCCTGACATACAAACACACATCATAGCATTCCCATTGATTCTGACTCTTACAACAGGTCCCTTAAACTCAGCACATTATTTACAACTGCTCTGACAGAATTGACCACCCTGAGCTTGACACCTTTTAATTAAAGCAGATGGAGAGTGAGCCCAGAACATTTAAACGCTGTCAGCCTGTTTACACACACAGACAGCTCAGCACTTACAGCAGCACTGGGGATGTAATTACACACAATGATAGAGGACAGAGACAAATCCATTTAGAACAACAGAGTTATATGCACTACCTTTCAAAGGTTTGAGGTTGGTACGATTTTTTTTGTTTGAGAAAGAAGTCTCTTACTCTCACCAAAGCTGCATTTATTTGATCAAACATACAGTACAAATAGTAATATTGTAAAATAATATTACAATTTCAAATAAATGTTTTCTATGGAAATATGTTTAAAATGTAATTTATTTCTGTGATGGCAAAGCTGAATTCTCAGCAGCCATTACTCATTATACGTAAAAACCATTAATACAATGTACCAAGGCAATATTATGTTTTTTAAATACTTTTTTTTTTTTTTTTTTTTAAACATGTTGTAGGTGGGATTATTTTTCTAACCAACTCCAGTCACAGAAAGACCATTTATACAGAATGAGCGTATAAAGTTACTCCAATTCATCACTGGCACACTTTATATGTCAGTAATGAAGATGAGATGCACAGGAGTCATGAATAAGACAAATGTGTGCAGGGATCTCACCTTATCCAGTTCAATCTTCCTAGGAATCATGGGAGATGATGGGCTGTCTAATCCATTCCCCTGGCCTGTAACGTCACGCACCACCTGCAATCACACAAAGATACACACACATTTCGGTTCCTACGCTTGTAAACATAGTCCATCACACAGGGGGTCCGTTTTGCAAAAGCCATTTTCTTCTTGTGCAATATTGTTTCTGGCAGCCGATACATCCATTGTGTGTATGTATAATGAATGGACACTCAAGCGTGCAAGAATGTGAGGGACGGTGTTTACTTGGAGCCATTTTTCGGCCTGCTCCTTGCTCTGCACGGCCAACACCAGCGCCTCTCCACCGGGAAGAGAGAATCGGAGCTCGTGTTTCTTTCTCCGGCCATCTTTGGGCACGTAGATGACAGAGCACAGGCTGAGTGGTATATCCGTGTAGGGCGACTGGTCTTTAGAGCTTTTATAACACTACAAAACAAGATTCAAGGGTTTGCATGTTTCACTCATAATAGCATCAAGGTTCATTTTTATCCCTCAGGGTTTTTTGCTGCTCACCTGGAGTTTGTTTTCACGGATGACAGTGAGCTGTTTGGCCCACTGGCCGAAGCGTTTTTTCCTTAGTAGGAAGGCACAGATATGGCAGTCTCTCACCGGGGCCATGGAGTTCTCCTCTGAGGGCCACTGGTGCGTCAAACGCTGGCCTTTCTCTTCCTCTTCCTCATCATATGACTCATAAGAACTGCTTAAGGCATCCGAGTCATTATCTGCAGGAGGAGTAATGTCATATTAATACTACTAATAAGAAATGACAACACTATTTATAGCATCAAGGTTCCCCCGCTTACAAGAGTTCTTGCGTCGTCCGTTCACTTGTGTTGTTGGGTAATTGTTCTCAGCATCTTCGTAATATCCATCCTCAATGGAATTAGGAGGGCTGGAGCTGCCTGTAGATATAAGAGAATGTGCAATGCCATATATTTAAAATAGGCTGTGTGGAAAAAAATGTAACATGCTCTCCCTAATCTTTGGGAAACAATCATCATATCTGAAGAGGGTTTTTTTTTGACCCACAGTGCAAAAAAAAAAAAAAGTAGCTGCCCTAATTATTTTTAAACCAAGTAGAATCATTTTTTTTTGCATGAAAACGTGAATGCACTAATTAGTGAAATATAGATGTGCTGAGTCCTTGCTTTATTAGAAGTGCAAACACTTTTAGTGAGAGTTTTTTCTTTATTTTTTTAAATATCCCAAATGTGGATATTTATATTCATTTAAATTGAAATAAAGGGGCAACTCTCATTGTGGTAGTACTCAAACTGACTCGGTCTCCAAGAGATTAATATTTTCATGCTTTTGTTCTTGGATTTGTCATGGATATGTGAGCATTTGGACTTAGTCTTGACTCGGACTCCACCCTCTTCTGCTGGTCTTGACACTGATATCTATGATAAGTGAACTTGATTAACCTACAGAAGTGGGCAGTCCCCTTTTTTGCTGACTTTATCTGTATCAAGCAACAACAAACATTTGCCAACAAAAAAAAGTCAAGATGAAACCATATTTGTGAATTTGCAAAATTTAGAGTTTAAACTGAAACTTAGAAATGAAGCAAAATGCGAAACTGAAAATGGAACGAATTTGACCCGATTTACTTTCTTAATGCACAATCCAAACACAACTTTATCTCTGCAATTTTTAATCAAAATGTAACAATTTGCTCTAAAATGACTTTCCTTTTCCACTGATGTCACTTAGACTTTGCAGGCTCTTGGGTGATGTTAACCAATAGCTATTTAAACATTGTTTTTGTAACTTCAAATTGAGCATAGCTCCATTCTGGAATGTAGTATCCACTTTTTACACTCCAATCATTTCCTAATGGATAAAATAAATACTTTTTCTTTCAAAAATTCAAAAATGTGTAAAATAGGTTGAAAACTACATTTAACTCTGATTTCAAGTGGTTTACGTATATAGTGACAAGATCTATCATCAACAGTCAGACTCTTGAAAGAACACAAAGTTGTAACATCTCCAAGTTATTTTATCTATAGGAATTTATATTGACCATGCCATGTTTTCCAAACAACGGACATACAGAAACGAGACTCACTGCGGCTGGTAATATATTCTGGCATCTTTCCAGGGCTGAGTGGCACGGCCTCTTCATAGTAATCCTCTGGAGGTGGTGTGTTGGGCAGGGGGGGAGGCGAGCCCGTCGTGCTCTGGTCAAAAAAAAATGTGGCAAACACAATGACTTACTCCATCTGTCTGCCCCATCACATTAATTCACACTTAACATCTGCTTTTCAGTGAGTCCTCACAATATCGCAAAGTTATGTGGCTCCGTTCCACCACTCTGCAAGTTACTCCAATAACAAATGATATGTGACCGCTGCATCCAATCAAAAGCCAAACCCACATGCCACATGGATGACGGCTGAGAACAAGTCAGATACTGGCTATTGTGCTATAATGGCACATAAACACACTGACAGACAATGAAATGAAAAATCTGACTGCTAGAAGAGTGCGCTCTCTTAATAACAGGCTCTGTGGGGACCTCGGTGAAGGGCTGATGGTGACATGACTTTAAAGATAACAACCTGCCTTGAAAGTGCAATGCAGCTGAAAAGAGAAGAGCAGGTTTCACTGCAGCACGATTAATCATTCTGCCGTATCTCATCGTTGCAGAGCACAGCCCTTATTACACACTGACATCAGGGTTAATGATGCACTAGGTCTAAGAAGCAGGGCATTGTGGGTAATCCTCTGAGGAAAGATTTCTTACTGGCTTGGAGACAGTGTGATCGGTGTGGTTTGTCTCTGGCTCTTTCTTTTGATCCTCCATTTCAACTTTCAGGTCCCCAAGGTCACAATCTGTAGAAACGTCCAAACACATTTATGAGCATAATAATCCAAAACAATGGAAGATGTTGAGATGTAAATCTCATAAATATTCTCCACTCACCAAACGTATCAAAAAGAGATTCGACAAAGCTGGTTCCGTTTCTGTATACTGAGGTGTTCATGTACATATAGTCTTTTCCAGTGACTGCAAAGAATGATTATGAGAAAAGAGAAAACATGTGTATGTAGGACAACTGCCAAAAGCTTTTCCAGTCTCATTTATGAGAGAAACAAGGTTTATGTTTATCCCTCTGGTCTTGTCACTTTCTGGTCCAAAGGGTTTCTTCTTTGTCTAAATTGTCTCAAGCATATTTTCTATTGGTTCTCTGTCAGACTGATGTTTTCTGAGTTAATTTGAAATATTTGTGCAGTTCCCTTCTGGACAAAAAACAGGCCATCAATTTGATGAGACCACAGGGACTAAAAGGCTTAACCAAGGTGGTCTACCAGATCTAATTGCTAACCAAAATGGTCTACAACAGGGATGACTTTTCCTGCATAAATCCTGAACTGGGCAAAACGGTGGCTTTCTAGCAAAATGATTGGGCATCAATGCTCTTCAAGGTCAACCAGCTGGTTGTCCAACCACTAAACTCAGCTTGGACCAGATAATAACCATTAGAAACCGATTTTAGATATTTACGTGAGGGCTGAAGTTGTCTGAGAAGGTTTTTCACAGCTGTTTTCTTCTCTTCTGTAGCACAGCTCAGGGTCTCATGGTCCAACAGCTTCAACAGCACATGCAACTCCGTCACCAAAAGCTCCATTGCTGAAGGTCAAAGTTCAGGGTTAGATGTCGATAAAGACCAGACTATACAATTTTCAGTGTTTGTCATAACAACAGATTAATTAGACCAACCATCAACCCTTCAGCATGAGCGAACAAATGAAAACAAGTGTCAGTTGCAGAGGCTTTTGGTCAATGACGTGACAAATTTTTGTCCAATATTTTTAATACATTAAAAATACAATCCACGCATACAATGACTTGACTACACATCCTTTAAATTTTTTTTTATTTCTTAATTAAGGTCTATTTAGTATGGAAGCTTGTTTTTGCCACAGAATAAAACATTTAAAAAAATAATTGAGACTTTTTATCTCACAATTGTGAGTTTACATCTCACAGTTCTGACTTTTTTCTCAGAATTGCGAGATATGAGCTTGCAATTGCGAGTTATAAAGTCAGAATTGTGAGTTATAAAGTCAGAATTGTGTAATTTTAAGTCACAATTGTGAGAAACCCCGCAATTCTGAGGAAAAAATGTCTGAATTGTGAGATATAAACTTGCAATTGTGGGGGAAAAAAAAGTTAGAATTGCAAGAAAAAAGTCGGAATTGTGAGATAAAAAGTTGTAATTACCTTTATTTTTTTATTCTGTGGCGGAAACAAGCTTCCATAATATAAATATTTTTTGGTGCTGCAAAAAGTAAAAAATGTCATCTAGTGTGCCTCCTCAAAAATTTAATTATGCAATTACATATATAATATGTAAAATAAAATGTATATACATTTTTTTTTTAATAAAGATTAATATATGCACACTCACATGTATTCGTAAAGTATAAGCATTTTTTTTTTTTTTTTTTTTACTTTTCACTTGATACACCACATGGCATTTTTTGATTTTTCTTAAAAATTGTATAAACCTTTTAAAACCATATACAGCCCTAAGAACTTTGTAACACTAACCCAAGATTAAAAAACAAACAAACAAAAAAAAACACTCATATATGTCATTGACCCTTTTCAGAAGAGGGGCTAGCAGGCTTGAGATCAACTCTAGTCTTCATCATTAATCATCTATCTCTGACTCTCAAAAGCTTGTAAAACTGGATGACTGAATCAAAAAGGATCTAGATGCATGGCTCTTTGTTACATTATATTCCACAGAGTGTCTTCAGTATGGACACACATGTCAGAGGACAATATGAGTTATAGGCAGGAGGGATGATGACATGTCAGCAGGATTATAAATTATAACAGGTTTGGAGCTCAAAACTTCACACTGGGACTCTCAAGCTCTCATCCAGGTCTCTGTGGAATGAAAACCGCCCTGCTGTTGAAACCAAAAACCCCTGCGTAGAGTCAAAGATGTACCCTCTGATCTGTGGCGAGCTTCCCATCCCACCTAGCAAGCTCAGAGCATCAGAAGAGGGTCCAAACCCAATAAATACATTCATAGCCTGACATCTAAAGTCCGCTAAGACAAGTTAAGACAGTGGGTTAACCTCTGGTCTCTTATGTCTAGATTATGCAGAGGAAAGGGCTCAATGACATTGCTGTGAGTGTGCGTGTGGAGCTTTAATCTGAAGGAGGAGGGCTGACATCCCTACATCTCAACAGATATTGCCACCCACAAACTGAAGTTCACATAGTTACACGCCAGCTAAACCACATTTTCTCTCCCAAACCCATTACTAATGACCCGCTGCTATTAATGCTGAGCCTATGAGTTTGAGCTAATGCACAGTCAGCAAATTAGTGAAAACATGCAACCAAAAACCTGGACTGCAAGTATGTTTTGAAGAATGAAAAAACAAAGCATGAAGCAATAAAAAACAGATTGTCAGCGACCCTAGGCAGTGTGTGCCCAGGCAGAAGGTTTGCTGTTGTGGAAGGATTCTGACTGTTTTGTTCAGGGAAAGTAATCAAGCCATGTGAACACCTCCTGCCCCAGTAGATATGAGCTCATGATCCACACTTGGACCACATTGATCACGAGCAGAAGGCTGGAGAGAGAGCGAGTGTGAACAGGGCTGATCATCCATGTCCATCACACAGCTGGACAATCTGGCTTGGACAGAGGGTCAGCTGAGTCAAAGTATCCACCTCAGGGCCTGTGGGCTTAATACTGATATTAACAGGTGTGGTGGGTCAAGACACTACTTCATCTGTCAGAAACTCCATGAGTAATGAACACTAAAATATGGAATTCCTTCAAAAGCAGAGAGAAAATGCTGAAGTGACAAAAAAGATATGATTCCTGCTGCAGACCAGCAAGCTAGAATAGCCAGAGCAAATGGCCAGTTAAAACCTTTGTGATATATTTTACCTCGCAATAATGTAGCAATATTCTCTCACGTCAAAAAGCAATATTTGTTAAATTTTTCATATGGATGTTTTAAGGAATTCAACCAAAATCCAATCTCAGAATGAGCTAATAATATACACTCGTGTTCAAAAGTCTGGGATCGGTATGGTATACTCTGGGCTTCAGTGTCACATGATCCTTCAGAAATCATTCTAATATGCTGGTTTGGTCCTCAAGAAACATTTCTTATTATTATTGAAAATGGTTGTGCTGCTTAATGTGTTTGTGGAAACCAATTTTCTTCATAATTTTTTTGATGAAGAGAAACGTCATAAAAACAGCATTTACTTAAAATAGAAATCGTTGTAGTGATGTAAAAGTCTTGTTTACTGTCACCTTTGTTCAATTTAATGCATTCTTGCTAAATTAATGTATTCATTTCTTATTCTCTACTAAGACCATTTGTTTTCCAGTTTTATATCGGTTTTCTGCACATTCATGGCTACACTCTTGAAGTTGGTCCAAACTGTGTAAGATATCATGACATAAACAAGCTTAGGAGTTTTTAAAGTATGGTATGGTATAGTTCGAGAAGATACCAGAGTATTTCAGCCTCTTGGCTTGTCTCTCTTTATTTTCTGCTTCACTCAGTTGTACATAAGCAGCCACCACCCTCTTCCACATCCCCCTGAGAAACCTTAATGAAGGATGTGCTTCTAGTCAGATTGTGCTGTGGTCCAGAAAATGTCAAAACGCTTCAGGATCACATCTCTCCATGGGGAAGGTGAGGAGTTTAAAAGCCACGAAGAAACACAAATACTCTAATTCACACAAACACATTCTTACAGCCATGCACAGAAATTACTCATCTGAAATTTGGGTCAGCGTAACTGCTGCTTTGACAAGAGTGGAGTTTTTCTTCTTCATCTTTGATTCACCACAGTTGCAGAACCTTTGTTATTGACTAATGTACTGCAAAACATCTCACTTCCTTTCATCGTGTCCCTAGCTGCCTTACAGGCACTCCCACCAGTGTGTAAGTCTGAGTGTTACTCTATTCAGACTTGTTGACACAAGGCCCCTGTGATCACAAAAAGCCTGAGTTTAACATTACGTGTTGGCCTCACCATGACCTCCTCCAGGTAACCATAGTTGGGTAGCAACTAAAGTGGCACAATGTCCCAAATATGCTACATGTGCCCACTTGGCAAATTATTTGAAGAATGTTGTGTTAAAACCAGCATGTGTAAGCAGTTCAGTTTGAAGAGCAGGGCAAGAATAAGCATCAGCATAGTAAATGTATTCGCTATGCAAAGCTCTTTTGTGAAGTGATGTCACAGGAAATGTAACCAGGCTGATGATCTAATTTTTGAATAGTAACAACAAAAGAAGCGACACAAATAATTACAGAATAGGCTTCATTAAACCATACAAAACATTTAACAGGTAGAATTGTGTGGTTTAGGCAGGTTGATGCTAGTTAGTGCTAGCTGATCTACCTGATGGAACAACATAGAAATATATTCACCAGCTAGTGAAGCCTGCACTCTAAAGAAATCTGTAAAATATAGGGCAATGTATTCATTTTACGGAATTTTCCGTTTTTATTTTTTTACAGGTGTTTTACACATTGAACATAGAATTTTGAACATTGCGTTCTATGTTAGGGTTAACGGAAATGTCCGTAAAATTACTGGATAATGTATAGGTAATAAGCTGCCAGTACTTTTTCCGTTATTTTATGGATTTATTTTTTACAGTGTGACTAGCATTGTGGTCATTGGTTTTTTCCATTAAGTTCTTGTGTCCTAGTTTTCCCCAGTCAGTCTAAATAGTCATGTCTTTCACCTGTACCTCATTAATCACCCCAATCACTCCATGTACTTAAGTCTTCAGTTCTCCCTCAGTGTTTGTCCGAATTTGTCAATGATACTACGTGTTTGATGTGAATTCTGAGTTTTGTTATTACATATCCTGTTTCCTGTTCCTCCACGTCTTCGTGAGCTTTTATACTACACAAAACGTGACAAGCATGATCTTTGGGTAGTATTTTACATTAATACAATAGCTTTGAACAATTAACAATAAACAATACTTTTACAGCATTTATTCATAATTAATTTTGATTTCTACATATTTTCATACTTTCGAAGAAATTAACATTAGTTATACTACGAATAAAAATTAACAATGGAAAATAGTATGAACCAAGTTCAGTTTTATTCAACTAAAATGTCATTAGTTGTTTTACAGTAACCTGGATATGTAAAAACTTTCACAGACAAATTGTCATACAAATGATGCTGTATCTGAAACATGCCACAAATGTACAGCACTTATTTTGGTACTTGTTGGTATTTACTTGTTTTGGTATTTGTATTTCCTCATGTATTCATGTACTCATGTATTTGTATTTTTTTGTATTTCCCATACTCAAGAGAACTCAAGAGTCAGGTGAAGCAAATAAGATTAGGAAATCTTATTGAACAAAAAGTTTGAGGGCAGTTAGGACCATCTTAAACCAACATGAGCGCAGCAGAGCATACATGATTCCTACAGAGATACGCTCTTACATGAGATCAAACACATTTGTGCTTCTCTTTATCTTGAGCTGCACCTGTGGAGGGTCATTTCCAAAGCCAAGCACAACACGGGGCTACGTGCCCACTCCCCTCCAGAGAGCAGCACATGTGGTCCTCTCTGATAATACCACATCAAAACAGCATAGTGAGAACACAGAAATCCACACCGGCGCTCAGGTTCTCCTGATGGCATGGGTGTTTGATGCTTTCTTTTGGATCGACCCCATGCGAGATGTTTTCATCTCTGTCTGCAAGATCTCGCAGGCAAATCAGAGTTGATAATTTATTATTCTTTCTCGCTCACTTGAAAGTACTTTACTGACAGTCATATTGTTTCAACATAATCTAAAAGCCATGTTGAAGAATGTGAAGTTGGCGTTGAAAGCTGTGTTTTTAGAGGACAACGGGGCGGTTTCCCAGAACTGCATCAATGCTTTAGCACTCAGCACCTCACACATTGCCGCAAAGCGAGGCAACATTCCTCACCTCATTAAAAGTGCAGCCATAGCACTTTAAGATGCCTACCAGAGATAGTAATACATACCCCATTGTAAAAACCAGCACTCCTCAAGAAAGCTCTAAACACCTTGGTGAAATCTTTTTTTACAAGCGTATTTTGCTTAGACAGCAAATACAACACCTGTTAAAACTTCTACGGATCATTTTATGAGTGCGATGCTACTAAATAGATTTATTCGTAAAGCAATATACAAACTCAACAACTAAAATGCCTATGGCTTAATACAGCTACAATTGCTGATGGATTTATTATGCTAAATTCAAGTTGGAATAACTACAGTTAACTAAAACTAATCAATACGTTTCACTTTAGCTTGTACGGAAATCATTTAGACAAAAAGTTATTCAATAATACAATTATCTAGTTCCCAAGGGAAAAAAGACAAACATGCGAGTAACAAAACACCTACCAGAAACAGCTGCTGAGGAGGAGACAGCCAGGCCCACCATCTCCTTTCCTGAGACAACTAGATGTAGAGAGTCATACAGTTCCTGAACAAGTCACAGCAATACAGAATGGTGGAATCAGCTGATAAACAGACTAATTCATGGTGCATTTCCTTCACATTTATCACTTTCTTTCCTGTGTCCAGAATAAAAGAGACTGAGGGATAGCAGGGGAGTTTATCCTCCCTTTCTGGTCTGTTGGTGTGTGTGTGTCTGGGGGTGGGGTGCTCACTGTTGACTATGTGTGTGAAGTAAGGGGAGGCACCATGTCCTGATCTAATCCGATGGGGTTCTATAGCACCTGGGACAGGCCTCGAGTAAATACACACATCCATCCCCCACAGGGGAGAGTATGGAGAGTCCTTACCAGCACTCTTCCACTGTCCTCTACACCAAAGACTTCTTTTTAGCAGACAATTTTGCAGAGTTTATTTATTTAGTTTTTATTGCCATACCAGTATGCCATGCCATATAGCTATTTTCTATATTGCTTTTCTTTGCCTGTTTTACAATTAAAAAGTTGCATTTAAAGAGGAGTTAATGGCATATTAATACATTAAATTAATACATTAACTGATTATTTGTATTTTTAAAGCACATTAAACTGGAATAGACAAAAGTATTGTAACATCTAAAACCTGCCTTTTGATCCTTAAGAGACACTGATTTGTATCGGTTGATCTGCTCTGTCTGCCAGCAATATTTTCTAAGTGAACAGGGTGTTTCTACTCCCTATGTTACAGTGCCCCTAGAGACTGTAGTTACACACAAAAGAGTCATTCTGCCAGTGTGCTCAAGTGAAGAGATGGGAGTCTAGTTCTCTTCATTGTGTTCACCCATCCAGAGAGGAGTCGGGTGCTGACATGCACAGACACACATCAGCACATGTTCACAGTGACGTTACTCAAAGCCACACGCAAAACCTAAGACCACTCGGCAGGATCTGACATGCTGAATAGCTCAAAACCCACTCACACACACGTGCGCCTTTTTAAAAAAACACACACGAGATAAGCAGGTCGTATCAGCAGTTATATCTCCTCTGCACTGAAAGCGGACACTTTTCTGTCCATTTCCCAGGTGATGGTTCCTGAGGGCATGTTACGTCTTGCAAGACAGATGAGATGCTGAAGGTTTATCTAGTTCAACTTTGCAGACCTGTTGCTAGACAGCCTGGCACTGGAGATAAAAGATGGTTGAAACAAGAGAAGCCATTCATCTGTGCTTTAAGTTATCAGATGATACATTCAAACCACAATTATTATACTTAAGTGTGTTCATTATAGTTATGTTGATTCAGCTGTCTATACTAATGATCCTTCTCAGCATTTAAATGTTTGCAAAGGCAAGCATCTATACTACTATGGCCCTGTTTACACCCGGTATTAATTGGTCAGTGCTAAATGAAGGTGCACTCTAAAAAAAAAGAAGAGAATATTGTACCTTTTAAGGTACAAGTGGCCGTCACTGAGGTGGTACCCTTAAAGGATTAGTTCACTTCAAAATGAAAATTTCCTGATATTCATGTCTTTCTTCTTTCAGTTGAAAAGAAATTACGTTTTTTGAGGAAAACATTCCAGGATTTTTTTCTCCATCATAGCCTTCCATGGCAACCAAAATGTTGAAGGTCCAAATCAATGCAGTTTCAAAGCACTTCGAAGGGCTTCAGAGGCTCTGCACGATCCCAGACTAAGGAATAGGGTCTTATCTAGCGAAACTAATATGAATATGAATATACTTTTTAACCTAAATTGCTCATCTTGTGCTGCTCTGCTACGTGCCAATGATTGCGCAATCATGTCGAAAAGGTCACGTAGACGTAGGCGGAAGTACCACTCCCGTGTTTACAAAGAGCACATGCGAAGACTAATACAAACGCCCTTTAGCAAAAAAAAAGTTAGAAGATGAAGATGGAGTGTTTTTTTGGTAAAGGGCATTTGTATTAGCCCTCAAATGTTCGCTTGGGGCGGTACTTCCGCGTACGTCTTGCGTGGCATTTCTGCTGTGATTGCACAATCCATGGGACGTCGCAGAGCAGCGCAAGATGAGCAATTTAGGTTAAAAAGTATATTAATTTTAATTTTTTTTTAAAAATGACCAACTGTTTCACTAGATAAGACCCTATTCCTCTTCTGGGATTGCGCAGAGCCTCTGAAGCCCTTTGAAGTGCTTTAAAACTGCATTGATTTGGACCTTCAACATTTTGGTTGCCATGGAAGTCTGTGATGGGGAGAAAAATCCTGGAATGTTTTCCTCACTGAACAAAGAAAGACATGAACATCTTGGATGGGGGTGAGTTAAATTTTGAAGTGAACTAATCCTTTAAGGGTATTTTTGTAGAGGAAAACAATGGTATAATTGTACCCTAAGGACCAATTGTGTACCTTTAAAAGGTACAGTTATACGTTGACCTCCATTGTACCTTTTTTTCTGATAGTGTGTGACACTGAAGACTGGAGTTTTTACAATTATTAAACAATCTTTAAAAGGTAGGGTATAGGCATTTTTTTTCATTAACACTTTTTGTCATTCTGGTTGAAACTCTCTTCACATTTTGATTGCAATCAGTAATAGAAGTGGTCTAAAATATCTTATGTGGAAATCTCAAGACCAAAAAATGTTAATCCAATCATTGCATTCGGTCCTGTGCATCGCGGACCGTTTATCAGCTCAGACCAATAATAGACAGTGCAGCGGGGGTTTAGAACAGGTTGAGTGCCGATCTCGATCTACTACACAGTGCTGGGAGATCCAGTGAGAAAGCGTTTGAATTTGCTGCAAAATGAATAACATCACAGCGAGATGTAGTGGGATGAAATTCAGCGCAGAATTCTGTTATAAACCACAGATATCAGATCAAACAATGTTGTACAGAAGGCTTTTCAGTCCACAAATCAATTAGAATCAAAAGTGGTTGAAATGGGTACTGCAGTCCAAATTCAAAATATTGGAGAGAGTTGTTTTGCCCGCCCCACAGACTTGATGCTCACACGGGTTGCCAGCTTGAGGACACACTACAGGAGCGAGTGCAATTGACAATGAAAGCCACACTGTAAGTTGATGAGTTGATTTATTCACATTTTAATATGCCCTCGTTCATAGAGATTTTTTGATGGATGTTGAGGCTTTTTAGGTCGGGTAGAATCTGTGATCTCTGACCCAGTTTGCTTGCTGGCTTCCATTGCAGCAATACACTTTGTTTTCCACCAACTGGCAACCTGTGGTGTCAAAATACTATTGGGTAAACTGGCGGCATGCGGTATCACACAGACCAAAACAAAAACAGACATTCCGACACAGAACACACATTTCAAAGTAGAATAACTGGCTATAGCATTGTTTTTCAGAGAAACAAGTAGGTGAATTTAGCATGTTTCCTACATATCTGCAAGCATATTATGGTATTTTTATTCTTTAATAAAGTGAAAAACTTACATACAGCACCTTTAACACCGTCTCTCATCTAGTGACGCTTTGCAGACTGCTGTGTGTGCATTCATAGGTTTTGAAGGAGTTGTGGCTTTGGAGAAGTTCTGAAGGGAGGGTGGGATCTCAGGCTTTCAAATCTAGCTTGCTATTGCTAGCCTCCAAAATTGCCTACCCTACCTTTAAATGTTGATGCAGAACTGGTCACTCACTTTTTGGGCTTTCACTTTTAAACAGCTAAATAAATGCCAGAGTAGATCAGATCATTGCTAACACCCAGTGACAAGGTCTGACTGAACTCTGCAGACGGTTGTCTGGCTGAGATACAAGAGACAACAATACAGTGATGAAGCACTCTGACCACTGACCTTTCCAAAGACACACACGTGGAGCCCTTACTGTCACACTGAAAAAACAAATCTGGTTGTAAAGACATCCGCCAACATATACAGTAGATGCAGGAATACAACAACAAAATTGCAACAGCTACAATTGTTCCAAAATAAATAACATATGTTGGAGGGCATTACGAGAAGGCCTCTCATTCCCTCTCTAATACAGCTTGTAAGATGACACAAAGGCAAAACACTCCCAAAGTCAATAGCAGAGGAGGCCCTTCCAACACAAATCACCCAGATGTTATCAAATATGGATATCCTGTGGTGCAACAGATGTTTGCGCTGCTTCAGGATGTTTTATTTGCCCCCACCGATCTGATGTGCCACCTTGCGTGTACGAAAATTGACTCAGTAGATATGTACTGTGATGTCTCAAATCTGAATCATGAAATCTACCAATTCTTGTTCATAACATAAGAATTCATAACAGTAGACAGACTGTCACTGGGATGTAAAGTACATCATGAACATCACTGTGAGTCATAAAGGTGAAGGAGTGAACAATCTTATCTGAATTGTTACTAACATCAGGGTGCCTGGATGGAGTGACAACTCAGCGATCCTCTCCTAACCACATTCAGCAATAAAAATCTCCCTCAGAATTCCAGGCATACTCGGATCATCAGAGTCCAAAGCTCCACAGGGGAAGGGAGCGAGTTCGTGCACACATATACTGATGATGTCACACTAGAATTCCCACAATGAGAGATAACAAACACAAAACCTCATTTGTTTGGACACCTTGGATTATTGATGTTTGCATGAGACGCCTCTGGTCTGATGGGACGCCATGGTTGGAAGTACATATTTGGGTGCATGCCACGAATTACAGAGCCTGATAAAAAAAAGTTACAGTGCTTGTCAAATGTTACAGTCGCACACACGCAGACATCTGTTAACACATACTAAACTGTTTCTGTCATATTCAGACAAAAGAAAGCAAATCATAAAAAAATAATTAATCAAATTCAGAAGAGTGTGGCAGGGGCTATACTGATGAAAGGCATTATAGGTTTTTTTTTTTTTTCAAATAAGACCACAGACTGACATGTAATATTAAATCAAATTCTGAGACAGTATTTCATCACTATTTACATTTATTGTCCAACTTCTTATCCAGGTTGGTTTGTTATTTTCCACTAACATTTCTTAAATTCTGTCATTCCATCTTCAATTCTACATCTCTCCCTCATGTCTTTCCAAACCTGTATGACTTTCTTTATTCTGTGGAACACAAAAGAAGATATTTTGCAGAATGTGCAAGTCACTCTTTTTCATGCAATTATAATAAATAGGGACTGAAGCTCCAGAGCTCCAAAAAGGATAAAAAAGTAACTTGCACACTATATTACAACTTTTCTGAAGCTTAGCTTTGTGTAATAGACTGAAATTAAAGGCGAAAGTAGTGGGATGCAAACCGCCGTGACAGAGTCTTTAAAGCCATGATAAAACAAAACCAGTGGCATATCTTTTCTTCCATATTGTGACACAAAAAAGTAGGACAGGGACTTTCTATTCATTGGTTGTTGACTGGATAGAGGCAGATCTGAATGAAAGCTTGCAGTCGATTGTGGAGGGGCGTGGTATAAGTGGACTAAATAATTGGAGAAGTCCAGCATGTTACCAGAGAGACGTTTGTTATTTCACAAGAAGATCAAGTTGACATTTTGATTAAAAAAAAACATGTGGTCAAAACTATTTTTTTTTTAATTAAGAGATGTACATGAATGAATCATTCACCATAATATCCATAACATAAGAAAACAGTCCATCGGTTGAGCAAGAACTTTACATGTCAGACTTCTCAAACAAACAGATTCACATAGTTTCCACTCTGGGAAATGACTTACTTCTAGTTGCCTCTTTACATTACGCTGAGACATAAGGAAGCAAGACTTGACTTCCAACTGTATGAAAAAAATAAATATCTTCTTTTATGTTCCACAGATGAAAAAAGTCAAATAGGTTTGGAATGATATGAGGGTGAGGAAATGACAGAATTTTAATTTTTTTGTGTGACCCTCTTTTTAACTACCCATATCTGAAATATATGATAATATAGAACTGAATAACAAATCCTGCCCCTTATCACTGCACCTTGAACACACACACACACACACGTTGGTATAGGTGGTTTACGGCGACATTACATAGGCGTAATGGTCTTTATAATTTACAAACCGTATATATTATATCCCCCTACACTAACCCTACCCCTAAACCTAACCATCACACAAAACTTTCTGCATTTTTTTTAATAAAAAAATAGTTTTGTATGTTTATTTAGCATTTTCAATTACAAGGACATCGGAATATCCTCATAATGTAGGGGGTGTGGCCTGAAACCTGAATACACACCACAATATAAGGACTTTGCGTCCTCATAATGTAGGTCAAACCAGTGCGCGCACACACACACACACACACACACACACACACACACACACACACACACACACACATACACTGCAGAGAAGTAGCAGGTGAACATGTGGAACAGCTTAGCCTATAATTCTCTCTGAGATCTGACTCATATACTGTCTTAAAGCCTGTGCACATTTGTGTGGAAAAAGGGAAATTACATGTCACTCCTGCTGCTTTATGACAGATGAGAACATGCTTTAGGTTATCATAAAATGAAGCAGCATGCGCGCACACACACACACAGACAGAGTCATAAAGCTGATATCCAATTGAAGGCGAAACTGCATTCCTTTACTCACAATCTCTTGTTTTGAACAGCATTCCCCTTAATGTATTTTTCTAGCTAGATAGTTCACAAATAAACACTTCTGTTTTGTTCATAGACCAGCTGTCAAAATGCAATTATTGTATATCATACACAGAAACATTAACACCAGACCCCCCTGGCCAGTTCACACTAAAGCTCGTTCATGGATAAATAACTTCAAGAAAAACAATCTTGCACACTTCAGAGCCTTCAAAACACTCATTGTGGACACTAAGTAAAATAAATAGAGAGAGGCAAAACACAAGAGCCCATCTTTAATGCTGCAGTGCTTTGTAGGGGGAGCCGCTGTGGTTAATGACCCCTGCTCCAGTGATGGGGTTTGGCTGCTGCTTGAAGGAAGCAGGGGGGAGTTGGCCATTAGGCCAAGCCCTCCCTCAGGTCACGGTGCTTCTTGTATCTACACACAGCGGCAGAGTTATGGACCCTGAAACTCCCACTCACCTGTTTAAGCATTAACTAGCTTTGAAGGCAAGATTTTGGCTCGGTGGGGAGCAGGAAGCTTTTATGTTAACACTCCCCTTCGCTCCTCTTTATAAACCCCGTTGCCTGGGGGTCCTCAGTGCCAGGCCTCTATTTGTGTATGTTTTGTACTGTGCAAGCATGAGAGGTACACGTAAGGCCATATATCATGGAAAATAGGATGTGCACTGTCCTTGTTTTACTGAAGCAAAAGTGTTTCATATACTCCAAATCTCACTCACTCAGACTATTTATAAAAAATTAAGGGTCATCTAAAGCAGTGGTTTTCAACCAGGTCCCACTAGGGGGCCACAGGATGGCTTAAAATCTAATGTAAATTATAATGTCAAAAAACATACATAACCAAGATGTATTTATTATAAAGTTGTAATTTTTTTATAAATGTGGTGAAAATTTTTTTTTAATTATATTTTATTTGGAAAGTATCAAGTATACAAATTGTACCTTAGTACAACGACTATATACTAGGTTAGAAAAGGTGATGTAAAGTTGAATTATGACCATTTATGGAGCAAAAACCCTCAACTAACATGATTACTAGCATTTTTGGGGGGAGTGGGTGGAGTTCTGTCCCCTTAAAAATAAATCCCCTTTAAAACTTTGCTCTCTGATTCTGCACTGCAGGAGTGAATGCATTAGAGACTGATATCAAATCACTCACCACTATCTACTATCTGGTTTGAGAGTAAGCGGGGCCCGAAACAGGAGCAGATGAGGTGTCTGTAGGATCATGATGGAAAAGGAGAGTCAAGATAATAATCCTGAGGCCTCAGCATCTGTTTCCGCATGGAGACCTAGGCTCTCTTACATTGTCGCCAACAAAGTAGCAGCAACTTGAGGTTTGAAATCTGGTCACAATTGTGGTCAGAGTGTCTCATCTCTTTTTATTAACGTCTGTGCCTCTGTTTAATATCAGCCAGAGAAAAAGAGCAGAGGGAAATCCCCCAATAGCCCATCTGAGGTCATCTGAGCCATGGAGACCTGGCACAAACAGTCAGTGGAAGAAGCGAGTAAATGAGTTAGGCAGGTGGTGGAACTAACACCAGTACAGTAAAGCACCGCGGGGTGAGCTGCAGGGGTCAGGAGTGGATAGGATGAGGAAATGAGAGCCGCTGACTTTAATACAGCCTGGTTGTGAAGGTCAGCTCTCCAGAAAAAGCCCAGACACCAAACCCTCACCATATGGCACGAAGAGGGTGAGTCAGCCCATCTCCAATACAAAGAATGCCTTCAGGCCTGCCAGCCTAATTCATACTGCTTATCGCCCCAAAAGCCCCCATGATTTCACTCTGCAGCTATGCCTTATTTCAGCCCTCATTTTTTTCCACGGTAAAAAGATGTAGTGTTTCGCTGACACTATTAAGACTGTGCAGGCCTCTGCACTATTGTGGCCACTGAAAGACTGGCTGCATTGTCCAATCTTCATGGAGGAGAAGTTAACTGGAGTGTGTGTGTGTCTGGGTATGCACAAAATATCAGAGAAAAAGGGAAGACTTCCAAGAGTTAGGGCAAAACCCTGACCTCTCACCTCTCCCTATCTGTCAACAGGCAGACAGAGCTGAGAAGCTTGGGTGGAGCACTGACACCATTGCTCTGCTTCAAAACCTAGTGAGCTGCAGAGGCAGCATTTGAATATACAGTTGTTTTATATTAAATGCACACCCTTGTTCTGACTTGAAGACTGTTTCAAATGATGGTAATCTCAATTTGTAAAAATGAGAAATAGCAATAATACAAGTATCTAGTATCCAGCAAAGCATCACTATTGTTATTCGTCATACATATTCTTCTTCCACACAAAATTTCGGCGTGTAACTAGTCCCGCACCGTTTGTCATAGTCCCATAAATGAGGTGTCAAATCGACCGGCTCATTGAGGAGAGGTGTGCTATATCTTTTATAAGCAATCAGACTTACGACGTTCGCACAGCAGACGAAAAAGCGGGCCAACAAATCCCATTGAGTTATATTGGCGAAATGTTCAGAATTTTGAATTTTCAACGGCCATTTTCACATTTGTCCTTCGTGTCAGTACATTATAAATAGAACGAGGCATCAGTTTACTGTCTGGGATTTGTTGTATTGTGTGGCGCCATATCTAGTGTACACAACATCACTGATTATAATGGGTTCTATTGTCTTTTGTTGCGTCGTATCACGCCGCTCGCGTCCAGTGTAGACACAGTGTTACTGTAACCTGCTAACTGTCTAGCCACACCCTAGCAACCATTAGAGCATCCTAGCATCATTTCAGCAAGACCTATATTTCTGCATTGTAACATTGTAGACACATAAATGTTATGCCAAAAAAGACGCACTATACAATATGCACTTATACACTATGTACTTATGCACTATGTACTCAACCGTGTAGTGTATGAACTTTACATGGTTATTTTGTCATTCAACATCGGAATCTGGTAGCCCTTCCCCCTCCGCTATGTAATTAAAGCTGCGACAGTTGAGTGCATGAAGTGTCCAACATTCCACACTTCGTTTTTTCAATTAATTTAGTGCATCATCCGGGTATTTAAAGTGCACTTTTTCTTTTTGGAATTTTCAGTGTGAACACACTACTTACTAGCCTGGATGCCAGCCGAACTTAGCCCCACCCACAATATTTGAGGTCGGGAAGTTCAGTCTGGACTTGATTCGTTGTGTAGCAACTATGCTCGAACCAGAGATGTTTGGACCAATCAAATTGTCAGGACAGGCTTTATACGATGATGGACAGATGATCAACAGTAACGTAATCATCCACGTCACCAAAGAGCGCATGGGTTGAATTCATTTACAACAAAGATGTTCGTATATGCATTCACCTTTACTATTTCTCTCAAAAATGATGATTGTGTTGGTAAGTACTCCATGTATCCTTAAAATTCTTTTTACAATACCGGCAAAGTTAGTTTACACTCATCTTCTTCTTCCAGCGTGCGTGCAGTTGAGTTCTGTTGACAACTATGCATCACTCAACATACGTCACTTACTCCGTTGCTCTGATTAGTTGTAGGTCTATCCAATTGAGTGCAGAGGCATTTTCTTTCCTGGTTCGGTTGAAACACGCCCCGTAATCACAGCCCAATCGAGCAGTATCAGACTCATATTCTGACTAACTACTTACACTATTTATACTTAAAAACGTCATAGAATAGTGCACAAGTATGCAAATTGGGATGCACCTACAGACTCTTTTGACTCATGCTAGCAAACAGGACTTCCAACATGCTACACATGCTAGCAGTGAATAGCTACATGCTAATAGTGATTAGCTAAGTGCTAAATCAGGCTAAGAAACTCCATAGTAATGATCTGTGACAATTAACAAAAGCCTAGCAACACCATAGCAACCACCCAGAACACCTTAGCAACCACCTAGCAATCGCCCAGAACACCCTAGAAACCACCTAGAAACACCCTAGCAACGGAGTGCTGAGTTTTCCCATTGCATGCACCACTCACATTTTCTTCAGGAAATGTACATTCTAGTTTACAGTACTGTTCAAAGGATTGGGGTCAGTAAGATTTTTTTGTTTAAAGAAATTATTACTTTTATGCAACAAGGACATATTACATTGATCAAAAGTGACAGTAAAGTAATTTACATTGTTAAAATTTCAAATAAATCTTGTGAAATATATATTAATTTAAAAAATCAAAAAACAAATGTATCAATTTCCACATAGATATTAATCAGCACAACTATTAAATTCAAGTGCATGAATGTCTCCATGTGCTTTACATAAGAGGTGCTATTTGAGTAGATTGTTGCCTTTAGACCATTCATAAGTCACTTATGAAATGTAGGCAGTAGACAGCTTACTTAGTTTTAGAACAGTGCTCATTAGTACCAATGCAAATTTCTAAGTAGGCAAAACGCAAATCCATAAAAAAGCGATACATTTACTGTAACACAGTCAGCAAGATTTAGCTTCAGATCCACAAGCTACAAATCAGGTTTTGTAGGTTGCTACTGTGTTACTCTGCTTTGATTAACAGTCATTCTCTCTGAACCAGTTCCCTCTGGAACCAGGTAGATAAATCAAGCTTGTCACGCCAACACTATCTGCACCTGTATGTGCACATATATTAACAAATACAGTATGGGCAGAAAACTTAAAAGTGCATTGCCAACTTCCACAGCATACTGAGTACTTAGCTTTAATCCAAAGCAACTTGCAGTACACTCATAACATAGACAGACCACCTTGAACAACCAGAGGTTATCTACATTGCTCAAAGGCACAATTGTATGCCAAAGAGAGTTCAAACCCACAACCTTTATAACCACTACTATGCCACACAACACATACTGAAATTTCACTTCATTGCCCGATGAGACCATTGCATGTGGTGTGAAAAAAAGTTTCCTAGTGCTGTCAAACAGTTCACAAGTTCACCATGGCAATCAGTGAGCGCAACCTGCACTATGATTCACTGGAGACTTGTTAAAAACCTTAAATACTGACACAGAACTTGTTAAACGCTTTTGTTATGATGCATGAGAGTCTGGTGGGTGTGCATTGTTTAGTCCATTTCAGTCCAGTCCAGGTTGAGTTGTCATTGGCAAGAAGGCAGATGATGCTCATAGAGGTTGAATGGGTGGTCCGAGATGTAAAACGGTCAGAGCAAACAAAGATGTTTCTAAGCCAAGTCAACTCTGTAATCACAAAAGCATGCATGCTGCGCATTTCCCCTGTCAGGGCTCAAGTTGAAGATGACGGCTGACAGACACTCACATTATTGCACTAAATCCTGCTTACCCATATCCATGCATTTAAAAAAAAGCGGAATTCCCATAAACCAGAGGGAACAGGTTGCTTTGTACCGACTTGCAACCGTGACATACAACAATCAAGGCCAGACCAGGCTTGCAGATTCTGCACGAACAAGAAAACACTGTTGCTATTCATTTTGCTGATCTCAAGAACGCGGTAGTGCAAATTTCATGTTTCATTATAAGATTTACAAGACAAATGATCTTTGTTCTTGACACTCCTAAGCTCTTCCACATGCTCACAGTCTGAAGGAAACAATAATCATGATTCAGTGCAGCGTCTTACATGAAGAGACAATCCCACATACTCAACGAGTCAATAGGGAGAGGTAGAGTCCCCTTCACGCCTACCTGATTCTCTGGCTTGAAGCATCGTATTCTCTGTTCACACACAGTCTACTCCCAGAACAGTCTAAGAACCATTCAAAGTGTAATAATTCACATTAGAGCAAATGATTTAACCAGTTAAAAATGGCAACAATCTAATAAGTGAACTCAACTGACCACATCAATAAAATGTGAAAACTGGGAGTTTTCAAAAAAAAAAAAAAAAAAAAAAAAAAAAAAAAAAAAATCACAGAAACAGCTTAATCTTAATCTCAAATTAAAGTTGCCTAAAAACGATAGTTCACCCTCAAGTCATTCCAAACCTGTATCACTTTCTTTCTTCTGCTGATCGTAAACTAGGATATTTTTGTCGATTGTTTTGACTGTCATACATTGAGAGTCAGTATGGACCAAAAAGTTGGACCCCCATTGTATAGACAAAAAAAAAAAAAAAATATATATATATATATATATATATATATATATATATATATATATATATATATATATATATATATATATATATATATATATATATACACACACATATACACTCACCTAAAGGATTATTAGGAACACCTGTTCAATTTCTCATTAATGCAATTATCTAATCAACCAATCACATGGCAGTTGCTTCAATGCATTTAGGGGTGTGGTCCTGGTCAAGACAATCTCCTGAACTCCAAACTGAATGTCAGAATGGGAAAGAAAGGTGATTTAAGCAATTTTGAGCGTGGCATGGTTGTTGGTGCCAGACGGGACGGTCTGAGTATTTCACAATCTGCTCAGTTACTGGGATTTTCACGCACAACCATTTCTAGAGTTTACAAAGAATGGTGTGAAAAGGGAAAAACATCCAGTATGCGGCAGTCCTGTGGGCGAAAATGCCTTGTTGATGCTAGAGGTCAAAGGAGAATGGGCCGACTGATTCAAGCTGATAGAAGAGCAACTTTGACTGAAATAACCACTCGTTACAACCGAAGTATGCAGCAAAGCATGTGTGAAGCCACAACACGCACAACCTTGAGGCGGATGGGCTACAACAGCAGAAGACCCCACTGGGTACCACTCATCTCCACTACAAATAGGAAAAAGAGGCTACAATTTGCATGAGCTCACCAAAATTGGAACAACAAAATTGTCAAACACAGTATTAGTATGGTGTTCCTAATAATCCTTTAGGTGAGTGTATATATATATATATATTCTGTGTTCCACAGAAGAAAATAAGTCAATAGAGGTTTGGATCGACATAAGGGTAAATAAATGAGAACATAATTATTATTTTACTGGGTGAACTATCCATTTAAAAACAAATTAATATGTCCAAATGAACCTCATAACAACAACATAATGCTCTTAACATTCCCGCACACCGAGGAGACATTCAGCAACATGGGTAAAAATAGTGACAGAAACAACATGCTTGCGCCGAAGGGGATGCCTGCTGGATGCAATTTTTTTCCTTTCCCCCATCCCTTGGGTTTGTGTAAACACACACATTCTGATAGATCAGGAATCTGGCAGGGAATGAGGAAGAACTTCACTGTATCTTGTAAACAGTAACAGTAACCGATGACACGGCCTTCACATTCTGCAAACAGATGAGGCAGGTGGTTCCGAAATACACCTGTGGAAACCTAACCTAAGAGGGTGGCAAAAAGAAATACTGCTGGTTTAGGTGATGGACTCGATGTCTCAGGAGAAAGTGGAAGAGAAGAGTTGTTTAAGCGCACACTGAGGTGCTCTGCTCTGTAATTACTAGCATGTGTTTACCTGGTAGTTGTCCCTGTTTTTAAGTGTGTAAAGTTGTGCGTTTTATGATCCTATACACAATCCCAGATGGCTAAGGAATTGTGTGATTTAAGAGAGTTTTTCCCTTTATGAAGAAGTGAATGTGCATGTTGAGAATGGAAACAGTGGCATGCAAAAATATCAGATAAATGCATTTGCTCTTAGCGTCACCTACAGTTGTGTTATTAACTCTACTTCTCAAAAAATAACTAATGATATCTTTCGCTAATGTGTTTTATCTTTTTGGGATTCATTAACTTTGGGTTTAGACAGGACTGTGATTTGAACATGCAACCTACTAATCTTTCCTTTTATCCCTGATATGTTGTGTAAATTCAATCTTTTCTAGGTGGATGACTTGGGTTTAACTTTACAGGGAGCAGCATTGGGGGGTGGAACTGTACAAAAAAACATGTACAGCAATCTGTGTCTCCGGACCACTGCCTGACCAGACGCAGCCGGTTTGTTTTGAGAGAGCCAGCAGGATTCGTCTCATTGTGTCAGTGGGGGAGTGGGGGGAGAGTGGAAGGGGGGGGGGGGTACAAAAGCCAACGCCACAAGCAAAAAGCATTGCTCATATTCTTGCACCATGCCAAAACAGCAACTATCAAATCAGTAGGTCTTTCAGGAGATCAAGAGAAAACTACCGCCTCACCATAGGGGTCTTGTTAGAACACAGCTCCTTATAAAGAGACTTCACTTATTATAAACAAAGAGGCACAAGAGTAAAGATCTGAGAACCCTGCTCCAAGAGAAATTGAAAAATAAACCTTGCTACAAGCCTCTGAATCACTATGCCACCCACTGAAGGCTTATGTTCCAGGTGTATATTTTCTACTGAACTTTTGAAGTTGAGGGTCTGTATGAAATAGATCAACATTAAGTTGAAAACAGTAGATTATTGTGGAACATAAATGATGAAAAACATTATGAGAGATACAGCAGCTGCTCAAAGCCAGAGTTTGATGATGTAGGCTACAGATATATCTGGGTAAGATAAGGCACTGCAGGGGATCTGATGGGAATAGTAACAGGAATTTCGCGAATCGGTTCTTTTTACAATTCGTTTCAACGAATCGGTTCAAAAACAGATTCAGCCTTTATACCAAGACGTTATCGCAACATGTAGAAACATTTGCTGTTTATTAAAAAACATAGTCATTCAACCCAATTTTCATAACCCATAAATGTCATACAATCAAGTAGCATTTTGTAGCCTAACTTTTTTTTTTTTTGCACATAAGTAAAATTCTCGGTTAACTCAAAATAGCTTTATTTTTCGATCCCCGACTATCACGAATTGTACAGATCCGATTGAAAAGTGTCAAATAGTCAGTGAACTGCTGACTCGACAACCGCTCGATTCATCAAAAAGATCCGACTCAAAAGAACGATTCGTTCATGACTTAAACATCGCTAATATGGAAACAGGGATGCTGTTTGTGCAGTGCACCTTGAATAACAAATGTTAAATGTTTTATTTGCGCTCTCAAAACACTGATAAATGGTCTGTGTGCAATAACAGAGGCTGTCCATGTATGAGATGACAAAGTAGAAGTAAACTTTATTAAACTAGTCTAGCGTCAGTGGGTTGGGTTAGTAAACTTTAGGTAACAAACTTACATTTTATGCAATCATTTTTTGGATTATTTAACCATGCCGTAATTTTACTCACGTTTGTTGTTTATTTCCATATCAGAAGAATCAAACAGAACACCTTGACGAGTTGGAAACGCACATTGCAGCCCGTGCACCCATCGATGTTATGTATGCTACTTAAATGACAGATACTAACTGCATTGAAAGATTCTCAATGAAGTTAAAGAGACCGACTTCCCTCCATTATCCTGCTGGGTCCTAGTGCTGCCTCTGACCGGGTCTGATGACAGACTGCCCACTTTACTACTGTTGCCACCCATCACAAAAAGGACACCAGTTTTACACAAGAAAACAAACTTTTATTGCAATATAAGATGTACATAGTCTGTTGAAACTGACAGATAAATAAAGTTAGCAAGGTAGCAGTAGTGATTAAAAAAGAGAATCAAAAATATGGTTATACTCTAGCTCTCTTCCTTCACTTTGAAATTAATAGAACACTTCATAACAATCTATTGGGCAAACAGGTTGTAAACACTACACACAAAGGCAGAAAACATGATGGTTTCACCTGTTTGTCAGTGAGGTACAAAACTACTGTCAGTATCCCTTGGCATTAAAGACCCAGTGGTCACTGTTAGGTCCTAATCAAGGTTACAGTTTGTTATTTGTCACTTGCTTCAATGGTGTGGTAATGTATATTTCCATCAAACAATACATGAGTGTGAACATGTTATTCCTTCCATTGGCCATACAATCTATGTTTACTCCCTCTGCATTCATTTTTTCATCAATTAGGTGACGTATTCGCCCTGACATGACTGAAAAATATAATAAACCCACTTAAGGTATCACAGCGTTTCCTGATCCATCCTAACAGGAGTGATGAAAGTAAACTGCCCTAACCTAAACAACAGATCTTTTTTTTAAGAGCAAAACATCCGGGGAAAAAAAGAAGAGAAAAACATTGCACCATAATTCTTTCCTACTACAGTATGTTTTGTCTTTATCATCTGTATCAAACACAAGCCATATTTATTTCTACCATCACAATATACAATGTATGTTTCATCATAATTAGTCAAATAATCCTAAAGTCTTCTTGTGAGAAAAGTGTACATTCAGTATTCGTTACCCCTTGGAAATGACCTGAACAAAGTACAGCACCGTAGTGCTCAATTTCATCTGCTAACTTCACAAATAACAGTCAGACTTTGGTATTCATTGTCAAGCAAATCATCGCTTATTTCAGCCCACCTAAGCTTATGTAGTATAATAGTGAAATAAAAGAACTGAAAAATATTATTTTATAACCTTTACAATTAAATATTACCTAATAATGTACTTAATGGATGATGTCAGACGATTCATCCACTCTTAATATAGTTGTATTAATCATATTTACATTCTTTTCACTCACTTTGCTGGTGCATAAATTAATAGAGAACATAAGGCAAAATTCTAAATCCTTATAATTCCTGATTCCTTATTTTTGTCATTCAGAAAGAAAATGAGAACCACTTTACACGCAAGTAAAAACCAAAATGTTCCCACCATTCTATTTATTTATCTTTCTTTGTCAGGTATCCTAGCCTGTCTGATCATTTATATACCTCTGTCACAAAGGACAGTTGCACAATTTGTAGGTACAGTCCAGGCATGACTATATGTCTGAGACACAGGATGTGTTTGTTTAGTTAGACTGGAACAGGTATTCAGGTCTCTGTGTGTGTGTGTGGGACAGGAACACTAGAACAGCCGGGCTTGTTTCTTCATCTCATTCCTTTTCCACAGTGCCAGACGGTCAAACTCTACCATCGTCATTCCAAACACTTGATAGAACTCCTCAGGGGAAAGATGCCGCTAAAATGAAAAGGAAATGTATCACTCACTATGTCCATCTAGCCGTCCATGTATTACATTTTTAAGCAATCATTAAATATTGTTAAACTTTCACACACACACACACATATATAAATAATCATTCTAATATGGTGCTAAAGAAACATTTCTTCTCATTATCAATGTTAAAGGGATAGTTCAACCAAAAATGAAAAAGCCCATGATTTACTCACCCTCAAGCCATCCTAGGTGTATATGACATTCTTCATTCAGACAAATACAATCAGAGTAAAAAAATGTCCTGGCTAATCCAAGCTTTTTTGACAGTGAATGGCAGCCCAAAATTTGAAGCCCAAAAAAATCCATGCATCCATCCATTATAAAAGTAATCCGGGGGTTAATAAAGGCCTTCTGAAGCAAAGTGATGCGTTTGTGTAAGAAAAATATCCATATTCAACATGTCTGGCTGAAAGAAGATTGTCATAGACGCCTAGGATGACTTGAGGGCGAGTAAATTATGGGATAATTTTCATTTTTGAGTGAACTATCCCTTTAAAAACAGTTGTATCTTAACTTAACGTAACTTAATATTATTGCGGAAACCATATTCTTTGATGAATAGAAAGTAAAAAAAAAAAAATGTATCATCATAAATGCCTTTACTGTCACTTTTGATCAATTTAATGCCTCCTTAATTTCTTACTGACCCCAAACAGTAGTGTATTCATAAAGTATGTATATAGTTTATAATTTAATATAATAATATTATTATGTGTTGTTATTACAAATAAACTGTTTTAGTTTACCTCCAATCTGGCCCTGTCTACATCCTTTGGCAACCTGTTCCGCCCCCTAGTGGTCACAAGAAGTGCTTCGTATGGGTAGATCTGTAACGACAGTTAGCAATGCAATTTATTATAAACTTTCAAGAATCATCCTAATATTCTAAGATTATCTATAGATTTCATAGATTGGTAATGGAAAGCTAACTAAGCATTGTTCTCAGAGCAGACTGCATTGGTGGACCTTCTTTTCCTCTTACTTACAACAGTGAAAGGAAATCACAGAGCCTCTGGCACAGTAGCTGTAACCGAGACAGGAAGCGGCACCAAGCAGAACAATATAGTTCCTGACCAACCAAGAGCAAAGGGGTCAGACAAACCCCTGCCCTCTCCATGGCCCCATGCAGTCTCCAAGTCACTAAGAGCCAGCTGGGGAATTATACAGTGGCCTTATGACCTGGAAGCACTAATTTCTCCATCCTCTAGTTTCCACATACTTTGACCAGCAGGACGTTGCGTTGACCCATAAGGGTTCATTAGACAGTGGGCTAATGTTTCAGAGCAGACTGCATTGGTGGACCTCCTTTTCCTCTCACTTACAACAGAGTTTCCTCTCACTTTCAGAGGTGTCTTTAGTGTCTCTCTGGGCCCTCTTTAATCCTCTGGTAATGTTAAACCATCTTTCTTACCTTGTATTCTGTTGGGAAAGAAAGAAAAATAAGCTTTTAAAGTCAGAACTAATTTCTGTAAAAATAATTATACTCCCAAATATGTCAGCAAAATCATCATAAAAAAAACTCCTTTACTTACCTCTGATTCCCCAGTTGACTTCACTGCCACTGTCATACTGATAGTAGTCTGCGCTTTGTGGCTGGAAAACAAACAAACAGGCAAACAAATAGTGGCTAAAGGTTTAAGATATCTGTCCATCCAGTTACTGAACATTAATACAGATATAATGTTAAAAAAACAAACAAGCAACAAACTAAAGTTTTAAGTAAAGGCATTTGTTATAGTTACAAAATGGTAACTTACCCTGTGCAATCCATTCCGGCCATATCCTGGCAAAGAGGCTGACTTGGCTATGTAGTCTTCAAAAACAACACAATAAACATGAATGTGTAAAATAACATCAGTATAGGAGATTAAGCCTGTTACATTTTGACTGCCTTGTCCATTAGTGCACAGTAGAGGGCGCTAGTAACCAGGCCAGAATCTGTGTTGCCTACACTGCAAATATTTACCGGTTATTTTATGCAGACACTTTTTTCCAAAGCAAATCTACAACATATACATTCCCCCCTGGGGTTAAAGGCCTTGCCAAAAAATTATGAGAAGTTTATATCTTGCCAGTAAGATTTGAGCATCCAGCATTTTGACTCTAGGACCTTTAGGTTCCATAATCTTGTGTATATAATAATAATAATAATAATAATAATAATGCATAGGCTATAATAAAACTACAAAGTTTAATTTCCTCCTCCAATACTAATCTCTGACTTTTTTTTATAAATCCAAAAGCAGGTCATGCTTTTATTTTAAAACAAAACCCCTTTACATCCTATTTTTTTTTGCATAGCGGACACTGAAAGACCTCAAGAGTCACTCACCATTCTCCGCTGCAAAGTTTGTTCGAGGAGCTGAAGAAAAGAGAAAGAAACATTATAATCTCTTTAGTATTTTGATAACTAATTCTCTGTTAATATTAAGTGGGACTCAGCAATACAATACATTCAATACAATAGCAGTGCACTGTAAGAAACATTTCCCCTTAAACTAACTGTCATGCACATCATAGTGTGGAATGAGCAAATATGCAGTTATTGGTATATTTTGTGTTGTGTTTAGA
This sequence comes from Rhinogobio ventralis, assembly GCA_039654625.1. NCBI lineage: Eukaryota > Metazoa > Chordata > Actinopteri > Cypriniformes > Gobionidae > Rhinogobio > Rhinogobio ventralis. Next base: position 18,954,259 of record CM077198.1, read on the forward strand.
CTGGAACTGAGCTCATTATGTCTGCCATCAGGTCAGAGTCCCTTGAGATTTGGGAACACTGAAAGAACCACTGGAAAAGTCTCAAAACTGTCAACTAATAGAGCGGAGAGCAAGCTGCTCACCAGCCACACAGAAACACGGAACATCAAAGTGCTCAATGAGCCTGAAGAATGTTGATGAAAGAAAAAAAAAAGCCATGGCAGTGAAAAGAAAAGGAAAATGCTAGGGAAATAAGAGGAAAGTTATGGATGAAAAGGGAGTACCCATCTCTCACTAAGAAACTGGACATAAAAAAAAAATTAAAAAGCAAAAGAGGCTGAAATATATACAGCAACTGATGGAACAATCAGTTTGGGGTTGGTATGCTTTTTTTAATGTCTTGGAAATAAACTTCTTATTTACGTTTACGCATTTGACCGACGCTTCTATCCAGAGTGACTTACATCGCACCCAAGCTATACATATAATCAGTTCATGCATTCCTTGGGAATGGAACCCATGACCTTGACATTGCTAGCATTATGCTCTAATGCTTGAGCTACCGTTTGCTCACCAGTGCTGCATCAGAAAAAAATATTCTGAAATATTATTACAATTTAAAACAACTATATAAATGTAATATTTTAATATATTTTAAAATGTCATTTAGATTGCAAAGCTGATTTTTTTAGCAGCCATTACTCCAGTCTTTAGTGTCACATTCTAAGAAAAGCCTGTAAAATACAGTCAAATGTACTGTTTTAACATGAAGGAATTCTGTATTGATTTTTCACAGGTGTTTTACCCATATTTTAATTACACATATCATTGTTTTTTATGGCAAGAAATTATTTGTTTTTGTATGTATTGTTTCTTACAGTGCACATGATCCTTCAGAAATCATTCTAATATTCTGTCACTCTAACTGTCAATAAACAGTTGTGCTGCTTAATTTTTTTGATACAATATATTTTCAGCATTCAATAAGAACAGTATTTGTTTGAATTTTTAGTCTTTACTGTTACTTTTGATCAATATAATGCATACTTGCTGAATAAAAAAAAATGATATATCTCACTTTCTAAAAAAATAAATACAAATAACCCCAAACTTTTGAATGGTAGTGTCAATACATGAATAAATATACATATTTTATTTATATACAAATTAAATATGAGATTAAATATATAGATATAAATTGGTATATAGTATTAGTATGTTAGTATTAGAAGAATATTTTTTTTATTTTTTTTTTAGAACTAGAATAACCAACTGCTTCAACACCTTCTTTTTCTTCCTGGGTACACACAATTATGATAAAACTTCCACAGTCTTTCAACTTTCTCTGCGAAGTCTTACCCACAATCTGTCTGTGGGAGTGTTTTATCATCAGCAGCATTAGGTGTTCATTACCTGGTTGTCTTAACCTTCCATACGTCACTGCTGTAATCCAGTCCATTATCTCAGATATGTAAATTGGATCTACAATGTCACTCCTAAACTTCTCCTTGATCTTTTTTATGTTCTGTACAGTAAATGCCACCCATTTATATTCATGAATAAAAGACATGGATGTAACACAGCACGGGCTGCACCAGGCATTGTGTAGAGTAGCGGTGGATATGGGGGAGGGCGAAGCAGGAATAGCAGAGCTAGATCCATGTATGGAAAGAGGAGGAAAACAGGGAACTAAAGAGAGGGAGGGGATGAAGGGAAAATTCCAGATGCTTTGTGCACTTCCCCATGAGATACACAGAAATAGAATTAAGGAGAGCAGCCTGCTCACATGCACATCAGGAGGGATGGAGAAAGAGTAGAAAGAGTAGAAAGATTGGTTGTAATGATTAAGCGTGGATGGATACAGTTACCATCCCCATTTATCAAATAAACATGGAGAATATTCCACTATGATGCAATGAAAATGTATATATTATTTACTTATATACAAGTAAATATTGTGTAAAGTCATGTTTATAAATAATGTTATTGGGATGCGCTAACATTAATATTTCTGACCAATGCACATAGCTGATAATTATTTTATTGTCACGGCCAATAACTGATAAATGGCAGGCATTGAATTTCTATACTATTTTTCTAAATAAATTCACAATAAAACCCTAAAAATGTAAATTAATAGTTCTGAATTTAGGAAATTTATTTAAAAATATATATTGATTTTGAGATTTTCAACAGATTACATATAACAATGTTAATAAAGTATTAGTGTTCATTAAGCAGTATTAGATAAATGGCAAAGCACTGTAATCTAAATGTAAAAAAAAATAAGGAAAATGAGCGTGCAAATACAGTAAATATCCAACATCTGCTCATTTAAATTCAATATTGACTGTTACCAATAAATTTAAAAATCTCTATATACAGTATATTGCATCACTAGTTTCAGCAATTTTGCAATTACTATAGATAGATTACAATTTTTAATTACATTTTTGTGCAATTAAATGCAATATATAGCACACTGATCATGCAATTAAGTATACACATCATTTTATCAAGTAAACCATCAGATTGTAGGGTGATTCTCACAAAACTGCAATTTCTGCAAGCTTTTTTCAAGGTAAATTTAGGTGTCTTTCCAAAAAAAAATGACACCAAATAACCAAATGAGGTTTACACATAAGGTGTCCATATAATTCATAAATATACAGTATGCACACCAAAGCACCCATGAAAAAAAAAAAACAGAATTCAGAGTGAATAGTATGTGCATAGTGCAACAGTAGCCGTCAGTAAATTAACTTGTCTAAGAAAATGATTAATAAAACAGCCTATAGGCTATATCAGTTGACCCTATGTTTACTTTCTTCACTGACACAAACGAAAATGAAAAGACTATCAGTCAAAGCTCAGCTTCTCAGCTTTAGCAGGGGAAGAGACATGGCAAGATAAGGAGACTGAGTGATGGAAATAAGGAAGGAGCAGGTATTGACAAATAATCTTCCCACTGACATGGTTTTAAAGCTATTTCTTATCCCTTTTAACGGGGGTTCAAAAGTCTTAATATGCACATATGTAAATCAGAGAAATCAACATTTTCTCGGGGGACCATGCCCCCAAACTACCTCAAAATTTGGACCTCGGTGCTTATAAAATCCTGCCTACGGCTGGATTCACTGAAAACGCAATGCACGTCTCTATGCTCTCTGCAGTCTCTGATATAATCAGCTCGTTTTATTTTATTTATTTTTTTACATTAGCGCTGTTTTGGACTGATTGTTTGAATTAATTCGCTTACTGGATCATTGGACTGAAAACCTTCTCGGAGTTTAGTATCTTAAAATGATCTGATCACAAAAATTCCTATTCCTATAGTGAGATAAACTCACGACTTCTAGATCCCCTAACTGCGTGACGTAAATTACATTAATGATGTAATTTCATGTGCTTGCGTTCAATTATTTTAAAACGTGAAGGATTTTAAACGTGTTGACAGCCCTAAAAACATTAGGGTGTTAGGTATAGAAAGGTCACAGTAAGTCTGTGTATGTGAAAAAGAACAAGAACAAAACAAAAAACAAGAACAGGTGCATGGCACTGCGTCGGCTTTAGTGTTGTAATAGTTTTTTTTTTTTTGCTGTGTCTGCACTATTCCTGAAAACCCTTAGAATTCCCCCTCCCAGCATCACAGTCCTGTATCAGCATATGCTGGCTGTCACTGTTGACTCAAGCCTGCCTTCACTGTAAAGCGTTCCAGAGCTACACTGCCTTAATTAGATGGCTCGGTGCCACGACTCTATTGACCACACCGGCCTATGCTAAATAATGACAGTCATACTGAAGGCAAGCAAAGCAACTCCCATACTGCATACGATCAAAACCACAGCACACCTGTTGCTGTCATGCATGTTCCCCAGAGCAGATTGTGGAAGGGAAAAGGTGGTCTTAAACACAAACGGTAGGTTTGGCTTTGAAGGATCAAATATAGTGACCAATGTGAAATGCCACGCTCTGTTTCTAATGACACTACTGCAACCACCTCCGAACACACATCTCTATAATCTGTGGTTTGTACAGCAGCTCTAGTGGAGCACTTACAGCCGTTAACTGTGTTGTTGTGGCCCATGCTGTGCAACATCTCCCTGCTCCCACTGCGGGAGTTCCGTGCGCTGCCCCAGGGGTCGTTGTCATAGGAACCGGATCGGGCTTTCATCTCTTCCTTCAGGATCATCCTACCGATACCACCCTGAATCTAAGAAACACACAGATAGAGAGAGGAAGACAGAAACAAAAGAAATAATGAGTGAGCATCCTGTGATAGCAAGAGATCAGATGCTTATTGGCTGAATTTCAAAAATGGTTAAAGGTGCAGTAAGCATTTCTGAGAAACACTGATGATATTTAAAATCTACACCCAAACAAACATACCCCTCCCTTCATTGCTCCGCCCCCAAAATAACAAATACACTATACAACATAGGTAACCACTAACAGCTGGTATGGATGAATCAGCTGTGATCAACAACAACAACAGCATACTTTGGTTCTGTGAAAAAAACAATGTTAATTGGAAAAAGATGCAACACAAAGAAATCCAACTTTATTGATTAAAAAACGTGTGACGTTTTGGCCATTGTCAAGGGACATTGAGAGCAACAAGATCACATACTGCTTTGAACACTCAATTAGCAATTAGCAACAGGTGTGCTACTCTAATAACTGTAGAAGTGGTTTCCTAACAAGATTAGGGGAGAAAATGGGGAGAAAAAAAGAAGATGAGAAGAGAAGGCAAAATATCAATTAAACATACTATAATCAATTTCCCAAATCAGACCTTTGGGTGTTTAAAAGTAAAAATCCAAAAGGTTTCTCTGGATTTACACTTCACGTCAATATCTCTTTAAATATCAATATCCTCTTTAAAATGTTGTGCTGTTGTGCTATTTGTTCCTCAAATCCAGCCCTGGAGGGCCACTGTCCTGCAGAGTTTAGCTCAAACCATGATCAAACTCACTTACCTGCAATTTTCTAGGGCTGTTTTCCACTCCACTTTTATTTACACACTCACAAACTTCCCTAAGCAATCCCAAAAAAAGTTTATATGGACAGAGAGAATAATAGTGTGTAATATATTAATTATGTTGAGATGTAATCGCATAATACTTGCATCTACCTTATGTTCACAGTCAAAGTGTTTACTATTCGTTTGTGTAATTTTATTTTTCTCCAACAGCTCATATACCTATAGGATTTTATATATTTTCTCCAACAACTTATATGCATATAGAATGATGCATAAAACTAATTAATAAGTAAAAAAAGGGGTTTAAATAATAAATCAGCTCCATAGTGAATTCCAAGTGATCAAGGGCTTTTCATTTAAACCTTATGCACGAGTTCCGCCAGTAGTGGGCACTTGTGCAATGTAAGCAATGACGCACATTCGAGTCCACAAGACGGAGGGAAGTTAGTGAGTGAAGGGCATGAAAATTTTGAGTGGAACACAGCCCTGTAACTCTGAAGGCCTTGACTAGCTTGTTCAGGTGTGTTGGAACTAAATTCTGCAGGGCAGTGGCATTTCAGGACCAGATTTGAGGAACCCAGGGTTACTAACATCCCCACGTCTTATGGCACTACGATCTTCACATATACAGGTTCTCAATTCTCTTGATGTTTCTTCAACATACAACATTCCACATGGACAGCGTATAGCATAAATGACGTTACATGAATTACAAGTAATGACATTTTTTATAAATATATTTTTCTAGGATGTGAGAAATATTTCCACCTTAGTATACATTGAGTGCAGTTTCCACATTTATAGTTACCCGGAGGAATTATAAATGGTAAAGACTTGGAAGGACTTGTGCATACATCAGCCTTAAATAAAGAGTTGTTTAAATTCTTTGCTCTATGAAATGACATCAATGGAGATCCCCATTCAAGAGTTTTAGAAAGATTTGGGCGAGGGTGTGATTGTAAAACATGCCGATATTTCTGTATAACGTTACAAAGTGCTGGAGCTTGAGGAGTATATGTGGTGATGAACTGCACATATGAATTCCTTTTAGTATTTCGAGTTGTATTAGCAGAAACAAGTAATTGTTCCAAACAATGTTACTCATGTATTAAGCAAAAACAAAGCAACCTCGGTGTCTGTTTTCAGGCCTTCCCACTCTCCGTCTTTCCAGTGCTGGAAAGCTTTTCCAAAATTAATGCGGATCCTAGTTCTTGCCTGATCGTAACCCTTCTTCCAATTATATTACTCTGACCTTTTCCTCTGTGGTAATATCTCAGCTGTCTTTCTACAAATGTCCCGCTTGCACACTCTCTCTCCTCCCTCAACATGAGCGTAATCGTCCTCTATTGCTGATTGACTACAAAAGTGTTTGGGTGCTCTGTGGATCAGACCGATCCACTTCATTTTTTTCCTCCTATTTACACAGCTAGGACTGTGTACATACACATTTTTTTCCAGCACACACACAGAACAGACATGTAGCAAATTTTCACAACAAGGTGTTGATTTAAATTTTCAACAGCGATTATCAGAAATTGCTTTCTGCATCTTTAAATGAATCTCTGAGCAGGGAGATGGGCTAAAACTTGGCTGATTGCTGATAATCAAAACTAGGTGAGGTTTATCTAATTAAGAACATAAGCTTTAATTACTAGTTAGAGGGCAGAGAATAATACTGTGAAAAGAGACAGTGTGCTTTGTTGGCTTACTCTTTGAAGGCCGTGACTCCAGCCATCCTCTTCTCCACCTGATGAGTACCTTCTACGAGGAGCACGTAAAGCTAAGGAAGATAAAAAATTGAGAAAGCAAGAGTATTTAGTAAATGAACCGTATACATTTTAGCTATGGATTTACTACAATAGATGTGGGGTGCTAAATCTTAGAAAATGTAAAATGTAGGGCTGGACCAGAATATTTTAATATTCAAATATTCGTTCAGTGGGTTGATATTACATTTTAAAATTTGTGATTCGAACATTATTTTTATTTATTTTTTCTCACACACCTGGCATCCCCCTCAAAACGGTTCTCACTTGAATATGTTTACACTATAAAATCTGTCGAAATACAATACTCTTTTTTTTTATAATGATCTTATAGCCTAGCCGTTTTTAATAGAATGGACAGTTGAATAGGAACCCAACCTCGTTATACTTAATACATATATTTGCTTCTGTTCCCTGCAACTAGAGTATTCTCTGTCTAGAACGCACAACTGCATGAGCTTATATGGAAGAAGCGCATGCCTGAGCTTGCATTTTGGGTTAAGCTGCGTTGGTTTGACATTGTGGAAAATAGAATAAAAGAATCAAAATGTAGTAGCCTTCTTACCCGTTAGGGATGTGACAGTGAGACAATTTTCCCTCACCGTCACATAATGCTTTCACTTTGCGGCCGTGAACGAATGACAGTGCGGCTGTGCGCATTTTACTTTCGGTTTAGAATTAGCACCAATTTAGGGCGGGTTGCTTGAATGGTGGGTTCATTATTCTTAATGAAAAACACAACAACAAAACAGTACAATGACAAACTCCCTTAAATAGACACTTTTACATTTTGCTTTGAAACCAAATCTTCCGCGATCATCTTGTCATTCAGCTTCTCACTCTAGTGATGAATGAAATCTGACTCCTGCTGCTGGTCTGTGCGGCGACTCTCGTTCGGCTTACGCTGTATTGGGCAGACACATTCAGTTTTTATTTGTAGTATCTGTTCTCTAACTGAACTAAATAATTGTATTACTATAAAAAAATCAAAACGACGGTTGGGGGCGGTGCCGCGGTGGCCAAGTGATGTTACCGGTGTTATGCCTGAACAGTTATTATCAATCTAAATGAATCTACTGCGAAATATAGAAGCTTGTTACTTGAACATATCAGACCTGTGTGTTTTGTATCACTAGTGCAGTGTCCGTTCTCGGAGCATATAAGCTCTGCCCACGTGAGGTGCGCCGCTTCTTGAGATTCCTGCCTTTATTAGAGAGAAGAATATGTTCAGCCCCCTCCCTCTGAAGCTTCGCATATTCGGTGTGGATTACTACCAAAGCTTCAAAGCTCAAAAAATGGTATTCGGACCAGCCCTAGTAAAATGTAAATTCATCTATTTATTTATTTTTTTTTTTTTAATGCACAATAAAATGGTAACAATAAATGTTGCTACTTCAAATGTGGTTTGTGCATTTAAATGGCTCTGTATAAAACAACTGAAATAAAAAATGATTTTATTATGTTTGTTAAGATGTTCTTGACAAAGTCTAGTTTCATAAACTATGTGCTATTAATAATGCATTATTCTGAAATATGGAGTTTGTTTCTAAAGGATTTTAAAAGAAAGATAGATCTTTAACTACTATGTACTATCATTTAAATTAATAATTTGATAATATGCACTTATTGTGTATATACATGTACTTATATTTTAAAAATACCTGCATGCAATTACAGCTGTAATTACACAGTTGAGCCTTCCATTACCCCTTAACCCACCATTAAACCTACACATACCACCAAACCTGTCCTAACCTTAACCGTATCCTACCTCATTAGCAGCACACCTAATATAAAGAGTGACCGAAATATATTTAGGGCTGCTCTAAAAGTAAGTGAACTTCTCAGCAATATTTTACATTATTATTACAACATACCAAATAATTCTAGTCCTACTGACTGTTTTCAAAATCAGGGACTATAGGATCTTTACTGACATCCCTGTATGGGAAACATTTAGCATCATTGTGGCTGCCGGCAAGAAAGCACTGTGATGTCAGTGAACTGAACGCATACAGAGGACATTATGAATATATTTATCACCTACATTTAGGAGAGCTGGTGTAATGGTAGTAATCAGACTCTGAGTGCTGGTAGTGTTCAGGCGAGTAGGCTGATGTGAACTTGGAGGATTGGAGAATGTCCTCACTGGTTTTGCTCTTAGTTGCTGGATTGCAGTGATTGTCTGTGGGGAGAGTATGTCAGGATCACAACTTTGGAAAAGCCAGTGATATAACAGCACATAGCAGTACAATCACCCCCCCTTTACACCTAACATTAGTATGCGTTTTCAGTGATCACACAATTCACAAAAATTCAAACAGGTGTAAGAACACCCAAGATGCTCTGTGGTCATGAAAATGACCTAATTTTGTCAGGTCCTGCAATCTGATCACTTGATTTAATGACCGATATTTAATGAATTGCATTTGGAATCTCTTGTTTCTCTTCCCAAATCAGCTTTTTCATGTGGACAATTTAAAATGTTTTGTCCTATTTTCTTCACTTCTATTCCATCCTTTACTAGTGAAATGTTTCTAATAGTCAAACACAGTAGACCAGATACCTTATTTTCCATCCAAAAATAGCTAAATAAATACTATATTGTTTTTTTTTGTCAAAAAAATAATCTGAAAAACATTTTGACATTTTGAATTATCCGTCAATGTTTTAAAAAAATCAGCAACATTTTCTATTTTGTGCAAGATATTATATCATATTATATATTGGATCTCTGTTTCATCACACTATAGATGAATTGGAGTGAATCGCAATTTGGCTAACAATATCTAGATATATGAAACATGTTAAAGGATTAGTTCACTTTAAAATGAAAATGACCCATCAGAATCAAGGGGTCATTTTCATTTTAAAGTGAAATAATCCTTTAATGCTAGGTGTTGAGGGGGCCTTTCTTAGAAAGAAAGAAAGAAAGAAAGAAAGATATACAATCCACAAAACTCAATGTAAAGCATCTGCATTCAGATAAATGAGATGTTGAATAAGCACACAAAAAAAGCACTTTAAAACTACTCATGTGCAAGTCTTATTAGAAACTACACAGATATTGATATATTGCCTTATACATCTAAAGCAAAACCAGTCAGAAACCGCACTGAACTCCCATTCATATAAAACACACACAAGAAGATTCAACACAAATACAGAAGCACAGGCCTCACACGATAGTAACAATCCTGAATGGAAAAGACGGAAAGCAAGTGAGGGACTAGAGATCGAACAAACGCAACCAAAAACGCAGACAGACAGATGTGTACAGGGAGAGAATACTTACAGAGTGAATGGTGACCGAGGAAAGTAGAGGTGGAGGGAATTGTATTTAAGGTGGCAAGGGAAAGAAAAAGAAAAAAAAACAGGGGAAAAAAGAATAAGGGAGGAAATATTTGGATCCCAAAGACTCTTCAGTGAGATTTTAAGTTTGGTACCCATATGGCAGAAAAGCAAATGATCTGCATGACAACAGTACGTGTCTCTTCTGCACAAACACAGCTAGACATCTACAACAATAAAACACATTTCACTTACAGATGCAGATCCACCATATGGGTAGCAAATTAGTCCTTGTAAAGTGTTCATTACAGGCTTGTGATACAAGGATAAACACAAATACACACTTAACACACAAATGTAAACTGAGCCAACAAGCTGTCAGAGGTGGTTCTGACCTTTCTTAGAGAAAACTTGATGGACTGCGCAAGTATCTGAGCTGATCACTAAATATATTGACAGTATTCGTGCAGCTCTGTGCAAAACTTGGAAAAAAAATGAATCTCCCTTACGCACTCTAGATCTCTGTGGTTGTATATTGTGCTAATTGGCAGGCCTACACAGAATCTGTGCCAGAAGCTTTGAAGTACTCGAACGGCATCATTCACAAAGTTCTATACATCCCCTGGCCCTTGTGTGTTTGTCTTTTAAACCTTTTAGCTAATTAATGCTGTCAGCAACTATGTCTAGTGCGCTCCGCTCCATTTAACACCATTTACTATGCTTAAATTTATTCCACAAATTACAGATTTTAGGGTTAGGGTTAGGTCAGAACTGCACAGGAAATTTCTACAGGATTAGAACAACCATCATTCATACAATTTCGCACATCCATATCACGTTTAAAGCCATTTCATAGTTTCCTCTTAAAATTCTGAATAGAAAATTTTGAAAATTTCAACAGATTCTTTCTGGGCCTGGATATACACTATATTGCCAAAAGTATTGGGACATCCCTCCAAATCATTGAATTCAGGTCTGGGTTTGGTGTCTGTGTCTGGGTTTGGGTCTGGGTTTGGTGGTTGCCAGGAGAACGGTACTTGCCTGACTGCATTGTGCCAAGTGTAAAGTTTGGTGGAGGGGGAATTATGGTGTGGGGTTGTTTTTCAGGGGTTGGGCTTGGCCCCTTAGTTCCAGTGAAATGAACTCTTAATGCTTCAGCATTCCAAGACATTTTGGACAATTTCATGCTCCCAACTTTGTGGGAACAGTTTGGGGATGGCCCCTTCCTGTTCCAACATGACTGTGCACCAGTGCACAAAGCAAGGTCCATAAAGACATGGATGAGCGCTTTTGGTGTGGAGGAACTTGACTGGCCTGCACAGAGTCCTGACCTCAACCCAACAGAACACCTTTGGGATGAATTAGAGCAGAGACTGTGTCCAACATCAGTGCCTGACCTCACAAATGCGCTTCTAGAAGAATGGTCAAAAATTAATTTATTATTATTATTATTATTATTATTAGTAGTAGTAGTAGTAATAGTAGTATTAACCTTTGTCATTTTTATTATTGAAAAATATACAATTGATAAATCAAATACATAGATTTTTTTTTATTTTTTTTATATAAACTTCACTTTTTTGTAGTGGGGTGAAAACGTTGGAATGGCAGAAATTCTAACCTGTTGAGCCCAGATAAAATCCTTAATGTTGATCACTGTATTATCCATGATAATTGGTTTAGGTATAAAATCTTATTTTATAAATAAGATTAATCATAAATAAGAATCATCATAAATGCTTTGGAAAATTGCACAAGCCTGTAATGCACATACATACAGAATATACACATACAAATACACACACAGAGACATGCAGTTAAGGGAAAGATGTACTATTACTATTGTTTAGTAAAAGGGGTTAGAGTTCATGGCATTTTGAGGAGATACTAACCAGTATACTTGACAAAACGTTGTGATATTGTAAATTTATGAATTAACAGATATGCACATAATACAGATATGCACATAAACAACCAACTTTTAAAGGATTTACCACCAGATGTAGTCTAACAGGTCTAGTCTATTAGACTGCATAGTCCCTACAACATTCAATGTGCTGTCAACTGCAGTTAGAGAAACAATATGGCTGCCACTTAAACTCTGTGAATTAGCAGAGTATGTTATGTTTAGACGTTCACATTTGCTCATTTCATGCTTAAACAGGTTTGCTTTCCTAACGGCGGTTTGAGCTTAACTTAGCATTCAGTGGGGCTTCTCTGTGGCATCTAATGCGGCCACTTCCCAGTTGATCTAAAGCAGAGGGGGGACATGGCAAGCTTTAATCATGCCTCAGCAAGCCTCATCCTTTTTTCATCACCCTCCTGTGGAAGGAAGGATGCGCTCGCGCCAGTTCTACATTCTTCTGGCATGCAAGGAACGGAAAGCGGGATGCACTTTAATACTAGAGCAAAGGAGACAACTTCTTATCTCAATCCACCTGACATACAGTTGCAGGAAAAAAGTATGTGAATCCTTTTGATTTACAATGACTTCTGTATATATTGCTCATAAAATTTGACCTGATCCACAAATAAGTCACAACAGTAGATAAACACAGACTGCTTAAACAAACAGACAACATTTCGCATGATCGTTGTGCACGTCTGAACTGCAATTATAGAAAGCAATTGGTGGATGTTATTGCTGCAGCTCACATACTTTTTCCATCTTGCTCTGGTTCAATGTAGACTTAAAGATGTATAATAGTTTGTGTCTTATTTGTTTAAGCAGACTGTATTCATCTGTTGTTATGATTTAGATAAAGATCAGATCAATTTCAATTACCAATTTATTCAGAAGCTTAGTTCAATCCAAAATGTCCACATACCTTTTCTTGCAACTGTATTAGGCAACTTCTAAAACACGTAACATGGTATATACTTAGTTTGTGCCTGCCAAATCCAATAGTGTTTTTCTTTCCCTTAATTGCGAACTACTTTTATTAAAGGCTTCTGGACTAAAGGGTTTGCTGGAGGACAGTTATGGAGGACACTAACACTAATCAGACACATCTTTCCCATGAGCCCACACTGCCTCAGGTCTGAGCATGAGGGAAAACAGGCCGGGGCAGGCCGAGCACACTATACCATGTCTCTTATAGATGGGAGGCTTCCTGTAGATGTTGGGCTCCCCTGTAGCTGAGAAGAAAGGAAGAGATTAGAAATAAAACGGAGGAGATGTAAGTGACAGGCAGAAGAAAGCAAAGTAAACTAGGCAGGAAATGTTTTTTGTACTTCCTCTTCAGGCTTCCTGGGACCTTTAGGGTAAGGTGAAGGAGAGTGGAATGGTTGAGGAGAACACAAAAAAGGTACAAAAATGGAGTAGCCATACTATAGATGTATAGTATAGACAGATTCAAACAGTTACAGAGACTTTGATCCATTAATGAGATTTTAATTTATATTCAAATATACTGTTGGATGAATATGAAAGTGATGACAGCAGCCAATGAGGTGAATGTTGAGGCCTGGCCTACCTGGCACATGGAAATGCTTGGGAGCTTGGTTTGTGGTGGGAGTGCTGGACCGGGCATCTAGCTGATTGTAATAGGGTGAACTTCTGCCACTCTCAGTGCCTGCAGCAAGCCCCAAGCCAATGACAGTAACAGAACCAGAGCATGAGTGCACATTTCCTGTGCGCCCTAACCACACACACACACACTCAATCATCAGATCAATGATCCAAGATTAGCCAGGCAGGGACAGTATGCATTTCAAAACAGAGAAAAATACATACTGTGCCAGAAAGACGGGTGCATAGGATGTAGGTGAAATGGTGGGACACGCACCCTATAAATATCCCCTGCAAAAAGCCAACATAGCTTTGTTTTTTGTTAAAGTCAACATGAAATAAAAATATGTTACTGTGCTCTTATTGTATATGATTCATCACGTCTTCATCATTTAAAAAATACAAACATTTAAATTAAAAATTTTTTTGGGTGAAATCAGCAAGCTCTCTTTAAATAAATTTATATTAGAAATAAAAAAAAAACTGTTTGACAATATGACAAAATTACTAAAAATAAATTGTGTGGAAAAAAACTATTCAAAACATTAATAATACTATAACAATGTATAAATAATATGAAAATATCACTGGTCCTTCGTCTTTTTGTCACTCAAAATGTCCCATTTCACTTCACATTACAGAAGTAAAGTTGGTTATGAATATTATTTCATGTTGACTAAAATCAATACGCACTAAATCACTATCAGTCACTCAGCTATGTTCTTGCTATGTAGCTGCAAACCACACTTTTAAGTATACAGAAGGCAAAGCAAGATATACAGTATATCGTATATTTTCCAATATACTGCATATTCAGTATAGTTCTCAAGCCAGTATGCTGGTTCAAGCTGGTTAGTGCTGGTCCACTATCCATGTTGTTTACCAGCAAGAAATGCTGGTCAACTTGTATAGTTTTTCTGATGAAGCTGGTTGACATCAGCATCCCATGAATCAGGAATGAGAGTGTATTTTCTGTACTGCTGTGAGCTTGGCAGAAGGAACTCACCGTATCTGTAGTAGTGCTGTGGAGAGCGGGGCATGATGGGAGACATGCCCTGCCTGCTGTAGGTGGGGGAGTCTATGTACCCTGGACTGGAGGATCTTCTCAGCCTCATGTCCATACCGTCGTACATGTCCTATTCACATAAAATGTTGTTATTTTTAACTCTGATTGTGAGAACAATCCATTTTCATCTGCTCAGTGACCAAAATGTATTCATAGAGCAACATGCATAATCAAATTCATACTCTTAGTAGGAGTGTCAATTTAACACACTTAATAACACAATTATGTGCTAAATCTATGTCAGACAGATTAATAATTTGGTTGCAAAACATATTGCTGTTGACTTAGGGTCAGTGATCGGCTTATGTTCAACGATATGGAAATAAGCAATACAGTGGCAAGAATAAGTATGTGAACCCTTTGAAAATAAAATGTGGTCTGATCTGGTCACAATTATAGACACACACAATCTGACTAAACTAATAACACACAAAAAGTTGTACCATTACAGGTGGGCTGCCCTTTAAATAAAGACACATAAAGCTTGGCTACTAAGAAATCTGTTTTTCTCAAGAAAGACTGTGTATGAACCATGCCTTGATTCCAAAAGCTTTATTTTAAAATGCATTACAGTGATGCACAAAGCTAGAAAAGGCTACGAAAGCATTGATAAAGATCATAAATCCACAGTGAGATATACCCAGTTTACAAATGTAGAAAATTCTGGACTGTTGCTACTCTCCCGAAAATATAGACATCCCGAAAAGATAACAAGGTTTTGCTGCTAAAGGAGATTATACAAGTTACTAAATTAAAGGGTTCACTTACTTTCTCCACTCTGCTACACTGTGAATGATCACTAAAGGTATTTAAGAAAAATGTGAAAAGTATAATTGTTTGTGTGTAATTAGGGTTATTATAGTTAACTAAAACTGAAATCATAAAAAAATATCTGTTACTTGTATCTCAATGATACTATTAGATTGTGTCTATAATTAAATTAAATTAAATAACATAATTTATGAGTAATCAATGCAGAAATCCTGATATTTTGAAAGGGTTCACAAACTTATTCCTACCACTGTATAATGATTTTTAGACACTTTTTGTAATGTCTATCAAATAATTTACACGTCTGCCACAAAAACATCTGAATTCTTTTCATTTGAGAGTTTTTGAGCTTTTTAATTGCCATTAATTTTATTACATTACATATTGATTGACAGCCCTAATATATATATATATATAAATCTTTCTCTCTCTATATATCTATATCTATATCTATATATATATACCTTTTAACAGTAAATCTGAGTAAAAAACCTCTACCTGAGAATAAGGGGAGAGTGTGCCCAAAGACTGTGAAGACAAAAAAAGGGGGGAAGAGTCAGAATAACAGTAAATCAGAGATAAACCTTCGGTCTCTTCCTCCATGACATCTGATGTGTGAGGGAAGTGAGAAGAGCAAGAGGACAGAGGTGAAGGAGCCACTGTGGTCTGAACAACCTACTTTGTATTTTCTGTTGAACTGTAGAACTCAATATTTTCTACTCAGCAAGCAAGAGTTTAATGGATAGTTCACCCAGAAATGAAGATCCTGTCATCATTTACTCATGTCGTATTTCTATTGATTACAAACAAATTTATTAGGTAGCCCGTGGTCCCCATCCACTAATGTAAAGAATAGAACAGCATCGACATTCTGTTAAACATCTCCTTTTGTGTCCCCTAAACATCATGCAGGTATGGAACAACATGAGGGTTAGGAAATGATAGAACTGTCATTTTTGGGTGAACTATCCCTTCAAGCAACATCACATAAATCGCTAGCATTTTTTCAGAGCTTTCCAAAAAGCAAACTAAAGCAAGAAGGCTCAAATGAAGGCACTCATATTCACTATTAATAGTGGGAGAATGCACAAACATAGATTTTTAGCAAACAAAAGCATACAGCCAGCCAACGGATGCGACACAGATGAAAAACTCAAAGCAAAGCTATGCTAAGCTCAACTAGGACCAGGCCAGTAGATCCGACGACAGGGGGAGACATGCTAAAAGTAGACCCAGAGTGGCTCTAGTGGTCCTGTAGGGCAGTACCTCCCCATAGCTGAGACGCTCTAGCCTGTCATCGGAGCAGTATCTGTGACTGGGCTCATAGGACCAGAAGTCTGGCCTCTGCACTTCATAAATGGCTTTAACCTTAGGCAGCGCTGCCAAGTCTTTGTAATCAAGGATCTCGTTCTCCATTTTTGCCTGAGGAGAGGGACACATGACAGATACACACACTCACACGTCAAATGCAATGAGCAGGCCTGCAAAAAACAGCAATCATGACAGGCGACGACAACATCAACAACACAATTAAGTGTGGGAATGAGCCTGTGGCACAGTTTGCACATTTACAAAAACACTTTAAAGCAAGTGCTGTTAAAATACAATTGATCTCATAACTGAAACTGTAATTTAACACATAAATGCTACAAAAATGTCATGATGCTTATGATATTGTTTTTTGGAGCAAGTAGAAATGTATTTTTGTTAAGTCGACATGAAATGGAAATTCCCCCTAGCTATTGTCTAAATGCATGTTATAGATGTTTCTGTCAAGTGTGAACAATTCACTCATGTATAGATTCCTTTTTTTTATTGACTAATTGTTAATTCAAAACGTCACAACTGGACCATTTGGTGAAAATGAGTGTACTGTAGTACTGTACTTTTTACACTTTTTATTTTTCTTCTACATACAAAGAAAATCAATGGGGTCCAAAGCTGTTTGGGACCCCATTGACTTTCATTGAATGGACAAAAACAGTTTAAATGTTTAAAAAAAAATTTTTTTTATTTTGTATTCAGTAGAATAAAGAAAGTCAGACAGGTTTGGAACACATTTACATATTTGGTTGAACCATCAATTTGGAATCAAGTTGGGTGACTTAATTTACTTCCAATCCCAGATAGTGTTTTAAGGTTTTCAATGTCTAATTGAATTGTTATCTCATACATGTACAGCCTCACGCTTGACCTTAAGCAGAGTATGGACCTGCAGGGCTTGACAGAACATATGCTTACACTACATTATGCATACATCAATCACACACAGAACAAAGGTTACACACTCAGACCAGCCTTCACTTCCACATGTGATGTTAATGACCACACCACTGCAGAACGCACACAAACACATTATGAACAAGCCAATAAACACAAGCACAAGAGTCATCCATCTTGGGATGGCCAATAATACTTACATTTATGCATTTGAGAGATGCTTTAGTTTTATCCAAAGCAACCTTTAGTGCATTCAAGGTATACATTTTATAAGTACATGCATTCTCTGGAAATTAAACCTGTAACTTTTGTGATCCAAGTGCACTTTACACTACCGTTAAAACATTTGGGTTTGGTAAGAGTTTTTAAATGTTTTTTTTTTTTATGCTCCTGTAGGCTGCATTTATTTGATCAAAAATACAGTAACATTTTTAATATTGTGAAATATTATTGTGTTTTATATGGGAATATATTTAAAAATGTAATTTATTCCTGTGATGGCAAATCTGAATTTATAGCAGTCATTACTCCACTGATCCTTCAGAAATGATTCTAATATGCTGATTCGGTGCTCAAGAAACATTTCTTATTATTATCAATGTAAAAAAAAAAAAAAAAATGTGCTGCTTAATATTTTTATGGAAACCGTAATACATTTTTTGAAATAGAAATGATTTGTAACATTACAAATGTCTTTATTGTCACTTTTGAGTAATTTAATGTTTTCTGAATAAAAGTATTAATTTCTTTAAAAAAATATCTTACTGACCCCAAACTTTATGAATTTTGAATGGTAGTGTATGTCAAACATCAGTGTAACATTAAAAAAAATAGTTCACTGAAAATGGATGTTCTGTCATAATTTATATAATCAATTTTGTTTTTCATACAAAGCTATTGTACAGCTTCAGAAGATTTGGAATATAGGTCACGGTTTTAATGACTATAACATTGATGAGAATTTGATGATGTTTTTACATCCTATTTGAAGCTTGAAATAAACCCAATTAAATGACCAACTACATTTTGCAAAACTTATGAGTTCCACAGAAGAAAATACAGATTTGGATCGACATGAGGGTGAGTAAATGATGACAGAATTACATTTTTGGGTGAACTGTCCCTTTAACTTGTACATTAACATGTACACATTATGTCAAAAATAATCACTAATTTATTATCACAATTATGACATGTGAGCTGGACAGTGATTGGCTACTTACACAGATAACTCTGCTGGGTGAACTAATGCTGGAGCCTGGAGGAGAGATGGAGGTTTCTGATGTGCGCCTGAGCTGTAAAATAAAATAAGGAAGAAATTAGCAGAGCTTCAGAGTGATATCATTTTAAAATTCAGTCTGTACTTGTTAAAAAAAGGGAAAAAAAACTCACTCTCAGTTTCCTCTCTGCTCGAGATGTCTGTTTACACACAGGATGCCACACTTCTGAACCTGAGACAGAGCCAAACAAATAAGAGGAGAACGTTAGAGTACACAAAACTTCTAATCCAGCCATATGCTCATTCAAGACACCTTAAGATGACTTTATTTAAGAAATAAAAAGGAGTTAGAAGATTTAACCATATGGATTTCAGTTGCATGTACACTACCGTTCAAAAGTTGAAAAACTGTACCGTTGAAAAAATGTATCACTGTTTCCACAAAAAAGCAACTGTTTTCAACATGGATAATAATAAAATGATGAAATTCAGCTTTGCCTTCATTGCCATTTTTTTGAGTAGGCAACGAAGCCATGTCCTCCTTGAAGAAAATGTCTGCAATGTATTTGCACAATGAGATTTTTATTTCAGTTTTCTTCAGTTTGGCATCCAATCACATCACTCCTGACCTTGCAGGTGAGTTCGAGATTTGGAAGCAGATGGATGGACTCAGGCAACTCAGGACTCAGGAGCTAAGGCAAATACATTTAATGTAATCACTCTAGGAGAATAAAGGCCAGAAAGCATTCATTCAACTGCAGTGTTTCAATTTCAGATTTATGGGTTTTTTAATCCGATGCTCTGTCTCTGTCTTGCTCATTCTCTCCAATTTTTGCTCCCTACGTATCTTTCTCTTTTTGCATTATAGTAATGTGCTGATGCCTGGCTCTGCTGACTTTTAAATGCATTTACCTCGAGGCGTGTTCGCTAGCCTGTAACACACTTACACATCTCAGTGCTGAATGTGAAACAGAACAGACAAACACACAGAAAGACCTGCGGCGCATTCTAATTTCCACCAGCCGCTGGCACTGAAAGTCTTATGATCGATCACACATGGAAATCTACTAAATGGGGCATTGAGATGGATCAAGATGAGCCTCTCTGAGGAATAACATCAGTTTCTTTAAGGTCTTCTCAATGAGCCTTTATCTCCCACATGAATCTTGCATACAAATCATGATGTTCTGGATATGGAGCTAAATATGAAAGATTGTCATATAATATTTTAAAAGAACCCCTTTATTAGCAAAGTTCTCATCTGCTCTGTCACAAGGATGGACTAGGACTAACCCGCAGGAAAGACAGATCTCAAATGAGATTTTATTAAGTTGTCTTAATGTCAATTGGTTTTCCTAAACAAAAACAGTACACTTTGAGAATTTTGTGAGAAAAAAAAGCGTCTTTTTTAACATTTTAACCTCATATGCGTTTCCTCTAGTGTTTCAGATGAAGTCTCAGGTCAGTCACAACAATTGCCAAGGTCAGCAATAAAAAGTCAAAATAATTCTCCTAAACTCACATTACTGTCATAGCTGTATTCTCTTACTTTACTGTATATCACTGAATGTCTGCTTTTCACTTTCTGTGTTCAGTTGTCTGGGCTGTAAGATCTTTGCTCGCCAATTCAAATCCCACAAGCATCTGAAGCATTTGAAAGCCCTTATGTCATTGCATATGTCATTCTTTATGGAAGACTCATGCCCAATTTCCCCAAAAAGTACAATACTAATTACAGATATAGACACCCAAAAAGTACCATTATTTGGACACTTTCTACATTGCAGTAAAACAAGTGAATATTCTCATTCCATGTTGATATTATTTCATAAGGTTTATTTTTAAATGTTGATTTCATGTTTTTTTTAACATTAAAGATGTTTATTTAAAGATCAAGTAAATTTTGTTCCCACATTTTTGTATTTTGGCACATTTTGGCAACTGCAAGTTCATAGAAAATAATATATAGTTAGTTTTACCACCTGAGGTTGACAATCAGCATTTTCTGAAAGTTAAGCAACTTTTTTACTGAACATTTGCTGAAAGAAAAAAAAAATCACTTCCTTATTTGGAAGAGTTTCAGGCCCCATTTTGCACCCTATTCATGGAAAGTGCCAGCTGTTGGCCTCTGTAACCTCTCCTCACCTGTGAGATACATCTCCTCTCCTTCTGTAAACATCATCTGACACCGGGCACAGCGAGCACAAGTGGGGTGGTAGTGCTTCCCACCAGCCTGGACAGAGAAAGAAAGGGACAAACAGAACAATGAAAAAATGTTGGAGTATATTCTAGAGGATTTTAAAACAATACATTCAATCAGATAAAAGCTCCACCTGTTGAACCCATTATCATGAGTGTAATAAACACAGTAAACACATGCTTGTCTCAACAGTGTCCCCCATATTAAGCAACAGAGCACTTCTCCTTTACTGCTGTTTTAATACTGCTCAAGACTCATTTGATCTCTACAGACGTTTAATGACTCTCTTGCTCACCGTACACACACTTAAAGCTTACAGAGATCCTTCAGTGCCAAAAATCAGTAATTGAGAGAACTGTTCCTCTGGGACATTTAAAACAAGGAGATTTTGTTGATGGAACAGCAGAGAATGAACAAATTTGTTTGTTTAGAGTTAGTTGAGATAAAGATGATGCCCCTAATGTAAAAGTAAAATTATCAGTAATAGGGGTGTACAAACCTATTTACTGTATGTATTGTGATTATAATTATACAACAGTAAGTTCCAGTCCCTGAATCTGAACACTGTTCGGGCAGTGTTCTAACAGTGCTGATATAACAGTTCAAAGTATGTAAAGTTTGTATTTACATTGTTATGGCAGAAGGTGGCGACAAGTGACTGTCTTTATGAACAATTAATTGAATCAGATTTGTTCAAAACAATGATTAATGCAGGGACAACACATATGACAGTCTTTATGAACGAGTCACTGATTTGTTCAAAACTGATTAATTGGAAATTAGTCTGAAATGAAACGTGAGTGTCTTTATGAATGAGTCACTGAAACAATTTGAAGCTACTAAAACAATTTGTTCAAAGCACTGATTCGTTCAGGAACAAAACATGTGATTGTCTTCATGAACAAGTCATTCAATCATTTAATCTCTTGCAATTCATGCAAAACTGATTCATTTAAGAATGAAATATGTGACTTTATGAATGAGTAACTGAATAAGTCCCTCAAAAGATTTATTCAAAACACTGATTTATTCAGGAACATCGAACGATTCCTTCAATTCCCTCAATTGATTTGTTCATTCATTCAGATTCATTCAGAAATTAACCAACTTTTTGATATGTTCAAAAACATATTCACAGATCCTGATTCTTTCAGGAACTACTGGGTGTTGCTCAGAGACACTGATTATTCTGTGGCTTAATTTGGAACTATTTACATTAGAAGAACAAAAACAGAAAAATTAACTGCCCATAATGTATCTAAAATGCAAGTAGTTCTTAGACTAGTTGCTATTTATAGACAAATATTGCAAATACACCAAATGTTGTCTCACTAGGAAGTCCAGGTGGCAAGAGAAGGCCAGTTTATGAGTTAGAGACCCAGTGTATGCTGTCATTGCTCCAGGAATCAGCGAGCTGTCAGTTTCTAAGTGCTCAGAGGCATGCGGTATCACTAGGTGTCTCCCAGGGGGAATGAGTGCAAATCAAACAGGCAGATAAAGATAAATCAGCTTGTGTCCCACTAGCTATAAATAACCTGACTTGAGCTCTCGCTGGAACACGGAGCACTTCACACCAGCCAATCAGACTGGGATCAGAGAAAACAGAGCGACAGGAATGACTTAGTTTGTGTGAGTACACAATCTCACACAAATTGTGTGTGTATTAGCATTAAGCTTTCTCAGCTTTGGAACTCTCGGCTGGCAAATTATCTCCTTTCTTATTTGTATGTAAACTACCTCATCATGTTTCTCTTCCCCTGTGACCGTCACATTACTCAAAGTCTCTCACACTCTCTCCAACTCCATGACTCCACAACCCTGTTCAGGAGTGTCACAGTAGCAATAGCAAATCAACAAAAGAAAGGGTGCCAGGAGTACCTGCCAAAAGAATCATTCCTGCTTATGAAGCATCAAAGGCCAGAATATTAGGCCATTCTTTTGAAGGATGAGCCACTGGGGAGGAAAACTAAAGGCAGGGCAACCCACTGGCTCTTCATTAGCTCCATCACTCCTTCTCTCAGTAACTACACATTGAAACAGTAGTGGTCTGTCTGTCTATCTATCTAGTAAGCAGTGCTTGTCCATAAAAAAAAAAAAACTCAGAATTTGCAGAATTTGGTTTCAACCATTTTGCTAAAGAGTCTATGGTTTATAAGATGTTGTAAGTGGTTTCTAGGGTGTTGCACTACGCCATGTTATCATCTTCTGGGAGAAACTTTTGGTTTGATCATGGCATAGTCCATAACTCAAATGGTAAGCAACTGTATGGTAGAAGACACAAACATTTTAGAAGGAAGAACGAGAAAAATATGTGTCTAAGGGAAGAGTGCTTCAAATGGTGGATTTATTCCCTGTCTGTCTAGGCTTCGATCCATCTCCTCATATTTAGCCCTTGATCATTTTATAACAGAGGCTTCTTGCCTGGCCCGCTTTATGGATCAATTAATGTTCATTTCAGGTATAACTCAACGCAATCGCTGTCTATTCAGCCGAGTTCTGAAGTAATTAAGAGTCAATAACAATCAAAGACAAGTCGCTCATCACAAAGAACTACTACATGTGTGTATAATGAGTCAATTGCTCAGGTCCAGTGTTCGCTACAGGGTTTCCACAAAGTTATTACAGGAGTCTGTGGACATGAATTAAACGTTCATGACATTTCTAATGTACGGTGCCCCACACATGACATGCAGGAAAAAATAGTAGGCTAAATTGTACTCATTATTTACTAATTAATTCCCTCGATTTATAGATTGTGTGCACAATTTACTAATTTGTTTCCTTGATTTGCTAAATCGTGCGCACAATTTATAAATCGAGGGAACAAAGTAGTAAATCGTGTGGACGATTTAGCAACTTGAGGGAACGAAGTAGTAAATCGTCCGCATGATTTAGCAAATCGAGGAAATTATTAGTAAATCGCGTGCACGTCATGTGCGGGGCTCCGTACTAATGAAATATATACTATCGTTAAAAAGTTTGAGGTCAGTAAGATTTTTTTTAATGTTTTTGAGACTCATATGCTAATCAAGGCTGCATTGATTGAAAAAAAAACAGAATTGTTAAATAGTATTACAATTTAAAATAACAGTTTTCTATTTTAATATATTTCAATATATAATTTATTCCTGTGAGGGTAAAGCTGAAATCTTCCTTTTTTTCAGGATACTTTGATGAATAGAAAGTTCAAAAGAACAGAATTTATTTGTAATAGAACTCTTCTGTAGCATTATAAATGTCTTTACTGTCATTTTTGATCAGTTTAATGTGCCCTCGCTGAATAAAATTATTAACCCCAGACTTTTGAATGGTAGTGTAATGTTATGAAGTGTAACGTTAAGAGTCTAGATTGGGGTTTTTTTTGGACACTGGTCTAATGGCGGGATGTAAGCAGGCAGGGTGTAGACTCACCTCCAGCACACGTCCACTGATGTATCTGTCACATGTTTCACACTTTATCCCAAACTGGGCATGGTAGTCTGACTCACAGTAAGGAATGCCGTCTCTGCATGCAAAATAAGACTCACATGAATGAACACATTCTTATACTGTTACCAAAAATAAAACAGATATTCAGGTTTTACAAAACCAGAAAAAAATGACCTTTGTGACTCTTTGGCCCTGTTTACACCTGGTATTAAGATGTGCTTTGGTTGATTGGATCACAAGTGGACAACGCTAAATGCAGGTATAAAAGGGGTCTAAAACCTTTTGAGCGTGTCCACTTTTGACCACTTCCAGAGGTAGTATGCATTAAACTTTGTAGTCTGAAGAATCAAGTTTGGTTTGAAGCACAATGTTCTCTCACCATTCCTCATTTCTAACATGCACTCACAGAGTTCGGCGTGATCTTGCAGATATCAGAGCAGAAATGAAAGCTGCTGATCTCCGCATGTTTTCCCATCGTCTCCAGGCGTGTTCATATGTAAATTGCGCAAGCTTATTTTGTCCATTAGATCGGAAGATCTGAAAAACATTTACCCGCCCATAGACCATCCCCTCAAAGAAATCAGGACAGAAGTGGTTGAAAGTGGACAAAAGAGATGAATTTAAACACCAGGTGTAAACAGCAATGTGTCTCCCTCATCTACACTATACTATATATACTATATACTATACTATAAATCTATTTTGAGCTCTTCAAAATTTAAAATACAAAAGTCCTTAACAAAAGTCCCTAACAAGAGCAGCTGCTTATCATTAAATCATATATGCATACACATTACTGATCAAAAGTTTGGGGTTGCATTTATTTGATCAAAAATACAGCAAAAACTGTAATATTGTTAAATACTGTTACAATTGAAAATAACTGTTTTAGATTTGAAAATATTTTAAAATGTTATTTATTTGTGTGATGGCAAAGCAGGATTTCCAGCAGCCATTACTCCAGTCTTCAATGTCACATAACTTTTAAACTATAGCGTTTATAGAGAAAATGTTCACACAAATTGCCTAATCTAAAAATTCAATATTTATCCACATATAAAAATGATACATAGGCCAATTATTTTGTGTATAATGTGTAAATATTAGTGATTAAATATTAAATATTTATTAAATGAGATAATGTGGTTTCAAATATGAGAAACAGGCTGCTTTGTGCAACACAATGTGTGTGATGTGTGGCTGAAAGAAAGCGGTCACTCACTTGCTGATGTACTCCCCCGTCAGGACCAGACCGCAGGTCTGACACCTAAAGCAGCTGACGTGCCACTGTTTCTCTAGCGCCAGCAGAGATTGACCCTGTTTGATCTCCTCCTTACAACCTGCACAGTCTAAAACGAGTCATGAGGAAGGGAAGAGAGGTTATATAATAGACTTTAGGTTCATAAGTCTTTCCTGTGTCCTTGACAGGTTGATAAATTGACAGGTTTATAAAAAAACACATGAGATCCAAATCATCAAATTGTTATGAAGGTTACTTAGTTTTTTTTTCCTAAATCAGATATACACACACTTTATTGAGCTGTGTAGGCTGGGTAGGGCAGCATGTTGCATGACTGTAACAGGATTTTGAGCACTAAAAGGTCAGTGCATCGTTTGTTTTTATTTGGAAGATGTTCAGCTATGTTTAGAGTATTTGCATCCTAACACAGAGCTCCGATTCTCCCTCTAGCAGCTGTGATTCAAGTGGAACAGATAACATAACATTCTTGTTATGCACTGCAGTACCTTTTATGCAGCAACTTGGAAAAACAAATTAATATGCTTTTGTTGTAATTTAAAGAAGTATTTCTATAAAAGGGTTTGCCAGACTTTCAGAAGTATAATCTGGTTAAACTCGGGCACTCTAACTTGTTTATTAGCACAATGACAATAACCTTGCATAAACTGCTTAGATTAGTCTTAAAAGATTATATACAAATTTACTATTATGTTGACTTAAAGTCGGCATGAAAAGGAAGTTGCGATTGTTCTTTTTTTTCTGGGGCTTGATTTCATCCTTTGGGAATTGATTGGATCATGAAGTTGGGCGCTGCTAACAAAATAGAGGCAGAAACGAGACAGACCGCGATACCCCCACCCTTGCGCCATAGCACATGACAGGAAGACAAGAGAAGTCTTTCCAGGGGGGAGGGAAGGTTTACGTTCTTGATTAAAGATTATGATTCGAATTTTAAAAAAATTATGAAATGCACAGATAAATCATTTACATGAAACTACAATATTACCTAAAAATGTTTGATTTAATGGCAACTTTAATTGTGATAAAAGTAATATGGTTCCCATCTTTAAAAATCCCATCATTGCAGAAATTACCCAGGGATGTTCAGACTCTATACATTTGTTCAAAGAGCAAACATAGACACAAAGCTCAGACACACTTCACCTCTGGCCTTTATAAAACATTACAGCATTCTGCCTATGTTTACCCAGACACTACACACACTCTAATCTGTTGAACAGGGGTCTGTCCTCTCCCCTCAGAGACATGCAGGCCAATACAGCATTATGGAGGGTTGTAGAAAAAAGACTACTGAAAACACTAAAAAAGTGAAAATAACAAATGAGAATATCCAACATTTAAATAAATAAATAAATACAAACTCTGAGTGACAGACTTAATACATGAAGAAAAAAAAAATATATATATATATATGATTTACTATAGTATGCCTTTTTGCCATGTTAGGAGTGTTGGCTGGTCCTAATCCACACACACACACACACACACATGTGGACCACATATGCAAATGTTTAAATTGAGGGTTGAGACTTACGACTGGGCCCATGGATTTTGATTGGCTCATTGGAATTAACCAGCTTGAGGGAACATTGCTGACAGACACATTCTTTACCACTGAATGTCACTCTATCCCCGATTGGAAAAGGTTTCCTAGAGATGGAACGACAGACAGATAACATGTTATTAAACATAGCACACACACATAGGTAAACCATAGCCTATTAAAGTCCAGATAAAAAATAAAAAAAATCTGATAAATCCAGAACGCTTACAAGGAAGACTAAATTACATAGTAGAGAAAAGTATTGGTAGGTTCCCACAATGTAGGCAAAACCTGATCTACATACACCACCAAAAAGCAACAGAACTGCTTTCAACATTTATATTTCTTGAGCACCAAATAATCATATAATAGAATGATTTCTGAAGGATCGTGTGATACTGAAGACTGAATTAATGATGCTGAAAATTCAGCTTTGCCATCACAGGAATAAATCACATTTTAAAATATATGTAAAAAAAAAAAAAATAATAATAATAAAAAAAAGGTATTATTTTAAATTGTAATAGCATAATTACTGTTTTAATGAATTTTTGATTGGTGAGCAAGCATATAAGACTAAATAAATTTTTTTTTAAACTGGAGTGTAAATGTATTGTAATGAAAAACCTGTATGGTAATTGACAGGTATAGTAATGGGAGCCAAACAAATAAGGATTCACGAATAATGGAAAGCAGAACAGGGTTCAGGTAACATTAAATCCCAAATAGAGTCTTCCCTTCAGACACGCTCAAGAAACAAACATCACTGAAATAAAGGGTCAAAGTAATCTTCTTTACAAGGTAAGGAGTAAAGTAAAGAGTAATCGGGTTAATAAGGAAGGACAAGGTGGGATCTCTACTCATTTTAGTTTTGCTGGTGAGCAACATGGCTTTGCTGATCCACGAGAGAGTCCAGTATAATCCAACCTGCGGACCCATCTGGAAATTAATTGTAGTTTAAGATGATCTTTAGGCTATTCTTCACTATTCTTCAAAACGTTTACCGAAGGCCTTTGCAAACCAAGAACAAGGCAATGTTTCACTGTATACATAAGCTTAGATCCTGTTTATGGTGAATAGATTATGTTTTATGTTTATAAATGTATGTGTCTCTTTAAAGCACATGCCCAAATGTCTCATGACAGCTCACATAATCCATGGTGTCCACAGCACTGCTTTATCTGCTCAGTAATCAGCATGACTGGAAGCTTCTATACTACGAGCCAAATCCTATTACAGTAGACTATTCCTCTACTAATGCAGCAATTATGAAACAATCCATTTACATTGAACCATGTCCTTAGACGAGCACCAGCTCTGCCACTTTTACAGATTACAGAACAGGTCCTTTAAAAACAGATCCTGTATTACTAATCAGTTTTAACCTTACTAAGAACACTTATAGAGAATCATTAATTACTTTTTTATTATTTTTTAAAATTATTTAAGTATTAATTATTCAATTAAGATTAATGCAAATGTCAAGATGATATAATATCAAGCACTTTTTGGTTTTCAGCTGGAAATTTAGCATATGTGTACCTTAACACTGCATGGTGCAGTGATACATTTGTATATTAACACACAAACCAACACATTGTTCACTGGGCTATGTGAAGTATGGCATGACAAACTCCTCCACTATTGAGACCACACACACAAAGATGTCTTTGAAATTGAGAGTGAACGATGACAGGGTAAGTGGGCAGACAACAGAAGCACTTACAAAGCCCGTGTCAGACACATGGGTGGAATAATTCCTTTGGTTTCTCCAGCGTTTCAGGAAAGCTGGAGCCAATAAAAGCAGGGTCTCTAGATCTACTCTTACTTCTTCATCTCCTTCATTCTCTCTGTCTCTGTATTTTATTACTCCTCTTTCACACAACCTACTTCATTCTATATTTGTATGTGAAATCTGTGTGGGCTTCCTCGTGAGGCTCTGTGCGTCTTTCCGTGCAGTCTTTATGTGACCTTGGCACTACCTACACATCACACTCCCTCCAGACACACAAACAGCATTGTCAGCTTTTCTAGCTATTTAAAAATTTACAGGTTTTGTATTTTGCTGATTTTATTCGGTCTACGAACACAATATTGCGACTCTTTGGGGACTGAACAATTAGCCTGTGCACTCCATTTCAGGAAATTTCTTAAATTCGTACAAAAGTCTTGAAATTTGCAACAAAAAATAATTAGGATAAAAAATATTTTTGTATTGTTAAGTAAAAATATATAAAAAGGAAAAAAATACCAAACAAGATGGATTTAATTAAGGAACAAAATTAAGATAAACAGGGCCAGATTTACTAAACAGGGCAAATTACCATGAGAGCGCAATTCCATAAAAGCGCAGATGGCAGTGGACAGTTCTGCTCGTGATCTACTGACAATGCACAAATTAAAGAACACAGACGCAGCAGGATAATTTCCATAATGACCAACGCAATCTACCAGTTAGTGTCTGGTTTAAGACATGCTTTTTTTGGGCGGTAAATAATGGCGCAAACTCCAGTAAATTTACGAGTGCAAACCTTTGTAAATCACCTTGCATTATTCATTTAAATACTCTCCTCCCATAATTTTTGTGCCTGAAAGGGAAACTCCTACAAATACATATGCAATAATGTCAGCCGCAAAAATAACTCTGTCCACGGCTTTTTTAGCGCTAATTTATCACTGCATGTTTTTAGTAAATCCTGACAGTAGCTTTTTAATGCCAAAAGAGGGTTTGCGCTGACACAAGCTGTTAGTAAATCTGGCCCTAAGACCTCTTTTTCGACAATATTATTATTATTATTATTATTATTTTTTTTTTTACAATTTTGCAAAGTAAATGTATTGTAATCTAAGTTGATGTAAATTAAAATGTTGTTAAAAAATGTTGCAGTTTAAATAATGTAAAACAATCAAGCACCACTCCATCTTAGTGAACTGCAACAGTTCCGCAAAATATCAATTAAAGGCCAAAATGCCGCACAGAAATATGAGTTGTACGGTCATCAAAGTATTCAATATATTGCTGAGGGCTGTGACTTATGAATTATCACTGACAGCACTACTGGGAAGATAGCCCACTACATCTAGAGCTTGGTCTCCACACAGATGGTCTAAATATTAAATGTAACATAATCTAGCTCTCCCATTGACTGTTTACTTCTTGGTCAGGCCGATAAATGTTTAGGTTACTCCTGCCAAGAGCATCCCATTGGGCCATTTAGTAGCCCAATTGGCAACACAGTCCAACAAAGCAATCCTAGTCCTCCATGAAAATGCTTTTTCCTACCCACATAAATTCATCAAGCAGTGTTCTCTCTTTCGGTGTGAACTAAGGCAGAAGAGGCAAGTTATTTAGTGGAACTAATTTACTGTAGATCAGAACAGACCAAACACATTGTAATTACAAATGGGAGATAACAGAGACACATTAGCAGCTAAAGCCCAGCAAAGTGTTCAAAAAAGCTTAAGAAAGAATAGGAAAAAAAAGGAGGGAAAAGCATATAAGAGAGAGGAATGAACAGTCAGCCAATGTGAATACTAAAGCAGTAGAGTAAATGTAGAAAATACCCAGTTGTATAAACCCATTTTTCCTACTACAATAAAAAAAAGCAATGGGATTCAAATAACAGTGTGTCAGTGTTGGGCAGACAGATAATGTGTCCCTGCAGGGATGTCTCTCATTTTTTTGCTTGTCAGTCTGAGAATAACCCATACATTAAGAACAAGAGATGATGCTTTTCCACCACTGCCTTTAACTTCATCTGCTCCTTTCAGTCTGTGAGGCAAATATCTACCTCTGGCCTCAGCAGCTTCTCCATTTACACTTTTTCTCCCTTCTCTGCTTACTTTCTGGGCACTATTGCATATTTTGAGCTCCAAACCTCAACTTTCTTCCGCCTTGACTCGTGTTACAATATCTTGCTCAGTTCTGCATTGATCGCTCCCTCTTTACTTGTGGTATTTTACTCTCTAGAGCAATTTAGTCAAGAGACGTGAAGATACCTACACACAGCATCCAAAATAAACACCCACCAAGTGGCAAATTCAAGTAAAAATGTGTTTTGACGAGTACATAAAAGTAAGTTGAAACATAATGCATGCATTAAATCGCAAGAACTATAATCTGACCCTGCTTTTTTAATATCTGACATGAGTAGTGAAATATATATGTGAATAGAATTTATTGGCAAGTTTTCTCTCACTATTGGAAGGTTAATTAAAGTGCCCCTATTATGTTTTTTCGAATATTCCCTTTCAGGATATGCGTATTATAGCTGTTTGGGAATGTAGACATTCTGCAAAGTTG
Organism: Rhinogobio ventralis; assembly: GCA_039654625.1. Taxonomy (NCBI): domain Eukaryota; kingdom Metazoa; phylum Chordata; class Actinopteri; order Cypriniformes; family Gobionidae; genus Rhinogobio; species Rhinogobio ventralis. The sequence goes on from CM077198.1 coordinate 18,985,802, forward strand.
TAAAGTCGAAAAAGCACAATAAAAAAAGTTTAAAAAGAAAGAATTGACTCTGATTTACTCCGTTTTTTGTTCGAATCTCACTGCGTGGCAGTTCTACGTCACTAGAATTATATTTGCATAATGCCCGCCTGTGTTGTACGTTGTCCGCATGCGATCAACTTACGTTATTACTGTCTTACTGAAATATTTCTACAAATTACCTGTCTATTAATGCAGATTGTCTGTCATTCTTACTACTTTGAGTAAAGTTAAAGGATGGATAAAGATTTGTTTTGCAAACGTTAACCCTCTGCTGCACACATTTTGATGGTACATGACAAAAATGATTCCAAATAATTTCTTGGTTCATTTGGAAACATTTTATTGATACATTTTTTGTTTTATCAATAAACCATTCTTCAAATGGTGCTTGATAGTGACTCCCACACCTTATTGGACTGTTCTTTGAAACTTTTTTTGACCATTCTAATTGTTTCAATCATTTAAAGAAACATGTACTGAACATGGGGCTTAAGAAAACTTTCCGTTGCCTGGGGGCAACGCTGTGCTGTAGAGAGTAGAGAGTCATTCACGTTAGTGCTTGGCTAACATGCACTGTTATTGATACAGTTATTAATACAGTTCCCACACGTGCACTGCAATAAATTAGAAATATATGCATGGGTTTGTTGATGGACATACACTTCTTATTGCTGATGGTAAGGAAATACAGTTTCAACATCTTATAATGTACCTCAAAATGAGTAGCGTATCACTGAGAAACGTCTTGCTCAAGTCGTCCCTGTGATGAAGGTTCGGGTTGAATAACTAGTTCTTCCAATGTTTCATCATCGGACTTGCGCTCGAATTGATATGGTAAAATCGATGTCATTGTTACTGTCTGTACAGTGTGTACAATCGCTGAGCTTTAGGAAGCCTCCGCATTGAGCTGAAGTTTATGGTAATGGACACTTGTTTCCGACGTGCACTGTGAGCGGTAGACCAATCACAACAAACTGGGCCATCTGACCAATCAGAGCAGAGTAGCTCTATCTCTAAAGGAGGAATTTAGAGAGACTGAATCATCCATCGAGTCATTTGAGAATCATTGAACAATGTGGTTATGTGCATATTATGCATATTGTGCGTATTCTCATGTATATTATGAGAAAATGAAAGTGTTTTTTGACTTTTGATGCATGTAACCCTGTTGTAGGAGACCTCCAAAACAAAATCAGGAGCTTTTAAAAATAGTATAATTGGGGCACTTAAAAAGTTTTACTTTTACAGGACTAAAAGCAAGAGAATGTGGCACAAGAAGTCAAGAGGTCACCTTTGCCTTCCCACTTTTTACACGTGGTCCATCAAATCCTTTAACTTGAGGTAAACTGAAGACATTCCTTATGTCTAAACTATTTTACCTGTCACAGACATTGAATTTCTTTCAGAGAAAATTATATAAATATCAGCTGTCTTGGAACGTTGTTTGGCTGATCAAATTAGAAGACCGGAACTAACTGTGGTATAATTGCTTAGTATGTAGATGAGTGGGGGTGCGTATAGTTGTCAGCGGTTGAATTAATGAGTTTCAGTCATCAGCACATTAGTAAATGAGCATAATTTACCAGATTCCCACCAGCGCTCCCTCACGTTTAATCTGTCTGATGGGTGTATTTCCATAATGACATGTTAGTAGTCTGTGTAGTAGAGGGCTCACCTGCACACGCTGCAGACGAAACACTGTGGATGATATGTGCGGCCCAGTGCAGAGACCACCTCCCCTGAGATAAAGTCCCCACAGCTGTCACACTTTGTGCCATACAGGCGCTGGTAGTCTGCTGTGCAAATGTACTCGCCACTCTTCTGGAAGAATCCGGAATGTGCCAAATCACAGCCACACACTGGCAGAAACAGAGAGAGACAGGAATAGAAATCAACATGAGATCATTGCCATGTTATTTATAGTAGAGGAAATAAGAGGGAGAAAAAGAGGGAATGGGATTAAGGGATGTTGCAAGTCAGGATTAAACTTGTGCTGCCAATATAAGCACCACGGCTCAACATTTATATTACATTAATATTTACATAGTAGCCTTGATTTAACACAGACAACAGACAAAAATGTTTGTTTTTAAGACTAGATTGATTTTTGAAGCTAGTTCCAAGCAAATGTAAACAATAATCAGAACCAATTAGACTTTATTAAGACAGTCAGATGTTCCTACTTCCATTAAAGCTCAAGACACTGGGCTGAACATGATCATCAGGTCTTACACAAACTTGTGGAGTTCATGCAGCTCGAGTAGCTCGTTCATTAAAGCAAATGGGGGGCAAACCAAATATTATAACATTCTGAAATGTTATGTACATTTTCTGTGAAGTTTTCAATCATATTGTTGATTGATTGCTGATTATAACATTTTAGTGGAAAAACTAAGTCAATTAGATGCAATAAATACGTTTTTTTCAATATTGGTCACTGTTTGGACCCCACTGTCACCCTTACTACACCGTCTCTACTCTACACTGTAGCACACTGTAGTACAGAGAGAGAAAGCATTGATTGCATAATCTGAACTAAAGATGGCTTGGCTGCTTGCTGACATGCTCACTTACAGGAAGTGCTGCATTAAGAGGAGCAGTGTGAAAATTATGTGTACTGTAATGCCTTGCGTGGGGTAGCATGGGCTGAAAAACATCATGGCATCATGACAGTAAAAACACAGGTTACGCAGTAAAAAAAAAAAAAGTGTAGTAGCTATAGCAAACAAAGGTATCATTATTACAGCCCATACAAATAATTCAACCTACAAACCCAAACTGAAGATATAAAAGATTTTATGCCTCCCAGTGTCATCCCTTTGGGGTTTTCCCAATAATTAGGTGATAATGGGAAATGGATTACAGTTTGAGGTACATCTTCCTGAGGAACCATATATTAGCAGCATGCAAACTAACAACATGAAAACAGTTAGCAAAAGTTTTGTGAGAAAACTTGATTACTGAATGATTATATATCTTTTTTTTGTTTTTTAACAGCCATCGTAGCAATAAACATATATATATATATAAAACCTAAAATGTATATGTACTGTGTGTATATACCCATATATATAAAATAAATAAATAATGTGAGCCAATATAACTCAAACACACACACACATGTTGGGTTTCATGTTTTATGGGGACTTTCCATAGACATAATGGTTTTTATACTGTATAAACTGTATATTTTATCCCTTTACACTAACCCTACCCCTAAACCTACCCATCATAGGAAACATTCTGCATTTTTACATTTTCAAAAAACATTACTTAGTATGAATTATAAGATGTTTTCCTCAATCAAAAAATGTCCCCACAAGGACAAGGATTTCGGATATTGCCATCTTTGTGGTGACATTTTGTCCCCATAACGTAGGGTTTACCAGGCCACACACACACACACAGTATAGACTATAGACAAAAATGAAGGTACATGGCCAAAGAACTATGACAATACCATTTTGTACTTGTTGACACTAGTTGTTGGTACTAGAAGTGAGAATAACTTTTTAAGCTCCTTCTTATGGTGACAGATATATGTAACGCTTTAACCCCCGGGTGAGATGTGACACTGCATGAATGACCATTTCAGAATGCATACCGGTGATCACATGCATGCACGCCTGTGAATCTCCCTGATCTCAGCAGGACTCACATGGCATACTGTTACCACATCATATAAACACATGTTTAAATATACACACACAAACACACACACACACACGCACGCACGCACACACATACACACACACACGCACACACACACAAACACACAATGTCTCCCAGCCCTCAGCATCCATCATCCTTGCAATGACAGTTGTTATTGGCTCGTGGAATTGGCAATGATTGCTTTTTGCAAAATATGTCACCGTACTGTAAATCATTAATTCAAAGTCAAATATCCTCGTAAGTCATGTGTATGTCTTCTTCGTCGTGTATTCTAAGGCACAACCTTCTGCTGAGAAACTCAAAGCAGGACATAAAAATAACGGTAAATTAGGAGATGAAATTTGATGCTCGTTGATTATGATAAAGCCTCTATGATTCTCCTTGGTTGGCTTCTGATTGAAAGAACCCATGCAGGAGTGAAAAGACTTTCTCAAAGTCCTGATGCTATCACTTTGTCATTGAACTGCTGCTGTAACACTGAATAGCTGCATGAGTTGGGCAATTAAATATATGAACATTTTAATATATTTGCAACGATTTTGGTGGGAAGGTTAAATTATACAACATTGTGAATTGCATGCACTTTTGATTTGGCCATCAATTTTCATAAAGGCCTTATCGTCACACTATATATTAATAATATATACTTTAAACTGTTACAATAATATATAATTTTTAATAATATACATAGATTGCTATATATTGTGTTTAGTTGTATATTTTAGGTCATAAAAAGAATATTCTACTGGTAAGATGAACAAGATTGAGGTGAACCCTACAAAAGACACTGAGTCCCCACAAAGAAAGGCCAAAAGACTGATCAAAATAGTTATATTGCCAGTGGGCACTAGGACTGCCACAAAATCTTCACTATCGGCCAGCAGCTCCAAACAGAACTGGGACTTTGACAGAAATCTGGAGTCTTTGGCAGTGTAACCACATGTGCAGGGAAATTATAGCCCTGCTGTGAATGTCTGTGTGTATGCATGTGTAAGATAGACACTGTGCCAGGCAGCCGCATTTCAGACAGCCACAAAACAATGGCATGTTGCTTCAAATGGCCCAAATGGATTGAAACCCTGCAATAAAAGAGAAAACTCTGGAGCACATGCCATTTGAAGCCTAATGGAAAATAAAAAAAGCCTTTTCCACTCAAATAACTTCCAGAGACAGACAGAATTAACATTTCTGCTTCAAAAATATATATAAAAAGCATGAGCTGTACTACAAAACCCATGACACATTAGGGATACACAGAGGGTTCTCGTTGTTGGGCAAGTTGTTATGTAACCGGCATTCATAATTTAAAGTAGTAAACTACATTGAATGGGTTAGTTCACCCAAAAATGTTGATTTTCTAGGTGTCCTAGGTGTATATGACTTTCTTGTTTCACCCAAACACAATGGAGTTATTAAAAAATCCCTTCCAAGCTTTATAATAGGAGTGAACAGAGCGTTTTTGAAGCTCCAAAAAGCATCCATCCATCAAAAAAGTAACTGCCAAACTAACCCTTTAAATCTTTTGAAAATGTAGTTAGCTAATGACTAAAACTAATTAAACGGGCAGTTTGTTTTAAAGAAAAATACCTAATTATATAATTTATAAATTAATCATGTTTCTGGCCATGAGGATTTTGCATTTAGGGTGACAGCATCAGACTTGGACAGAAAAAAATTCAATATAAAAAATATGGTTAGGTTAGAAATGCACTGAAGGTACTTTTCTCTAATCGTCTCCTTTTCAAGCACAATATGTGCTACTTCTGACCTGAATGTCGGAGAATAGCTGCCGTTTACTGAAACGAGGACTCATTATCCCATCTCTGATGCTGCTGGCTCATGGAGTTCCCAAACCGACAGCTCTTCACAGAGACATAGCAAACAGACATGCATGCTGGGCCACGTGGTATTGAGAGAGGGTTCAGGCTAAGAGAGTGAGACAGCATGAACTGAGACCCAGAGGGCCTGTGCTTTGTTCTGAAGCTGTGCCTGCTTCCTGTATCCCTGACCACAAGGCAATAATCCTGAGATAAACTGGAAGGATGAGGATGATATAGCTCTTCGAGGCTCAGCATGAACAATATAACCAGAGGCCTTTTAGAAAGATGAACTGGTCACTGCTTGTCCCTGCAGAGGTGCTGAAAGGCCAGATAGAGTAATAACGTTCTTGTGAATATGCGGATATCACTGTGAGAGCACATTCACAGAGACTTTATTAAATATATTTCTGTATCAGTGGATTGATTAACTGGTGGTATGCAAGACCAAAGTACTGTATTTAAACCGGTTATATAAAAGGCAGAAATGAAAAACGCAGATGTGTCCCAAAGAGAGGATTCTTCTATACCACACTTCCATATCTCCACAGGCGTGTGTTATGAGAACCAAAGAAAAAAAAAAACAGCAAAAATATAATTAAGCTAATGCATTTATGATTGACTGAAATGGATTGCTCAGATGAATCTAAATGGTTTTTAAATGGACTGGTCAAATAATTAGTGAGGAACATTTCAGTTCTGAAAAAAGGCGCACAGAACAGCAGTTCATTGGCTGAGAGATTGGTGGGAGGGAACTCTTTCACAGTTGCCATAGGAAACCTAAACCTTCCACGGTTGCCCTAGAGACAGCAGGGTCCCATACAAAATGCCTGAGGTGTGAGACTGCTTATTTGTGTGGCTGTCCAAGTCACTTTTAGACAACAGACCATCTTCATGCCATGTGGGAGGCACGACTCAAGTCTAAAAGTAAAGTCTATAGCAACATATAGTGTGGCTTCAGGATCCTGTTCTGAGGTAGGGTGTGTCTGCTAGGTGTTTTGATGGCTTGGAGTAACTATGTTTAAATCAGGAGCAGATGGATAGTCAATGTAACCCTCCTAAATACCACCATAACCCAAAACTGAACATTCACTTATTCAGATGAGATTTAATATTATATTTTTATATATTTATATATCGTTTTAGGAAAAAAAATAATGAATAAATAAAATAGTTAAATTAAAAAGTTCTCACAGTTTTTTGTTTTGTTTTTTATCAGTCAAATGTAAATTCATGTCCCAGTTAAACTTAAGGTTGTCACATTTTCCTGGTTAAATAAATATTACTTTACAGAAATGCAAATGCAATTCTACTCTGTATGTTTCCATTAACAATGTAATTAGTGTTCTATTTATTAAAATCAAGTAAAAAAAATCTCATCAAGAAGTGTTTTTAAGCATTTCTTACATTTATTCCAAAATAACAACTAAAGGCAGAAACAATTTAAACAATATATTTCATTTGTGAACTGATGTTCAGCTGTTCTTTTTAACAGTCAACTTTCAGATCATCAGTCTTCAAGCTCGTTAAACAGTGGTCACAGACACAACGTTGTACCTTAAATTTCACCAAGCTGATTGCTCACTAAAAAGATCCAGCATTAGTCATGTTTTCAGGCCATTTCAAGTTTGATTGTGATGAGTGGGTTAGTTGTTTACTTACTTTTTAATTAGTCTTCCCAACAGCATCATTTAGTTCATTCAGACCGATTCATGAACATTGGCAGGAACCAATCATATCCAATCATAGCCAATCATATCCAGTCAGAGCGCGATGGAGGCATTGCCTCCTCTCACGTGACTTTCCCCCATTCATTCTCAGTTACCCCCCACCAAACCCATCACGTGCTTTAGGGGGTCTATTAAAACTCAATGGGCTCAGGGGAGGCATGGGAGACATGTACTCCCGATGTAACTTTACCTGCTGGTGTCGCTGTTGGACACCTGTCATGCACTGGCTGTAGTGACACACACAACTAAGAAGATGAACATCCAAGGGACTTAATTTGTTACAATGTTGCATTTACTTCTTGTTTCGGTTCGCTTTCACAAGGCAACCTTTCAAAGCGCACCAAAATATGTACACACAAGTCACATGTGAGTAGAACTGTCCTCTTATTTCCTCTGCGTCATCCATCAAGATGATTGACAAGTTCGCTCCATGAGTTTATTTATATACTACATTCGTATTAATGCTGCAGCAAATTCAAACTTGCTCTTTCTGGATCTCCCAGCGCTGTCTAGAGGTTAACAGTGTCAAGACACACGCGAACACTATACGAATGTTATAATGCAGCTAGAGCAGGAATCAAGGCTTAATCAGGACAGCATTCTCGCACAGAGAAGCGCACTTACAGGTGCTCTTTTGGTTTTCAACTGTGATAACTAATGTGCTGCACTCACAGAATCAGACACTACTGCTTTATATATCACATTTCCTGTTATGAATTAGAATACCATTTGGTTCGTTGGGTTGGATTGCTTTCACACCTCAAGCGAACCGTCCCAGAGTTTGTTTGCAATGGGGCCGAGACCACCTCGTTTAAGCGGTCTCAGAGCTATTGTTTTGGTGTGGATCCGAGCACGACTGTCGTGTTCACATATGCCTAAACGAACCGAACCAAGGGAGAAAACACACCAGGTTCCGAAACAAATGTTCAGGTGTGAAAGCACACTTAAATACACAGGTAAACAAGGATAATTAAAGACACACCTGAACTGAATAACAAATCACATTAGTGTCCATGACGACAGATTAGACTGTGGAAACTGTGGCAGTAATATGGATTATTTTCTCATCCAATTTTTTTGAGGAGGCACTGCCTACCTTACCTTCTACATATATATATATATATATATATATATATATATATATATATATATATATATTTAGCTATAGTTTTGGGAACATGGTTCATATAGACCTTACGTAGCACCGCCCCTTTTCAGAATGCAGAATGGTCTCTGACGGCCTGGAGCTTGCGTCTGCAAAAGCTTTTAAACACATTGTAAAACAGGTGATATGTTTATATTTGAGGTCTAAATAACTACATTCTTGCCTAAAAAACTGTTACAACTACATTTCATGACACAACAACAGTAGTATTTTTAAAACTTGACAGTTGCTGCAAGCAGAGTGATACAAATGGTGAAATGGTTTGAGTGCCGATACTGTGTGAATACTGTTGTATAAAGAAATATACAGAACTACCGCAAAAACGGAAGTTCAAACACACAAAAAAAAATTCAGAAGCTTGTTGACGCTGTTTCTCTTCTGCATAAGGGCTATAGAAGCTGCTTTCAAGTTTCATAGGTGGCCACAGAGTTAAGACTAGTCTGGAATTTTCTCACTCAAACCACTGACTGCTGCTGCTTCTGATTGCTTTTAGAGGTAAAAGCTCCCCATAACTGCTGGGCTAGGATCAATTTTCTCGTAATAATAGCATATTGGCAAAACAGATTTGGTGTTTGCTCTCTTGAGAACGTCAAAGGTTTCTATTAACGTGTTTTTGCAGTGTTGAGCAATGCAGAAAATCACAAACATATCTGTATACAAACATATAACATATTCTTGAATGCAATGGCCAATCAGACCTGTTTACGTTCTGCACTCTCACTCCTTAGCTTTACCCTGGAGTTGGTTCACCCTCCACCTATGGTCGCATCCTCTCTCTCTCTCTCTCTGTGTTGAGGCATTTGCTGCTCAGTACTGTGGTCATTAAAACAGAACTGATTAAGGACCGGGGGGGGGGGTTGTGGCTGATTATGTATTTATCAGCAGCCAACAGATGATATTAAAATTCCATAGCTTTCCAGTACCCCAAAACCCAATATACTTCCATTGCCTCTTCTCTTCTCTTCTACTCAACCCTCTATCCCCTGACCCTTTTGACCTAGTATTTTCATTTTATTGCATCAAGTGGTACAATTCCATTTTGTCATCTTCATTTGTCCGGCTTGTCCTCAATGCATTGCAGGTAAGCCAGAGAGAGAGAGAGAGAGAGACGTCCTTTATGTCACTGTTGTCCTTCTCTTTTACTGAAAGAAGAATATTATAATGTTTGCTCTTTCATTTATGCTGATTATACAGTGGGGTTCACAACTCTGAGGAAATATGTAAATGTATTATTGATAACACTTTTAAATACGCTATTCTAGACATTAGGCTAGCATTATTAAAGCGTAGATAATAAAGGAATTCAATTATTTACATGCTGTAGTATTTTTGTCATAAAAGTTTATTAATTCTTAAATATTTCATTATTTCAATGATTGAAGTATTAAAACAGAATCAGATGCTTTGCTTGATCTGATGATTTACTTCGTTTTATAGGCCAGCTTTTTCCAAACAAAACCAAATGGAACAGACTTCAAACACATGTTCATTGTGACTAACTCACCTGAACAACATTTTCAACTCAATAATTAAATTTCACATGCAGGGATCCTGCATCCTTACAACCGTGTTTTTAAAAACTCTTTCTGGGTAGCGAACCTTTTTGTTTTTTAACAGAACTGCCATTGATATTCTGATTGCAATTATACAGATGTAAATGCATACTGTTGGTTACGCCATCATTTTTTTTGCATTTATAAAATTACCATGCATTTCCATTTTACACTGAGCAACAAATATTATCATCAATCAAGAGACACAAACAAATCTCTCTGCATTAATAAAAAAAAAAACAGTACTCTATATTTGTTTGGGATTTGAACCCTTGTCATTGACATTGTTGACGAACACTCTACCACTTGACTATAAATTAACTTTATGCAGAAAGTTCCCTTTTCCAGCAGTGCTCACTGTGTCTCCACACACCTCATTCGTCTCACTTCGCATTAGTAAAAATAACCACTGAACCTAAGACTGAGATAAGACTGTGAGTCTTGTGGTGTATTTTATTTTATTTTTTTACATTTATTTATTGTAGCGCAAGGGAGCCGTGTTCAAATCCAAAACAGTGATCGCACTGCATTTTGTGGAAAACAGCAGGCTGATAACACAGTTTATGTTTTATGGGAAAAACCTAACAAAAAATAAAATAATGATTATTTATAATAAAACTTAACTTAAATTTTCGCTGTAATAACTGCAATATCTTTTTGAATTAATTGTACGGGAATAAATGTTTCAATGTACATGCGTGACCTGTTGAAATACTTCAGTGAACTATCAAATGTAGTTTCAAAAATTGTATTTTTAAATAATTGAATCCCACTAATTTGACAACTTAAAAACACAAACCCTTTCCTATGGTTTTAACAAAAATACCACAGCAAAAACAACTGGACTAACTAATATACATTTCAAACTAGGGGTGTGACGAGACACTTAGCTCACGAGACGAGACGAGACATGAGAACGTTTTTTTCTTAGTCTTATTGAATGCAAACAATAAGTGGAACCATAATCAAAGTACTCTCAATATTCAAAGTGCAAACTGAGACAAGAGCTAAGAGCTGGTTTCAACTACACAGCCCAGCCTAAGATATCTTTGATATTGGGAGACAGGCTATTATTGTATGTCGCCTAATTTGCGTGCATCAGGGAACTCGTGTTTACCTTCGCTTTCGATTTTGCGATCGCGCGTACTCTCTGTATAGGGAGCGAAGATGCTGAGCGCGCATTCTACAAGATAAGACATTTATCAGACGCTTAGGCTCTGTTGTGCAACGAATCCTCAGACATGGTCTTTCTTCTCACCATACTCTCGTCACGTGATCAGTGAACTGTGATTCCTGCTGCACTGTGTGCGACTCTGCTGCAGCTCGTGTTGGATGAGCAGAGCAGACATTTACAATAGTTTACATTTGAAGTGCTCATTATCCAATTAAATTAAATGTTTTTTATTTCTATAAAAAAACAACAACAATGTAATGTAAAAGTAGTGTTGCATATTCCATGCTATTTCACACTCATGCTCTGTCATGGCGATATCACGAGACAGCTTTTCATTCAACGAGAAATCTCGTCACATTTTAATCTCGTGGCACGTGTCACACCCCATTTCAAACAATATTAAAGAGAAGTAAACAGTAATAAAGTAAAAATAAACAAATTAGCAATAGCACAAATAAATACAACTGAAAAGTTCAGGTACAGAAATTGTAATCAAATGTAAAATAATACTGCATAGTTTTCTTTGAATCCTTATTAAAGTTACAAAGTTTATTCAGTCAAGATCAGTGAGTGATTTTCTTTTGCGTGTGTTCTTTGATTAACGTTATGACAGTAGGCAGAAGGTTTATTAAACTGCTGACATCATGCAGAAGCCAATATACTGTTACACGTTTTCTTTCTCAACTGTTTACGTTCACTTTAGATGAAACTGACGGTGTTTACGAGAATATTTTGACATAATTTTGTGTATATTTGTGCATTCAGGCGCAAGAAGATGTACAAGAACTCAATTCAGTATCGCACATTACATCTTCTTGCACTTGAAAATGGTTTGAAATCCAATTAAAATGCGCACACAGGAATCACAAAGCGGAACTGTAATTTTATTACAAGGATCCGTTTCCTGATCCTAAGTATCCGATTTCAAAATTGGAATTGATTTTTGATTCCCCACCCTAGAGATGATGCTCTATGATACACAGCTCAGCATGTGCCTCTGCCTATGACAATGGCCCCATGTCTTCCTGCCTATACCTGTCTGTGCCTCTTTCTACCTACTGCGTTGCTTCTCTCCAACCTTGCTGGTGCTAATGGGAAACTCATCAACTGTAATTAATGTGCTGTTTTGACTGAATGAAAGATGGAGTGAGAGTATAGTGAGAGAAGAGGAAGTGATTAGTCCCCTCAGGGCCCTACACGGCCCTCCACTGAGCAACCAGATGGTCTTTTGTGGAGTGGATGAGTAACTGCAAGAAATCAAGGGAATGACAACAAAGAAATTATGGATATGTTGATAACAGTTAAATAAATCCAAGGGGCTGAGGTCTCAAAAGTGAGACACATTGGCACTCCCACTTAAGTACTTATCTTCTGTAGTCTATCTAGGGTATAATTTATAATTTAATATTCCCAAGCATGAATAAATATAACTAATGACAACACAGCACCAGCAAAGTCCTACAATTTTTTATCCTGCTCATCATCTAACCAGATCTGAGTCATAAAAACTGTCACTGCAATCCCATTTTTAATAAATAAATAAAATAAAAACTATAATAAAAACTATACTTTTTATTCTGCTCACCATCTTACTACTGTATATCAACACAATACGAGTCATCTATATCAAAACAGCCACTGCTTTCTCTTTTTTCAATAAAATATTGGATATAATAAAAAATATTATAATTAAATATTAAAAATACTAAATATCAATTAAAATATATGTAAGTATATTAATTAAATTAATATTATATTATTTTACATAATATACAAAAATATATAGGGCTGGGCGATATGGCCAAAAAAATTATGACAATAAAATTTATGGTGCAGTTCTGGGGTGGACTGGCCATCTGGAGCAGGAGCAGGTAAATGATGGTGATTTGTAGATTGAAAAGCCTTCTAACTGGATTGTTAGTAGCACAATGTTTCTCGTGTTTGTCAGTGCTGTTGAAAATGTCAGCACGGTTTCATCTGGCTTAAACTAGTTTAAATCACAGAGACATTCGTGTTCTTTGCTGAATTCAAGCGCTTCTCATTGGATCTCACAGCGCTGTTTAGTGGTCACGTGATCAAGACCGTTCAGCGAATAAACGCATCTGCTCTAGTAAGCTCGCACTGCTGTTTGAGCCAAGTGGACAAATGGTCTGTGTGGCGCGGTTCAAACGAGTAGTGCTTTTGTTGCATAGACATTGTATCAAACATTTATCTAACTTTTGTTATAACTGTATCAAGGAAAACTGTATTGTGTGATAATTATCATTATCGTTTATTTAATATTAGTATCTAATAATATGTAAATATTAATAAAGTAGGTCTGTAAAAAACAAAGGCTATCACATTTACAACCTGCTGATATTTAAGAAATTTAACATAATACCTAATACCTTCATGTAAAAGTGAACTGGCTTTTGAGGCACCTATGTTACCAATTGATAAACATCCTCCACTCAGACTCCATCGCATCTCTGCGATCAGTGTGCATTATCTCTGCTCTCACATTGTGGCTTCTTGCTTCCTGTTAAACCTCTAAACTTGATTTAAACAGACATAAATAATGTTTTTAGCAGCTCTGTCTCTGTTTCCTTCTCCCTCCAAGGCTGTGTCTCTCCTTCAGCTGCTTTCATTAACCTACTAACCTCTCTGAAAAATGCCTAATGATGCAGGAGCCCTCCAGGTATAAGACAGAGAGAGGCAATATTCATTCCTCCAATCCAAGCTTAACTTCTCTGGTTTGAGATCTTTTAATCTACACTGCTTTAGATGGAACTTTTCTCTGACATGAGATTATTTGGAAATTACAAAGTAAAACCCCTTGTATTATTCACTGGTTGTAGAATGAAAGCATATTAATTTATTCCAAATCAATATAGATGGTCCGATTTCCAGTCTGGGGTTTCTCTAGGTTGACATGCAGTAGGCTAATCCCTGACACCAAAGATCTTCAGGAAAACACACAGGGAATTTGGTCTCTAATACTGCCACTGTCCTTTCATCTGTAGGAGAATGTCTCCCCAGCAACTATCGCATGGGCTTAATGATTGGACGGGCATGCGTTGCCATAGTTACGCGAAGCTCCCAACCTGCTCAGTCTTCCTCCTCCAGCGGCTGACAACTCAGGAAGAGAGGGGCTACACACAACACATATAGCAACTGACCCTTTTATCGACCCCATCACAGCTGCTTTACACTACACAACTACAGCAGTTCGATGTTCAGAGGAACTGGCATTTATTTGTCCATTTTTTTTGTTTGTTTGTTTGTTTGTTTGTTTGTGTGACTCTAGGGAGAGTTCAAGAATTTCTAGTTTTGTGGATCAATAGCCACAGAATATGATTTATAAATATGCTAAATTATATATATTCTTTTCATTCGTGCCTAAAAAACTCTTGAAACTATACATTCTGTGACACAATAACAGTAGTATTATGGGTTTACTTATCCGTCATTGACGCTGACTGTGAGAAATAAATTTGGCAGGAACAAGCGGAGTGATGCAAATTGTAAATTTATAATTGTAGGATATTAGTAGAGTATTGCATGGCTTGAAAAGGCTCTTAGCCAATCAGATTTGAGAAGTGCATAACTAGTTCACAAATACGTTTCTCATTTGTACTGCATCTGTACTACAAGTGAACTTATAAGCATACTAGTAGTTTACTATTTTAATACTTGTAGCACATTTTTTAGTATACTTAAAGTCAGTAAACTACTAGTTTAGAAGTTTTATACTGTAAGTATATGTAAGTTTTCTTTAAGTGAACATAACATCATACTGACAGTTTACTATTTATATATTGTTTTTGCACTTTAGGTATGTTGCACTACTATGTTCATAGGTATATTTCTTTTTACCTAACTTTAAATACCTTTAACTCTATTCTTTCCATTAAAAAAAAAATGTGACGAAAACATTTTTTTTACTTTAAAAACATTTTATTCTAGCTTCATGCATATTTTTTTATCAACACTTGAATGTTGGTTGGTTTCATTAAAAAAAGCAACATTTTAAACAAAAAGCTGAGAAAGTCGCAATTTTGTCAAAGACTTAATCCATATCTGTTTTCTTTATAAATCAATATTTTCAAACAATGTAAGTTTATAAGACAGTATGTAAAACTATGTGAGAAAAAGTATTTAATAGGCTACTCAATCAAAAGAAACAAAATACAACTACAAGCCAAGTATACTTAGAATATTAATTATACTTTTAAGTATCTCGATAAAAAGTACAAGTAGGCCAAATATCACCCAAAAATGAAAAGTCTGTCATCATTTAGTCACGCTCAAGTTGTTCCAAACCTGTATACATTTCTTTGTTCTGCTGAAAACAAAAGAATATATTTGGAAGAATGTTTGTAACCAAGCAGATCTCGGCAGCCATTGACTACCAGAGTGGGATTTTTTTAAAGTATATAAATATTATATAGAAATATATATTTTAAGTATATTTCTGAGAAGTATAAAAAGTACACTGAAAATATACCTTCTTATTTTTAGTTTAAAAAAAAAATACTAAGAGCACACTTGAATAAACTTCTTTTTTCTAAGGGTTATCATTATAGGAACAGAATCTGCATATGCCTGGAGGGAAAAAAAAAATCAAATAAAAACATCTTACGCAGCTAAATAACTAGCTTTTACAAAGGCATCTGTTTTGACAGACATCTTAATGACCTGCCACTCTTGAAGAAGCAGTGCTGAACAGCATTATTTGATTAGGAAAGTAAACTGATTGCTTGTGAGTTACAGCTCTGAGAAGAATTTGTTGACTATGACAAAACTGTAGAAGTCGATGTATATTCAGCAGTAAAATATGATTCATTTAACTATGCAGATGGAGACGATGCCGATGCCTTTTTTCATGTTATGGCCATTATCCTATAAATTATTGATATTAAAATTCAATATTTAAACAGTTTAAACCAATCATATTAAATGCTAAAAGTAAATTTATAATCTACAATATGAAACATTTATTTATTTCAATCTAAAGATTACATTTAACTGTGTTAAATGATTAAAGTTTTTAAAGATTCACTTGCTGAAAATGGGGAAGTGCACATATCCAATAAAAATCCAATATCGAACAATACGGATAAAAATAGATAATAATAAAATACTGGTAATGTAATACATTGTGATCCAAGTCATCAGGTTTCAAATACTGTTGTCTAGAGGTCGAGTGCCAATAGTAATTGTCATCAGTAATTTTTGGGCATCCCTCTTGGAATTCTGGGTCCTACTTTGCCAATTTGAGATAATGTGCACAGGTGCCTTAGAACAATGCCCTTATCTCACACAAGAGCAATAGAGAAAAAAAGTAGCTCAAGTAGAACTGTAACTTAAATGTTAAAAAAACTCAAATGTTTTTTATTTTGTGTTTCAAAATTGTATGTATTTTGAAGAATGAGAAAAAAATGCAAACAGGTTTGGAACAACATGAGAGTGAGTAAATGACAGAACATCATTTTAGGATTAACTTTCCCTTTAAGTCTGACAGTGTATGGATGGTGCTCATACCCGTGAGTCACCCACTATAGAGGCTCAAGTGTAGGTGAGCTGGTCTGGATATGTATTGCTCCATGACATTTCACTCAGACATCCTGTCAAGCATTCAGCTCAAATAACCCACGCTTCTAGTTAAAAAGCAGCAGATTTGCTTAAAGAGAGACCAGAAAATTTGATCATATGCTTGTGGTTCTGAGAGAAGATAAACATTATCTCCTAAAGTATTTATTCCTGCGTTTGTCATGCTGTTTTCTCAATTAATTAGTCATATTTAAATAGCGCTAATTATTCATTTAAATCTATGGAAATTAAATTAATTTAAATCCCTTAAATGTATTAGCCTACAGCATATGAATTTATAAAGGTTTATGCATAATAATATAGTAATGTACAAGTAATTTTAATGAAGCAATACATCCCATTTAAAAAAAAAAGAGATATGATACAGTCACATTTGACAGAAAACTAACATAATAACTACAGTGACACGAAAAAGTATTTGAACACACATACAGTAATAATAAGCATATGAATGTCATTGCTTCTTTTTGTGAAATTACCAGCTTAAAAAGTGTACTTGTGCAGCCCTTCATAAATATCACTTGTTTTGATATTTTGTTCTGCAATGCAATGACATTCAAACTTTTATAATTGCATACATTTTGGGGCCATGCATGTCTCTATGATATCAATAGTTGCACAGCTGTGTTCATTATCTGTTTGGATTCATGTAGGAAAGAAGAGCCAACTAGAAAGCTAGAAAGGAGTCAGGAGGTCAGCACAAGTGTGTGACTTCCATCCCCCGCACAGTGCTGTTAGTCTCCAATCTGACTTTTATTTGAATAGGGGTGCCCACAATAGTAATGCAGAAACAAACAAAATTTGCCCTTACATGAATATGTGTGTGCATGCATGAATGTGCATGTATATGTGTGTGTACTTGAAAGGATGTACACAATGACAAAAGATGAAATAAAGCAAAATAACAAACCTTTAGAGCTCAGTTACAAAAGCTTCCTGATACTGTATATAATACGATACTGTATATACAGTGCACTCTTATTACTTATGAATGGGAGAAACTGCAACGCACATTATGGCAGAATACGTCCCGCCTTCTAAATAAATTGCCAGTCGCTGATTGATGAAGTCATTGCGTCACTGCAGCTACCGTTAGAAGCTCCGGTTCCCATAGTCCCGGTCCCAAAACTGAGACTCGCACTTAGGACTGCACATGCGCATTGGCTGGTCTAGCCTGAAAAATATGATTTTTTAATACTATCTGAGCATAAAAAACACAACTTATGGAACAGTTCATGTCAGATTTGGTTGCTGATTTGAAATATGTTATTCAATTTTGAGTTCGGCAAGCAGTTTTTGAGATTTCAGGATTTCCCCATTTAAATACAGGAATTGGTCTTGGATGCCTTAAATAGCTGCCCGGAGGCGTTGCAAATATGGCTGCAGAGTGAACAGACTTCCCTTGAAAGGGACTTTGTTCACTGTCTGCTGTCTACACAGGCAGATACCTTTTGGGGTTGTTATAAAAACAAAAGTTGCATTCATCTTTTCTTACCTGACGTATTATATATCCAAGTGAAACAGCTTCTTGAACAAGAAAAAAATATAGGGCGGGAATGATTTAGTCCATGGGGAATTGATTGGATGGTTGGATTATCGTCATTTGCTATTGCTGTGATCTCATGTAAGTAGGGTTGGGTACCGTTCACATTTTAATCGGTACCTGAAATTCGGTACCGGTACCCAACGGTACCTTTTTTTGGTACTTTAGGGATACATCAATAACTGTAAAGAAACATTTATAGAAGTGTTATTGACATTATGCCAGAGCTGCCTTGGTCTCTGTCTGCCATTGTCTGTGATGTTTGTTTACTGTAATATTTAACAGTAAGTTGTAGGCTACTAGCTACTTGAATTCATAAAAACAACCATATTTTTTTTTTTTTTTATTAAATTTCTATGAAAAGATTTCCCACAAATTCTGTGTTGTGTATTGGTAATCAAATGAAGCCATAAAACATTAATTTATCTTTTAATTTAATTAAACAAACTTTTTTGTCAAACCTGGTTCTGCACAACTGAGCTTTATACTGTTAAAATTAAAACATGGAAGAAAAATTGTAATTTATTACTTAAAAAATAAAGTTTTGATTTGTCAAGTTAAACCAAACTTTTATTTTGACGTTGGACTGCCGTGAAGTCCTTTGAGTTTCTGTGTTTATGACATGACGGTAGTTTTTCTCAAATGAAACGGTAAAATGCTCATGAAGTGATTCTCAGAGCGGCTCTGGAGATGACGGTCATGCATTCATGTCTTCCTATGAGATGGAAACATGGGACCGTCACGAGTGATTCTGTGTGTGTCTGAGGTCAATTAAACTGTGCGTCAGCGCCATTCATTCACACAGAGACAGGCAGGACACGCAGGATTCGTATTTAAATAGTCTTTTTTGTATTTAATATTCACAGACACTAGCCTATATCACCAGATGCGTTCTCATGTACCGAAATTTGGTACCGATTGATTTAATGTGAATTAATCTGAGTTATTGAAATGTATCTTCATTTTACAAATAAAGCTTCAGAGAAGGATACTTTCTACATCCTTATATCCAGTGGACACTCCGGGGCTAGGTTCCTCCAATCATTCGTGAAAAAAAAAAAAAAAAAAAACAAGAATCGAAAACAACAGTAAGAAATTCTTGGATTCTTGGAATCGACTCCATCGATCGGAGGGAAACCAGGAATCGAAATCAAAAATTTTGGAATCGAACAGCCCTACCCTACATGTAAGTGACAGGTTGCCCCTTCCCGAAGATAAGATATGTTGCTGCAGGAGGGAGGGGAAGTTGTTTTGATTAAAGATTATAAGGGCACATGAATAAAAAAAAAAAATCAATGATAAGCACGGCTCCTATCACGACAACGATGATAAAATGTGCGATTCATTTGAATATGACTTGACTTTAATACAGTCAAACAAGACCTGAAACAGCAACATAAACTAAAAAGACTGATGAAAAGAGGAGTAAACATCATCTTGCACATAAATTAGAAATCTTTTTAAACTACTCATGACCCCACTTACTAGATTTTAGCTAGTATGTAGCTATTTATTGTGGTTAATTTTGACTAACTTTTTGTAGAATAGAAATTTTCACTACAGATTCATATTACAACTGTGGCATGTTGTAGCTATAGTTTCTAAATGTGTAGGTTGCGATTTTTCATAACAAATGGTATATATTAAAAAAAGAAAAGAAAAGTAAGAGCCATTAATGGTCTTACCCATAATTATAGCCTTACTGAAACAACTGCTACAGTTAAACAATTACAAGAACTATGTTAGGCAAGTAAGGGCAAGTACAACATCTGGATCTTTTTGAATTATTGACCATACAATCAGTTTTCCCCATGTGCAAAATGTGTTTTGTTCTAATTATGACTGACAGGAAAAACCTGACCTTCAGATTTTCCAAGAGATGATGTAGCTGAAATCGTTAAGAGCCTGATTAACCGTTAAGGAAACTGAGCATTAAACCATTTCAATTTAAGAAACAAAGTAAAGCTAGTTTGACTTCCCATGGCACTTTGAAGTAGAAAATTCAGTAAACTGTTTAGGATCTAGCCCAGGTGCTTAAATTATATAAAATATATCACATATCCTACATAAACAAGTAATTGTTAACTATGCTATTGCTTTTGTGCAGTTGTGTTATCAACCAACTTTGTGTGGATGGTACTACAAAAGACAATTTAGCAAAAATAAATAAATAAATAAAACAAATAAATAAAAATATCTCATGAGGGAGTGTGCCTTGGGATTTTACAAATGCTTAGGAACTTTTGGGATAATGGGAGTACACAACAGCATAAAATATATCACACTGTGCAAGTGTTTTTTGGATATTTTATTACAACAATCTTACATATTGTGCCAAAATAGTTTTTTTTTTAAATCTATACATTTCTCCCACTTTGTTCGGAGAAATGTATAGATTTACAATTAGTAAAGCTGTTTGTTGTTAGGATGACAAAAAAGTTTTTAGGCTGCTCGGGTCTTACTGTCACAACGCAACAAGAGTTCATGGAAAGTAGTAAATGGATGTAAGAGGAAGTAAGTGGGTCAATGATGTATAAGGAGTTTTAACAGGCCAGTTTTAAAATTCATAAATTCATATTAAAATGTTAAATTAAGTGATTTTACGTTTTTTTCACCCGATGAATTGGCCGTAGCCTTAAAAAATGTCATGTGGTGCGACCGTGATTTATCTTAAAATGTATTTATTTCCTTAACATGCTTAACATATTTTTCAAGTTCTCAGTAATTAAAGTGTTTATAAACAAAGTATTTGCATTTCTTTTGAGTTTTTGCAAAAGATGATCTCACATATTTGTTTTTAATTTCAGAGTTGCCTTCTTAAATGTAGTTAACAGACTTATTTTTCTTGTAAATTCCATAAAACTGATAAAAATGTTTTAAAATTACCATTCACTTAAGCATTCTGTATCAGTGATTCCTATTTCAGCCACAGAAATTAGATATTTTTTTATTTAATACAGTTATTGCTATTATTGGTCGCACCACATGATGAGTGGTCGCTCCAAATGACATCCTCATCTCGAATATTATTAAAAATCTATTTAAAGAGATCAATAAACAATACATTTCATACAAAAAAAATTATTTAAACCACATTTTATTAATTTCACAGAATTGTTTTTATGAACATAAACATTTATTTTTTATTTTTATAAAAATCAAATTGCAATCAAGTGCAATATTTACGATGAAAAAAAATTATTTTGATTATTTACTCTTCCAAATACAAAAAGAAGCAGAATTGGATACACATGATTACTGCTTTGTGTGTTTGGGGAAGAGCATGCGGTCTTGGGTCTGCGGACTTCGAGCAGCCACTCTCTGAGCGTTCCTCGCACGATAACAAATCCGTCGAGGAATTATTAGAGGTGGTTACTTGCGCGGTTGCCAGGTTACAGCTTGACTGGCCCCGTGAACGAGAGATCCCCAAATGCAGTAAGCTTGAGGATAGGTTTCTGTCCGGTGGCAGGGGGGAGGGACCACAACATCAGTCTCTCCCTTTCTATCAAAGTCATGGAGAAAACTATATACTTCACGTTTTTTTGTGCCCTTGACGTCGACATTTTTGACTATCGTGGGTGCGAGATCACGTGGGTATGCAGAGATTCCCCAGGTGAAAGAGACGCTCGCGAGCTGTCTCTCTCCTGGGTCTGCATATTCATTAAAAAGACCTACCTCCCCACGAAGCCGTTTAGAACAACTTCGCTTATATATATATAAATGATATATTATTTTATATAAAATATATATATATATTATATTTAAAAAGGGTCAGGCTGGTGCTGCGCTGCACATTATGGTTATGTTACAGGCATACCAGGCTGACCTCCTGAAGGATTTGAGTGCGGGGGGACGATCAGAGATAGAGTTCTTCTTCTTGATGCTCCGATCTCCCTCCTCTGGTCAGTTTGGTGATTCAGTTAACTCTGTGGTTGCCAGATTTAGAGAAATTAAAAAATATGAGGAAGTGTTTGTTCAGTTTATTCCTCGCTGCACTCAAGGGGAGGGGCCATCGGCCACCCAACCTCTCCCCGGTCCTTCAAGAGTTAGGGAGGTGAAAAAGCAGAGTGTGGCGAGTCACGCTCCCCCTCGTGAAGACTGGGGGGCGGCTCGTCGCCCTTAGCAACCTCCCAGGGCCTCAGGACTATCATCAATAAAAGTCCCGATGGTCTGGCACCCAGTCTGGTGCTCCCTCTGGTTCTCCCTCTGGTGATTTGGGGGGCAGCGGTTTCCAGTGAAATGTTAGACGTTCTGTGTGTAAATCCTGCTATCATCCAGGACATAGAACATCTAACATCCCCTCAACAGGAAGTATCAAAATTATCACTCTCAGAGAGTCTGGCAGCGTGGAAACTTCTGCATGGGTGTTAAGCACAGTGAAATTAGTAAACTAATTTATTTGTCGTCCTCCGTGTTTTAACGGCGTGCTCTCCACTTCCGTAAAGCCGGAGCTGGCACTCGTACTGTCACAAGAGCTACAAACTATACTCAACAAAGAGGCCATAGAACATGTTCCTCTTCTGGAGAGTGAGTTGGGCTATTACAGCAGTTACTTCCTGCTTCCCAAGAAGGGTGGGTGGTTGTGTCCAATCTTATATCTTTGAGGCTTAAACCGTACAGTTAAAGCACTCAAGTTCAAGATGTTAACCGTAAAGACGATCGTGTCACAAATTCAACATTATGTTTGGTTCGGCACGATCGATCTGAAGGACGCATGTGTTCATATATAAATGTTGCCACAACACAGGAAGTTCCTGAGGTTCGCTCTTGGGGGCAAAAGCTTACCAATTACGGGTTCTTCCTAGCCTTGTAACCGCACGTATACAAAATGCATGGATGGAGTACTGGCTCCATTAGGATTCCGGGGCATTCACATTTTGAATTACATAGGCGATTGCTATTATTAGCACAATCGCGAAAGATGAATGTGAATGAACACAGTTGAATGTGTTAGCTCATCTAGTTTCTCCAGGGTTGAGACTCAACACCAAGAAAAGTGTTCTTTCTCCTGCCCAGAGAACGACTTATCTGGGGTTTGTTTGGTTTTCGGTCACGAGGTGGGCACAATTGTTTCCCGCTTGAACAGAGACTATTCAGCATACCCTGAGCAAAGTCAGGCTAGGCCAAGATCTCACTGTTTGTCAGCACCAAAGAGTGTTAGGTCTCATGGAATCAGCATCCACAGGTTTTGTTTTTGGGGGGGTTGTTGCACATAAGACTGTTTCAGTTGTGGCTCAAAGCCAGAGGATTTTAGGGCCAATCCTCAAGGCAAATAAAAGTGGCGTGCCGTGTGGCTTCATACACTAACTATGTGGTTCAGACCCCAGTTCTTTGCCTTGAGTCCCACTCTAGGCGTACCTTGTCGTTGCAAACTGCCAACGACAGACGCTTCCCTGACGGGCTGGGGTGCGGTCTTAAGTGGTCGTCCAGCCCAAGGGGAATGGGAGGGTCATCAGCTCGATTGGCACATCAACTGCCTAGAGTTGATGGCTGTATTTCTGGCCCTAAAATACTTTCTCCCCCAGTTGAGGGGCTGTCATGTCCTAGTGCGGGTGGACAGTACAGCGATATATATAATAAATCACCAGGGAGGTCTGCGCTCATGCAATCTAAACAGGATAGCGAGACAGATTTTTCTCTGGGCCCAGGACAAGCTCCTGTCACTCAGAGCAGTGTACATTCCGGGGCAGTTGAATGTGGGAGCAGATTTACTGTCCAGACAGAAATTACAGATGGGGGAAGGGAAACTCCACCCAGAAGTAGTCGATCAGATCGGGACTACATTTTACATAGCGGAAGTGGACCTCTTCGCCTCTTATCAGACAGCGCAATGTCCCCTTTACTTCTCTCTCAATCACCTAGCTCCGTTGGGTCTGGATGCGATGGCTCATACAAGGGCTCACTCCACCAGGGGGGTCGCCTCTTCTACTGCGGTGGCAAGGGGTGCCCCCTTACAAAGTGTTTGTGATGCGGCAGGTTGGTCCTCTCCGCACACATTCATAAGATTTTATAGCTTGGATGCTCATGCCACTCCGGGCTCTCATGTCCTTGAGTTGACATTGCAGGCTAATGTCTGAGGCCTCTTGCGTCCTTGTGCACACCTACACAACCGTAAGGGGTCCAGACACCATCAAGCACGGCGGCGTGGGTATTCTCGTTCCTATATGTACTTCATGCAGCATTGAGTGTAGCTTTTGAAAGGGAACTCTCGGGGTTACTTGACTGTAACCCTGTTCCCTGATAAAGCGGAACGAGATGCTGCACTGCAGTGCCGTGCTGATGATGTCCCAGGACTGCTCTTCAAACAAAAAAGACCTGAAGGCTTGCAGCTGGGGCTCATCTTTTTTTAGCCCCGTGCAGCAGGTGCGCTGATGACGTCACCAGCCGAGGCTATAAATACCTCAGGGTCAATTTCATTGACGCGTTAAACACACTATTTCACAGCTGGTCGTGTAAAGACACTTCCCATATGCACTTCGTGCAGCATCTCGTTCCGCTTTATCAGGGAACAGGGTTACAGTCAAGTAACCTCGAGAGATATTTTTTGCACCCTCAGTTTCCAGATTTTCAAATAGTTGTATCTCGCCCAAATATTGTCCTATCCTAACATACCATACATCAATGGAAAGCTTATAGATGATGATATAGATTAAAAAAATGTACCCTTATATGACACATTTTTGGCCTTGTTGTGAACAAACGTTTAATTAAATTTGACAATCATCATGCTGCAAATTGTGGTATTTGTGTGAAAGTGCGGCACGTGGTGTTAACTGTAGGCATTTCTTTAAACCCAGTTATTTCTGAATTTTGCCCAATCTTGGCTGCTCAATTTAGAGTAGCGAGAGGTTGGCTCGGGTTTACTTTGGACCAATGATAGATGACAGCAGATGATCATGTTAATGAAAAAATACATTTCCACCAGGTAATGGAAAACACACAAGAGCAACTCCATGTTGCATTATTTATAGTTTTCATTTAATATTTTTTTAACACACCTTCCTCTTCTCCTGGCAAGATACTCTGCTCTTGCTGCAGGGTCAGAGTTAACACACTGCCTATGGTGAGTGTTTTTTTCTTTGCTTGGCAGTGGCACTGGTAAAATAGACGTAAATAGTTATAAATAAATAAATAATAAATGACTAATAAATGCATAATTACTAAAATAAAATTAATGCTCTAAATTATTTATTTATTTATTTTTCTTATAGTGTACACAGATTAAAAATAAACCGTCTGAAATGTTTGTAAATTACCCAAATTGGATAAAAATCTATTCCAAATAATACTAAAATAAAGTACTTTATGTATATAAACCATCAACTGAATATAAAAGCACAAAAAACAATCTAGGACATATATCTATCATGGAAAACACTCGGCAGTGGTCGCACCACATGATATTTGGTCGCACCACATGATATTTTTAAATTCACCACCTAAACAAAACAAGCTAGATTCCCACAAAAGGTCTCTATGAAATTTATAATAAAAATATATATTTGTAGAAATAACTTAATATTCATAGTTTTTTTGAGGTCGTACCACATGATATCCAAATGTGGTAACTACATACCAGCCGTTAAAAAGACAAATTTGAAAGAGAGTTACAAACCTGCTTGCTGCTTCAATGGGTCCTTGGCAAATTGGTATATGATGCAACTTTCTGTCTCTGAATGGATTTCAACATAAAGTCCAAAAATTGGTAGTTTCTTGATGGTCGCACCACATGATATTTCATAAAATGGACATCCATGGACAATGTTTGTTTGTATATTATGAAAGAAATAAAAAAACAAATGCTTTGCAATTTTGTGCAGGATTACAAAACACTTTGGAAATCATGCCAAATAGTATAGAAAATAAATGTGAATACATTTAGAGTAATTTCAAAGATGTTTCCAAAACAGAAGTTATGGCCGGACGGTCGCACCACATTATATTTTGACACTTTAAATAACAGAAAAATTACAAATAACTAATGTTTTTTTGAAAAATTAAAGTGAGTACATACATGAGAGAGGCACTACATATATATGGTATCTTTTTATGCATTTAAACCAGTTTTTAACTGAAAAAAATGCAATCGGACAGAAAATTTAGGCATCACGTCATTGACCCAAGTATTAGACAACTGTTTTACAATAGAAATGTTTAGCGACTGACAGTAATAGACTAGTGATGCAAACTACTCAACTTTTTAAGAAATGTTGCCGTTTTGAATTTAAAATATGCGATCATGATTCATGTAATCCATAAATGAATGTGACGACGAGATAAGAAACTTGCAAATTCGACATATTGGACATACGAATAAGAGTGAATGTGTTTACATTTTAAAATAAAATTATTTTAAATAGTTTAAATTGATTACTTCATAACTACAATTAGACCTATAACTTTTACCATTCTTATTTATTTATTACCTTAAATCGCTTTTAATTATTTAATTGCTTTATTATTATTATTATTAAAATGATTAAAGATTTTATTAAAAAGCTGTCTATGCAGGCAGCTCACTAGGTTTTGGAACAGAGCCTATGACTATGTATGTTTGACTGTGGACATGTGCTTCATACACAGGAAGTGAGTACCAGTAATATGCCTGGCTGCCTCCCCTTTACACAAACTAATCATTGGTGTGTCCTTGAAAACAGCTGGTTGTGTCATACCTTTATGTATAGCATCCACCTCTTCTCATGGCCAAAGCCTGTGTAAACTCCCACTAAAAAAAAACATATCCACTGCCTCAGCTTCAGCTGTATCTACATGACCTTGGCCCACATGTTTCTTCCTGTGTGCTTGAGTGCTTGCTGTTTCAATTAACTAGACTATAATTCCAAAGGTATCACCTTTTCTTCATCTCCTCCTGTTTGCAAAGGCATGTCGTCAAGTAAAGCCAACCAATATAAGCTACTTGATAGTAGCCCAAACCAAATAATTCCATTACAAACGATTGATTTTAGACCGGTTACCAAGACAGTCATGGATTCCAACAGCCAAAGCATACATGCCTTTTGAGATTAAACTGCAACTCTGATCGATAAAACCAATATAGGCTCATTGGAAAAAAATGTGCCTCTAACTACATTTTTGCAAAACCCCAAAAACGTACCTGTATATACAATACACTGCAGTTTCCAGCTGAAATAAACACTAAAGTCACAGTAAAACACCAACTTTATTCCTTTTCACACAAATTATGATTACAGGGGCAGATTATCGATTAATAAAGACTTATTTTTGGGCGGTTCCTTGCACAAAAGAATGTTAGGATCTCAAAACACTTTTACAATTTGAAAACAATTGTACCGCATATACGATGCATTTAGCTTACATGGTACAGAACTTTATTTTCACATGCTATAGAGCATTAACCTTTTTTGCAACTCACCGGATATTTCATTTCTGAACTGCAGTGATACGTACAACCAACATAATAAAACGTGGCCAGATTCATGTTCATCTGTTTCGGATAAAACTGAACATGCTTTTAGCACCACTTACTGTACATATCAATATGAAAGTGTCACAAAATAATCAAGAACAAACTTAGTGTCAGTTCAGAAATGTTGCAACAGATACGTTCCTTTTTTTTTCCATCCATGTTTGGAAACTTACAAAAAGGGCTAAAAGCAAATTGTCACATGTTTACGAACACCGGCAACTGCAACTCCAACGTGACCCCGCTGACCTGTGACAGTACATGCTGAGTGAGCTGGGATTCCTGTGAAACACCCCACAAATGTTGCCCCTTTATCCAATTAACTGGGCCTCAAAGCCCCACGGCTCATCAGCACACGTTCTCCCAACCAAACAAAACACAGCATGCACAGAAGCCGAGCCATCAGTCACTGGACTGTAAACAAGCCACCGTGCATTGTTCCATGCTGGGGATATGAGCTGTAGAAACAGCAGTTGGACTTCCTACACGCATAGTGCACGGCTAACACTCACGCACACAATAATATATAGCACAAATCTTGAGATAAGGGGTGGCGTTGAGTTAGAGGTGAAATACATTATTGCTCAAGGCCATTTTCATGGAAGATAAGCAGCGGCTTCGGAGAGCGGGCAAATTTAAGAGGGAGAAAGCAAAAGGGAAAAGGACTGTTATTGTTGAGTAACTTCATGTGCTCCAAAGCAACTTGTGATGTCATAATGGAGGGAGGGAAGGAGCTTGCTATTCTCTTTCAATCGCTCCCACCCCGTCTCTCCATATATGAGCCGTCCTCTTCCCCCCCAACTATGCCCTAGAGTTTGCTATGGGAGGCTGCTATTGGCTGTTGGTTGGATAGTGTAGCTGAGAATAACCACCAACCAGGGGCAGGGTGCCCCTCCACATGGTTACCACAGCAACCCCATAAATGCAACACAGGGACCATGTGGCAACACCAGATTGAGTATAAGCAAGGAAAAGTAGCACAAATGCAACCTTATAAAAGCTCATTAAACCACAAATGAGTCTATCACTCAAGGGTCTTACTTCCATATTTTTAATCTAACAATCTAAAGGTGAGGATTCCTGGTTCACATTCGTTTAAAATTGTAATTTCTTGACGTCACTAATGTCAATGATAATTGAGGGCAATGCCATGGGGCATCACTGAGCTAACATCTTGAAGCCAGAGGATCTCATTATGCAACAGGTCCCTACTTCAGACAGCCCCAGGAGCACAGCCAGCATCATTAAATCAGAAATCCACTGCTTCTAACCACTGATGCCAAACTGCTATTAGGTCAGAAGCAGAGAGCTCTACTTTAGTTCTTAATGAAGTGCTATTACCGAATAGAATCTATTGGAAAGCGTACATCTGCAAGCTTTTCCCATAATTAAAAGTTGGCTCTAAAAAGTTCACCAGCATTTCCAATGCATCGCATATAGGCAAAAGACTCTTACCTTGGCAGGTGAAGCATTTGATGTGAAAGTGGACATGTTGCACTCGTACCACCTCTCCTTTGCACACCTCCCGGCAGCGAAAGCAGTGGATTGGTCCGGAGCTCCGTTCACTGTTGCACGAGCTTTGCTGATAGGGTACTATTGGGGAAAATACAAAAGGCACTAAGTAACGAACATTAGAAGACTTTATAGTTATTGGCTGATATTAGACTTTATAATGCTGGGATGCCTAAATTGACTATTGGTTCTAAATTATAATAAACATTTACAAATAAATCTAAATAAATCATTATAAATGCTAAAACAAAGTAGTATAGTATTTTAACATTTGCCAAACACAACAATTGTAGCTTTATTAGTATTGGCCAAAATGTTAATATTTGTGCATTGATATATTTTGTATTGCTCTATCTCTTTCTCTGTATTGAT
Source organism: Rhinogobio ventralis (assembly GCA_039654625.1). NCBI lineage: Eukaryota > Metazoa > Chordata > Actinopteri > Cypriniformes > Gobionidae > Rhinogobio > Rhinogobio ventralis. Next base: position 19,015,401 of record CM077198.1, read on the forward strand.
GATGGCTGGATGTTTTGTGCTGATTGCCCTCCTATAAAAGATGCATAACAGGCATTCAAACACTCAGCAAGTGAATAAATCAATTACTGTGCAATCACTGTAGCAACTGCTGTTCTCGCTTTAGTCTAAAAGGATTTAACTGGGGGAAAATGTTGAAAACAGCAAGGGCACATGCACTACCCTGATCTCCATTGTTTCAGCTACAATGCTGGCAGCAGGGCAGAACTGCCATGCCTGCAATCAGATTCATCAGCACCATGTTCCCACAGCTCTGAGAAAGAGAGCCAGGCAACAGCCAGGAACAAGCATTAAAAAAACTGTCTGACCTGGTAAAGCTGACTGGAAACTAGGATTTAATGAAGGTTTTATGTGCATGTTGGAAAAGACAAATGTAATCAGCAAGCATAATGTGTTAAGTCAGGAAGTGATACTTATCAGATAAACTCATGCAGGAAACCATCTCTTTCCTACAGCAAATCGTGGTTATCAACGTGCCCTCACCTGGACCTGAATTATTAGGGACGCAGCAATATTACAATTCTGGCCGACACATACAAGTCAATTCATATTTTTACTTTAAAGCAGATAAACGATAAATGACTGATACGGCAATATGATACTATTTTGTCAAAATAAATTAAAAGTAAAATTAAGTAAAATTAAAAGTGAAATGTATTGGTAAAATGGTCATGTATCTGAGGGCAGAAAACCACATTTTCACTGCAACAAACAATGTCTTGTACTAGAAGATATTGAATTTGAATATTTTGTAAAATAGTACTGAAATTCAAATATTAAAAACAAAATTTAATAAAAATTAAATAAAAAATTTTGAGATTTGCAAAAGATTATATTTAACATTGTTATTAAATAAAAAAAATGTTTTTAAAAATGTAAAAATTAAATACTATTGTAAAAAAAAAAAAAAAAAAAAAAAACATAAATAAATGATCTGTATGTTAAGTAGGCCTACATAAAGCATATTGGTAAACTGGTCAAGTATCTGAGGGCTAAAAAGAGCATTTTCACTGCAACAAACAACGTCTTGTACTAGAAGATCACTTCACATATTTTCAGTCTATTGGAATAGAGAGTTTCATTGACTTTTCTTCATCCGCAGCTGAAGAACAATGATCCATTAATGCTGTTATGCCTACTCCAGTGGCTCAATCTCACACTGATAATATTGTAAGCACTTATTCCTTTGGCAAAGCAACACGCTGCCTGGCCGACTTCCAGGGCTGTTTTCTGAATTCTGTGTGTGGCCCTCAGCTTTGCAAGACACTCTGAGCCAACAGTCTTTTGTCAGTGTAGAGTGCAGTATAGTCGTGACGCTGTTAAAAGCAGATAACAGCCACACAAGAGAAAATACGAGATGTTTTGCAATATCACGAAACCAGAAGCATTTATGGTAATGTGTGAGAGCTATTTTCCCCCAAAGCTTTGCTTTTCTTTGTACCGCAAAAACTGTGAGATCCCCATAAGCTTTCACATAAAATAACACTCAAATAAACAGAGGTGACACCTCAAAAGAGAATAAACTACATGCAGTTAAAAGACAATCTGCCCACTTGCAAGAGGGGCCTCTGGATGAGTGTAAACAGGCTGTGTAATCCCACATGCACAAAGATCAGGGGAGGACATGCACAAAGGATTAATGTTTTTAATGGCTCCTACATTAGAAACCTTTCATTCATGCTTTAGTAGAAACTATTACTATAATGGAGGCTAAAATCTAGATTTAAATTAATTCAAGTTTTAAGAAGGAAACTGTCTATTATTTATACTGACTTGATAGTCTTCACAGTTCAAATAGAAACAAGAAGATCCCCAAACCCCAAAATAGGTCACTCTGAGTTTTTAAATTTTAAACATGTTGCCACAAATCCCTCTCATTTGCACACACACAAAAAAAAACTCTGTTATACTCACTTAAAAAAAAAATACTGAATGTACAAAAAGGTAGATAGTTCTTCAGAGAAACTTCAGAGCACTAATGTTTAGCAATATGTAGCAAATGGCCGATAACATCCGGTGCAGGGTGTAAGGTGATAACCACAGGACCTAAGGGGCCACTGCTATTTCTGCCCTCAGCAGAGGAGCCTCCTGCGGATTATAGTCACACAGGATTGTGGGAGAGTGGAGGTGACAAGGCTGCTCTCAATTCCTCCATAGCCAGGCAGAAGAGAGGTGTAAACAAGACCTTGTGGCCAGACAGAGTCCACTTATCCTTCACAGCAATGAGCACTGGGTGAAAACCTTTAAATCCAGTGATAGAATTAATGGCTAAGTAACACTCCCGTTTTCTTAATAGAGCCAGAACGCTTACTTGCGACAAGAATAATACTGACCAGTGCATTTAGCATATCTAAAACAATATATTCTGATATTTTTAGCATTTAATGTGATACATTTGGCTGAAAAATTTAATGGTATAAAAAAAATTAAATATATATATATATATATATATATATATATATATATATATATATATATATATATATATATATACAGTATAACAAATATACTGTATCTATCATGCAAAAGTTTGGGGTCAGTAAGGTTTTGTATATTTTTTAAACATCTCGAGGCTGCATTTATTTGATCAATAATGTATTAAAAACAATCATATTATTGAAATTTAAAATAACTGTTTTCTATTTAAAAGTATTTAACATTTTATTTATTATATTTATTTATATAGTATATTATTTCAGGATTCAAAAGAACAGCATTTATTTGAAATGTACTTGTTTGTATCAATAGTTTACTGTCACATTTGATGCATTCTTGCTGAATAAAAGTAAAAAAAAAAAAAATCTTACTGACCCCTAACTTTTGAATGGTAGTGTATAGTACATCTTAAAAAGTAACTCAGTTTGTTAAGCCATTATTTACTTTTAATGACCTTTCATTACTTTAAATCTTTATGTTCTCATTACAAATCATTATTATTAGGAAAAGTGGCGGTTGGAAATCAATGATTTGGGGTACGTTTACACAACGACCATATACTTAAAATGTAAAAGCGCACAAACGACAACATTGTCAAAACAATCCCCGTTCACAAGGATCCGTGGAAATAAAAAAAAATGGAGTCACTTTGTAAAGAAACACTACGGGCCCTATTTTAACGATCTGAGTGCATGGTCTGAAGCGCATGGCGCAGGTGCACTTAGAGCGTGTCCGAATCGAGTTTAACAACAGAAAAAACGGTCGGCACGCCAGGCGTATGGTCTAAAAGGGTTGTACCCAGTCTCTTAATGAGTCATGAATGTGTTTTAGGCGTAACTTGCAATAAACCAATCAGAGTCTCATCTCCCATTCCCTGTAAAAGCCAGGTGCGCTTGCGATTCGCTATTTACATGGCGGAATTTGTGAGCGGAAAGACTTCTCCAGAGAGAAACCTTTTATTTTTAATATTTAAAAATGTGTGTGTGCTTCTGCACTTCCCTGTGTGTAATAAGCAGAGTGTACACACATTGTGTACCCGCCTATAGGTGCATATTACTAACGTGCCTTTTAAATAACAAAAAAATACTGCTAACTATAACCCTAACCCTTGACTTTAGACCAGGTTTTTGTTGGTCAATGGTGCAGTCGTTTTCAGTTGCCTCAAAATAGAAACGCATCCACAATGCGCCTGAACACTCGTTCAGACCAGCACCCCCATGGGCAAACAGATGGGCGCGAGTGCATTTGCTATTTAAACAACATGGCACTGGACATGAAAATGATAACTGTGTCAGGCTGAAACTAGCAAAAAAACGCCTGGCGTCGCATTGCGCCAGGTGTATGATAGGGCCCCATGTGCCTATAGACTGAACACGTAATACGCATGCGCATGATGTCAACATTTTCACAAATTCAAGTTTTTGTAGCTTACAAGGAGACAATAACGCTATCGTTTTCAAAAACATGCATTTTGAAACTCAAAAAATTGTTTTTAGTTGAAAATGTGTCCTATAAACGGCCCCTTAGAGAATTCAAAAACCTGTTTGAACTACGAAGAGATGTGGGCCTCTGGAGAACCTGACTAAATTTGATATATGACTACTGATACATTCAAGCCAACACTGCTGTAGCGACAGGAGCTGAACTGACCCTGTCAGAAAAATGATCACTCAAACCAGCCAAACACAAGGTCAGACAGAATGAGGTCTGAGGGCCTCAAGGACTTGCTCCGGCCTTCGATCTGCTCTCACGGTTACTAATGATTTGGGATTTCAACTAAGTATAGAGAAATGTGTTGGGTCAGGGTCATTGGATGAACATCCCTAGTGTCACTCTATGAGTTATCTACCTTTATGACTTCTACAGGAGATGATTCTTTCAATTATTTAATGGAGTGCAGCAAAATCCTTTAGGAAGTTAGATTATAAAAATTTACTTTTATAAGAACTATGAGTCAGTTGCATTTTAGCATTGTTCATTGAGTTGAGACAGGGGACACTACAGGGAACCAAATATTCTGGGTTATAAGCTTGGCCCACAAACGGAGCCTGCCAAAATCATTCTGATAGGAAACTGGAGACCGTAGAGGAGATAAATAACACAGACAGAGGAGCACACAATCTACTCAAGAAAATGCCATCCTTTGCGGTTTAAAAAATAAAAATGCTGAGAAATGATAAGGAGGTTGTGACTAAACAGTTATTTCCATGTATGCAAATATCTGTTTGTCAAAGCTAAGTTAAAGTAGCATTAAGTAGCATTTTCTTTTCCATTGTTATAATAGCAAGGAGCCACAATCCAGTCAGCACATCCAGACACTACAAGTAGTACTCTTTGTTTGTAAAAAATACTCTCTATAGCATGTGCCTTGCAGACGTTGTACTAGACCGACAGTGAAAAGCCACTCCGTGTCCATCTACTGGCTTTCATATCTACATGGTCCTATAGAAAGATCCATCAAACACATTGCCCTGTATATGTAAGCCAGGGGAAATGCATGCAAATCTTTAGAAAGAATCTGTAGAAAACTTAACCCTGACAAGCGTTAGCATGATGGTGTTTCTCTTTTGTTCCCAGTGCTGCTAAATTACAACGTTGGGCTACAGGAATGACAAATGGGTTCTGACGCTGAGCCGGACTGCACTCCAGATGGGATGAGAGTGTGTTTACGGTGCCATAGTGGGTCTACATCTGCTGACACACTAGCTCAGATCAAATCAACTCCCAGGTAGAGCTTATGCATTATGCAGATAGATGCTACAGAGTAACATCAAGGCAGATGCATAGTGCATAATACTTTATCAGGGGAGCCATTATTATAACTTGGCAATTTTTAAGTTTGTAACCTCCACTTTTTGGGGAATAATAATTTGATTTTAAAGGGTTAGTTCACCCAAAAATGAAAATTCTGTCATTAATTACTCACCCTCATGTCGTTCCAAATCCGTAAGACCTTCGTTCATCTTTGAACACAAATCAAGGTTTTAACAAAGTTTGGGACGAGCACGTTCAAATTAACTATCCAAAACAACTTGTCATCAGCAATTACCACATCTATCCTATCAATATGAGAGGAAGCCTATATATACACACAGTCGACCCACTGACATTCCTCGACAGTTTTCAGCATCCCTCCACCACCCTGACTCCTCACTCTTGGCTTGTTCCTACCACAGCCAGGACTACGGGGGGAGTACTCTGGGTTTGGGCCAAATACCGAGCTCGGATGCCCTCTCCTCGGACAGCATGCCAAATATGCATATAATTTATTCAATCTGACTTGTAAGTGTGAACTCGTGAAAGGTAGTAAAAACAGTCAAAATAGTCCATGTGACTACAGTGGTACAACCTTAATTTTATGAAGAAACAAAAATAACGACTTTATTCAACAATTACGTTCTAGCCTGTGCCAGTCTCCTACATAGTTTACATTGTGCAGCTCCCACGCATGCATTGTGGTGCTCACGTGAACAGCATCAGTTGCCGTAGAACTCGAAAGTGCTGCACTATTTACAACGTAAACTGTGTAGGAGACTGACACAGGCTAGAATGATACAATGTTTGGTTGTTGGGGGGAGTTTCTTGTGTTGGTAGAAATCGCGTTCCGGGCGGGGTCCCCCTCGGTAGAAATCGCCTTCGCGAGGGCACCGCGGCACGATGAAAAGGGCACTTTCAGGGGCTCATTTCATGCATTCTGGCTTATTTACACTGTTAAAGAGTTGGATTCTCATTAAAAAAATGAGTTGGACGTATGACAGAGTATTTCTGTGCCAAATATACTCCTTCCGGATTCGAATAAGTTTCGTTAAAAAAATTTCAAGTATGGGCCTGATTTGGCGTAATTGCTTGTACGGGCACTTCTCCCAGGTGAGCGCATGCAAAGCGCGCACATCAGCGAGCTTCGTTTGGGGTACGGAAGCTGACAGCAGCGCTGGCATTTTGTTTTTAGACCACGAAATCAACAATGTCACTAAAGTGTGTTTCTGGTTTTGAGGGAAAGATAACCTTGTTCAGCTTCCCAAATAACCCAACGTTAAACAGTGGACAAAGTTTGTTTTTCCGGAGCAGCAACAGAGTTCTGCAAGTGTGTTTGTTTGTTCTCTGTCACGAGTCGAAACCAGTGAGTGAAACTGCATCAAATGTCTGTGTTTTGTTGGCAAACAGCGCATAAGTGCATATACAGTGGTGGTCAGAATTATTGGCACCCCTGGTAAATATAATCAAATATTAAAAAATTCACAAAAATCTAACCTTTCATTGAAGTAAAATAATTTAAAGTGGGGGGTAAATCACATTATGAAATAAATGCTTTTCTCCAAAACACACTGGCCACAGTTATTGGCACTCTTTTATTAAATACTTTTTGCAACCTCCTTTTGCCAAGATAACAGCTCTGAGTCTTCTTAATGCCTGATGAGTTTGGGGAACACCTGACAAGAGATCCAAGACCATTCCTCCATACATAATCTCTTCAGATCCTTCAGATTCCCAGATCCATGTTGGTGCTTCTTCTCTTCAGTTCACCCCACTCATTTTCTATAGGGTTCAGGTCAAGGGACTGGGATGGTCATGGCAGAAGCTTCATTTTGTGTTCAGTGACACATTTGTGTGTTGATTTTGATGTTTGTTTTGGATCGTTGTCCTGATGGAAGATCCAACCACGGCCCATTATAAGATTTCTAGCAGAAGCCGTCAGGTTTCGATTTTTTATCTGTTGGTATTTGCTAGAATCTATTATACCATGTATCTGAACAAGATGTCCAGGACCTCCAGCAAAAAAACAGGCCCACAACATTAAAGATCCAGTTGTATTTTTAACCGTGGGCATGGGGTACTTTTTATCCCTGTTTGCACCAAACCCATCTGGTGGATTTGCTGCCAAAAAGCTCTTTTTATAGTTTCATCTGACCATAGAACCAGGTTTTGAATTTCTTTTGAATTCCAGTCGTGTCTGACAACTGAATATGCTGGAGTTTGTTTCTGGATGAGCAAGAAGGATTTTTCTTGAATCCCTCCCAAACAACATGTGGTGATGTAGGTTTTTTTTTATTATTTTTTTTTTAGGCTATCTGACCCCAAGACTCAACTAATCTCTGCGATTCTCCATCTGTGATCCTTGAAGAGTCTTTGGCCACTCAAACTTTCCTCCTCGCCATGCATTAAGACAATATAGACACACGTCCTCTTTCAGGCAGATTCGTAACATCTTTAGTTGATTGGAACTTCTCAATTATTGCCCTGATGGTGGAAATGGGAATTTTCAATGCTAAAAAATTTAAATATTAATGGGAATATACTTCAGAGATATTTTACTCATAAAAAATTCTAGGGGTGCCAATAATTGTGGCCAACATGTTTTGGAGAAAAGCATTTATTTCATAATGTGATTTACCCCCCACTTTCAATTCTTTTACTTCAATGAAATATTTTTGTGAACTTTTTTTAAATAAAAGATCAAAAGATTAATTCAGATTTATTTTTTACAGCCATATTTGATCATATTTACCAGGGGTGGCAATAATTCTGACCACCACTGTAATGTATACAACACAAACGTATATTGAATAGAAAGTTATCCAGGGATGGATAATGCCAAGAATTTATTGTGCATGTGTGTGCGCACTCTCTTTAGCTCCGCCCACTGCACTCCTCCACGAGTTCGGCTGTTTTCGTAAAAAAACGGTCTTTTATAAATATGATAAAACTAAAGACTCTTCGGAGATATGAATGATGCAATACTACTCTATAGGTACTCAAGATTGTAAATACAGTGCAGCTCCCACGCATGCATTGTGGTGCTCACGTGAACAGCATCGGCTGCCGTAGAACTTGAAAGTGCTGCACTATTTACAACGTAAACTGTGTAGGAGACTGACACAGGCTAGAATGATACAATGTTTGGTTGTTGGGGGGAGTTTCTTGTGTTGGTAGAAATCGCGTTCCGGGCGGGGTCCCCCTCGGTAGAAATCGCCTTCGCGAGGGCACCTTTTAGTGAACAGTTCTCTAAAGACCGTTCCAGTATAAATAACATTTTGTGTAAAAAGGGTGACACTACATTCCAATTAAACAACTTTATATTAAAAAGTGTACTACTGAGTGAACTTTTAAGTCACTTAAATAATATTAATGAGCCAAACTGAGGGTAATAATGTGCCCTCCCTTCCCACTTTTCAAATCACTTCGGCATATACACTCACCTAAAGGATTATTAGGAACACCATACTAATACTGTGTTTGACCCCCTTTCGCCTTCAGAACTGCCTTAATTCTACGTGGCATTGATTCAACAAGGTGCTGAAAGCATTCTTTAGAAATGTTGGCCCATATTGATAGGATAGCATCTTGCAGTTGATGGAGATTTGTGGGATGCACATCCAGGGCACGAAGCTCCCGTTCCACCACATCCCAAAGATGCTCTATTGGGTTGAGATCTGGTGACTGTGGGGGCCATTTTAGTACAGTGAACTCATTGTCATGTTCAAGAAACCAATTTGAAATGATTCGAGCTTTGTGACATGGTGCATTATCCTGCTGGAAGTAGCCATCAGAGGATGGGTACATGGTGGTCATAAAGGGATGGACATGGTCAGAAACAATGCTCAGGTAGGCCGTGGCATTTAAATGATGCCCAATTGGCACTAAGGGGCCTAAAGTGTGCCAAGAAAACATCCCCCACACCATTACACCACCACCACCAGCCTGCACAGTGGTAACAAGGCATGATGGATCTATGTTCTCATTCTGTTTACGCCAAATTCTGACTCTACCATCTGAATGTCTCAACAGAAATCGAGACTCATCAGACCAGGCAACATTTTTCCAGTCTTCAACTGTCCAATTTTGGTGAGCTGGTGCTAATTGTAGCCTCTTTTTCCTATTTGTAGTGGAGATGAGTGGTACCCGGTGAGGTCTTCTGCTGTTGTAGCCCATCCGCCTCAAGGTTGTGCGTGTTGTGGCTTCACAAATGCTTTGCTGCATACCTCGGTTGAAACGAGTGGTTATTTCAGTCAAAGTTGCTCTTCTATCAGCTTGAATCAGTCGGCCCATTCTCCTCTGACCTCTAGCATCAACAAGGCATTTTCGCCCACAGGACTGCCGCATACTGGATGTTTTTCCCTTTTCACACCATTCTTTGTAAACTCTAGAAATGGTTGTGCGTGAAAATCCCAGTAACTGAGCAGATTGTGAAATACTCAGACTGGCCCGTCTGGCACCAACAACCATGCCACGCTCAAAATTGCTTAAATCACCTTTCTTTCCCATTCTGACATTCAGTTTGGAGTTCAGGAGATTGTCTTGACCAGGACCACACCCCTAAATGCATTGAAGCAACTGCCATGTGATTGGTTGATTAGATAATTGCATTAATGAGAAATTGAACAGGTGTTCCTAATAATCCTTTAGGTGAGTGTATGTTTATAAAGCAATTTTTGTGATTAATAACGGGCTTTGTCATAATGACAGTAAATGAATCCAATGTTTTCTTTGAGCACATAACACAAACTAAACTTATTCTATATGCTAATAGCATGACAGTTAATTAAGTTGCTTTTGTTTGATCCTAATATTGATTCATGCTCATTTTATAATCACAGGCTCCATTAACGTCAACGGAAAGAAGTGCATTCATTTTACAGATGGCTGTAAAGGATAAAAAGGGTGTTGTAGTTACAGAAAACTGTTGTATGGAAAGTAACGTTGACGAGGTCTGAACACTGAAGGTGAGCCGGGTTCCACCTCATTGCTCTCCAAAGGGCTGGCATGACAGGACATTGGTGACAGAGGCACTTCTGTAAATGTGTGTGCTAGCGTGTGATTGATGTGAGGGATGCTGAGTCGTGAATGCTGACACAGGAGGAGCAGGGTAGGACAACTTCAGAAAACTTAGGCTGGACTCACAGTCATATTCATTGACCGATTGTTACGTCACCGAAATAATATTCATGAGCCAGGCTATATACCCCCACTCACCTTTTCTTCCTACACCTTCCTAATAAGCAATCACTATCTATCATTTACTAGAATCTTTAAGGCACAGAAATCTTTGATATTCACTCTGCTGAAAGCAGGAGAACAAAGAGAAAGAAAGACAGAAAGCACAGGGAATGGAGAATAGATTGAGGGAGCATTCTGCTACTCTTTTGTCTGTCTGTTCTCTCAGTGGTGCAGAAAATAGAGGGCAGATGATAATGGCAGTTGACCATAAGAAATGTAGGGAGCAGCAAATGAAGAGAGACCAAGTGACCTCTGTGTAATTGCTCTGCATTTTCACTGGCTCAAGGCTATCATGCCCAATGTAGTGTTCAACACGGCATTGTGCATGGCAACTGCTCCATTCAAATGCCATGTGTCTGCATGAGTGGCTATATCAGGTAAGTTTGAGACTTGGTGTCAGTTGAGCAATTTCTACTGAAAGAAGAGCATGTCTATTTGCAAAGTCAAAAACTTAACATGCATGTTCTGCAAAACACTCCAGGTCTCTTGTGGACCAGGCATGCCTGTTCATTTGTTGGTAGCTCTCCAGCTAGTCCTTTTTTGCCATGAGACACAACCCTTGCCATCTGTCTGCATCTGAAAACACTCGCTCTCCATACGGCAGCACGCTGGTAGCAGCCTCATCACCAGCTGACAGGCAAAACGCTTTGAAAAAGTGAATAAGGCAAGCTCAATTGGCTGATGTGACATTGTTTTATCATAGTGGGCTGGTGCTGTGAACTGTGTGTCCTGAGCTAAGGGGAAAATAGAGGGAGGATTAGTTCAGAGAGTGGGACACATGTGGGCAAAGCTTGTCCATCCGCTCATCAGCTGAGAATGCAATTTAACGGTTTGCTGCAAGAATGCAAACCGCTTCTAATCACAGAACAGCGAGGCATTTTCCAAGTAGGCACAAACAAACAGGAAAACATCTCTGTTCTTATAAGGTTCTGCTGAACTTTTCCCATAAAAGGATCATTATGAGATGCAGCGGTCATGCCCTTACCTTGCAACATCAGCTGACTGAAGCACAAGCCTCAAAGGAGAGCTGGTCACTAACATGATCTCACACTGGCCACCTGTCTGTCGTTTATTCTCTGTTGGTGTGCTTCTTTTCCTCTGACAGATTGCTACATGTAATAAGTAATAATTACTTTTATGATTGGATGAGAACTATATGAATGCAACCAAGCATATCTGACTGGCCCCAAACTGTACCCACTGGTCACCAGAGTATGTCTAAGTTGTTATAACATCCTTCACAAAACATTTGATCTCCAAATTGGCATATTTTGTCAGGATCATTTTCTACAGCTTTTTCAGTTCAGTTGAGTTCAGTTTGTGCAAAACACTCAAACATTTAGTTGAAATATCAACTTCTGAACAATTTATTAGACTACCAAAGTCAGTTTTGAAGGAAAAACAGCCCTACTTATCAATCCTGAGCACAAGACTCTTTTGTAACTCTGAATAATAATAATAATAATAATTATTATTATTATTATTATCATTATTGTTATTGCTGTTGTTGATCAAATAGTATTATATTTATACAAAGAAGAAAGACATAATAATAATAATAATAATAATTATTATTATTATTATTACTAATAGCCTATTATTCTTTTTTAATATTATTACTATTAATATTATTATTATTATTATTATTCCAAATACCTGATTCAGTTAGAATGTATTTGGGACATGTCGGGAGCAAGAGATAAAAGCTTAAATAAGACACCAGAATAAAACAAACTGCTCTAATTTTACAAGGTCAAGATAAAGTTGATTTATTTTACCTTAAATTTAGATTTCTATCTGCTTCGGTTATTTCGCATTAGTATATCATTAATCTTTGCAACTAGACCAAGGTAACAATGCCAAGAATTTACTCACCACTCGTGCTCATGATGCTGAGACAATAATCCAAGAATAAATTTTAATATCCAGACAACAGCAGTCGCCTATTGTTCCACCGATAAAAATCCAGTTATTGAGCCTCAGCTTGTAGTCAGAGTCGAAGAGTGGGATAAAAACTCGAGGAATAATTAATACAAATGTTAAAGCTCCCAGTGTGATTCACGGATCACAGGAGGGCAGTGGTCAATTGGTTAATAATGGGAACGGTGGGCTTAAAGTAGTGCACCCCGTGAGTGCAGGGCGGACGACCGGCCTCAAATAAAGCGGAATGTTGCCTAGTCACATTCCATGATATGCTGCCGTTTCTCGAGTATAGCCTGAGATAGTGCTGAGCAGTGTTGCGTACAGTGGACGAGGCGCTGTCACTGTACTCTCGCGCTCGCATCTATGGAAGCGCGCGCCGGGGTGACGTCAGGCAGCGGACTGGCAAGCGAGCGCATGCAGCGTGTTTCCTCACACCCATCTACACTGCAAGCGCGCGCAGCTCTGGAAAACAGATTTGTTGATTATAATGGCAACGCATTGTTTTTGTCGTTTGCAGCGAATTTGAGGTGTGAGGTCATGCAGGGGGAAAGTTGAAGTGTAGGGTGGGTTTTCACTGATTACCGCATTTACTGTATATGGCTGTATAGCGCCCTCTTATGCAGAGTTAGAAAAAACACAATGTAATTAAATAGGCTACAGTAGACAAATTGGCTTAATTTAGGAATCTGCCCAAGCTTCTTACTATGACAATAAGTAGCCCGTTTGGAGCCGAATTATGTTCCAGAGAAAGAAATGTGACCACGCTATGCTAAATGTAGAGACAAATGATAATACATTTTTATGTCAAAAAATAACAAAGTGCGACATGATGCTCAAGACAAAATGAGGAAGGCCCAGAGATTAAAACACTGTTAACTGCGCAATATTATCCTATTAAAAATATATATATATAATAATAAAATAAAATAAAACTATTGCCAGTGTTTTCAATTAACTAGCCTATATATTTTCTTTAGAGCCAGTACAAAAACTGACTACCCTTAGAAATATTTAATTTTAATGGAATGTTTCCATTAAAAAGTTTTTTGTTTGTTTGTTTTTTTAAATGGAGAATTAAACCTATAAATAAACAAATAAAATAAAGATGGCATGCTAACTTAGAGATTCCTGAGTTTTTCTTCACATTGACATATTTGCTATTAAAGTTCAAAGTTTGATTTCAAATCAGAGTTAGTAAGGAAAACCTCTTCCCTGGCAATCTGCCATTTATTTTACTCTTGATGTACACTAGTAGTCACTCTTTCATCACTTTACGTCTCAGAGGTTTGTGCGTAATGCCTCACTAATCAACCCAGCATTCATTCATTTCTGAAAGAAAAATAGATTCACTCTAAATACTGTAGATAACAAAGATATAAAAAGCAGTATGACTAACTTGACACCAGTGATATTTAGAAAAGTTAGAAATCACATCCACAAGTTCACTGTTTGTTTGGTACAATACATACTCATAGACCCCATTCTATATACAAAAAAGCCCTGGCCTGTGTGGATGCAGACAGACATTTGGATCTAACAGGAAGTCTCTTATTTGCAGATCGTTCTCTTTTGTGTGTCCTAACCTAGTGTTACAAGTATTTTACTGACATGTGTGTATACAAAAACAAGGGCCAAGAGGAAACTGCACAATGGAGGGATGTGACAGGCGCCTCGCACACTCTACGTTTCTTCCTCTCTCAGTCTGTCTATCTAACTCCAGTTGCTCTCCCTGCCTCTCTCCTCTCTTTGCCTGACCATGCAGTGCTCTCAGTCTGACAGTCAGATATTTTGACAGGGCCATAAGGTTAGTGTCTGAGACAGACAGTGTAGCAGTCAGCATTGTTCTGCTTGTCATAGCATCAGCACTTCTTCACTCCCCTCCCATCTGTATGAAAGGAGTACTTCCTAGATATGTTGTTACATATCACATTTCATTTTCATGTCTATTCTGATCACCTGTTAGAAAGTCTATGTAGGCCAAATCACTAAGCCAGATATCAGTTATTTGTTAGGCATGTGTCATTTATCACATGAAATGATTAAATGAGCATAATTAAATGTACTGACTCACCCCACAAAATTAGGGATCATCTATGAGGTCTATTTTATTCTCAGCTGTTTGTCATAGAATTTTATAACCTGCATAGCGTTGATTTTACAGCCTGCATATCTTTACTAAAGTGTGCACACAATGCAATCTGTACTATGTGTATTTTCAGCGGATGTCGTGGGCTGTAATGTTAATCAGGTTACTGGATTTACCATTGTACTGAAATATGACAGTCTACAACAACAGGAAGTTGCTCTTCCTTAGGGCACTGGTACAAAGGGGCACCAGAACACAGTGCCTCCCTGAACTGCCCTCACTGTTAGCTGCCTTGAGGTATATTCACCAGCCAGAGCTTTATTAGCCTTTTATTAGTTTTTGCTACACAAAAGCAGTTTGTATGAAGGGTATTTTCAAGGATGAGCTCCTCAAAAATTCAAGTTGTATCCTTATGTCATTCCAAACCCGTATTACTTTCACCTTTGAAACAAATAATTTAATATCCAGAAAAATCTATAAGGTGCGGTATTTAATTTTTAGACTGTACTAAAGCATAAAAATACCATAATATATGTTTGCAGGTATTTAGGAAACATGCTAAGTTTGCATACTCGTTTCTCTGAAAAACAATGCTACAGTCAGTTATTCTACATAAAGGTGTGTCGGAATGTCTGTTTTTGTTTTGGTCTGTGTGATTCCGCCCACTGCCAATTTACCCAATAGTATTTCGACATCCAGGATTGCCAGTTGGTAGCAATAGCGGGTTGACAGTGTAGCCATGCAAGCCAACAAATAAACTGGGTCAGAAGTTGCAGATTCTACCCGACCTAAAAAAGCCTCTGCATTCATCTAAAAATATCTATGGATGGGGGAGTGTCTATTTGCACTAATTGTACATAACTGGAAACAAAAGGAAACAACTCTCTCCAATATTTTGAATTTGGACTGCAGTACCCATTTCAACCACTAGCTGTCAATATTACATACTGTAACTTTAAATTTTGTATCTATATATTTTAAATTGTACAGCCTACACCCTAAAAATAAAATACAAAACTAAACTTAAACGTGAACCAATTTGAACCAGTGTCAGCGAGAACGACAAGTTAACAACATAAGTATAGGCCTACACTGAGTAGTGAAGTATGCATTGTAATGTATACTAAACAAAAACTGCCAATATTTAAGTTATTATTTAATGATAATGCAAGCCAAAGTGAGCTGTTAGTTTCAGAAACCTAATCAGTCTAATTGGTGAGTGAATCATTTTGTCCAATTTGTGGCTCAACGATGATTCGTTTATGACTCCTAAGTACAAATCACTGATTCAGATTTATTTTTGGGGTGAACTATTAGTTTATAAATAATCTGTAACAATGCTTTGGTAGGTGGTACGTAAGTCTAGCCATCACGCTTGCCCATTTTTCCTGATTCTAACACATTAAATTTGAGGACAAAATGTTCACTTGCTGCCTAATATATCCCACCCACTAACAGGTGCCGTGATGAAGAGATAATCAGTGTTATTCACTTCACCTTGTGATGTATATGATAAACACAAACTGCCTGTCACCATTCTGTTTAGTTTTGTTAATGGACTTTCAGTTTGTTTTCATTTGTCACATGTTTCTTTGTTCAGTTTACCACTCTCTGTCTCCATGGTTACCATCATTATATGTTCACTTAGTTCAGCTTGTCTGTTTAATCATCTTGTTTGTGTTCACCATTTAAGTTGTTCCTTCTCCTGCACTCCCTGTCTGGTCACTGTTATGTTAGTTGTGTTGTGCTTTTGCCTGTCTGCCTCCTTTGAGTATATGTTATATTAAACTACGTTTGAGAATTGTATTTACTTGTCTTCGCCTTCCTGCCTGCACAAACCTGTGACACTGCCAATATTTAAGTTATTTAATTATTTTTGATAATACTAGCCCAATGTGAGTTCACTGAGTCAGTGAACTGCTTTGTGGATAAAATGGTTTGTTGAAAAGAAAAAGATAATTTTGGATGATATTGCATTGATATTGCAATTTACAAATGTAAAAAAAAAAATTTTTTAGTATACACTGTGATGCATATGCTAACCACAAAATGCAAAAAACATTCTAAAAAGCTTTGGAACACACATGCTGTGGAAACCATCAGCTGCTTGTCTTGTGTGCCATGCTAATGCAGTGACTATGGTTTGGGCACATGGCCTGCTGGCTCCACCAGTGTGGGGGTTTTGATTCTCTATCATTGATGTGGTATTTAATTCATTTACCAAGAACATCTGAGACTTGTGGCAGGAATTAGCCACACCATAGTGCACATAGTACTGCCTTCTTTCACAGACCAATCAGCTAGTCACATGTCCTTCCCCATATATTTTCTCAGGGTGACTTTTGTAATGGCTCAACAACAGTCTGCAGAACCTGGAGTCTGTCCCAGGGTTTATATTTAACCAGGAGAGAAAAGCAAGAAATGACTAGCTGAGCCAAGGCCCAGTCTGTTATCTGACCTACTGACAAGATCAGCCAAAGGAGAAGCATAGGGAATTCTTGGAAAAATAAATAATAATGATTTAAAGATAAATGTTAAGATCTTTACTTACTATCTTTAATTCAGAGCATGGTGGGAATGCACACATACTGTTTGTCTGGACGTTCGTCTGGATATGCTGTAGAAAGCACCTTTGGAATGTGAGCAAGAGGGCGTATTTGATTGTAATGAAGTTGATAGGGACTCTAGAGGCATTTTGTTTTGCTCTATGAAAAACAAGTCGGACCAGAAGGATTACTTTTTTCCATCAAAGAAAAAAACATTTGCTATTCCTTTCCTTTTTGTTGATTTTTTTTTTGGTTGGATTCATCAATCTGATTAGACATAAAGTAGAAAGATATTCTATATTTGCTGAGTCATTCATTTGAGAGTGTTTGTTTGAAGGTTATCTAACGCCTTATGAACTGATTGAAGACCTTCTGACTTGACCTAGAGTCCAACACAGCAGGGGAGTGAGAGGGCTGGGCTCAAAGAGAGAGAGAAAACGAGAAACTGAGAGAAAGAAAAAAAAAACATATCATTTAGGGGAGGAGTTTACATACTTCCTTTAGCAAAAGCTCTAAACTTGTGCCACAAGGACACACACACACATACACACACACTCCATGTCATACAGGAGTTTTACGGACTATGATGGTTAGTTTTAGTCAGTTTAAAAGGAACTTTTCGCCAACTCCATAGAGCACATACTGACAGATCTATGAGGAACGAACACACAGCCGGGAGTCAGCAGGACAGAGGTATGCTCTCTCAGAAACTAATCTGTGTGTGGGTGACTACTCAATTGAAATAGGACAAGTGATTGAATTATAGTATATTTATTTTTTTTAAATAGTTGTTGAGACTTTTGGCTGTCTCTTATCTTTTACACTTGTAGTCTCTCTTTGAGTCTGTCTCTTAAAATGTAGAATTTGTTTTTTCTCTAACAATATACCAGTTTGTTCACTAAGAACTTGTTTTTTGCCCAGTTTAATAGTACCAGCATGTGCTGCTTGGGCTTGGGCGACATTCTAAACTTAGAATCTAAACCCTTTACTCAGGTTACAAATCTCCCCCGTTCTTTTCACTGACATCCACACACTGAACCAGTAACCCAGAGAGACACCGCTAACTACACAGTCCTTGGTGCATGGGGCCATTCAACTTTTTTGTTGTAGCTTGGCAGCACATTGCCTATTGAATGTGACAGTTTAAGCTACAAAACATAAAGTTTTGGGTTCTTAAAAGAACATATATTATTATTTTATTAATAAACACAGTTTTTAAAATGGTTTTCAAATATTTCAGTGGCCACAAAAGTAAAATGTTCACAAATGTATGCAAAATTTAATTCATCCATGTAATGTATCTGGAGGTACATTAACAAAACTCATATCACAAGGCTATCAAAAACTGTATTATATTGTAAGAGATTAATAATTTTAACAATAATTTTATGAAAATGTTCATAAAAATAAATGTCTTTAGTAACCCCCCTTAAAGCCAATGTATAATTCACACAGTGGGTGTTCCCTCAGCAAAACACTTGATTATGAATGCCTTAAATTTTCTGTTAAGGGCACTGAGAGATGTTCTATGAGAGTTAAGGAGGTATGCTGAGAAATTCCTCCTGGCTGTTTACAGCTGCTCAGACTCACAAGGTCTCCACAGATTCAATTAGAATCGGACTGAGTTCTCTCTTTATAAAACAATAACATGAGCGAGATTATTTTGTATACATAAAGCACCCTCTTTGTTAATCCTTGAGACAAGAGACAGTAGTGACAGGGAGACACATTCAATCCAATTGAGACAATCACATTAAAAAGAATGAGAACGATTTATCAATATGATTTGAGTATGTTAGACATTTTTTGACATTGCACTAAAACTCTACAACAATACACCAAAGGGTGCTTCTTAACCTCATTCTTAACAACATTCTTAACAAAAACTGTAACCAAATTGCTGGAGTGCTGCTCAATCATCAAATTCTCTGGAAGACTTAAAAAGCCTTTATTCAATTGGCTATTCCATAATAGAAAATACCCTCAACATCAGCAGATCCTAGACATTTGTATTGGCAGGTTCTTTTTTTCCTCAGTCTTCAGATGCGCTGGTTTAATTTTCTTTTTGAACAGGGTAGGTAGCATTAGCTACAAATAATGTCCTTGTTTGCCTATAGTAAATATATTAAAGGGATCAAAAACAGTAAACATTGTACATACTTATTTGGTTTTCTTTCCTTTAAAAAGGAACAATGTCTACACGCACCCTAGATCTTTGCAATGAAAGAAAGGTCAGAAAGTAAGGATGCCAGACATAAAGAGGGCTGAGCTTTTCTAAGAGCTAGGCATGTTAGAATGGTCAACCTGTAGCTGTAATCCCTAATATTATAACAAATCTAGGACAAAAGAGAAAAGTGAAATTTAGTACCAATAAATAAAGAAATTGCTGTAAGCAATCACTATTAATTCACTGGGCCTTTTGTCCCTGTATGTCAGTGC
Source organism: Rhinogobio ventralis (assembly GCA_039654625.1). Taxonomy (NCBI): domain Eukaryota; kingdom Metazoa; phylum Chordata; class Actinopteri; order Cypriniformes; family Gobionidae; genus Rhinogobio; species Rhinogobio ventralis. Next base: position 19,034,844 of record CM077198.1, read on the forward strand.
TGCGAGAATGCTGCCGCTCTCACTTTCCACAAGAACCCCTGGCACAGAGAGGCACTGACCAGCCCACACAAACATGTCAGCAGTGCTTCAGAGTGCTTCCCTCATCTGCAGAGTGGAAGCAGAGAGGAAAGGGGAGAGAATGAAATAGATGGAAGTTAGAAATGAGCAGTAGAGAGAGTGCGGTTTATGCTCGAGAGGAAAATGGAAAGGAAGAGAGAGAGGGAGAGGAGTGACTCCATCGATAAGTGGATCTACCATCGAGCAGGCACTATAGAACCAGTGTTTGAAGCTGGCTGTGTACATCATGGCATGCTGCTGCTGCTGTCCAATTCCATGCCTCAGAAACTGCTTTTCGTTTTCAGGTTGGTCCCACCCTGGATTTAGATTTTTGCAATGAGAAGAAAGAGTAACTTTCACAGGGAGACATCACAGTGTTTCTGTCAGTCATGGGTAATAAATTTACCCATGAAGGTAATGCAGGATGTGTACTTCCCTTAGTTGGCAGTTTGTGTGCCTTGTTGTTGTGCGTAATGCTGTGATTGCTTACGGTAACTAATTGTACTATTGTTGCTGTGTGAGTTACTGGTATATTGTTTACTGATTTTAGATAATTTACTAGCAGCTGTTGACTAATACCTAGCAAATACTGTTATTTTGTGAAAGGCAATTGTATTGACAATCCATAAGGATTTTTAATATTTCTCTTGCCAAGATTTATCTTGATTCTATATGAGGGCTAATGATGTTTTGCTATGTTTGTCACTTACTGTTTGCATGTGTACATTTCCTCTCCAAGATTTTGGTCTGTGTTTTGCACGTTTTCAATATTTGAAGGCTGTAATTTTGTCGTCATTCATGTCAGTTTGATTAGGCATTTACACTAAAAGCTTCAGCTTGTCATATAGCTAATTTAATAACACTCCCCTAAACATCACCCTCCCTTTCAATAGCAATATCACCTGCTGAGCTCGATGCCTTATGGAATGACCCTCCATACACTTTAGCAGCTGTCAGTGAGCTCTTTCCTCCTAATGACGCCATGACTGCTGGTAAGAGGATTTCTTGAGTCAAGCATGAGTGTTTCAGTAATAGCAATGTTTAAATATAATTATAAAATAGTCAATGGGACATAGAGTTACATGATTCTATTATAAATGTGGGTCACACTTTAGATTAGGGTCCAATTCTCACTATTAACTAAGTATTAACTACAACCTTTGCCTCAATAAACTCCTAAATACTGCTTATTAACAGTTAGTAAGGTAGTTAAGTTTAGGTATGGGGTAGGAATTAGGTAGGATTAAAGATGTAAAATATAGTCATAAAAAATTAGGCATTGATATGTGCTTTATAAGTACTAATAAACAGTCAATATCCTAGTAATATGAATGCTAATAAGGAACTAGTTAATAGTAAGAGTTTGACCCTATACTAAAATGGTGTTTTTGTTTAATAAATGATAGTATGCAACTATTTGGAACATTCCCTCTTTTCAATGCACAAATCTGGGAAGGTCATACCCATCCGGAGATGAGGAAGAGGCTATTATTTAAGCCATCTGGCTGATATTTATAGAGCCATTATGATATGGCGTGCACTTCCTGTTTATGTCCACAACTTTATGAGCTTGTAAACAGAAACACAGTTCTGATATTTTAATATACATGCTAATTAGCACCAACTGTATCGTGGAATGAAGAACTACTATATATGTTGATGGCCATTCATATTCAAACATGGGAAGTGCATAACTGCAGACAGAGGGAACCTTCTACTTGTCCTTAATTATTCAGTAATACATACTCTTCGGACATTCAGCGTTGTTTTTCTGTAAGTTTACTGATTAACCATAAACAGTTATAATCCTGATGTACTATTTAAAGTTCACTGAACAACATACCAACTGCAGTTGAATTCTGTAAAGCTCTGTTGACCCCAGTTTCCTTTGTTTTGGAATTGGAGTTGAGGAAGCGGAGGCTGAGGCCGAGGTGGAGGTGGAGGCAGAAGGCAGAAGCAGAGAGATTTACTGGAAGAGGAAGGAAACATTCAGCGGAAGCAGCACAGTATCTTCAGCAGGAGAACGCTTTTCTCAAGGTATCTGCAGCATGGATCTCTGTGTCCTGTAGATCTGCATGGAAATAATGGCCTCCATCTCCAAAATGGCCTGTAATGGCTACACTTCTTAAGCATACTTTCACAACTAATGCCAGGCTTCCTTAATGTCTACACTCAGCCTTTGCCCTAATGGTATGTCTTTAGTGATGTGGTCGCTCATAGTGCTGTTCCTGCAAAAAATCCTATTGGTTTGTTAAGCATACTTCCACTGTGATGGATGTTAGACAGCAATAATCACACTCAAAATCACACATACTGTACAGCATTCCTGTTACTGCTAATGCAACTGATCGTAAATCTTGGTTTCTTTGTGGTGGATACTTAACTTTTATTCCCTTTTGCTTCTTGGAGATGTTGTTTTGTTGTTTAGCGGGAGGCGACGATCTAGTGTATCACCTGATAGTGAGCTGCAGGAGGCGTTACGTACCAGACTCCGAGTAGTAGAGAGCAACAGTCAGGATGTCGCCCAGCTCTTCAAGGTCAGACACGGAAGTATCCTTGCAAAACATGAACTGGCACCACTTATAAACTTATTACTATTGATTACTCAAGATATTTCTTTACATTAAGTTTGATTGTTGTTGTTGATACTATACACACAGGATCTGTCTGCTCGACTGGTGTCCGTTCATGCTGAGAAAGACAGCTTTGTCATCACCTTTAAGACTGTTGAGGAGATCTGGAAGTTCTCCACTTACCTGGCACTCGGTTGGTATCAGTGAAACTAACATCCTGGTACTTCTACAGCAAGGGTGCACAATCCTGTTCCTGAGATCTATCTACCTGCAGAGTTGAGATTTAACCGTGATCCAACACACCTGCCTGTAATTACCTGTTGCTCCTGAAGAATTAAATTAGCTTGTTTGATCAGGGTTGGAGCTGAACTTTGCAGGAAGCTAGATCTCTAGGAACAGGATAGGGCTACCCTGTTCTACAGTATATTATTCCTTGTACTATCATAGCTTAACAAGTAAAACTATTATATTCTAGGATATGTAGCAAGATGTCTTGAAAACTTTCTCTGTGACCAGTCCTTCTGGCTGGACCCGGCATTGCTGAGCGATGTTGAGATCTGTGTAACAGTGGATGAAGACCACTTAGCTACACTTTACTTAGGACTTCTGCTACAGGAAGGTAAGGAGCATCCACTTGCTGATTTCTTAACAATCAACAAAATCACCTTTAACCAAACAGTAAACAGTAAATGGAGAAACTGATAAAACTATATGGATTTACTCATATCTAGTCTCTGTTCTGAAGTCCACTACTGGCACATTGCTGCTTAATTGATTTAGGTCAGATAAATTGAAAACAAGATTGGTTAAAAATGTGAAATGATTACAGATTACAGATTCCCCTCCCCTCTTTGTTTTTCATTTTGTAGACTCAACATTTCCTTGAGTTTTGTTTACATACAAAATATCTTGCTTCTAAGAATCATTACTTTTGTTACAGTGTAAGCCACCTCATTTGTACCAAAGTCTCCTCTAGCTGTTCATAATTTTAGTATTTGATTATGCCCTCTACTTTAGGCCACAGCCTCAAGGCAGACATAACCATATAAAAAAAAACATTAAAAAAACATCATCAATTTATGTGACAAACTGTTCTTTTTTTCCTTGGTGTTCACTTGTTTATGAATCCGCTTGAAAGAAAAAATTTTTTTTAGTAAATTCAGTATCAGTATCTGAATTTGACAAGTATGTAAGGAACCTTCTGAAGAATATGAAACAGGAATAGTTAGTGACTCAGTTTCATTATCGTTTCAGGTACATTCTTTGCCAAGACTTTACACAACAGTGACTGCAGAGAGGAGGAAGAGGAGCTGACCTACAGGAGGAATGACTTGGTCATGGTGAAAGACATAGCACAAGAGGCCATGTGGGAGGGAACGCTGCTGTCCACGGGTCAACATGGTCTAGTCCCTGTGCATGATATGCAGCCTCTGCCTTATCCGTTTTATCAGTGAGTGATATTGACTTTCTAAGCATATTTAGCCAAATGTGAGGTTTTGTTGGAAGGAATTTTTGTTGGAACAGATTTGTCTGGTTGAACGACTACTTTTGTTTTACACTTGTTCTAATGCCAGAAACATAATATTTTAGATTACCCCTTACAAATACAGACTGTTTTTCCTAGGTGGTTCCTTAAGAAATATCCTGGAAATGCAGGAGGGATTCCAGTTACAGAAGGCCTCTTTGATCATCCTGTTGGTGAGTATCTGTAAAACTATTCCTCAAGGGTTCAGTACAAGTAAAGCTCAGTCAATATAATTTGTGACATACTGTAATGCAGATTATCACAAAAGTATATTATCACAAAATATAATTTCAACTTGTACAATGAGGCACTTACAATGGAAGTGAATGGGGCCAATCAACAAATGTTAAAATACTCATGTTTCAAAAGTATATCCACAAGACGTAAACAATATGCATGATGAATTTACTGTGAAAAAAAAATCTGTTGCCATGATATTGCAACACCAACATCCCTAAAAAAATTTTTTACAGCTAAAATAATACACAAGGCTTAACAGAAAAATTACTTGTAGAAACAATTTATAGGGTAATCAAAATTATGCCATTAAAGCTGTCAGCTGAGTTTAACGTGTATTGAACCCAGAATATTTGTTTAATTTTTAGACATCTAAAATGTAGTGTTACTACAAATCTGTCCTTTCTTTTTGCTTCCTTCAGTGGTGGGGACCTGTGTAGCAGTAGTGAACCATTATCCAATGGGTAAAGATGAGCTGCACTTACGCCAGGGAGACCCAATCAAGATTGAAGGATTTCTTTTCAATACTCTGAACATGTTCATAGGAAGAAACCTCACCAGTGGAGAGATAGGATTTGTTCACAGGGCCCATGTAAAACCTGAGAATATTGAGCCTCTGTAAGTAAACAGTTCAACTGTATTTATTTATATTCATAGATGCAGCATGTGCTTGAACGAATGACCTTCTCTTTATTTTATAAAACCATTCATCTAATGTGCTTCTCAACAATACTGACATACCAATTGAAAGCAACCAGCTGGCAAATGCTATTTTATTCTGTTGACCTTTGTTGAATGTGCCTCTGTCTAGCTGGGGGGGATGAGGGTGTTGGAAGGGGGGCTAGTGGAGTTATGTGATGAGGTGATGAAGCGATCCGAATGAGAGTCATGTGGCTGATAATGTTGTCTTTGTTGGCTTTGCACAGCGATAGACAATTGGTCTTTCTGAGTAAGGAGGAAAGGGCAGCCCTGTCGAAACTTAACCCTTGCCTTGAGCCCTGTCAGTCTGATGTACTGGCAAATCTATTCTCCACTGACATAAACACTGTGTACAGATTGGGTAAGAGATTATGCATTGTCTCTCTGGGAAATCTCTAATATTGTTTAAAGGAATACAGTACTTCACCCAAAAATGAAATTCTGTCAGTTTACCCTCATGTCGTATCACAGAAGAAAGATGTTCATACAGGTTTACAATGACATGAGGATGAGTAAATGACAGAATGTTTGGGTGAACTGACCCTTTAAGTGGGGACAAATCTGTTCTGTGCTTTCATCCTGTTTTGATAAAATTACTCTTCCACACTGCAGATAGACTTGAGGACTCTGATTTCACTTGCATAAGAAACCATCCAATGTCAGGTAAGCCCCTTTTTAAAGTTATGTATAACATACGAGGAAATGTTGCTACATAGTGTAAGTTTTTTTTTCACTGCTCTCATACATTACTACAACTTCCAGCTGTATAGAATTGACAATCACCAACTTGTTCTTCATTTTGTTGCACGGCTATACCTTCCTTTTCTTTCTACTCTCCTTCTAATTTATTATGTACTGTACTGTCAAAAATTCTGACATTTACTTTTTGTGTAATCAGCAGAGCAGAAAACTACAGTGGATCAAAGAAAGAGCGCCATATCCGAAAAGAGTGATGTAACTCCATACCACTCGTCCCCACGGCAATCATTCTATGCCTCTCGGAATCATCTGGACCAGGACTCTGAGATCTTCTCTTTTAGCTTGGAGGACACCTTCAGAGAGATGGATGAATATGAGGAAGACCCTCCAAACTTTATGGATGAAGGTATCTGGGAGGCTGATGAAGCAGAGAGGTGTGACCCAATCCTGACTCTACTCAACCTGGAATATTTCCAGGACACTTTTCAAACTCTTTATGACCTTTCCTACTCTTTTCTGGACACTTTCTTCAATGGCCTTCAAGAAAATGAGGTGCTTCAACATCTGGAAAACTTGCGTGAAGGAGCTAAAAAAGGCAGGATGCTCTGGGCCCACCGGCGAGCCTGCTTCCTCCTTGGCCGCCTATGTGCCAAGAAACTGAAGTTCTCCCAAGCACGAGTGTACTTTGAGGAGGCTCTAAAGGTCCCTGTAAATGGTTTCAATGACAAGCCACTTCTAATTGCCCTGTATACTAATCTCACTGCTGTTTACCTCAAACAGAAGATGATGGACAAGCTGCCATTCACGCTGGAGAAGGCAAGTGCTCTGATTCTGTGTCTTCCCTGCCACAACTTTTGCTCTGTGGATGAGTTTGAGCTGCTCAAACCAATCATGCGCAAAGCCATAATTGAAAAAGACAAGTACCTAGAGGCTCGGACATGCTACCTCTCCATCTGTCTCTTCATCCGTCTAAGGAAAATAGAGGATGCTTTACCTTTTGTAGAGAGGCTTCAGTTCCTTATCATGACTTTGTCTGCTGAAAATGGGAGGCTCAATGCCCCAATTGATCTCAACTGGATGCTGTGCAGGCTTTATCATAAAAAGTATTTGCCCTACCTCACACTAGCTTCTTTAAGTCTAGACTCAGGGCAAGAGCATTCCTTGGATGATGCATTCCAGAAAATTGAACTCTTTATTAAAAACTCAGCCAGGCTTAATCCTCACTGGAAGGAAAGTACTCCCGTGCTTCCTGCACAGGTAGTGGTTTACCTTCAGCAGGCCTTGTCCATAGCTAGTCAAGGGGAAGACCTGAGGACTCAAAGGGACCTGTGCCTGAGCCTAGCTAGTGTTTACCAGCAGCATGGAGCTCTAGAGAAGGCCGTGCCCTTTGCCCAACAGGCGGCACAAACTGGAAGTCAAATTAATGAGGAGGAGGGCTTTGAGGCATCGATACTGCTGGCCTGGCTCTTGGTCCTAACGGAGGAACCCATACAAGCTCAGGACACTCTGCACCCGCTGCTTAAGTCTTTGAATGAAACAGACAGTCCAACACAGCGTGGTGTAGTCTACAATCTCCTAGCCCTATGCCTCCGCAAACAGGGCAGAGTTCAGGAGGCAGCAAGAAACTTTCATTGCGCTCTGCAGATCTCCAGAGAGAATGGAAACAAGCGTAATGAAGCACTAGCTCTGGCTAACTTAGGTTGCTTGTCTCTATCTGTAGGTTCTTCGGGCCTAGCAGAGTGTTTCCTGCTCAAATCCCTGCACCTATTCCAGTTTCTTTCAGAGAGTCCCACAGATCAGGAGCATGTCCAGGCTCTGCTCTGGCTAGGCAGAAGCTACAAGGATAGAGGAGGGAGTCAGGAGGTCAGAATATGCTTTGAGATGGGCCTCCTGATTGCTATTAGTGCCAACAATCTACACAGTAAGTGTTCAAGATTTGATGTTTTAGGTTGCATCTATACCCGATCCCTACAGGGGCCTCCAAAAAGTATTTGCACACTTAAGCCACAATTAAAGTGTATAAATGTATTTGCATTATATAACAACATTTCAAAATAAATGGCATTTGTTTTAAAGACATATAGCACAATCACAATTTCCAAACAAAACATTTCACAAAATAAAGATTGTTAGGTTTCAAAATATGAAAAAAATAAACATAAATTAATGCAAAAAGTCTTGGACACTTTCTGGTTGTCAAACCTTCTGGAACATGTTCATTATTAATATGATTAACTACACTTGTGGTTATTCTACTATCACGCCTGGTTTGAACTTGTGGGGAACTTGCAACCACAAAAATGAACTCAAGTCCAATTGGTTAAAATGAATAATAATCAAAATAAAAATCTCAAAAGTGAATTAGTTCTGATAAAATCTCCAGCATCATTTGTTTGCAGATGCAATCAGTAATAATGCAGTGAAATTCTGATATTTTTAATTGTGACTTAACTGTCCAAAAGTGTCTAAATACTTTTTGGAGTCACCTAAATGTTTTAAGCCTTCTGTATGTCAAAAACCTAATTTCTAAATGAACAGAGAATTCATTTTATGCCAGTATTTCATTTATAGTGTAAGAATAATAACATAATTCTTTCCAAATGCAGGTCAAATGGTTGTGGCAAAAGTTCTAAGTCAGCATTATGCTGACTTGCTGCTGTATGGACAGTGTATTGTTTACTATGAGCACTGTGTAGTGCTGTGCAGAACACTAAAAAATAAACAGCTAGAAGGAGAGTACCTGGAACTCCTCAGCAACCTCTATCTCTCACTTAACACTGAGAAGTAAGAGCTACTGTAATCCGCACAAACTACACAATATAGTACCGTTGTCAATACTTTGAAACTATTTTGAAACAAATGAATTGGTGAATTCAAAAGTAATTAGTTACTTTTAATAATAAAAAAAATCACTGCAGGTCATCAAGGAAGTCACTTGATTACTCAAAGCAAAGCTTAAGGATCTCCATAGACCTGGGGAAAAGACTGGAAGAGTCAGAGACATGGCTGCAAGTGGGCCGTATCTACTATTTGATCCATGAAGATGAGCTGGCTGACATGTACCTACAGGTAAGACAAATGATTGAAGTAGGGTATTACAAAAGGGGTTAGAGTTATTTATTGATGTGTTATCATTTTTGCATATAATTTGGAAAAATTATCCCACCGACAAGACTATTTTTAACTTATTGTGGTGAAATGTTTTGCTGTATCATATACAGGTATGTTTTTATCAGCTGTTGTGATAACGTCTTTCTCCATAAAAAAAATGTTTAGGCAGCAGTAAAGACAGCCCTGAGGATGAATGACCCATGCTTTGCTATGAGCATTTATGAGGAAGCGGGAGATGTGTTTTTCAAAGGACACAGAAACCAACTGGCTGCCCTACCTTTTTACAGGGTATGTCTCACTATGAGTTTACAATAGATATTACCAAAACAATCCAATAATGGTTAGGAAATGTATACCATGTGACTTAGCATGGATTCCTACATCTTCTAAATCTATCTGCTGGGTTTTTTTTCAAAGGATGGGAGTTTGCCATTTGCACGCAGCATTAAAGATGTGCTCTCAGAGTTCAGGCTTTTGAGCAAACTCACAGAGCTCCTGATGAAGCAGAAGCACTATGAGGAAGCACTGCAGTATGCCACTCTAGCAGTGCAGGTCAGCGCCACAACTGGTAAGACCCACGCATCTACTTCTCGGTTTAAAATCTAACCATGGAATTTAAAGCCAGTAATGTACTATCAGAAAAGTCTGTCTATGGACCACAGAAAATTAGCAGAAAATTAATAAATGAAGAACACTTTAGTGAGGGCCAGTTTGACTGTCTTTTGCTTGTAAGTCTTAACCTATGTTGCCCCCTGCTGGAGACATGTCCTTTTACAGCACACAACTTTTGCAGAATATATCATAATACATTTAAGCCAACATGAAATCTAAACAGACCCAGTTTAAATGTAAGCATTTTCAAACCAATTATAATCTGCTTTCACATGATTTTTGAGTGATATCACCCAGACAGCACTGTTTATTTAGGCATTGTTTTAGGCTATTGTAATGTTATGCTGGCAAACATTAATTTTGCAGTAAGAATAACAAATAATGACAGATTTGATAAAGAAGCATTATAACAGAGATACACTTAGATGCTCTCTTGAGTGAACTTGAACTTCAGCCTTCATATCCAATTAATTTCTTTTTAAAGAAATGATGCACCTTGCATTGAATGTCCTGTTTCACTGTGCATTACATTGCAGAAATAAAATGGCTTGCAAATGGCATTTGTAACGTTTAAAGTACATCATGCATTGTTATATTTTATGCTATCAGATGAGCTGCCAATTCAATTATTAGTGAATTATTGCAACTGATTGAGCAAATAAATATCAATTTAAATTTTAATTACATAAATATCATATTAATGTATTTATTATCATAACAAATATTTGATGTTTTTGGGAAATAAATAAATAATTTAGTCCGAATTTTTACACTCTGTCTGGTTGACGGACATGGGCGCTTGATCAGTGACTGCTAAGTCAAACTGCTTTATGAAATCGAAATATACTTACGAATTTTAATTCAAAACATTTACAGAATAAATAAATAAATTCTCAAGCACATCAAACAGTATAAGCTCACTGACAGCATCTGACGTGGCATCCAGTGCATATTCTACTTTTTGTCCTCTTTAAGATCCCCAATGATTTGGACTTGTACTTTTCCCACTGCAGTTTTATGTCCTTTTATTAATTTATTTTGAATCTGTCTTATACATAATTATGTGTGTGATGGTAGTTAACTAAAACTGGGGTTACATTATTTTCTGACAAAGGAAAAAGTGGTAACCTGACATTGTTTTGATGTGTATTTCTTACAGACGTTATTTTGAATGAGAGGGTGTCCTTCCATCGTCTTGCATCAGTGTACTTCTCTCTAGGGAAGTATGAGATGGCTGAGAACTACTACCTGAAGTCTCTTTCCCTCTGCCCCACTGCACTTGAACATGTTATTGAAGTTCGGTACTATGTTAAAGTGTACTGCAGACTGGCTGATCTGACCCTATACAGATTAAAGGTGAGACTCTCGTAATGTTTAACATTTTACATGCATTACAGAAAGTACCGCAATGTACATGTTTTCATACACAGATCGGCTGAAACTTTACTTTATAAAGTTTTAAATATGGACAGTTTTCTTACACAAACGCATCGATTCGCTTCAGAAGGCCTTTATTAACCCCCGGAGCCGCGTGGAGCATGTTATTTGACGGACAGATGCATTTTTATGGACTTTAAAAACAGAGCAACAATTACTGCCTTATATTTTATCATATATTTTTTAATATAACTCCGATTTTATTCGTCTGAAAGAAGAATGTCATATACACCTAGGATGACTTGAGGGCGAGTAAATCATGGGCTAATTTTAATTTTTGGGTGAACTAACTTGGGTGAACTAACTTTAACCAATGTAGAGATGTTTCTTTAAAATCTGCTTATGAACGTTATGCAGCAATAACATTCAGTTTTATTCACCAATAACTTTGCACCAGACTTATTACAGTTAACTAAACCCATAAAACAATTTAATTACTTGAAATAAAATAAATGTTAACTTAAGTAAAATAAAATGTATAAAAAAGTTATTTTATTTTAGCTAGTTGCAAATTAATGCAACTAATGGCTAGTTGCCAACATTTCTCATTTTCATTTTGCTTAAGGGACTAAAATAAATAAAAATGAGTAAAATAAAACTATATAGAAATATAAAAAAAATAAAATGACTAAATTAAAATGAGGGAAAATATATGAATTAATAACTAATTCCACATGTTAATAAAAACTATATAGTATCTCAATGATATTTAAACAACACTGGTTCATGCTAAAATTGATTCTCAAACTGATTATTAGAATAAATAAGTGACTCCACAAAAGTATTACTTATATATAAAATAAAAATTACATTATATGAGCCAGCAGGAGGGAGAGAAGTTGTATGGTTTAGGTGTGTTTTATGCAAATTACTAGCTGCATTCACATCTGAGAATAATCTACATGCATCAACATTAAAACAAGGGATTTTTTTTGTGAGAACTTTTCCACACTTATAAACTATTAGTAAATGAGGCACAGCGTATCTATACAAATAACTGTAACAGTAGCATTCAGGGTAAATGCATTTTATGAAGAATATAAATGTGTATTCCTATTTATGCTTTAGGATGCATTTGATGCCATAGGCTACTACCATTTAGCCCTGGCAGCAGCCCTGGAGGACAAAGAAAGCCTAAGCACACTGTACATAATCTACATGAAGCTCGCAGAGATCCATGCCAACTACATGCCTGATGCCGAACTGTGTAAGAGCTACATGGACAGAGCACAAAGTCTGAGGAGGGAACTGGCAGGATACACAGAAGAAACACACCAAGACATGGCTGAGGCAGCATCTGACACTCACACCAAAGCTGGTCAGTCAGACTCCAGCAGTGGCACTAGTACTCTCACAGAATCCAGCATGAGCGACACCAGCCTCACAATCGATGCCCAGAAAGAATCTGAGCTCATACTCTCTAACTTAAGTCCCAAAGAAGACACAGACGCTAACATATCAGAGGAAACAGACTCAGGGCCTGCTGATCATATCAATCCAGAGACTAGCTGTTCCGATAATACCAACCACATTCATGAAAGCAGAATAAAGGAGGGCTTGACTATTCTATTGTAACTGATTTGTGAATAATGCTATAACTCTGAAAATGAACTTCTTTTAATTGAGTGATAAGACACTTTTTTTTCTTTTTCTTTTTTTTAAATCAAATGTTAGATGTTGAAAATCCTATAATATATTTTCTATTAGTGTGTTAAGAAGATTTTTTAACAACTTTGCACAATTGTAAATATGTATTTGTATATCTGTAAATGTATTTTTATTTTCATTTTTTACCAGTATACCCTCCCTGAGGACTCTTAAAACTATTAGGCTACTTACTGTAATTAAAACTTAAGAAATTATTTCAATGTCCATGGACACAGTACTGGTTCCATAGCATGTGCATGATCACTATACAAAGCTCTTGTTGAATAAATCTTAACCAGAACTGCTTTATGCTCGATTATCAGTTAGGCCTACAGTAAGTATGTACTGTAAATTGTAAAATCATGGGTAATTTGGCAGTTAATTCAAAGAATATCTTAAACGTCAAACCTATCCATTAAACATCATCTTGTTTACAAACGACCATTCTGTATACACTCATTAATTTGCCACAGCAACTAATCACGTATAAATCATGTGCTTAAAGGACCATAAACGAGTTTTCATAGACATGTTACAACTTATAGCCTACGTCAGTCATAAAACTGCTTGTATGGTTACTTGTCTTTCGTCTTTCGGATGCGTTATCTTCTAAGAAAGCATCTACTCAAACATTTAGTTTTGTATTAGTATTATCCTCCACTAGAGGGAGATATTGGTGAACTGTGATTCATTTTACGTCCGAATGTATTCCTCTGTGATTAAGATGAGAGAAAGCAGCATTTCAAAAAGTGACGAATTATCTCTTATGTGTTTATTTTGTTAATAACAATGATGATTAAATTCACCTGAACGCGGAAATTCCACGTGATTCATACCGGAAGCCTGCTGCGATGTGAGTATGTTTTAAGTATATTAAATTAAGAACTTTGTTTTCTTCATTGGCAGCTAGTGTGAGTTATTGATGGTGTGTGTGTACATGTTGTTCTATCACGGTGGGGACTTAAACCTGAATGCACACAGACTCTTGGGGACTTGTGTCACCGTGGGGACCTAAATTGAGGTCCCCATGAGGAAACAAGCTTATAAATCATACAGAATGAGTTTTTTGAAAATGTCAAAATGCTGAAAGTTTTCTGTGATGGGTAGGTTTTAATGTAGGGTTAGTGTAGGGGGATAGAATAGCCTTTACAGTTTACAGTATAAAAACCATAACGTCCATGAAGAGTCCCCACACAGATAGTAAACCAGAAGAGAGAGAGAGAGTGTGTGTGTGTGTGTGTGTGTGTGTGAACAAAGCTTGTGCTTTTAAATTATGTGCTATAATAGCACAGAATTTGGAGTAGACACCTATGCATTTAATAGGCTATTTAATTGCATTACAACTAAGATGTGTTTATTATCATTTAAAATGTGACTTTAAAGACCTGAAACATGCACTTGATCATTTAAGCTTATGGGTCCCAAATTGCACTGAAACTTAATTACCTTAGAAGCTATTTATTCAAGGGGCTTTCACAAAGTTACATGCAGGAAACGTCCCAGTTTGCCTCTTCTCATTTAATTAAAGGCACCCTTTTCATTTTATCCCATAATGTGCACATGGCTATCACACACTGGTAAATAGTGTGTGCTGTGTGTATGTTTTGCAGTAATTTTAGCTAACAAATAATGTATTCCAGTCACAGAGATAGGTCTAAAAGCTTTCTGAAGACTTGGTTAAACAGTGCTTTTCATCAGAAGGTTTTAAATTAATATGAGCATTATGTTCATAATGAATTTCTGTGCTTGCAGTAATGCAGTGCAAGGTCCAACTCCCACCATCTCTCTCACTCTCAGCAATTGCTTTAGTGGCTGTGGAGTGGGAGTCATTCCGACCTGGCACACATGCAGAGTGAATTGGCTACCTATCCAGTAAAAGGCTGAATTCCAAACAAGCTAGAGCTGCATGCAGAGTGCCAGCATCAACCACTCCACAGATGCTGCAGCACGTGTTTTTTTTGTTGTTTTTTTTATACTTATCTTATATCTTATCTTATAATATTATATGTCTCTTTCAATCAGTTTAATGTATCCTTGCTGAATAAAATTATTGTTTTTTTTCTTAGTTTTTTTTTTTTTTTTATCCTTTTGAGTGGTAGTGTATCCAAAAACATATTAAGCATAAAAAACAATTGACAATAAGAAGAAATATTTCTGAAGGATTTCTAAAGGATCATGTGACACTAGAGACTGGAGTAATGATGCTGAAAATTCAGCTTGGCTTTCAAAGGAAAATAAAAATAATATTAAAATAGAAAACAGTTCTTTTAAACTGCATTTTTGACTAAATAATTTCAGCCTTGGTGAGCATAAGAGACTTCTTTTAACAATAATAAAAATGATTCCAACATTTTGATATAAATTACATTTTTGGTATAAATCACACTACCATCCTCACTAAATTCAGCTACACTCAGAAAATAGGCAGACTTCATGGCAACAAGTATCTTGGCAAAGTGATGTGGACAAGTGAAGTAAGTTAAAGACTTCAAATAGATCTCTGGAGACAGGTTCTCCTCTGATGAGCCGCAGCTGGTTTCCAATAAATCTCTCACTCTATATTATTGCAGGGTGCCTCTTATCACTGTATGCCAGGGCTGTCTCACCGCATAAACAACTGGCAGAAACACACAGCATTACCTTTAGCTGAAGATCAGTTCATTTCCACTGATTTCAAGAAAAAAAGAGAGCATGCAAAGTGTGATTTTATTTAAATGTTATTGAAAAAAGGGGGAAAAGCTGTAAATAATGTTGGATTTCTCACAGTCTGGTTCTAATGAACTTTAGTGGATCAAGGAGAAAAAACATTTTAGCAACATACTAAATGGCTGTTGATTTCTGGGGGAAATCAGCATTGTTTATTTGCTTGAAATGGCTGCTAATTACAACTTAATGGTGGCCCCTTGCTTTTAACTTCATTGAGCACTCATTATAATTAGCTATAGTCATTATAAACCTCATCTCTGCCTTATCATCTGCAGATGTGTTTTGCAGTGCAGCAGATTGTGTGTGTGGAAAGTGATGTGTTTGACTTTATGTCCCTTATAAGGTATTACACACTAGCTGGTTAGGTTCAGGAAGGGCTGACACCTCTAATTTGGCAGCTGTTCTCTGGCCTCCTCACTTGCGTCACACTGGGATTTCCTATTGATTGTTCGTTGCTAAATTAATATCATGCAAACTCAACTGAGATATTAGTTCCGTACCAATAGATTAATGAAGTATTAACATGTTTTTGGACCACGAAATAAGTCCATGCTACTGCTGCTTCCATGCTAATTCGTTTTTTTAACAACAAAGGTGTGGGGTGACATGATGCTACTTTTGTCTTATTATTATATTAAAAATGCAATTACTGCCTAAATTTTTTAGGCTGCTGTAACTAACAGTGCTCGTCAATATCAAAATGATCGAGATGGCCAATCAAATCAAAGAAGGCGGGTCTTACTGTCATACTGTCACAACGCAACGAGAGTTCGTCGAAAGATGTAAGTAGATGCAAGTCTTAGACAAATGTTTTATGATAGAAAGTAATAGACTATCTAGTGATGCAAACTACAACTTTTTATGAAATTTCGCCGTTTTGAATTGAAAAAATGCGATCATGATTCATGTGATGACGAGGCAAAAAACTTTTGCATTTTTTACATATTAGAGATACGAGTAAGAGTGAATTTGTGCACATTTTAAAATAAAATATTATTTGCAAATAGTTTAAATTGATTACTTCATTAGCCTACTACAATTAGACCTAGAACTTTACCAATCTTATTTATTCCGTTAAATCCCTTTTAATCCTTTAATTATTCAATTCCTTTATTATTATTATTTATAATAATATAAATTATACCCCAAGGTATAATTTTTTAGGAAAGAATATGACTAAAAGAATACGTTTTTCAAAACTATCTGAAACCATGATTTAAAAAAAAGTGGTTCTCAACACATTTAAACTAGTTTTTTTTTTTTTTTAAAGGATTTCATCCTTTTGTGTCATTGACCCTTAAATAACTCAATAAACTAATATGAAGTACATGATTTGAATTTTTGCATTTTTTTTTCTGAACACTAAAAATGCTGGGTTGTTTCAACCAATGTTTGGGTCAAATATGGACAAACACAACAGTTGGGTTTGTCCATATTGAACCCAAACGTGGGTTGAAACAACCCAGCGTTTTTTTTAGAGTGAACCCTTTATCCAAATATAATTCTTTGTAATAGGTTCTAAGGTGCTACAATTGAGCCAGTGCGGAACCTTTATTTTTAAGAGTGTTGCTGCAAGCTACACTAAAAGTGAAATAGAGACTGCAATTTCAGCATGCTATCATTGGAAGACCATTCAGCAACCCATCTGGTACTATTATATTCTTGTACAGGCAAATAAAACACCAAGATTGGCTAAACTGCTTCATTAACACCTGTTTTCTGTAGCATGACATCACTCAACATTTCACATGCCTATATGATGCTGTAAATTATGAAAAACAGATGTATAAGATGTGTGCAGAGGTCTGACAACAGCTTTCTGCTCTGAATAAATGTCTGTTTTATATTCAGTGGCAGAACATCAAATGACTGAACTGCATCCAGTAAAAACTAAAAGTTATCATTTTCTCACCCTTCATTTCAGACCTTTTCTTTCTTTCTTTCTTTCTTCCTTCTGTGGAACACAGAAGAAGATATTTTGAATTGTTTTTGCCCGTGCAGTGAAAGTCCGTGCTGTTCAAAACAACATTGGACCCCAATCTTTAGTCTTATGCAATACCTGTCAAAAGTTTGGAAACATTACGATTTTTTATGTTTTCTTATACTCACCAAGGCTGCATTTATTTGATCAAAAATACAGTAAAAACAGTAATATTATTACAATTTAAATGAACTGGATAGAAAATGTCTCAGGTTACGACTTTAACCCTAGTTCCCTGAGAGGGGAACGAGACACTGCGTAAATGATGCTTTGGGAACACCTTTGCATGATTTCGTCTTAAGCACGTGTGTCAACTAGTCCAATGGCGAGACGGAACGTCACGTGCAGGTGATGTCACGACCAGGAAAGCATAAGAAAACATCTGGAAAGACCGGCATTAGTTTAAATTAGCTGCAGCAAGTTGATCACAGGGATGCAGGAAGTATGGCAGGCGCAGCGTCTCAGTCCCTTCTCAGGGTACTAGGGTTACAGTTGTAACCTGAGACATTCCCTTTCGAGGAAACTTGCACTACATCAATGACGCTTTGGGAACGATAATACCCAAACGCCATGCTTACAAGTGCCTGTCTGTGTGAAACGGTGGCACAACTAAGACATAAGCACCTGAGAATCTGGGGCAGCATCCAGGTCCAGGTTGTAAAACCTCACAAATAGGAGTGGAGAGGACCAGCCCACCATGTCACAAACCTCTTTAAGGGAAACACCCAACATTAAGGACTTGGAGGCCGCCATACTCCTAGTAGAATGAGCTCTCACAGCCAAAGTGAAGGCTGACCAGAGACTTCGTAAGCAAGAGAAATAGCCTCAACTATGTTCGAACCTCAGAAGCGAAGACCAGGAGACTTGGATGTATTTTCAGCAGGATTCTTTATTAAGAACATGTGCTGTCGATAGATGCAGTCCATCAAGTCTAACTAAAGCAGTAATAATTTGGTGTTTTTATACATTCAAGAGGGAGAGATTAAATACAGTAGAGGTGGAGACAATCTGAACAAAGCATGCAAATGCAGTGCAGGTTTCAGCCCGTTCCCGGCATTTCCCCAGCCCTGATAGTCTGATAGTATTGCCCATACCTTCACATTATCATAGAGACCAAGGCACAGCTGTGCCTTGAGCTTGTCATGCCAAATAGTCAGGAAGTGCATAAAGACAAAAGACTAATGTATCAGACGCCTGGGCTGCTAGATTGTCATACATTTTTTACCTCAAAATGTAAAACACAACGTACATAACGGTTTCAGTTTATATACTATTACATTGGAACCTAGATATAACAATTTATGCATTTGTAATCCCACAGTTCCCCCTTTGAGAGTTTTAATAACTTTCACAAAATACAAATTTAGACATTTAAAAGTTTAATTCTTGTAACCTGTGATCGTTACAAACACATAGCACTTGCTCTGTGTTGATTGTCTGTAGTGACGAATGGTATGCTGACACAGAAACAAACATGCAGCTAGGGTCAGTGTAGTTCTTACAGGTAATAGTCTTTTCTGGTTGGAACGGTCCTTTCCTCGTGGGTCATTTGTTGAATGAAACACTTGATACTGTGGACCCATAGATAGTACACCAGTAGGAAAAACAACAGCAGAATAGCTATTTCTTTGATCCACAGCCAGGGTTTACCTAACAGTTTTCCAAACCGTGAAGAATTATCTTCAGTCATCTGATGTAATTTTGCTGAAAGATCAAGAATGTCTTGTTGGATTTTGTTCAAGTTCTCTGTTGGATCTATTAACCCGGTACAGCACTCAGATCCTGCATGCTCCTCCTTGCGATGCAAGAATGTAATCCAAGGCCACTCTGTTCTGTAATATCATTATCTTGTGTAAAGCGAGAGTTTCCGTGATGTTACCTAGGGCCAAAGCCGTATCATTGGCCAGTTTCTGTTAAGCTTCTGACTTGATCAAGGGCCTGCATGACACCATAAGACGGGATTAATGCTCCAAGAGTTCTTGACCACCATGTTTGTGCACAAGTGAGTCCTGGAATGCAGCCATCTTCTTTGTTTGTGGTAGGAGCTGAATTATGTAGATGTGGAGAGCTTGGGGTGGAGTGTGTATTTTCTCTGATAGTCAGTAGAACATAAACCAGGGTGCACCTGCTGTTGAATTGGCTGGGTAGGATGTTGTAGACAGAAGTTCCACATAACCAAAAGGTGCCAGTCGGTGGAGGAATCATACGCCACTGATTTATTGCGAAGAGTTTCTGGAGAGATGGTGTCCTGTGGAGACACCCTTCTAAGTCCTTTTCCTCTCTCCCTGCTGATGGAATAATGTCCACATGGGATTCTGTTCTCATTTCGACCACAAGGTTGCAATGTTCACGAGGAATTTCACCCAATGGAGTCAAAGTCTGGAGCATAATTTTCCACGCACCAAGGAAAGGTAATTGGCAAGAGTAGATCTGTCATGATGGGAGTAGTTGAATAAGGTTGCAGGATGGAATACAGGAATGCAACATGGAGAAGCTGGAGGAGTTGGGATGTTGTGATGTTGTACTCTTGTTGTATATTCCACCGGTATGAACTTCGAATAAGGTACATGTGTCACAATTGGAGATGGGGTGTGCCACCCATGGGATTCCTGCTCCTACTGAAGGCGGGTGTGGCATGCAAACGTTTTTTCCAGCAAACAAGGCGTTTCTTGACATATTCATCAGCTCTAAGAATATGTTGTTTCTGGAGTCTACACTTGTGCAATGTCCATGATGATTACTAGTACGGCAATCTTGATCATGTGGATGGATGACTGAAGTTCCTGTATGTGATTCTCTGTGTTGTGTATTTTTTTTTCTTTTCGTGACAGTTGAATGACTTTATCAAGTCAAGTCAAGTCAACTTTATTTATATAGCGCTTTTTACAATGCAGATTGTTTCAAAGCAGCTTCACAGTGTTAAACAGGAAAATAATGCAACCGAATTTGATTCAGCTGTACAGCCGCTCTGGAGAAAACGGTGATGTCATCTAGCTTATTTCAATTATCATATACACTCACCTAAAGGATTATTAGGAACACCATACTAATACTGTGTTTGACCCCCTTTCGCCTTCAGAACTGCCTTAATTCTACATGGCATTGATTCAACAAGGTGCTGAAAGCATTCTTTAGAAATGTTGGCCCATATTGATAGGATAGCATCTTGCAGTTGATGGAGATTTGTGGGATGCACATCCAGGGCACGAAGCTCCCGTTCCACCACATCCCAAAGATGCTCTATTGGGTTGAGATCTGGTGACTGTGGGGGCCATTTTAGTACAGTGAACTCATTGTCATGTTCAAGAAACCAATTTGAAATGATTCGAGCTTTGTGACATGGTGCATTATCCTGCTGGAAGTAGCCATCAGAGGATGGGTACATGGTGGTCATAAAGGGATGGACATGGTCAGAAACAATGCTCAGGTAGGCCGTGGCATTTAAACGATGCCCAATTGGCACTAAGGGGCCTAAAGTGTGCCAAGAAAACATCCCCCACACCATTACACCACCACCACCAGCCTGCACAGTGGTAACAAGGCATGATGGATCCATGTTCTCATTCTGTTTACGCCAAATTCTGACTCTACCATCTGAATGTCTCAACAGAAATCGAGACTCATCAGACCAGGCAACATTTTTCCAGTCTTCAACTGTCCAATTTTGGTGAGCTCATGCAAATTGTAGCCTCTTTTTCCTATTTGTAGTGGAGATGAGTGGTACCCGGTGGGGTCTTCTGCTGTTGTAGCCCATCCGCCTCAAGGTTGTGCTTGTTGTGGCTTCACAAATGCTTTGCTGCATACTTCGGTTGTAACGAGTGGTTATTTCAGTCAAAGTTGCTCTTCTATCAGCTTGAATCAGTCGGCCCATTCTCCTCTGACCTCTAGCATCAACAAGGCATTTTCGCCCACAGGACTGCAGCATACTGGATGTTTTTCCCTTTTCACACCATTCTTTGTAAACTCTAGAAATGGTTGTGCGTGAAAATCCCAGTAACTGAGCAGATTGTGAAATACTCAGACCGGCCCGTCTGGCACCAACAACCATGCCACGCTCAAAATTGCTTAAATCACCTTTCTTTCCCATTCTGACATTCAGTTTGGAGTTCAGGAGATTGTCTTGACCAGGACCACACCCCTAAATGCATTGAAGCAACTGCCATGTGATTGGTTGATTAGATAATTGCATTAATGAGAAATTATGTTATGTTCCTAATAATCCTTTAGGTGAGTGTATATTCAAGTAATGTAGTTGACCTAGTTAATTTAGTTTAGTAATTAAATTTATTTGGATATTTATTTGAAAATTTAGTGAGAAACCAGGCTCAGTCGGGGTGCCAGTTCTCCTCTGGCCAATTAACAAACAGTGTATGATTATTATTTTGGCAACCTTACAGGTCAGAAGTCATATTAGATCGGAATATTCAAAAGATCGTCATCACGCCAGAGATGGATCCATTGAGGATGCCATGTCGATGAGCAATTTCAGAGGGTAGACTAATTGACACGGTTTCTGCAGACACTTCAGGGATGCGTTGGTCATGTCCAGGCGCAGGTCCACCATCTGATCTGGATACGGCCCGGATCCGGCTGACTGCGGTAAACCTCGGGATAAACAGAGAGACTAACATTAGCGTAGATGCCATTCTTCTTATGATGTAACGACATCCGGCTGACCTAGTTAATGCAGCCTAACAATCATTTAATTGATTTGAATAAAATATAAATTAAAAATGTTTTATGTGTATGCCATAGTAAAGAGATGTGTTTTTAGTCTAGATTTAAACTGACAGAGTGTGTCTGCTTCCCGAACAATGCTAGGAAGGCTGTTCCAGAGTTTAGGTGCTAAATAGGAAAAGGATCGACCGCCTGCAGTTGATTTTGATATTCTAGATATTATCAACTGGCCAGAGTTTTGAGACCGCAATTGACGTGATGGAGTATAATGCGTTAAGAGCTCGCTCAAGTACTGGGGAGCTAAACCATTTAGTGCTTTGTAAGTAATTAGCAAGATTTTAAAATGTATGCGATGTTTAATAGGGAGCCAGTGCAGTGTTGACAGAACCGGGCTAATATGGTCATACTTCCTGGTTCTAGTAAGAACTCGAGCTTCTGCGTTTTGGACCAGCTGCAGTTTATTTATTAAGCGAGCAGTGCAACCACCCAGTAGAGCATTACAATAATCTAGCCTTGAGGTCATGAACGCATGAACTAACTGTTCAGCATTTTTCATTAAAAGCATATGCAAAATTTACGGCTTTCAAATGAGAGATTGGTATCAAAGAGCACACCCAGGTTCCTAACTGACGACGAGGACTTGACAGAGCAGCCATCAAGTGTTAGACAGTATTCTAGGTTACTACATGTGGAGTTTTTTTGTCCAATAATTAAAAAATCTGTTTTTTCTGAATTAAGTTGCAGGAAATTACTAGTCATCCAATTTTTTATATCAGCTATGCATTCCGTTAATCTTGTGAATTGGTAAGTTTCGTCAGGGTGTGAAGAAATATAAAGCTGAGTATCGTCAGCATAACAATGAAAACTAACGCCATGCTTCCTAATGATATCTCCCAGTGGTAGCATGTACAGGGTGAAAAGCAACGGTCCTAGCACTGAGCCTTGTGGTACTCCATACTGAACTTGTAATCGGTGTGACATCTCTTCATTTATTGCTACAAACTGATAACGGTCAGATAAGTATGATTTAAACCATGCCAATGCAATTCCACTAATGCCAACATAATTTTCAAGTCTATTTAAAAGAATGTTGTGGTCGATAGTATCGAATGCAGCGCTAAGATCGAGTAACACTAACAGAGATATACAACCACGATCGGATGATAAGAGTAAATCATTTGTAACTCTAATGAGAGCAGTCTCAGTACTATGATACGGTCTAAATCCTGACTGGAAATCCTCACAGATACCATTTCTTTCTAAAAAGGAGCATAATTGTGAGGACACTGCCTTTTCTAGTATTTTTGACAGAAAGGGTAGATTTGAGATTGGCCTGCAATTGACTAATTCTGTAGAATCAAGTTGCGTTTTTTTAATAAGTATTTTAATAATAGCCAACTTAAAAGTTTTCGGTACATATCCTAAAGTCAAGGATGAATTAATAATATTAAGAAGAGGATCTATGACCTCTGGAAGCATCTCTTTTAGTAGTTTAGTCGGTATAGGGTCGAGCATACATGTTGTTGATTTTGATGATTTAACAAGTTTAGCCAATTCTTCTTCTCCTATAGCAGTGAATGAATGTAATTTTTCATCAGTGACACTACAATGCACTGTTTGATGTGATACAGTATTAGACGGCTGCATGGTTATAATTTTTTTCCTAATATTATCAATCTTACAAGTAAAGAAGTTCATAAAGTCATTACTGCTGTGCTGTTTGCAAACATCAGAAGTTGAAGCTTTATCTTTGGTTAATTTAGCCACTGTATCGAATAAATACCTAGGGTTGTGTTTGTTTTCTTCCAAGAGAGTCGAGAAATAAGCAGATCTAGCTGTTTTTACAGCCTTTCTGTATGCAATCATGCTCTCTTTCCACAAAATGCGAAAAACTTCCAGCTTTTCTTCCAGCTGTGCTCCATTTTTCTGGCTGCTGTTTTAAGGGCCCGAGTGTGCTCGTTGTACCACGGCGTTGGACTATTTTCTTTAATCTTCTTTAAGCGCAGAGGAGCAACTGTGTCTAAGGTGCTGGAAAAGAGAGAGTCAATAGTTTCTGTTGCAACATCGAGTTCCTCTAGGCTATCTGGGATGCTGAGGAGATGAAACTGATGAGGAAGTTTATTTACAAAGAAATCTTTAGTCGCAGCAGTGATAGTCCTGCCATATTTGAAGCGAGGGGACGGCTTTGCAGCCTTTGCTAAATTAAGTATACATGATACTAGGTAATGATCTGAGATGTCATCGCTCTGCTGCAGAATTTCAACGGTATTAACATTTATTCCATGTGACAAAATTAGGTCTAAAGTATGATTACGGCGATGAGTGGGTCCTGATACGTGATGCCTAACTCCAATTGAGGTTAGAATTTCTCTAAATGCCAATCCCAATGCGTCTTTTTCATTGTCTACATGGATATTAAAATCACCAACAATTAGGACTTTATCTGTAGCCAGTACTAACTCTGATAGAAAATCAGCAAATTCTCTGGTAAAGTCTGTATGGTGCCCTGGTGGCCTGTATACAGTAGCCAACACAAATGTTAAACAGGATTTATCAATTTCACTACATAACGTTACGTAAAGCACCAAAACTTCAAAGGAATTATATTTGAAACTAGACTTCTGAGTAATACTGAAGATATTATTATAAATTACACCAACACCTCCCCCTTTACCTTTCAGATGCGGCTAATGTTTATAACAATAATCTACTGGGGTGGACTCATTTAAAGTAATGTAGTTGTCAGGTTTTAGCCAGGTTTCTGTGAAACACAGCACATCTAGATTATTATCTGTAATCATATCATTAACAATAAACGTTTTTGAGGAAAGGGTCTGAATATTCAGCAGCCCGAGCTTTATCATTTGTTCATCTGTATTATATCTGTTGTTTGTTGGACATCAATTAAATTTTTGCCGTTTAATAGTTTTGGTGTTTTTTTGTATTTACTAATTCGTGGAACAGACACAGTCTCTATGTGATAATATCTAGGTGAAAGAGTCTCTATGTGCTGGGATTTATCTGACTTCTGTGACGTGAGACAGCTAGCAGACGGTCGGGTAAGCCAGTCTGTCTGCTTCCTGACCAGGGCCCTAGTTAGTCAAGGTTTAGCTTTAAGACTATGTGCCAAATTACTAGAGAGAAGAGCGGCATCACCCCAGGAGGGATGGATACCATCTCTTTTCAACAGGTCAGGTCTGCCCCAAAAGCTTTTCCAATTGTCTATGAACCCTATGTTATTTTGCGGACACCACTTAGACAACCAGTCTGCTAAGTATCTCATCACTCCTTTTAACGGGGAGGGGACCAGAGCAACACACGCTATCAGCCTTCGTACTTGCGAGTTCACACAGCTCTTTAATGTTAATTTTGGTGATCTCCGACTGGCGAAGTCGAACATCATTAGTGCCGACGTGAATAATAATCTTAGAGAATTTACGATTAGCATTAGCCAGCACTTTTAAATTTGCTTTGATGTCAGGCGCTCTGGCTCCCGGTACACATGTGACTACGGTGGCTGGTGTCTCTATTTTCACGTTCCGTGTAATAGAATCGCCAATAACTAGGGCACTTTCAACAGGATTCTCAGTGGGTGCATCACTGAGTGGGGAGAACCTGTTTGATGTTCTAATCGGAACAGAAGAGTGGTTCATCACCCACTGATTTTGGAAGATTGTGTGTCCACCTTCTGGTGGCGTCTGCCAACACGACTCAACTCTCTCTCTAGCACTCTGTACTGCCTTTGTGAGGTTTTCACAGTAAGTGATCAGGGCATCTGAGGCAATGTGTACATCAGCATTTCTAAGATCAATCACACCTGGCATCTGCATTGGGCATCCTGTAATAATCTCATGAGGGCTCAGTCCTACTGATTTGTTAGGTGACACTCTCATACTACACAGTACCGCTGGCAGCTCCTCAACCCATGATACTCCTTCCTGATGCATTTTGATTAGCCTGGTTTTGATTGTTCTGTTCGCTCGTTCAACCTGTCCTGATGCTTGTGACCTGTAGGGACAGTGAAGATTCCACTTAATTTTCTACATTTTAGACACTTCCTTGACTACCTGTCCTGTGACGTGTGTACCTTGATCTGAGTCAATGGAATCTGGTAATCCCCATCTGGGAATGAGATCAGTGACATTTAACAGTAGACATTTAACAGTATGTGCAGCTGTAGCACGCCCTGTTGGATAAGCTTCTATCCATCTCGAGAACTTGTCTATTACTACCAAAACGTCAGTTTTTCCCTTACAAGGAGGCAACGATATGTAATTAACTTGCAGGTGACGAAATGGTCCTAGTGGAGCTGGGTTATGTGTTACTGCTAACCGATCATTATTTTTCTGACATGTAACGCATCTCTTGACTGTTTCGGTGGCTACATTTCTGAATTTTGGATTCCACCATTGATTTGAGAACCTGTGGTTCATTGTTGCTGGACCACTGTGACCCAAATTGTGTATTTGTTGAGCCATACTTTCCCCCTTTGGTCCAGCAGCCGGATGAATCCACTGTGGCTCCTTTGTCTTACCATGTCTATGCTTCATATAGAAGAACGTCTTTGTACGTCTTTGTCAATGATTGAATCAGGAGGCAGAAATGTCTTCTCTGCTGTACTACCTGAACACACTTGTACAGTTGCATATGAACAAGCTTGTTTAGCAGCTACATCAGCAAGAGCATTACTTTTAGCTTCTATAGTATTAGTTGTGAGATGTGCTTTCACTTTGATCACCGCTAATTTCTTAGGAAGTTTCATGGCAAACATTAGATCTTTTAGTAATCCAGCATGCTTAATGGGGGATCCAGTAGAAGTTAGAAACTGTCTACTTTGCCAAATGACACCAAAGTCATGAATTACCCCAAAAGCATACCTGGAATCAGTGTAGATATTTGAAACCGATCCTGAAGCTAGCGTGCATGCTCTAGTTAAGGCTTCTAGTTATGCAGCTTGAGCTGAAAAATTATCTGGAAGACGACCTGAAGCTACCATTTCAGTGGTGGAAGTAACTGCATAACTTGCTCGTCTGTTACCTTAAATGACTTGAGCTGAACCATCAACAAACAACTCCAATTCTGCATTCTCTATAGGAGTTTCTGCTATTTCATTTAGCTGCGTATGTAAGCGTGACACAATTGTGAGTCATTTCTCCTTCATCCTCTAACACAACTTCAGTCATTGCAGACATCATACATGAGGATGGGTTCGTGACTGGCGCACGCTGTAAAACAATGTTCGGGGCTGTGAGGGTTGTTAACCAATTTCCCTAACGAGAGGAGGTGACAGAAGTGACTTTTGCTTGATTCATTAGTGCGGACACTGCATGAGGGCATTTTACGTTTACAGTCTGTCCTAACACCATTCCTGATGAAGCCTGAAGAGCTAGATGAACTGCCTGCACTGCTCTAAGACAAGGGCCCATCCCTTGAGTGACTAGTTTACCAGAATAGTAATGAATTGGGCGTAAACTGCCCCCATGATTTTGCATTAGACATGCAGTCATAAAGCCTAAGTGTTCATCGACATAAAGCACAAAGGTGCTTGACATAGTGCTCTCTTCAAATCATTGAAAGCTTTGAGCTGAATTTTTTCCATACAAACAGTATCAGAATCTTTAACTTGGCCTTTCAACAAGTCATAGAGAGGCTAAGCAATCGAGGCATATTCTTTAATCCAAGGTCTACAGTAACCTGCTGTTCCTAAACATTATCTGAGTGTTTTAATTGTATTAAGCGGAGGTATGGCTTTGACTGAAGCAGCTCGATCCTGTGCAATAGATCTATTTCCTGCACCAATTGTTTGACCCAGAAATGGGACTTGGTTTTTAGCAATTTAAGCTTTGTGAAAGCTGCATTTGTGTCCTCTTTTCTGCAAATAGTCCAACAATGCTTCCAATTCAGTTTAATGTACCTCGTGATCTGTAGAGGCGATCAAAATATCATTGACATATTGAATCATAGTGGACTGATTGACTGGACATTCTGGGTCACACAAATCACATCTGACAGCCTGATGGTATATGGTTGGGGAATTCTGAAATCCCTGTGGCAACCGTGACCACTGGTATTGCTCAGCCAACTGTGAAAGCTAACAATGTCTGGCTGTCAGAGTGCAAGGGTACAGAAAATAATCCATTAGACATATCGATTACTGAAAAAACCTTACAATCTAATGGTAAGACATTACAAAATTGTAGATGGATCTGCTACTAGGGGGTGATTTTATCAATATGTTTATTGGCTACTCTGTAGTCTGTGGTGAGTCTCCATGTCCCATAGGATTTCTTGATGGGCCATATGGGTGAGTTACAGGGACTGTTGATTTTAACTAGCACTCCTTGCTTCAGCAATTTTTCTACAATAGATTTGATTCCCTGTTTAGCTTCCTTATTGATCGGATATTGTTTGGTAACAGGAGGTGGAGTTCCTGTCAATTTGACTGGTTCTACGCCTGTCAAAAACCCACAATCATCCTTGTCTTTAGCCCAAATTGGATGATTCTGTAAGAAAGCATACTCAGGAGTGGTTTCATTATTGGTAGAAACTTGTGCTGAGGAAATTTTTATGCTAGCAGATTCTGAGGACATGTCTAAAGTTAGATGTACTTGTCTGAGCAGATCCATGCCTAGAATTGCACCTGTATTTAATGAAGCACATATCAATTTTGTAGTCAGAGTCTTCGGGCCAAACTGTACCTCTATGGACGGGGTTTCATACAAAACAGAATCTTCACCCATTACACCCTTGCATGTCACCCCCCGTTTTGGCAAGTGGGGCATTTTGACATACCCCAAATAAAAGGGTTCAGAATTACTCAGACTGTTATTAATATGGAGATATATAGGCTCAAACATTAAAACAAAAATAAAAAATATTAATAATATATTTTTAAATGTATAAAAATATTATGTGAATGTAGTATAACAACTTATAACCACAACTAAAGTGAAGCCACAAGTGTGGTCATGCTTCATTTCAAATCTCAAGATAAAATCTCTAAAATTATGCATTTTATGAAGCATATTGTAGGGCATGTCATGTGAGTTTTTAACGAATGCTAAGATAAGCTGCTATCATTATGTATCATTATTATTGGCCTGTAAAACACATACTTGCAGTCTTTCAACTGCTTAATTCATAGTCTATTGTTTTCACTCAATGAACTTTTCACACGTCTGTCATGAATGACTTAATCCTCATTATTCTTTTGTAGTAATTCTTTTGTTTGAATTATATACATTACAGCCTATTCAGGCATTCTGAATTGGCCATCAACCCATTCATCCCACTTTACATTAAAACCTACTATCTGAAGTCTTTTTTAGCAAACAGACAAACAAAAACAGCATGCTTTTGATACCTTATGTGAATAAAAATGTAGCTCCTGGTGTGACAGGTGCATTAGAGCTACAGTTAGCATCAAGCTACATAACACAAAATAAAAGATAATTATTACACTCCAAACTCCCTTTAAATAGCCAGAGAGTGTTTGTATTTACTTATATTACGCGATATAATGTGAGTTTCAGTGATGTTCAATGATGTTAAAATGTTATATTTAGCATTTTATATGGAGCTAATCGCTACACCTGCTTATCATGTTACTGGAAACATTCTTTATTAATCTGAAACTACACCAAATCGCATGCAAAACACATACAAACCATATGCCAACGTAATCGTGCGTTTATTAGCTTCGTTTTCACATGTTGGCAATGTTTACAACAGAGAGATGAGAATGAGGAAGTGCACTGAACAGCGTGACCAGATGGGGCAGGATTGTTGTCACGTTGAGTCACGTAAGATGATTGACAGCTGTACAACAAATGAGAGCTCTGAGATCATAAGTGATGTGCAGCAGAAAGCAACAGACACAGAGTTCGCTCTAAATATCATTCAGCTCTTCAGATCAGCGTAATTCAGTGAGAAATTAATAGAAATGTTATTCTGTATGACGAAATATTTTGCAAACATGTGATAATAAATCTATATTTGTCCAAATATGCGCACATTTGGCTTTTGATTCTTGTTGATATTTCATTCAAAATATTGTTCATTGCCGATCGATTATTTTGCACTCCTGACATAAATTAAGAAATTAATGTCAATGCAACCTCATTTTATCATAAACAGTGGTCAAATAACGAAGCTGGAGGCTTTAATCTTTATAATTATACCAATTTTTTTCAGATGAAGTTAGTGTGTGATGTTTTAACGAGCAGTGAATGTTGAACAACAGTAATACCTGTTAACCAATTCTTCTCTGATGCTAATCTTCCCTGCCTTAAACAGAGGCTAACCCATTCTTCCCTGCTGAAACAGAGGATTCCAAATATTAGCACTTAGTGCTAATCTTTCCTGCCTAAACAGAGGATAACTTTTATCTCTAGAAGAACATTTTTTAGAGGACAGCTTAGTTAACCAAACCTTACAGCTGTCTGTTAACTCTTCTCTGACAGCGCAGAGGATAACAAATTTGTACTGGTCTTAAAGGTTCTTTTGGATAAAGTGGCACTCACCAAACCTTGGTTGTACAGAAAAATTCAGTCTGGAATGAAGTCAGATCTTTGTTGAGCTTGAAGTTTCAATCTGGATTCATGTGAGGAGCTCTATCCGGGTCACGGCACCAAAACTGTTGGAAACTCAGAAGCGAAGACCAGGAGACTTGGATGCATCTTCAGCAGGATTCTTTATTGAGAATGTGCTGTCGGTACCTGCAGTCCATCAAGTCTAACTAAAGCAGTAATAATTTGTAGTTTTTATACATTCAAGAGGGAGGGATTAAATACAGTAGAGGTGGAGACAATCTGAACAAAGCATGCAAATGCAGTGCAGGTATCAGTCCATTCCTGGCATTTCCCCAGCCCTGATGTAATCACCATAACAATGTCATTCAAATGCATAGGTACTATTCCAATCGGTCTGACAGTATTGAACATACCTTCATATTATCATAGAGACAAAGGCACAACTGTGCCTTGAGCTTGTCATGCCAAATGGTCAGGAAGTGCATAAAGACAAAAGACTAATGTACACAATGTACATAATGTTTTCAGTTTATATACTATTACATTGGAACCTAGATATAACAATTTATAAATTTGTAATCCCACAACTATCCTCTTACTGACTGTCTGTATGGATGCTGGGAGATCCTTCTTAGGTGATCCAAAGCAGACAAGCAACTGATTGTTTTTTCTCCACAAAGCAGCTCTGTGGACATAAGCATCCAGCACAATAAGGTTCAGCTTTTCCTGGTCCTGATCTCTGAAAGGAAGAGGGCAGAAAATCTTCTACTCTTTTAAGAGAAGTTATGGCTAGAAGGAACACTGTCTAAAGGGGCAGAAACTTTTATGGAACAGTCTCAAGAGGCTCGGAGGGAGCCGCAGATAAGCCTTCCAGCACAATAGCCAGGTCCCAAGCTGGATTTCTGGTACGAGTTGCAGACCTCAGCCTCAAAGTGCCACAAAGGAAGCGTGTTATTGGAGGGTTTCTCCCCACAGATGCACCATTCAAAGGGACATGGTAAGCCGAAATGGCTGCCACGTAAACCTTTAATGTGGACGGGGATAGCCCTGCCGCAAAGTCGGGGCTGCGCCGGGACCTTCAGGGATGATGCTGAACTAGGGGACAGATCGCAAGCATCGCCTCATAGCTATATTCTTTCAACTAGGGCTGCAACTAACGATTATTTTGATAATCGATTAGTTAATCGATTATTTTTCTTCTTCTTCGATTAATCGGATAAAGGGCCCTTTTTTTTTTTTTTATTGAAAAAAAAACACTATTCCACATCCAGCCCAATGCTGTCCTTCAAACAAACGTGTCAGCTGAGTGCTATGAAAACATACGCACTGTTCTTGAGCTAATCTGAAGGCCACACAAAGTTTGGAGGTACATATGAAAGTTGGTGACTTCTGCGCACTGTGCGCCTCAGCATGTGCTGACCGTGCTCTGTGATTTTACGTGTCCTACCACTTTGTGGCTGAGTTGCTGTTGTTCCCAATTGCTTCCACTTTGTATAGTACTACTAACAGTTGACTGTGGAATATTTAGTTGTGAGGACATTTCACGAATAGACTTATTGCACAGGTGGTAACCTATCACGGTACCACGCTTGAATTCACTGAGCTCCTGACAGCGACCCATTCTTTCACAAATGTTTGTAGAAGCAGTCTGCATGCCTAGGTGCTTGATTTTATACACCTGTGGCTATGGAAGTTATTGGAACACCTGAATTCAATGATTTGGTGGGTTGTCCCAATACTATTGGCAATATAGCGTATATTACAACAGAAACCAGTTAATTTAAATTGTAATAATATTTTATAGTATTACTGCTTTTACTGTATTTTTGAGTAAATAAGAAATTGAGATTAATAGACTACTTTCAAAAACATTCAAAAACCTTAATGCTTCCAAACTTTTTACTGGTAGTATGTTTGGGATAACATGAGGATGAGTAAATGATGACAGAATTTTTATTTTAGGATGGACTATCCCTTTATTTGTATTAAGTCCTATAATTTGTAAATAGCCACATTGTTACATTTATTCCCTGCAATGAGAAATGTTTGACATCTTTGAAGTCTATGCAGTAAAATTGTGTGTGCATATTAGCACACAACCATAATAATAAGTTATTTATTTAATCTAAGTCCAGTAAGATTGCCCTTGATGTATAATTTATTACAGTATCTCGCAATATAAAATACTTTTATAAGAATTAGTTGGCACATTTTCTTTAGGGTGAAAAAATGTAAGTGCCTCAAGTCAGTGAAATGGACATCAAAGCACAGATTGTAAGACCTGGAAACTCATAGCGTTAAATCCCATGTGGTGTAACAGAAGTCCAGAGTGATACCTTCTGCCAGCCTCCTCCACTTAGTGTCTCTTTGAGTAATTCCACAGACACTTATGTCTCCATTTCTGCTACCATGTATGGCATCTGTGTACTCCTTTATGACAATGAATCCCCAGCATTTATTCATTCTGCTTATACATTGGAGGCATTTCAGAGCTCTAGGGCTTGTATCTGAGAAGTAAACACAAAGAAAGGATGAGGGAGTGAGAGAGAATGACATATACTCTCGGGATTCGGTGTTGAATGGGTCTGATTTCATTATGGGCGGACAGCCAGGATAACAGACGTCATATGATGACAGCAGCAAGTAATTTGCACTAATAACTAATACCAGTCCTGTTTCACAAATGCTAAATATTATATTATTTCAGGACCTTAATGTGCCCCTATTATGCTATTTTGAAGGTTTCCTAATTTCCTAAGATTGTTTTGGAAGTCTCCTACAATAGGTTTACATGCATCCAAGGTCAAAAAACGTACATTTTCTCATAATAAAGATTGCATATCACCTCATTTCTCAAAGAGTCTGAAAACGGTTTGTTAGAAAATTCAGTCTCTCTAAACCCCTCCTTTCCACCAGCGTACTCTGCTCTGATTGGTCAGTTTTACCAGTCTTTTGTGATTGGTCTACCACTTGCAGCACGTGTCGGTGATAGGGCTGCCCCTAATAGTCGACTAAACATTAGTCGATGAGCCACTGGTGCTTAGTGGTATATCCGGTGTCACATCCGGCTGTCATTGGCATGTGCCAGTGGATAGTTGCATGTGCTAAAACTTGTGACGTGCAGATGGATTGCCTCATGTGCCACTGACATTGTTGTGTACAATCTCTTCTGTCAGTCACTACTGGAGGTGCCACAACATATGGCGAAATGCTCTAAAATAAGATGCCATGCCACTTAATGTTAATAACGCTACTGGAGAATTGTCAACATTTTTGCAGCCGGCACTGACTCGGAAAACAGTAGCTTAACAAAATAAATGTGATGCGATCTGGGAAAACCCGTCGGATATCGCACTGGAACGTTTTCAGCTAGGTCGAAGAAAAGGTTGAATGTCCATTTTTTGTCAAATTGGGTTTTCATTAAATTAATATTTTATAACATCTTGTCTATCATTTCTAAAAATATCTTGTCAAAATTCACTTGTTTAGTGCAGAAAAATAGCGATTTATAACAGCAAGCTGAAAAGACTGCGTAGTTTGGCCCTAGTTTTCGCTCTCTTAACACCACAAAGACAGTTCACCCATCAAAATAAACCCCATTACATGTAGAATAAAGGTGTATCAAAGCACATTTCCCGCCAGTCCTATGCAAACTATGGCACGCAAAGTTTTTTTTTAACAAAACGTTGATCGTATCGTGAGATGGCGGAGCAGAACAACACAGCCTGAAGTAACGTAGCTAATCGCTTAAATGATCTCGCTCGCCTCAATCTGCTTAATCCTGGTGATGTCAGTGCCCTAAACGATAATATAATGGATTATTTCACATCCAGAGATGAAAGATCGGATGATGGAGAAGTTACTGAAGAGGAGTCAGTTTAGCTATGCTGCAGGTGCGCTGTGCTTGCTATTCTTGTACACTAGTGCGATCTAAACATACAACAGGTGATTAAGTTCAGAGGCTGCCCATGATAAACAATGAAAAACTTATTTCACTACTTACTAATTTGCTGTCCTCTTCAGGGTAACGTTAGCTAGTCCCCTTTGTGTAGTGATGCAGCTTATAAATTCTAGTTTTCATATTT
The DNA here is from genome assembly GCA_039654625.1 of Rhinogobio ventralis. Lineage (NCBI taxonomy): Eukaryota > Metazoa > Chordata > Actinopteri > Cypriniformes > Gobionidae > Rhinogobio > Rhinogobio ventralis. The sequence continues at coordinate 19,069,421 of CM077198.1, forward strand.
TCATATTCAGTTCAGACATTTAGCGATGAACACAGGAAAAAATTAAAGATCGGTAGAAAACCATTTTGTTTTCATGCCAAGAGTAATAAGATCCAGTCAATTTTTTGAGATTAAAAGTTTTGGAAATGTTTTAAAAATAAAGGAAAAAAATATAGATTTGCCATTTGTGACGCAGCAAAGCTATAATGCACATCTTTTTATATTTATTAGCGGTTGAATTCAAATCAAACACTGCAAACTGCCTATACTACTTCTGAATAGGATGTCTACTTCATAAAATGTATGAAAATTATGGAAATATATGGTTCAGATCACTCAAACCATATGGAAATGGAGGTGCTCATGTCAGTAATGGAGCTTGGATGTCATCTAGTGAAAAAGTTTGGTACTGCGCCCAAAACAAAATCTTACTGAAAGCTCATTTTTTGATATATCAACCTAAAACTTGGAACAAAACTTGTTCATATTTCTGGCTTTAATTGTCTTGTAGTTTTAGAGTAAAACATGTTTTGTAAAATACATATTATTATAAAATATTATATAAATTATTATTATCAAATATATATTTTACTTTTCTATTTTATTTCTATTCTATTTTACTTTTCTATTCTATTTTCTATTTTACTTTCATAATTTATTTGACTTCTACAATAATCTGCCAAGTGTCTTCTTTAAAACAAGACCAACCTTAGGTCTATATTCCAAAGCATTCTTGAATTACAGCCATTTAAGTTTTCATGTCTATGCGAAAAAAGAGGGTGACAGTTATTTAAACCTGTTTTTCTCAAAATTCCGTTCCTAAAAACCATAGCAATCAGCCGACTTCAGATAACCATAACTTTTGTTTGCAAGCCATGAAAGAAATACAAATATATTTGAAAAGGGCTTGACCCCAGCTTTTATATATCAAAAGCTGTAAAAGGTAAAATTTCACCATGTGATGGGTTTTCGTAGATCACATCACAAATTATTAAACTGTTCAGTCTCCTTGCTTTCTCCGACACGTTTATAATCATTACTTTTCCCAGTGCGCTGTGACAAGTGTTAAGCGTGCACTTGAGCACTAATTATGTTTTAAAGGCTATCAATATTATGGTATGTTAGCAATGTTAACATGCAACATTCTTTTTTGCTCTGAAACTCAAACCATTTTCTGATGCCATCCCCCAACACCAGCAGCGCTTGTATACACACAGTGATACGAACAGTAAAGTTGGCGTCATTTGGCATCAATTCCAGCGTGAGTCCTAATCCTTTGAAGTGCATGCAAAATGGTTTCACAGCGCTGAAAACAGTGTCTTCTCTGCATGTCAACAACAATAAACAAACTCTTCCAGGTTTCAGCTACTACAGTGTTTGAGGGCGGGTCAAAGTAGACGTTGTTCGCAGGGAACAAGTGAAGACCCTAGGCTGGCATTATGCAAATGTGTTACATTGTTACGTAGGCATGTAACAGGAAGTGAGACTGGAACTGCTGATGACTCATTTCGGCAGTTCAGAATCTTCGATTCTTTCTTTTAGGAGGCAACTGTATAACTGTATTTGTCATTTACTTTGATCTTTAAAACTTTGCAGACCTTTTACATTTACAAACGGCTATATTACACACTGCATGAAAGGTAATTTTCAAAAAAGCATAATAGTCCCCTGACAGTCTGGGGCTTTATCTAAAGTGGAAACAAAAGGCTTTAGATACTGTAACTAACATTTATGTTCCGATTGCGTAAACAAACAGCCATGTTATAAAAATGCAACTTTTGCCTAATTAGGGCCCGAGCACCGATGGTGTGAGGACCTTATTGGAATTGCTCCGTTTATTATTATTTAGATTTCTTCAGGCATGACATTGAACATGCTAAATGTCTGAGCGTAATAATCAGATTAAAAATGAGAGAAAATTAATGAAAGGGAGGGAAAAGTGTATTCTGTAGTAATTTAAATATGAAATGTGTTCACGTCATTGATATGCGTGAAGAGCAAACCAGAGTAGATTTAGAACCACGTGCTGATTTTGGATCTAAATATATTTGCTCTTTTCATCTTTCAGTAAAAGCAGGGTCTTAGCATTAGATTTCTGTAAAATGTGGAGTGCAGTTTATGAAGCAGGTCTTTGTGCTGTACGTCAATAGGGACAGGAAATTAGTCTTTGAAGTACTTTGAAAACCTGGAACAAAAAAGGGGACAAAGTTAATGTAAGTCGTTCATAATTAACCCCCCAGATGGAAGCCTTATTGATTATCCATTTTGACAAACAAATCCTCCTTTATAGATTTTGTATGCAGAATCCAGTTAAAACCAGATCACTCTTCCATCTGTCTCTTATATTAATTAGAGCAATCCTCATTTAGTGCTCAAAATCATGCAAGATCGTTGACACAAAAAAACTAGTGCATCACTACAAAAATAATGTTCTGAAACAGCATTTGTCTTGCTTAAAACACCTAAACAGCCTTTAAAGACTTTTTGAGAGAATATTGAATTAAGTTATTTTTCCTACCCCATTAGCAAATCATGTTTTTTTCCTTCTTGTTTTAAGGATATATAGCAAACTATATGAAATTATATTATTCTGTTATTGTGTTATTTAAGGATGTTTTTACTGTCAGTGAAAGGCATTTTCATTTATTTTAAGTGTAAAAAACAACTAAAATCCTTTCTAAATACTTTAGAAATATGCATTTACTTAAAGCAAAACTTTAGATATTAAAATATGTTATTAACTTTATTTTATTTATTAGTATTTTATTAATATTTTTAGAGTACCTTGAATTAAGTTTATTTTTGCAAATATTGTACACTATGCAAAGCATATTTTATTTGTTTTAAGCACATCTAACAAATATTATAATATATAATATATATATATTGTGTGTGTGTGTGTGTGTATGTGTCACACATCCCTTGGTTAGTTGGTTGTCCTGGTTGTTAATTTGATTGGTCATCATTGTCAGCTGTGTCATTGATCACGTCATTTACACCTGTATTTAAGTTCCTGTGTTTCGTCTGGTCTCGTCTATGTTATGGTTGTATTTTGTTTGCCTGCCTATTTGGATTACCTTCAGTGTGGATAATTTAATAAAGACTTTTGAACCTGAATCTTTGTGCGTTTGTATACAGCCAAGTTGTGACAGAAGACCAGACCTACAGTAGATGGAACACGTACACTGTAGTGGCGTGTTTATGTAGTTTGGTTTTGTTTGTTGTTTTGTGTTTTCCGTCACCATGGACCTCCCTGCAGTTAGACTATTGTGCCTTGAGCAGGGGGACAGCTCCCTTGAGGAATACTTGGAAGAGTACCTTAACCTCTCCTATTTAACATCGTACCCAGACAACTGCTTCTGTTCCTTCCTGCTTGCCAGTTTGAACACCGCCACCAGAGCGCAGCTGTCCAGGTAAGGTCCTCGAGGGAGCTTCATCGACTTCGTGAAGTGGGTGCTGGCATCTGGCAGATTGCCGTTCACCGTCGGACCAATCAACGATGATGTCATACCCACTAACAATCTAGTAACCAGCCAATTACACCCAGTCGACGAGGATCTATGGCCTGAGCCCACTGCAGACAGTATGAGCGACTCCACCGCAAAGTTAGAGCCAGCGCACATGAGAGTGACCGAGGGTAACATCACCACGGAGCCTGAGCAACGCATGTCTGACAGGTGTGTGAGCCAGCTGCTTCATGCATCACTGAGGGAGTGTTAGCGGAGTTTGAGGGGATGGAAGTGACCCCCACCCACCCTCACGCCACTGAGAGTGAGTACCGGCTGGATTTATTGGACAGTGACTTTGTGTTTGGAGTAGTAAATACTCTACATCCCTTGATTATGCCTGACTATGTATCGTCTTCATCTGATCTGCTGGCCCCCCGCCCAGCCTCCCTCTCCCACCACCTCTCCCAACACCTCTCCCAAAACCTCTCCCAAACTACCACTAATGACTTTATATGTTTAATCAGTATCTGTGTATGTCTTCAGTCCCTTCTCCAATCCCCAGCCACTCCTGCCACCCAGTCATCACTACCTCCCATCAGCCCTTCAGCAACACCTCTGCCTCCTCGCAGTGGTGTGGCAGCACCTCGGGCCTACTGGGAGTCATCTCTTCCTGGGTGTGGGATGCCCGTGGCTCCGCCTCCTGCCTCTGCGTGCTCCGTTCCTCCTTCACCCGTTGCCCTGGCTCCTGCGCTCCTTCCTCCCTCAATGGCGACAATGACCATAAAGCATTACGGGCCAGTCACTGCTCTCCGGCCCTCCACCCCTTCAGCTTCGGACAGCTCCTCCCTCCCTCAGGCTCCGCTCCGCCCTCGGTCACTCCAGCTCGACCTCAGCCTTCCGTATCCCTGCCACCATCTTGGCTGTGGGTCCGTTGTGGCCACCTAGGTCATCAGTGACCCTTCGCTGCATCGGCTCTCCGGCTGTGCGGTGGGCTCCCTCCATGTCATCTTTCCCTCCATGTCATCTACACCTCCTGGCAACTCCCTCCTATGACGCCGCCATGGGCAGCAGTCTCGGCTGAGGCCTGGATCATCCACTTCTGCCCAAGGCCGTTCTTTGGCTATCTCCACCATCTGCACCACCTTGGACTTTTTTGTTTGGCCCTCTCCCAGACTCCCATCCTCCTCCATAACCTCTAACCTCTTAAACCCCTGTTTAAGTTCCTGTGTTTCTTTTTCTAGTTGTCCGGTCTACTTATTTTGTGTTTTAAATCTCAGTTAAAAGCTTCACAGAACAGTTTTTCAATTTGCCCTTGAAATACACTTTTGCCACTTCAGTTTGTTGTGGTTTTTCATATCTTTTTTGATACTCTAAAACTTAAAACTCTAAAGCTTTTAAACCCCACTCTCTATATAAACCATATTATTTTAATGTTACTTCTTCATAACCATGGATATTAGCACACAGCGTCAATTAAAAATGCACAGATGCATGGCAGGTGGACAGCTGGTCGACTGTAGTGTTAAAATCACATGGCGGACACTGTGTTTTGGAGGGAGAAAATGAGACACTGGATTACTCTAATGGCAAAATCATTAAGCACAAGAGGGACCCTCGGCTCTTACTTTGTGAAAATGGCTCCTGTGAGTGACTCCATAATCTCTCCTCTGAGTGCTGTTGTGGTGTCTCATTTCAGCTCCCCTGTGGTCGCTTGTGTGCACGGCTTGTTTTTGTGTGTCACCACTGCATATGCACCAGCATTAGTCTTCATGTGTGTCCGTGTGCGTCATATTGCTGATAGCTAGTGTTTATGTTGTACTCTATTGATGTCTCCCACTCCTCATGTTCAGACCATTACGGCACTATTACAGTGCCCAAGTTCTTTGTTCTGCACGTCCATTATGACAGCTGTGGCATGCTGCTGTCAGATTTAGAGATTTCTATAATATGCTACAAGCTAATAGCAAAAAAATGGCAGATGTATCAAACGTGGGAATGGAACACTGCATGTGGCTGAAGGCTGTTTGTTTGACTAGTATTTTTCAGATATTTTTCTTGGAATGGGAGGCTGTATAAAACCATGCTCTGTTGCTGTGCTGTTTTAACCCCCAGGGCAGGAGAATGACTTTATTGGGGTGGCCCGTGAAAGTCTCTCAGAGACCAGGGCTTTTAGACTGTGTGGTGCCATGGTCAGTGTCCTACTACTTTGCTAGAGAAAACCTGCTCTTCACAGTCAGTTTGCCTCTCTTCTGTGCATCTTTTCAGCAGGATTGTGCACTTTTCCACTCACAACATGATTCCATTAACTAGGAAGCTTGTAAGGAGCTGAGATACTGCAGAGAAGGAGATTTGGCCCGTAACGTGAGCATGTGGAATCCAGAGAAAGACATGTTCCAAATCGTATATTGACAGCGAAACCGTATGTGTGCCTGGCAGACGTTTTGAGACTTTTGTAAGGGCCGCCAATTGATGCAACAGTTTTATTTGTGGTGGAAAGCCGAGCATGATTTAATAACTGAGACGTGCTGCCTATAGCTCAGCCGAGGCTCAAGTGTAATTGAGGAAAATGATCAGATCAGTTTGGAGAGCACTCGTGAATAACAACCAGAGAGGCTCTTGTTCAGTAGTTCTAAATTACATTTAATAACCAGGCTGTTCTTAAGCTGGTTAAAGTCTTGTGTCCTTATAAAACCTTCTCACTATGGGATAGACTTTTTGATTAAGTGGTGAGAGGGTCAAAGAATAAGTTGTTCAGACTGGCTGCATGTTTCTTTGAGGCTGCTGATGTTAGGTGAGGTTGTGTTAGGATGTGGCTGTCTGTTGTTTTCTTCTCACATGTTGGCTACTTCTTGTCACAGACACAATGTTTTTCCAAGAGGTGCATTTCTGGAAATCACATCCACTGAGCCTCTGTAACTTCTAATGTTACTGCTAATATTTTCACATGGTACTTTATTTCTCATACAGGCTGTAGATCATAAAATAACACTGGCATTGATTTGTGGTCATCATATCTGTTGTTCTGTCACTGTTTCAGTTCATTTGTGTCATCCAAATGTGCTTTTAAATGTTTTTTTTTTATCTTTCTTTCTACAAGATCACCTTGACATGGTTTATGTGCTCGGTTACATTGGATAGGATTATAACATAATATTTTATTATTTTTAGTGTAATACAGTATTGGGTTTGCAAGGTATTACGTTGGCTGAATTTCACTTTTATCCTTTCATATTCATCATACACATTAATTTATCCATTTCTTGATGTACTTTCTTGATGAATCTATTATGTTCTTTTCTAAATGTCGCAGCAGGCATGTAAACCAATCAATCAAGGGAACATTTACCACTATAATGTGAATCATTGGCCTTGTAATGTATCAATCGTATAGCCCCTCTCTTCCTATATGGTTCTGTGTGGCCAAACACCTTAACATTTCTTCGTAATTTACTGTATCCAGGCTACACTTTTGTTCACAGGGATATGAGGTAAATGACAATGAATTTTAATGGAATATGATATAGTAATAAACCTCTGCTCAGAATGGAAACATTTTACAATATCACAGTCTATTCCAATCACATGCTGCAGGGGCTTGTTTCCCATACTGAAATAGACATGGCTGAGTTGCAGCTACGCATGCAAAGGGTGAAGTTATTCTTAAGGGGATGTTTCCACGCAGCACAGATGGACACAAATCATACTCATGGTGATTCACTGATTGATTTACTTTTGTATGGTAAGGGAAATGCCTTCTGATGGCCTAAGCTATAGAGAAAATGTGGCTGACAATTGTTGAATCTAACACGGTCATACTGTGTAAGCACTCATGGACTGGCTGAATAATGCTATGTATGTATCAGAAATGCATTTTAAATATATGTAGCTATGCTTAGTAAACACTTAAGAAACATTTTGGATCCTTTGCAAACCCTAAAGCTGTTTTTCATGCTGTAATGGCTGTGATTTGCTTTGAAACAATCCTTGAAACATTGAACACTGAAAAAAGACATACATCCAGACATACATTAAATACATAATTTATTACAGAATACAAATGGCATGACATTTGTATTTCATAAATACCACTAATATAGACAAGTACAGTTGAACGTACTTCACTGTAGTTCAACCAAACAGTGATAAATCTTGTGCGAAAGTAGCTCAAAGGAATCTAGGTAAACATTGAACTGGAACAACATTATATACAGTACACATGCCATGAATTGAGCCTTACTAAAAGGGTTGTGGAGTGGGAAGTTGTGTTTGAACTTTTGCCTACTTCAGTGTTCATTTGCATTATGATTCTGAAATCTGCTCTTATCATTAAGGCAATATTCAGAGCATTTTTAATCACATCTTCATGCATCAGTAAGAGGCTGTCCACACTCTGTCTGTACTTACAAATGTGACAATTAATCTCCTTACAGGCAAAATGTCTGTTTCAACTGTGGATAAGAGTATTTTAAAACCAAGTGTGCTTATGAAAAAAAGGCCAGTCCAGCAAAAATGTCTTGTTCCCTTTTTTTAGCTGTACAGACTCAGATGATGGACTACAATGTGCACCAAGTAATTTTTTGGTTTATATTTCACTGGCCAGTATGACACTGGAAATTTATACTGGGATCTCTTTGCATCAATGCAGCATTATGCAAAGTGTCACTGTAGAAATGTCCTATTCGCAGTCTCATACATTATAATTTTATTCTTTAACTAAAAGTCTCTAAAAACCTTGAGCCACCTTGACCACCTATATGTACAATAAAAGTTTTTTTTTCTAGGCAATGATATGACTGGACCTTACAAATTTGAACAGATTTGTTAAACTTTAAATGGCAAAATTAAATGCTGAAGGTGACATCAATATGATGTCTGTAGCGTGACATTAACTCCAGAGCACTGCTTAAGATGAAGGTGCAATTCATGACAGGTTGCATGCCAATTAACTGTGAACCATGTCTAACCTAAAGACATTTATGAATGTAAACACTTTACTCAAGTCAACCGTGTCCACAGAGAAGGCAATATTCATATAAAGACACAACAGGAAATCGCATTGCCACAATTAGAGACTGCACAAATATTTCATTTAGCACAAGGTGGTACAGGTCAGAGTTTCACACGGGAGGTTACTGTAAGCGACATGTAGAGAAAAACCTTCCCAGAAGGGTGCAGTGTTAACATGTCTGTCAAGCTGTCGCATTCAGTTTCACATCCTGAAAAAGGACATGCATGCTCTCGCTGGTAGTTCACTGTTTACAGCAAAACTGCATTATTATAATCTCTATGGTATTTTAAATATTTACATATACACTGACAATGTTTGAATAGTTTCAAATGTCGAATCTTGGACAGATTTACAAAGCACCCTTTTAAGAAGTTATAGTTTTAAACTGCAATTTGATGTAATGCTTCCATGAAACAGAAATATTGTTTTATCACTACATTTTATCCATTAAAAGTAAACATAGAAATGTCCAAAATCCTCAAACTAAGCGCACACAAAAACTGACAAGGACCACAAAAAGCCACGACTGATCTGAAGAGATCAAGTTCACCGTTTTTGACAGCATAAGCAGGCTGCACAGTAACAGAGAGCCACTTGCTCTAAATTAATAGTTCATGAACACTGACAAGTACTGAAACTGTTTACCACTTGTGCAGTTTACGATATGCATGGAACATTAGATTAAACGCCTAAGTTAGAAATGTGAGTGAGAAGCAGTGAAATTGCTATGTGCTTTGCACTGCATGCATTAGCTGAGCCTGACAGGAAACTTGATGCCTCTTAATTTATTTATCTTTGTAGATAATGTTTTTAGTAATGAGGAAGTCACATAATGTCTTTGATAAACACTGAATTTCGGGGATTTACACACAGGCCTGTTGGACTTTGCTCATCTGTACTGGAAAATGTTAAGAACATTCCCATGGTGAATTAAGGATTTGGCAGCATTCAGGAATGAGACCTGAAATATCGCACAAAACCGGGCCACCAGAGAAGTTCTGTTATCAGACACATGCGGTTTAACCAAGAGATATAGGTTTTTGTTTATGCTGTGAAAATGTGGTATTGTGCATAAATTGCTTAAGATGAGAATCCTTAGATGGAAGTCACTAAATATAAACCAGTCACATGACTGAAAGGCTGAACTATATAATTTTGCTTAAACAAACGGATATGACCATGTGGTTTCTCTTCCGTTTTCATTGTGATAGAGGTGTTGTTTCTGTGCTGAGTTGGGTGAATTTTAACATAGACATTTTATAGAATTCAATTTTAACCAAGTAACATGTATAAATAAAAGGCAACCCCTGTTTTAATCTGTTAATCTAATGAAAGCAAATCATTCTTTGAAACTGCAGCTAACTTCTTCAAGTTATGCAAGATGACAGAAACATGACTCAAGAAGGAAGTCCCTTTAGTGAACAACCAGTTCAAAGTGTCTTTTATCATGATTATCATAGAAGTACATTCTTAATGAGCATTTCTTTTCATTTAAAACTGAATCAAGAAGCATTTTTAACTTTAATTTTGTTGTTGTTTTTTGTGCCTACTAAACTTTTTGAGAGAGGTCATGGTGAAATGAACCGATAGAGAAAGTGAATCTAGAGGAGAAAACAATGAGGTAGATGAAGAGAACAATCTTTCAAATATGTCCCTTTTTCCATCACACACCCACCTTTGGCCACTTACCAGAGGAGGCGTAACCTGTCCTTATGTGACATATTGAGAAGTCACAGTGGAATGAGTCAGGACTCACAAGGTGATTTACAACACACTTATTAGGTTTTTACTGCAGTTCCCATTAGAGTCTGTTTTATCTGCTGACATGCATCCTTCTTTCTCCGAGTTGCCCTCAGCTGGGTCACTGTCCTCTGAGCTGCCTTTGCTTCGCCCTCTGTGCTCACTCTTCCAGCTATGCTCATTATATATATATCCATTGTTTGACCTAACGTTAGGATAGAGTGACCTGTTGAGGCATAGGATCTCCTTGAAAGCGTACCTGAACTCTGGACTCCTACAGTAGATCAGTGGGTTGAAGGCTGAGTTAGCGTAGCCTATCCAGTTTAATATTCTGAATGTCAAGGTGTCCACATCATTCATTGCCGTCGCCGCCACGTTTAGTACAAAAAATGGCAGCCAACACAGTGTGAATATACCCATAATGATGCCCAAAGTCTTCAAAGCTTTATGTTCCTTCAGGCAGAACTTGGGCTTCTTGGAGGTCCTCACCTCGCAGTGGCTGCTCACCACCTCTTGCTTTTTGCTATTGTTGTTCTGAACGTGAAATCGTCCCTCACTTTTGTCAATCTTCTTCAGTTGCTTTCTTGCCTCTTGAAAGACGCGGCTGTAGACAAAAACCATGATTACCAAGGGGATGTAGAAGGAGACTATGGACGAGATAATGGCATAGGGGGCATTGGTGTAAAATTCACAGCAAGTATCATTCTTTATGCAACAAACTGCTTCTTTGTCTGTGGAAATCCACCACTTCATATGGATTGGTAGGAAGGAAATGAGCCCGGCAATGACCCACACCAGCAGCACAATGATGCGAGCTCTGCTCTTGGTCAGTAAGGACTGGTAGCGGAAGGGAGATGTTATGGCAAGGTAGCGATCCATGGCGATGACACAGAGCGTTTCGATACTGGCCGTGACGCACAGAACATCGGTGGCCGTCCAGAAATCACACCAGAAGTTGCCGAAGTGCCAAGTGTTCAGGATGATGTGAATGCTGCCGAAAGGCACCACCACCAATCCCATGACCAGGTCAGCACACGCAAGTGATGTAATGAAGCAATTAGTGACGTTCTGAAGTCGTTGGAACCGGCCAATGGCTGTAATCACCAACACGTTGCCAAAGACGATGGTCAGGACAAGAATGGACATAAGTGTGCCCAGCAGCACCATCTGTACTTCGCTTTTGGTGGAGTTAGACTTTGTGAAGTTCACACACGAGCTTTCACTTACATTGTGATATGTGTTTCCCATGACCTGACAGATTGAGAAGGAAAAGCAGGAATATTATAAAATAGTTAATCAAAAACATTAACACAGAGGTTGCATTGAGTGGTAAACCATATAATAAAATAAAATAAAATAAAATGCAAACAGTAAGTAAACAGTGCAATTCAATGCAAAGACAATGCCATTTTTTACAAACCTCCAAAAAAGACTTCCACTTCTTCCACACAATGTTTAAGTACTCTTTTGAGGTCTGTAGGATTGTTATGAACGAGTAGATCTTCCCTTCATTATGGCTTTCTATTGCGTGCTTGCCTCACTCTCCCTTTAGCTCTCTTTCTCTGTCACCGCAGCACTTTTCTCAACCTCTCTCACACACACAGTCTCTCTGCCGAGTGGTGTTATGTTAAATGTAACTCCCAGGCTATTTGTCAGAGCCCTTATAACATTCTGTGATGACATCATAGCTGACTTCCAGCCAATGAGCTGAGAGTGAGGTGAAGGCTGCACTGCTGCTATAGAGGATTAAGTAACAACATTCTGACAGCTACAGTAAGACTATTTGAATTGTATTTCAAACAGTTCATGCAGAGTAGTTAGCAGACTAGTTGGAAAAAATTTTCTGCCCTGATACATTGTTTGATAGGTTTTAGGACTGTTCTGTTCTGTAACTCAAGATATGAACATCAATGTACTGTAAGTCCTTTGGCATTGACAAAAAGACTTTAAAAATAAATTGACTGTAAAAATAAATTAAATTGTTAGAAAGTAAGCACACAAAATCCATTGTTAGTATTAATCCAGCATATATCAGCCCTTCTTATCAATTAAAGAAATTTATCACAGAGCGAACAATATTCCTATTGCACAATGCATGGTTTATTAGAAAGCTAGACTATGAAACAAACAAGGGCAGAGGAAAAATGCAAAGAAAAAGATTGAATGTTTTCTGTATGCGTGTATGTTTAGGAGTAGGGTTAGTATTAGGGGATAGAATGTTAAATTTGTACAGTATAAAAATATGTAGAGTCCTCAAAAACCCGACGTGTGCGTGTATGTGTGCGCATGCAAGTGTCTTGGTTTAAGGTTGTGGAGTCAAGTGCTTGTGCTTAATTTCGAAAGTCTGCTCTGGTTCAAAGCTGGATCAGTGTACGTCCACGATCCAGAGATGAAAATCTGTGTACGTCTTCTCTTTGTGGATTTTGTGAAACACAATGCCCTTATCATTGTTTGAGCTCCTGGCTTTGCTTCCTGTGGGTCAGACTTGCTGAGCAGGTCTGGACAGTGTTTACATGCTAGAGAGAGTAAGATGATCTTGGTGCAGATTACTGATGTACTGAATGTCCAGAATCATCTTAGTCATATCTTTATTTTCTCTGTAATCCAGAAATGCCTCTTGCCTAGTGTGTGTGTTTGGCTTACTGTGTAGCTCAATTGATGTTATATTCTTAGCATAAGTGTTCTCGACAATGGGACTTAAATGAAAGTTTATGTATTGTGGCAATGTTATTATTTGTTATGTATTTGGACATTTAATGACCTAGAAATGTGGCCATGTAGTCTAATACAAAGTCTTAACCACATATTCATTAAAACAACACAATTGTGTATATTGTAAATCTAGGTGAATCTTACAGTCTTCTTTTCTTTGTATAGACTTAGGTACGGTGTACGACATACGACATGAATCAGCAATGCTGTAAAGTTTGATTGAATGAAAGTTACCAGGTGAACATTGAGTACCGTTGGAGATATTAGTAATCAGTTCTCTTCAGCACTGTCTCTAGTATGTGTGGTTTTGTTCTGTTTGTGCTCTCTCTGATGGCCATGGACTGTGTGTTACAATGTGGATATGAGGTGGAGACCAAATAAGATGTGGTGGTGTCTGCAGGGCATTAGAGGAAGGGTCTGTGACACAGGAGTGTGATGGCTTGTTTTGAACGTTGTTGTGGATGAGAGGGTGGATGTATGAGTGGGAATGTGACACATGAAACAGGTATCCAATCCTTCTACTGGAGGGCCACCTTCCAGCAGAGTTCAGCTCCAGCCCTATTTAAACACACTTGAACCAGCTAATCAAGGTCTTCAGGATCACTGTCCAAAATCGTCCCCTATACCTTTAAATAGGGCACTATTTAAGGGGGCAGCCATTTGTAGTGGTGTCTGAAACCATAGTGGACTATGGTTATCGAGTGCACTCATTCTATCCCACAATGCACCGTAATAACGAGTGTACAACCGATGTGTTGGAACTAAACGTGACCCTCCACGACTACACCGATTTCATGGGAGCAGCAGGTTTTATTTGTTTTGCCACCTGTGGTTTCCGACTGACTAAAGCTGCCAAGAATAATAGGTGTGGTACTTGTTTGTACAGTTGTCAAATAAATCTGTGATAACTTCACGATTAGTTGTTGGGTCAATAGATGTGATTTTTTTATTATTATTATTATTATTATTATTATGAAGCCACTGAACATTGCAATGTTTAGTATTATTATTTATATAGTTCTATTTATTAGTATTATGAATTTGCTTTGTTATATTTTAAGTCTTTATTTTAGTTATAAAATGTTAGTATGATTTTTTTTCAGTTTAGTATGTCATCTTAAACTTATTTTATTTTAGTTAGCCACCAAGGCAACATTTGTAAGTCAAAAAAATGTCCCATCTAATTTAAACAGCTTTATTTCAATTTACCATTTTCATTTTAGTTAACAATAACACTGTTGAGTACAGTGACATTTGCACTGTCTGTCTCTGCGTTATTTGATACTTCTGTGTTTGGAATGCTTATAGGCTATCGCTAGTTCCTCAAAAAGACCATTAAAAAGTATAGCTTGTTTGGCACCAGCTCTTAAAGGTCCATCATTTTCAATGCTAAAATCTTGCAATTTAATGTTTTGACCAATTATTTGTTCTACATTTAAAAAGTTTAAAAACATTTTAAAAGTTTTAGCGTAAACGTTGAGGGTTCTGTCTGGGCTGATAATCCAAAAATTAAGGGTAAGCACAAATTGCTCCAGGTTCAAGTAGTAAATGTTCTGAAAAGTGCTTTGGATAACAAAAAAGTGTCTTCTAGATAAAATATATAAGTATAATATATACTATAAATATCTCTCTATATCTCCCTGCAGAGAATTCTGAGTTTAAACACAAGCAACCAGGAATTACATTGCCTCTTTTAAGAGGGACAGACCCAGGATTCCATGCATGTCATGCAACCAAACTGCTTTGCATTATCAAATTTTATGCAGACTGGGATTGACATACACTACTGTTCAAAGGTTTGGTGACAGTAAGATTTTTAAAAATGTCTTTGAAAAATCTCTTATGCCAATCAAGGCTGCATTTATTTAAAATCAAAATACAATAAAAACAGTATTGTGATATTATTTATTATTACAAATAACTGTACATTTTAATATATTTTAAAATGTAATTTATTCCTGTGATGGCAAGGCTGAATTATCAGTGTTGAAAACAGTTGCTTAATATTTTTGTAAAAACTTTTTTTTTTCAGGATTCTTTGATAAACAGAAATGTATTTAAATTAGGACAAATAAGGAGCTGAAAAATAGGAGAAAAATCCCTATGGAATGTGACCATTTGTCCATATTAACCCATACAAAAGCTAATTTTGGTTATGGAATATTCTGTGAGTGCATGATTCATAATACATTCATTTTATGTATGTTGTGGTTTTTGGGAATCAGTGACCTCATCATTGTTACAGTTGGCTTTGCTCCCACCTGAGTAGGTCTAGAGAAGGCCTTATATGTTGTAGAGAGTAATCTTAACTAATCTCAGTGCTGAATACCGATCTGCATGTGGAGAGATTCATTGGAATTAACTGTTTATTTTCCTTATATCTCTGTAATCTTCCAGACGTAAATAAATTCCAACACCCCCGTCTTCAGGAAATCCAGATGCAGGCTGACAAAGTTATAAAGGGCACTGGTGAAAAATGGATAATGGTCTTCCAGAATGTGCTCTATGGAGACGTTAACCGCCAGTGAATACTGCAGTGGGAGCGGTGTTTTCATGTTGTTTGTAACTGGCTTGGTATGTATTGGCTCGACATCATAGCTCGCTGTAGGCATGCACTCTCCGAGAGCTGAAATCCTCAAGGAGAGGAGTGGCATGTGGATATGTCCTAGAGGAGTTCTTTGTATAAGACTGATAATAAGTCGGACAGTTGCAGGCGGAGAGTGGAGTATGAAAATATTTAAAAAAAAATTGTGTTCTGTATTATAATTTCTGAAAGCTAATATTCCGTAATAAATTAACAATTATGAATGAACTTCATAATTAATCACCTTTGGTCCACCCTTCTGAAACACTGACATTGCTGAAATTTGAATGATGAATTGTTCTATGCCACTCGAGTGCCCAAACTTCCATTGATTCAGCATCATGGTGGCGTGTAGGCAGTGATTTTCTTTTGGATAGAGAAAACCCATTAGCACATTTATGCAGCCATTTATGCAGCATTACTCAATGCTTCTGTGAAGTGCTTACTGATTTTAAAAGCACTGTATAACCCCCCCCCCCCCCCCCCCCCACCCTTAAATTGTCTGCTGACTTTATCATACGATGGGCATTAATTGTTATGAAATGGTCTTCAGAGGTGTCTGTATGTAAGGCCTTTAAACCTTTTATATGAAGGTGCTAGTGATATTGAAGATACATTCAAGGACACATCTATATGCATGTCTGTTCAGGGTGAAGAAAAACATTGCAGGGAAGCTCAGCCGCTGGCCCTTAATAACAAGCTTTCCAGCCTTATTTGAGTGTGAACTACCTCAAAGTATAAAAACATTTGGAGGGCTACTGGTGTGATTACACTGAAAGAATATCCATTTGGCTTATTTTTTTAAAGCAATAACATGCTGCTGCTATTTTTACTTTACAATATTCATTGTTCACACATGTTCAAGGAATAATAATGAAATCTATTGAATGGATAAATGAATGATGAATGGTCACTGTGATTTTGCTAAGTAAGACATGTTCCTGGATCAACATAACCCTATCCCTACCCCTACTCATAACGTATTCCTAAATCAGAGGGAAATGATAGGTGTATAACACTGATGTATAAGCAGCTAACCCTGGTTGTAAGCCTAAACTTAAAATGTGTCACTCAAATCTGATTGGTTGAGTGGAATGTTGTTTCAGAATCAACAAAGATGTTGATCCAGGAACATGTTGTACTTGGTGAAATCACGTTCACCGTATAGGTCGTTAATGATTTCATAACCATCAGTAATTTTAATACTCTTTTATTGTTACTTTTTTTTAATTTAATGTAATTTTTTCACTTTTAACAGTAAATATTGATATATGCAGTTAATGATTATTTAAATTAATTCATCAGCATATCATGCCATTAATTCAAATATTTTTTATTATTTATTTATTTTTATTATTCAATTTTAATATTTGATTGACAGTGACAGTTGTAATATATATAAGGTCTGCCATAAATGTACCCTAAAGTTATAAAGAATATAGCAACATGTCAGGTACTACAGTGTGGCATTTGGAGCTTGTATATTTATATTATTTTATACATTAATACATTATACAGAAATTCAAAATATAGGTCATATTTTGTACTTCCAAAAAAATGTCCATACAATAACATTGCTGTTCAATAACCTGTAATATGCTATTAAATCTGTCATATTTTTTCACTATACATGGTGAATTTACACAGACAGCAACATAGTGTCGCCCAGATCCAGCCCACATCTGGTACCAGATGTGGCCCGGATCTGGGCCGACACTATGTTACTGGTAACAGGTGTTGACTGTAGCATTTTTACATTCTTTAAAAAAAAATTTTTTTTTTGCCGACTGGAACATAGTGATGGTAAGAGGCCAGAAAAAGAAGTAATATTTCTGAGGTGTGTGGAATGGAATGAGACAATGTCACAGACATACTGTACGTCATGAAATAGAGACATATTTTATACCATGAAATAGACAAACTACAGATTGTAAAGGAAGCTTGAATACATGAAAGTGGGAGCAGGGCTATGAGCCAAAATCAGGACAGTGATGGACCCAAAGCAGGAAAGGAAAATACAGTATAAACAAGTGTGAGGTGTCACAGAGTTGTCCTACTTTCTGAAACTGTTGTTGAGAGAGATATGTATGTAAATGTGCTAGAGTAGTGGACAGATGGCCGAGTCATTTCCTCCCCCATTCTCTCAGGATACCTGGGAAATATCCGCTCTTGGATAAGACACTCATTCATTCTAGGTATACTTTCACATTAAAAATCAGGGCAGTTTTTCTTAAATTAAATTGTGATGAGGTGTTGCTATGTTTTTAATTGTACAGAATTGTATATTTTCCGTTCAATTAAATGCAACATGTTTTCTGTCTAACACAATGCAAAGGGACATTAGAAAGTAAAAAGTGAACGCATACCTTCATTGCCTATGTTGTAGACAGTTTGTCCTCAAATTCCTTCAACAGCGCCTGAGGCGGTGAACACCTTGTAATGACTGGGTGTTTCTACATAGATGATTTAACTAAAGTCAACAAACACCACCTGCATTTAGCCTTGTTTTGGTAGCCCTTTCCAAGTCTATCACATTGCAATAACAGTCCTCTTAGCTCAGTAATATCATTTTTTAGAAAATACTAAACACAATTGACAAGAAGAAAAATTTGCACTTACATGCCTTGTGAATAGTTAACCCTATTTCTTGAAAACACAAAGACATTGATAAGAATCAAAACTATTTCTCAGTTTAGATCTTGCTTGAGATATAAACACATTTCTTATCAGAAACACTTTAGTTTTGTCTGCAATATAAACAGTGATATCAGATTACAACAGATTCAGCTTGTTGTAATATTATGCTGTTTTTTTTACCATTTAAAGTTGCCATAAAATGGAAATCTTTTCCACCATATTGTGATAAATGTCTGAGTGAAATATCTTCTTTAAACATGAAAAAGGTATGACTTCATTTTGTCCATTGGATTAGGGTTAATTGCTGCCGTCCATCCATCCATCCATCCATCCGGCACAATAATTTAAAAAATATAATGTATAGATAAATAATTTATAATAAACACTGCAAGGTAACACTTTATTTTACAGTGTCATTGTTACATATGTTACATGCATTTACTATAGTAATAACTAACTAACTAATAAGCAACTAACCCTAAACCAAACCAAACCCTAATCCTATAGTAATTACATGTAGTAACATAGATAGATATTACAGTGTAACTAAGACACCTTAAAATAAAGTGTAACCCACTGCAATATTCCATAAAAAATAAGAATGGTCACTTTTGATTTCATGGTGACTAAAACAGTAGTCGACACTCAAATTGCACAGACAAATTCAGACAAATTTCAGAGCCACAGTGTTCAATAAGTTATTTGTGCTGTACGGCATTCAAAAATGCTTGGCATTTACTCTCCATAGAGCTTCGATGAAGGCATTGTATCCCTCAGAGATGAAAATAATCATGAGAAAGAAATTAGATCAAATTGCTCTAATAGAATTCATATCCCGATGAGGGGAGGGGCTGGTATGTCAGCAGCAGTCACACACTAAGTGTTAATCTGTAATGCATATTGTGAGAATGACGTATATAAGAATAGATGGGAGTATCAATAAATAAACAGCACTTCATTTCTCAAGAGTCGACCTGTGGTCACCAGTTCGATCTTAGCGTCTTCACCAATATTTGTCTCACTCTGAAATAAAAGAGCAATGAATAAATTTCCAACATTTAAAGATGAGAATGAACTTCATAAAAGGCTGTATGTGAGGACATACATTATGAATGTGCCTCTACCGCAGCCTTTCACCTACATTATTTGATTTTCATTATTTATCTCAAAGTGTTGCATATAGATTTTTTAAATGAGCAACTGCCTGAGGGACAGATTAAGTGGTTCCCTTTTTATTTTGCCAATCAATTGAAACATATTCAAAGCGAATTCTAATAATTACATTTAATGTTTTGGTCATTGCACAGACTGAGGCGATCCATTAAGTGTATATATGACGATAAAAAATAAACAAGGGCATTTATTTTGGTGTACAAATCATAAAAAGATATTTCATCTTAATGTCAAAAGTAATGAAACAAGGTCAGTTTCTTTTATTGCATGCATGTTTTCCTCTCCCTGTGTTATGGGAAATAGGAGATCTCCCATTTTTTTTCCTGAATCTCCCTGTCTGTCAGACACTTCCTCAACGTGGCCACACCCAGTCACACTTACCTCTTGACCCAGCAGCATTCTGGTTTTACGGTTCGCCAACAGTAAAAGATTGTTTTTGTTGCTATGTTACGGGCGCCTTTCCAACATTTATAAATAGCATTGAGGCATTTTGTGCAGTTCCTCTCTGTAGAGGAAGAGCAGAAGCAGGGTTGCTGTAGGTTGAGGTGAGCTCTCAGCGGGTGAGTGCACATGGGGTAAACCTCATTACTTCAGTATTACTGCGCCAACGCTGTGTGCTCTGCTAAATGTTGCAGAAGAACTACATTGCTTGGCGGAAGAATTATTATTTGTAAATTATTATTATTATACTTTTACTGTTTACTTTATACTCTTATACTTTAATTATATTATTAAAGGGATAGTTCGCCAAAAAATGAAAATTATATGATTTACTCACCCTCAAGGAATTCTAGGTGTATATGATCTGCTTTCAGACAAACACAATAAGATTTATATTATAAAATATCCTGGATTTATAATGGTAATTATGTAATGATTTTGAAGTCAAAAAAAGTGCATTCATCCATCATAAAAGATATCCACCCGGCTCCAGGGGGATCATAAAGGCCTTCTGAAGTGAAGCGAAGGGTTTTTGTAAGAAAAATATCCGTATTTAAATATTTATAAACTAAAATAACTAGCTTCCGGCAGACGACCTACGCAAATC
This sequence comes from Rhinogobio ventralis, assembly GCA_039654625.1. NCBI lineage: Eukaryota > Metazoa > Chordata > Actinopteri > Cypriniformes > Gobionidae > Rhinogobio > Rhinogobio ventralis. The sequence goes on from CM077198.1 coordinate 19,089,751, forward strand.
GACTTACGCCAAAAGAGTAATCTCTGACCTGATGCATGACGCATTGACGAACGTGGAAGCACAGAGGATAGAGCAAAACAAAACACCGGTCACGAATTAGAAGTCTAAAACAAGAATTTTTTAAGAGAAATGTTGGCGGATTTCGATATAAGAGAGGAGGAGCTTGAGTTTGTTGAACCGTGAGAGCTTAAGCTTATGATACTCCTACGTCCTATGTCATACATCGCGTCAGGAGTTACTATTTTGGCGCACGTTGACATGTATAGGCAGTCTGCCGTTTTCTTACAAAAACATTGCTTCACTTCAGAAGGCCTTTATTAAGCCCTGGAGTCATATGGATTACTTTTATGATGGCTGCATGCACTTTTTTTGGACTTTCAAAAAAGCCATTCACTACCATTATGCTTGGAAGAGCAAGGATATTTTTTTAATATAACTCTGATTGTGTTCGTCTGAAAGAAGATAGTCATATACACCTAGGATGGCTTGAGGATGAATAAATCATGGGATTTTCATTTTGGGGTGAACTATCCCTTTAAGCTCTATTCATGCCTAACAATGGCCCTTTAGCTGTTCTAAAATCACTGTAAACCACGGCTTCTTGGGGCTTATTGCTTTAATTATCGGTCTATATTTATTTGTTTTCACAGTGGAGATTTGTATTGTCAAGTATTCATTTATTGTTTTGCTTCTGTCCAGCAGTCACTATAGATCTTCTCATAGAACTTTACTGTTTGACATACACTCCTAAAATGATATATATAAGAATCTTCTTAAGCCAAAATGTTATAATTAAAATGCAGAAACTCAAGTGTATTTATAAGAAACAACTTTATTGACCCCTATTGTTCCTAATAAGCACTTTGAGTATAGGGAGGGGGAGGTCCAGGCCAAATGCTCAAAGGATTTTGTTCCATGTATTTTTTGCCAAACAGTCTCTCTGTGTTTTTTTTTTTTTTGTCACTCTCTGTGCAAGACCGGTTAGCTTCTGTTCATCTTTGTGTCCCTATTCATCAGCTTTGGCCGTGCTAGAATGGCTTTGCACCCTAGGCAGTGCAGATATATTCAGACAGTGGTTTTGTTTCTGTGTATCAGTCCAAAGCTTAGCAGCCTTTTCCATCTGAGAGCCTCACACACGGCAGGGTCCCACCACCTGCAACCAATCCCAAAGAGTGGTCCATTGTTCTGAGAAAATTAATGTCCAGAGATTAGTCTATCATTGACTGAAACAGATTACAAACTCCAGTCCGTTTTATTTCATTTTCTCTGTCCTCTTATTAAGTGAACTTAGGTCTTCGACCAGAAACTCAGGCCCAGGAAGAGTTTAAACAATGTGAAACATTTGGTGTATCTTCCAGGATATAGCCAAGCCTTTTAAAAGTATGGACAGTAAATCTTCGCACCTGAGTATAGAATTGTGGTCATGCATTAAAGGATTAGTTCACTTCAAAATGAAAATGTCCTGATATTTTACTCACCCCCATCTCATCCAAGATGTTAATTTTTTTAGTCGAAAAGAAATTACGTTTTTTGAGGAAAACATTCCAGGATTTTTCTCCCCCTCACAGACTTCCATGACAACCAAAATGTTGAAGGTCCAAATCAATGCAGTTTCAAAGCGCTTCAAATTTTCGTCATAAAAATAAATAAATAAATAAACGAATATACTTTTTAACCTAAATTGCTCATCTTGTGCTGCTCTGCTATGTGCCAATGATTGCACAATCACGTCGAAAAGGTCACAGTAGACGTAGGCGGAAGTACCACCCCCGTGTTTACAAAGCGCACATGTGAAGACTAATACAAACGCCCTTTAGCAAAAAAAAGTTGCACGTTCGCTTGCGGCGGTACTTCCGCCTACGTCTTGTGTGACCTTTCCGCCATGATTGCGCAATCCATTGCACGTCGCAGAGCAGCGCAAGATGAGCAATTTAGGTTAAAAAGTGCATTTTTAATTTTTTGGGAAAATGACCAATCGTTTCGCTAGATAAGACCCTATTCCTCGTCTGGGATCGCACAGAGCCTCTGAAGCCCTTCAAAGTGCTTTGAAACTGCATTAATTTGGACCTTCAACATTTTGGTTGCCATGGAAGGTTATGATTGAGAGAAAAATCCTGGAATGTTTTCTTCAAAAAACTTAATTTATTTTCGGCTGAAGAAAGAAAGACATGAACATCTTGGATGAGATGGGGGTGAGTAAAATATCAGGAAATTTTAATTTTGAAGTGAACTAATCCTTTAAGGAGCTTCAGAGGACAGTGCAGTAATAGTGTTATATGAAAGTCTTACAGCATTCAGTTAATTTGTGTGGAAGCGGGGCTATTAACATGTGTTTTTATGTGATTCCAGCACAACACCTGCATTAGCACAGACCAACGCTGAGATTAAATAGCACTGCCTATCGTGACATTCCTGTAATTCTTCACATTTTTTTTAAGACGATGAAAGAACATGAGTGAGAACATTTTGCACTAGAACTATGAAAATATGCTTTACCCTAATGAAAATTGCTATAGGCCAAATTATTTTATCTTGCTACAAAAATTATGTTTTTCCTGGAAATCACACGTGTGACCATGCAAGATCATTTTCCCTTCAACACGTATTCTCAATGGCCAATTCTCAGTCTGTACAATGCTTTGATCCAGATTTGCATTTCCTGAAGAGAATACATTTCAAGTGTGTTAAATATACACTCACCTAAAGGATTATTACTAATACTGTGTTTGACCCCCTTTCGTCTTCAGAACTGCCTTAATTCTACGTGGCATTGATTCAAGGTGCTGAAAGCATTCTTTAGAAATGTTGGCCCATATTGATAGGATAGCATCTTGCAGTTGATGGAGATTTGTGGGATGCACATCCAGGGCACGAAGCTCCCGTTCCACCACATCCCAAAGATGCTCTATTGGGTTGAGATCTGGTGACTGTGGGGGCCATTTTAGTACAGTGAACTCATTGTCATGTTCAAGAAACCAATTTGAAATGATTCGAGCTTTGTGACATGGTGCATTATCCTGCTGGAAGTAGCCATCAGAGGATGGGTACATGGTGGTCATAAAGGGATGGACATGGTCAGAAACAATGCTCAGGTAGGCCGTGGCATTTAAATGATGCCCAATTGGCACTAAGGGGCCTAAAGTGTGCCAAGAAAACATCCCCCACACCATTACACCACCACCACCAGCCTGCACAGTGGTAACAAGGCATGATGGATCCATGTTCTCATTCTGTTTATGCCAAATTCTGACTCTACCATCTGAATGTCTCAACAGAAATCGAGACTCATCAGACCAGGCAACATTTTTCCAGTCTTCAACTGTCCAATTTTGGTGAGCTCGTGCAAATTGTAGCCTCTTTTTCTTATTTGTAGTGGAGATGAGTGGTACCCGGTGGGGTCTTCTGCTGTTGTAGCCCATCCGCCTCATGGTTGTGCGTGTTGTGGCTTCACAAATGCTTTGCTGCATACCTCGGTTGTAACGAGTGGTTATTTCAGTCAAAGTTGCTCTTCTATCAGCTTGAATCAGTCGGCCCATTCTCCTCTGACCTCTAGCATCAACAAGGCATTTTCGCCCACAGGACTGCCGCATACTGGATGTTTTTCCCTTTTCACACCATTCTTTGTAAACTCTAGAAATGGTTGTGCGTGAAAATCCCAGTAACTGAGCAGATTGTGAAATACTCAGACCGGCCCGTCTGGCACCAACAACCATGCCATGCTTAAAATTGCTTAAATCACCTTTCTTTCCCATTCTGACATTCAGTTTGGAGTTCAGGACCATCTTGACCAGGACCACACCCCTAAATGCATTGAAGCAACTGCCATGTGATTGGTTGATTAGATAATTGCATTAATGAGAAATTGAACAGGTGTTCCTAATAATCCTTTAGGTGAGTGTATGTTTTATCAGAGCTGCTTTGTCATTGACGTGACACTGAGCATTTGTATTGTTTACCTGCACATACAATTTTACCCAGTAACTTTGCAGTGTAAAGGCCCGTTCACACAAACAACAATAACTATAATGATAATGATAACTATATTAGCTTCCACACCAGCAGACAACATCGTTCTGTTCATTCTAAGCATGCACTCTAGTTATGTCTCTCGTCTGTCACATTAAATGCTCAAACTGTTTAAAGCAGAATGGATTCTGACTGGCTGTCAATGTTTTTATTGTTCATCAGCTAGAAAAAAAGTGATTCCAACATTATTGTTCCTCTGTGCTGTTATCGTTATAGTTGTGGTGTTGACTCGGCTATTCTTTTATATTTAGAATGATTTTTAGAACTATCATTAATGTTATAGTTATTGTCGTTTGTGTTAACGGGCCTTAAAGGTGTCTAAATATTTAAATATATGAAAGGAAGAAAAGACCAATCACAAATCATTATGCTAATAGATTGAACAAGAACAAGTTGCCATTCAATATGCAAATATCCAAATGATCTCATCACTGTCAGTTTAAACTTGTGCTATATTTTAAGATTTTACAGTGATCTAGTGACATTATGATACCTGTTTAAACACTCTTTGTTACTTTTTTATATTTATGGTGGGAATGATGTTTTACATTATCACATTTCAAATTACCAACACCAATTTTTTCTAAAAGGTAAAAGATCAAATCCAAAGAATTTACTTGTTGAGCTCAGAGATACTATCTCAAAAGTTCATGTCATTTGTTTTAGAATAGAATGTTCATAACAGATATTTTGTTGACATGTCATAGGACATGGATCATTAAGGAAGCAATGACAGAACATGAATAATGGAACTTGCCCTAGTGTTTCACATTAGATTTGTGTACCATGACAGTGTTACCAAAGGCATGGAAAGGACTGTTATATTCAGACTCGCATGCACCCAGCAAACCATAATTTTAGCAATTAGATTAACACTATCGCTTTAATTACAAGAGTATTAAACATTGAAGTTTCTATGAAAACCTGAAGGCCATATGGCAATGCCGGTTATTTATTATTATTATTATTGTTGTTGTTTTTATTGTTGCGTTTTTGTTTACATACATGACAACCAGATCCATTAGGTGTAAAATCTAACTGAAATACATGGAAGTCCTTAGTATAGAAAATAACCTTGTAAACTGCAGTGGTGTTATGTTACCTGTTGTGCACTTACACACAGACAGACACACCAAAAATGCACACATACACTTAGTGTGCTTAATGGTCCTAATGAATATGCACATAGTTAAAATGCATACAGTGGTCCCAAAAATATTTGGCCACATTTTAAAAAGCGACATTGCATCAGCTAGCAAAATATCTAAAGTATATCTAAAAATATCAAAAGCTATTATAACCATTTTGGTAACACTTTATGTATAAAAAAATATTAAGGTATTCATAATGTATGATAAAATGCATTATAATATTCACTGATTCCTTGTTACATCTGAAATTTGGTTGTTTGTTGTGTTTTATGCATTATACTTCCTAAAAGGGTATTACACCTGTGGTTACAATTATTATTGAGACCATATAATGCATTATAAGGTGCCTTACAAGGCACATTATACATAAAAAAATAATTATACATAAAGGCTTTAAGTAAAGTGTTACCATCATTTTTTTCTGCTTCTCAAAAAGTAGTGCAACATAATGTGATAAGAGCGTGTGAACTTCATCTGTTGTTTCATCAAGTTAATTTTGAGAAATGTCACAGATGCCATGCACTACATGTTTTGTATCTTATGCAGTGACATTCAGATATGTGGTTAATTGTCCAAATAGACACTGTAGGTCAGAGAAAACATTTAAAACGCACAGTATGAACTAACAATGAAACCTTTTAATTTTTAGGGTTACCTATATGTACATTTTATGATTAAGAAAAAAATATTAAAAGTAGCTAATCCTTTATGATTTATCAAGTATTTTTCTATAACAGTGGCAGATCACTTTGTGCCGGATGTGTTGAAACGTTTACCCTGGCCTTGAACAAGAACAGGATGTAAGATGAGGTTTGAACAAGGCTGGCCTACATAAAAGGGGAACAATGACAATTTCCAACAGTGCTGAGCTAAATACATGACTGTGCATTGGTCACACCTATACAAGAGACTTCCAATATAATTGTAACTTCATGTCTGGAAAATACCATGGTTGGCAGTACTTGGCCCCTCTTCCTAGATAAATACCACACATACCATTACATACAACATTCGAATTTATGTATTTTCTGACTCATGACAATGGCACGATTCAGTTGTTTAACTTGACAAAAGAAAGATTGTATCTTTTATTTTACTACTATATTCTACAAAAAGGGATTAGGCTAGCGCTGTACTTTCTTTAATTTTAGGCTAAAATAATAAAAGAATTCTAATCATTTGCTGCATATAATGGTCATAAAAGCTAGTGACCAGAACGTTCACCTCATCCAGCCTGCTGTCTGGATAGAATACGTTCCAACATCTCTTAGCAGATAGTCTGTCCTGCTTTCCATAAACCATCTGCCAGCAGTTTGTATCCAGCTCATCAAAGTCAGGAATTTTCTGGAGAGTGTCATCAAGTTTTACAGTGGAAAAAACATGCACCCTAAAATAAGGCATGATGTGTCTTTCATTCTTTACTTATAGGAAAATTATGATTAAAAAAACATGTATTTGCAATCTTTAGTCACACTCAAGCTATTTTCCAAAACTTTCTAAGACATCCTTGTCATGGAACCTGACAAATGACCTCCATAAGGACTACAATGATTCCTCAAGCCCATATACACACATCCTTCTGGTAGTTTTAGTTCTTATATAGACGTTTGATAGCAACATAATCTTTTAAGCACACAGAAGTTGCAAATTTAATGTCTGAGGTTTGACTAGGTTTAATTTGTGCTATAAAACAAAATGTCAATGTTAATCACTGAACTTTACTCACAAATCAAAAACTGGCATGCTAAAAAACAATGGAACCCACAGCCTGAAAATGCTTATACTCTTCCAGATTTTTGAACTGCAAACTGAACAGGTCTATTGATTTCAATAGATCAACAAAGTAATATAAGCATACATAAGGTGTGGGTGAAACAGTCCATTTTAAATTAAAGCCCCACTTACGGTTATGTTTGGGGTGGACCTTCATGCTTTTTCATGCTTTTTCCTAAAAATTGTATGATGTTGTACAAATCACATCATACAAATTCACCACTTCGTAAAATACTTTGGGTTTCCAATGAGATTGGGATGCCTATTACATTTTTTTTTAGAAATTTTATAGTAATGAGAAGTTTATTTTCAATTACAATTTCTCTTACCTCCTATCATCTCACAGAGCTTGTCACAATGCATTCTGTGCATTGCCTTCTGTGCGCATGTTCAACGTGATCTCATTTGTGTGTATTTTTACCACACATACATACTTCAATTTTCATACACACTGTAACATACAATATGGACGAATTGACACCATTTAAATGTACATATTTACTTTGTTTTTTTTGCTGTAAATATAATATTTATGTTTAAATGTCAATACGTCCATATTGTAAGTTTCAGCATCTATCCAAAATGTTTTGCACATGCAAATATTACGTATTGATACCTACATATTAACTGTGAGACAAGGCTGCCATGTTAAACACTATATTGCCAAAAGTATTGGGAACCCCCTCCAAATAATTGAATTCAGGTGTTCCAATCACTTCCATGGCCACAGGTGTTTAAAATCAAGCACCAAGGCATGCAGACTGCTTCTACAAACATTTGTGAAAGAATGGGTCGCTCTCAGGAGCTCAGTGAATTCAAGAGTGGTACCGTGATAGGTTGCCACCTGTGCAATAAGTCCAATCATGAAATTGCCTCACTACTAAATATTCCGCTGCCAACTTTTAGTGGTATTATAACAAAGTGGAAGCAATTAGGAACAACAGCAACTCAGCCACTAAATGGTTGGCCACGTAAAATCACAGAGCAGAGTCAGCGCATGCTGAGGCACAGTGTGCAGAAGTTGCCAACTTTTTGTCAATAGCTACAGACCTTCAAACTTCATGTGGCCTTCAGATTAGCTCAATAACAGTGCGTAGAGAGCTTCATGGAATGGGTTTCCATGGCCGAGCAGCTGCATCCATGCCTTACATCACCAAGTGCAATGCAAAGCGTCGGATGTAGTGGTGTAAAGCACGCCACCACTGGACTCTAGAGCAGTGGAGATGTGTTCTCTGGAGTGACGAATCACGCTTCTCTGTCTGGCAATCTGATGGACGAGTCTGGGTTTGGCGGTTGCCAGGAGAACGGTACTTGCGTACATGTAAAATTTGATGGAGGGGCGATTATGGTGTTGGGTTGTTTTTTAGGAGTTGGGCGTGGCCCCTTAGTTCCAGTGAAAGGAACTCTTAATGCTTCAGCATACCAAGACATTTTAGACAATTTCATGCTCTCAACTTTGTGGGAACAGTTTGGGAATGGCCCCTTCCTGTTCCAACATGACTGCGCACCAGTGCACAAAGCAAGGTCCATAAAGACATGGATGAGTGAGTTTGGTGGACCTCACAAATGCTTTTCTAGAAAAATGGTAAAACATTCCCACAAACACACTCCTAAATCTTGTGGAAAGACTTCCCAGAAGAGTTGAAGCTGTTATAGCTGCAAAGGGTGGGCCAACTCCATATTAAACCCTACGGATTAAGTTCATGTGTATGCTAAGGCAGGTGTCCCAAAACTTTTGGCAATATAGTATATGCAATGCTGCTTTAGAATTTGGCTAAAAGGTTTTGGCTCATTAGACCATCTTAAAATCTTAAAATCTGGACAATCTTTAGGTAAACAGAAGTCTTTTAAGTGAATGTCCTGATTGCATATGTTGACCCTGCAGACAAGCATGTCCAGCTCTTTATGGAGACAAATCTAAACAACCAGAACATCCTGATCTCCTGTCCTTTCACAATGTCATTGTATCTGCATTTTATATGTCTTCCCTTTAAACCCTGTTGACCCCAGGCACACCCAAAGCCAGGGGTCATGGAGGTGTGTTGGAGTGACCATTCTGATTATAAGTATGGTGGGAGCAGCGGGGAGGAAGAGCTTTATAGGTGGACAGGAAGTGAGTTGTAATGAAGCTGGAGCCATGCTAGATCTGCGATCTAACACTGGGAAACTGGCAGGTCCCTCAGTCTTCAAAGGTCACAGTGAGGCATTGTGCTTTTCATATTAATAATTACTATATTATATTATTAAACAGGGATGTGTTGGATAAGAAATAACCCTGCCACTCTTTGAACAACTGCTATATTGATCAACAGTTTATCTGATTATGACTCACAAAATTTCTGTTGTCACTGTATATATACCCCGAAACTGATGCAAATCAGCTATCTACAGAAATATCAAGTATTAAGTGTTGTGTGCACAATGTAAACACGTAAAATTTGGTTTTGATAAAATTAGTTTTCTTCACAACACATACAGTGCTATAAATAGGGCATCTGTGGGTGTTAGAACATTTTTGATTCCTTTTTGCGACTGCTGACAGCTCATATCAGGTCTCATATCTTCAAAGGAGTCTACTCAAGAGGTGGTTTGGTGATTATATTAGGTTTTTTTTTATATATTGACAATGTAATCTGGAATGTATTCAATCTAGAAAGTATTTTCAATAGTTATCTCAGACTAATCTCTGAGTTTAGTAACATATGCGTGCAGCATTAAGGGTGCTGATGAAAGCATGTGGTCTTGTGGTCTGGACTTTTACATACCCACATGCACTTCACATTGCATGACAGGAAACAACTAAAAAGACATTAAAACCAAATAAAAGACCATGATAAGTACTGACACAAGTGACAAAGTGAGAAATATTGAGAAGTAAGTGAGGGATAACAAAATGAGCAATTAATTGATAGTAATTATCAGAAAGAGTCAGAATACATAAAATACATTTAAACGTTTTTCATGTGGCTTTTATTTTGTATCTTAATGTGTCTTGTCCTCTTGTATTCTTGTTGTTTTTCTATTGGTTTATCCTGTATTGTTGTTCATTGATCATTAGTGTTGTGTTGTGATTGGTTCATGTTTACTGGTCTTATTTGTTTTAGTGTATAAATACCCCGCTTGTTGCCTCAGAATTGTATGTAATTAGATTTTTTGTTAAATTCCAAGTTAGGAGCATGGTGAAAGAAACATGGTGATGTGGAAAAAATATATAAATAAATAAATGTGGAAACGCAAAACTGGTGGGTTTCTCTTTCAATATTTAATTTTCACAAAGCTTTGTTTGTCTTCTCATATTTTTTTACGTTTATTTGATAAACCAAAGACTCTTCAGATGATGATCACAAGCTAGTTTTCCTCTCTGAGGAAAAATGTGGTTTGATTAGATAATTTTGCAAAAGGGTAGGATATTTCTGGCAATGCTCAGAATTTATCTGAATATCTGAAGACCAAATCATGCCTGAGAAAGATCAGAACATGCCTGGAGTGTTTACACAGGACTCAGTAATTTCATAAATTATACATAATACATAATTTGAGATGTGAAATAATATTTTTGCCTGATTTTATTCTGTGATGTAAATATATTCACTGTTAGTAGACACATTAAAAAAGTATTTAAAAAGTATCAAACTATTGACATTGTGAAAAGTGTGTAAACCCATTATTTCAATAGCTTTGGACTAATGGACACAAGCAGTGTTTTGGGGACAAGCATTGTTTTTTTTCTTGCATATTTCTATATTTAAAACATTAATGATGCAAAGGAAAAACAATATGAGGTTAAAACATGATTTATTGAATTATATGATTATAACTTTGTCATTTCTTTTGCTCCGTCTGCTGAAAATAGAGCAGAAAATTTAAAATGTTTTAGTTATGATTACATTATCAATCAATGTCACTGGTAAACTGGTAAAACGTTTCAAAGCCTCAAAGAAATTATCTTCTGTTTCACAATATCTGTACACAAATCTGTTGAAATCAGTTAAAAAGAGCTTGTGTACAAAAATGCCTAACTCATACTAATTTGGGATCTCACATGTGTCAAAATCCAGCTGTCAGTCACTGATTCCAAAAAGTGCACATAGTAAAAGGTATTCCAGTCATTCCTGTCTGGAGACAATAGTGATAGCATGCACTTTTTTAACAACTGCTGAAAGAGAATTAATTTAACCAAAGTCGATGGCCAAGTGCCCAACTAAAGGGTTTCAACAACATTTGTACATGTACCATATGAAAGAAAGCCAAACTGGTTTGTAATAAGTGAATACTGTAATGCTGTTTTTAGAGTTGTTTAATCATTCTCTGGTGAGATATTGATTTTATTGGCAGTTGATTTAATCTAAGACTGTGTGCCTGTAAGTATGTTGTAGTTGTTGTGTTTCTACCCATCTCTTCTCTTTTTTCTGTTCTTGTTGTTCCTCTTATCTTCAGTGATTCTGCTTGTGAACTGCAGTTGTCATCTCTAATGCTCAATCATCACTTGTAGAGTGAATCTATTTCACTAGCTGCCACATTGCTTCAGTGTTACTTTTACTCTCTGGATTCTGACTATATGAAAACTGAGGTTTTTACTGTGTACCAGTAAACATGTAACCAGCAACATGTGTTTTTCTTTATTAAATAATTTATTCAAATTAATTTGGAAAATTGTCTTGGCCTTTATTTAACTGCGAGCACACACTAAGAAACGTAATAACACATACACAAGTTTTGTTATGGTCTTGCTGGGATCATACCAGCACCTAAAAGACAACATACTGTATATGCTGGTCCACCAGCACACCATGCATGGGATCCAGCAAACCAGCAACCAGCATCCCATGCTGGTCCCAGTGTGCAAAACATGCCTTATGCTGGTGACCAGCAATGCTGGATATCAGGCATATCTGGAGGCAGGCTTCAGTTTGAGAAAAGTTCTAAGTCACCATCCATTAGGGATATCTGCAGGTCAGATGTCAAGTTGTAATAGCACCCACTGCCATTTTCATACTGTTAGATAAAGCATGTGTCTGGGCATCATTACAGGGTCTACAGGATATGAAACCAGTGACTGAATTTTGACTGAGAAAGTCTTGTCTGAATGATGGCATTAGCAGAGAGTTGCAGCGCTAAGCCTTAGGATGAGCTCATTGGCTTGGATAATTAGAAATGCAGCGCAGGAGAGGTTCTGTGACGTTTCACCAATGGACATAACCTCACAAAGGTCAAATTTTTTCTATTACAAATGTTGGACTGTAGCACTGTAGACTTCTAACTCGTCTAAACAAGTTAATCCTGGATTGGATTTCATACAGAATTCAGGAGGAGATTTATTACCTCCAGGGTCTTTTACGGTGCAATAAAGCAATGTTCCTCAAAGTTGTTCATTTTCTGAAGACTATATGAATGAACATCATTGAGAGAGAGGCTGAAGATTGCGCATCCATGTTTGTTTTCTTTATTTTGCAAAAAGCACAACATTTAGTTTTTATTGTGACTGTACACAAATAAAAATAGAAACTTAACAGATTATAATGATGTATAACACTTGCCTGAATGATAAAAATCAACAGAGTTATTTGAGTCTCTTTGGGATTGATAAGAAAAAAAGCGAGTTGATTGCGCCGGAGTGACGGCCGATTCGAGGGGGTTATTAATATCCTAATAGTTCAGTTGATTATTAAATTAATTATTTAAAAGTTATTCTAGCCTACTAATTTGGCATATATATCCGTAGTTAATTGCAATCCATTGTTATTAACTATACATAGGCCTATATATTGTACAAATACTTAGGTTAGGTATTTCCCCTTGGGGTGATTTAGAGATTTATAATTTGATCATAACACGTTACGGTTAATTATGAATAATTAAATATAAATACACATAATTCCCTATTGAGCTAATGATCTCGTGATATTAAAATTTGACAAGACTACTGTAGCTCAAATTGCTCAAGAAGTTAATGCTGGCTCTGATAGAAAGGTGTCAGAATACACAGTGCATCGCATCGTTTGTTGCATATGGGACTGCATAGGAATGATTTGAGGAGCGCAACAACGAGTTCGAGGTGTTGACTTGGCCTCCAAATCCCCCAGATCTAAATCCAATTGATCATCTATGGGATGTGCTGAACAAACAAGTCCGATCCATGGAGGCCCCACTTCACAACTTACAGGACTTAAAGGATCTGCTGCTAACATCTTTATGCTAGATACCACAGTTTTTATCAATTTTACTGGTAGTCCACTTTAAGAAGAATTTTTGGGTATAATATATCACAGTTTACTTTATTTTGCTATCCTCACTTACATAAATGAACTATAGTGTCCTGCACCCACAAAATGATATCTGGTGTCTGAATAATTTTTGGTTTGACTATATATATATATATATATATATATATATATACATTTTGAAATATAATAAAATAGGAAACCATTATTTTAAATTTGGTTAATAGTTTACAATATTATTTCACTATACCATCAGGCAAATGATTATTTTAATAACCAGGGCATAAGGATGGTCCACTGATTAAAGTCTGAATTTTCCATTATGTTACGTTATGTAGGCCTCAGAGATATTCCTTTAACTGTAGAATAATTCGCTGAAAGTCTCTTGCCAGGTGAGCCATAGAGAGAGTTGTGGTGTGAAAATGAGGTCATAGCATATCACGCATGCTGATTTCCTGCTTGGTCATGTCTAATCTAGTCCAGCCCATTTGGGTATGTTAGCATGGTTTTCATTTGATCACAAACTCAAAATACAAGTTCTTAAAAATGGTATAGAACTCATGAAGTATGTGCACATTGTAATTATAATTATATGTGAGTCATGTTTTTGAATGTTTCATGATAAATGTCGTTGGCTTAACCTGTTCTACCTGAGGCATGGTTGATAGAGTTCACACCTGTTTTCACTAAATGTTTTTCCTCTTTTGGCACTTGCATTTGAGTTTTTCTGTCTTTTTTTGGGTGAGATCCATAATTTAAACAAGAAAATAAATATTGAATTAAAACTGGCCTCCAATTAAATGCCTCCTGAAGCCATTTTCTCAGGAATCCTAAACAAGGAAAACTGATAAAAGGCTTTTTCAGTGTGCAGTATTTTGTGTCTGCAAAGCCCCCGTTTTATGAGCATTGTGCGGCTCAGAGCGCATGATCTATTTAGTTTTGCTGGGAACAAAAGCCTATTGACTTCATCAATAATCTGCAGCAAAAGATGTCTATAATTAAAACGATCTCAGCCAGATGCCTCACATCCCAGGTCTCCATTTGTGGCATGACAGAACAACAAATTCAAACAATTATATTTGCATCTTTCTGTCAGTGAGTGCCATTGATCAGATTGCATGAATTAGGTTATGGTAATAGGGTGTGTGAGCACTTCATCTGGCAGGTTGAATTAAACCTTTTAATATTGTTAAAATAAATGAAATGCAATGCAGATCATCAAGGATGTGAATGGAAAATTTTCGTGGAACATTTGTATCGATTTGTGAACCGAGGTTGCTTAAAGATGGTCATTAAAATGTCATTAATAACTGCAGAGTTGTCTTGTTTTGTTTAATGGCTCTCACTTACCGCTGTTAGAGTGACTTTATTGTCAAAATGTAAATGTGAGATACAATATATTGACATGTAAATTAAAGCCACAAACTGTTACACAATGTATTGTATAACTGAGAGCCTACTGTGTAGTGTGAATGGAATGAGCAATGCCTTTACAATGGTTTAGGGGACACAATTTACATATAACTCTATTCCAAAGTAAAGAAATGAACTAGTATTTGAAGCTCTGTCTGGAAACAAGGTCAGTAATGTGAAGCATTATGCAAGTGTGTCTGCAATGTTATATCGTCCTTTTAATTCATTGTAAAGTATTCTGCCTGTGTCTATAATATTTCAATTTAGTACAGTCGTCTTCAATGTTAAGATGAACCAGATGTCATCTGGCCTTTGTGAAATGGGAAGAGCTTAAATGGCTTCTTCTTTGTATTCATGTTTCAGGCAACATTATGAGGACATGTTGATGTCCTTGTAATTCAAAACGCAAAGTTTTGTGTGATGGGTAGGTTTAGACTAGAGATAGGGTTTGTGTAGGGGGAGATAATGTATATACATTACACAGGATTATATTTATTTATATACACCGATCAGGCATAACATTATGACTAATATTGTGTTGGTTCCCCTTTTGCTGCCAAAACAGCCCTGACCCGTCGAGGCATGGACTCCACTAGACCCCTGAAGGTGTGCTGTGGTAATAATGTGGTAATAGAGATATTGAATGTATGATCCATTTTGTTAGATTTTTTAAAATTACTTTATGCATAAACATACCCAGTCACAAAAAACATTAACGCTATCCCATGCCTTTATCGCACTTTTCCTTTTTAACATTGTAAAGGGCTCACATACTGTCAATTTTTGCGAAATTTTGGCCTTCCTAAACAATTGCTTTTACATAAACAACTGGAAAAGACACACTGTAACTCTAAACTCAATTGTATTTCAAATGCTGTCACATCCTACAACCTTATCATCTGCAGAGAGAAACTGCCACTCAGAATACACACATAATGATGACATCATAGAGGATTAAGATATTTCACTGGAACTTGGTCTTCATATATCATGTTCATTGTCAATTGTTATTTAATGTATTCAGCTAATAACTGTTGTTAGAGCACTGTTGTTTTTGCTATAATTTGCCATGTCAATAAAAAATAAAAGTAGGCCTATGTAATTGACACAATGTAACATATTAGTCCACTGGAAGGCAAGTTGAGATGAACCCAAGTGCAGTTTATTTAACTCAAAGACTCAAAACATAAAACAAAGACTTGGCTTGGCATAAACTACAAAAGCTTGGCATAAACTACAAAAACTTGCCATGGCACGGCAGGGCTGAACATAAACACAGAGGGTTACACATTCAATACAAGATAAGGACACATGGCAAACATGAGGGCTTAAATACACTGAGACTAATGACAAGACAAGGGACACCTGTGAACAATGATGGTGTGCGAATTATCAATAATTGACAATAGTCAATCGTATTGGTGACACAGAGGGGCCCCCCAAATAAAATTCTGCCTAGGGCCCCATAAAGGCTTGGGCCGGCCCTGCGCTCAAATCCTTATGCTTGCCCATTTTTTCTGCTTCTAACATATCAACTTTGAGGACAAAATGTTCACTTGCTGCCTAATATATCCCACCCACTAACAGGTGCTGAAGAATTAATCAGTGTTATTTACTTCATGTTATGCCTGATCGGTGTATATGGAGCTGGTTATTCAATCCAAACATCAAAATGAGGGTGAGTAAATGATGACAGAACATTACATTTGATCCCTTTACGTTACATAGGTTAAGTTACTTACTCCATCAGAACAGAAGTCAAACCATACGCAAACAAATGTGTTGCTCAAAGAGTGCAGATTATCAGTAGCCTGTAAAAAAGTCTACTGCATCAGAGAGATTTGCGAGGCAGATGTAATGGGAAATTTCAGCAGCATTCAGCTCGACAGGCACAAAGTGTATTGACTGCCCTAAATACATAAACATGATAAATAAATAAAAACGCCAGCATCCAAGCAAACAAATGAATAAACAGAACTATTTTCTCTAAAATATCAGGAAATAAACTATTAAAGTTACTAAGAGCAACCAAAGAGATCCAATTTGGTTGCAACATTTCTAAAATAAACCAAGAGCTAGAATTCAAAATATTTTACACGTTAATTTAAAAGTGCACTAATCCAGCAATATTTATTATATCAATTTAATATACATATTATATAAATAAACTAATCAATCCCACTGCATGAAAAGGGTTTTGGAAAATACCTGAGCCAATTTACACAGAACAGTACATTTCCAGGAATATGGGACCAGAGGAAGAGGTTAACTGAATTTAACTGTCTGTGAATTGAGGGTCCGGTAATCAATGCACGGCCGCAGGCCTCTGTCCTTTTTGGCCACGAAGAAGAAGCTGGAAGCACAGGGGATATAGACGGACGGATAAACTCTTGTTGCAGGGCTTCCCGGACGTACTCCTCCATGGCCTTCTGCTCCGGGATGGACGGTGGGTAAACTCGACCCTTGGGAAGAGTAGCCCCAGGTAGCAGGTCAATGGTGCATGGGACCCATGGCCGATGGGGTGGAAGTTGAGTCGCCAGTCGCTTGCTGAACACATCCTGGAACGCCTGGTATTCTGAAGGAATGTTAACTACCTTCTCCGTGGGAGGACTATCAATGGTGGTGGAATGCAATGGAACACTCTGTTGAAGTGAACTGGAACAACCGTGATGATGACTTGAGGGTATCTTGATAACAGGATCTAGGCAGCCATTGAAGAATCTCTCCGGTGTTCCAATTTATGTGGGGTTCATGTTCCTGCATCCACGGGCGCTCCAGGATGATGTCCGCCCCAGGTGGATCCTTCCAGCACCATAAAGGAGATCTTCTCGGTGTGCAGGCATCCTATGCGGAGCATCAAGGTGGGGGAGAAGTGGTTGATGCGCCCCCGGCCCAGCGGTTTCCCGAGGATGGTGTGGATAACTAACTTTTTGGAACAGCGCTTCCTCTTGATGTTGAGCTTTTGAAGGAGGATGTGAGAGATGAAGTTCCCCACGGAACAAGAGTCAATGAGGGCTTGTGCTGAAACAGAAGCATGACTGGTTAGAACAGATACATTGGTTCTGTTAAGCAGAGTGATTTTAGGAGGCAGTTGGATGGTACTCACTGCTGGACGTGGAGGTCGAATTGGGCAGTTAGCAGGGTTCCAGACAAAAATAAAAAATCAATTAAGGAGCCATTGGCTCCTATAAGGGAAAAAAATAGGCACCAAATAATTTAAGTGCCACAAAAAAATAAACAGGTTTAAATTTTGTCACGTGTTGTCATGTCTGCCCTTCTTTTACAGCATCAGCATTTTCATCCATCTTGTGGATGTCCTGGGAACTAAGATTCACTTAAAGTAGGAACTGAATTGCTTTTCCAACTTGAAAACTACATAAGTCACAAATAATCATTCTTTACACAGAATCTGAACCAGTGTCACAGACTATAATAATGTCTGCATTACTTGGCCAATGAGTAGTTTGGTGAAAGGCAGATAAATAGATTGATAAACTGGGTGAAAGGCAGATCTTCATATGCAATTATATGGGCGGTGTTCAATTTCATTTTTAGCTCCTTCCATTCCTTCTCATGTAGACAACAGGTTAAGTAAAAATATAAGGATTATAGTGCATGAATCATGATATAGTGCTTTTAATGCTTTTTTCTATAGCTAGTTTCTATAGTTTATGAGCATTGAATGTTTTTTTCTGAGGTAAATTTGACAATACATGATATGATACGATATGATAAGCTCTTTCCAAGGTCGAAATGATGATTGGGCGTTCTGTCAGGCCACATTAAAGAGCGCCAAAACAACATTTATTGCTTGTATTTCGTGATAAAATTAACAAACACATTAAAAGTGACATACACATCTTACTACAATTATGGATCGCTACACTACAAATAAGAAGAAGTTCAGGCAACAGAAAACAGCAAAGATTAAAAGATATTGAGGATAAGAATCCATATCAGTATGAATTAAAAACGAGAATTGTTAACGATTAATTCGTGTCCACACAGCTGTCATGTTTATCTGTTGTAGTTTATCCACGTTGTGCGCACTTTTACACTGCACTTTTACAGCAACTTACTTGGATGTTCTTTCACTGACACGTCTCTGTCGCTTTCTATCTCAGCAAAAATAATCACTCGCAAATTAATATTTTGGGTCGCAAATGTGACCGCTTTAGTCGCAGTCTGGAGAAATCTCCAATGGCTTTCTGGATGAAGAAACTCCAGGCCTATGACGTCATCATAGATCACCAGTAACCGACAAATCTCTGCATTGAGACCCTGACGAAAATCCGTGAGAAAGGTAGTCTCTGTCCAGCCGCTGGATGTAGGGAGCATGCGGAATCTTAATGCAAAAGCACTCACCGAATCCGCTCCTTGACGAATGTCAACAGCTGATCATGCACAGAGAGAACAGACAATGCTGAACCGAAAACTGACCAGTACCGTAAAATGGTTCATGAAAGCTGTTAATGAGGTGGTGATTTGAGCGCTTGCCTGCCATAAGGATTGAGCCCACTGCAACACTTTGCCTGAGAGAAGAGATATCATGAAAGCCACCCTTGCTCGGTCACTGGAGAAGAGATGAGATTGCATCTCGAAGTAGAGAGAACATTGAAGAATGAACCCGTTGCAATCCTCCGCCTCACCGGTGTAGGTCGCTGGTTTGGCCATGGGACTGGCAGAGGCAGAGGCAGCAGATTAAGAAGAAGATGATGCCAGTAGGAGGTTATTGACAAACCGCACTGACCAGTTTAGCAAAGGGATCCGGTGGTTGATCCCTGCTCGGGCTTGTAAGTTCAACAAAGCTTTATTAAGTGCAGGAAGAATGGAGTGGGATGCAGAGAGGTGAGTAGGTAAATGGATAGCTGAATGTAGAAGGCTTATTTGGTGACCACAGTCCTTATCTTGTCACAGGTGAAAAGGAGGGCTGGCTGGTCAGCGAGGGTACTGGCGTGCAGGTGACTGGAAGACGGGAACTGAAGCAGATGAAAAGTATACGGATGACAGACGATGGATCAGAATGGTGAGCAGAATGGGAGTCTGTAGTGTCCATAGACGAGACCAGACAAGGAGTGAAGGTGCCTTATGAAGGTGAACTGATGAGTGAGTGCAGGTGATCAGAATTCTGGTGATTGTGAACGAGTGGCTGGATCTGGTACTGATGGTTGCAGAGAGGGCGTGTCTTGCTCCGTGACAGTAACATTTTCCTGAGATGTTGATTTATGACAAACAATTCAAAAATAAGTCAGATTTAAATGATAATTACAAAACATTAACATATTTCCATAACGGTGTTAAATTTTATCACTAAATTAATGTCAGTCATTTTTAAAGTCCAAGGAGAGGCAGTTGTCATTGTGAAACTTTTAAACATTTGGTATCTCTGAAAAGCCCTGAATGTGCTCTTTACAGGACATGTATGGTGTCAGAGAAATTCACTAAAATAGTCTGGATAGTTAAATATCATCTTATAGTAATATAATTAGAAAAATATTGTGATGTAAACAGCTTTTAGCTTCTTTTTAATAGTAGCTTGTAGTGTGGCAAACTACTTTTTCAGAGGGGTACCTTGACTGCAGTTTAACTTTAAATCCGCTTGTTGTTTAGAAAACTGCCCTTTAAAATAGCTTTCCCAGCACTGAATGTTACAGTATAATACACCAATACAGTCACCAGTATGACCCAACAGAGGACACAATAATCTATTCAAAAACCTAAAATGTTGACCTTAACTTTTAAATTAAAAGCACTACAGAGTGATGTGATGCTGCTAGACAAAATGATTGTTGTGTGACTGTAATTGCGACTTCTTATTATATAACTAAGGAAGACACTCTCTCTATCATTGTAGTTTTTTTTAATTCTGAGAGAGCAGCTCACTCTTTCTGACAAACAGGCAGGATTTATTTTTCACATCAACATTTTCACAGCATGAATTCCATAACATAGTCACCCAGGCCTCCCTACCTCTTTCCACACTGCCTGTTGTTTAATTCCCGCTGCTTTGTTTTCCTCAACTATAAGCACCAATTTGCACACTTTTAAAACCCATACCAACCCAGTGCCTGTGAGCAGATGATGGCTGCTTCCTGTTTCAAAGGGGCTGAAAGGAAATAAGGCATCTTTGTGTTTGAGAAACCCTTCATCTGCAGTAACAGTTGAGGCAAGTGGAGAGAAAGCTATAAAAGCCTTGTCTGAGATGTGAGCTATTACGTAGAGAGAGAGAGAGAGAGAGACTTTTAAAACCTGAGTCCCTGTCTTTTTTGTATCTCTACTACAGCCGACTGTCCTATTGGCAGCCGATTAGATGCTCCACATCCATTTCACGCTTCAGTGGGTACAGTAGAGAGGTTCTTGATTTGTTGTTTTTGCGGTTTTCTTTCAATCCTTCACTCTGTATCATTATGTTTGTGTGTATAGTGAGTGCATGTGTCCTTTAATCTCTTCCCAGTAGTCTTACTGTCATACTTGTCTCCAAATGCATACTTGAAGAAGGACATTGGGTACTTACATCTCTTCCTTATGCCTGTCTCTAGTGTTTTGTTGCATATTTCTCAAATATTGATATTAGAGCAACCTCATCTGTTCAGTCTGGTTAATGAATTGAAGGATAGTCCAGGACATTCTGTTTAAGCCTCTAAATTGATCCTGATTGCCTTAGTGGTGTGAAGTCCATCAAGTGTTTGCATAATGGCCATTGACTGGTCATCATAAATATCATCAGGCTAACTTATGCCCTCGCATTTACAGCAATAATAAAATGATGTGTTATATCACTGACCTTCAATTATCTCTCTCTAAATGTCAAACCATCCAAAGGTGTTCGAATGCAGCATTTCTCATTGATCTGTCTTCAACACCAAACCGAGACTAATCAATCTGATGAATATGATAAGTCTAATTCTATTGTGGTATTAGTAGTGTTGGCAAAGTTCTAGAACTTTAATAGAAATAAATAATAATACATACTATTATGTACTTTCATACTTTTGTACTTCAGATCTATCTCATATTAAAGCTAAAACAATTAACACAGGGACTTTGTAGCATTCATCCAAGTGGACAGTGGTGAATGCAGGTGTAACTGGGGTAAAATGCAGAAACCACTTATGGAGTTAGTCAATACACGTGGTCAAATCCCATTTGTAGTTTAAACACTAAAGTATACAATAGCAACTATTCAAAATGTATAACAATGAGCATTACACTCAAACCATCACATTTAAAAAGGATAGTTCACCCCAAAATGAAAAAAAAGATTAACTCCCAAAACTGAATTACTTTCTTTCTTCTGTGGAACATAAAAGATTTGTCATAGAAGATGTCAAAATGCCATAGCGTTTTTGTTGTTGTCGTTTTTTTCCCCCATATTATGGAAGTCTATGGGTTCCGATGTTTGGTTCCCAACATTCTTCAAAATATCTTCCATTGTGTTCTCCAGATGAAAGATATGTAATGTGAACAGGACCCAAGAGAAGGTGAATATTGAAGCTTTATTTGAAAGTGCAGGAAGGGTCTTCACAGTACAGTGAGAGCTAAGAAGTGACAAAAAAACATTGTTTTAACATAAGCTGAAACAAAGTCTATATATATATATATACATATATATATTTCACCTTCCTAATATTGTGTTGGTTCCCCTTTTGCTGCCAAAACATCCCTGACCCGTCGACGCATGGACTCCACTAGACCCCTGAAGGTGTGCTGTGGTATCTGGCACCAAGATGTTAGCAGCAGATCCTTTAAGTCCTGTAAGTTGCGAGGTGGGGCCTCCATGGATCGGACTTGTTTGTTCAGCACATCCCACAGATCCTCGATTGGATTGAGATTTGGGGAATTTGGAGGCCAAGTCAACACCTTAAACTCGTTGTTGCGCTCCTCAAACCATTCCTTTGCAGCCCCATATGCAACAAACTGCGATGCACTGTGTATTCTGACACCTTTCTATCAGAACCAGCATTAACTTCTTGAGCAATTTGAACTACAGTAGCTCGCCTGTTTGATCCGACCACACAGGCCAGAATACTGATCCATCATTAATGAATAACTACACAGGAACAATTGAGTAACGCAATATTAACACTCAAGTAACTTCTATTAACAAGAAACTCTGATTAACGAATTAGTAAGTAATAGCGCTCAGTTGAATGTGGTAGTTCACTATTAGCTAATCAATAACTACTATTTTTTTCATAACTTCCAGAGGACTACTAAGAACTACTATATACAGGTTCATAATTAACATGAATAATGCATAATATATAATTAATTCTAAAGTGAAGATCATAGTAACCCACTAGTAATGAGTTAAGTTTTACTACATCCTTCTAAAGGAATATATAATTAATTCTAAAGTGAAGATCATAGTAACCCACTAGTAATGAGTTAAGAAGATGTCAAAATGTGACAAGTATTCTAAAGTGAAAAACATGATAACCCTGTAGTAATTACTGAAGTCATTGCAAGCTTTTGAGGTTTTTGTCAGGTTTTGGATAGTAATCCTATAGAAGTATGTAGTAACACTTGAGTCATTACTATCCAAAACCTTACAAAAACGTCAAAAGCTTAAAATGACTTCAGTAATTACTACAGAGTTAGCGTGTTTTTCACTTTAGAATATTGCTAAAGTTATAGAATTTCCAAATAATGAGCAGTTCCTTCTGAAGGATTTAGTAATAGGCTACCTGAGTCATTACTAGTGATCTTCACTTTAGAATTAATTATGCATTATTCATGTTAATTATGAACCTGTATATAATAGTTCTTAGTAGTACTCTGGGAGGTATGAAAAAAATAGTAGTTATTGATTAACTAATAGTGAACTACCACATTTGGCTAAGCACTATTACTTACTCTTTTATTAATCAGAGTTTCTTGTTAGTTAATAGTAGTTACTAGAGTGTTAATACTTTATTACTCACTTTTTCCTGTGTATTTATTTATTAATTATGGATCAGTATTCTAAAGCGTTACCCATTTTTCCTGCTTCTAACACATCAACTTTGAGGACAAAATTCCCACTTGTTGCCTAATAAATCCCACCCACTAACAGGTGCCATAATGAAGAGGTAACCAGTGTTATTCACTTCACCTGAATATTGGTCATTGGTCATAATGTTATGCCTGATCGATGTATATGCACAATATTAAAACTCTTATATTTTATGATACAGATCACTTGATAATTATTTTCATATTATGACTGAGAATGGACAAATTCTGATATTAAAAAATTCTATATTTTTTTGCCAAAATGAATTAGAAATAAAACACAAAGTAAAATCAGTCTTTTTAAATAATAAGTGAATTTAGGCATCACAATATTATAATGTATGTATGTAAGTATGACTGTCAGAGATCAGTCAAGCTCGGTCCCAGCCACTACTCAACGATCACTCTCCCCAGAATACTAATCACTCACACCTGCTTCCCATCAACAACCTCATCACCAGGCACAATAAAACACTCACCACAGCCTCAGTTCAATGTCAAACCTCCAACAGGAACAGACCATACTCCGATGTCTCCTGACCCTCTGATACACCCAAAGATCCCAAGACGTAACGTATACTCACCTGTGTTCCACTAACCTCTGTGTCATTGCCCTACTGTCTCCAGAATACCTGTTCGTTTCCCATTGCCTGTGATCCCGTGCTCTCCAGAGCTTCCAGTGATTCCCTCAAGCTTTCTTGATATCGACCACGTCTGAAGGAGAAAGGACAAGTATTAATGAACTGTGACTGCTTGGTATACTCATACCTGAAGCGAACATACTCACCTGTGATCAGCCCCGCACCGAGTGATCTTCACGGAATCTGCACCAATATTCCTTGCCTACTAACTTTGCACTCTTAGTCTCTTAATAAACACTGTGTTTGGATTTCCTTACCTCTGCCTCCTTGTATATATCCTGACAATGACAAAGTGAGGTTTAGGGGGGTGATTGTAGCAGAAGTCAGCTAGTGATAGCTGTGTAGGTAAACCTCATTGCGCTGATCTTATGAGGCACACTAGCGACAAATGCTGGAGACTGCGGACTTTAGCATCCTTGTTAGCTGTGCCGGAGACGCCGATTTGAGTCCCGCTCGGAGCGGGGTGACTAGGACCAGAGGGGTTACACATGCACTGCTAAATATCCAATATTGAAACTGATACGGTATCTATATATCTTGCATCTCTACATTGTTATAAAGAATGGGGTTTTTGGCCAAAACACAAAAGAAAATATGTTGATGAGTGTTGGTAACCAAACTACATTAAGATGAGTAAATAATGGCAGAATTTACTTTGTGTGTGTGCACTGTCCCTTTAAGATTAGAAAGATTAGACTTAATTTTTACAAAAAACAATTCCGCTTATAACCTCATTTACATAAGTGCTTGAAAAACTAAATCACCCATCACTAGCTCAACTCCCTGCTGAGTTAATAGCCCTACCAACTATGACCTCTGGGATCAACAAATAGTTTGTAATTTCTTTGTGGACTGGATCCTGCTGAAATATGTGACAGAATCAGTGAGAAATACTCATTTTTTTATGGTTAGGTTTCATGGTGAGTTTCATGGACTTTTCTTTTTCTGCATTTCACTTCTGTTCTTGTTTAGTTTATGCTTAAAAATTGAATTGTGACCTAAAATATTTTTGGCTCTTAAAGATTTGGCTCTTATAAGTTGCTTGTGATGTTTCTCATTTGTAAGTCATTATGGATGAAAGCGTCTGCTAAATGAGTAAATGTAAATGTCAACCCCCAGCACACAGCACAGTTTAATGTACAGCATTTAAGATATTACAGTATACATAACAGACACAAATACAGTGCTTGACAGTATACACAGAACATTATGGGGCATAATATGGGCAGTGTGACATGTGAGCAGTGTATTCAGAGTATATGTTTGTGGTTCAGTAGGTGATATGTATTGTGTATGAACGTGTGGTGTCACTTATAGATTATAAGTGCAAGTTTTGATGCAGAACAGTCGAGAATAGCATGGTGATTCTGTATAAGCATTGACTGAAATTTCCCAGCACCATATTGAGGTGTTTGTAAGCTGAATCTTCATCCAATCAAGCTGAGGATGCCTCTCATTCACTTTATTACTGCAGATGCAATTTTAAAGGTGAGAGAGAAGCTGCCCTGTTTAACAACTTTGGCACAAACATGCAGTCTTCCATGCAGTTTCATTTATCCAAGAAGATATATGCTTAACTGGATGTCCAATTTCAAATTCACTGCAAGGCTCCCATAGTGGAATCTTTTAAGTGTCGTATTGAATAATTTTTAGACAAACAACTTTTTTAGATTTAAAAAAAAAGAAAAGTGTATTAGTTGAATGAATAATTTAAATCACAACACACCAAAAGACAAATGTAGCCTCCAAAAGGGCAACTGGACAAATCTTTTTGGTGAGCAGATTCAAAAGATGATGAGTCAAAATCCCCAATCACTATTACTTAAGGTGCATCCCAATTTGCATACTTATACACTATTCTATAACGTTTTTAGGTATAAATAGTGAGAGTGGTGCGTTCACTCTTAAAATTCCAAAAAGATTGCACTTAAAATACCCGGATGATGCACTAAATTACTGGAAAAAACAAAGTGTGGAATGTTGGACACTTCATGCACTCAACTGATTTAGCTTTAGGCCCCATTTACACTAGTGCGTTTTTGTTTTAAAACGCATAACTTTTGGTACGGTTATGCCTGTCATCTACACTACTCCGGCCTTTTTCGAACCTCGAAAACGGAGGCTTTCGAAAACGCTTTAGACCCCGCTTTAGATTTCGTTTTAGTATAAACGGACCAAAACTGAGACTTTTGAAAACGATGGCGTGGCTGCCCACATTACGTTACAAGAACAATTTGTCCTCTGCAAGATAGTGAACACACATTAGGAGCAGTGAGTAGTGAAAACACACACTGCAAACTGTGGACACAAACACCCGGAGCAGTGGGTTAGGTGCCTTGCTCAAGGGCACTTCAGTCGTGGGTATCGAGGGTGGAAGAGAGCGCTGTTCATTCATTCCCCCACCTACATTTTTCTGCTGGTATTGAGAATTGAACCTGCAACCTTAGGGTTACAAGTCCAACTCTCTAACCATTAGACCAAAACTGCTGATTTTGTTGTGCTTCTTCTTGTTCCTTTTGAAGCATGTTTGAGTCAATGTGACTGTTTTCTATCACATCTGCATGAGATCCTCCCATGCATGACATCACTGAAGTTACATGTGTTGCATTCCAAGGCATCTTCCACTGAGATCTACTCTATATGTGTTCAGGGGAATGCAGAAGTAGTTAGGGTAGGAACTCTCTATGCCTCTCTATGCAGTTTACCTTGTTAATCAGGTTGAGTTTGGCACCAGACACTAAAATAGACAGACATCACAACATCTATGAGGCGAGCATTTGAAGGGAGGACATTACAAACTGCCTGATATGCTGATATTATGAGTCACATCATATCTGTCAAGCCATGAGACTGATAGGGATCAGATATAATGACTTTAGTGTTTCTCTCATGTTCTTCTTTTCATTGTGCCATTAGCTCAAAATAGATGCATAACAACATTGAAGTATTATTAGATTTTTCCTGATCTTATTGAAACTGGTTATAACTTGATATGGTGCTTCAACTGTTCAAATACTACCATTCAAAAGGGTCCATTTTTAAAGAAGTTCATTTATACTTTTATTCAAGTATACCATGCACTGCTTTTATCGGACGTCAAACAAACTTGTTTTCGTGATCATGCAAAAACCATCTAGTGAAACCATTTAGTTGTAAAAAGACAGGAAGTAACTCTGCCAAATGCAGACCTAAAGTCACATGATCAGCACACATGTAGAAGTCACATGACTTCTAAGCTGTCTACATAGTATGCTTGCCAGAGCAGTTGGTATGCCTCACTGCTTACTGTGGTGCACCGCCTCCTCTTGAAGTGGAACACACTGAACTCTACAGTGCCATGGCATAGTTTCTAAAACAGCATAGGCATGGGACAGATGATGTCTCAAACCCCTCCTTTTTCAATGAGGGACACTCCACCTTCACACAAATCGCCTTCTTTATGTCTCTTTCAAACCGTCTTCTCTGTCCAGAATCCTTACCTCATGATCATAACGCTGTGTTTCTTTTTTTGTAAGTGCTTATAGACTGCCGAATTCCTGCTCCAAAGAGCTTGCCTGTCTATAGGCCATCTGTCTATAGATGCCTGTCTATAGGCGTCGATAAAGGAGTTTGGTTTCACCTATATACAGATATTTGCTTTCGTCACTGCACTAAACTGCATACACAATATCACTTTTAAGGTGTTTGGGAATCCGGTCCTTTGGATGGACCAAACATTGTCTTAATGTAGTCATCAGTTTAGAATACTCAGGAATGTAATGCTTAAAGAAAACCCTTATGAACTTATCAGATACTCCAGCCAAATAGGGGATAACCACATGGGTTAATAAAGGCCTTCTGAATAATAATAATAATGGTAACATTTTAATAATAAGGTTGTATTAGTTAACATTAGTTAATGCATTCGTTTACATGAACTAATTAAATGCCAGGATAAAAATATGCGTTTTTAGCTTTCTTTTAAAAATACTAAGTGTACTAGCTTCCTTAATATCTAATGGTAGTGTGTTCCATAGTTTTGACGCATAATTTGCAAAGGCCGCATCACCATCATTCTTTCGCCGATAACTAGGAACCTCTAATAGACTTGCACTAGATGATCTTAGGGTTCTTGATGGAATAAGTTCAGAGAACTGAAAATATAGTTAGGTCCTTGTCTGTTAAGAGCTTTGTATGTGATGAGGAGGACTTTAAAATCTATTCTACTTTTTATTGGAAGCCAGTGCAGCTAATACTGGTGTTATATGTTCTCTCTTTTTAGTTCTGGTTAGTAACCGAGCTGCTGAATTTTGAATAAGCTTAAGCCTGTTTATGGATTTTTGTGGGAGACCAGTAAAAAGTGCATTACAATAGTCTAGTCTACTTGTAGATAAGAGCATGGATTAGTTTTTCTGCATCTTTCTGGTTTAAAAAGGTCTTATTTTAGCTATATTTCTTAGATGAAGATTTTGTTACCTTGTTAATATGGGAGTCAAAACTTGAATCTGAGTCTAAAATAACATCAAGGCTTATAACCTCCGGTCGGATCCAGGGAGTCAATTTGACTAAATTCTGCGTCTAACGACACTTTGGGGATGCTCCCTTAGTGTAGCACATCTGAAGTAGGAATGAAATCTCACTTCAATCCTGATTGGTGTTGCGTCATGACTTAGTATGTGACGGCACCCGGAAGCTATAAAGGGACGCCGGCTCATAGTAAACACAGCTATTCGCGATGAAGCAAGCACTCCAGGCGTGACGAGGTGTGGTGGCGAGACGCAGTGTCTCGTTCCCTTCTCAGGGAACAAGGGTTACAGTCGTAACCCAAGACATTCCCTTTTGAGGTAACTCGCACTGCGTCTAACGACACTTTAGGGAACTAATACCCACTATGCCACACCGAGGCTCACGCCCGCCCTAGTGTGAAGCTGGAGACCAGGCACACTTAGGACGTGAGCACCCTAGTGCCAGGCATTGCAGAGAGTTGCAGACTGTAGTGAAGTCTCGCTTCTTCCGCTGACACATGTGGTCGAGGATGGAAGGCCTGAAGAACCACTGACCGTGTCACACTCGATGGCACCTTGCCCGGCCCGGCCTTGGATATAGGATGGCCATAACTCCGCCCAGGGCAAACTCTAGGCAGGTTGCCGTTATCGTCAAGGCCTGGAGGTCCCCCACTCTCCTCAGAGAAGTGATAGCAAGGAGAAAAGCAACCTCAAGGGTCAGGTTCTTTGCCTCAGCCGACTCGAGCGGTTCGAAGGGAGCTGCAGACAGCCCTTCGAGAACCACTGCCAGGTCCCAGGTTGGGACTCTGGAGCGAGTCACAGGCCTCATCCTCCAAGTTCCACGGAGGAAACGTACAACCAAATGATGCTTCCCCAGGGGCCCATCACTTACAGGAGAGTGGAAAGCCACAATGACAGCCACATACACCTTAAGTGTGGATGGGGTAAGACCAGGAGAGAAACGATCTGAAGCACTGAAGACACGGGGCAGTTAACTGGGTCCACCTCATGCTCTCTACACCAAGTGGAAAACACATTCCACTTCAGGCTCTACAATCTCCTCGTGGAAGGAGCCCTGGAGCTAAGTAAGGTCTCGACTAGACCTGCCAACAGTGTTATGATGTCTGAGAACCAAACTCGGGTCGGCCAACGGGGTGCTACTAGAAGTAGACTGATCCCTTCTCGGCAGACCTGCTCCAAGACTTCTGGGAGCAGAGCGATCGGGGAAAATGCATACAGACGCAGCCTTGGCCACGTCTGCACCATGGCATCCAACCCCTGCATGAGAGAAAACCACAGTGGACAGTGGGACGTCTCTCGAGACTCGAATAGATCCACTTCCATTGGGCTGAACCTCTCACACATGGCCTTCACCACCTCAGGTGAAGTCACCACTCCCCAGGCCTCAGCCCCTGCCTCGACAGGACGTCTGCTCCCTGATATTGGTCCCCGAGGATGTACAACGCTCTGAGAGACGACAGTTTCCCCTGGGACCACAGGAGGATCTGGTGTGCCAGTCTGCATAGACGGCGCGACCTCAGACCCCCCTGATGATTTAGATACAAAACTATCGAGATATATTGTCCGTTCGTATCCGGACATGGTGGCCTCGGAGGTCCTGAAAAAAGCTCCTCAGAGCTTTGTAGACCACCAGCATTTCCAGCAATTTAAGTGCCAGGAAGAATGCCGGGCCTCCCACAGACCTCTCGCAAATCGGCCTTCCATGACTGCGCCCCAACCAGTGAGGGAGACATCTGTTGAAACGGTCTTACGGCAACATGACACTCCCAGCACTGGACCCTGGGACAGAAACCCAGGTTTCTTCCATTTGACGAGGGAACAAAGGCATCTGTGCGTTACCCTGATCATACGGAACGGATTTCCCCTCGAGGAAAACCCCTTGGTTTTCAGCCACCACTGTAAGGGGTCTCATGTGTAGCAGGCCAAAAGGTATTACGTTGGACACTGCTGCCATGAGCCCCAGCAGTCTCTGAAACTGCTTTACAGTGAGGCTGCGGCCTAGCTTCATTTTGGAGACCATCGCCCGTATGGACTCAATATGTGCGGGAGACTGTTGTGCCCGCATCGTGGTCGAATCCCATACAACATGGTTCTCTGAGAAGGCGTCAACATGCTCTTTCGTGTTGAGTCTCAACCCCAAGCACTGAATGTGGCCAAGGACGACATCTCGATGCCAAACTGCCACTACTCTCGACTGTGCCAATATGAGCCAGTCGTCGATGTAGTTCAGTACACGGATGCCCCTGAGTCTCAGTGGAGCCAGAGCTGCATCCATGCACTTGGTGAACGTGCGAGGGGAAAGAGCCAGGCCGAACGTAAGAACCCGATATTGGTACGCTTCGCCCCCGAAAGCGAACCTCAGGAACTTCCTGTGACATGGATACATGGATGTATGCGTCTTTTAGATCTATCGTGACAAACCAGTCCTCTAACTGGATCTGACTCACGATGGTTGGAATTGTGAGCATCTTGAATCTGAATCTCCTAGAGATCGATTGAAGTGCCCCAGATCTAAAATTGGACGCAACCCCCCATCCTTCTTGGGGACTATGAAGTACCAGCTGTAGAACCCGGACTCCCTATCTGGCGGAGGAACACATTCTATGGCCTCCTTTACCAACAGGGAGTGAACTTCCTGTTCCATTACCTGAAACTGCTCTGGGACTTCAGGCAGACACTGTGATTAGCAATTGCTGGAAACCGATGTGTCCCGCAGTACACGAGGCGGCGAGAACAAGATTCCATGAGGGCTCCGTGGAGGAGCAAGAACCTCACAATGCACGAAAGCAGCCCCCTCAGGAACTGCCCATGCATGTTATGCTCCCATCTTAGATGAACATTCAGACAAGTGAAACACGCTTTGGATGACAGGCAGATTAAAAATATCTAACTTATCAAAGTCAGATAATATGCCATTTAATTCGAAAAGTAACACGGGCATGGATGCACACACCTCCTGACTGTTCACTCGCCATTTCACAGATTTGTTATTAGACAAACAACACCAAATAAGACTGACAATATACAGAACGCTTTGCTGAAGAGCGAAAAGCTGTGTGTATGAGCCGGCGTCCCTTTATAGCTTCCGGGTGTCATCACATACTACGTCATGACGCAACACCAATCGTTAGACACAGTGCGAGTTCCCTCGAAAGGGAACAGCATATTAGAATGATTTCTGAAGGATCATGCCATCACAGAAATGAATTACATTTTAAAATATATTAAGAAAATGTCATTTAAATAGTAATAATATTTCACAATATTACAGGTTTTTTGTCAAATAAATGCACCCTTGGTGAGCATAAGAAACTTCATTCGAACACACACACACACACACAAAAATTTTCCAATCCCCCCCAAAAAAGGTTTCAGCTCTCAGAGACCCCAAAATATAACATTAATTCATTTTCACATAAGATTGTAAGATTCTGTAAGCTCATTTATCTGAGCTCTTTGTCATCCTCATTGATCAATCACTCACATTATGATTAGTAAATAAATGAGGCATTTGTTTGTTTGCATAATAAAAGCCATGTGCCCTGTTCTTTGCTCTGAATCCAATCTGCCTCCAGAGAGAGCGAGAGAGGGAGCGGGCACAGCTCCTGTACTTTAAGCAGATGGAAATAACCTTTTCCCAGCTGCATAGCTGATATCATCAGCAGAAGAACCGAGGCAGTCGGCACAAGTGGTCTGTTACCTCTGTGGCCTGCCATTATCTACAGGAATGCTGTATGTTATCTCAACAGCAACCTATCAAAGCACACTATTACACAAGCACAGCATGAGTAAGGTATAAGAAGCCCTCACTAATGTCATTTGTACAGACCTGTGAGAAGCTTAATGAATGAAAACACATCCTGGTTCATATGTATTAGTTCATTATGAACAATAAAGCCCCTTCTCCCTTTTTTAACAAAGAAGAGCTGATGAAAAGAGACCTTGTTAGATAAATCCGAGCTCATTTGGTACAAAACGCATGGAGTGGATTGATTGAGAAAATTGCTTGTTGAATACAGGGCTCCCGAATGTTTAAAATGGCGGTCGATATTATTCAATTGAACTTTTATATTTTTTGTCCTCCTTAGTCTAGTCATGATTGAATAGATATATGGATGAATGATAAACAGATTGATGTGATTAGTGCCAACACAGTGGATTTTTTGGCACGGTTAATGGATTGGTGACCGAGTGAGTTCGAAGGGGGCAGATGGATGACTAAAGCACCATAATTGGAATTGAACTGCCATGGACTGGAATCTCAATCTCAATAGAGACGTGCTGTAAAAAGTAGATGAACTGTATCAACTGATGAAAGGTTGGCATGGCAACATATATAAACATTTGTCTTTGTTTGGCCAAACCAATAAAACATAAAGTAGACTTAACATACTCTAACAGAATCATGAGTGATTACATAGGGTAATCCAGGATATGGGTGTTTCTTCAACTTTGCACATTTAAATGTCCCAGAGGTTGAATTTTATTAAAGGTATAACAGATTTCATTATTTTCTTTTGTATGAATATTTGTATGTATATGAAGGTCACAGTGAAATAGATTTCTTTTTACTGTGCCTTTATCATTTTAAATACGCTTTTTATTCATATATTTACTATATTTTACTCCTGTTCTAGACAGACTTTTGAACTTAATATTCCATTATGAAAATATTATTATTAAATGATTAAAACTTGAATTATATAAACAAAGAATAAAAAAACAAAAACATTAGTGATTATGCTTCTCTTCTCTTCATGGACTCAATTTGTTGTTTATCATCACTCACCTGTCTCCTTTGTTCTCTGTTTCCCGTCACTAGTTAGTTACCATGGATATTAACTTACTAGCACACCTGTCTGTAATTGGTTCATCTTCACTGTGTATTTAAGTTCCTTTTGATGGTATGTTTACATGACAACGATGTGCTTAAAATTGAAAAGTTTTTTCTTTGTACAAATGACAACGTTATCAAAATGATCCCTGTTCACATGGATCCGCGAAATGACTAAAACTGCTGTATTATACAGGTGCTGGTCATATAATTAGAATATCATCAAAAAGTTGATTTATTTCACTAATTCCATTCAAAAAGTGGAACTTGTATATTATATTCATTCATTACACACAGACTGATATATTTCAAATGTTTATTTCTTTTAATTTTGATGATTATAACTGATAACTAAGGAAAATCCCAAATTCAGCATCTCAGAAAATCAGAAAATTGTGAAAAGGTTCAATATTGAAGACACCTGGTGCCACACTCTAATCAGCTAATTAACTCAAAACACCTGCAAAGGCCTTTAAATGGTCTCTCAGTCTAGTTATGTAGGCTACACAATCATGAGGAAGACTGCTGACTTGACAGTTGTCCAAAAGACGACCATTGACACCTTGCACAAGGAGGGCAAGACACAAAAGGTCATTGCAAAAGAGGCTGGCTGTTCACAGAGCTCTGTGTCCAAGCACATTAATAGAGAGGCGAAGGGAAGGAAAAGATGTGGTAGAAAAAAGTGTACAAGCAATAGGGATAACTGCACCCTGGAGAGGATTGTGAAACAAAACCCATTCAAAAATGTGGGGAAGATTCACAAAGAGTGGACTGCAGCTGGAGTCAGTGCTTCAAGAACCACTACGCACAGACGTATGCAAGACATGGGTTTCAGCTGTCGCATTCCTTGTGTCAAGCCACTCTTGAACAACAGACAGCGTCAGAAGCGTCTCGCCTGAGCTAAAGACAAAAAGGACTGGACTGCTGCTGAGTGGTCCAAAGTTATGTTCTCTGATGAAAGTAAATTTGCATTTCCTTTGGAAATCAGGGTCCCAGAGTCTGGAGGAAGAGAGGAGAGGCACACAATCCACGATGCTTGAGGTCCAGTGTAAAGTTTCCACAGTCAGTGATGGTTTGGGGTGCCATGTCATCTGCTGGTGTTGGTCCACTGTGTTTTCTGAGGTCCTAGGTCAATGCAGCCGTATACCAGGAAGTTTTAGAGCACTTCATGCTTCCTGCTGCTGACCAACTTTATGGAGATGCAGATTTCATTTTCCAACAGGACTTGGCACCTGCACCTGCAATCATCAAAATTAAAAGAAATAAACATTTGAAATATATCAGTCTGTGTGTAATGAATGAATGAGTGTGTAATGTCTGATGTTAATTTTGATAATACTGTATTATTACTTTTTCTTTTATGGTAAATTTAATCTTCACAAAGCCAGAAACATTAACAGTAATCCCAATTTTAGAATGTTCTCCTCTGATATAAAGTCCCTTATTACTTCCTTTAAAAAAATGTCAAAGTCTTTGACCACAAAGGCTTCGAAAACATATATTATCTGTTGGAAGGAACCTTTAATTTTTTCATGATGACAAAATGTTATATTGTGTTGATTCCGAATGCCCCCCTTATTTTTTATTGTTAATATATGTATCCTTTCATTTGCAAAAAAAAAAAAAGCCTATAGCCTACGCATGTGCATGACATCACCGTTTTCACAGATTCACGTTTTCGCAGTTATGTACATGGAGATGATAAAGGCGTCATTTAAAAAAAAACTTTGAACTTTGAAACCTGTTTTCAAACGTTTGTGTTTTCAGGCCACCAAAATGCCGTTGTAGTGTAAATGAACTGCAAAAACGTATTAAAAGTCTTTTGTTTTTAGTTGAAAACGGTGTCGTGTTAACACATCAGTTCGTTGTCTGGTATTGTTTGTGTTGTGTTTTCCACGCTGTTTCGCATCTAGTTACCTGAGTTTGTTTTGTTTAATAATTATCAACTTTAATTTTGAAACCTGATCATCTTCCTCATTTCTAAACCATGACCTACAATTTTGCTAGTCATGCAATTTTCTCAAAGGTTAGTGTACACTATTGTTCAAAAGTTTGCGGTTGGTAAGATTTTTTAAATGTTTTTTTTAAACTCTCATTTGTTCACCAAGGCTGCATTTATGTGACTAAAATACATCAAAATTTTAAAATAAAGATTTTGAAACTAAAATCTTCTGTAACATAAATGTCTTTAAAGTCTGATTAATTCTTCTTTACTAACTAAAAGTATGCCTATTTATTTCTTTACAAAACAATGTCACTCACTTCACTCACTCACTGTAACTTTTGAATGCCAATGTACACTGTTGAACATTGTTGAGAGTGTGGAAAGTGTACTCAGCAGTTTATTTTCAGTATATGAGGCCAAAGCCCATAGTTGAAGAAACAACCACATACTTTTGTGTGTAAATGTGTGTACAGTATGTCCCATGTACCATTCCAGTTTGTCACCTTCTGTAGTCACATGATACTTTATCTAGAGCACATAGTCCTGGAAAGATGTGCTCTAGTCAAACACTTTTTTTACAACACCATCTACCATGCGGTTCACACAGGGACACCAAGCCACGAGACCAGGGCATACGTATGCTGTTTATAATGATCCTTCCATTGTATCTAGAGCGATGTTTATTGTCACACAACACCGTTGTATGCTGATATGCTGTGGTTACTGCTGGAAGAACATTGTGACATACCAGCACGTTTTTAAAAAGAGGAACAGAATTTGACACAAAGAAAAAGTCACAAATCCAGACAGTTGCAAAACAGTCTACAATCTGAATGTAAGTGACTTTAGTAAAATGTACCCAGTCAAAAAATTACTGGTACCCAGCCAAAAAATTACTGGTGCCTGCTGTGTCCAACTGCTCCTGAGTTCTTTGGAGATGAGCCTAAAATCATGGATGCCACATGGGATACAGGGGAAACCGCCTCTGCTGCTCACCCCTGTGGAGCAATTTTAAAGAATATGCCACCTGTTTGTTTATAATTGTTTATCTGCGTGAGAGTAGCAGAGAGAAGTTTGGTTATCAGTCTGTCCGTGTTCCTTATTCTGTCCATTTAAGGAAGCTTAATGCCAACTAAATATGCTGTTTTTGTGTTAATATTCAAAACATCATATTGATAGCCAAAACAGTGTTTAATTGGTGTCTGTAACAAAATACACTACGGTATTATACTAAAACACCAGGGTAACATTATCGTGCAACCTATGCGTGTCTTATCCATGTTTACCTGAGATTAACAGGTTTTGCCAGTCAGCTAAAATTGCAGAGTCACATTTCACATTTAAACGTTTTTAATTAGTTAGTGGAAGGTATCAAGGGTCAATCAGATCAGTTGTAATTAATAGGATTTCATATATCCCTGCAGTGTTGCGATTTAACAATCAAATTTAGAGTCATAAAGGTTGATTTAATGTCTTGTTTCACTTCTCTTTGAAAGAAATGCGCTGTTCTGTACCCAGACGCACAGATGAAACTGAAGTACAGCTATCTCTACCACGGCTCCTTCACATCCGCTTTCATAAATCCATCAATCCAATATGCGCTTGATAGAGAAAAAGGTCAGAGTTGTTAATAGAGAAGGACACACACCATATAAAGCGGCTGACCAAAGGTCCCATTTATCCCTTAATTCCATGTCCTTTTGTTCATTTACTTTTTAATTCGCTTTAATGTATCTCAATAATGAATAACTTCCAGCGGGCATATTCATGAATACCAATTAGCCCTGTTTCATAGTTATGACTAATGTGGCAAATGAGAGACAGGTGTGAGAATAATAACTACATTAAGCTACCCCTTGCTGGCAGACATGAGGCATGAAACTGGGGGAAAACAAACCCACTGTAAAGGGCTTCCAGATTTTTTTAACACAAACCTGGCAGAAAGTATTATAACTCTTTAGAATGTGAAATTAAAATAATTTGCATATTTGCATTTCATATTATTAAACAGCCCAGTGTCGTGAAAAAAGTGCATGTGAGTAAATTTTTTGCAGATATTAGGTACATTTTTGCAGTTTTGCAGAAATGAAGACAGAGTCACGTATTTACAATGAGCCTGGATAGGGGGAAAAAATGAAATGCTATTGATCTTACATTCATTCAGACATTCAATTGATGTTTAATTCTTTGGCAACAGACAGAAATACTTTTTGGAGATTGGATTTACTGGTGTATTATGAAGTGAGTTATAAGGCATTGTCCCTCGTTGTGACCTGGCCATTGGAGGAGTGATATTGTATGATACTGTGAGATTGAGAGTAATTGTTCAGTGCTAAATGTACAGAAGGTGCAGCAACCTTGGTTCCTTCATGGTGCACAACAGATTGGTCCGCTAAAGAACAGAGCAGCTGTGGTGGGCTTTTTCCACTTAACGGTCCTGAAAAGCATGAGTGTTTGTGGGTTTTGGTTAACCTTGTTAGTGAACGATAAAAGGTCTGACTCATACAGGATTGCTGTTTTCTCATCCCTCACCTCAAAAGACGGATCTGGCATCAGTGAACACTTCTGAAGAAAACAGAACTACATGAAACTTGTCACAAAACTTTGTAATTAAAAACAAATGCTGCAATTGGATCCTTGTCTACAAATGTGAATCTGAGCTTTTTTTGGATACATTCTGTAATAATCAGCACCTGTTTTTGTATTTGATTGCTTTTTTACACTTGAATGAATTAAATTCACAATCACACATCTTTCTCACACGTTTGACAAAAAAAGTGTGTAGTCTATTTTAAGGACAGGACTGAGAAAGAAAGAGCACTGACCATCACCTCCATATGCCACTGTAGGTGTTTCATATCTTTCCACGGAGAGACGTGTGATTATGACATCATGCGCTCATTAAACAATGGTGGTGGCCCTCTAATTAAAACTATATGCTTTATCACAGTTGTGTGTGTTTTATTTAACCCTTGGATTGGGTTCTCAGTTCCCATTCTAAGTTACAGTAAGTTACTAAGTTTTTTACTTAGAAAGACATTTACAGTCAAACCCAAAATTATTCAGATTTTTACTAGTGGGTGCAGGACACTATAGTTCATTTATGTAATTGAGAATAGTAAAATAAAGTAAACTGTAAAATATTATACCCAAAAATTCTTCTTACAGTGGACTACCAGTAAAATTTATAAAAAAATTGTGGTCAGAATTATTCAGACACTTTGACCTGACCATGTTTTGCTTAAGTGTTTTTTTCTTTAATTGCTAATGCGACCTTTTACACCACAGACTGAACAAAATGAAGCATTGCTTGGTAATTGGTTGACCTAAATTGGTATTATCTAATTGTGTACTTAAATTGAATAGCTGACAGCTGATTGGTTGATTGTAATCCATTCCATACCTTTCTATCAAAGTTATCTGACATTATCAAGATGAATTTGTTCTGACAGTTTAACTTTGAGTTCTTGTCATATTTCATTACCATTTTCTAAACTATAGCTAATAAACTGTGATAATGTGAGAAAATGTTGAAGGTGTCTGAATACATTTTGGTTTGACTGCATGTATCCTTCCATTTATTGTAGTATTTTTCTCCTATTTTTCTTCTTTTTCAGACCTCTCAAAAATGTGTCTGTATCAAAAACATCTAAACAATGTGAGTGATTTTTCCACCGTCACTTATCCTGCCAATAAATAATTCACACATTTTAATTTTGGAACAAAAAACATCCATTAACACCACATCATGTGAGGGCTGATGAGATAATTATATGTGTTTCTACATTATCTTTGATGCCTTATGAAACATGAATGGAGATGATAATGAGTTTACCAGGCTTCTCTTTGTGAATTATGGCATGCCATTGTATGAATTAGACATGGCATGGCATTATAGCTGGAAACTCTAGTCATAAAAGGCAGTGTGTTACCTTACACTCAAATGACCCACTATAATGAAGTCATTTTTGTAACTTCCCTAAATATACATTTCCTGAGAGAATGTCTGACTTCATAATGTTGCCATTTTAATAAAACAGTGAAATGAGTTTTCATACTTTTGGGCTAAAACAATGTAGGCAATTTGGGAAAAGTAAGATGAATGAGTACTATAGCCTAATACATTTTATAAACTGTGTAGTTATAATGAATGCATAAGTAGATGTGCAATATAAAAGTCTTAGAGTGCAGTGCCACTATGTCAGTGATAAATGAATGTATTTAGATATGGTCAGATAATCTAAACTTCTGAAAGTAAGGATTGCTGCTAAACATTTAAGGCCATAGAAAGATAAAACACTCCCTAAAGCATGTCAATTGTATCTCTGATTGACTTTAGACTGACTGACTGAAAGTAAAAGGATCTCATCAAGCCACAGAATTGCAATCAATTCAGCCAATGAAAATGTGCTTTTGTCATTGTCTAAACCATGGTATAGAAAAAGAAGTAAATTATCAGAAAACAGCAGAGCTTTTCTTCTGCTCTTCTCTGAGATCCCAATGCTTTCCACACATACAGTTGCAATCAAAATTAATGCTGCAAGCAGCGATGAAAGGGCCCTCGCACCCGGGAGCACCGCCCCCCGGTGAATAGTGGGCGACATGCATTTAAGTGGGTAAATATAGGAGAAATATGGCAAAGTCACTTTAATGTGCCACACTTCCTGCTGCCAGCAGGTGGCGCTTTGACTATAACCAAATATTGGCATGTAGATGTCTTCAGGCCAGGACTGTTATCAAACGTGTCAAGTTTGGGGTAGATCAGACATTGTATGCCTGAGTTACAACAACTTCCTGTTTTGTGGCGTAAATCGCATACATTAGCACTTAGCCACGTGTTGCTTGATTTAATGTGTTTCTAGTATGCTTGGGACTTGACGGCATATTTAAATGTGTTTCTGGGAGGGAATTACAGCGTAAAGCATGCCATTTCCTGTTGCCAGCAGGTGGCGCTATGACTAACTAATATTGGCATGTAGATGTCTTCAGGACAGGACTCTTATCAAACATGTGAAGTTTGGGACGTATCGGACATTGTATGACTGACTTACAACAGCTTCCTGTGTCATGGCGAAACATCAGACTTTGACAGGCCGCCACGGACGCGCCCTTAAGCGAAAACTCAAGATCTTCACAATTTAACATCACAAAGGCCTTAAGATTAGACTGACCAAACATGATGTTGTTCTGGTTAAATCTCAATGAGGATACTCATCACAGTGTAAAACATGGCATTTCCTGTTGCCCACAGGTGGCGCTATGACTGTAACTGAATACTGGCGTGTAGATGTGTTCAGGTCCGGACTCTAATCAAACATGTGAAGTTTGGGGCAGATCGGACATTGTATGCCCGAGTTACAACAACATCCTGTTTTATGGTGAAACATCGAACTTTGTGAGGCCGCCACGGACACGCCCTTCAGGGAAAACTCAAGATCTTCGCAATTTAATGTCGCAAAGGCCTTTAGATTAGACTGTGCAAATATGATGATGATCTGATTAAATCTCTAGGAGGAGTTGATTAAAGTACAATGTCTGGAAATGGCAAAATTTGCAACAATTTTGCAAAGAAAACTCAAAATATCTCACTTCCTGTTGGTTTTCAGATTTTGTACCAGGAGACTTTTTTGTAGGTATTGGGCTGTTACATGTGTGTATCGAATTTCAAACCTGTACGTGAAACGTAGCGGGAGGGGCACTTTGTTGAAATGTTGTAGGTGGCGCTATCGAGCCATTTTGCCACGCCTAATTCTGAAACCCATATCAGACGTAAATTTTCACCACTTTTGACGCGTGTGCAAAGTTTCGTGAGTTTTCGAGCATGTTTAGGCCCTCAAAAATGTGATTCATTTGGGAGAAGAATAATAATAGGCTGAGCAATTCCAATAGGGTCCTCACACCATCGGTGCTCGGGCCCTAATTATTCAACCCCCCGGAAACTGTAATAATAATAATTTACAAATGTAGGTTTTTCTAAAGATAGTTTTTATTTTATTTTATTTTTTTAATTGCATCTAGGGAGGCGTGGGAGGCGTGAACGAGATCGTTGCGTAATTGAGAATGAGCGTCACCTGCGAGGCACACTGGTCTCATGAGGGATCTCGGAGGCATATAAGGATGAGCGACACCAGTGAAGGACGAGACAGGACCAGGCCTGGACTTTACGTTGTGTTTTGTTTATATTTTATTATGTGTGTAATAAGCATGTCAATTGTATCTCTGATTGACTTTAGACTGACTGACTGAAAGTAAAAGGATTATAAAAAAACCCGGGAGCAAGGAGGAGGGACATGCTGTCGAAGAGCCCTCGCTGCTGAGGGGGATTGCGGTGCTGAGGAGGTCGGGCAGCACGGAAGAGAGAAAACCGCGAATGGCTGCCTGAGGCAGTGGTGCTGGAGCGAGTGAAGATCGGTGGGACGGAGAGTTGTTGCTGTGCCCCTGGGTCAAGGTGGGGTGGTGGCCGTCCTAGAGGGAGCAGAGGAGTTACCGGTGTTCGCCGTGGGCCGGAGCCTGCTACCGTCCGCCATGATGGGGAGGATCAGGGAGCGCGGGACTCGCTGCCGGCTGCCCTCAACTGAAGGAGCCACCGCCAGCCGCCAGGGGGCGGAGGAGGTCCGGGCCGTCCACCAAGTGTCCAGTACCACAGCATGGCACCGCGAGGAAGAGCCTCTCGGCTGGCTGAGGACCGAGCGGCAGCGTGTCCGGGAACCGGACCAGAATTTTAAAAAATTTTGTTTCCTCTCTCCACTCTCTGTGTCTCACGCAGAGATTGGGCCCCCCGGGGGGGGGAGTAGGCGCCGTCTCGAGTGTACCCCCCGGCCTGCGAGGGGCGATGGGGGTATGTGGCGAGGTGAACGAGCGAGAGACGTGGGAGGCGCGAGCGTCACCTGCAAAGCACACCGGTCTCGAGTCCTCTCATAAGGGAGCTCAGAGGCATAAAAGGACGAGCAACACCAGTGAAGGACGAGAGAGGACCAGGCCTGGACTTTACGTTGTGTTTTGTTTATGTTTTATTATGTGTGTGCGTGGCAGCCGTCCGTGAGGGGCTGTCCGCATTACTTTCGTTTAGTTTATTTATTTATTTATTAAAATCTTTGAAATGTTCGCCGGTTCCCGCATCCTTCTTCCCTGAACAAAGAACTGTATTACACACTCATTCTGAATAACAGATCTGAGGCCATGTTGGTGCCACGTTGTATTAGAGGTTATATTTGATTATTAAATAAGTAATTTAATTAAATGATCAATCACATAGACTCATTTTACAATCCTATAGCTCTTTATTTAGATTAAAAACCCTTCTCATTGATTTGGTGAGAAACATGGTGTTTTGAGCAGCATTTGCACACCCTGTCATGCGGTTGGCTATAAGACACTGATGTAGATGCTTATTACAGTATTAAGGCTAACGATTAATCGATTAATTGATTGTTAATTTAAACAATGATCGCTCATGGGAATTTGTGTAAATTGACATTCCTTGTATATAATGTAATGGTTTTGAGGTACAGAATTTTTTTGTAATACAGCTATGTCATAATTATTCAACCCCTATTCAACGCTGCCGTTTTTAAGTCACTTAAGGCCCTGTCCACACGGAGACGCGTTTAGTATACGCAATAATTTTGTATCGTATCAGCATTTTGTCCAGACGGATCCGGCGTTTTCGGAGCCTGAAACAGGTATTTTTTTAAACTGGGTCCCAGAGTAGATAAATCTGAAACCGACACCCTTGCGTTTTCGTGTGTACAGCCAATCCGTATATATTTTGGGAAACGGTGATGTCATCACACCATCGTCTCGCACATGCTCCAAGTCTTCTTCTCTGTTTTTAGTGTATTTGTGTGGCAGAATTAAATCGCCACATACTGGTCCGGCATGTATTCTACATCGTTTTGAGTCGGTTTCAGTGTTTCGTGAGACGAGGGAAAAAAGATCGGATAGGGAAAGCTCTGGCTTCGTGTGGATGTGGCCTTATTGTATGGCATGTATGATATGTATGGTATGGTACAAAATTATGTTAAAACACAGTTAAGCCTTTGGAATCTCTATAACAAAACGGAATTAGCTTGTGCTGTTACACATGCCTACATTTAGCTCATGCATGTGCTAAAGTTGAGTAGCAAATACGGCCAAGTCAAAAGAGTTCTCACAAAAGCTATAGAGAACAAATTTTTTATTACATTAGAAAGTCTATGGCTACAAGAAGATTTCCAAAACACTAAAAGTTCCTAGAGACTCAGCTGGCAGCCTTATTCATAAGTTTAAAATTTGTTGTACCAAAAAACCGTTGATGATTTTGAGAGGAAAAAGCACAATATCATTAAGGGGAATAGAATGTTTGATCAGAGCAACTGAGAAAAACCCTCAATTTACTGCCAAAGACTTGCAAGATGACCTGATGAAAGGAGGAAAGAACATTTCAATGCAGAGTTGAAGAAGAACACTAGACAAGCATGGCCTTCATGTTGGGACATCTTGCCGAATGCCACTCTTGACAAAGAAGAACATAAAAGGCCGACTTGAATATGCTAAAATTCATTTGGATAGATCTGTGGAGTCCTGGAAGAATGTTTTATGGATTGATATGACCACAATGGAACTTTTTGGATCCATGGATCAGCGGTATGTCTGGGGCAAAAAAGGCAAAGCTTATGAGCAGAAGAACACCATCTTCATGGTCAAACACGAAGGCGGTCTTGTTATGGGGGTGCTTTGCCGTTGCAGAAAGTGAAAATCTTGACTATATGAAGGACATCATGAATTCTTTGAAGTATCAAGCCATTTTGGCAAAGATGGTGATGCCTTCGGTGCAGAGACTGAAGCTTGATGATCAATGGACTTTCCTGAAGGACAACCATCCCAAAGTATACATCCAAATCTACTGAAGCTTGGTTCAGGGATCAGCCGTAGAATGTTCTTGAGTGGCCTGTACAGTCTTCAGATCTAAATCTCAGTGAAAATATTTGGTGGAATTTGATGAAAGCAGTGGTAACGTGACAACCAAAAATTATCAGTGATCTGGAAGCTTTTTTAAGCGAGGAATGGGCCGAGACTGCAGTAGAGAGGTGACAGAAGCTTCTAAGCACTTACAGGCAGCGTTTATTGGAGGTTATAAAGAATAAAAGCACAAATTCTGCCCAAAATTTGACTTTTGGGGGTTGAATAATTTTTAACACAAATGTTTACAGCCAATTAGATTTTTTTTGTTTCTCACCAACTTTAGAATCACTCAAATGTGTATTAATAAACTTTCT
Source organism: Rhinogobio ventralis (assembly GCA_039654625.1). NCBI lineage: Eukaryota > Metazoa > Chordata > Actinopteri > Cypriniformes > Gobionidae > Rhinogobio > Rhinogobio ventralis. Next base: position 19,134,511 of record CM077198.1, read on the forward strand.
ATAATAGTTTACTGATGCCTTTGTTTGCTTTCATAAAATTCTATTCTTGGCAGCAAGGTGTCTTGCAGGTCAAGGGGGATGAATAAATTTGATTGCAACTGTACATCTCATTTATATAGTGTACATCTTATTTGGCACATTTTATTTTGTATGCTCAACACATTGAGAAAACACAATTTAATAGAAATATATTGTTACACATATGTTTCTTCAGTAAAGAGTAGAAATGAACTTTAAATGTCATGCTAAGCATCTAAGGCTACAAACAGAGGCAAATGGACATTTTTACAGCATGAAGCCAAAAATAGGAAAAAAAAAAACCTTTACTCTACCATCCATGAGCACTTTTGATTTGTCGGCTTTCTCTGTGTTTCTGAAAGGGGGGCACATTAGGACAAAGCACTGTATAGCACAAACAATGCTATTATTGTAATTTTATGTGACTGTAAGCATAGATGATGCTGGCTGGATTGTATTTTAGATTACTTTTGTTTTGTATCATATTGGGTTGTAAAATCAAGAAGATTTCAAAGGCATTACTGTGAAAATGTTGCAGTTCTGTTTTTCAGATTAAATAAATTGATATGACAATTTAATCTGACTGTCCGTTGACCCTGCTAAACCAATGCTGGAGTGTGATAATCACATGCAATGTGATCACAGCTGCAAGGAAATCTTAACATTTACAGGCAATCGTTTTCATTTCATTTTATTACTTATGATGCAATTGAGTCATAAGATTCAGTCTGGACATTTGACTTCAGGCTCAAAATGATTTACGTAAATGATTTGAGATTTGAGTCTAAATTTAATTTTAAGAGAGCATGAAGCTCTTTCTGGCTTATTGACTAATGTTTTCTGTTTCAGCTGGTGCTTTTGCAATATCTATAGAGAAAGAAAATATTTAAATGTATAAGTCTTGCCTACATTACAAGCCACAGTTATGCCACTAGTTATAGGTGTGATAACTCATCATGAGCAAAAAGATGCAATGTTATGTATATGCAACAGCAAAAGAAATGACACAATACAAAGAAAATGCACTAATTGTAATATTCCAACATGTCAAGTTTTGATTATGAAGTTTCTGTTAGGCTATTGATCTTAATGTATTTAAAGTGTGTTTAAAATTTTCAGTTCAAAGTTCTTACTGTGCATTGACATCAGTAGCACTTCTGCTTAAAAAGACATGTTTCACCGGCTTCTTTTCATTAAAATATCATTGTTACTTTATGTCTCTGCTGGGAAGTCAGATCAAGTTATTTGAGTAAGGAATGCATGGGAAATTAAATGAATGTGTGTTTATTTAGTACTGGCGTTCCAGGAGAACAAGAGTTTCTTCTCTTGCACATCCTGATCAACAGAAGTAGAAGGGCACGAAAACAGCTCAAAGGCCATGTCCCAAATGGTACCCTCAGCCCTTGCTGTCCTCCTCCGCAGTCCTGTCCCATATGGCACCCTCAGCTCCCACTGTTATCCTCTGTACTTTGCCACATGGGCTGTAAGGTAACAGTCTGCTGTTGACTTTTGCATCAATGTAAGCTCGGCAGAAGGGCTGAATGAAAATGATGCTGGTGAGCCTACTCCATAAAAATACGATGACAAATGGGACACTCTACAGTTATGGTTACTATCTCTTTACTCAGAACTCAGAAGTCACATAATATATTCTGTTTTCCAGCAGAGAGCACAATGACAGCCTGATGCGGTTACACACACTCCACAGACACAGGATGTGAAACAGGCCTTATATATTAGGGCATCAAGCTGTATGAATGCCTATTTGCATTAAACAATACAACGACCACTCTTTGAAAATTAAAATGAAAAATGGGGAACCCTACAGTCCACATCAAGTGCCCTACTTCAGTTCCCAATAATGAAGACCAGTTCTGAATGGAAATGTTGTTCAGCTATCAAGATCAAGACAAACTGGAATTCATTATCTTCAGAATCAGATCTGAAAATAGTCAGGTAGTTCTACTTTTGACTTTCTAATTATTATTGCGTGAGGGTTTCTCTGTCAATATAAGATTTCATACACTCCGTGAAAAAAATGAGCAAAAATCAAACCTTTAGTGGTACAACAGCTTGTCACTGCTAGTAACTTTAAAGGGGCATCGTTGTACCTTATTTACCCCTAAAAGTTTCATATAGCAGAACCTTTAATGGGACATAAAACTACTCTAAGGTACTATAGGGGTAGATAAGGATCAAAGTTGTCGCTTTGAGGGTACTGCACCAGTGACAAGCTGTTACAATTTTTGCACATTTTGTTATGACTGTGTTGCAAATTTCAGTCATTTGACTCATTTTACTGAAAAATACACTGATTGTCTAACTTTTCACTGAACGCTTCAGTCCCTATTTTAGGTAATGTACATCATCACAGAGTTGTACAATAAGAACCAATCAGAGTTGACAGAAAAGATGGGGGCTGCAATTAGCAGTCAATGCCTCCTCTCATCTGATAAATGGTCATTTAAATGAGCCTTGAAAAATCTAGCTTTTGCTCACTTTCCAGGTCGTCCTCAACATATAACTATCAAACTCTTCATCACCTTGTGCTTGTACCTCTCATTTTTGTTAGAACATTGATTCCCCACACCTAATACCCAAAAGATGCCCCTGCCATTTTTTTTATGTATTTGTGTGTGATCAATTTGTATTCCAATAAGATGCAGAGAATGGGTACACTGTGTAGCTGCTGGGGAAGTCGATATGTCCTTCTCTGTCAAGCTGTATTCTTAGGCTATATGGCAGAGTGTGATAAAAAGTTGTTTTCTCTTTCTACACACCATATTTTACAGCACAACACACCTCAATGACTTTCCACCTTGGCAGAGGGAGATATACGAAGGGAATTTGCATTTTCAAACCTGTCTGGAGTAATTTCAAACTTTGTTGTGAAAAGTCCCCCAGGCATATTTTTGAATTTTCATCAAAGTCTCTCAATTCACTTTCTCTTTCCCCACTCTTTTCTTTGTATATTTTCCTACTATTTTCTCTTGCAGCTTCTAACTACATTGCAAGGTCATTTTAGAGAAGTCAAAACATATAAGATCTGTCACAATGAAATACAATGAAGGGTGAGCACAGCTTTCCTTGGTCCCCATCCACATAATTTTCATTTTTGGGGTGAAATATATCTTTAAAGGGAAGTACTGGAACTTCAATGCACTTTAGATAAGGTCTTTTTCAGGGAAATCATCAGTGGTGGTCTGGTCTAAATATTTCCTGAGCAAACGAATAACATTTTTCATTCTGTCAGCGGCAGTTGGAAGAAGGCAGCCACTTTCTTGGCCTGAATTCCTGAACCAAACCCTCAGGTTCTCTGTGGTGCCATTCTGCCTTCACTCAGCTGACATCATATGTCATCAAAACAGCAAGTATGTAGGCCTACATGTTTCCAAAGCTTGGTGAGAAACATGGTAACTGATGAAATCATTGAAGGCTTTTTACAAGGGTCCGTCAAAATTTTCTCCTTTTGAACTTTATTTTATTTATTTTTTAAATGTATTTAGCCTATTATAGGCTACTTTTAACATTTCACTAGTAACATCACTGTGATGATTTAACTTTAGTAGCCTAGAAAATTGACAAACAGATTTTCAGTTGCATAGTGGATGTATTAAGCAACGTGACATAAAGTGTTGTAAATTATTAAAAAAAATAATGATAAAATAAGAAACATGAGGTGAATTGCATAAAGTTGATGTATCCATGGCATGAAAGCAGGCGGCCATTGGAATAAATTAAACATGATTGGAAAGCGCATAACAGTAAGTTAATAATGAGATTTTACCGACCCCTGGTGGAGACACGACGCATGCGTTGTTTTGTTTTTTGTCAGTTCTTGAAAAGTATGGATAATCTAAAAAAGAATTTGACATGAAAGCCGTTGGATATAGTAGCATATTAAAAAATAGTGACAATATTTGAAATGCCTAAAAACAGAAGTGTGATTCGCCAAACTAACGAATGACTTAAACTCCCTTTTGATGTAGTCTGCACCAGTTTTATTTTGCATAGTTATTTTGCTATGTTTTCGAGGAGCATGGCACGTCACGCGTGAACTGTCCATGTTCTACCAAGAGAGATGATTTTTTGCCAAAACCTAAAGTCAACAAACAAAATATGTGGTAAGCGATACGCTTATTTATGTTGCTATAGCCTACTAAAGGCATAATTATATGGTTGGATGGGTTTTATTATTGGCATTTAGCGTTGTGGTTTTCCCTTTTTAATTCATAACCCATCAGTTTAGAACGACTTTTCTTGGACATAAGGTAAATTAATGTTCTGGTCTTCTCTCTGATGTTCTCTTTAATGCTCTCATTTGATACTACCAGTCATTTTGTCAAATAAGAGCAGGCCACGGCTAGGACATACTGAGTAGGCCTACCATGAAATGCAACATTATCTAAGTATGCCTTTTAAGTATCACTCATAATGTTTGGCAATTTGCTGATACGCAAAATCTGAGCCTCAGCAAAACATAACTTGCCAGAGGACAGGAAGTGCCATTCTTCACCAATTTTTTTCTACTATGATAGGGTATTTTTTGTAGTTTTATGTTCTTTTTATACATAGCTAATGACATTTTTAGTTATTCATGTAGACATTAAACCATAAAACCCGACCCACACACACACAAACACTCATTGTGTCAACAGACCTCATATTGGTTGAGACTGTAAGATAATGTTATTTACATCCGCAAAGTGAAAAGGAAATGGAGAAGGTCCAAATGGGTTGTTTTGCTTTTCTGTTTTGTTTTTATGACGTATTATGATGATGTACTCATGATCTAATATCCTTTTATCATGCAAAATATCTCATTTGAAATAGCCTAGGAGTTTTCAATATTTTAAAACCCAGAAATGTTCATCCTTGTGCGAGGGACCCCTATCCTTGAATTTAAAAGGTGCTATGTATTTTCACGTATAAAGACCCAATTTATACTGTGAAAAATGTATATTATAAATATGTGTAAAATATTATTTGGAAAATATTTAATTTCTGTTATGTTACATATACATTATTTTTGTTTTAAGTATTTACATTTCTTTCTTTAAATGTATTTATTTATCTTAGGTATTTGTTTATTTATTATAATTAAAAATTATTAACTATATTTTATTTATTTATTTCATTTAAGTTTTTCCACAGGCCCCCTGGTATTCCTAGTTATCCCTATACTGTGATAAATTATTATAAATATGTGTAAAATATTATTTGGAAAATATTTAATATTTATTTTCTGTTACCTCACTATAGTACGATTTACATTCATTTATAATAATGATTCATGTGCTTAGTATAATGTTATTTTTATTTATTTACTTAAAATTTTTCTAAGGCCTCCTTACAATTCCCCAACTGCCACCTGGGTGTCCCCAGTCCTCAGTTTGAAAACCCATGATATAGCCTATTATTTGCTCTAGCTTATATCATCTCGATGGTTAAATAAGGGGACATTAATGTTTGTGTCCTGCCCTCGTTTCTGTCCAGTGGCTGTTGGGACAAACCCAAATGGAAGAGTGACTACCCAGTGACGGATGGCCAGCTATGCAGCAAGAGTTAGCAGCAATGTTTAGCATCACCTTACCTCATGGTATAATAACTTTTACACAATCTGGGGTACTTTGCAGGTTTTTTCCTGCAGTATATTCTGCTTTTACTGTTGGTAAACCATGCACTATAGTAAAAGTGTTTTGAGATCATAACGTAGTATTATTAATTACCAATATGCTCCTGTAATCATAATTTGTGTCAAAAGAAAATGAGTGGTGTTTTACTATGACTACTGGTAATTTCAACTGGAAAATGCAGTAAATTGTATGTAATAGGTAAATTTTGAGTTTTGCAAAATGTAGGTAGATAAACGTATTTCAATGAGCCTGTTGGTTTAAAAACATCCACCCACAAGCAGTATGTCATGTTTAGTATTTACTTGGGTGTAGGCATGTGACGGTATCAAATTTCCATGTTGCGATTCATTGCTGAAGCTTTTATCACGGTATACGGTATTATCACGATATTGAAATAAGTTGCAAAAAAGAGTTGCCATACCATAACAGGTTTAATTTTCTTATGACAAAAAGAACTGAACATTTAAATACAATAAAGCAATACACAAAAAATGTATAAAGTAAACAAATGTTTCAAACTGATTAAAGTGCAAAAGAATCATAAAGAAAAATAGGTAACATTTTACAATAAGGTCTCACTAGTAGTTCAGTTAATGTAATAACTTACATTAACAAAGAGCAAATAGCTACATTTGTTACAAAGTTATTCTTTGATGACGTCAGTTATCTGTTAATGTTAGCTCAGGTCCAATAAAGAAATTTCCCATAGCGAAGGGCCAGTTGGTTGCATACTTCAGCATTTTAGCAGATGTAGTAGGCAATCCAGTTATTGTTCATAACTTTATCCGTAAACTTGGTGACACATTTGATTTTTTGACAGTCAGTTCCTCTATATTTAAAAGCTAAATTTGTTTTAAAGGCACAGTATGTAGGTTTAGCGGCTTTAGCCGCTAGAGGTCGCTTATTCAAAACGTAGCTTGATGATGCTGTGAATGAGTGTGGAATCATGGGAGTTGTAGTCTTGACTCTTCAGCTCCACAGCCGATGGAAAGGAATCCTACAGACTCTGGCAGAAATAATGTTTGTGAATGAGCGAAAATGTATAAACGTTTTATTAACTTTACGATGGTATAAATGAGGATGTGCTGAGAGCCCTTGGGAGTGAATGCTAATGAGAGACCTGTGTGCACTGCGGTCTCTGAGCTTTTATTATGCTTATGCTGCAGTTGGATGCTTTCGCTCTTTTTGTTGTGTATGTGGAGTAATGCAGTCCTGTTTTGCATGGTTAAAACAGTCATACTAGTTGAAAGTTATGTTATAACGTTACTCTGTGCATTCGCCCGCTGGCTGGTATGAGACACTTGTTGCACTTTGCAGTAATCTAGATCGATATTAGAATATCATATTAACAAAAACTGGATGACTAAATGACTATTGCTAAATGACATGCAATTAATTTTAAAATATATTGTATGATGGAGAAAGCTCTCTCTTATACTATGTTAGCCACTTGACATGTCTCTGAGGCACGGTAAAAATGTTACTCACTGTGAATCAAGAAAACAAGTGATTCAAACAATAAAACTAACTGTGTTGTGCTGTTTAACAATGATTAGTTGTGTTGATAAATGTACAGTATCCAAACGGTAGCTCGCCTGTCTTATAAAATACATACAATATTAAAGCGTCAAAAAATCTTACATATTGTGCCTTTAATGGCGAGAATAAAGCACTGATGGTTCATATAATACCTTGGGTCTGGGTGAGGGTTTGCTTTTCATTAGGATATTTTCTGAGTCACCCTGATTTACCGCCTTTGACTCTGCTATTATAAGCCTACAGTTATTGATCCATCTGTCAGTCATAGCACCAGACAGATGGTAAAGCACCACCTTTCCCAGAGCCTTCACCCTCCTTTTATTGAAGAGAGAGCTCCCTTGCATGGTAATGAAGTTTCTGACTAGAATGTGCACACTATATCCTAAACTATAAGGCTTCCTCCTCATGGATTTACTGTTACCCTTTGCTGTATGTTTAGATCAACAGCCTTATGTGTAACGACTGAGACAAATCAGACATAATTATTTATTAATTATATTTAATGAATAATCCAGCAAACTCACTCTCCCAACAAAGTTTTGTGAACCATCCCCAAAAACTGCAACTAACATCCCTAATGCAGCTAACACCGGGGCCTCTGGTTACAGGACACATGGAGACTGATAAGGTTTATGACCAGAAGGAATTTGCAGAGAGTTGTGACTCTCACTTAATTCTTTTTGAAAAGGACAAATAAACCATCTTAAACCCATATAGCCTATATATAACCACTTGAGAAATACACCGACCAGGCATAACATTATAACTAATATTGTGTTGGTCCCCCTTATGCTGTCAAAAGAACCCTGACCCGTCGAGGCATGGACTCCACTAGACCCCTGAAGGTGTGCTGTGGTATCTGGCATCAAGATGATAGCAGCAGATCCTTTAAGTCCTGTAAGTTGCGAGGTGGGGCCTCCATGGATCGGGCTTGTTTGTTCAGCACATCCCACAGATGTTTGATTGGATTGAGATCTGTGGGATTTGGAGGCCATGTCAACACTTCAAACTCGTTAAGCTCCTCAAACCATTCCTGAACCATTTTTGCTTTGTGGCAGGGCGCATTATCCTGCTGAAAGAGGCCACAGCCGTTTCCATGAAAGGGTGTACATGGTCTGCAACAATGCTTGATAGGTGGTATGTGTCAAAGTAACATCCACATGGATGACAAGACCCAAGGTTTCCCAGTAGAACATTTCCCAAAGCATCACATTGCCTCCACCGTCTTACCTTATTCCCATAGTGCATCCTGGTGCCATGTGTTCCTCAGGTAAGTGACGTACCCGGCCATCCGCGTGATGTAAAAGGAAACGTGACTCATCAGACCATGCCACCTTCTTCCATTGCTCCATGGTCCAATTCTGATGCTCACTTGCCCACTGTTGGACCGCGGTCAGCATGGGCACCCTGACTAGTCTGCGGCTATGCAGCCCCATACGCAACAAACTGCGATGCACAGCATTAACTTCTTGAGCAAGTCTGTTTGATCGGACGACACGGGCCAGCTTTTGCTCCCCACGTGCATCAGTTAGCCTTGGCCGCCCATGACCCTGTTGCCAGTTCACCACTGTTCCTTCCTTGGACCACTTTTGATAGATACTGACCACTGCAGACCGGGAACACCCCACAAGAGCTGCAGTTTTGGAGATGCTCTGACCCATTCGTCTAGCCATCACAATTTGGCCCTTGTCAAACTCGCTCAAATCCTTATGCTTGCCCATTTTTCCTGCTACTAACACATCAACTTGAGGACAAAATGTTCACTGCTTAATATATCCCACCCATTAACAGGTGTGATCAAGAGATAATTAGTGTTATTCACTTCACCTGTCATAATGTTATACCTGATCGGTGTATATAAACATATATCCATCTCATGATTTTTCTTTTATAGGGTTTGGTCTATGTATTAATTAAATCTCTGTTGGATTTATGTTCCAGAATTGCGACTGTATATCCGGATGCTCTTCATCCGGCTGGTTTTTCAGTCATTTTCACTTTCCATTCTACCCCATGTATGTGTCACAGGGTGTTTTTGGTTATGTTTCATGTGTTTAGTTTGCCATGTTCACGGTCTGTTTCTAGTTTGCCATGAACTTCCTGGTTTTTGTCATGTGATTGCATGCCCTTATGTTCTTATGTCATGTCATTGGTTCATTGTCTCGTCATTGTTCACAGGTGTCCCTTGTCTTGTCATTAGTCTCAGTGTATTTAGCCCTCATGTTTGCCATGTGTCCTGGTCTTGTATTCAATGTGTAATCTGCGTGTTGGTGAGTCTTTGTTTAATCCAGCCAAGCCAAGTCTTTGTTTTATGTTTGAGTATTGTTTAATAAACTGCACTTGGGTTCAGCAAACTCGCCTCCCGTGGATGTATGTTACAGTATGTGTGCTTGTGTGTATGTATTTTTGTTAGATTAGTTATGTGTTTGTGATTTTGTTAATACAACTTGTGCACAATACATATTTGGTTCTGACTCCCTGCCTGCAAATAAATGATCACTTAAATGATCGATTTTGTTACACGCTCTAAGCGCTGTAAATGCTAAGAATTTTTTTTTTTCTGTGGCCATGAAAAATACCCTTCTCTTAAAATAAATTAATAATCAATACTGAGTGTTCACAGGATGAACTGATTGATTGATTGTAATGTTAATGTAGCTACATCAAGTTAATCTGATTCAAATATTCATAATATGTTATGAATAATTATTAATATTTCCCCTTTGAGCTAACTTGCTACATATGCTAATCAAAGTTAGATGTCCTATACTGCAAAACTAAAAATGGTGGACAGAGTCTTGGTTCTATCCATCGGTTCTTGATTGGATCGAGGCAGATCTAAATGTGAGCTTGTAGTTGATTGTAAGATAAGTTTGGTGATTAAGCGGACTGAATGATTGAAGTAGTCTGGCGTATGTCACTAGAGAGAAGTCTGTTATTTATTCACTGGAGGGTAGAGTAAAAATGATTCAAAATGACAAGGTCAAAACAAATTGTAAAAAATGAAAGACATCAATGAATCGCTCACAATCAATAATAACATGCCTTTAGAAAATATGTAGGTGAATTTCCATTTCATGCTAACTTTAAAGCCCTATTTCCTTTCCCTATTCTTCTTAAGCTAGTATATAATATACAGCCTTTATTGGTGTACAAATGTTAAGTCAGCACTTTCTGCTGTTATACTTCCATGCTGACATTTTAAATCTTTTACATATCTCTTGTAGCTCTTTGAGTGTAGAGCAAGTAAAGTGAGTGTTAAAATGTTTTTGTTTTTTTACAGGCTTCCCGTTTCAGTTTGCTTTCTGGTTGTGGCTGCGGATATCACGTTGTGTCCCTGATGGATGAAGTATCGTTACAGCAGGACCTTTCAGGTTAGAAAGATTTCAAAGGCAGGTTCTGTGCTTTTCCCTGATCTTTCTCTTCCCCCGTTTCTCCCTATTAAAAAAACCTATACCAAAAATGTATTTAAAATACATTTATTTCATACCAAGTATAGTACAATAACACATTTACTGACATATCGCTTGAGACTTACCGATAAATATTATAATTAAACTTTCTTTGGAGTACTTTATTGCACAATAAACATTTCTTAATATTAAGTCTAAAATGTGTTTTTAATATCATTATTAGAAAGGATAGTATGATCACTGCATAATATCAGTCTCTTTAGGTCTTAAGACTCTTCTACTTCTACTTTAGTTCCAAACATTCAACTCATTAAAAAAAAAAAATGTCTGAAATACTTATCTTTTCACACTTTACTGGTAAGTTGCCATTTTCGTATTTTACCACTCGTTGAACCACTGGCTGACTAACTCCCAGTTATGTAAATGAGGGGGGATGATGTAATGTAATTTGGCTACAGTACATGTAATCTGAATCATATATCTACCACATTTTCTTACCTACTGTATTTTTCTTAAGTGTGCTCGCTGTAATTCAATTATTGCTATCGAAAGTGTCACATCACTTAATCTTTAATCATCTGATTTCCTGAATCAGTTTTCTAAATAAATGCTCTAGTTATCTATTCTTTAGAAAAGTGATCCTCAAACCACAGGTACATATACTTTTAAATAGTACTCCTTTTCCTTTGGTAAACCTTTACGATTGTGTTTCCTTTCAATTTCTCATTAAAATCTATACCAATGACAGTGTATTTGCTCATGGGTGATATTTCATACTTGTTTAGTGTTTATAATGCAGTATTTAAGTTGCAACATAAAAAGGCTGCAAATTACTTTTGTTAAAGTGGATTTTTGAAATTACCTTTCATGTAGTGTGTAACAGTTCTAAGTGAATGAAAACATCCTGCAGAGTTTTATATCTGAAAGTGCACCGTATATAAAGTTATTGTCAATAAAACTAACCGTTTTTCAAACAAATTCTAAGCCGTTTTGTTGTGACGTCAAGACGAAACATTAGCATATTGCCCGTCTACTTATTGCGCTCGCAGACACCAGGGAAAACTTGAACCGCCTCAAACACTGCAGCAGATACTGGATAGCATCTTGTCGAGAAGATGCTGTACTCTACAATGTGTTTATTGTGTTTCATATTGTGTAGGTGTCTGGCTAACCGGCTAACTCACGTTATTACTGTTTTACTGAAATACTACTGTAAATCAGCTGTGGGCTGCAGTTTTACATAAAACTGTGTCTATTAATGCAGATTGTCTGTCATTCTTACTACTTTGAGTAATGATAAAGGATGGAGCAAGATTTGTTGCAAATGTTAATGTTTATATCAGTCATTCACATTAGTGCTCGGCTAATGTATGCTCGGTTGATACAGTTCCCACGTGCACCACAATACATTAGAAACACACATACACACACTTGTTAATGCTGATGGTGAGGAATTACAGTTGAAACGTGTTAGTGAGGCCAGTAGGGGGTGCTCAACCTGTGGTCTGTGTGGGTACTAACGCCCCAGTATAGTGATGGGGACACTGTACTGTAACAAGCACCGTCCTTCGGATGAGACGTTAAACCAAGGCCCTCACTCTCTGTGGTCATTAAAAATCCCATGGCACTTCTCGTAAAGAGTAGGGATGTAACCCTGGTGTCCTGGCCAAATTCCCTCCATTGGCCCTTACCAATCATAGCCTCCTAATAATCCCCATCCATTGAATTGGCTCTATTACCCTCTCTCCTCTCCACCTACCGCTGGTGTGTGGTGAGCGCACTGGCGCCGTTGTACTGTGGCTGCCGTCGCATCATCCAAGTGGATGCTGCACACTGGTGGTGGTTGAGGAGAGACCCCTGACATGAGTGTAAAGCGCTTTGGGTGTACAGTAGTACATATGAAAGCGCTATATAAATGCCTCATTCATTCATTCATTCATCTCATAATGTACCTCAAACTGAGTATCATCACTGAGAAACGTCCTGCTTAAGGTTCAGGTTGAATGACTAGTTCTTCCGTTGTTTCATTGATTCAGACTCGTGCTGGGATTGGTGTAAAATCAACGTCCTTGCTACTGTCTTTTTTACAGTGTGTACTATCGAAGCCTCCGGACGGAGCTGGAGTTCAGTTATGGTAATGGGCGTTTGTTTCCGAAATACGCCCTGTACTCGGTAGACCAGTCACAACAGACTGGGCTGTCTGACCAATCAGAGCAGAGTAGGCTCACGGAACGAAGGGATTTAGAGAGACTGATTCATCCATCGAGTCGTTTGGGAATCATTGAACATTGTGGTGATGTGCAAATTGTGCAATATGTATTATGAGAAAATGAAACTTTTTTTTTTACCTTTGATGCATGTAAACATGTTGTTGGAGAACTCCAAAACTAAATTAGGAAACTTTAAAATATCATAATAGGGGCACTTTAAATGTCCCATCTCCCTTTAACTTGTACATAAATTTGCTGATAGGTTTTTCTGTGATTGTACTGTTAAAGCCGTAGCAAGACAGAAGTAGCGTCAGATCTTTTCTTCCATATTGTGATATACATCCGAGTCAAGTGAAATGGATTATTTAAAAGAATAAAAATGTTGGACAGAGTCTTGGTTCTATCCATCGGTTCTTGATTGGATCGAGGCAGATCTAAATGTGAGCTTGTAGTTGATTGTAAGATAAGTTTGGTGATTAAGCGGACTGAATGATTGAAGTAGTCTGGCGTATGTCACTAGAGAGAAGTCTGTTATTTATTCACTGGAGGGTAGAGTAAAAATGATTCAAAATGACAAGGTCAAAACAAATTGTAAAAAATGAAAGACATCAATGAATCGCTCACAATCAATAATAACATGCCTTTAGAAAATATGTAGGTGAATTTCCATTTCATGCTAACTTTAAAGCCCTATTTCCTTTCCCTATTCTTCTTATTAAGCTAGTATAGAATATACAGCCTTTATTGGTGTACAAATGTTAAGTCAGCACTTTCTGCTGTTATACTTCCATGCTGACATTTTGTAGCTCTTTGAGTGTAGAGCAAGTAAAGTGAGTGTTAAAATGTTTTTGTTTTTTTACAGGCTTCCCGTTTCAGTTTGCTTTCTGGTTGTGGCTGCGGATATCACGTTGTGTCCCTGATGGATGAAGTATCGTTACAGCAGGACCTTTCAGGTTAGAAAGATTTCAAAGGCAGGTTCTGTGCTTTTCCCTGATCTTTCTCTTCCCCCGTTTCTCCCTATTAAAAAAACCTATACCAAAAATGTATTTAAAATACATTTATTTCATACCAAGTATAGTACAATAACACATTTACTGACATATCGCTTGAGACTTACCGATAAATATTATAATTAAACTTTCTTTGGAGTACTTTATTGCACAATAAACATTTCTTAATATTAAGTCTAAAATGTGTTTTTAATATCATTATTAGAAAGGATAGTATGATCACTGCATAATATCAGTCTTTAAATGTAAGATATTTAAGTGTACCTAAAGTAGACTTGGAATAGTTCCATTTTAGCACAATTAAATACTTAAGTATATCTTTAGTTGGACCTCTCCTCAGCACTTCTGGATTACTAAATTGCATTATGTACAATATTAGTTAAGTAAATCAATTTAGTATACAAAAAGTATACTATTAAGCACATAAATATGTAAATGTATTTGTAGTATACTTAAAATAATTGCATAAAATAAATGTATTTCATATATATTTAGTTTTTTTTTTTTTTTTTCACTAGGGCTCACATACATTTTTTAAACATTTTTAAACATTCATGATTTCATTAGCACTTGATTCCCACTTCTAAAAGAGTTGCATGCCTAAATCATGTCAAGTGTTTTTGTACAAATCATAATTAATACAGAACAGTCAATACTTTATTAAGATACATTTTTCAGTGCCCTTTTGTCTATACAATAAGCCAGAATTCGGTAATTCATAACCACATACTGCCATACTACTCTTACTATTTCAGCCATTTACATTACCATTCAGAAGTTTTGGGTTGGTAAGATTTTCTAATGTTTTTGCAAGTCTCTTATCCTCGCCGACTGCATTTATTTCACCTAAAAATATAGTAAAAACATTAATATTGTGAAATGTTATTATGATATAAATAACTGTTTTCTATTTTAATATATTTTAAATGTATTCCTGTGATGGCAAAGCTGATTCAGCATCATTACTCCAGTCTTCAGTGTCACACAAATCATTCTAATATGCAGATTTGCTGCTCAAACATTTATTATTATTATCAGTGTTGAAAACAGTTGTGCTGCTTAATTTTTTTGTGGAAACAGTTATACATTTATTTTTTTCGAGGGTTTTTGATGAATAGAAAGTTCAAAGACAGCATTTATTTGAAATATAAATATTTTATAACAGTATTTTTGTACTGTTATTCAATCAATTTAATTAATTGCTGGATAAAAGTATAAATTTCTTTCAAAAACAAAATATTACTGATCCCAAACTTTGCAATGGTAGTGTACAGATACAATAATAGTAGTAAGAGAAGTACACTAGTATGCGGATTTGAATTCAGCTACTGATTTGCATGAAGTGTAGACTGCAGATATAAAAAAGCTATGGGTGCTTCTCAATTCTTATTTGTGCATCCTTGTTTCCTTTCCTCGCCTCTTAGCTCCACCCCTTCAGGATGCAAGGAAAGGACGCAAGGAAAAGACACAAGGGTGGTGGAATTGAATCAAGTGAAATGATATCCTCGCTCCCTTTAGTGTCACTTCAAAGCGTCATCAATTAATGATGACTCCACACCGCTGGATTTAGTTTGCACGTTGAGATTCTTATAACATTATAGATAATTACTTATTGTAATAGTTTCAACCTCCACAAAATGCCACATTTGTCCATATTTAATACAGTTATTATTAACAATGAATTATTCCCAGTTATTAACTGCTTTTTATTTGTTGTATAGTATTACAGTTTGTTTAGTTTCCTTTCATTTTCTTGTGCTTTGATATAATTCTGCAACTGTCCTACTACAGTTGTTGTAATTTGACATACATTTGTGTCTTGTACATGTAATAAACAATAATTATAATTATTATAATAATAATAAACTGTGGCAATATGTGAAGGGGGAGGAGAATACACGTGTCACGTTTAGTCGATAAAACATTTCTGCAAAGGATACACCTGTGCATCCTCACTCATGACTCCTCAGGAAGCCTTCTCACTCCTCGATCCTCGCCTCCTCGCAGTGCAGTTAGAGAGTTGAGATGTCCTACAAGATGGCTGAGCCCGATCAGTTTTTCGGGTCATAGGATGGAAGACGGAGGAGCAAGGAAATGAGGAGGGATATTGAGAAGCACCCCAGGTCTTAACACAGCACTGGTACACTATTGCCCTCTTCTGGCTGTAATGTTGTAGAAAATCCACAAGGGGCCTTTATTTTTTGAGTTAAAACATCCATGAAAGATGATTATACAAGAATTTAAAAAAAATGCAAACACACTATTTCTACTGCAAATCTACATTAACATTTGCTATTTGCATGTATTAAATAACACCTAAGTAATGTCAAATGTAAAATAGATTCAGAAAGGACAGTGTCACAGGACACTTGTCAGCGTGAAGTGGAGAACTTCCCTTTCAGTGGTAAATGTGGGAAGTGAACTCTCTCTCTCCCTCGTCTGCTTTGTATATGTGTGAAAGCTCAGTTTCACTAAATAAACTATTGTGGCAGAAACTTTCAAAGGTTTAAAGGGTTTCAGGGTCATGGGAAGCTTATGCCAGCAACTCATAAAATCATGTATGAAACTATATATACAGTAGTATAACTACAGTAGATGTCACACAGGGAAGTTGTATTATAACTGTTTCATAACTGTATGATTGTATTGACTGATTATCAACAGGTTCCATGTGACAAATTATCTATAGTGCCCTGCTAATGAACTGTATCTTTTTCTTGGGTAATGTCTTGAAGTGATGTTGGAAATGTAGAAATAGCTTTTGTCTAGCCAAAACTATTTTTACAGAAATTAACTTTCAGAAATACATTTTCACTGGACACAACAGTGTGACAACTAACTGGGATCTACCTGATATACATACACGTATATTATTAAACAAACTGCTACAATATTATTCTCAACAAAAAAAAAAGAACAGAAGACACTTTTAGTGCAATATAGTAACTGAGGTTCATCTGGTGGCATCTTCTACAAATTGTGTGTAGACGCCCATGTCTTGTCAACGTGTATTTTTTTTTTCTTAAACTCCTTAAACTTGGTGAACGTCTGAAACTCTCTAAAATCCAGGTGCTGTTGATGATTTAATTTCATTTTAGATTTAATGCTCAATTTTTAAATCACAAGTTAATATTTGATGAGACTATTGACATAAAAGGTAAATGCTTACAAAAATGTAAAATATGTATTTATTTGATTTATTTAACATAAATTAGAATTCTCTGAACTGATTTGTTGAAATGGCAGTGGTGTCTGTTTGTCAGCATTATATGAAGTTGTGATAGTCTTTTCTGCCCTAGTTGTAATAGTCTTTTCTTCCCTATTGTGATGTACAAGTGCAACAGCTTCTCCAAAGAAAAAAATGTAGAGCGGGACTTGTCCTTTGGGAATCGTTGGATCATTGTTATTGCCGTGATCTCATGTGAGTGACAGGCTGCCCCACCCTTGCGCCAGTAAACACGTCACAGAAGAGATGTCACTGCAAGAAGGCAAGAAGCCAAGAAAATTTGAGGGCACATGAATTAAAAAGAATATATATTTGGTGTAAATAATTTATAATAAATACTGCAATATTCCATAAAAATTAAGATTTTTTTATTTTGATTTCATGGTGACTTTAAAGGCCCACTTTATACGAATGGATAAAATAAAGAATTATAACAAAAGAAAATAACAAGAAAACACCATTTACATTGTGTTAATTATCTTTACGTGGTATGTGCTTTTCTCACGGTAAAAAATATATCTGTGCTAAACTTCTTAGTGTCGACCTTGATCACTGGCAAGTCAAATGGGAAAATTTAAAGTCAGCGGCTAATGACAGAAGTTTTTAGTCACCCAGTGCAAAATTTGGTTGCATATGTGAGTGGTTTACTTGCATTAGAGGGTTCTACAATGATGTTAAACATTGGTAACAGTTAATTACTTAAGCAGCACTTGTATGAGCGGTATGAGATCTGTACCTCATCCTTATTGATGTCAAACTGATGAAAAGCTGAACCCTTGACACTGTTTTGGGGTGATGGTTTTGCTACCATTCACCTCCAGAGACAGGGCAGGTATGGTGATGGATGAAGGTCTTTTCAGCATGATGCTACATACACAGACACAATTCAGCACGTGACATTGATCACATCTCTTTTCTTAACCTCATAAACATCAATGATAAAGACAGAGGAAATTTGGCAGTAAATTGGGTTTTTCCTGCAGGGGAAGTGGCTTTTTGCTCAGATATTGTATGGTTGTGGTAAGTGTGGAGGGGCTGTTTTTGATGTGCTCATGTTTTGTTAGAGAAGGTCTTACTTCACTAATGAGCAGAATACAGACCATCAGATAAAACTCCTCCAAATCAATTTCTCCATCTGCATCTCAAATCAATATCACGTTGAATGCCAGCATTGTGTGTTTCTTCCCCATTGTAGTTACATGCTTCATGAAATGGTAGAACTGAATGTCTGAGGAAGGGAAAAGAAAAGCACAACAGTTATTCAAAACATTGAAATTCCATTTATTACAGATTCATAAAAACTACATGAAAAGATTATGATTCATGACTTTCCCCTTTGTTAAAGAGGAAATGTGCATTAACAAATAATTATTCTTACCGTTTTTTCCCCTCATTAATATCCAGAAGGCGGAAATAATCATTACAAATATTTTAGTGTTCTCAATGGAAGAATGCAATAAAATTAGTTAACATAGAAAAAATAGAACAAAACTCTAACTTCATTTTTCCCTTTCGGTTGAAATACTGGCCACCCTTCAATTTATGCTTTTACCATGGTAATTCTGTTATTAGGACTTGTTGCCTCGCTGTACTATCAGGCAATGACTTGTTACTTAACAAATTTTAATGATCTACAACATAGACCTTTGGTGATAACTAAGCGAATATTTAATTACTACAATAACAATTTCTCACTAGAAATGACATAAAAAGTGGGAAAATAAATGTAGTGATTACAGAAACTGACCACCAACTGCAAATTTTAGACACCATGTTTATTTTTTAACTCAACTGTCACAGAATCGAGCGCACAGAATTATGGGGCAGCATTTTTCAGTTTTCTGACACGGCCAATGAATCACTGAGCTGAGTTCTTTGTTTTCTTTTTTAAATTTTATCTAGGCACCTTTCAGAACACTTTTCATGTGTCATGCTGAATAGTGTCATCGATGTTTTGTGTGTTTCTAATCAGAACCCTTAATGCCCAAATCACTAAATGACATTATCTGAGTGAAAAGGGGAAATTTTGAATTGGAAAAAACAGCAGTGGAGAATAGTAGCGACAAGCAAATCAAACACAGTAACGCAACCCGGTAAATCATCCTCTGGCTTTCAGATGAAAAAAAATTCCCAAGGTGTTGGAAAACAAATATTTGACTTAATATCTTTCCTGCTCTTTAGGCTCCATAGTCCACACTGGAAACCACTTAGCAATTTCATGTCCTATATTTTCCTGCAAAATATAATACAGTCCAATAAAAGCATCATACAATCCTGAATGGGCTGTGTTATTGTATATAAATAGACCAATATTAGAGAAGAGAGAAGACTCAGTGACAGTGAGAAGATTCAGTGTAAGTGAGAGGAAGTCTGAGGAAAGCTTAGGTTCTGAAGTTGCTCATGCTTTGTTTGGTTCCTCTATTACCTGCACTGGACTTTTCCTGGCCAGGGAAATTCTACCCTTCTGACACATTACTTAAAAGCTTGCACACTAAAACACAACAAAGCAATGCAACGTCAATCTGGTTGTGGAGGTTAATCTTGTTGGATTTTTGAGTGGTCAATGGTAAGTCTCTTTTATAATCTCCTTAAAAGTGCCACTTAATTCTTTTATTGAAATAAATATGAAATATTATTTAATATTAAAATGTTTAAAATATTTGCCTAGCCTATACAAAATGATGCCTAATTCCTAAATATCTTGGGAAAGATATTCTTGGTAATGGGTTCACCGTGAGCAATAGTTTTGCTTCAGGACCAAGATTTTATATTTAAACTGACAATTTTATAAATGCGTAACAATAGCAGATGTAGGATTTACCAGTTTAACACACATAACAAACAGTAGGCCAAATATTCTATTTACCATATTACAAATGACCATAGAGTAAACTTTTCTCTTTTTTTCTATCAACAGATGTTTTTTCTCTTGTTAGGTATATTGATGTTTCTCCAGCCCTCTGCTGTAAGATCCATCAAAACAACTGAGAGTTACTGGACACTTAAACCGAATGGTTTGTTTCTCTGAATGGTGTATAGTTTCTTCTACACATTTGCTTGACCCTGAAACACTCCTACAGACCTACTTGAGTTCTGTTTATAAACTGGATTTTATTTGTATTTGGGCTTGTTTTTATATATTTGCACCTCTAATTTTTACTTTCCAATTGTCTGTCACCAGTGCTTGTGGTGAATGTAGATGTGGGTAAAGATGTAAACATGGTACAAGTGCCACTTATCTGTGGAGAAGCCTACGAAGGGCAAAATATTACATGGACCAAAAACAAAGATGAAAATCTGGAGGCTCAAGGAAACAGGATCATGGTCACAGTGGAGGGGTGGAAGGGGGCCAATTACTCCTGTTTCAACAAGGATGGCTCCTACCTAAACCACACACTGCTGCTGGCTCAGTGGACCTTCAAGAAGATTATCAAGAACACTCCTGAAAAAGGTACAACCATCATTTACATTGTGTAGCATTGTAATAATATTAATTTGAAGAATACATTTTTTTCAAACCTTAAATAATGAAACATTTTACACCAAAGCATTGATTTTTCTACTATGTAGTTTGTAGAAACATATTATGTAAAAAAAAAAAAAAAAAACATTTCTGATTATTATCAATGTTAAAAACAGTTGTGCTGCTTAATATTTTGTCGAAACCGTAATAAAGGATTCTTTGATGATAGAAAGTTCAAAAGAACAGCATTTATTTGAAATCTTTTATAACATTAAAAATTATTAATTTATTGAATCTTTGCTTTACATAAATATTAATTTAAAACACTTGATCACAAATGTTTGAATTTAGTGTTTCTGATTTTTATGTTTATAATGTGTATTTATTTATTCATTTTATTTATTGAATTATCAAACAAGGTTACATCCATTGTTCAACAAATAACTATGGAGGTTCCTTCCAATGTTTCTGGACATGGGATGTGAACAGGGATGGCCATGTTGCTCATATCAAAGCCACACGGTAAGTTTTCCAAACTTGCTCTGCAATGATGTGAGGGGTGTGGAGAAATTTTTTTTTCCGACTTATTCTGATCCAGCCCTCACGGTGGAAGCAACATCAGCTGCAGTCTGGATTCCAGAGGACAGAGTATCACATGCTTAGACCAAGACTACTGTCCTTATTCAGAGGAGGTGGAGCGCATCAACTTGACCATATATTTCAGAAGTAGCTTTGTTGTAGAAACCTACAACATGAAGTTCTACATCATGGATATCGGTGAGCTCTTAAAGATAAGATGATAAGATGGGACCTTAGAATTTTGAAGTAGTATGGCTCTCATCTGAATATTAAACAATGCTGCTGACATATTTTTCTCCACTTTTAAGTGAGGCCTGATATGGTGGCTATTAGCAGGATCAATCAAACATCTGTAGAAGTTGGATATCCACACTCCTGGAGCACACCATCTTCCTACTTCCCTCTCATCTTCCAAGTGAAAGAGATTCGCTGTCGGAAACGCAAAAAATGTGACTGCTCCAAACCGAACTTGGCAGAGGTACTATTGACTTGTTTTATATATAATTACCGGTCAAAAGTTTGGAAAAATTAAGAATTTTAATGTTTTTGAAAGAAATCTCTTATGTTCACCATTTATTTGATCAAAAATACAGCAAAAACAGAACTAATTGAAATATTATTGACATTATTAAAACAAATATTGACCTGCTTTAATACATTTTAAAATGTAATTTATTCCTGTGATGGCAAAGCTGAATTTTCGGCAGCCATTACTCCAGCCAGACTTCAATATACAGTATGTATTAATATTTGTTCTCATTGTGTATATACACCGATCAGGCATAACATTATGACCTAATATTGTGTTGGTCCCCCTTTTGCTGCCAAAACAGCCCTGACCCGTCAAGGCATGGACTTCACTAGATCCCTGAAGGTGTGCTGTGGTATCTGGCACCAAGATGTTAGCAGCAGATCATTTAAGTCCTGTAAGTTGCGAGGTGGGGCCTCCATGGATCGGACTTTGTTCAGCACATCCCACAGATGATTGATTGGATTGAGATCTGGGGAATTTGGAGGCCAAGTCAACACCTCGAACTCGTTGTTGTGCTCCTCAAAACATTCCTGAGCCATTTTTGCTTTGTGGCAGGGCGCATTATCCTGCTGAAAGAGGCCACAGCCACCAGGGAATACCGTTTCCATTAAAGTGTGTACATGGTCTGCAACAATGCTTAGGTAGGTGGTACGTGTCAAAGTAACATCCACGTGGATGGCAGGACCCAAGGTTTCCCAGCAGAACATTGCCCAAAGCATCACACTGCCTCCACCGGCTTTCCTTCTTCCCATAGTGCATCCTTGTGCCATGTGTTTACCAGGTAAGCCACGTATCTTGAATTTGATGGAGATTTGTGGGATGCACATCCAGGGCACGAAGCTCCCGTTCCACCACATCCCAAAGATGCTCTATTGGGTTGAGATCTGGTGACTGTGGGGGCCATTTTAGTACAGTGAACTCATTGTCATGTTTAAGAAACCAATTTGAAATGATTCGAGCTTTGTGACATGGTGCATTATCCTGCTGGAAGTAGCCATCAGAGGATGGGTACATGGTGGTCATAAAGGGACATGGTCAGAAACAATGCTCAGGTAGGCCGTGGCATTTAAACGATGCCCAATTGGCACTAAGGGGCCTAAAGTGTGCCAAGAAAACATCCCCCACACCATTACACCACCACCAGCAGCCTGCACAGTGGCATGATGGATCCATGTTCTCATTCTGTTCACACCAAATTCTGACTCTACCATCTGAATGTCTCAACAGAAATCGAGACTCATCAGACCAGGCAACATTTTTCCAGTCTTCAACTGTCCAATTTTGGTGAGCTTGTGCAAATTGTAGCCTCTTTTTCCTATTTGTAGTGGAGATGAGTTGTACCCGGTGGGGTCTTCTGCTGTTGTAGCCCATCCGCCTCAAGGCTGTGCGTGTTGTGGCTTCACAAATGCTTTGCTGCATACCTCGGTTGTAACGAGTGGTTATTTCAGTCAAAGTTACTCTTCTATCAGCTTGAATCAGTCGGCCCATTCTCCTCTGACCTCTAGCATCAACAAGGCATTTTCGCCCACAGGACTGCCGCATACTGGATGATTTTCTCTTTTCACACCATTCTTTGTAAACTCTAGAAATGGTTGTGCGTGAAAATCCCAGTAACTGAGCAGATTGTGAAATACTCAGACCGGCCCGTCTGGCACCAACAACCATGCCACGCTCAAAATTGCTTAAATCACCTTTCTTTCCCATTCTGACATTCAGTTTGGAGTTCAGGAGATTGTCTTGACCAGGACCACACCCCTAAATGCATTGAAGCAACTGCCATGTGATTGGTTGATTAGATAATTGCATTAATGAGAAATTGAACAGGTGTTCCTAATAATCCTTTAGGTGAGTGTATATATATTAATATTTGTTCTCATTATGCTCAGACTTACCTCACACAAAGTCACCAGCTGCCAGTGACAAAAGGGATGGCGGTGTGTGTGAGAGCAAGGGATGAATTCTGTAATTCCTCTTGGAGTGAATGGCGCCTGTACAAGTATGTGTATTTAACATTTGTTATATATATTTTTTAACAAGAGATTAAGTTGCTTTATTCCTAATAAAACATGTCCTTATTGTTTTATTAATGTTTTTGCATTTCTGTACACACTATAATGCAAACTTTCTCTGTTTATTTTTAGATGCAGAAACAGAAAAAACAGGAAGCAGAGGAACCAAGAACCAAAGTTAATGATGCTATAATGTTTTATGTATCATTAAATAAACCTTTATATTTTTTTAAAATATTTTTAACCATTATGAATAATGATTGACTCCCATTAGACCTACTTTGGTCATATACTGTATAATTAAATACAAACACATTGTATGTGTTGTTGTAATATATAATGTGTTTGGCTATACACTGTATAATAGAACTAATAACACTCATGCCCTTAAATTAATTATTTATAACTGTAGTACATTTCAATTGTGTTACATGTATTTATTATGATTGCAATGTTTCTGATGTCTTTACATGATTATATCAGACATAAAACATCCAAATGCTCTTAATTCAGTTTGTGTTGCATGCTTAGATTCAAGAAATGATTTCATGTCATGTCTCACCAATTGTTAGTATGTAGGTTGCTAAATATTACACACATTTGACAGGCATGCATTTTGTTAGGGTCCTAATTATGTGAAAATGTCTTTTCTTTTTGTAGATCACACACAAGACTGCTCAAGGCAGGAATTACTGCCACAGCTCAATGTGGAGCAAAACAAAGTGCTATTCCCCCCAGTTCAACAGAGTTCAGACATCAAAACAAAAGCACGGCTTAAATCAATTGATCACTGATTGTTCAAGTGTTGTGTAAAAAAACTAACCCTCTATCGAAGCCTGGAAAAACACACAAGTGATACTTAACCACAATGAATTGTCTGTTGTAAAAACACAAGCGCTGGATTTTTGGAAATGATATAATTTGTGATTCATTTTGAGGAAGTTACCCATAGAATTCTGCCATTCATTCTCACAGCAGATCAGCTTTGACTGAAACTCTACTAATCACCAAAATTAACAATCAGTTTTAAATAAGGTGAATGAAACTAAACTAATCACTAAAATTATTACAGATACTGCATTTTAAAAAGAGCCTAAACCTTGTCTGTATTTATTTGGTTAAATTAACTCTTGACCTGTTCATCCAGGATGGTTTCTTTTATAGCCAAGATATATAGAATGCCTTGAGAAAGCTACATTACCTCATCAGAGTTAACCATTTTTCAGGGCAAATATGACAAAAGCTTTGATAGAAGAGCCGTTTCTTCAACATCATTATGAGAGTGAAGAGGGTACAGATTGCTGACCTACTTATGAAGTATAGAGACTAAAAGAGAATATTGGCTCACTCCCTCTGGGACATGTGCTCTTGCTAGCAGTCTGATAGAAACATTCACATGCTCATAATTAAATGATTTACAGTCTATATGCAGCAGACACACTGTCTGTGGCTATAATAAAAGATGATAAAAATGTGTTCTTTCATATTTCGTCTTATAATTGGCAGACTGTCCACTAAAAAATAATGTATGTTAAAGGGATAGTTTACCCAATAATGAAAATTCTGTCATCATTTAGTCACGCTCAAGTTGTTCCAAACCTGATTCTGTGTTCTGCTGAACACAAAGGAAGATATTTGGAAGAATGTTTGTAACCAAGCAAATCTTGGCAGCCACTGGGGGGGGGGGGGGGGGGGGAACTATGGTTCAATGGCTGCCGAAATCTGCTTGGTTACAAACATTCTTCCAAATATCTTCCTTTGTGTTCAGCAGAAGAAAGAAATTCATACACTTTTGGAACAACATGAGAGTGAGTAAATAATGACAGAATTTTCATTTTTGGGTGAACTATCCCTTTAACTGTATGCAAATACACAGGTCTGAGATATCTGTAGTGATCTTTCTCTTAATCTTAGTCAGCAGTGATTTTGTATTTGACATACACATAGAAGTAATTATGGGACTGTGTTTTTGATGTGGTCCTGGACCTGGCCAGTTTTTGAGGCTCTTGTTGTTACATGTCTAGTCTGTTTTGCTTGTCTTTGAGTTTGTTCCTTTGTTCATTTTCCCGCCACTCCTGTGTTCCCATGGTCACATCATTGAGTTCATTTGTACCAGCTGTGTCTTGTTAATTAGTCTAGTCATCACCTCGTTTGCCCTGTGTATTTAGTTCTCAGTGTTTCTTCAGTGTTTGTCCGTCGACGTTCATGTATGCCGGTGTTTCTGAGTGTTCCCTGTGAGTTTTGGCATTAAAGTTCCTGTTCCAAGTTATCCTTCTCCTTCGCCTTTGTGAGTTTCATCTACACCAAGTTTGTAACACTTGTCAAGTTGAATCTATTGTTTTTGGTTTTCTTAACACAAGGCAGCTGCTTTAGGGACTGCTGTTGTGGGTGAACATGTGGTTGTATTTTATTGTTGAATGGACATTTACTGTATATTCCATGTGCGCTACATCATACTAGATGATGCTTAATCATATGTTTATACGGAAAGGAAGTACATGTCAACATGAGTGAATAGCTGAGCAGGCTGTGGCTTCACCACAAGAGGAGAAATCACTAGGGGTTTGGAGATGATAATTCCCCATAAAGCATGATTAAGGTCATCAGTTTTAAACCACATGCCTTTTTGGGTCTGAGTGTGAAAGCAGAGACTGTCACACATTGTCTAGACGTGATAATCCACAAAAACTGGTTGACGCAGAGGAACAATGAAAACACATTTAATACACACTAGGAATAATACAGGTAAACGTTAACACAAGACAATGATCTGAGGATGGCAGAGGGTGAAGGACAGGTGTATGTGATCAGTTGACATGGTAACAAACAAGGGTTTCTATGGAAAGTAACAAGATGAATGGAATCAATGTAACAGGAACTGAACAAAGGCACAGCAAGAAAAAAGAAATATAAAAAAAAGTTCTTGAGACCGAGACAAAGGGAATTGTGACCGATGGTGGAACAGGGGGAAGGATGGAGGGCCAGGCCTGTGTGGCAGAAGTGGGCCTAATGACCAAGGCAGAGCCGACAATTCCAAGAGCCAAGGTATAAGGCTGGTAGTTCAGGGAGTCATGGAGGAGCCGGCAGTGATTATGGTGGAACCGGCAGAGCGGGAGACCAACCAAGGCGGAGCTGAAGGTGCAGGAGACCACCAGGGCGAAGCTGGGAACCATGACAGTGATCTTTGTGCTGGATATCACGGCAACACTGAAACATAGAGCACAGAGAGATTATTGACGGCCTTAATGGCTGTAATAGGGAGCTGAACTCAGAAAGTTAAAAATTGGTTTCTGTGACCGTGACAGGCAGCTTAAAGAGTTCCTAATTTCTAAAGTTTCCAAAGACAACAGAAAAACAAAGCGAGCTCATAATCAGCCTCCGTGATTGTGACTGGGCAGACAAAGGGTTCATATTCTGCCTCCTTGGCCACGACACGGAAGAGAGTTCATATTCGGCCGCCGCTGCCTCAGTTGGAGCTGTAGTGGTCACCGCCACCTCGGGAGAACCTGTATCTGTAGGAGTGTGTGTGGGCCAAACACCACCGGGCTTGAGGGTGCTGAGACCGCTGGGCTTGAGGGCACTTAGGCCACTGTTGTGGATCCATCACATTAGCAGTCTCCTTTGTCCCGGGACTGATCCAGTCATCAAGGAGATCCATGAAGAACCAAGCTCCACAGCCGTTGGGAAAACTTAAAGTGTGTTGGTCATGCGGAGACTATGGCGTGGCTGACGTGATGAGACTGTGGCATGGTGACAATGACTAAATAAATAACTACTAAATAAACAGGAACTAAACAATGGCACAAGACAAAAGGAATATCAAAATAAAAGTTCTTGAAACAGAGATACAAGGAATCATGACAGAGTACTACAAATCTTTGTGTAATTATGCTTAAATTAGGGACACTTTACAGCCCACCACATTTGAAATCAAACAAGAACTACTCCTTTAATTGTTGTTTTAATTAATTTTATTATAAATAATATCTAAAAGTATATTTTATAAATAACTAATAAAATATGTAATATAATTATAACAATTATACTATATATATATATATATATATATATATATATCAATTTATTATTATTATTATTAAAGCTAATCAAGCGGGAGGAAATAATGTGAAGAGGCAGCATTACAATAAAGTCCAGTCCAATATAATTTTTTGTATTATTCACAGCCCGTGATCTGGTTCATTATAGCGCTCTTAATCTTCATACCACAGTTGGCATTGTGAATGCTGAGTAGTCTGGTTCTGACTCCTTATCATTTCACCTATCCACCCCCTCTCTTCTTTCTTTCAGTCTACAACGTGTGCCCTCATGATGCCACGGCGCTCGCTAATCCGCTCTCCGCGGCGCACATGCTCAGTACCGATCACTGTGGCAATCTGTAATGGCTGCGGGATGATGTGATACGAGCCCCGGTGCCGCGCCGCGTCTCTTCGGTAGGAATGCTATTCCCTGAGACCGCCAACCACTCCATTCATTCCTCCGTCAACATGGTTGACATCCGACAGAAGAATAAAGGTCGGACATCGTAGGCGCGAGCACTTGGGAGAGTCATAACCGTGTAAGTTGAATGTTTATTTAGTCTCTGTAAATAGCGGTGGTACATTGAGCTGGGGATCCGGGCATGCATCTGTCAGTGTTTGTTATCCGAGGTCACAACAGTTCATAGCAGCATCTCTATAGAGAGAAGGCACGTAAATAGCCGCGTGCTGCATCCAAATATTAGGCTATACATAGGCTAACGTGTGATTAAAGGCCACGATAGAGATTTGTCTATAACTCTATATAATTTTATTATAAACGTTTAACACCGCACAACGTGCCAAAGCAGCGTCGCGTCTTTGTATAAATAACATCAACACATCCTCACGTTTGTTCTTCTTATTTCAATACGTCAATAGGACGAAAAAATAAGTTAAGACACGCTTATTTATTCCTGCAACAGGCTCATTGTGCGATCAGCCACAATGAATTTTCAATGAGCTCGGGGTTATTATAGTTCATTTCGACAGTTAACACTGCTTCTAACAATATAATATACATTAGCAGGGGTTTGAGGTCTCGTTAAAAGTTAACGTTACTTTTTTATAAGGCTTGACCTCCCCTACAACGTAAGTCCAAACAAGTAGAGGTCTTAAAAGTTTATTATTTTTTACAGACAAGTAGGCCTATGCGTTTGAAATGTCTCAGTAATCACAAAGATCATATCTATGAAAAAAGTTAATTACTGTAAGTATCACTAACAGAAATGCGTTCACCTACAAGGTAACCATAATAACAGTAGGCTTCCAGTGTTTTACATTCATTATCCATCTATACAAAACAAATATGTAGGCTACTCTATATATCACTTTATTATATACCGGCCATCTACATATTGCATATGTGTATCACAAAAAAACAAACAAAAAAAGTTGTTTAAAAAGAGTTTATAGACGTTTTATTAATGACCAATTTTTGCGCTAAAACACAACAGATTGCGAAACAATGTCCTACAGAAGTTACTTTCCAATTTTTAGAAGTTACAAAAATTAACTCCTCCCCCAGAAGTCTGATTTACTGAGTGCAAAACAGATGCATTGCATTTGCATTATGTAACTATTTCCCTATATAGACAAGGCTGCTGCTTACAGTGTTATGGGAACTTTGACAATCAAGTTATTTGCAAACACATATGGTATAGTATACAGTGCAGAATATTAGATTGTTTTATGCTCTGCCTGTACTCTCTTTGTGAGAGTTTTAAACGCAGGCAGCCCTAAGGAAACAAACAGGTTATGTAATAACCTGTGTTTGACTTTTTCCATTTTATATTTAGTCTCTCTAATTATAGCCTGAATACAATCTTTTTGTATTTTTGCTGTATTTGGTTGATACACAGAAGACAAATTTATCTTAATCAGTATTTTATGTTTTCAGAGCTTTTCTTATGCTTAGAGCTTGTCTTTTTTTTACTGACTGACAGTCATGAACCTTTCTCTGTCTGTTTCTATCTACCTATCTCGTATTAGTGCAGTGCCGGTGTGTGATAGTGCCAGTGAATTGCGTGTGGTTGGCGGTAGTCAGGAGTGATGGCTGTGAAGGAGCGGGTGGAGGCGGTGCTGAATGTGGGCCTGCGGGTCCCCAGTATCATGTTGCTAGAGGTGCTGTACCGCTGGGATGTCAGCTCCTTCTTCCAGAAGATCCAGAGAAGCAGCCTCAACAACAACCCCCTCTTCCAGTACAAATACCTGGCCCTCTACCTTCACTATGTGGGTAAGTAACAAGCCTATTTTTATGTGATAATATTTGAGGTAGCCATTCGGTGTCATGATGATATAGTTCCATGGTATTACCATCTCTGCACCATGGTACTTTTTTCTGTGAGGGAATAAATGGCTTTCATCAGATCAATTTACTTGTTTCTCTGTTGCCTTCCTATTACCAAATACCTAGCAAAGCTAAATCCAACACACTTTCATGGCAATTCATAACTATTTTACTATGTTTTGGTGATTTAGTAATTTGTGTGAATGTGCACGATAACAATTGTATGTTTTTGTACGATCTGCTTATGAGCCACCAGGGTTATTCTAAAAATCACACATTTCCTTATGAATCGTATTGTACAAAATTAATATGAAATTACCACCTTGTAAAATAGTTGTTTTCTTGTGAGTTTGGGTTGGCTAAAGCATAACTACGCTGTTATAAAAGATAAAGTGGGGTTTGTTATAGTTCAGGACAGTCAAGCAGTCTATGAAGATTCTTTGAAATTGGAATTAATTAATTAATTACAATACAATAAAAACTTAATAGAGTTACAAATAACACAGCTATAAACAATGACATATAAAACAGACAGATAACTAAAAACAAGTGCAATGATCGTGTACTATTGACCGAATTTAATTTTTTTAAAGGAAGAGAGCGAAATAGGAGAGAAACAAATTGTTCTAGAGGTCAGATCTGTTGGCCTGCTCCTCACATTGAGGGTATTTGCTCCACATTTCCACTCATTTGAATAATGGTGGCACAGGCAGCGAGATGATTGAGTGGAGAATGGGAGAGACTGAAATGAACTGTCAAAAAGCCTTGCATGCAAAAGAAAAATCACCAGAAAATAAATAAATACAATCTATTCAAACCTATTTCTCAATGTTATTTACCCTGTGGTCCTGCTGACAATGGTGGAGCCAGATGCGACTGGTTCAGGCCACAGGTCTCTCAGACAGCCCCCTGTACTGAGTTTTAAAAAGATTCAGTGGAGCGTGGCATCAGCCCATATTCATCTGCCGCACATCCCAACAGACACAGATCATGAGTTATTCACAGGGCTCGTGCTGTGTTGATGTGTGTGTTTTTGTTGTGAATTACTTCATTTTCCCCTCCTTCTCAATTGTCTGTGTTTGTTTTTCTATCTGAAAGGGTTTCCGACTTCTGGAGCACGTTTTTTTTTTTTAGGTTTCAGCTCATTTGGTCTTGTTTGTAAGAGACTTTAGTACAACTTCACCCACTTAACCCCATGTTTAAATGGTTTATAAACTTTAATTAAAGCTGCAGACTTCAGGAAAACTGGCTTTTGTAGCAGATGTTTGTATAGTACCCAAAGGAACAAACCCTAATGACCCTGATCTGTCTAGTATGTGTGGTCATGCGCTTTGCCCATGTGGCAGTTATTTACCCTGGAGACGAGGCTTTTGAGGTTACATGCGGATATGTTTGTACAAAAAGAATGGCAGCTTCTGGTAAGCTTTAGAACACAGACCGCCACCCAGCAAATTGCAAAGCACAAAACAATGCGCTTTACTGTACATTCAATTTACAGAATGAAAAGTAATTGTTTGAATGAATACACAGTGAAATTTGGGTCAGGGTGATATATCTGTGATGTGATATAAATTCTTAAAGTGAAAATATTAAATTTTTGTGACATATTTTACATATTATTTGTTTTACATTTGACATTTTATCAACTGCATTTTGGTTATTGATGTTATAAATCTTTTGTCCTTCATATCAGTCATGTGGTCCAAAACAACATAACACATGACATCAAAAGACATGCAGAAAAAAAAAAACATAAAACAGGAAATTATATCATAGAAAGGATGTCATGTTGTATAACTCTGCAAAAACATATTTCTGATATTTGTATTTGTAAAAAATTTTTTTTTTTTTAAAGAATTATATATTTAAAACAGTATAACATTTTTGGTAACCCTTTACAATAAGGTCTAATTTGTTAACATTAGTTTATGCATTAACATGTTTAATAACATGTTTGTTAGATAACAGTGCATTAACTAACATGTAATAGATACAACTTTTGATCTTAAAAATGTATTAGTAATTGAAATTAACTAACAAAGATTATTAAATTCTGTACAAGTATTGTTAATTGTTAGTTGATGTTAATGTAGGTAATTAATGTTAACACATGAAACCTTATTGCAAAGTGTTACCACAATTTTTTTTATTTTTTTTATTTTTTTACATTTTATAACATGAAACCAAAACAAATTGTTGCACATTTTAAACTTGATTTGCAAACTAGATTTTTGCTTTGAACATTTTTTTCCCTTTTTCCTCTTAAGTCATGCACCCTTTCATTAAACACAACAAGTCAGTGTGACTTTCTTTCCACATCAACTGACTGAAAATACTGAAAGTAGGTTGAATGTATTCGCAACAATACATATATAATTTAAAACGAATAGACATTATTTGTTTTTCTCAGTTATGATGTTCACAAAGTAGCAGAAATCAATTTCCATCTCTGCAGTGCGCTATATTAGCATATTGATGCTCTGACTTTGTTTAGAGGCAGTGATGACATCCCGGCTGAAAAATTCAGCATAAACCAGCCTGAATTCCATGTTGGTTTATGTTGGTTACAGGTGGTATAGTGCTGGTGGACCACCATGCTGGGGGCCAGCAAACCAGCATCCCACGCTGGTCCCTGCATGTGAAACATACCTTAAGCTGGTGACCAGCAATGCTGGATTTTTCAGCTGGTAGCTTTAGCAGAGCCCTTACTGGTGTTCTGTTTAATGGAGATTCAGCAGCTTCTGTTCTTGGCTGCAGCTTTGTTCTGCAGGTGTAACTTGTCCAGTGTAGATGGTGCTATGTTACCCTCAGGACCCCCTGCTGAATGTCGGACAGAGTCCAAGTACAGAAGCTCCCACAGGTCAGAAGTACTGCTGTCAGGAGAAACTTTGGACTTCTTTAATCTCAGGCTTGCTGGGTTTGTATTAGTGTTGGGAAAAACCACCTGGCCCTGAGAAGCTCCTGTGAATTTTGCACTATAATGAAGCAGAAAAAATAGGTCTGTCCTGTCTGTTGAACACTTCAATTTTAAAATATGACACTTTAAGCCCATTAAAACTAATAGAGATGGCCTTGCCTAACACCAGGAGCTGACATTCCTGCAGAACAGCTCTGCTCTTTCTTCAAACAGTTAATATCTATATATTCTGAGTTTTAGCCCTATCATTATATTGAGAAAATAAAATGTGTGTATATATATATATATATATATATATATATATATATATATATATATATATATATATATATATATACTCACCTAAAGGATTATTAGGAACACCATACTAATACTGTGTTTGACCCCCTTTCGCCTTCAGAACTGCCTTAATTCTGATTCTGGCATTGATTCAACAAGGTACTGAAAGCATTCTTTAGAAATGTTGGCCCATATTGATAGGATAGCATCTTGCAGTTGATGGAGATTTGTCGGATGCACATCCAGGGCACGAAGCTCCCGTTCCACCACATCCCAAAGATGCTCTATTGGGTTGAGATCTGGTGACTGTGGGGGCCATTTTAGTACAGTGAACTCATTGTCATGTTCAAGAAACCAATTTGAAATGATTCGAGCTTTGTGACATGGTGCATTATCCTGCTGGAAGTAGCCATCAGAGGATGAGTACATGGTGGTCATAAAGGGATGGACATGGTCAGAAACAATGCTCAGGTAGGCCGTGGCATTTAAACGATGCCCAATTGGCACTAAGGGGCCTAAAGTGTGCCAAGAAAACATCCCCCACACCATTACACCACCACCACCAGCCTGCACAGTGGTAACAAGGCATGATGGATCCATGTTCTCATTCTGTTTACGCCAAATTCTGACTCTACCATCTGAATGTCTCAACAGAAATCGAGACTCATCAGACCAGGCAACATTTTGCCAGTCTTCAACTGTCCAATTTTGGTGAGCTCGTGCAAATTGTAGCCTCTTTTTCCTATTTGTAGTGGAGATGAGTGGTACCCGGTGGGGTCTTCTGCTGTTGTAGCCCATCCGCCTCAAGGTTGTGCTTGTTGTGGCTTCACAAATGCTTTGCTGCATACTTCGGTTGTAACGAGTATCAGCTTGAATCAGTTGGCCCATTCTCCTCTGACCTCTAGCATCAACATCGCCCACAGGATTGCCGCATACTGGATGTTTTTCCCTTTTTACACCATTCTTTGTAAACTCTAGAAATGGTTGTGCGTGAAAATCCCAGTAGCTGAGCAGATTGTGAAATACTCAGACTGGCCCGTCTGGCACCAACAATCATGCCACGCTCAAAATTGCCTAAATCACCTTTCTTTCCCATTCTGACATTCAGTTTGGAGTTCAGGAGATTGTCTTGACCTGGACCACACCCCTAAATGCATTGAAGCAACTGCCATGTGATTGGTTGATTAGATAATTGCATTAATGAGAAATTGAACAGGTGTTCCTAATAATCCTTTAGGTGAGTGTGTGTGTGTGTGTGTGTGTGTGTGTGTATGTATATATGTGTATATATATATATATATATATTATAATACACACACACACACGAGTTTGGTCTGGCTGAAGGCAGTACAGCAAAGAGGTCAAATTGATTCATGGAGAACAACTACTGTCAGCAAGATCACAGGCATTTTCCGTCTTTACTGCCTATGGATAATATGAGCTGTCTCTCAACATTTTATCCAGCCACAAAGCTGGCCAATTCCTCTTCTCCTCTGACCTGGCTAGAGCTTCCTCATATTTCAGCGCTAACTTTATTCCCAGGTAATTGCATTGTTCCAAGCTAGTGTGCCAGCATACTCTACATTAATCGATACTGAGATAAACTTTGTGCCTTCCACCCAGTAGAATGTTTCCACTGTGTTGTATTTCTCCTGCGTTCAAGACAGTGGGGCATGGCACATGTTTTCATATTTGTGAATGACAGAAGTGAACTGGAGTGGGTGAGGGGATGAGTGCTGAATGTCAGATAAACCGTTACGCAACAGGAGGGATCAAGAGGGTTTGGCAGTGGAGTAATGAAGGCTTAATCTGTGTATGGCAAAAGCCTTAATCTCCCGCCTCATCCTGTCTACACACGTTTGAACACACACACGTCAGTGTGAGTGAGCCAGTGAATGTCAGATTGGTGGCTGAGGCTGTGCTACAATACTCTTGTTCATTATGACATATAATAATAAATGTATTTAAATATAAAGCAATTACATTTTTCAGGAGCCATTTTATAAGATAAATGTCTAATGGAAACATTTCAATAACCTACATTTTATGTTGAATTTGTGAATGCCAATTTGTTCCATTCTAGATCCTCCACTTGAGTTTTCCCACTGATGGCCATATCAAACTGTAGGCTCATAAGTTGTATTCAACTTGCACTGTTTTCATGTAAAGTATGCAAATTTTCTGTATGCCTGGAATACCTGATGATACCGGTACCATCCTCCAGTGACCGTTCAGAGAACATCAGGGGGCACTAGAAGCAATATTTTTTGAAAGGGTGGTGTTAGGGGGCATTTGTTTAAGGCGAGTTTTCACCAAGGATTCAAGATGAAAGAGCTGAAACATTCTCTAGTCTGCAGCACTAGGGGTGTAATGGTTAAAATCACGTTTCGGGTTTTTATTATGGTTTTAGGTTTCGCTATAGGGCTTCATGATATATCGATAGTCACATCACAGCATATGCGATTGTCAAGTATAGGGATCGTAGTTATACGGACCAGGCGCCACATTTCGAAACGCATGTGATTCTCGGATTGATTTAAAAATTTAACCATCATA
Source organism: Rhinogobio ventralis (assembly GCA_039654625.1). NCBI lineage: Eukaryota > Metazoa > Chordata > Actinopteri > Cypriniformes > Gobionidae > Rhinogobio > Rhinogobio ventralis. Next base: position 19,170,222 of record CM077198.1, read on the forward strand.
GAGTGAAAGTTCATCATTTGCACATGTTCTAGGTCCTGTCAGTTTAGATATTTTAAGTGATTTTCAAACCATTCTAGCACAAGAAAACACGAAAGAGAACAAGAGCAGTAAGTGATTTCCTTTTCTTTTGTTATTTGAGTAACACTAAAAACACAGATAGCAGGAATATTTGTCACTTTAAAGGTGCAGTGTGTGAATTTTAGCGGCATCTAGTGGTGAGGTTGTGAGTTGCAATACCACACCGCTCACCCCTCCCTTTCGAGGCACATAGAGAAGCTACGGGGGCCAACACAGGACAAAAATGTTGTCGTCTGAGAGAGCAGAGGGTGACTAGCACTCTGTAGAGAAGTTTGTCCGCTTAGGGCTACTGTAGAAACATGACGACGCAAAATGGCGATTTCACTGTAAGGGGACCCGCTGTGTATGTTGATAGAAATGGCTCATTCTAAGGTAATAAAAACTTGACGGTTCATTATATAAGGTCTTTATACACAACTTAAAACAATGTTATGTATATTATATTGCATTTCTGTCCTCATAAATACTGCACACTGAACCTTTAAGACACATGCGCTCTTTCTCGACTGTTTATGTTCACTTAAGACATAACCTACTATGTTTGCTAGGATACTCAACAAGGCGTGTTGACAATTTTTGTGCGAATTAGTCCGGGTTCTATGTGCTTTTGAAGGTACACTCGCGTCAGGTGACAGGCTGTAAAACCTTTCAGGTTACACCAATGTGATTAGACAAGACTATGTATAATTTCCATAGCCACGACTCCTTACGTTTTTCTGTCAGCTTTCTAGTGCAGCTGTTGGACTTTAGTGTCTAGCATCCAGACATAAACTGATATAGCTAAACAACAAACTAGATGTTTAAGATAAATGCTTTTTTTGCAGCTTCTTGTGTCCTGGTTGTATGCTGTTTGTGATGAACTACCTAATTAAAGTTTGAATAACATTACCATTGCATTTGTTTAACACTCATGCAAGTATAATTTCTATTCACATTCACAGTGAATGAATTAGTCACTCATCCGATTCATTCAAAAACAAAATGATTCATTCATTTAGGAATGAAACCTGTAACTCTGTATTAGTCCTGTATTAGTCCTGTAATCCTTCACTCAAATGATTTGTTCAAACACACTGATTCATACAGGAACGGCAATAATGTTGCTTGGAAACAGCTATTTTCGTTGGCCGTCTTAAAATAGACAGAGTTGTCAATATTCTGTTTACAATGTAAGTTAACCTACATTATTATTAACTTTCTATTTATTGAACTATTGTATAAAAGCTAAATCACACTCGAAATTATGCTGGTCCAAATTCAGAATTAATAATTGCCTGTATATTAATCATATGGGCTACATATGCTAGTAAATTTCAACTCGTCTTCTGTCAGTGAACTTGGGGCATCTGACTCATCATGTGCAACAGACTGCCAAGACATCAGACTTCAATTATTAAAATTCTGAATAACCATGTTTATTTTCGAGACAGGTAACTGAATGCCATTTTTAAAATAAACATGCAGTAGTATACAACTTTTTATATATATAAAAAAAAAAAAGCAGGTAGTATATAGTGTGTTCTGCTCATAAACCAGTATGCTAGTATTCTGAACACAGCCAGAGCCTCTCTATGCAGGTGTGACTATCAATGAACTAGATATCCAGATTCAGTTTGTATGCTCTGGCTGTGTGAGTTCCTTTGACAGTCTGAGTGAATGGACTCTCTCTGCTGGTCTGAGGGATTTTAGAGAGATGTGCCCTCAGAGGCCCTTCTGTGTGCTTGACAGCATCCTCACATAGCGGTCTAACAGCAGTCTCTTTCTTTATCCCTCTCTCTTTCAGGTTACATTCTAAGTCTGGTTCTGCTCACTCTGCCCCGACAGCACCTGGTGCAGCTCTACCTGTATGTTCTCACTGCTCTGCTGCTGTTCGCAGGTCACCAGATCTCAAGGTGAGAGTTTAGGACTTAAATATAGAGAGATTAACCAAAAAGCTGCCTTCTACCATAACAACTTCACTTTCCAGAAAGATTCTGTTTTGTATGGTCAATAATGGTCATTCAATCAAGATTCAATTAAACTCATTCAATCAAGAGAGAACCCAGACATTATGCACTTTGATACAGTCTATTTTATACAATATAAATATGCTGTCACATTAGCAACATTTTGCAGGGGATTGTCATCTTTCTGTTGGTCAACGTGGCAAATTCACAGAAATCATTCTTCCTCACATAAAATTCCTCATTGAGTGGATTGCTAATAAAAAGATAGATAATTAATAATAATTAAATATTTTTGTCTATGTTTAGCATAAAATGGGTCTGACTCAATGACCCTAACCCGAAAGTGATTGTTCAATTCTCACTTTTACCGTCTCTAATTCAGCACCCCTAACTGATAAACACTTTATTATTAAACACACGTTAGATGCTTTATTTCCACTTTTCGAGTATTTTCTCCATTTTTATTGAAAATAAATGCCTTTTTGATCTAATATGTTATGGGAAAAGGGAGTAGAGCGAGTTCGGCAAAAGGCAGATTCGAACCTCGGGTCGATTTGCGTTAAAACTTTCTGCCATGCGCTTTACCCCTACACTGTTGACACTGTGAATAAGTTGGTGTCTTCTGTAAATTTGTCTGGCCTAACCAGATGTTTAGTAAACTTGGCAGACTATTTGCACTTAATGTAAGTGGCATCTACTCCAGTAAAATGTATTGGGGGAGGACCCACCCACATTTATTTTGCTTGTATATTATAATATATTATATTATACCTTCAAAGGTTTGGGATTGGAACCAAATACATTAACTTTGCCATATCCGTTACCATGCAAATCTCTATTACCATACCAGTCTCTCCGAGAGTTGTCATGACAGAAGTAGTATTTCTTTAAAACAGTCAACGATACTTGGATTGATTAATTAATTAACAAACACAGGATGTTTTTTTATTTTAATTGTATTTAGAGTTTGTATTTGGATATTTAAATAATGTTGTTCACTTTGAAAATGAAAGGCGGTTAAGATGTGAGCAGGCATTACGTCATGCATTGCTTTACTGAAGGCTCCTCTGCCATGCTCATGGGTCTGTGATTGCACTTGACAGGTGGCTGTTTATTGTCAGATTAAGAGAGAGCTTTTAGCACATTTTTCAGCATAATGTGTGTCTATAGAAAAAGCAGTGGCTGCTCAAATTAAGATCACCCAAGTGTGGCAAAGCCATTACTGCCAGCTCGTAACTTACCTGCCTTGTCCCATCCCCTCTCTGCCTCATTCTGAGCAAAGCCGAGCTCAGTAAAGCACGATTTGTAAATGTTTATTCAGGTATGTGTGTGTGTCGTGTGATACCCATTCTGCCCACTTAAAGGGTTTTTATCTCCCAAATAACATCTCTGGGTCATATTTCAACCCCAGAAAGAAATTTGTTATGATGTTATATGCAAAGCCATTTTAATAATTAAATTTCTCACCCAAAGCTATTGCAGGTCTTCTGAAGACTTGAGGTGTGTCCCAATTGGTGTATTTATGCACTATTCTATGCTGTTTTGTAGTATAAATAGTGCGAGTAGTATGTTCACACCAAGCGGCAACCTTCCGATCTCTCTCTTGAATCCAACACGGAAGTGACTTAAACTGCAATTCATCGACTGGCTGCTAGAGACAGGCTCCAAAAGGGAGTCAATCCCATAGACCCCCATGTTAAAATGCCCAACTTTACAGTAGAAACAAGTATGTTTACAGCCTGGTACAAAAAGTGTTTTTGGTCTATATAGCTAATTTTTCCCTTCATGACAACTGTGAGGGGGGTGATTTAAAAAAAAAAAAACGTATCCGTTAAATTATATTAAGCCTTAAGGCCGTGGCCACTTGAGTGACGGGTGGATTGCTGCTATGGTTGAGCTAGGCGGGTGCGTGCTTTCAGCAGCCAGGCACCTCAGCTCCACCCACGTCCCACCTCTTTGCCCATTTTCAGTTATCCGGGAGTGACGCGCATGCCAAAATGGCGACGGCCCGGCTCCGCCCACTTTAGGCTTCAAAAATGCTCTTCAGAATTCTTCGGGTAAAAAAACAAAGTGTTGAATGTTAGACTGCACTAAACTGTCACAGCTTTAATCATGTAGCGGAGGGGGAAGGGCTATCAGACTCCAATGTTAAATGACAAAACCGAATACATTTCAAACACTACACTGTTGAGTACATAGTGTATAAGTGCGTAGTGTATAGTGCATCAATTGGGACACAACTTTGGAATATAGAATATTATAAATTGAAGCTTGAAAGCTCCAGCTTCAGTATAATTGTGTAAAAAAGAGTAACCATTACATTATTCAGAAACTTACAGTTAAGATATAACTTAAGTTATACCTATATACCAGTGGCCAGCAGTAACGTTTTTTTTAACCGGCTGGCTGGGTGACTCGTCATGTCAAAAATGTGCCTGTTGCAGATAAGTTGAATGGGTTTATATGATAAGCTAGACGCTCACGTTCGTTCTAGACAGAGTCAGTTGCTTACTCTCATGGCAAATAGCAGCACAGTTAAAAGTATTTCTAATATTTGGGACCTTTTATTGAAAGTTACTTTTATCTGTTGGGACATGCCTTCATAATTAAGCACCTGTAAGAGCTATGATTGTGATGTTTGTGTTGAGGGAGGCACAACGTGCGAAATGGGCATTTGCAAAATGCTGTATTTTTGTAATTCTGCTGGGTGGCACTATTGTCGCAGAAACTACATACTTCACATTTGAACTGTACAGCACATCGGTTGACAAATAAGAAACAACATGGCAGGTGTAAATTTAAATGTATGCCATGTATGCAAGTTTTTTTTTATATTAAAAAGTATAATATAAGTATACTTCCTCATTGAGTATAATTCATATATAATAAGAACCATTTAATATGTATAATATTAGTAGCCTAAAATAAATAATAATAAATAAAATTAAATAAATAATAAATAAAATGTCAAATATAATTATAATAATGAAATGCAATAATGCAAATTGATGACTTTAACAAACACATAAACTATCAATTAACAATCCAGATAGTTACAGTAGTTCTACTAGTACACCAGATCTTTAACAGTTTTTGGGGAAAAAATTCCCTCAGAAGAAAATGAAATACTATGAATATAGTTTCAGTTACAGGGTTCCCGTGGGGTCTTAAAAAGTCTAAAATTTCACAATCAAAATTTTAGGCCTTAAAAAGTCTTAAATTCGTTCTAGGTCTTAAATAATTTTGAATAGGTCTTAAACTTTTTACGTCCATGTAAGTTAACGCTCAATGAAATGCTCCCGCAGCGCTTTAGAGTGTGTGTGTGTGTGTGTGTTTATTCCAGGGGTGTTGTAGTTCTTTCTTTCGCTAGTCCAGGTATAATTCGCTGTATTACAACTACAAATGAGACCAACATGCATCTATATTGCAGCCAATCAGCTTTCGTGTTATTGCCGCAAGTATCTTTCGGATTGTACCAAAGACACATAAAACGGATTTTATTCTTCAGCTAACAGTTCTCCAGTTCTTCCAGTTCCGCGATTGTGAAAGTGAAATTTTTCTCACCTGTCATCTCTCATAAGCGCCCAGGACCGGGCGATGTGGCATCCTAATTATGAAAAAAAAAAAAATTTTGAGAAAAACTACCATCATGTCATAAACATACAGAAAGGTGATTCACGTCAACCCGTCAAAATAAAAGTTCGGTTTAACTTGACAAATATATTACTGTAGTACAGTAGAATTTAGATGCATCTCAGTGTAATAGTAATACTAACAAAAATAATGATAAATTATCAATTTTATTTAAGTAATAAATTAAAATTTTTCTTCCATGTTTTAATTTTAACAGTATAAAGCTCAGTTGTGCAGCACTTTGTTTGAAAAAAAGTTTGTTTTAAATGCAATTTAAGATAAATTGATGCTTTATACCAGAAAATACACAACACAGAATTCTTGGGAAATCTTTTCATAGAAATTTAATTAAAAAGAAAAAAAAAAAATAATATGGTTGTTTTTATGAATTCAATTAATTAATTAAAGTAACTAGTAGCCTACTATTTACTGGTAAATATTACAGTAAACAAACATCACAGACAATGTCATACCAAGGCAGCTCTGGCATAATGTCAATAACACTTATATAAACGACTTACAGTTACAGACTTACAGTTTCTTTACAGTTATTGATGTATCCCTAAACCCCCCCCCCATTTAGTCTAGTTAGTTTTGTATCAAATAACATGTGATTTTCGGTGATCTGGCAGCATCAGCTCATTTCTCCTCTTGGGTGAGCGATCCGCTCATAGCTTACCCTGTGCGTTAAATCCCCCCATATGCCAGCAAACCAATGAGAACGCGGGACAGTGATGACGATACATAACAACAGATTGTAGGCACCAAAGTGGCTGTGGATCTGCTTACCTCCTTAAATGGCAGATTTGAAGAAAATTAACATTGTTTGGCAAATAAATAAATGACGAACAGTTACACAAGTATTACCAAAATGTTATTGTGTAAGCTTTATGGTAATTTATAGTAATTCATAGTGTTAATGTTAATTAACAAGTACACGGGTGGCTTGGGTATGCAGAGCATTCACAGCTTATATGAACAGCACAGCCCTGCTATATACTATATATATTTTGTCCCACAATGTATTTAAGGCGAGACACTACAGTTAATTTTTTAATTAGAAGATATCACTGTGAAACTTCTCGAGTTTATTACTGGCATAAACATAAGAAAAAAATGTATTACAAGTTTTGTGTAAATTAATGTTTAAATTAGATAAATTAATGTAGTAAATTAGAGAATACTGACAATAGCCTTAAAAAAAATGTTGCCATGTTTTTTAGAGTAAAAGGACCTATACCTCAGGATAGGAATGATATATCAACAAATCCCTCTGTAAAAGCCTTCAGAATATATGTTTATGAGTGGTTTTTGGCATTGTCTGCATTTTCTCTCAGGCGGAGAATAAACAAGGAAGCGGCAGCCAATCCCGTAGTCGGAAATTCACATGACCAATCAGATGTGGTTTTCGGCTGTAGATTCCCTGGCAAACTTTCGCGGTTGGTTATTTCTACAAAGAAATGCCCATATTTGGATTATACAGCGCTGTGTATGAGACTGAGAGCTTTACAATGATACCAGACATGACATGTTTCTGTGAATGGAGACGGCACGGGAGCTCATGTTAGAATGCTAACTTTTGGTGATTTCCAGTAGAAATCTAAAGGCGCAAGTTGACAAAATATAATGAAATAACCACCTTAATGTGTATTGTTGACATTTTTTATTTTGACATGAAAGCTTACATGTTAAGGGAGCAAACTGGCCCAAAATCTCAAAATTGACCACTGCATGAAAAAACTGTGTCGTGTCTCGCCTTAAGATAAAAAAAGAATTGCCAAAGCCCCTGCAGTAGCCCCTAGGGGGTGCAGACAACCTATTAAAATCCCTTAGCTAAGGGTAAAGCATTATTTTAGAGTTCTGACTATCAGTGGTGGTTGTTTTTGTGCACAGTGGGACTCAGCTGAGGGTTATATAAGCAAATGTTCTCTCAAGAATTTTAGTCTGATAAAAACAGACGGACTGATGGTTCCACAGCTCTGCTCTGTCTGACTCGGGCTGTAAGTATAGATCCTCCACAGGCTGTGATGACTCAGGGGGAATGTCACGCTGTGAGAGGTTAGAATAAGGTCTCTGTTCTCTGTTTCAGGGACTATGTGCGCAGTGAGCTGGAGTCTGGCTACGAGGGCCCGCTGTACCTGGAGCCTCTGTCCATCAACCGCTTCACTACTGCGCTCATCTGTAAGTACCTGACAAAGTCTCCAAAGACTGGATCACACTTTTCAAGTCAATGTGAGATGCTGTTCGCATCCCGTTTTTACTACTGTATAATATTAAGGATTTCTGGGGGAGGATATTCAGTGAAAAAAATCAATTGACTGGATTGTGAAAAGATTTCAAATACTTTTTTTACTTAGAATAATATGTACTGGGTCTATTAGGGCTGGGCAATATAATACCAAAAACTATGTTAACACTTTAGTTTAGGGTCCAATTCTCACTATTAACTAGTTGCTTATTAGTATGCATATTACTTAGCCTAGAAATCTAGACGCACCCTAGCGGCAGCAAATGTAATTTGCAGCCAGAGTCGTCTAGCAACTCTCTGTTGGCTTGCGAGCTTGAAAAACCAAACTCTAGTCATGCCAATCACATCGTCTGAGCAGTCGGTGGGCAGGCTTAACATAATGACGGCAGAGTTGCGACGGTTCCGCATGAATTCCCTGCTACTTGGAAAAAAAAGAAGATGGCTGCTGGTGAACAGTCTTTAGAATCGGCTTTGGCCGCGACTCTGGAAGACTTGGAGTTAAGCATTTCTTTGAAAAAAGAACAAAGAACGGCACTGAAGTCGTTCTTAAAAAACGACTCTCGCTCTGACTACATCACCTTCTTCGTTGCTCTGGTTGGTTGTAGCGCTATCCTATTGCGTGCAGAGGGAATTTGAAAGACATCCGTTTATCCCGCCCCTCAGATTGAGCCCTGTCAATGGTGTGTTCTCAGACCCAACATCTTGATGTGGGTCTGGCTTGTCAGGCTACATATTACTAGTATATTGGCTGCTTATTAGTACTTATAAAGCACATATTAATGCCTTATTCTGCATGACCATATTCTACATCCCTTAATCCTACCCAATACGTAAGGATAATGTACTGTACATCCAGCCAGAATAAACCTCAACATGGTGATCAGGACTTGATCTTGCATCAGCCTGAAGGGGTTTATTTTGTGATGGCAACTGACTGGATGTACATTATCCCGCTTATTACATGGCTACTTGATAAATGATTAGACATGAAATATTGATCTGAGTTGAAATATTTTATTAGATCTTTAAATGCAAAGCTTCCGCGGAGAGTGCAGTTGCTAGCAAATGGCAAGTTCAAACTAGATGGACATTTAAGGGATAAGGTACAGTCATACCACTTATTACATGGCATTTCACCACAAAAATAATTATGGGGATAAGATATTAATTTTGAGATGAAACTATGTACCTGTTTGTTATCTTATAATCCATTACAGTGTACAAAGGGCCACTGCCATATCAGGCCAGCAGCCATATCACCCTTTAACCCAAGATTGGTTTCCCACTGAAGCTAAGCAGGGCTGAGCCTGGTCAGTATCTGGATGGGAGACCTCCTAGGAAAACTAGGTTGCTGCTGGAAGAGGTGTTAGTGAGGCCAGCAGGGGGTGCTCAACCTGTGGTCTGTGTGGGTCCTAACACCCCAGTATAGTGATGGGGACACTATACTGTAATAAGCACCGTCCTTCGGATGAGACATTAAACCGAGGTCCTGACTCTCTGTGGTCATAAAAAAAATCCCAGGATGTCCTTCAGAAAAAGAGTAGGGGTGTAACCCCGGCATCCTGGCCAAATTTGCCCATTGACCTCTGTCCATCATGGCCTCCTAATAACCCTCATATACTGATTGGCTTCATCACTCTGTCTCCTCTCCACCAATCAGCTGGTGTGTGGTAGGCGTTCTGGCACAATATGGCTGCCGTCGCATCATCCAGGTGGATGCTGCACATTGATGGTGGTTTGAGGAGATTCCCCCCTTCTATATGTAAAGCGCTTTGAGTACCCAGAAAAAGCGCTATATAAATGTAACAATTTTAGTTTTTTAAAATTACACAAAATATTGATTTGAGTTTTAATATTTTATTCGCTCAACAAACGCAAAACTTCCACGAGGAAAAAACGTTCCTAGTAAGAGTAAAAAGCTGACTTCAGTGACAGTTACCCGGAAAATACCCGGGGAATAACATACCGCTGGATGGTGCGATTTGACTAATCAGAGCTGTGTAATACCTAAACTTAACAACTACCTTACTAACTATTATTAAGCAGTAATTTGGAGTTTATTGAGGCAAAAGTTGTAGTTAATAGTGAAAATTGGATCCTAAACTAAAGTGTGACCAAAATGATGTATCAGGTTTTAATATTTAATTAGCACAATAATGAATCAATTATTATTAATTAATAAATATGAACTACTTTAATATCAATATATTAATGTAATTATATCAATACAATTATATATAATGTATGTATATATGGGATCAGTTCTGATTTCATGTTGACTTCAAATTGGTGTTCCAAGTCGTTCACAAGAGAACAGCTCCATGTAAAGATTCCTGTCATGAGTCTCACACCAACTCCTTACTGCTCTCATTCAGTTTATTCATTCCTGAACATGTGCTCATGTAGTGTCATTCTATGGAGAGTTGGGTAGTTTTGCATGTCTTGGGATGTTATGTCAAGCCATTTCCCGCTCTTGTTCCCCCTTCATAAACCGCCTACCCTCAAACACACTAGGTGCCATAGATGCAGATTTCATATTTTCCCCTCTCATCACTTTTGCTAAGTACCATCATTTGCCAGCTTAATGTCAAAACCTCTCCTGCTCACTTCCTTTTATTAGATTTTTTTTTCCCTCACTCACAAAAACTATCTGCTCTTCCTCTTGTTTGTAACATGTCATACTCTCCCACTGTCTCTCTCTCACTTTCTCTTTCACTGCATTTCATGAGTCTGTCCCTTTCTCTGACTTTCATGCTTTCTCATCAACTGTATTTCTGAATTTCTCACTCTTTTTATGTTTCTTTACTTTTATACTGTTTAGGGGGTGAATCTCACTATCAAGAACATGTCAAGGTCATATTTCACCCTAAAATAAAATAATTTTTTTTTAAAATAAATTACACAATTTATTTTACATATGGGAAGTTGTTCATGTCAGCTCCAGTTCATGTTCTAGTTCATGTTAGCTCAGGTCCATTTAATAATAAGGTAACACTTTACAATAAGTTCTCATTTGTTAACATTAGTTAATGCATTAACTAACATGAACTAACAATGAGCAATACATTTTTAAAGCTTTTATTAGTCTTTTATCATTTTTTTGCATCGTGTCATTATTTTCATTACAAGTAAACACTTCCTACCTCCCTTAATCTGTCCTCAAATTTTCTGTACACTATAAAAAATAAAATACTCATTTATTTAAAATGCATTTTTATATTGGCTTAAGTGAAAATCTTTACCAGTGTAAACCTTTGTTCAGTTATTTCTTTATTTATTTGGTGGGTTTTTTTTGGTAGTACATACAAAATGTAAAAAATAATAATAATTTAAAAGACATTAAAATATACATTAAGGTCTTTCGTCTTTATTTATCCTGTTTTAACTGAATTAATCATTGACTAACAGTTTTTTGTTCAGTTTTTTGCTTTATCGTCAGTAAAAATACTACTTTCATGTTATAGCTAACTTCGCTTTGTGTTGAAATTAAGTTATAAAAAGCAAAAATATATAATTATTATATATATATATATATATATATATATATATTTATTTATTTATTTATTTATTTATTTTTTTTAGAACTTTGGAACTAGTTTTGCATTCAACTATTTTAATGCACAAAGTGGAGGCAAAGAACCGTGCGAAACATAGCTTATTGTCATGTTAAAGAAGATAATCATTTAAATTAAGTACATCAGCTTTAATCCTAGGTATACATTATGTATATGTTATTATTGGTAAGGTACTAGGTATATATTATATTGCTGTACAGAATTTAAATTTTGCTGATTTGTCTAAAATAAACATTGTGTACAGAGTCAGACCAATGTGATTTTGATTTAATAGGCTTAATTTAATTTATGCAATCAATTTTTTGTTGTGATATATAACCCTAGCATTTGTTGGTGAGATTCACCCTTGAGTTTACTGCTTGCTCTTTCACTAGTGTGTTCATTGAGTTCTTGAGTGCTGCTGAATCCTTCAGCCATTACTCTGAATTCTGTAGGGCCTAATTAACTCCAGCAAGAACAGATGCATACATTAATGTCAGTGAGTACAGAAGGGAACTCACAGCTCAGATTCAGGTGCTTTTCTTTGCTTTAATGTACCACATTGCAGCTTGGTATCATCATTAGTAATATTATTATTACTACTAAAATGCCTATATATCTTTAATTCTATAATGAATAAGATGTTTTTTCTTTCTCTGTGTCTGTGTATGTTTGAATAGGCCAGCTGGTGGTGTGTACCTTGTGCTCCTGTGTGATGCAGACCAAGCGCATTTGGCTGTTCTCAGCGCACTTGCTCCCTCTGGTGGCCAGGCTGTGCCTGGTCCCTTTGGAGACTATTGTTTTCGTCAATCGCTTTGCCATGATTTTCACAGGCCTGGAAGTCATCTACTTTTTGGCCTCCAACCTGCTGGTGCCATTTAACCTGGCCAAGACAGCATACCGGGAGCTTGCACAGGTTAGAAAGTGCCTATCCGGTGAACAGTAGAGGCTTAAAGAGTGAGTTTTAGAGTAGACTTGAGAATGTCAAATCAAAGAAACAAGAATTGAGCTCTTCTCTGTCTTATTCTGTTAGGTGGTGGAGGTTTATGGGTTGCTGGCTCTTGGGATGTCTCTGTGGAATCAGTTGGTTCTGCCTGTGTTGTTCATGTGTTTCTGGCTGGTTCTGTTTGCTCTGCAAATCTACACATATTTTAGCACACGAGACCAGCCCACATCTAGAGAGAGGCTGCTCTTCCTTTTTCTCACCAGGTGAGTGGAAGTTCAGGCTGCTCTGCTCATACATCCTGAGCATTCACAAGGGAGTAATAGAGAATTAGATTAATAAGATCTATAAAAGTGTCCTTTTTAATATGACGTTTTCGTTTGATAAAGTGTTGGTAAATGTAAAATGTTTTTTGGTCTCATTTTGGTACGCAACAACTTAAATTCTAAATGCTCTCCAGTATTGCAGAGTGCTGTTGTACTCCGTACTCTCTGCTGGGCCTGGTCTTCACCGTGTCGTTTGTTGCTTTGGGAGTGCTCACTCTTTGCAAGTTCTACCTGCAGGGCTACAGGGCTTTCATGAATGACAACACCATGCACAGGTATCATGTACCCTTCATATACCCTCTTATTCCTCAGAACTTCTTGGACTCTTTTTCTCATGGAAAAAAAGAAAGAAAACAAACTAAGTTGTTATAAAAAGAGTAAGGGTTTTCTTTTCCATGTAAGGAATATGCATGATGATCATTGACTGCCAGTGGCCATTTTGTTTGGTTTTATAATACAATTATATATGTTATTATTATTATTTTTATTATTAATAATAATAATAATAATAATAATAGCATAATTGTTATTATTGGAAAATTATCATTTGTTTTTGAAATGTTTCTTATGCTTAATAAAGCTGCATTTATTTAATACGATGGTAATATTGTGAAATATTGCAATTTAAAATAACTGTTTTCTATTTTACTATATTTCAAAATGTTATCAATGTTGAAAACATTTGTGCTGCTTAATATTTTTGTGGAAAACATGATTTTTTTGTTCAATATTCTTGCATAAATAGAAAGTTCAAATGAGCAGCATTTATTTTAAAATATTGGTCACACTCTAGATTAGGGTCCAATTCTCACTATTAACTAACTATTAACTATGACGTTTGCCTCAAACTCCTAATTACTGCTTATTAATAGTTATTAAGGTAGTTGTTAAGTTTTTGTATTGGGTAGGATGCAGAATAAGGCATGAATATGTGCTTTATAAGTACTAATAAACAGCAAATATCCTAGTAATATGCATGCTAATAAGCCATTAGTTAATTGTGAGAATTGGACCCTAAACGAAAGTGTTACCGAAATCTTTGCAACATTATAAATATATAATATATATATATATATATATATATATATATATATATATATGTATGTATGTCTTTACTATCAAAAATCTCCTTTGATTAAAAAAATCTTAGTGATCCCAAAAATTGTGTATATTCAGAATTTGAACTTGCGTTTTATCTTGTTAAATGAGCTTAGACTTTTCGGTAACACTTTAGAAGAATGGTCAGTCATTAATAAGTAAATATGCAGGAAGTAATGCAGGACTAATGAGTATTACTACATTAACACTTCAGCTACTACCATTAACTAATATAGAAACAAGCTTAACTAATCAACAAGGAAATATCTCCTAAATTTGATATTACTTACTAAGTAATCAATAATTACTGAATGAGATTAGCCTTGTTAATAACTATTAACTAACTGACAAGTTATAAAGAACATTATTGTGTATCTGAGACGTAATCAGCCATCTTTTTTACTCTGAATAAAGTCATAAAATGCATCACTAATTACTCAAGTGTTACCTAGTCACTCTGCAGGAACTACTAGTGATCTGGACCATTATTTTAAAGTAAAAAATAATAATAAATAATAATGGTATAGATCACTAGTAGTTCCTGCAGAGTGACTAGGTAACACTTGAGTAATTAGTGATGCATTTTATGACCACGTTAAGAGTAAAATAAGACAATTGCTCACATCTCAGACACGCTAATGTTGTGATTAGTAATTAATTAGTAATTCTTTATCATTTGTCATAGTTACTTATTAGTTCTTAGTGATACCAATCTCATTCAGTAATTATTGATTACCTAATAAGGAACTATCTTAGTCTTAAATTTGATATTACTTACTGATTAGTTAAGCTTGTTTCTATATTAGTTAATGGTAGTAGCTGAAGTGTTAATGTGATAATACTCATTAGTCCTGCATTACTTCCTGCATAGTTACTTATTAATGACTGACCATTATTATAAAGTGTTACCGACTTTTCTTCATGCTTGTACCTCTAATTAAGCGCCACTCTGTCCCCCAATTAATCTTCCCCTAAGTAACTATACTTTTATGATAACCCTGCTAAACAGTTTGGCATGGAGTCTATATTTAATTAATTATGGCACCTTTTTATCTCTTATTGATCCTTGAACTCACAGAAGTCCATAAATTCCTCATCTCTCTATTAGGGGCATGACGGAGGGAATCACTCTTTTGATCCTCGCTGTTCAGACTGGACTGATCGAGCTACAGGTCATCCACAGAGCTTTCCTCCTAAGCATCATCCTCTTCATTGTAGTGGCCTCCATCCTGCAGTCTATGCTGGAGATAGCTGATCCCATAGTGCTGGCGCTGGGAGCCTCCAGAGACAAGTACATAATGATGAATGTTGAAGTTATATATCTATGTTTTATGCAAGTGGACGTTGTAATTCAGTATTCTGATTATTTTATTGCCAACAGGAGTTTATGGAAGCACTTCCGCGCAGTTAGCCTGTGCTTGTTCCTGCTGGTGTTCCCGGCCTACATGTCCTACATGATATGTCAGTTTTTCCACATGGACTTCTGGCTGCTTATCATCATCTCCTCCAGCATTCTGACCTCACTACAGGTACACAAAAACACACCATCAGAGTGGGAGAAACAGTATAAGGGGCCATTTAAACATTTTTTGCATTCCACTGGATTGCTTTTCCATTGTTTTTCTACGTAAACGTTTGACCATTGCAACTGCGTCTGGTGTCTTTTGCAGCATCACTGACATTGCATTCTGAAAAACATGGCACTCAAGTTAAAAATTCTCTCTAGACCTTGCAGGGTTTTTTTTTGTTCCACTTACCTGTTACTTGCGCTTTTAAAAAACGTCTGAACGGCCCAAAAGGGAGCAGAAACGGAACACTCAGCAACTCTGAATATGGCACTGTAGGAAGTTCTGCCCTTGGGTTAAAAGTGCCAATCATCCTTTTGATGGAGCATGTTTGTGCGCATTAGCAAAATTCTAGCTGGAGTAGCAAAGTTGCCATTGTTTACCAACTTCATTCCTGATATGGCATATGTTATTGCAATGTAATCTTGACAAACAATTTTGAATATTTCTAAGGATTTTAGTAACATTAGCAGATCAAATAGAGTGAAGAGTATAATATGATTTATTCTCAGTTTTCTAATGATGTTTTCTGATATTCCTTATATAACATTTTCAAAAGAACCTTCTAGTTTCTTTTGGATCATAGCATAGCATAGCATCATAACATAGAGATGAAACTATTTCTGTGAGACCTTGTAATTCTTAAAAAAATATATCTTCCTGTATGTATCTTAGGGACAGGGCGTCTGCAGGATTTTATCTCACTGTACGCGCAGAATTTTTTTTAAAAAAAATTTGCTCTCCGCATAAAGAATTTAACTCGATTATTGCGTTGATGGGCTACTTGTTGCGTTCTACTGTCTTGTTGGGAACGTATTGAACGATCCAATGCTGTAGAAATCGACTGTCTCTTTCCTGTGCACACACTTACAAAATATGATTCACGTAACTAAGCACTGTAATGTGTTTGTTTAGATAGATGCCCCGTGTTCGTGACTTACATTACTCCAGTCCCTGAGCGGCTTTGTCCCGGAGCGTGTATTGTTTTGGTATAAACACGTGATCTAATGAAAAACGAAGCCTCACTTTATTTCCAGTCACGGGAATGCTTCACTTTGCGTGTCGTAATGTGTGAAGTGAACCCAAACCACTACTCAATGGGTTTACGGAAGTTCAAGTCCTTTTACTAGCATTTTTATATATAAGCCTGTAGTCTATAGCCTACTACATTATCATATTCTGCCATATAAACAGTATAAAAACCAAAACATTATTTGCCTCAAACAACTAATTATAAATTATTATAATTAGTATTATTATAATTGTTTTTGTTTTTGTTGTTACATTTAATTTATTACCACACTTTAAAATGTGAATTATATTATCAGAAAACTAAACATTTAGTGTGAATAAAACGGGTTTATGGCTGCTATAAATTTCCCCTGCCACAAGATGGCACTGTTTTCGAACACTCTTGATGCTTTGAATCTTTTCCCAAAACAATCAGAGAAAAGCTTCAAAGATTTAAGAGGCTTCATTTCTCCATATCCCTACTTTGCAAGTTTAGTTGTTTCTAGAGAGCGTTTACCCATTTGAGCCTGGTTTTAAACATTAACTATCTGACATTTTTCATGTGTGGAAAAAAAGCACTTATTAAACTAAAATAAACTAGCCAATCAGATTTCTTTTCACCTATCCCCGTTTCATGCACACACGCACACATTTGACTCTACAATACATAACGCTCAACTTTATTTGTTCTCATTCTATCTTGCTTTTTCAATATGTCATGAGTGTAGGCTAAACATATACATTAAAAATCTATTTAAAAATTATGTAAAAAAAAAAAAAAAAAAAAAAAATTAATTAGCACCTTCTCATGGTACAGCCGTACGGCTGCAGGCACCACTGCTTAGGGAAATGAAATATATGTAGTTTATTCTTAAAGAAAGGAGAAATTAAACTCTGGTTTAAAGGGATAGTTCACCCAAAAATGAAAATTTGAAAAGAAGATATTTTCAAGAATGTAACCAGACAGTTGATAATATGGAAGTCAATGGGTGCCGTCAGCTGTTAGGGTTGGTTGAAAGCAAAAGAATGTTCGACAACTTCTATTGAAAAATATAAAATATGACATTAGTACCAACAGTGATTAAAATGCAAAATTATATTAAAGGAATCGGTGTAAGTGAAGTTATGAGTTGTATAATTTTTACCCATATTTTTATGTGTATTCATTTTATTTACATTATTCCTTTATTTATCAAATTTTAGTCAACCAACAACTGTTGTTTGCATGTATTATTATTAATAATAATTCTTTAATCATTTATATTTAGAAAAAATTAAATAATAATAATTCATGTTATTTGAATATTTAATTTAATAATTGTAGTATTTAACAGTAATATAATAATTTATATAGTTAATAATTTAATTATTATTAAATTTAGCATTTGCATTTTTAATAATAATACCATTACCATAAAAAAATTATTTTATTTTTATTTTGTTTTTATATGTTTGTTTAATTGGAGCAATCCCTACATTATATATAATCAGCATTTTGTCGGCCATCAGCTACCCTGCTCTCTAGTCATCAACCCTGAAAAACCTGACCATTATGGGAGTTTTGATTTGTGTAATGTGAAATTGATCTGTTGTCCCTCTGTTTTGAACTCTTTCACTTCCAGGTGCTGGGAACACTGCTGATCTACATTCTCTTCATGGTAGAGGAGCTCCGCAAGGCTCCGGTGGAGAACATGGATGATGTCATCTACTGGGTGAACGGCACCTACAGGCTGCTGGAGTTCCTGGTTGCGCTGTGCGTGGTCGCGTACGGTGTGTCGGAGACGGTGTTTGGGGAGTGGACCGTGATGGGCTCTACCATCGTACTCATCCATTCTTACTATAACGTGTGGCTGAGGGCCCAGCTGGGCTGGCAGAGTTTTCTCCTCCGCAGAGATGCTGTCAACAAGATCAAGAGCCTGCCTACAGCTTCTCACCAACAACTCCAGCAGCACAATGACATCTGTTCCATCTGCTACCAGGTGTGTGTGGATGTGACGATTTGTGTTTGTGATAGATGTCCAGGTACATTCCTTGTCTATTTCTGTGGTAGATGGATGGTGGGTTCAGTTAGGGTGCATCGCTCTTGTTCCAACAATCCTCTAAGTATTAAACTTATGCGCATAATTTGTGCCACACCATTTGTACTATGGTCATGAATGATATCTAATTTTGTGTGGCTTGCTGACTTCAAGCGATTGGATTTAAAATGGCTTTGTCTAGAGGACGATGTTGTAGACTAAAACAATAAGCCTTGTGAAGCCGTTTTTTACAGTGAATTTAAAACAGCTTTGTTAGGCATGATGCGGAACGGCTTCACAAGGCTTATTGCTTTTATAAAAATGGATATTAAAATAAATATTTTTTATCCACAAAATAAACACCAACAAAAAATATGATATTGATAACAAATGTATTCTTCCGCCAAACAATGTAGTTCTTCAGAAACAATTCAACACACAGACACAGTAATGCAGTAATACTGATGTAATGGTGTTTGTAGAGTAATTTACAATGTCTTTGAACACGGATCAACCAATCAGAATCATGGACCGGAACTATCCATTTTATAAACTGATACTACATTGAAGGAGCGACTCGGGCCTTATCCAGAAACCAGAATATAATACAGATTTGGGGGGTGAACTATTTTGACTTTAGTCAGTAAGCATCCACCTAACAACCACATAGCAACTAACTAAAAACATTAAAAACATAATTATTTATTTATTTATTTTTTAAATCTTAGCATTAGGGGAGCAGGTACTATATCAGTTATCAGCCAATATAGTTTTTATATTGGTTATATAGTTTTTATAATTGATCAGTATCGGTTAATATTGAATATTTATCAACCGATATTTGTGAATATGTTTACCTTATTGTACTGTAAATTACATTTGCCATTTAATATGATGATGATAACACAATATTTTAATGTTATTAATAGTATTTCTACTACTATTTACTTCTACTTATAATAATAATAATAATAATAATAATAATAATAATAATTACGATATAAATTACATTTACTATCATTATCAAAATGATAATCATGATGATGATGTTAACAATAATGTTTTAATATTATGAATACTATTAATAATACTAGTAGTATTATTAATACTACTATTATTACTAATATACCGGTACATTACATTTGCTGTAGTAATAATAATGTTTTATTATTATTAATACAAATATAAAGGAATTCTTCTTCTACTACTACTACTACTGCTGCTAATAATAATATAATTTGCCATCATTGTAATGGTAATAATAGTGATGATGATTATTACCCAATCTACATTATTAATAATAATAATAACATTGATATTCATTTTGAGATGTGTAATATTTTTGTTAAACTATTATTATTATTATTATTATTATTAATAATAATATAATTATAATAACTAATAATACTACTACTAATAATAATAATGTAACAAAAATATAATCTCAAAATGAATATCGGTTTTTCATATTGTACATTATAGTATTGTGATGCTTAAATGTGCTATTTAAAAAAAATGGTTATTAGTATATATTTTTTGGACCTAACCTTTTCTGTTCTTGAATCTAGGACATGACGTCAGCTGTGATCACCCCCTGCAGTCACCTCTTCCATGCCGGCTGCTTGAAGAAGTGGTTGTATGTGCAGGAGACCTGCCCTCTTTGCCACAATCAGCTGAAAGGCTCATTACAGCCCGGCTCTTCCACACAGGACAGCCCACCACAAGAGACCCTGGATCTGGATCCTCCACAGCATCTAGAGTCAGATTCAAGCCTCCAGGTTCCCCAGCAAGACGACACCACTCACACTCCAGCATCAGACCTTGCAGTTAGGCTAAAAGACGACACTGCCTCTCCTGCCTGCACCTCCTCCCAGTCCTAAAACCTGCCTTGAGCCAAACTCAACTCACACACTGCTGGCCAAAAGACTTGTGTTGCAGCAGAGGGTCCGATAGGGAAACTGTCGGCTCTATGTGACGGTTACGCACACTGATTGCTCCGTAGACATCTATACAATCAAAACCCTTCTACAGTCCCTCTCTCATCCAATCCATCACAGAATCCAGAAGTAAAATGTATAATTTGACTTCTTCCACATCTGGATCTACCCAAACACCAGCTCTTCGCCTCCCTTTATTATAAAACTACAATCTCTAGCAAACACCAACCTGAATGTGATCATGTGACCCTTGAATATAGTGCTGTGATGCTCTGTAGGCACTAGCACGCTCTCAGCATCCAATAGCAGTAGCCTGTCTCTTTTCTGTTCTCTATTTGTTTTCTTGAGAGAAAAAAAAGATATATATATATGCCACTGCATTTGCACTAATGTAACATAAAGCAATCCTCCAAAGTTTGTCTTGTCTGATACCAAATATTTTGGTGTGTATGCATTGTTTCTATATCAAGTTATATATAAAACATATACCTATGTACAAATATATATGTATAGGAGTTTTGATATGAAAAAGTATAGTGTTAAGCAGCACCGAGTGTCATGAAGTGGCCTCAGGCTCATATGATCGCTAGGACCTCTAGTGGTGATAGTGGGAAGTGCCTTTGGCTGTGGATCAGCACTGGTGAAGATTTTAGGGAGTCAGATTAATTCTCGTCAGTATTTGGCATTTAGCGCATTTGTGAACATGAATACATTAGAGAATGTATGAGCACACTTTGCGAATGCCGTTTTTTCTTTTCACTAAGTTAATGTGTTTAACAGTTCGTTAAATTAATGATGTTTGCCTTTAAATCTGGAAAAATTTTAAATGTTAATTTTATCTGGAACCCCACAGTTTTTTTTTTTTTTTTTTTTTTTTTTTTTTTTAAATCAAATCTAAATGAGAATGGAAAGTGTAATCGTAATAGCATTTGTATACGGCATAAACGTGGAATGATGTTCTGTGAAGGCTAACTTTTGTTTGAATTGCAGCTGAATTCGGTAAAATATGCCTGAAGTCTGAACGTCAACCTGAATGTCAGAATAAATCCAAACCTATTGTATGAAACATTTGTTCTGGCTTTATTTCACTGTGCCTTTCTGAGCTGTAAATAGACTGTCACCGTCCATTTGCTAAGTTGTGTTCCTGAAACAACATATTTTGTTGACCCTTGAACAACATTCCTGTCTGAAAAAAAACCCCATTCCTAGTGCTAACCATATCTCTACTAATAACTTATCCCTAAAATCATATGAACAAGAATGGCGCAGAACCTTTGTTGTAAGCCTAATCTTGAGACAAACTGTAAACTTGTCTGGTAAGACTTTATTTTACAGTGTCCTTGTTACATATGTACTTCCCATAGTAATAACAGTAAACTATGCATAATTACATGCAACTAACCCTCTGCCAAACCCTAATCTTACCCTAACCATATAGTAAACATGTACTTAATTAATATTACTCGGTACTTAAATATATAATTACACTGTAACAATGACACCTTAAAATAAAGTGTAACCACTTGTCCCGTCCCTCAAATCAAAAGATGTTGATCCAGGAACATGTACTTGGTGAAATCACGTTCACCGCAAAAAACTGGGCTCTTCAACCCATTGATGATGATGATTATAATAATAATAATAATTTTATTATAATTATTCAATTATTATGTTTAAATTAACATCCATTTTCATACTGTACATTATAGTGTTGTGATGCCTAAATTGACTTATAGCATTTAAAATGTCTGATTTTAGTTTAGTTTTTCATTTTTTTATTTATTAAGACAACATGACTAATGTCTTAGTATATTTTTTTATGTATTATATTTTTGAATCTAGGACATGATGTCAGCTTTGATCACAAGATTTTTTTGTGGTTGTTTTAAAAAAAAATAACTCTTACATATATTTTTTCATTTAAAAAGCAAATCTGAATGAAAATGGTGATAATGATATTAGCATTCTCAATTTATCCTTTATTGTTTTTATTCAGCATGGAAATTATGCTTTGTTTGATTTGCAGCTGATTCGGTAAAATATGCCTTAAGCCTGAATATAAACCTGAGTGTCAGAATAAATCCAAACCTAACGAATGAAACATTTGTCCTGGCTTTCTTTCACAGTTTCTGAAGCCTAATAAGACCTACAGGGCTCTTAAACCCACCTGTGATGAATCCAACAGACCCACACCTGAAAACTGAGGTAATGTCAGACTGCTGAAACCATCAAAACATCTGATGAAGAGACACAGACAGGATATGCACTCATTTCCTGACCACTCACCATCTTTCAGAGGTCTAAAGATCACTTGCTGTCCTTTTCCCTCTGTACGACCCTAATCTGTACAGTTGTCATAGTCATAACTGTTCTTTTACTGTATATGTTATGGATCTGGAAATGCGTCAATAAGAGTTTGAAGTTATGGCATACACATATTCCCACTCTTTAACTGCAGTGTGAGGTGTCTCAGTGCAGGCAGATGAGAGCGTTTATCCGCTTTTCCTGTGTGAGCACTTTAACTCCCTTTAGCGTGTGGAGTAGGAAGAGAGAATGGAGGAAACATTAGCAAATCAAAGAGCGCTACCCTTTAACCTCTCTCCATCCTTTTGATCAAAGTTAGCCTTGAACTCCGACCTTTGTGTAAAATGGAGAAAAAAGTTTTTTAAAAAAAAAAAGAAAGAAAGAAAAAAAATGCATGTGAAAAGCAGGAACACTCGGTCATTTTAGAAAGGCCAGATATTCCCTAGGTACTTTTTCTCACGGAACAAGAATATAAATTATGTTGTCTTCACGGGTCCCCACCAGTGTGAGTTTCTCCTCCTCTCATTTCAGTGTGTGTGTGTGTGTCCTGGTAAACCTTATGTTATGGGGACAAAATGTCCCCACAAAGAAAGCAATATCTGAAAACCTTGTTCTTGGGACATTTTTGGTCCCCATGAGCAAAACAGCTTATAAATCATATGATGTTTTGTGAAAATGCAGAAAGTTTCCTGTGAGGGTTGTGTTTAGGGGTAGGGTTAGAGTTAGGAGGTAGAATATACATAGAATGTCCCCATAAAACATGGTAACCCAACATGTGTGTGTTCATGTTTTTCTATCCCGATGTGGAATTCAATCTTAATGCACACAGACTCTTGAAGACTTGTGTCAAATTGAGTTTATAAATCATTACGAATTAGTTTTTTTGAAAATGCAGAAAATGGGTAGGGTTAGTGTAGGGGAATAGAATATACAGTTTGTACAGTATAAAAACCTTTATGTCTACATAGTCCCCACAAAGATAGTAAACCAGACGTGTGTGTGTGTGTGTATAAAGGCATTCAGCAGAAAAGCCAGGTTAAGGTCAAGTGTCACAGCAAAGTATCATTTTTTTTCTCTTCAAACCTAAATCTTGATAAATGTTTTTGTTGTAGGCTATGTAGGCTACATTTATTCAAAAGTAATCACAATTTAGGTCCAATTAAATGACTGATACTTTAAAAGGACAGTTTAGCCAAAAAGGAAAATTCTGTTACTATTTAAGTTAGAATTTACTTCCAATTTATGAAAAAAAAAAAAAAAAAAAAAACAAGTGATGAATAGTGACTGAGGCTGTCTTTCCCTCGCATTCTGCCTAACTTCTCTTTTTTTGTTTTAATGGAGGAAGTCATAACGGTTTGAAATGACATGAGAGAATAAGGCCTACTCGTTTTCCCCTTCCAAATGTGTTTCCATGTGTCGCCACAAGATGGCAATGTTGGGCTGTTAACGATTAATCGCGCGCCTCCTGTGTCCGAACCTCTGAGAAGTCCGAGACTCTTGATGCGATTTGTTTTGTTTTCCACAAATCACAGACTGTCTTTGTTATTATTGTATGTACAAAATATCCACATATTTTAGTTGTCATAATCACCACCAACTGAGACTCTTATTTGTCAATTAGTCTAAATAGCTGCTAATGTCAAGCTGAGATGGATCACAAACAGGAGCCTAAGCGATAGGTAAACGAATAGGTAGGCTAATTAATGCATACATGATGCATTAATGAACACAATTATTATCGAGTTGACGCGAAAAAAGCTAGTAGCCTATAAGTTACGGATTTAGGCAAATGCATTCTATCAAAATTGACAGTGTTGATAGTCTTTTCTTTTTCAAAAAAATAAATAAAAAAATGTTGACGTGACAATTATCTCACGTGACAAGAACTTTGTTTTACATTATGATTTATTTTGTGGTTATTGAATTTAATTATATGGTTAGGCTAGGCTAGGCTACTCATCAACGACAGCGTGATTTATGTGGACATCTGTTTTTTAAATCAAATCGAATTTGTCGCTGTTAGCAATAGGATTAGTTATATTATTAAAATTTTAATTTGAGCATTTTTATAAGATTATCATAAATATGGGCACATGATAAAAAAAGAGTGTAGGCTACATTGATTTTTCCGCACACACACATGCAAATGAAGCTATAATTATTTAAGTGATGCACAGGAAGTAGAATGTGTTTTAATAGGCTAAATAACAGGTCTGTTGATTATTTGGACACTGCTGTTGTGGGAAAAATGAAAAACACAAAGTTTTGCGCTCCCAGAATTTATTTTTAAATATTATTTACGTTTTATATTGTATCTGAGAAAGCAGTTGTTAAATTGTTTGGGTCTGTACAATCTTATAGGCTTAGCTAGCCAACTGTCTGAACAGATGTTTTATGGATTATAATACTACATTAGGCTACTTCTTTATCATGCGTCAAAATTAGTAAATTAGTAAGAATTGTATTAGGCTATTTATTTTTAGTTGATAATTGATCTGCTGAAAATATGAAAGCGACAAAGTTCCCATTTAGTGGGCTACAATGCACTAGACGTCTTTTACCGAATCTTTTAAAATCTTGAATAAATATGACACTACTTATTCATTTCCTTACATTATTTGTCAGGCATATCACATAATGTCTCTCATACTACATTTAATAAAAACTCTGGTCTCATTTGGCGATCTCTGTTTACGTCATCATGCTGTTATTCGACAAACGTGTTTTAAATAGAGCAATAACACCCTAATATGACGGTGGTTGCTTGCGGTTGTTTCAGTAACCACAACATTTTGATTACAAAAGTTAGTAAGAGATCTATAGATGTTTTTTTTTTTTTTAACCTGGATGTAAACAGACGCTCACGAACAGTTTGCCTAGCAGGTAACCATAGCAACAGTAGGTGGCTTGAGCACTTTGCGTCAGGATCATTATCGGTATAAATAAACAAAATAAATAAACAAACAGTGACATTATTTACCACTTTATTACATTTACATTTCTCCAAAACACTTGGGGCGTCAAAAGACTTGTACATCGCGCGAGACAAACCTCAACTGACTG
The DNA here is from genome assembly GCA_039654625.1 of Rhinogobio ventralis. NCBI lineage: Eukaryota > Metazoa > Chordata > Actinopteri > Cypriniformes > Gobionidae > Rhinogobio > Rhinogobio ventralis. The sequence continues at coordinate 19,195,946 of CM077198.1, forward strand.
ACTGCGCCCCGAAATCTTGAGAAATTCCTTTTAAATTCCAACCCTTGACAGAAAGTTATTGAACAATCCACACACTAGCGCATCCCTAAACCAGCATTTAAACAAACGTACGTGCTGTTTCTGAAATAAATATACAACATAAAAAATAACTCAGCGTTCATGTGAACTGCATCAATTGGGCTTCAATCGCGCGCTCCGGTAGGCAGTTGCCCGCGTGACATTAACGCGCGGCGCGCATAACTTCTTTCTGGTTTTCGCTCTAAACACACTGCTCGCTAAGTGGGCAGGGCAAGCTGTGATATCTAATTAGGCGACGGGCTTCGTGGTTGGATGGACAGCTAATGGTAGTTCGGCTTTACTTATGTTTGGGGGGCGGCCCTGTGTGCTCAGTCACTCCCTCCTCCTCCTCCTCCTCCTCCCTTTGGGGTTAGTTTGCTTGTGTTTAGTTCCCAGAGACAGTCAAATCGGATTCCTTTGGGAAAGGACACAAATCACTCCCGTTTGAACAAGGGGAACAGCTAGGGAGCTGTCTCCACAAGGGTCCACCTCTCCTGGTTGATTTCATATAGCTCATTCATGTGATTTGATCAGAGAATACTCTTTGAGGAAAAAGACAGGAAAGGAAAGAAGGAGAAAATAAAGAAAAAAAAGTCTCTGGATGATGACATTTGATCTAACCCTCAGCGAAGCCCGTTCTTGATCCTATTGTTTCTTAAAGTGACATTAGACTTTTTGCGCACGTTAGACCAAAGGGACCTCCAGTCTAATCTTACAGTTTTTGTTTGTTTGTTTGTTTATTGTTGCACGGTGCTCCCAAACCTGGATGTTGACATCTCGCGTTTCTTTTGGCACGTCGCTCTGTTTTCTGTTTCAGAGAGGAAGCGCTAATAGAGACAAACGCGGTGACACCTGCTCACCCATACACTTCTTGTCTTTTTTTAACGGAGCGATCAAAAGAAGCAAGCATCGACTGAGACGGTGACAGGAGTCTGTTTTCATGTTCGGGATTCAAGACAGCATTCAAAGGAGCGGGAGTAGTATGAAAGAAGAGCCCATCGGTGCCGGGATGAACGCTGTCCGGACATGGATGCAGGGTGCCGGAGTGTTGGATGCGAACACAGCCGCTCAGAGGTAAGCCGGCGGCGGTCTCCAGCGCTTCGGGAACAACCAGACGGAATATTGTGCGCTTATCATCCTGGGACGACACAAAACGATCATGTAGCCTATATCATCCTAATCAGTGCGCGATGTCTGCTTATTAATAACCAGGTGACAAAGAGATTGATTTATTGCTGCGATAAGTTCGTAGCATCCTCTCCAGCGCTCTGTTGACACCAACGCTAAATGCTTGAGTTGCTGTTTTTATTATTACTAACACTATTATTTATAACGATAAAATAGCCATAAACGACTTTGCTAGTAACTAGTTATGCATTGATTATATAGCTTTAAATAGGTACTGAATTTGAAAGAAAATCCAGACCAGTAGCTAGTTGTCATGAACAGCTGGACATAGTTGTTAGATTCAATTAGATTTATTATTGATTACTTTTTGATTTACCTCAATTACATCCAATATGTTAAGTACTTTATTTGTTGTTATAAAAAAACAACAGGCCTAATAAATGCTTCAGAAAAAAATCCTGCTGTCTTAATGATACTATAAAAGACTAGACTATCATTAGTAATAGCCTACTTCCAAAAGTTTGTTTAATTACATTTTAAGACTTTTGCGCTCAGTTTTGGAAACTAAAACAAATATTTTAAGCCTTTTTATTATTATTATTATTTTTTATTTATTTATTTTTAGAAAAGTAGACTATTATTTAATAAATAACAAAGAATGTAATTATTGTTTTTATTTTTAGATATACATATATAAGTATATAACCCTCTCTGTGTGTGTGTCTCTCTGTGTGTTCATAGTGGAGTGGGTCTTGCTCGAGCACACTTTGAGAAGCAGCCTCCTTCAAATCTTCGCAAATCCAACTTCTTCCACTTCGTTTTAGCGCTATACGACAGACAAGGACAACCCGTGGAAATTGAAAGAACTTCTTTTGTTGGATTTGTTGAAAAAGAAAAGGCAAGTGAAACGTTCTTTTTTGCATATATTGGTTTTGCAAATTTGAGTGGAAATGTCTGGTAAATTCTGATATTTTTTTTCAAGTCTAGGCTAATAGAGAAAATACTACCACTGATGACAGCGTAAAAAGTTGAAATATTTATTCTTGCATTAAATTACTGATCTATCATAAATCTCAGCTCTTAAACCTCCTTTTATTATTATTTTAATAATAATAATTATTATTATTTTACACATTCATCCCTAATAATTTAACTTAAGAGGATCTCAGGTTTTAGTTTTTTTTTCCATTCAGTTTATGCATCTGAACACTTCTGTATAATTTTGCAGAAAGGTTACAGTGATAACCTAAAGTCAAAGAATAATTTTCCCTTTCAAAACACTATTAAAACATCATTTTTATTATCGTGAAGGACCGTATGCTGCTTTATTTAAATAAGTGGAAACATTTGGAAATCAAGTGAGTGACTGCTGATTTTCCTTAGTCACATTGTACACGTCTATACTCCGGGTACATTGTTATTGATCATATCACATTGTAAAAAAAAATTCTAAGGACGCTATTTGTTTTTAAACTTGTTCTTACTAACTGAAATGACGTTGTACAGTTCAGATTTTGTTTCGGCAGACATGGATTTTTTATTTTTTTTTGGCCTCCTGGTCTGCTGGGGATAGCCGGTCTGACTCACAGCCACAGGGCTCGTCAGAAATAGCCTAATCAAATAGGTTTTTCTTGCTAACCATCACATTTATTTTCGCAGGAATCTAGCGGAGAAAAGACAAACAATGGGATCCATTACAGATTGCAGCTTCTTTACAGCAACGGTAAGACGGAAGATCTAAGATTCAATGAACTTTGTATAAACACATCAGGCATTTACTTCAGTACCACAATCTGAATAAAATAAAAATTGCGAGAAGAAGGGGTGACAAAAAAGAAATAATTCACTATGTAGGCTAACTAGATCAAACTGATTGAAAAGGAATTAAATAATCATAAAGTCATAAAATAATAATAATAATATCCTATACGCTACTATCATAATAATTCGTATAATTGTTCAAACCAAATATATTCAAATGCACAGCAAAGTCGTTGCGTTTTAACTAGTCTATGAATATTATTGAAACACAAAGCGATCATCATTAGTGCACTTTTCCGGTTACGCGTTTTCCAGAAATGTGCTCTTCATTTTTGATGGAAGCTAATGGCCTGGCCATAATGAAAGTACACTCTTTTCTGTCTACTAATGTGGCAAATTACAACCAGGCGTTTGGAAATTTGATGCGCCAATCCCTCATGTTCCTAAACCTGTACCATAAGACATTTTGAACATAAATTTAGTTTGTTGAAAATCATGTTTTCTGTGATTGTTATTTTGATTATTTCTATTTGACATTATTTTATTAGCTCCACATTTTCTTGATTTTTATTTTAGTGTGTGTATGTGGGTTTATGTCAGTTAGTTTGATCCAAAACCTATTTTTTATAATCTTTTAACACTGTCTGCAGACTGGGTTGTCTAGATATTTGAAACATCTCTGTTGTATTAAACCCATGTCATTGTGAATGGTAAATATATACCTGCTAGATTCATTTCTAATCCATGTGTGTGAGCATATGACCTGTATTGTACTGTGAGTTAAAGAGGAGTTATCTTCTCTCCTCTACAGGCATCAGAACAGAACAGGACTTTTACGTACGCCTGATTGACTCCATGACCAAACAGGTAAGACATTATTTCAAAATCCCCATGGTCTGCTGGTGAATATCGTCAGAGTCTGTGTGTGATTTGCAGTGAGAGTGTGCGTGTGTGCCGTGCACCCTGGTGAGTTTGGGGTTACACTCTAGCATGCCTCAGGGGCACGAGGATCGGTTAGTGTCTAAATATGACATACTCTCTCTGGGACATCATTTAAGATGACTGAGCGTATGCATGTATTTATGTGCATACGTGTGACAGTGAGATTGATAGCTAGAGAGAGAAAGAAAGAAGGAGACTTTCAGTTGTATTCATTGTCTGTCACAGGGGATTATCCAGTGGTGCCTTTTAATGTTTAAACAGCATACTTCCAGTTTTTGAGAGTACGCCTAGTGACTTATTTGTGTGTATTCAAATGTGTTGTGGGAACAGATGTTTATTATGAACAGGCATGCATAAAGATTGTTATAGCTTGTCGTATTCACCGGGCAGGTTGTGAGCTTTAATCTTGGAGAAAAACACACAGGGCAGCGAGAGTGACCTCACATTCTCATATGTGGCGCTCTTCCTTTTTACCCTAAAACAGAAACAGTCTCTCCTCCCTCTCTCACTCGTCCCCTTGCTTCCTCTCTCATGATCTCTGTCTATAAATGTTGTTTTAAAGACACTTTAGGGAAAGTGTATCTAACAACGGTAACAGCTGCAAGTCAAGATGTGTGACAACAAATTTTAGATCAAAGTTTCATCATTTTAAACAAGAGAGAAAAAAATATTTAGAATGTATTTGTAATCAACTAAATATGCAAAGCTAATTTGATTAATAACTAAAACAATTGTATTTCCCATAAGCTGTTTTCATAATAGCCATGTTGTATGACAAGTAATGTGTATGTGTGTGACCCCAGGCAGGGTGAAGTGTGTATAGATATGAGGTAATTAGCAGGTGCTGTGACAGACAGTGTGCTAACGCTCCGAACACTTAGTACATCATGTGATTTAAACACGGCAGCTCGATTACCTATATTGTTCCACCCTGTTGCTCTATGTGTGCTTAATGAGAATCTGTAATGAAGTGGAGAGTGAAAGAAATACTAAAACATCTCATCTGACAATTATTTTAATTTGGTCTAAAATGTGGTATAAAACAGTTAGCGTCTTAAATTTATTATAGTTTATGTTTTTTTTAAATAACAATAAATTAATGTTTAATATTTATTTTACAATTATTATTAAAAAATAATAATTAACTCGACCAAAAGCATGAATTTCTATTCAGTAATTCCTACTACAAAATCCCTGGATGTTACATTTGGCGCAAACAGTTCTGCAGCTCCCATTTCATGTGTTTGTGTGATTTGTTTGTGGTTTATAATTTCCTTTGCATGAATGTTTATGTGCGGGAAGCTAGGTGCTGTTACTGATGCTAGTTCTTGCCCTCTCTCTGCTGAGCGGTTTGGCCGGAGTGTAGCAGGACAGATTTATGTGTGTGGGTGAAAGGCAGGAGCGTTGTGCTGAGGGAGAGAGACTGTTCTCTGACACCCCTGAGGTAAATACAGTGGCCAGGGGGACTGGCCCCGGCTCAGCCTTTCACTGAGTGTCTCAATAAAAAGCCGTTTATCTCCCCAGGGTTGTCTCCCACGTGCACATATATTACAGACTGATTTATTGGCTATTTCTGTGGCAAACAGCCCTGCCATACCTGTTAATGATGTGGTGCCACTGAGTGAACGAGAAAGAGAGATAGTGTGTGTGAAAGAGAGTTTGGCAGCCTATCAACATGCTTTCTGAATATATTGGTACTTTATAAAAAGTTATCAGATGGTATTCCAAGGTACCATGAATATACCCAAAAAAACACCTTTAGGGGTACAATAGCTTGTCCCTGTAGCAGTGCCCTTACATGGACAACTTTGTACCTTATTTACCCTTATAACCCTTAAAAGGTTACATATTATTACTCTAAGGTACAAGTATGCACCTTTCAGGGATAGATACGGTAAAACATTGTCCTTTAAAGGGTACTTGAAATTTTTGCACATTTATTATTATTATTTAATGGCAGTGTAGGTACTTGGTAGGGCCCATTACCATGGTATCAAGTCCCAAAAACTTGTTAAATACTAATAAACTAGGTAAATAATCTGTTAGGGTACTGCTCAGGTCTTTCAGCATCAAAAGATTATTTCACTACAGTTCCCAGAATCCTTTTCTAAAAGGATCCCATATTTACATGCTATACCTCTTTTAAGGTATGGTCATGTTTACTGTTGTTTGGCAAATTTTTGTGTGTGACGTCCAGTCATTTCAATAGGATTCCACATGATCTGGGATTTCGTGAGGGGGTGAAATATGTACTGACGCAGATTTCGCAACAGGTTCGAGTTGGTCATGCCGTCTATTGACCAATTGAAATCTGCTTGGTTTGAAAGTGAACTGTGTTTCATACATGGCTACATTATTGACAATACAAAATGGACATTTTGTTGCCCGTAAAATTTCCTGAAAAAATTGTGTGAGCTTTTGACTGGCTTCTCTTCAGATTTTTTGATCTTGTTGTCATTTGACTGTGCCGTTTTTTCCCCTTATCCATGTCTGCTTGAAACGCGGCCTAGCTTATGACAGAGTGTTAGCTGCTATTTAAATGCATTTTGAAAAACCTGGTCCAAAACCACTCTGCGGTGAGCAGTCAGCCTACATATGCTGAGGAGTGCTCGCAATGTGTTTAAGATTTCCCATTAAAGCCCCATAACTCTGTACAGAGAGGCTATACAGAGCGCCTCTCCACTCAGCATGTGCTGGCTTTGGCAGTGTCGGCCGGGAGGGCTGATGAGCAGGTTTATAGAGCTGTTCAACACACACTTCTCTTTAGCACTTAGCAAGGCAGTGAAGTCCAGTCACCTGACCACACAGTTAGAGAGCTTCTGTAGATACACACAGCTATTAGAGACAATCAAACAATCCGGGCTAGAGCTGCAAGGATCAAGTTTGCTTCAAAATAAAGAAACGGTTCACGCTAAGCGCATGAAAACTGACACATTCAGTGCCCGTCTTATGCTCACGCTCACAATAAACCCATATACGCTCTTTCGGTTTGCCTGTGGGAACGGTTGGAGCAGGCGAGGAGAGATGGAGCGGGTGTCAAGCTGACAGGCCGTATCTGTGATCAACGCATGAGCTTGTGACAGATCTGATGAAGACAATGCAGTAAAAGACTCTCTCTCTCGCTCTTTATCCTTCCATCCAACTGTTTCCCTCAACAAGAACAAAAGCGAATCACATAGGCGGGCTTAATGCGCACACACGCTAGCGTGATGGTAACAAAGAGGGAAATGTGTTTTCATGTATTTACAGTGCATTGTTTACATGCCTCAGATGCGGCTGTCAGTTCAAGGCGGCACTGGCGGCTCTCAAACGAGATTTGAGGAGTAGTTTGTGCAATATAAAATATGCATTAAAAGCAGCATCAGGGCCTAATGAAAGCTTCACACACACCTCGGCACACCGTGCCATGCATGTTTCATGCGCTTCGTGGCCCTCCTTAAGGAGAGCTTTGTTCAGAAAAGTGCTGGGCTGGAACCGGTGGGTAACTCAGAGCTGTAGCTTGCCTGTTGCTGTGTGTGTTTTTTAGAGCTAAGCTTCGGGCAGATTCCTAAATAAATGTGCACGGGAGAGAGGGAGGTCTCGGCCGTTCTTTCGCTTTGGTGCTGTTTGCGCGCGTATTTTTCCTGTTAATTACGGAATAGGGTGTGTTTACATGCCAGAAACACTTCCCCAAAGTAGACGACATGCAACAAAGTGACACAAATCTCCTATATTAGATATTTCCTGTAATCAGTAGCTGTTTGGAGATTGTGATGATGTCAGATAGGACGTGAATGGCCGCTCTGTGCCAGGCCACATAAAGGCTTAATGCTACTCATTTGCAAATATTTACACACACAAGCTTTGAGGGCCTAAAGATCCCAGTGATTAAGTCTGCTCATCTACATTGAAAATGTGTGTGTGTGTGTGCTTGTGTGAAATTTGTAGCAAATAAAAAGTATTTAAAGCTATTAGACCATGACCTTAAAGACTTTGGTTATGAAAAGTGAGGATATTGGGTAAAATAAGAAATCTGCCCCACAAAGTCAAAACCCAGTAACTACACCAACAATGAAACCAAAAAAAAGTTTGTCCAATTACAAACTCATCCCATTCAAATTTTGACTTGAGAGCGCATTCATGTCCATTTTTTAACTAGGAAACTAGCATTTACGATAATTCCGATAAAGGCAGCATTAGATGGGTTTTCACATTTTTTTTCAAAGGACCCTTAATATATAATAATTTCCAAATATATTTATATGCATAAAGGCCAGTTTTTATTTAAAAAAGCATGTTATGAATACAACATATTGCTTGTAAAAAATAACTAATTATTGTTTTTTTTTATTTTTTATAAATATTATTACTGTACTGAATGATCTGCAAAATATTTACTTTAAGCATTTTATTAAAATACTTAACTTACATTTTATGGTGAATTATATTGTTTCATACCATTAGAGTATAGTGTTAGATATAAACCTGAAGGAATTTGTTTTAATTAAATAGAATTTTTTAAATAAATAACTATTTTTTTTTATAGCTATATATTTGTATAGATATAATCCATTTTTGCAATAGATATCACGCCACAGCAAATTTACATTTAACTTTTACAGTCCTAAAAATACGTAGCCTATATATATCCAAAACCCCTAATGTAAGAAAGTTCAGTCTTAACTCAACATAGACAAAATCTGTACGATAGGTGTGACGTCAGGGGCTACAAAAAAACCCACCCGATGACGCTTTGTGTTGCACTAGCTCGAATCCAGAGGAGGATGCACTACCATTGTTGTGTTTGCCTCTGAGGAGAAATTGACAAACTGTTTTCAGACTTTTTCCAGGCACTTGTGTTCTCTGCATGGAGTTATTCTGAGTCTATTTGCAGGGGCTTTGTGTGATAAATAGCCAGTCTTATAAATGAAATGAATGTGTGGAGGTGTAGAGGACGTCTTTGTGTGGCCTGGACTGCTCTCTCTGCCTCCCTCTTTCTCTCAGAAAGCCTGCGGGGTCGAGGCTCTAGGCTCAGACAGTGATGCATGCTTGCTCGCTTTTAGAGGACCTTGACCCTCATTTCCACAATGTGAAACCTAACAAACAAATGTCCCCGGATCATCTATGTCCTCTAACCACAGCAATGACAGGAAATAATTATAAAAAATATATATAAATAGAGCTGAAACGATTAGTTGACATTATCGACAACGTCGACAATAAAAAAATTGACGATAAATATTTTTACTTTTGATCTCATATGATTTTGCTCTATTTCAAGTGCCTGCAATAACGCGGTTTGACCAGAGGTGCGCTGTAGTGCAATACTGTAATACAGCCCTCCCGGATGAAATCCAATAGAAGAAGACACTGCTCTTCGGAGTGCAAGCAAAGCCAAAACAGTAGAGTTTGGGAAAGTTTTACTTAACTCAAATAATAATAACAATAATAATAATACTTATGTCGCATTCAGAATCATGTCGACACTGTTCTCACGCCACACGTTCATTTTCTCATGCAGTGAAAAATACATCGCAGTCAGAGCAAAGAGGACACTGAGAACGCGCCGACTGAGAGGACAGAACAGGTTACTTTTGATATGAAAGTCTCAGCTTTTAAAATCAAAATTTTACTACGAAATTCAAACAATGAATGTGGTTTTGCCGTTTTTTAATGTGTGTCGTGGCGCCACAGTTTAAGCGGCACGCGAACCAATCATCCCTTCCTCTTTACTACTTAGTTATAGCACGAAATAAACACTAATGAACATCATGTCTAATATAATTGCTCAATCAATGTTTCAACCGCGGAAATATGTCAATAAAACATCTTGTAAACAGACAGCTTGAAAATAACATAACATTATATTTACCTGAGAAAAGCCATTCAATTACCATGAACTCTAGAGAAGAGCTTTTTAAAAAAAAATCTGTATTACATATTCATATTTTTACTCTTATTAAAATATTCTTATAATCTTATAATTATAAAAAAAAACATTATATACAATTGTAAATATACATTTGTAATACTATAGAAATGTACCAGCTAACTGCATTCCCTAATATGAATGAACTTTTTTTGTGGATCTGATGCTTTACTTATAAAACTTGTTTTCAAGCAAGTGTTTCATGTAATTGAAAAAGCATTGTGCACTTGTGAGGGAAACAGTTCCTCATTAGAACCATCAGCTGTTTTTCTGTGTCTTCGGTTGCCATCAGTGGCATGTATATGTGTGTTCAGAGAGAAAGAGAGAGTGATTCATGGCAAACGGGTTTAAGTGTGTGTGTGTGTGTGTGACAGAGAGCAGCCTGTTAATAGGCTGCAGTGTGTGTATGTTTTGAGTAGAGTCACTGATTCACGGCTGTGGGGGACATCTTGTGTGGAATTGGAGGATGGAAACAAAGCTGAGGTTTTTGGATGAAGTGTTAGCTGGGCCAGATGGCTCGCTATGCTCCAGTCTGGCAGCCCAACTGCTTGCCGCACACATAAACACACACATGCTAATGCACAAATACATGCGTGAATGCATACACATGCACAGAGTCTCACAGATGCAGGCTTACGGAAGCTCACGCGCACACATCTTTCCGAGAGGCTATTTCACACTAGCTGGAGTAAGACACTTATTTAGAGGGACCTGTAATTATGCAGTTTATAGGATCACCCTCCTTTATCTCTTTTCACTTCGCAAATGTATTTTCTCATGTAGTAATAAGAGTGCTTTGCTGAACAATAATGTTTTGCGTTGTTGTATCATTAGCCAATCTGTGAGCCCCAGATGCCTGTGGAGGGTGGGCACTGTGGCAAGGGTGGTCCTCTATGACATAATAGGACAGTAATCTGCACAGTCCAACAAACACTACACGCATAGTTCTTTTGATTCCCCACGTCTGCTTTTAATTAAAACAAAGAGCAACAAATGATGGAGCTGAATGTTGCCAAGAGAAAACAATGCAGGATTGTGCAAAATTCAAAACTGAAGAATTAGCCTCCTTTCAATTCATGAGAGTGAATTGGAATTGAATTGGCCACACCCCGCAGGAAGTTGAAATTCTGGGAAATTAAGTGTTCTTTCACAAAAGTGTCTAGGCTATCTGTCCGCTCTTTAATTCCCCCCCCCCAAAAAATGTCAAACAAGTTCAGATTTTGTCTTGACAAAAAACTTTTTTTTTAGTTAAATGACAATTACATGAATGTTCTTACATTGAGATTTGAATGGCAACTGTCCTGTTTTCTACTTCAATTCAAATTTCATTCATATTTAGGATTTGAATTGGAATTTAAAGGTCATTCTCAATTTAGTTCTGAATTGTGTGCAACTCTGATTCATTGAACATATAGTGTTGTTCATTGGTGTCAAATATGAAACAAAAGATAAAATCAGTTGTCAGTTACCACTGACAATGATGTAATAGATTGGATGTTAAAGGGAAAAGTTCATCCAAACAAACTCTGTCATCATTTACCCACCATAATGTTATTCCAAACATGTATGACTTTAATTCTTCACAAACACAAATAGAGATGACAGAATGATCCCCATATAGGTCCATAAAGAACCATACAATTAATCAATTTGACTTAAGCAATAGCTTTTTTATTAACACAAAAAAATTAAGGTTTTCATATTCAAACTTTTGATGTCTCCGTGTTTGAGGTCAAGGACACCAAACACCATTGATTCTTACATAACCGAATGTGATGCACCAAGTTTAAGCTCTTAGAGAGGTGGTTAAGGATCGTTTTCCATTGCAGCAGGTAAGTGGGCATTAAATTGCCCACTTTAAGCCTGGCTGAGCCAGAGACAGACCACCCTGCACACAAAGACTCTGTTCAAGCCTTCCCACGGTGCACTAGGTGATTTTTATTGATTGATTAGCTGAAACAAAATGACATCAATGAAATTCAGAGCCCAGTGTGTAGAGTAAGAAACACAGGACCAAATGAACAGAACATTTTGAAACAAAGATACTGAAACTGACCTCATCATTCCCATGATGCATGAGATATTTCAACGACAGCCTCTGCCAGATGGAAGAAGAGTCACATTAACCACTATAAGCACTGCACTGTGTGTATGGAGTAATGATGTGATGTCAATACAACCAGATATCCGATTCTTCTCATGATTTAAAACACCCTGAGAGTTAGTCATGGAAATTTGTGCACGCTCAGAGCGTTTATGTTTGTCAATTTTCTCTAACCACATTTTTCCACCTTCTCTTGTCCATCAGGCAATTATCTATGAAGGGCAAGACAAAAACCCAGAGATGTGCCGGGTGCTGCTGACGCACGAGATCATGTGCAGGTGAGAAACACACACATGTGTACAATACACCACACTCCCTCCTTCACTATTACACAATCAAGCTCTTGAATCTTCCCTACCAAGCTCTGCCCGCTGACTGTGAGAGCTTTACTTTGGAATCGTTCTTGTCTTGGCAAGGCTGCGAACCTCTGGATCTAGCATTAGTGTGACAGGGCTGAGCTTTCTGCTCACACACACACAGCTGTGTGTAAGCCTTGTTGTAAAATTAGACGTAAGGGGGAGGATAGATTAACATTATTATAAATTTGCTGAAAGGTCAGGTCATTATTCTTTCATTTATCATACACGTCCGTCAAAACTGGAATAAACAGTTTACTTTTATTTAAGAGGGATGCAGTACGTTTATATGAAGGCTCAAGTTTAGACTTACGATGCACTATTACACAAGACACTCCCAGATCATTTTTCACCAGCCCAAATGGGATCCTGATAAAGTTACTCCAGCCTGTTTCCTATCAGCGTTAGAACTGTTCTTTTCCCAGACTGTGGCACGGCCTTAGAAATCAAGCTTGACTTTGTTCAAAATAGATCCCAGCTAACATTTCTATTTTTGGAGTCTCATTTTTCTGTGGTTGGTGGTTCTTATTTGAATTATTGTTGAAATAAACACACAAAAACCAAGTAGAGAAGTACACTTTTGGACAGTGCATTTAATAGTCAGTGTTGTCACCATTTAGAATTGAAATTCCTGAATTTGAATTGAATTAGCAAACAAAATGCAGAATTGCTATTTAAATAACTAATAACTCATATGAACTAAAAGCAATGTTTGTCAAGACAAATTTTGAACTTGATTTGAAAGTTTTGAAGTTTGAAGGTTTACATGGATATATAGATTTTCAATTCTGAATTTTGAGTTTCATGCCATGAGAAATAGAGGTAGACAGACCCTTGTCCCTCTGCCTTCTTGAATCGCTATCCAGGTCATCCACTTCTTGCTCTGCAAGGAAAAAAAAGAGAGCGAGAGAAATCCATGCACCTTTAATTAAAATCAAAAGATAAATTCCTTGCACTTAAAACTGGGTTGTGGAGATGAGTCCTCATCTATTTTTGGTTGAATTGGAGAGCATTTGAACAGTTTTCTACTAAAAATATACCACTCATGCTTGGTTAATTAGGACAAGGAAAAACTCATTACTCAATAAGAATCCTCTTGTTATTCCACAGCTAATGAATGCAGCTTGCTTTGAGTTTTGACAATGAAATATGTGCAGGCGAGCCGAGGCTCTCTCCTCTTTCTCTTTCAATCTTTCACTCCCCCTCACTACCTTTCTCACACACACACACATGTGCACGGCTCTGCACGCACACAGCCTTCTGTTATCGCTCTTTCAAAATAGTCGCTGATTTAAAGATGTGTATTGACACAAACACTTAGTACCATACGTGCCTACAAAGGCTCACCGTATCAGCTTTGATCTGTCACTGTAGGATTACACGGATCACATCTAAAGTACATATCGCTACTGGAACCTGTAAGGCCCCACAAATGCAAATGTCTGTACTTGGTTGCACACCAAAGAGTTATCTAAAAGCTGCAGAAAAGGAAAAAGCGTCTATTTCAAATGAGTAAACAACTAAGTCTTGTCTCTACCTTCTTCCCTTTTCCCTTCTTCATCTGTATATCGTGTTTCGATACAGAGCCTGTACTGAGAGAAAGGCACAATTACCAGTCTGCAATTAGACTGCTCTCCATTAATCAGGGCTGTTAATTGCTGTACGCCTTGCCATTAGCCATATGGTGCCGCATGGGCCTGCAAGCATGAGACAGACGCATTTTCCCAAACAACTCGCTCACAGGCAAGGTTAGAAACAATAGCTCAAACGCAACTCTGGGCTCTTTATGATGGAGTTCCACATCCTCATATGCACGGATTGATGAGAATTAGTTTGGTTTGTGTGGTGCAGATAAAACATCACAAACTTGGCCAGATTATTAAAGGTTGGGTGGTCACAGTTGGAGAAACGCTGCTTTGTTTGGTTTTGGGGGCTATTTTAGAGCTGCTGCCTGTAAAGAAGCTGGACTAAGGGCAGTTCAGCTTTAATGGCATCGGTGAGGGCCACATCCTGGTAATTACGTGCAGCAATTTGGATTTAATTTCTTCAAATGCTGCAGCAGGAGGAAACGCTTGAGATTAAAGATTATGGTTCCCCTGCAGGTCCGCTGGGACGTAGCAAATAGAGCCGGAATGGACGAAAAATCCCCCTGAACGAAGCCAGAGCATGCGTGGAGTCATTAGCATATCGTTGATGGGGGGCTTGGCGGTTCACGAATGGTGGTGGGGGGCCTTGTTGTGGTTTCCCATGGGTTCTAGCTGGCTATTGGGTTATCAGAGTGTCACATCCATCTGTGCCCACCCCTCACATCCCAGAAAGCTTTGCTCCTGTGTGACCCACTTCTGAGAGAACATTGCTAAAGACTTGACTGCTCTCAGAGGAGTGAGAGAAAATGAGAGCAGAGAGAGGCAGGAAGGTAAAAATACAACAGCAAGGAAGAGTAAACTGAGACAGAAGCCCAACCACACTCTGTCCAAACGAACAACAACGCATAGACTGCCAGGGTGCAGGAATGAAGAGTCAAGCTCAATCCATCTTATCAAGCTCATCAGGTCTAAAGGTGTCTACTCACACACAGATCTGTTCTGCTCCTATCACATGATGTCTCATGCCCTATGCTCTCTCTCATACTAGCCCCTCTGCCATCTGTGCAGGGAAACCTGAACTCACCGCCCCACCTGCTGTTTACCGCCAGCCTCCATCCGCTGAAGACACCACGTATACACCCCTTTTCCATCCCTCCTGTCTTCTTTCACTTGCTCATGCTCTAGTATCCATCTTGTTATCTGCTGCTGTCCCATGCAAACATTAATGTAATATATATCTATATAATATATCTAAATTATAAATATAATTATATAAAACATTTTCATTTGGGAACACATTAGCAACACTTAGGCACCTTGCCCCTTCTGTCTTGTATGATATCCTTACAGGATGTATGCTAAAATACTCCTCTTTACTTTCACCTCTCCTCCTGTATACTTTCCTCTCCTTCCTCTGCCCTCATCTTCTCTCTCCATCACTGCCCACTTATCAGCCACACTTCTTATCCTTCAGTAACCGTCTCTGAGCGGGGCAGTCTGTTAGCTGTAATTACTAATACACAGGCCGAGAAGCAGCATATTGTGTGCTGTGTGCACAATGCGAGTGAGTGTCTGCCTTGAAGGTGCAAAAGAAAGACTGCTTTATAATTGCTACCTCTTCCTTCTCCACTGTGTTTGAGTTCAGTGCTGACATATGTGCAGTAATACCCAGGTTAACTGCTCTTTCTCTCTTTCTCTCCCTCCATCTCTATTAGCCGCTGCTGTGACAAAAAAAGTTGTGGCAATCGTAACGAGACGCCCTCTGACCCAGTCATCATCGACAGGTAAGAGCTGGGTATTAGATGTTTGTATGTGTGTTGCAACATATCTGATCATCACACTAGACAGGAATTCCAGTGGAAGTGGCTTTATTACAATTTAGGGATTTATAAAGGATAGTAGAGTTTGTCAAGCTAGATTCCATATTAAAATTTGACACGAAAGAAAATGAGACTGTAAAGAATCTTGACATTTTACATTTTTTTTTTCAATTTATGTTTCTTTTCTACACACCACATCCTTAAAAAAACTAAAGGTAAAAACCCCAAAATTAAGAAAATAGATTGTTAAAAAAATGCTAGTACTCAATACCATTCAAAAGTTTGGGGTCAGTAAGGTTTATTTTTTATTAAAAAATGTATACTTTTATTTAGCTAGGATGCATTAAATTGATTAATATGGAGTAAAGACCTGGTTTCCAGAAAAATATTAAGCAGCACATTTATTTTCAATTAGAAATGTATCACCAAATTAGCATATTAGAATGATTTCTGAAGGATTATATTATTCCCTCACAGGAATACATTTTGTTTGAAATATATATTTAAAAATTGAAAATAGTTACCGACCCCAAACTTTTGATTGGTAGTGTACAAAGAAATAACAGCCTGTTTTAATTTTTAATTTAGTATCAAATTATAAATATCAAATTATTATATAAATGAAAATGTTTCAAAGTCAAAATGACAAGTGTTGCTCTATAAACGCTTTGTGAACACATGTTTGTGGATGCTCTATATTACTATATACGCTCTGCTGCTCAGTATAAAACATTGCAAATCAAAGGCAGCAGGTCAAAAAATTCACCATCAGTGGGAAAAACAACCTGACAACAAGCATAAAAAAGCCTTACTGGAACCATAAGCCATTTGTTTGCAAAAGAGTAATTGTTTAGTGATCAAGCTAGGCTGTTTTGAGGCCCTGTCGGGGTTGTTGAGTATGAAGTGTGCATGTACGGGGATGTGCAAGACTTCTGGAGAGAGCAGCATGTGCAGCGAAGCACGTCTCCTACCCTTTTTGTTTAAAAGATCATACAACCGTGTCACTTTATTATTGAGGGCGAGACTGTTTCATTTTTGACTCTATCATGCCGTGGTACGATTAAACTAAGCATGGATTTCTGCAGATTAAAGTGTGTTTAAGTGTCAAAAGTGTGTTCTGATCTGTGTGTTAATAAGTCAGTGGCCTGTGCTATCAGATGAACACAGCTGTAGGTTCACTGTGACTTTGCCAGCAATAGTGTTGTGTGTGTGTTTGTCAGAGAGTAAGAGAGGCTTCTACCTGGCTGCTGTGTCTGTGAGGCTGGCCCATTTCTGCTCCACTGGGTTAGAACGCTTCACAGCTCTCAAAGACAGCTGCAGCCCCTCAATGCCACGTGGCATCACCTCCACCCAACACACGCTCACACAAACACACTGCCCATCACTTACTCTTCTTGATTGTTTCCCTGTATAAAGTTTGTCTGAAATGCTTCCTGAGATCCTCCTGTTGCAGCGCCACTGTAGCTGTTTGCGGTCTGAACGCTTGTTTTTCGGGTCTGGCTGAAGTCGGCAGCTGTGCTCGAGGTCACCACAGACCCCTTTAGGCTCAGGTGCGAGGGCAATCGCTAATTGCCTGTGAATAAAAAAGGAATTAGTAACAGTTTCCTTTTAGTCATGTGTCTCTCCAAGATGGGAAAATAGGTCATTTGAAATATGGAAGAGTTTACTGGAACTTTCAATATTTTCTTGGCCACATTCACATTCTGGGGTTCCTAACAAACAAGGCACAAGATGGAACAGAATCAATTACAGCAAGCGCAGACGAGCACGCACGCGCACCAAAATTAATCAAAAACTATGATTTTGAGCGTCTTCCTTCCCTTGAAGTTATTTAGCTGAATAAATAAGAGCTCATTAGTGTGGTCTTGTTTCAAAGAGCTGATTAGGTTTTACAGCAGTAATTAGCAAGGCTAGCGCTAATTCCTCTGGAAGAGTAATGAAAGTGATTTCCTAATTAGGTTCCTCTCATAAGACGGCACAACAGGCCACTTCAGCGAAACCAGAGGAATGTCAGGGAAATAAAACCAACTAACAATGCCTTATTAGATTGTTAAAAGAACAAATCTTACTCGCAGCAGATCTGTGCTCACGGGACCGTCGGCTCACGGTTCGAGTTCCCAGACTCATTGGGAAGCTTTTGAAAATGTGATTGGGGTAAATTGAATTACTCACGTGAAATTTAAACTGGTTCGATAGCTAGATTTCTTCTCAGAGGGTGTGTTTAGTTTACATTGGATGACTGTGTCTAATCTCATTTCATGTGTAAATGTATGTGTGTCCTGATTGATTCCTCGTCTTCTCCTTTTCTTCTTCTTTTACATTCTGAGCTCTGTTAATGCCCCAGTAAGATTATTTCAAATACTTTAATCTGCTCTCATTGACACGGACACAAAAGGCCAGTGACATCTAATAGCAGCCCTTTTCACTGCCTCCTGTTTCATCTCTTTCACATCCCTTAGAAGCTCGCTCTCTCTTATTCTCTTTCTCGATTTCTTTCTCTTATCATTGTGTGTGTTAGGAGTAATTGAAGCTCAATAAGTCGTACAGTAATGGGGAAAGGTGTCGTTCTATCTCCCTGGGAACATTGCAGTTGATGCCTTCATCACTGTGGATACTCTTAAACACTGATAGTGATTTCGGAGTGCAGAAAGTTCAGAGTTCCAGCGTGAACCGTGGGAGTTCTGTGGCTTTGCGCTCGGTCGCGAGCCCTGACCCCGCTGGAAGGCTTTATTTGTGATGTAATCTTCAACATCTGGATATCCGCTTCATGAAGAAATAACACAGTGAAGGATGGAAAATGGCACGGAACAAGCTTGATGTGCCCTTTCTCTGAATGTTTAACGGCGGTCTTTGGCTCGCAACTATACTGCTGGCCAGATTTGACCTTCTAGAAGAAGACCTTCAGCTCTCATGAAAGCAGAACAGGAAGTAATGTTTCTCAGGGTGCTTTCACAGAACCATTTTTGCTCCTGCTCTGCTAGGGGCCGCTCACACAGGATGTGCTATTTTATTCAAAAACAGCATGAGAATGAGAATGGCAGTCACATTTTTAATAGTTGAAATTCTTCTAAAGTGAAGTGATCTATCTGTCTGATCTATCTATCTATCTATCTATCTATCTATCTATCTATCTATCTATCTATCTATCTATCTATATATCTATCTATCTGTCTATCCATCTATCTATCTATCCATCTATCTATGGATGGGAGAGAGACAGTGACAGTGACAGCGAGCTGCGCTATATATTTGTGCAGTATGTTTGCATTAGTGGATTAGCGGGCTCTATTTCACAGAGCTGTTCTCTGAATCGGTGGCCAGAGAGTGATCCTCACAGGCTGGGGCTCCCATTGTTAACGTAATCCTGTCCGGTCTGTAGCCCTATTGTGTGGCAATTAAGACTGAGAGACTGTGGAGAGCTCAGCGTGAGTGTCTGTGTGTGCAAGCCATGAAAACGACAGTAATACAGTGAAGGAAAGCATTTGCAGTAAACATGCTTCTGTCTTCTCTCCAAAAATGAACTGGTGTGTCTTTCCCTCTAAAAGAGATACACAGGAAGTGAGAGTGAAGGAAAATGTGTGCGTTGGCTTTAAAAAGTGTGCGTGACTCTCCAGGCTGGGCTGTCACAACTGCTGAAAGGTGATGTGCTCCTATGCAGTGACAATGTCTCTTTCTGGAGAGAGAGAGAGAGAGAGAGAGAGAGAGAGAGTGTGTGTGTGTGTGCGTGTGCATGCTTGTATTTGTGAGTCTGTGTGCATAGGTGTAGATGTGTGGCCTACTTAAGCCCAAACGGTGCAGGAATAATAAAAGGCCAAGCTCTGCTGTTCCAAGTTAATACAGGGTTAAAGATATGCAGCTCACTGTCAACAATCCCATCATCCGCCTGGATGGTTCCCAAAGAAGAGCATGCACTCCTCTCCACTCGCCCGTGCCTGTGTGTGTGGCCCTGTGTGTGCTGTTCTCCCCTGACAACTTCACCATTCTGTCTTTACTTACTCTATACTGAGTGCCTACTTTTCTTCTCTGTTGCTCTCTCCCTCACACAATTATCCATGTATCTAAATGGGAATGTCACATTGACATCTATTTTTTTTAATTAAGCTAATTAATTAACCTGATTAATATATATATATATATATATATATATATATATATATATATATATATGTATATATTATTTAAACTATTCTGAACCATTCTGAAAGGTTCATATAAACTGTATGAAATATATTTCATGTTTAAAATGAAACATGAAGATGCGAATAAAAGGTCCAATTTCCAAATGTGCATAGAAACATTTGAGGTTGGTAAGATTTTCTAATGTTTTTGAAAGAAGTCTCTTATGCTCACCAAAGTTGCATTACTTTGATCAGCACAATGAGAGCAGAAATATTTTGAAATATGATCAAATTTTAAAATAACAGTTCTTTGCGATATTTTGGATTTTTGCATAAATTACATTGGCAACATTGGCTAATTTTGTCCCAAATACATAAGTCATAAACACACACATACAAACACACAGTTATTCTCTCTGCTCTACTCAGTGCTCTTTTATCTCTCTGCTTGTCCAGCCTGTTGTTCACGCACAGGGCATGAGGTTGTGATCTCTGGAAAGACTGATCGGCCCTTCAGGCTAGTGCTAGAAACCCTGGCAGTCAGAGTCTCCTCTGCTCTCACAGATAAGAGCCACGGATCAGCCAGATCACTGATCCACTTCATACGCTTTAGACACAGATCTGACCCACAGGATGACTGATTAGACACTCAATGCTACTGACAACACTTACTGATGAGAAACAGTGAGGAAAACTTCATTTTACTCCCAAGAAAAACAACCAAACTGTCTCATTTTCACACACTAGCAGTGACACAGATTAGACTGGTGTTGTTTTAAGAAGCATGTGTGCGGGTGAGACCGTGTGTTTGTGTGTGTTCATATGGAGGGTATTGTTGATGTATGCCATTTCCTCATGAGTGTGTGTGTGTGTTGATTGAGGAATGTCAGACAGGAAGTGCTCCTCCCGGGGAAGGTGATGTCACCGCAGCTTCAGGGCGGCTTCCTGTCTACTTCTGCAGCAACAGATGCACTCTCCCAATCGTTCACTTTTTTAGCCATAAGCCCACACATACAACTTATTAACGTTAAACCTGATGTTTTTTCTCAGTCTGCTCTAAGCAACCTCAGATTCCCCTGTAAAGGGCATGCTGGGAAAACATCCCCTCTCTGCCTCTCTCCACTGCATGCTTTCACGCAGAGACATCAGGGTAATCCTGTTATTTCTGTCAACACACACACACACACACACACACACACACACACACACACACATTTAAACAAGTGATCAACCACATCTGAAAAAAAAAAAAAAAAAAAAAAAATGTGGACAGCATCCCTGGATTTTTATTTGCTCTTCCAATGCCTTACTGAAAACATTTTGCCGTCAAAAAAACATTTTATTTATTAGTATTGTTGCCTTTTTGATACATGAATAAATATATCTAAAGATCTTTAAGAAATTATTAAATATATATATATATATATATATATATATATATATATATTTAAGCAACATTTGCATAAAACATGTTTTAAAATATTTATTGAAATTTTTGAGTTCAGCAAGCACCATAAAAATCTTGCATTAAGCAAGAAAAAGCTCTAAAAAGATGTATACTTACAATTTCTGTTCTCAAGTAAACTGATCCTGTTTACATTTTTTAGATCTTTTCCTAGAAAAAGACAAAACATTCAGATGAAGAATATAATTTTTTAATTGCAGTGAACACATTCTCTATTGGCTTCTCTCATCCATATGGCGAGGCCCATCAAGATTTCATAGATCTATATTTAGCATTGTGTACCTCTCAGTGGGTGTGTGTATTTGCGTGCGCACTGCACAGAGGGAACCCCCGTGTCTGAAGTCCATTGTTGTGGTTTGTTGTGTTTGGGATGCACTTCCTGTGGTGAGAGGTCAGCAGCACGCAGCCTCGGCTGGCTGCTGAATAATTCATGCCATTGACTTTGTGTCAGCTTTCACAGGCGTGCCCAGGGATGTTTTATTCATTTATCTCATTTAGGGGCCCTGCCTGCACCTGTTCCACCATTAAGCACCCCACTCATTTGCATTAGATGCTAATTTAGTTTACCGGCAGGCCTGGGTTCCCCTATTTTCATTATATTTTCTTAGAAACAAATACTTTACACGATACATAGATTTTTACATGAACTATGAATATATGCATTGTCGGTCTTAAAATTAAGAACGAAAGACAGAAAAAGATTTTGTAACTGTTAAGCACTCATTGTTCACTAATTATAGTTTATTGTACAAAAAAAAGAAGTGGCCCCATTACTGAAACTCATAACATTGGAAGTGTGTGAACATGAGTGTGTGTGTGTGTTTAGAAGGTGTCAGAGGGAACAGACTTGCCCTGGAGCAAGTTAAGCACAGATGTGCCTCTTTATGCCCCTTCTCTTAGCTCCCGCCCTATTCCCTCACTCCGCATGAAGATCACCTTTCTTTTAAACACACACACACTGTCATTTCCCCTGTCATCCATCTGTCTCTCTCTTTCTCTCTTTGTTCTATTTTTATCGCCACAATCATATCATCTTAGGTCAATACTTTGCTATACATTCTCATTCAATTCAGGTAAAGAGAACAGAATTTATTCTGTTAAGTGAACATGAATTGGCATTCGTAATGAATTTTACTTTTCCACAATGTGATGCTAATGTAGGACAAGATTTGATTTTATATATCGGGAATTAATTGGATGGTAAAAAGTGGTCATTACATACATGCCAGAATTACATGAATGTGAGATTGGCATAGCAATGCTTTGAGCTTTTTGGCTACCGGTTAACATTATTTAAAGTTGTGTTTAAACGGAAGTATCGACAGATCTTTTGTACTGTATTGTGACATTCATCTGAATAACATCTGAAAAAAGGGCAGGGACTTTGTTTTATTCACTGGTTGTTAATTGAACAACATTAAAGGCCCTATCATACACGTGGCTCAATGCGGCGCCAGGCGCGACGCAAGTGTTCCTTGCTAGTTTCAGCCTGACGCAGTTATAATTTTCACGTCCAGCACCACGTTGTTTAAATAGCAAATGCATTTGCTCCCATTTGTGCGCCCATGGGCGTGCTGGTCTGAAAACGAGGTGTGTTCAGGCGCATTGTTGGCGGGTTGCTATTTTGAGGCAACTAAAAAAGTCAATAGCACAGTATTTTTTGTGTTATTTAAAGACTGCGTTAGTAATATGCGCCTATAGGTGGGAGCACAACGTGCGTACACTCTGCTTATTACACACACAGGGACGGCAGCACACAAACATGCCAAATATTAAAAATAAAAGGATTACAATGTAAAAGATTATTATTGTGTACATAAAGATAAAAATGCCTACATGTCATAATGGATAGTAATATCAGAATTACCTATTTGCAGTAATGACGAATGAGATTGGCTACTTATTTAACCAATCGTGGCAATACACACATGTATTTAAACTGACTCGTCAGGTTGAGGGTGTCTGTATTCCGCCATGTAAATAGCGAATCCGCCATGGTGCAAGCACAACTGGCTTTTAAAGGGAATGGGAGATGAGACTCTGATTGGTTTATTGCACGTTACGCCAAAAACGACATGCCCTAAGTGCACCTGCGCCATGCGCTTTAGACCATGCGCTCAGACCATTAAAATAGGGCCCTAAATGTGTAGGGTGAATTAATTCACTTCATGCTGAATTTTATAGCCTGTACAGCCTAAATAATGTCAACTACAAAAAGTCATTTCAGAGCAAGAGCAAGTTATATTTTGATTAAAGATTACAAAGATGGCAAGTTTGAAATAATGCACAGATGAATCCGTCACAAAAAGATTAGATATGTACATTAAGAACTTGAATAGGATGAATTTTTAAGACCTCATCACTTGTTCAAGCACACCTCCCAAGTTGCTACCGTGAGGGTGAGATGTTTAGAGCTCTCACAGCAAATGTATTCAATGGACGACTCTGTATGTCTATCCAGATCAGTGTTAGTTTGTGTACATGTGTGTTTCATTAGTATCACGCAGAATACAGAGCCTTTTCAGTGTCTGACACTGCTCAAATATGTTTTTACCACTGAACGTGCTTTTCGCTGTTGGACCCGAGCGTGCTGGCTGTATGTGTGTTGTGTGTGCCACACATTGCGCCCACCTGGAAATTAATCTTGTTTGTACTGTCTGAGACTGACTACATTATGTCTTATGTCTACTTCTCTAATTGCTAAACCCATCAGCTCTTCCTAATAAAAATATCTATCTGAACTCGATGCCATGCCTTGACAATTTAATCTACATTGGGAACCATTAGAGGAACAGATCACCTAAGAAAGAAAGTTCTGTCATACTTTACTCACCATCATGATGGTTGCTATGACTTTCTTGCTCAACAGAAAATGTTTGAAGTCCTTGTGGTCTGGGAAGTGATGCTTAAAAGCACCATAAAAGTATCATGACGATCCATATGACTTGTGCATTATATTGCAAGTCTGCTGAAATCATACGATTAAACATATTAACAACACTTTACATTAACAATTACATTAACAATCACTGCTGATCGGTTATTAAACTAATGCTATTGTATGTATAAGCTAATCAGATCTTGAGTTGCCATATTAAAAATAAAATATGTATGTGAATGTGAATGTGAGTTTGATTAAGAAGTCTGTTCTTCTGAATAATGTATAATTGGAAAATAGCACACTATTTTTACATACTATTATAAAATAGAGTACTTTTTTGACTGGTGATGTTATAAATGACATTATATAAAAAAAAAAGAGCAACAAGTACATTCTGCTAAACATCTCTTTTTATATCCCATTGAAGAAAGAAACAGGTCAAACTGATTTAAAATAACACAAGGGTGAGTAAATGATGACATTTTTTAGGTGAACTATCCCTTTAAACATCTGTTGCTTGCATTTGTTCACTATTTGGAAATGGTCTTAAAAATCATTAACAAAGACTTAAAGTTTTAGCAATAAATACGGGAGGTGCAGTAGCTGTATAGGTCAGTAAGGTGTCCGAGAGGTCTATCACTAACACTAATCATTATCTTTCTCCGTCAATATGCTGTACATCAGGGTTTCGATCACCAGTCTGTACAAACATGAGCGCAGAGATGACGAATGCAGCTATTGGATTGTCGTATCTCAAAGCACACCATCAGTACTCAACTATTTGATTGACATCCTGTATATTTGGGCCTTAGGGTAGAGGATTGTGGGAACTGTAGTGCACAGTGAATGTGTGTTGGAGGCCAGCAGAGTTGCTGAGTAGTGGATGATTATGCAGCCCTAAGGTGTTGATGGCTTCACTGGGTTGGCCTGGAGCTCCCTCCCTGTTGTGTTCCTGATGTTTCTTTCTTTCTCTCTCTCTGTCACCATCTTTTTTTTTTCTGGGGCTGGGCAAAACTGCCTCAGGGGACTGTGGGTAACTATGATTGACAGCCAGATGCAGGCAGAGGTCGAAGCTGCTTTAAAACGTCAATGGGCTTTCATCTTGTAGCGGACACCATCTCTCTTTATACTCACACCCTCGCTCTTTCACTCTCTTTATGTGCTGAAACACACAAACACAATCAACGCAAAATATGGTGCTAAAATTACGTAATACAATCTGCACTGAATTAGCCACTTACAACTATGAGTGCACAAGATCATTTCATGGTTTAAGAGACTTTGTCTGCATTGCTGAAAGTAAAACAGTCTAGACCTACATAAATTACCATGCTGGTACAAAATTTGTTGGTCAACCAACACAGTGCTTTTCATGAAGCTGGTTCACTTGCCACACTGTGGTTAAGCTGGTTAAAGTCAACATGAAATTAAAATTGACCATTTAAATTTTTTTTTCATTCATGTGCCCCTGCCCCCTTGTAATCTTGAATCAAAGCAACTTCCCCTCATTTGCAGCGGCATTCTCTCCTGATGTGCTTTTTGCCGTGAGGGCTGGACAACCTGTCACTCACATGAGATTGCAGCAATAGCAAACCACAACGATCCATCAATCCAATCAATTCCTTATAGACAAAAGTCCCATCCTACAATTTTTTTTTGTTTGAGAAGCCGAAGCCATTTCACGTGGACATACGTCACAATAGGGAAAAAGACTATCACAACTTCTGCTTTATGCCAACTTGAGAGATTTAACATATGCTGGGAAAAGTAAAAGTCTGACACTTGGATATTTCAAGACTTTTTGACTTTTTTTCTGTCCCCCTACACTAACCCTACCCCTAAACCTACCCATCACACAAAACTTGTGATGCATTTTTTTAAATTGAAAAAACAAAACAAAACACAGTCCTCATAAACCACATATACCTGTACACACACACAAACACACGTTGGGTTTTCATGTTTCTATGGGGATTTTCTTATTTTATACTGTACAAACTGTATATTCTATCCCCTAAACCTACCCATCACAGAAAACTTTCTGCAATTTTACATTTAAAAAAAAAACATAATTCTGTATGATTTATAAGCTGTTTTCCTCATGGGGACCAAAAAAATGTCCCCATATGGTCAAAGATTTCTGGTATTGCCCTCTTTGTGGGAACATTTGGTCCTCACCACGTCGGAAATACCACACACACACACAAATCTGTCTAGCAGGAGCTGGTGGAGGCGTCTCTCATTTCTCATCTGTTTCATCCTCCATGCGTAATCAGATTTCAGTGTTTGCTGAGGAAAGAGGACCACTCACTCTCAGAAAGACACGCCTCAGCCTCCCTGTCTCTGTGTCTGTGTATGCCACCCGGTCTGGGTGTTAGCATAGTCTGAATTACAAATATTCCTTACCTGCTGACTTTCGTGTTTTGGTCAGTGTAGTGTATGCTCTTGGTACGTGATTGATGTAGTGCCAGAGAGGTAATGTGAATCTTTTTTATTAATGTGCATGTAGAAATAAAAATGCTAATCTTGTCCAAATTAATGGCTTGAACGCTTCCCATGTTACCTTGAAGTCCTGTGTGAAGTGATGTCAGGGTCCACTTCTACACACAAGTGCTTATGTTATCATTCACTGTTCACATACACTTACAAACAGACAATGAGAGAAATAGAGCTGTGGGCCCTGGCAGGGTAAATGGATGGCTCAGGTTACAGCTCTCTGAGTGCTGGATGAAGAGAGAGAGAGAGAATGAGAGAGAGTGAGAGGGCTGTGATGAATATTCTGGATCACAAAAGGGTCAGAGGATGAAAAATAGATGGACATGTTAGTTCAGCTCTGGGTGAATTCAGAACTGGTTCCTCACCTTCCCTCAGAGCTCACCTGACCTCCTGTTCACCATCTTTTTTAGGGATACACTGCAGAAGAGTTTGTAGGAGTGTGCCCTTTTTATGTGCATTGTTTAAAAGCACACAGCTTAGGCCTGTTCCAAACCCTAGCGAGCTTCCTCTGTAGGCTGCATTTTCATCATTAGAATGATTTCTGAAGGATCATGTGACAGTGAAGACTGGAGTAATGGCTGCTGAAGTAACAGCTTTGCCATTACAGGAATAAATTACATTTTAAAATAATAATAAAAAAAAAAAATATATATATATATATATATATATACACTCACCTAAAGGATTATTAGGAACACCATACTAATACTGTGTTTGACCCCCTTTCGCCTTCAGAACTGCCTTAATTCTACGTGGCATTGATTCAACAAGGTGCTGAAAGCATTCTTTAAAAATGTTGGCCCATATTTATAGGATAGCATCTTGCAGTTGATGGAGATTTGTGGGATGCACATCCAGGGCATGAAGCTCCCGTTCCACCACATCCCAAAGATGCTCTATTGGGTTGAGATCTGGTGACTGTGGGGGCCATTTTAGTACAGTGAACTCATTGTCATGTTCAAGAAAGCAATTTGAAATGATTCGAGCTTTGTGACATGGTGCATTATCCTGCTGGAAGTAGCCATCAGAGGATGGGTACATGGTGGTCATAAAGGGATGGACATGGTCAGAAACAATGCTCTGGTAGGCCGTGGCATTTAAACAATGCCCAATTGGCACTAAGGGGCCTAAAGTGTGCCAAGAAAACATCCCCCACACCATTACACCACCACCAGCAGCCTGCACAGTGGTAACAAGGCATGATGGATCCATGTTCTCATTCTGTTTACGCCAAATTCTGACTCTACCATCTGAATGTCTCAACAGAAATCGAGACTCATCAGACCAGGCAACATTTTTCCAGTCTTCAACTGTCCAATTTTGGTGAGCTTGTGCAAATTGTAGCCTATTTTTCCTATTTGTAGTGGAGATGAGTGGTACCCGGTGGGGTCTTCTGCTGTTGTAGCCCATCCGCCTCAAGGTTGTGCGTGTTGTGGCTTCACAAATGCTTTGCTGCATACCTCGGTTGTAACGAGTGGTTATTTCAGTCAAAGTTGCTCTTCTATCAGCTTGAATCAGTCGGCCCATTCTCCTCTGACCTCTAGCATCAACAAGGCATTTTCGCCCACAGGACTGCCGCATACTGGATGTTTTTCCCTTTTCACACCATTCTTTGTAAACTCTAGAAATGGTTGTGCGTGAAAATCCCAGTAACTGAGCAGATTGTGAAATACTCAGACCGGCCCGTCTGGCACCAACAACCATGCCATGCTCAAAATTGCTTAAATCACCTTTTTTTCCCATTCTGACATTCAGTTTGGAGTTCAGGAGATTGTCTTGACCAGGACCACACCCCTAAATGCATTGAAGCAACTGCCATGTGATTGGTTGATTAGATAATTGCATTAATGAGAAATTGAACAGGTGTTCCTAATAATCTTTTAGGTGAGTGTATATGCCGGTATTCATAAAATCATTTAGTTCAGTTAGAGAACAGACACTACAATTAAAAACTAAATGTGTCTGCTTAATACAGCGTGAGCTGAATGAGAGTCGCAGCAGGATTTCATTCAAGATTTCATTCGAGAGTGAGGAGCTACAAGATTTGCTTTCAAAGCTAAATGTAAAAGCACCTATTTAAGTGAGTTTGTCATTGTACTGTTTTGTTTTTGTGTTTTTTTATTAAGAATAATAGGCTAATAAACCCACCATTCAAGCAACCCTCCCCGAACTGGCGCTAATTCTAAACCCGAAAGTAAAATGCACACGGCTGCACTGTCATTAATTCATGGCCGCACTGTCATTCGCCGTGCGTGTCCACTGGGGCGTTTTCAGGTAATTCCTATGGAAGCTCAACTTTGCTTCGCTCTGCTTCGTTATGAATGCCCGAGCGGCCGTGCACATTTACTTTCGGTTTAGAAGTAGCGATTTAAAAGCCTCCGCTGGTGATACCGGTATTACCGGTTGGGAAAATTTCCTCACCGTCACATCACTACTGCCAGTACACAATGCTTTCACATTTTGCCTGGCACTGAGCCAGAGACCCATTTAAATACACAAGTACTAGCAAAACAATACATTTATAGTTTGTAAAATACACAGTGATGTCTATGGAAGCGGCAATAACAATCCATTAACGACGTGATATATTTATATCAGATACACATTGTGTAAGTAACTATAAAGTTTACTCTATTCTTCTGCCACTTTACCGGCCACTTACTTTAATGTATGTAGTGGATGAATTGACGTGTTGTAAATCTGACAGATCCGATTCTCTGAACTGCGGCACAAACTAAAATGGCGACTCCCATAATGCATTATAGATCAACTAACATGATCATTATATTTTTCAACAACAATATCAGAATATCAGGTAGTTATACACTGAGTTTCGCTTAATTTATGTGATGAGCTTCACAAACTTGATGGAGTATTTTAAGTTTACTATTACAGTCTAGTGATGAAATATGCATGTCCTGAAATGGGAAGGCCTCAGGTGATGCTTCACGCGCTGTCTCCTAGTGGAAAGGTGAAGTAGGCTCAGATGTAGATGGCACTTTTTCCCCTTCCCCTTCTCCCCCCTCCCCTTCTTTCTGTGATTTCTTGTAAAACTTTGTGCATCTGCCATTGTCACCGCATGTTAATGAACTCTCACGCGCAACGAAAATGAAAGCGTAGGCTATGAACAACATGTTAATCAAACAACATCATCCAGATGTGCCAATCACCGGAGCTACCAAGCAAGGCAGAAAAAGAATACAGGAGTGCAAAAACTAGTCTCTGCACAAGTTTTCAGCTTTGTAGCTGACTGTGACCAAATTCCTTTTGTTTTTATCAGCCCTACAAAAAAATATGACCTATGGAAGAGTGCATTCTGTTTACTGCTTAGTGCCTAATACACTAAAGGATGCTGTACTGTACCAACTACCTCAGGGGGGACTAAATGCTGCTATTTGGAACAAACTGTAATAAATGAAAAGAAACCTAGCATTGGGGATTTGTTGCTTTTTCCTGTTGTACCAAACTCGTATCGAACCGTGACCCCAAAACCGAGGTATATACCGAACTGTAACTTATGTGTACCATTACACCCCTAATATAATATATGCAATCAGTCACAAAGTTAGGAAGCCACTATAGAAGTCAGGTGCCTATGCAAGCAGTAGGCTCTGAGGTTCTGAAACACAGCTGTAGTCACCCAGTTGCTCTCTCTCTTTTTCATTAAGCCAAGTTAAAATCCACTGTCCCTCTCTCTTGTTCTTTCTTCATGAAGCCTAAATCTGACTCCCTGCCTTCTCATGTTTCTATCTGCTTTTGTTCAGATGTTTGTAAAGGGGTTGTGAGAGCCACACTGACCCAAATGAATTATATCCCAGTTCTCCAGAGGCAGTGCGTCAACTATTTAGGGCATTCTGTGCAAGAGATTTTAGACCAAAGAGAAAGGTTGAGTGAGAAAGAGAAACACAGCGGAAAGAAGAGAAAATATGCTGTACTAGGTGCAAATTAGCATGCCTCCACCTCATATGAAAACACATCATGGCCAGATTTACACACAGGTCATTTTGAGGTAAGCTATTTTTACACAGACTATACTCTACAACATAGCTGTCAGTCACAGATGTTTAAGAATTATAGGTAGTGTTGTTTTGTTTAGGATGGTCGTGTCTGTGCATTTGATACTTCCCAGTGTGCACTGCACAGGAAGTGGACTACAGCCTCCCACTGTGGTCTGCATTGTTTTTTTTAGCACTCCCCTCCACCCTGAGCCCTGACAGCACGGCACCAGCACCCAAAAACAACAAACATGTCCGGTATACTTCAATCTGCACATATATTACGATTGTCTGAAAAGACTGTTCACATTCATTAATTGTTTTCTCAATTAGAGGATGGCGGACTTTAATTTAGCATCCAGGACTTGAATCAGGGCATTTAAAGGCACAATATGTAACATTTTTGGATTAAAATATCCAAAAACCACTAGGACAATGTTATATATTTTGTGTACTTACATTATCCTAGATGTTTCCAAGAATCTAGAGAAATAAGCGATTTTAAGCAGGACACAGGCCGTGTCTGTGCATCGCTTATCAGTGACATCATACCCGCATTACCCTCGATTTCCTCGATAAAGGCATCATCAAGCCTTTGTTTTGAATAAGCGACCTCTAGAAATTACATATTGTGGCTTTAAACAATTTGGGTTGGAAAGATTATTTTATGTTTTTGAAAGTCTCTTATTCTCACCAAGGCTGCATTTTTACTTACTTGATCTAAAATACAGTGAAACTTAATGCAAAGTCATGGTCAAATATAAAGTACATATTCTTATTTATTTACACATTCATTTCAAAATTGAAAGGATAGTGATTCAAAAATGAAAATTCTGTGATCTACTTAACCTTTTGTCACTCAAACCCTGATTTCTTGCATCTGTGGAGAACAAACTCTTTTTCATGCAATCACAATTGAAAACAAATTTTACAAGGAAACAATATTTCAGTTTTTCAATCTGTTACTTGCTGTTTCTTTGTTATTGTGAAATTTATTAGCAATTTCTAAGTGAAAATTGTTTCAACACCCATGTTTTTTCAGTGGTGACATAATGTGATCTCAAACCAAATATGTACCAAATAAGTGACTGATATACTGTAAGAGAAAGCATTTCTTCTACAGCCTTATGATAGCTTTGTGAGAGAAACAAACGAAAAAGTTATGTCGGTATTGACTAAGTATGCATTGGGTAGATGGCAGAACGATTACTTTTGGGTGAATCGCTTTAAAGATAAGGTTTAAAGGCTTGGCTTTTGAAGCCACGAAGGGCTAATCTGGCAAAATTACTGTTTGTTGTTCGGCTCTAGTGAAAAAAAGCTGAACAGCTGGCCATATACCACCCAATTACCTCATTCTTCTGTTCTGACAGGTTGAGTTTTATCTCCTGAGCAGATTACAGTAAGTGACTGAGAGCAAGATGATGCCACTGAAAACAGATAAAAACAGCTAAATTAATGTATAGAGTTTAGAGGCAGGCAGTGATCCAAACCGCAGCACCAGTGCTTACATAACTTCCTGTCTCTCATCTCCTGATTTCTGCTGTATGTTTGTATTTGTTTTTGAACTGACAATCATTCCCTGCACCTCCCACTTTTTTCTTGGTCTTTTCCTTTCTCTTTTTCTCTGTCCATGAGGTGAAATGGAATGATGCAATTTTCTAATTCAGTCAAATAAAGCTCTCCTTTTGTCAGCTGTCAGAAGCCGGGCTTACAGAGGTCAGAGGTCGCAATGCTGCTCTTAGGAGAGCGCTCATCGATTATCCGTCAAGCCGCTGCCGCCTCGTCTATTCCGAGTGGGAGCGATAGAGGGATGCTGAGCTCCATTTCCATAATTGCTCAGCGCCTTAAGTGCTGGTACCTTTAGAACAGAGGAGGTTGAAGGAAAAAAAAACAGATGCAGAAATTACAAGGCAAATACAGTTATTGAATATCAGTGTATGTATGAACTGGGCAATATTGATCTGTAATTGAGCAGGAATAATTCTTGCAGGCATTAAAGCTTCACCCCTGTAGCATGGCCACTCTCTTTCAATAGACTTTCATTGTGAGAAATTAAACTTAATATCTGCAATGTAGTTTAGCTTTATTCCTCACAATAAACTTCACTTATTCTTCTGTTAATGTGGATCAATTTAATCTCAGGATAGTGATAATATTACCAAATCAAAATGTCTCCGCTTACTCTTTGAATTTTTTTGCTCTACAGACAGGAAATTACTTCACACCAATTCCAATTCATCAACAAAAGTAAAATTGAAGAATCTCATTGAAAAACCATATTGATCAAGTAATTTAAATACTCAATGACTTGATATTGATTTTCAGGCCTGGAAAAGCCATGGAAATTAATTAAAAAGTCAAGGGAATATTTAGTGAATATTTTTTCTAGTTAGGCTTTAAAGTTTGTGAATTCTGTATTAAAAAACAAAAAAAATGTGTTCTACCAATGGCAAGAGGAGGTGTTCTGGGAAATCTGTTTGAAAACAAACATTGTTTTTGTAAATATATATATAAAATATGTAAAGCTTGTGAAATCTGTTTTTATAAAAAAATAAATAAAAAATACTACTATCTGTAAAATACCAAAAAATTACTACTACTATCAGGACTATCTGTTTGTTCGCTCAATACCAGACAGGGATTTTTGCAATTTAGCTTAAAAATATTATTATATATATCATTTTAAAATATAAAACATACAATTTTAATATAAAAAACATTAATAAAAACAATATATCTCCCTGATTGGCCTTTTGATTGACCGGCATGCCATCTCTTCAGCATCATAATGCTAAAGAGATGGAACAAACTAAGCAGAACAGAGCCTGGCAGACAGCTCATCTGTTTACAATTTGAGTCCAGCCAGGAAGAGAGGTCACAGGTCAGAAGCGTGTTCTGAAAGGTGTATGCTGAGAGAGAAAGAGAGAGAGAGATACAGGACGAGGGATAAAGGGTGGTCCTGTCACAACATGGCTGCTTCCTTCCACATGAAGACCACTAAACCACAGCATTTCCTCTCCCAGAGCGGCTTCTATCATTAGAATGTGGAATAACACACTAAATTGACTGATGAAGGTTGGCTTTCGGAGCCCTTCTTAAGCCGTAAAGGGCCCCTGATAGCTGTGGACATGGCTTTTATCGACCTCGCACTTGTGCGTATTAATAAGGTCTGCTGCTCACATTCACTCCTCTCAGATCTCCTTATCTGTGTTTCCTCCCACATGACAGATGAGTGTGTCTGGGGCGCAGCATGGTCAGACAATGGCTGTGTGTGTGTGTGTGTGTAATGAGGAGTCCAGACCAGCAGCGCTCTGATTGCTGCTGATTTAGGGCTGTGCTCCGTGCTGTTAATGGTCTCACACTGCGATAGAGAGGTGGCTCTGGGGGCAGGGCCATATTTAACGGCCCCTGACTGTTTATTACTCGATGTCCCTGATCACCCACACTCCACATCTTATCGTTTAAGGTTGGTGGCTGAAATTTTTGAGGATAAAAACAATTAGATGTGAGATTTATGTCTGCATAGTCGTTTTTACAATAATGAGAGCAACGAGGACTGAAACGTGGAGGATAAACATTCACGAATGTAGCGGAAAGAGACAGCCTCAGTGTGTGCTGTTTTATTGAAGCTCTCGTTCCCTGACCTCTACATTACTACATCATCAAATTACAAATTCCATTACAATGAAATGTTTACAGCGCTGCTGCTCTGCCCGCTCCACACATCTTCCTGTGACCCGTCCGCGTGTCCATGCGTATGGAAGGAGATGACTATTTGCAGAGCGCAGGGCCGTGCATGTGCATGAATACCGAGATTACACTCGAAATAACAGATGAGAGTCTTTGGAGCAGCCTGAATGAATATCTAGAGGTTTACATAGAGAGAAAGAGACACCTGTCTTGCTGTCACTGTATGCCATATGCAGCTGCACAGCCATTAAGGCGAATGTGCACACATTTGGTACAAACTTGCAAATCTGCCTGTGGGTTATAAGGTGCTAGATAACTAATCGACATTCACATGGCAAGATCAACCTCTTTATTTTTGTGTTCAAGGTCTTAAAGGGATAGTTCACACAAAAAGAGAATTTTCTGTTACTATTTACTCACTCACTATTATAATCGTTATGCTGTTATTTTGACAGTGGAAAAGAATTTTCACAGATATTTATAAGACAATTCATTGGGCAGTCAAGAATAAAAAAAGTTACAATTACTAAAAAATACTAAACTTAGTATATCTCCAAATTTGTTTATTCATTATGGATGCATTAAATTGATCAATGACAAAGACTTTATAAAATAAATGTTGTTCATTTGAACTTTCTATGCATCAAAGAATCATGAAAAAAAAATCTGTAACAAAAAATATTAAGCTGCATAATTGATAATAATAAGAAATTATTCTTGAGCAGCAAATCAGCATTAAAATGATTTCTGACAGATCATGTGACACTGAAGACTGAAGTAATGGTAATTTCATTACAGGAATAAAGTACATACAAAATATATTAAAATAGAAAACAGTTCAACTGTAATAATATTTTATAAAATTACTGTATTTTTACTTAAAATATCTTACCGACCCAAACTTTTGAATGGTAGTGTGTGTGTGTGTGTGTGTGTGTGTGTGTATATATAGAATTGACTTGCTCATAGTTGTAACTGCATAATAAACAGTAATGGAATAAATTATACAAAATAATTACATACAACACATAATATAAAATGTGCAACAGATCAAACACATACAGAGTTTGTTCTTTGTAGTATCCAGGTCAAAGTCATGAACTGTACTAAGAAGAAACATTAAACATGCATGAAGAATAGATTTAGAAGGATTGCTGTTTGATTATGGGAATACTTAGGTTGAATTTACTGTGAGAGATTGCTTTTGCCTGTTTTGATGTTGAATGCTAAACGAGTGCTTGTAAATTAGCTGCCTTATTTTTCTATTTAATGCACCATGGTATAAGTGTTCATGAATGTTAATTAGTAAAAATGCTTTAAAAGGACTCAGGATTTATGTGGCCATCACATGGCCGCTTCCTGAGAGATGCAGAAAAAAGCAAAGGAAATGCGGGTACACGGAGAGTGCTGGCTGGGTAAATAAATTCATAAAAGGTCTATTTGATATATGGTGCTGAGATCCTCACGGACAAATGCAGGAAATTTTTGTGACCTGAATTCACAGAAAGAATACCATAAATTTGATGGTGTTTGGTGCTCTTTCTTTCTCTCTTGTTCTTTTGCTTTCTCTTTTCATCCTGGTTAGCATGATAAGTGGTTTAGCACAGATTCAGGAACGAGTTAGATTATAGATTAGTGTAGGAGGAGGGAAGGAGACTCAATCCAGCATTCCTTGATCCAACAGTGAATCTGGAAAGATTCATTAAATTTGTTTTTCAAATGAGGTGTGAAATTGGGTTCTGCCACTCCGTTGGCTCTTTGTTTTGTTCCTACACCTCTGATTTGTTTGGACACCCTCAACGAGGAGTCGTCTGTTAAGTGCCACGCTCAAGCTGTGTAGGCAGATTAGCCTCGCTCTAAACGCTCCGTAATTGAGCACAGAAGCAAACTGGGCCGCACAAGTGTATTTCATCTATCTTGTACTCTTCTCTAGGTTCCTTTAATTTCCTTGCCTTCCTTCCTTTTTTGCTTCTTGCTTCACTCATTAGCTCTGAGCTATAAATAAAAAGACCAGCTCATGCAAGAGATGTAGAGATTTGGGTCTGAAAACTCCCTCAACCCACAACTAACATTGTGATTCCTGACAAAGTCAATGTAGAAAAAGTTCATACTCCCCAACCCCCACATCTCCATCGCTCTCTAGACTCCATCTGCGATGCCTTCCACTTCAAAAACACAACCTAGTCTCATTGGAAAAATGTGCCTCTACCTACATTTTTGCGAAGCTCAAAAAACGTACCTATAAATACAATTCACTGCAGTTTCCAGCTGACATTAACATTAGTGGCAGGAAAACACTAGTGACTTTTTTTCCTTTTCACACAAATTTTGATTACAGGCCAGGGTCAGATTGTCGATTTTATAAAGACTTGTTTTCACAAGTTCCTTGCACAGTACCTCAAAACACTTTTACCATAGTATATGATTTGTACACTAATATTGACATTTGCATCACATAATCAGCCCCATTTCTATGGCTTTTCTGATGTAGTAAACTTGTTCAGCAGCTCACCTGGTTCAGCGTTGCTCTTGCTTATTTTTTGTTAACTCATTTGGTTAGGAT
Source organism: Rhinogobio ventralis (assembly GCA_039654625.1). Lineage (NCBI taxonomy): Eukaryota > Metazoa > Chordata > Actinopteri > Cypriniformes > Gobionidae > Rhinogobio > Rhinogobio ventralis. The sequence goes on from CM077198.1 coordinate 19,232,816, forward strand.
TTAGTGTAGATGGTCGCTATTTTCAAACACATTAACTTTTTTATCACCATTTACCAGATACTTCATTTCTGAGATGCCACGATATGTAACAACAATTAACATAATAAAATGTTGCCAGATTCACTTTGTTGCCACTCGCTGGACATTTCACTTTGAAAGTGTCGCAAAACGTGCATAAAGCAACGTAAGAATTTGCAGAAATGTCGCTACAGGTTTTTTCAACGAACCTGGGTTGCGAAAACAACACCAGGCTCATCAACTCTTTCTTCACCTCTTCAGGAAGCTTGGAGGGAGACCCCAAAACACAGGCTGACAGAGATGCTCTGTTGACAGAAAGATGCTTGAGATGCAGAAAATAACAGCATGTGTGTGTGTGACTGCAGGAAGGAAAGCTTTGCTATGCCATGACCTTTAAACTAGGTCTCACATCTGGCTTAAACCCCCCCGCACTCCCTGCTTCTGAAATCATCCCCCCTACAAGGGACAGGAAGCTACTTTTCCCTCATTTTTCCAAAAACAGACCAGACAGACCACCACACAGCAGCCAACCTCCTTCACTGTCACAAAAACATACACTCAACCCAACAAGGCACATAAGAAATTGGGCCCAAAATTCAAACAGAAGGGTATCCCTTGGTAGTTTAAAAATAATGATGTTTAATAATAAAGTTTAAAGACTATGTGTATGGATATCGGTGCGAGGGGGGTTAGTAAGAGTATGGCAAGTGGACGGTCCCCCATGTTGCTCCAGGCAGCAGCTTCAGCTCTGGGTGATGTATGGCCAGGCAGGCTGTTTCCACGGGAACCAATCCATCACACCACCGTCAGCCGTCAACAGGCCTGCCCCGTGCAGCACGGCCCGACCTCCAGTCACCACAGGCACTGAGCCAGCAGAGAGAGAGAGAGAGAGAGAGAAAGGGAGAGAAATAAGAGCAGACCTCACTACTTTACAATGGCTGTTATCGGTGCTTCACTGATTGTGATCTGTTACACGCGGCCGGGTGACAAATCAGCCTGATTGACACGTCTGCTGTACTCTGGGATCAACCCATGCTGAGTTACAGCTGACCTGAAACAGGCAGGTTAGCGTGTCTTAGGGTTCTGGACTATGGCCATCACCATTCCCTTAAAATGACACATGGCCCACCCACAAACAGTGATGTCATGCATGAAAAATCTGTAATTTTGGGCCATCTCCTCCATTTTCTTTTCTTTTTAGATTTCTAAAAAAATCTGACAGTATACAAACAGCTGTACATGATTTTGTATATTAATAATAATTACAATAATATTGTAATTAAGTTACTCAATATTATCTTGCTGTTTATAAGACTGGCACAAAAGCAATTTCACACTTGCAAGTGTTATTCAGAACAAAAGCTTGTGAAATTGTGAAATAGAAATTATACAGGTGAAACTTATGTCCAGGTCACATTTACTCCAAAATATTCATATAATTAGAAAAAAAAAATATATATATATATATATAAAAAACATTTCACATTCCACATTTTTGCACATGCAGAAATCAATGTTTAGTTCTGTTAGGAAAATTTAGATACCAAATACACAGACAATGTAATCAGCTTAAACATACCCACAACCCACAAGTGTTAAACCTTGTTTATACTTTCACCTGGCAAGTTTCGTGAACCTTTTTTTATTAAACATGGACCTTTATGTTCATTAAAAAGGCTTATTATGCTATTGTAGGCTCATTTTGTAAATATAAGCAACTAATTTAGACGTGCAAATGGGTGCCGGTATAATGAGATGTCATGTCATGCTTGGCTAAATTCGCCTCAGATTTGTGCATCTTCGGATGCAGAGCTGCGCTGATAGTTATAAAAAATGCCCTGCACACCGCCAAGCCAAATGGGGTCTTTTGCATTACCGGCCACTAATTTTTGCCGCGCGCACCTTCGCGCTTGTGCGGCTACGTCGAGTATAAACCAAGCTTCATTCAGTAAAACAGAAATCCTGCTTGTCTGAAATTGCTTAATTATGTCACACTGAAAAGTCTGTGGGAATTTACATTTTCGTGACATATATTCCGCTGTTATGATCAAACCTGAATCTCACTGGCTCATAATTCTGTGCCCTCATCACAGGGCCTATAGGGATGTCCAGTAAGGCAATGTCTCTACCTGCAGCATTAGAGATCAGGACCTAAAGAGAGAAGGAGACAGAGAGAGAATGAGATAGATGAGAGGAATGTAAGGAGGGGTAGAAAAAGAGACATCCAACAGCCTGTCGTACGCCTCATTACAGCCTAAACGAATGAGGCTGCGAGAGGAGGAAAGCAGCACAGATCTCCCTTCCCCTCCTCATCCATCTCTTCATCTGTCCCTCCAGTCACCCATCAGTTTGCTCTGACCTCCCCTGCTCTTCTGTAATCTAGCAGAACTGCCTGGGAACCCCTGTCTGTTCTGAGAACTGTGTTTGACAGGGACTGAATTCACTGGCTGGTGTTTACCGGTCAAAAAGAGAAAAAGTGTGAACACAAGCAGAGTGACTTCAGAGAGAAGCCGAAAGGTTCAGCTGCTGTCAGAGAGATCAGAACAAAAGTAAACACTGACTGGCAGGCGTGCTTCTTTTTTAATCCGCTGCTGTGCTTCCATCTTTCCATTTCTGTCTTATTTCTGTACTGTACCGACATTCCAGCAGGTGACTCCCCCAGTACCCCTGCTGGTTTGAGGTGCCCGGCCGCTGATGGCAGGGCGTGTGGATTTCTGCTGTTGCTTTTTATAATTTGTCCCGGAAATGTCAACAATTGGCCCAGAGTAATGAGCGGCACTTGCGGTCTTAGTCCTGACAATAGTAGGAAGACCTGTGTTGTGTGTTGGAGAGTGAGAGGGGGTGTGGGCCTGAGTAAACTACATATGTCTGCAAATGTTTGTCAAATGCATGATATAAAACATGTTATACACATTTTATTTGTTATAGTTCCAGCTGTAAGGCAGTCTAGTTTATTGTGATTGTTATTGAGACATTGCCCATCCATCTATCTATCTATCTATCTATCTATCTATCTATCTATCTGTTAAAAAAATAATGAAAACTATTTTTTATATAAACTATATTATATAAATTGCATATAAGTATTAATTTTACTTGCTCAAAATAGTACAATTAAATTATTTTAGATAAATTAATATTATAAATTATAATTATTAAACACTGATTTCTGCAGGTTCAAAAATGATTTTCTCTAAAACAGTAAAAAAAAAAAAAAAAAAATTCAAATGTGGGACAGAAATTTGCTTAATTGTCATGAAAATAATGCACTAAAATCATTGTGACATAGCTTTCATGAAAACTGACACATTTCCTCCCTACATTCCCATAAAGTGTAGGGTTTATTTCAGCTCCAAATACACAGTTTAATCAGCTTAATCGTACTCACTTCTAGAACTGTAGGTACTTTTATTAACAATTCTGTCTCATCTCTACCTGCTTCCTCAGACAGCACAAACCATAAGTCAATAAGTGTTTGCTAGAGCAGTATTTAAAAGTATGCCAGAATGTTGTTAATGATGAAGAGAATGATGACTGTTTGAGGTGTCTGTCAGGAGTGTGTGTGTGGCATCCTGAGCGACTCTTCAGGCTGAGAGGTGTGAATGCTGGATGACTGTGCTGTGACAGCGAGTGTCAGAGGCGTTGACGGCAGTTCTCGTCGCTGCTTCCTGTACCCTGACGAAAAAACACAGAGAGAGCTCCATTTCACACTGTACAGCAATGATGATGGATAGTAGAGCTGATATCAGTCACCTGAGAAAGAGGAACAGCAATGGGACATTTATCACTTGACCGCTTTTGATAAACATTATAATATCACTAAGATAAACTTCTAGAGTCATAGTACTTCATAGTACTTTATCATAATACTCATTTCACATACAGTACTTCTTCTGGCAGCCTATATAGCCATATTCAGACATATGTCTTGTTTAAATGCATTCTGCAAAAATGACCCAAAATCTGTGAAGACAAAATGGAAAAAGTACACATTTCATGTTAATCTACAGGGTTTCTTCATTGTGAGCATCAAACCGTAGGATCAAACTTCCGGTTATCATCCTTTAGCCTTAACCACTACCACACCACTGCCAAAAGAACAGGAAGAGAGGATACTCATAATAAACACAAGCTAAAATGTATTGCAGATGCACAGTATACTAACTGTCATACTGACATGACATCTGTTTGTACATGAACAGTAAACATGAATGCCTGCACTGGCACAAAGCGCCGCCAACAGCAGAAGTACAGCTTTGTTTTTCTTACAGCGCATCTTCCTGCTCCTTTAATCTCTTTTTTTATTTACTTGACTTTTACAAAGTCTAAGTTATTATCAGACTTTGACAATCAATCCTGCTCATCTGAAATACAAAAATAGCAGAACAAAGTATGGCTGTGAGCTGAACGATCCCAAGTAATTAATTAAAAGAGAAGCCGTCAATATACAGGCAATTATGGTCAACAGCAGTCCATGATCAAAGCCGCTCATGACTGCATGCATACCCTCCTCAAAATACACAGTTTTCAAAATCATTAACAAATAACTTGTAAACATGTCATCTCTATCATTTCAAATACACAAGTCTTTTGATGAGGACATGCAGGCATTAATCTGAGCACACATTCTGTTCTTTGTCTTCAAACCCAGTCCGTCATGCAGCAGTTTGCGTGTTTTATTATTTCTTTACTTGTCTGGATTTCAAATGCTTTAAGTGCAGATGCTAACTTATGAACCCTCCTCATTAATTTGAGTGCTCTTTGTTTATTTCTGTCAAACTGTTTCTTGCACTTGATATGTAATGATACTATAATGTAAATAACATAAAGCTAATTCAACGAGGCAGCGTATTTTTTATTATTTAAACAACCTTCACAAATCAAAAATAAAAATACAGGACTACTTAGTAGCTTACTTACAATTTAATGTGATGTGACATCCTGTAATAGGACACACTTTGTTTGCTTTCTCTTTCTTTTTTTCAGTGTAACGCTGCATTCACACGGGGCATCTGCGTCAACGCTTCTCATTTACTTTGAACGGGTGACGTCATGTGTTGCCGAACTGAATTGAACTGAACTGAACTGGGTTCCGTTGTGACGCGTTTTCAACTTCAATTTCAAGCATCAACGCAAGCGTCAGCCAATCAGATCGCCTATGCAAATACCATAGCGCAGATGCTAGCCAATTGCGTTCATGCAACACTGGAGAAATAAGATTGTCTGTTGTCACTACGGTGGTCGCGTCAGCACAAAGCTTCAGATACGCCCTCTGTCAAGCGTTGATGCCGACGCCCCGAATGCAGCGTAAGTGCTAAATAAAATGTATAAAAATAAAAAAATTATATATTTTATGCAAGGCAAAAAAAATACACTTACAGTAAAGCATTAAATGAATGCACAAAAGTGAAAATAAAGATATAATGATATAACTATGTAGCATAGTTTTCACAAAAAATGTAAGCAGCACAACTGTTTTCAACACTAAGAAATGTTTCTCCAAATCAGCATATTAAGACTGGAGTAATGCAGCTTTTCCATCACAGGAATGAATTACATTTTAAAATAAATTAATATAGAAATAAATAGCAATAATAAATAGTAATATATTTTACAATAGTATTGTTTTACTGTATTTTGGATCAATTTAATGCAGCCTTTGAGAGCATAAGAGAATTCTTTCAAAACATCAAAAATCTAAATGTTCATTCTTAATACCTTTTTTCTCAGGCAAATATGTGACCCTGGACCACAAAACCAGTCATAAAGGTTTTGAGATATTGAGAAAATCACCTTTAAAGTTGTCCAAATGAAGTCCTTAGCAATGCATATTACTAATAATAATAAATTTTTGATATATTTATGGTAGGACATTTACAAAATATCTTCATGGAACATGATCTTTACTTAATATCCTAATGATATATATAAAATAAAAATGTATAATTTTGACCCATACAATGTATTGTTGGCTATTGCCACAAATATACCCATGTGACTTATGACTGTTTTTTTGGTCAAGGGTCTCACATATGTTATTTTAAAAATATTTTGATAATTTTAGTAGGAAAACTAGACAGGGAATCACGCATGTTTTATCTTTTTGTAGCATTTATAGTTTGTGTTTGAGAACCTGTGTGTGTGTGTGTGTTTGTTTCTGCTGAGGATGATGGGTAGAGCTGATCTTGGTGCTGCTGTTTCCTGGACAAAAACATTCCACATTTGCTTTCCATTAGCACTGGCCTGTAAAGCACAAACTCACACCAGTTCCTACAATTTCCTCAGAACGACTGAAACTATTTCTGCAAGGCAAAAGCAGAGAACAGCAGAGACAACTTATGATGGCATCTCAACACCTCTAGTATCTCAGCTCTGGAGATCCTTTACCGTGACAACATGTTTACCTAGATATATGCTTACTAGTTCAGGTGTCCTCAGGGACTTTGGAGAAGATAAAAAGAACAAAAGATCTCTCTTCATCCAGCACTACTCTTGCTTTTATTTTTGTAAATGCAGTTGTCATGATTACGAACAGCTTAAAATACAGTACAATACCTTTATGGTGGAGTTCACAAAGATAGGGTGGTAATTACAGTGTGTGTGTTGCATTTTGAGACTTAAAAAGAGATCTTGTGTGACTGAAAGGTGTCGTGAAGGAGTGTGGGAGGTGAGGAGTTGTCAGTCAGCCCCTGTGGAATCGAGAAAGAAGGAAACAGAAACAGAGAGAGAGATGGAGAGAGGTGTTCAATGAAAGTTAGGAGGTGTGTTTGCTCCGGTGTGTAATGAGAGCTCAGAATCCAGTGCGTGTTCCTCCTACGAATTTTCACTGAGCCTTTCATCAAAGCACCATCCATTCGCCATCTTTCACAACCTCCTCCTCAGTGCGCACACACATGCACCTACATATAGAGAGCTGCAAAGGTCAAAAATCACTAGTGAAAATGTTTCTCTTTTTGTATAGATGAGTTCAAGTGATCAATGTAACACAATTGGTTCTTTTTAGTGAATCAAACGGCTGTGCATTTATTGTTCATTAAAATTCTCATATGAGAATTGTCACATGATCCTTCAGAAATCATTCTAATATGCTGATTTGGTGCTCAAGAAACATTTCTTATTGTTATCAATGTTGAAACAGTTGTGCTGCTTAATCAGTTTAATGAATCCTTGCTGAATTTTTTATCCTTATAATACTAAAAGAAACATTAATGGAAACACAAAAGAACCAAATTCAGTTACATTGAAACCATTACATTCATTACAATTCCCGTCACATTTGTATATCGCAAGCACACGTGCACTCAACACCCAAACTGACATTTTAACGTCTGTGGTGCACATGCTCACTGCAACAATGGTTGTCTGAAGAAGGGGTCACTATGTGTGTCAAGGAGGCATGCGTGGCATGGTGCCCCTTATTTATTCTCCCTGTTCGCCACAAAGTCGTCACAAAGCATCCCATAATGGCGGCTGTGGGGCTGCATTTTAATGAGCCGTTATATGAGAGGTCTGCCTCACAACGAGCTTGTCTTACACAGGTCAGAGGTTGTGACCCCTAACACGGCGTGTGTTTACCAGCAGGCAGCAGTGCGGGCTTTTGAGTGAAACCGAGATTAACGCACGATATCATTGGCTGTGGTTGATTTAAAGCCACAGTCACAGATTTCCCCCCTCACAGTTATTCCATATGGTGACTTCACCGTTTAAGGGCAACAGTCAAGACCTGAATGACATACCACAGAAAAAACACAGATTGGAGAAAGAAACAATCATTTTCAGTTACAGAGTTATCACATTTTGTTTCTTCCTGGGATTGTTTCTATGCAACATCCACACGTTATTTATCATCAATGTACTATTATAGTTTTTGTTAATCTTTTAAATTAGATTTTATTTTTATATATTTTTTTGTGTTAATTTTACTAGTTAGTTTTAGTAATTTTGTTATGTTTTGCATTTTTAGTAGTTGTTTTATAACTTTAATATTTCCCTAACATTTTTTTTTTTTGGCCCATAAAAAAAGAATGGTGAGAAAATTATGACTTAATTTTCATTTTAGGGTGAACTATCCCTTTAAGATACATTCCTGATCTTATTATACATGATTTACACGAACGTTATTCCAAAGAAAAAAGATTTTCTTTTGATGAATATACTTCTCTGTAACAACTTTCCTTTTCTGCTGATGTCACTTAGGCAACACAAGCTTGTGGATAATATTAACAAACAATCAAATAGCATTTTAGGTGTTATTTTAGCAAGCGCAACCTCAATTTTGGTACGTACCCTGTCCACTTTTCACGATCAAATCAATTCCCAGTAAAGTTCTCAATATAAATTTTCTTCCTCTATAAATTTCTGGTTTCACCCTGAAAAAAAATTACTTTACACAAGCACAATGTGTTGGTAATGCCATTTCTTTAACTTGAAATCTTCATGTTGACATCCCACTCCACTGGGTTTAAGCTTGCTTCCTATAAAAGTGCTGTAGCGGAATCACAGTATCTGATTAGGCTTTTACAGCTCTCTGGCTCTATATCACCTGCACCCAGCATGCATTGCTCCAGCTTTACTGAGGCTTTTTGCATACAGCAGCACAGATCAATAGCAAGAAATCAAAATCCTTGCTGCTATACAGCTCCATGAAGGGTCTTGTAAGTGTGTGTGTATGTGTCTAGAGCTTCCTTACGGCGTATAATGTGCCCTCCATGTAACTCCTCCCTTTCTCGTACAAACAACACACACTTAATCAGAGCAGACGGTTTTCTTTTGGTCCTGCAGTGTGGTCCGTGTGTGTGTGTGTTTTTACCAGTGCATTGTTGTGCCCACATGATAATTGAATGTGCGCTCAGGCAGCATCCGTGCTAGCGTTCCAGCTCACACTTTAATTAGTTTAGCTTTGTGTCTGCCGGCTCGGCCATCAGTCGCCAATCAATAGCACTCCAGAGAACAGAAGGGCTCTATTGGAAACAGATACATAAGCTTTGTAGATAGCACTGCTCATGTACCCGCTCCACATACCTCAGACGGCTTTAAATGTGTCCGATGTTAGAGTGAACATGCTTAATTGTACAGATAAATGAGGCCCCTGAACCTGGTTTTATGTATGTGTGTTTGCATGAGTAAGAGAGGTGTGCTTGGTTATTGCTGTTCAGTTATTGCTTTGCTAAAAAAAAAAAAAAAAATGAGTGGTGAGCCGCAGCTCTATCGGAATTCAATGGCTGCTTTCAAAACCTGCTCATTCTCCATTCTTCACCTTTATGAGTTTTCCCTTCCTCTAATCCCATTCACTTTCACTATGGTTCACTTTGCCCCAAACTTACTTAAACGCAGGCCTAAATATCAACAAATTAGATTTTCACCAGCAGCATTTAAAGCAAATGTGTTGAAATAAGTTCAGTCCCTTTCGCTGCGAGGAGCCATTTCGGCTGTTATTGAATAAAAACGCATTGTGCGGGTAAAACAATTATGTACTTTACTGTCGAATCGCAGAAACGATTTCAGAGTGCTCGCCCATTCATCATATTTACGCAATTTAATAATTTCAGATTTTTACAGTGTATTATGGGTGCAGTTAAAAGCGAGAGAGGAGGAGGTAATTGTAAGGCCTGTCAGCATTAGTTAAGTGTGTGTAATGGCTGGGTATCACACACTAAATGGCAGTTGTAATATTTAGATCCTCTGCTCATTACCTCCCGATCTGCCTCCTGTGACCCGCAGCACCGGGCCTCCGCTCTCTCTAATGAGGGATGGAAATTACCGCTTCAAGAAATGAAACACAATTTATTTAGGGGAAGATGCAGCGCACAATGAAATTACCACAAACAACTCTGAAAAATCGGCCCAATAACGCAGGCTTGTGTTTATTACGTCGGAAAAGCCCAAAAAGTTCTTATTAGAAGTTAATGGAGATAAAAGGAAAGCGAATTTTAGAGTGTTATTGCATTAACACATTTAAAATCTATAGCACATGTTTGTGCACAATATCTCAGAGCTGTTTTATATTAAAACTCTCTCAACAGAGAGTGTGGACGATACTGAGTGGTTAAGTGCTTCCTGTGACCCGGCCTGCTCATTGGCTCCCACATAGACTGTGAAGGGATGTCAGGGGTCACTTCACAAGATGACTTGAAATCTAAATGTTTTGAGGTTTTAGATCGTGTCTGTTGGCTTTATGACCCTCTATATGCTTGTGTACTTGACAAAATTAATGTTTAAAATTTCTGTTCTGGGAAAACAGACCAAGCTTCTTGATCTTTCTTTATCTTTTTGCCCTACACAATTCTTTTGTCCAATAAAATGCTATCTACAATGAGAACATGTTGTCTTGGCAACTGAAATACTTAAAACTGAAATAAAAACAAATTAAAGTTATAAATATAAAAAGAAAATAATAAAAATGACAAAAGCACATAACAAAATTACTAAAACGTAATTAAAATAAAAACTGAAAATATAAAAATAATAGCTAATTCAAAATCCTGAAAAATGCTAAACTGTAATATAGTAAAAAAAAAAATACTGAAATAATACTGATTTAACAAATCTAGCTTGACAGCAAGTAGCAAATCAAGTTTGTTTTTACTTTTTAAATTGGAAACATGGTGGAAGACTGTGTTCGCCAAACCATTTCATGGGGTCTTTAAACAGTGATCACTGTGATAAAGTCCTTATTAACTCCATGCCCCATGTGGTAAGGTAGAATCACAACCCTTCTTGAAAATCCAGCTTAAACTGCTAGCTGTGTTTTTCATTAGACCATCTTGTGCCAGCAACAAACCATCTACCAGTAGTCATACCAGCTAAAGGTGGTCATGTTGGTTTTTGTAACATGGTACCTAGTCAGCTAGTTAATTACCATCTTAGCCATGCTGCCATGTTCCAAAACCGATCCACCCCACCAGCCAAACATAAACACACACACACACACACTTCTTCTAGCACAAGTGCCACTTGAGATTTCTATAGAGAAACTTGATTTCTAACAACAAGTCTAAAGGACGAAGAGAGGTATGGGACGAGAAAAAAGGACCAAAAAACAAAAGGAGAGGGTGTGATAGTGCTGAAATCGGCCCTGAGTGTTCGCATGGAGAATTCCAGCAGCAACTCATTTCAACACAATGCCAAAAAAGACTATAAAAGATGGAAACGTGCTTATGGAAAAAATAAGCAGAGAAATAAGGTATTATCTTCTTTTCCCGAAGCGAATATAATATCGACACTCCTGTGCCATTGTGTTCATGCTGCGAGGATCTAAGTTAAGCCATGACTCTCCACCCCGATGCTCTCCACACCCTAATGTCGGAAATAAGCAGAGCCTCAGAGATTCATTAGAAAATTGAATGGAATCAAGAGAGTCTGAGGGCTGAAAAACATCCCCTTAATAAGACGGCTGGTAACATAAAAGCAGCTCTCAGCCAAGGTCCTTTATTTTCAAAAACCAGTGGAGGCTTTGAAGAGGGCTTAAGAACAGAGCAGAGGAAAAGATGAAGAGAGTGCAACGGAGGGATATCCTTGGAGAACTATTCCTGTCCCACGAGGGAAGTGATGGAGGCGTGGATGTGCGCATGTTTGTAGTGCAGTCTCAGCAAGCTTGTCAGCCCGTGTGTGTGTGTGTGTGAACATCTACAGCATGCTGGAGCATGTGCACCTGTCACACTAGATGGCACACGTGTAGTTGTGAGTGCTAAAGGTGAGGTGTGTTCAACGCTTATGTGTGCAGTTATTGTACGTGTGTGTGTGATTAACCTTGTACTGGCTCTTTTGCCTGTCTGGCTCATGGCTCAGCTCAGCTGAGGTCTCTCGTCTCATTCATATTTGATAGACATGCCCAGACCTAATCTGATAAAGTGCACTTCAGCCTTGGTGTCTTCTGATGAACTTCTAAGTGGGAAGTGCAAAAGTGTGTGCGCGCATGTGTGTTTATGATGAGCGTATGTGTGTGGGGGAGAGGGATGGTTTTGGGGGGCGGGGGATGGGGTAAAGGATGGATTGGGGCTAAATCGATGTTGATTTATAATTTACTATTGCAAGAACCTATCACTGTATGTGAGGCCTGTATCCAGCCTCATCTATATTACATTAGGACAGAAGCTCTTGCTCTGCACTGGACAACAGACCTTGTGGTGTGGAAGGGGGGGCTGGTCGATCCACACACACACACACACACAGGCTGGGACTTCAGGAAGACACGTACACTTTCGCTTTGAGAAACTGACAGGTCCCTTCAGATTTTTTATCCAAGTGGATTTTGAATGCAACTTCCCATAACAGTGTTTGTTCTTCGGAAAACTGAGCAATTATTATGGGGACAAAAATGAAAAAATGCAATTGTGTGTCTAAATTTAGTCTGTCCATTGAAATCGCACCTTTCATAGATCATTTGCTTTAAAATTAAGAAAATAATCATGTTTCTCCAAACTCATGTGACTTTTTTTTCCTGTGTATGCTAACAGAAGTTACTTAGCAAAATGCCAAAGCTGCTCTTTAAAATACAATAAAAAAGGTCATAACTGGCTGTCAAGATCAGTTGCAATTTTGCTTTGTGTGTTAAAAATCTTACAGAGGAGAACCATGTGAGCCCTAAAATAAAACATAAAATAAAATAACCATAGTACGTTCAAATAAATGCATTGTTTATTAAATTGAAAAAAAAAAGTTTTAAAAAGGCTTGTTTTTTTGTAATTATTTGGAATGTGACAGTACTTCTGCTGCATATAGTGTTGATAGCAAACCAATCTTGTCATCCATGCTTCTATGGAAAGCATCACATTATTTGTGCTACCGCTTTCTGCACTTTTCATATATTTTGTGTTGTTTGCCTCTAATGGGTCTTAGCAAAGATTTGCAGTCTTTACGCTGCATCATGAGACCTTTATTATGCATAATGATTTACATTTAGAAATAAAGTTCAGCTTCATGTCTCATCTTACTAACAAATGTAAATTCATAAAAAAGTCAATTAAAGAAGAATCAAAGCATTTCATTTAGAAAATATTTCATTTTTTTTCATTAAAAAGAAAACATTCCTGTTCTATTGTCATATTTTTTGACAGGATGAGTTTGTATATTGGGTTTATGAGAAAATGTTGTCATCTGTCTGCTTTATTAACAATCATAGATTACTCCCTCGGCACACAACAAAGACCTTTTCTCTGTCTCCCTCTCTCTCTCTCTTTCATACGTCTTTCTCTGTGTCTCTGTGTAGTATTGATGAGGGAGGAGGCAGTGGTTGTCAGTACTATGCTGACTGGGTGAACAGCAGGCATATGGAGAGGTCAGGCAGGGCACCACAAGACCCCTCTGTCTGCTCTGGCCAAACCGCTACACCCCACTGAAAGAAAATCAATCCCATCATACCACAGACACATATTCCCCTCCCCTTCGCCTCTCTTCCTTGTGCTCCTCACCTCTGTTTTATCCCCCCCCCCCCCCCCCCACACACACACACACACTCACTATCTTTATAAGGTGTTGTTACTGGGCTCCTCTTTATTAAGACTACACTCTTCACCTTTTCTCATGCGTTCCTTTTTAAGAGAGGTATGGGACGAGTGTGTGTTTTTAAATGCTGTGTGCATATAAACCATGTTTTTATGTACTAAAGTTGAATTCAAGTACAAACTAAGATGGGAAGAAAACTTCTGTTTCCTACATTCATTTTTTGATGTTTACAGCTTGGTTTTATATAAAACACATGCAAACTTGCTCTTCAGTGTGACTATCGGCCCCTGAGGTTATACGTGTTGTCATGGTGACTTGCAGCTAGCCAAAAATGGGGGTAATTAGCGTCGGAACAGTTGATTGGTTTGCGGCAGTAATTAACACAGGTGAGGTTAATTAGTTCCCATGAAACCAGTCAGTCTCTGCAGTGCACACAAGGGAAAACAGCAGAGGAAAAAAAACATACACGTTTACACGCCTTTACTTTATTACTTCTGAAAGTTGGGAAGAATTTTAATATGCATGGTAAGGTCCCCTGTGAGAGGACGCAAGGAGAAATTCAGCCTCATTAATGGAAGCGGGACAAACCTGAGCGAGAGGCTGTGTCTATCAATAACACATAGCTAATTCCACACATACACTGTGGCACTGTCTGACCGAGGCACACGTGAACATGCTAAGTGCCAAACATAATGTCATTCTTTTTGTGTCCAGCACATCTGCTTCATGCATTCATCTGTCTGTCTATCTATCTATTGTAAGGTGTGTGGCTGTAGTAAGCACATGACACAGGAGTTTCAGAACAGTAAACAGTCTTTTAATAAATCCAACAGAAAAACGTTGGGTGGGTTCTGGTGACGAGGGGCTGGTGAAGGACAGGGGAAATGTCAAAATGCCCATCTTGGCGAGTATTCAGTTAAACGCAGTCAGTTTTGGAACGTAAATAGTTGAGAAAGATAAAGCATGCACCAGTGTAACGTGTAACGCATGTAACAGTATGTTGGATCCGTGCATAAATTCTTAAAGTGACAGCAGTCTAATATTCCTGCTGCTGTCTTTCATGTTAATCAATTAACAAAAGACAGAGAAAATCACTTGCTGCTCGTGACTGAATAACTTTTGTAACTTTAATTGTAAGCATTAATATGTATTACAATTATACAATTAAGACTATCCAGTGTTATTTTACATTTGATTACTTTCATTTTTGTAGTATTTCTTACCTGAATACTAACCTACTGTTAGACCCACTTGAAAAAACTTAAAGCCGTTTATTTCATATCTCGTTATTCTATTGCATTTTTTGTGTTGTTGTTTGCATTTTGTTTATTTGTTCTTATTGTATTATTGGAGAAAATTATATTTTTGTTTGTATATGGTGTCAATTATAGTTCTTAGATAGAAAATCGGAATCTGCAAAAATATGTATCGGCAGTTCACGCTTACAAAAAATCGGTGTCTGTCTGACTGACTGACTGGCTGTCTAACTGTGCCTCCCACCTGTACATTCACTCACAAAAAAAAAAAAACACACACTGTAACAGAGCTGCATACTACTAACAGCTGCAACAAACCTGGATGAAATGATATGGAAAACATATACAGTTAACTCACATTGTTTTTTTCTAGCTTTTGTCACATTCTTAGAGGGTAGGAGGTGTTGGGCAGTCCAGTATGTGCCATTATAAAACCGTGATGTCAATTCCCTCTGGTGCACAGTAGATCTGAGCGACAGGAACCAGGCGGTGAAATGGAAACATATCCAGTCGTTGTCTACTCTTCCTTCCCATGTTCTTATATATCCTGGAGCAAATGGTGTACAGTTAGAATGACACTGGCTAAAGCTGAATAACAAAATGCCCAACATCCTGTGTCCACCTCTCATTTCCTATTTCATACAAATTTCTACCAGTTTTAAACACACCACAGATTCTCCAGCTTTATAGAATGCCGTGTTTATTTACAGAACAATGAGGTGGATGTGTGAGAATTGTTTTTTTGGACAGACGGTAGCTTGTCATGTTTACATTGTTCATTAGCTATAGTACTGCACTTTGCACCTAATGTACATTTGTTTGAAGCTGACATATATGACGATGCTATATGTACATTTATAATCCAGAAGAGCAAAAAATATATACACTCACCCAGGTTGCCCCTTACTTCTTGCACACTGTTGACAGAGTTTAATGTAAACGCATTGACTGTGAGGGAAACAGCGTGGCGTCTGGATATCTCCCTTGAGCTGTAATCTATACTGAAGTGCTGCATCTTTGATCAGCACAACTTCATAAAGTCTTTAGAGCTACACTGTTTTGGCGAGGCTGCTTTTCAGGAAGACAGCGGGATGAAAGATTGTCTCTCGCTTTTTCCTTTATCTCCAAATGTTTTTATTGGAACGTATTGACACTCTTTCACCTTCCTGTTTTGCAGGCTTCTCCGTAAAACTTAAGTAATGGCTGACTGCTTAAAACAAAATTTATAAATTAGTAAATAAACAACTTGAAATGCTTAGATGCATTTCTAAGAAAAGAAAATCAGCAACAGAGTGCTGTTTATGATCAATATGATGTATTTTTCATGTTCAGACATGATGCCACCAACCTGAAACAAACATCTGTATCTTTGAGGACGCTTGAGGAGGACAGCCATTTCAAAGACAAGGCTCTAAGGACTGTTTACGATATCTTTATGCAAAACAACATGCATAAAAAATGCACACAGTCAAAATGTTACCTGTATATAACAGTAATTGACCTGGGCGAGTTGTTGTGGGTGAAAGAGCACTGTAGGCAGCAGTGTGTGTGCCTGTGGTCTGAACCCTCCCTAAATTCATGTAACCCCCCCCATACCCCCACCCCACCACCTCCCACCTCAGGCCGTGTGTCTGCCAAAACACCTGCCTCAAGGTATTCACACTGCTCATAAATCAGGGTTCAGGCTACGGCCAGAACAATAGCAGATGTGGGAACAATAGGACCTGTTAATTCCTAATGATGCAGGCTTCCTCCAAAACAAAAACAACCAGGTAAACACTAATTATCATGAAAAAAGTGAAAAAAACAACTCATTTGTTCTCAGAGGCTTGAAGGCTCCTTCAAAGTGCCCTAAGCTACAAATATTAGATGAGAATGAAACTTTAGCTTGAGTAACTGTCACTGTACTCTTTGTCTTGACAAAAATATGCTTTACTATCATGGGATGTGAATCTAAATAGGTCTAAACCAGTAGTTCTGGAAGAATCACTAAACAAGAAAAGAATAGAATGACAATTCTAACCTTCTACCTTATACTTCATTAAGCATTAAATTATGATGTACTGCACCTCTTTTACTAGCTCAGCTAATATGAAAGCAGAACATAAAACGGACCAGGGGTTTTCAAACTTTTTGAATTTATGTTGAAACCTTTTGAGGGACCACCTGCCTGAAAAAGCTATATTTTTGTATATATGTATAAAACATATATAAGGTAAAATTTTTTGGTTAAACTTATATAATTAATACCTTAAATCTCTTCTTAAATGTTAAATATCTTACATTTTTTGCAAACCCTCTATAGTACCCCCTTTGTGATCCTCAGACCCCAGTTTGAAAACTCCTACACTGGACAACCTTTTAAATGTTGGCTGTTTCTTTGCAACCGAAGATACATCAACTATTTTAGTAATTGAATACTGGTAGGATTTCACCATTAGCTAATGTATTAGTGCCCGTATGGTGTGTTTTACTGTTACACCAAATCTTTGATTGTATAAAATAGGAAAAATGTAATGCTACAACCAAAGAGACCTTATATATTTGCAACAAAATCAAAGCATGCTGTCCTTTGAAGTAAAAAAGAAAACACTCTTGACATATGGATACATGAGCCTTATGGCAGCCTTATAAAGCTCCTCTCCTTTTGGAAATAAAAAATATGGACTAATTTTTGCCGCATGCAAACAAGAAAGCAGTTATATAATCAGCTCCAGGTCTTTAGTGGTGGGCGTCTGTTGGCTGTGTTTAATTGATGTTGAGTGGCTTTTGAAGTTGAAGTATGGAGAGTACTGCTGATCTGAGGAAGTGAACAGAACCTTCTCTGCTTCTCCACGATGCTAATCTTGCCTAGACTGCCGCGCCCTGTGCTAACTCACCGCCTGTCGCCAGCATCTTGATGCCCAGAGACGAAGATAAGTTGCACAAATGCCCTCCCCCGTCCCGTATCTCTCTACAATGTGTGGCTTAGAACTCATGAGTACTTTAATGTTATTTTTAAAAAGGTCATTGATGAAGTAGCCCTTGCATCCAAGAGAAACAATTAGCTTAATGCTAATGAAGCAAGCAGATATTGAGATTCAGAGGGCAACTGGTGGTCCAAACTGCAGTAATGAAGGCAAATGGCTGGTCATTTAGTCAGTCAATCGAGCATGAGGAGCATGTGTAGCTCTACCTAAATACTTATCTACAATCATTGAGTGTTCTGGGAGCAAACGTACACGGTGAGGTGATGCTAACGCTACACTCTGTTATATGGCAACTCGTATGGCAACTTCAAATGAAACTCCATCCAGCTTCACATGGGACAATGTTTTTTGATTACAAGCCTTGCATGGTGTGAGATGGAGTAATACGCTATACTTGGAAAGGGAAAACAAGGCTATATGTTTGCTTTTTATTTCTTTTCAAATGAGACACAGGTGGGGTGTTAGCCAAACAGAGGAATATAAATAGACTCTGTTTGGTTCCATACATTCTGATGTGCTGCTTGTTACTGGTTTATGGAAGGGCAGACCTGCACTTGCAAATGAAAATGTAAGCAGAGGCTGAAGGAATCAGCAGCACAGTGGAAATGAGCCCAGACTTCGCATTTTAGCAGCATAAAGAGCTCCATTACCGCTGCTGAATGCATAAACTGCGCACCATCCAACCAGCACTGCTACTGCAAATACACTCTAGCCTCAAGCGATATTAAACACACATACACACATTAAATGAAACCACTGCTGAGTTGGTTTAGGGATTCCGGTGAGCTAATGATGCCTTTTTTGACTTATGGTGTCATGATTTGCATGCTCTACCTTTTCTTTATCTGTGTTACTGATATTTTATAAATTATAATTGTAAATGGTTTCGTATTATTTTTGCACTGAAAATGCATGACATCTGAATGCTGCATATAAATCAATTATTTATTACCAGTTTAATTGCATCTTGAATGCTGCGTGTATAACAAAATGCTGAGGTTAATAGTAAAGATGAACTCAAAAAGTAGCCTGATTCATCAACAAATGACTGCCATGAACTGGTTCTTTTTAACTGACAACTGACTCTTATTATCGTTCTCCTAGTGATTCAAAAACTTACAGCACAACCAGTGTAGTCTGATTCACAAACATATGACTCTTATTAAGAACATAAACATAAGCCTGATTCACAAACAAAGAATTATTGTGAACTGTTTTTCTTTTAGTGAATCAAAAACATTAATTGCAACCCTATTCCTGAAATCTTAAGTCCTAAGTCTTATGAGCCATAAGAGTCTTATGAGCCTGTTATTTTAATGAATTAAAAAGGATGATTTACTGGTTTAAATCAGTCTAAAGCAGACCCCTTTGTTATTTAGATGTAATAAAAAGGGACATTATAACCGAAAATTATTAAAATGAATTGGAATTTAATCAAATTACGAATAAGAAACAACGTAATATCTGTATCAAACCCAGCCTTACTTTGCGCACAAAAAACCTTTGCATAATAGTGCACACTGTAAAGGTGTGCTTGTGGCTCTAGTAAAAATGAGTAAGAGTGTCCTGTCTAAGTACATCATGCTGTGAATGAATGATCATAGATACTTGCGGCTGCAGTAAATGGCAACCCTGTGGTTGGGACTCAGTTTGGTGGGGTCCGATGATCCAGGCTTTGTGCTACCATTCACAACTCCTCTATCACTGTAACCCTAATCGCTTAATCTCTGTCTGCTGTTGCCGTCAACATATACAAAGAGTCCAGACTCCTTTGTGAGCCAAACCTTTGTGTGTGTGCGTGTGTCACCAGGCTTGATATCTCTGTGTGGTGTATTTCAGCTGCGAGTGTGTTTCAGGACAGATATATGTAACTTTCTCGAATAGGAGACTGTAACCTCATTAAATCCGCACTGTTGCTGCACTTCTGCCTCTGTGATGTTTCCTCTGACCCGAACCATGCAGCAACTCATAGAAAGCAAAAAACTGCTCTAAAGATTGGCTACTAAAAAAAAAAAAACACTAGAGGAGAGAGAGAAAAGGGCGGGTGGAAGGATGGACTCTGACAGCGTCTGGACTCTGACATTTCTCTGCTTGGATAACCATCGCACCCTCTGTCCTTCCAGCCATGAAGGGAGGGGGGGTAATGTCAGTTGTCAATCAAGTTAGTCCCCATGCAGCTCTGGTTCCTGTGCTGCTGTGCATGGCCTGTCTGAGAGACAGACAAAGAGGCCACCTTTCACCCCTGACATCCCCCTCAGCACCACCTCTTACCCCATTTGCAGCCTGAGGCTGGGCCAGAGGAGCTGAAGCATCAGTTTTGTGGAGGGGAAATAGAGCACAGGTGGTTCACTACATCTCTCATACTCTCTAAGATAGGATAGCTTTACTAGTGTGACATTTAAACACCTTTTCTGCACTACCCAATTGACTCGCCCATTCTTTACACAGTCTGTGTGTGTATCGTAATGCTTGTAGTCTTTCAGTATAGATGTAGAAAATCTGTTTTGTGGTTATGCCAGTGTTTGCATGGGCTCTCGGCTTCCTCTTTCACTTTTGAGCTTCTTATTTAGGCCAGAGATATAAGCACACAAATGCAGTGACAATGCTGGAAAATGCAGTGCAAGTGTCCATATGTGGTGGTAATAATTCTCTGAACTCAAGGAGGGCAATAGAGTTACCTTCAGACATCTGTGCCATATAGCTAGCTATAAATATGCAGACAGTTCAACTAACTTTAACTTACTTGATCAGCATCAGGGCTCGACATTAAGCCTGTTCATGTGCTTGTCCTTTGGACAAGTAAATCTGTCATTCACTTGTCCGAGTAAAAAATGTGCTTGTCTGGAAAAAATTGTGATTTTTTTTATGTTGTAAATATAATTTGTTCTGAAGCAATATTCTCACCAGTGTTCAATCAGCTTTGACATATTTAAATCTGCATATTTGTGATATTTTACCTTTTATAAAGGCTATGCTTCAGCTTTCATTTTATATTCTTAAATTTGATCAATAAATTAATTTAGAATAAGACACTGTTACCAATCAAATTAAATAATTTACACTGAAAGAAATACAACTGCTTTAAATAATGTTATGAGTTTGTTTTAAATAGTTTTTGAATATACAAATAAGAAAGTTGGAAAGAAAGTTTAAACATGAAACTAAACTGCCAGTAGGTGGCGGCAGGTGACCGGCTTAATGAGTGAGTCATTGAGTCGTTTCTATGAAGCGGCTGATTAATTCAAGAATGAGGCAGTCGATTATGTGCAACATTGTTACCAGTTCATTATACATTATATATTATTATCCACTATTGATCGCCACTTACACTAAATTAATGCAGAATCATTCTTGCATTTTGGTGATTCCCTAGTTATTTTTTGTTATTGACGTTTTAATCAGGCTACTTGTCCAGTCGGGCAAGTAAAATTCTCTTTTACTTGCCCCTTCAAAAAATCCACTTGTCCCGGACAAGCGGACAAGCAGACAAGCGTTAATGTCGAGCCCTGACCATGATTCTCTTCAAACTGTTGATTCATCATGACAGACACCTGGAAGCAAAAAACTTCATAGAAGACTGAAACTGTGCTGACAATGCTACATGTAGGGTACAACGGGGCTAAAGTCACACCTTAAGAAAAATTTGCTTTTCACTACTCCTATAGTGTATGATATACAGAAAAATATATATGTTTGTATTGAATAGTTATGGAGCAATAGATTTTGTGTGAAAATAAATCATAAAAGTGGTTTATTTTATTTTAAAATATTAAAAATGTATGGGGTGTCAAGGGGGGCTTTTTACCCCACACACGGGGTAAAAGGCTCTCTAGCATGGGGCAAAAGGCACACAGTATTGATACAAATACTTTCGCTAAAATAATATGTTTTTAATAATGTCTAAGTTAATACTTGTTCAAAACAATCACTTTAGCAAAGTTTGAACTATTTTCTGTTTATTTTGATGAATAAAATAATTTTATCATAAAAAAGTAAAGATTCTGAAAGCATTGAAAGAGATCCCATAATAATTTAATATAGATTTACAGTAGTAACAATAAATTATATTTTATTACATGATATGATTAATATCACATTTTTAAATATGATGGTTTCATTATAAATATGGGTATTATCTCGCTCACCCAACTTAATATATGATATTTCCCATCTGAATCTAACCATATCATGTCAACAAATGGAAAAGTCAGACAGCTGTTTATTATCATGTTAAATATGGTGCCTTTTACCCCAAATACCATACTTTACATATTCTTACATATTCTAGTAAAACTGTTGCTTTAATTACCTTGAACAAAACTGACAAGACCTTTGTTTCGAATTTTAGTGATTCTTATTTGCTACTTAAATCTACAACATTTTTAAAAACATCAAATATTAGATCAAATGAGCGCAGAATCTACTTTGCGCTGCTGCCTGAGATTGCGTCAAAGATCAGACAAATTTCCACATGCATCTTGAAAAGCCGTTGTTTTGGAAAGTGCTGAGGCAAGTTTTTGTGCCATCTAGTGGTTTAGAGGAAAATAAAATCAAAGGAGCCTTTTACCCCGTGGAGCCTTTAGCCCCGTTGTACCCTACTTGTGTTGCATTATGTATTCTAAGGGATTTCATGCATCCGGGTTAAATACTTTAATATCTTTAAACGATATACATTATTATTATATTATTTGAAAATCAGCACTACATATGATAATTGAGAAAAAATCAGCCAGCGTAGTAATAAAAAATATACTTGTAATAAAGATACATTCTCTGAAACCAAGTATTATACACAATCTTATGCAATTTTGCTAAATCTTGTTTAGTAAATCAAAACGAGTGAAGCTGCAAACCATTCACATTGGCATAAATCTGAAGTGAGAGACTGGAAAAGGTTTCTGCTTATTGTCTGTGTGTCTGTGTGTGTGTGTGTGTGCAAGAAAGACAGCTCTCCACAGCCATCACCTGGAGTTACTCATCAGTCCCGTCACAGTAAGACCTGAGAGAGGAAACCAAGGGCATTGGTGCTACAGAACAGATGTGGTGGCTCACTGTGACGACTGCTGCAAAAAGTGCCATTCATTCAATTGCTGCAAATACAGAGCCTTTATTTGATATTCGACATGTTAGAGGAAGAAAACAGGAGGGCCTGGCTTCTCAGAGGGTGGGTGGTTGCAAATCAGCAGCCCCTAAAATCCTCACTGCTGGGTAAAGATGTGTCCTATTGAAGTGAGGTTGGGAAGGGCAGACCTTTGGACATGTCAGAGCTGGAGTGACAGATGGAGACAAAGAAGAAAAAAGAATATAGATAGAGGGATGAGGTGGAGGAAGGTGTCCTGCTGTGCCCTTCTGTCCACGCTGCAAACAGCAGGACTTTAATCTGATGGGTTGTGTGTATGTCTAGCAGTAAGAACAAGTGTGTATTACTCTCGTCTAGGTCAAAGCGGTGAGGCCCAGAGTGGGTTGGATGTCATGCGGCCCACAGGGGTGGCGGGGTCAAGGGGTAGGGCTCATGCTTGCTGGGGAGCTTTGATGGGTGGCACACTCTCCCAGCGAAACCTTCCAGGTTGGCCGGCTCAGGCGGGGAGGTGCTCTGCTGTCTTTTGTTTTGACCTCAGGCATGTCGGAGCTGTTTCCAATTATGCCCTTGGATCGGGTGGCGTGTATTTCTATGTGTTATATGGGATCATAATTGACTATAACTGCACCCTCTTAACTTTAACCAGGTGCGCTGGCCAAACCAGAGAGATTAGGCTTGCGCACTTACAGGCACAGTGTGTGTTGAGTAAGTCATGCCAGGGTTCGACACCAGGGTCTGATTTGGCCCTGAAGGAATAGTAGGGAGATTGGCCGTGACTTATTGCCAAATCTTAATGCTATTGGGCTGAGCGAGTGCACATGTGGCCGTGTACGTTCAGGAGTCGTGTCTGCGGGTACTGTTGTGCTTTACGAGCTGTGTTAAGTTGTTGTTGTATATTTGTGTTAGTCATGCTCTCCTGAGGCACAGCGTTGCTTAGTGCAGCAGCCGTAACCGCAACTATTTTTCTAAGCCAGCATGTAAAGTCTCGACGGAATCACTGCCGCACAAAACAGCGAAAGTCACAACATGTGGATGTGCACCCACCTGCGACGGGTGCTTTATGAGTGGCCCCCCATCCTCTCGGATTAAAATAGCCCCATTTACTGCCCTGACAAAGGGGGAAGAAGCACAGTATACACCAGAACCTAGAACCTTACACCGAGGGAAGGACAAGAGTGGGGATTGATGGCTCATTGAAGTGCCACTCACAGAGAGAGAGCAGTTATGTCAATCCAGTCTAGTGTTTCAGAGTTCACCTCAGGCTAAAGCCAAGCTAAGTGCACACAGAGCGAGGGTAGCCCGGGTCAGCCTGCAACCAAAGACAACCATCCAACCTGAGAGGGAGGTTTTCATCAATCTTACAAATCTTACTTAACAGTACACGAAATCTTACCACATGGACAGGAAAACAAAGGAAAAATGATGAAAACAATGAGACTGACGTGAAACTGGAGAAGAAGCCGACGCATCCGTATATTTAGTTACACAATCGGACCGAATGCATGAGGTGGTTGGGACAGAGAGATGCTTTGGCTCTGAGCGGCCTTGTGTGGGATACTGTGTAGGTGACTGAGGCCTAACAAAGAAAAGAGAAGAGAGAATGAGGGCATTGTGTTAGGCAGGCTGGTGTTGAGCAGGGAAAAAGAAAGGCTTAAGAGCTGCCGTCATTGATGACTCTATAGAATAAACACGGCTCCTGAACACTGATGAGCTGAGCTGCCGCTTTCAACAAGCTCATTACTGTCACTTCTTTACATGTCCCAGGCTCATCTTTGATGCTAACGGAGATTGGAGCGACAAGCAAACAGGACAAGATTGAAATAATGTGAATGATACAGCGTGGTTACAGCTACAAGTAATACAATTCTGAGAAATAATGTCCCAATTGTGATATATGAAGTAGCAATTATGAGAAATAAAGTTGCATTTTTTTAGATGATGTCACAATTATGAGCAATAAAAATGACAAATGTAAAGTATGATGTTGCAATTATGAGATATAAAGTTGCAATTTTGAAATATAAAAGTCATAATAATAAAAAAAAGACCAAAAATCTAAATGTGAAATAAAGTTACAATTATGATAAAGTAGCAATTGTAGGATCTAAAAAAACTATTTTGAGAAATAAAGTTCTAATTGTGAAATATTAGGGGTGTAACAATACACTCATGTTACAATTTAATACAAATCGTGATACTGAACTCATGATATGATACTATCATGATATTTTAAGCCAAAATAAGGAGTTGTTTTGTTATTATTACTTTATTATTATTGTATTATTATTATTATTATTTTGCTATTATCAGGTCCCACAAATATTCCCCCCTTGCAATATCATAATCATACTACTAAAACTAAATGTGATATGGTTATTTATGATATATATGATGATGATTTTGATAAATAAAGTCACAATTATGAGAAATAAAAATCTCAGTGTGAAATATATAGTTGCAATTACGAGAAATAAAGCCACAATTATCAGACATATAGTCACAATTACCTCAGAGTATTTTTTTTTTTACTCTGAAGCAGGATTCCACAATAATGGGGACAATCTGTGACTCTTTCAGAGAAGTAAAACAAATGTTGCTCCAAAATGTCAAATGATTCACATTCAATTGTTTGTGTTATTCAATGATCCAGCCCTCACATAGATCATTTGTTCTAATGTGCTTTTTGGACATTTGACAGGTGGGAGGAGATGTGGAGCTTGATGAGAGTAAGTGTGTATGTGTGTGTGTTGGGGGGAGGAGTGTGTTTTTAATTACACGATATGTGTTATACGGATGGTTAAAAAGCCAGTTACACAGAGGAGAGCGAGTATAACTCTGCCAGCATTGAAATGCATGCTCCGGTTCCTCACTAATTAAAGCAGCAACTTCAGAAATGCCATAATAACCATTAATTAGGGGGCTGCTATTTTCAACATAATTTGCTAATTAGTCGGAGACACAGCGCTGTGGAGGTGACTAATTATTGGTGGGTTGGAGCAATAGACACTTGTGACTTGGGTGGAAATCAGACTCTTATGGGGTCATACCATTATGGGTGTGACTCAGGACCTGACAGGGCCTTAATGGCTTGTAGTCTGCTACCCTCCCCCTTTTAATAAAATGTACTGCATCGAACACTAGACCCTGTTTATTTACTAGGGCTTGAAGATGCTGCATCCACACACACACTAATTAGTATGTTATCGGCTTTACTCTTGACCCCACTGGCCAATCTGTGATATTGTACTGAGGGTGAAAATACATCTCATTCCACAACGTTTCACTTCCTGCTGTGTGACCTAATCTCCTCACAGCCCTTTAGAGTCCATATTCCTCACACGCTCCACGGAGGCCTGTACACACACTACTATGTATGTATGTATGTATTCACTAAAGTTGTGTTGTGCTGTGCATTTTACAGAAGAAAATATGTTGAAGATGCAGTTATCTTGTTTTATAGTCTTTAAAAATCCAGTCAAGACCTTTGAATAATTCATGTCTGAAATCTTTAGGGCTGTTACAGGAGCTATAGCTGGTTGTTAGTTTGTTGCTATTGACTGTGTTTAAATGAATTTCCTTTAGATTGCCGGAGGGAAAATCCTCTAATATTCACCACAATTAAGAGCAGTTAAACACCATCCAATGTCATGGAGATACAGTGAAATAATTTTTAAACATTTGTATATCCATACCCTACTTTACTAAAAGACATGCTGCTTTACTAAGAGAGCTGCTTTGCTGACTACTTAGGGAGCTTCCTCATAAAGCTGCATCTTAAGTATCATGAAACGTCAAACACCACTGATTTGAATCCTGACTCTCATGTCGTTTCATGCGGAAGAATATCTTGGAAGATATTTTGAGATTGGGCTTCAGTCAATGGGCTTTCATATTGTTTACATCAATGATACATATCAACACATTTTTATATTGTGATATAACAATGTATTGTTACACCCCTAAAGGTTATGTAGGATTTTTATAATGATCAGATTTTTGATAGCTAATATTTTGTTGTACAACACTGGTCAGTAAGGTGTTTTTTTGCCCCCAAGAAATTCAAGGATGCATTCATTTGATCAAAAGTGACAAAATGTTTCTATTCTACAACTTTATATTTACCAAAGAATGTATCATGGTTTTCAAAAACCTTTTAAGCAGCACAACTGTTTTCAACAGTAAAAATAATAAAATAATTCTTGAGCAGCAAATTAGAATGATTTCTGAAGGATCTTGTGACTGAAGACTGTAGTAATGACTGCTGAAAATACAGCCTTGCCATCATGGTAAAAATAATATTAAAATAACAGGTTACAGTTTTACTGTATTTTGATTAAATAAATGCAGTCTTGATGACCATATAAAACTTTTTCCAAAATATAAAAAAAGTCTTACAAAGCGCTTTGAATGGTAGTGTTGCCTGCACAGTCATTGAGTGTTAATATGTAGAAGCTTTCCTCTAAATGCAGTGTTACATAAAACAGTGGTAATTGGTAATTTCTTCAGTGACCTGTAACATTGAAATTAAAACACAACAATGTATGTTCATTTCTGCATGCATATTTTTAATATACAGTGTATATTTCCTAACATTTTATTTCTGTCTCTTTTTCTCTGATGCTGCTGCTTCTATGTGTGGTCTTCAAACAGGTAAGACAAACAAATATTTTATTCAACAACAATACAATACAATTTGTATTGCAGAATATATTGGCATGTGTGTTTAGATGCACTAATTTAGGCAATTAACATATCACACGTTCTCCATCTACCCCAGAACTTAACTGATTTTTGCCCAGTCCAGATCTAATTTACTCCCTGTTACTTTTCTTTTTCCCTTTTGCTCTCTCTCTCTCTCTCTCTCTCTCTCTCTCTCTCTCTCTCTCTCTCTCTCTTTCACACACTCTTTTGGAGAGACCTTTACTCATCTTGGCTAATGACTTCCAAATACTTCATCAGCATGTAGCCTTAACCTTGCTGTTGTTTCCAAACACCATAACGGCTCTAATTAACTGCTTCCCCCTTC
The DNA here is from genome assembly GCA_039654625.1 of Rhinogobio ventralis. Lineage (NCBI taxonomy): Eukaryota > Metazoa > Chordata > Actinopteri > Cypriniformes > Gobionidae > Rhinogobio > Rhinogobio ventralis. The sequence continues at coordinate 19,260,608 of CM077198.1, forward strand.
TGTTTCACCTACCTCAACACACACACACACACACAGCCTAAGCCAGTTTCATTCTGCTGACTTCTTTGCCCAGTGCTCTGTACAGTTTTAGTGCTACAAGGGGAATATATATTTTTAAGAGCTTCGTGTGGATGGATGATGTTAGAATCACTGGCTCTCGCCCCACCAGCCATAAGAACAGCATCTCTTGTTTATTATAGTGCTTACGGCAGTGTTTAGTCAAGGACTTAACATACGTACCCATATTGAATCCAGAGCGATGAGGAGAGTTTAGTTTGCTTCAGCAGATGCACACTGAGGCAGCATTAACCTAAAACACTAGTCCGGACATCTGCAGCCTGATTAGAAGGAAAACAGTTATACAGTATGTGGCATTTATTTACATATTTAACTTTTGATCTTTTACCCGGTACTTGGCCCTCAAGTCGACGGAGAGAGGTGTGAACTGAGGGGAAGAGCGTGTCACTCAAGTTCAAGGATTCTCTCGCCTCGTTTGATAAACAGATCTCAAGGCTCAGGCTTTAAAATCCAGGAGCCCTGCTGGGGAGCAACCTGACCTCATAAGTTTATTAATTACTTTTGTTATTAACTATTCATCATGGTTTCTGATGTCCGTCCCAGTGCTGTGCTGAAACGAGACCTATATTCTTTCCTTTAGCCGCTGTATGAAAATCTAACAGTCCACTGAACTTGATAAGTGTGCCATCATCTCGTTAATCAAATTACTTATGAACCGAAATTGACAGTTTTCATTAATTATAAAGGATTATTCTAATTGCGATTCAAATTTATTCATTTAGAACAGACGGCATTCAGTAATATTTCAGTGAATTTGCATATTAAATGGAGAGGGTGGTTGATTAAGTATGGTAATGTATGCGCGATGCCTTATTTTGTTTCTGGTGGGCCATATGCGGCATGGTGGCTGGGGCAGGTGAAGACTCCAGAACGTGTTTAATTTGTTTGACAAACACGGAAGGGGACACAACACGTCCTCTGGCACCCCACGCTCCACTCGCCCCTGTGACCCTCACCTCCCTCTGCACCCACCTTTACCTTTAGCTTCTGCTCTGCAGCTCTGAGAGCCACCCAGATACTGTCAAACTAAACACGACCTATATCTACAATAAACAAACTTACTGTACGTCTCACTTCTTAAAGGGACGCTCACCCAAATAAAGAAAAGTCTATTTACTTAGCACACTCATGAGGTTTCAAACCCGTATGATTTTCTTTCTTCTGTGGAATAAAAAATGGAGATATTTTGAAGAATGTTCACGCTGCACTTTTCCTTTCTCATCGCCATAATACTTTTCACAAAAGAAAGGAAGTCATACAAGTTTGGAACAACATTAGGGTGAGTCAGTGCTTTTAATTTTTGGGTGAACTATCCTTTTAAAATTCTGATGGATTTGTATGATAACATTGTTTCTTAAAAGTGTGGTCAAGTCATAGCAATGACTGAAACTACTAACATCTACTGAACTGGTCACAATTTAGTAGTTTATATGCTGGCACGGTGCTTTTGTGATTCTTCAAATTGATTTTAATACTATTTTACACTGCAGCTGTGTCCCATTTGTCCTTTGTTCCCATTCTTAAGGTTAAATCAAACCCATTCTTTCTGGAGTTTCTTCGCAACCAGATTTTTAATATTTTTAATGGATTATGAATACACAGCAAGAGGAGAAGTGGAATTACTGCTCCAAACTCATGCAAAGGGCATTGCTTTAGTGTAATTTAATACAATAGTTATGGCAAATGAAAAAAGAGGAATAAAATGAGGACATCTATCAACACTGTATGCATTTACACAATGTGCCCTTGCTTACACAGGAACTCTTTATCAAGTTAAATATAGCTTGCATACTATACTTTGAATTTAGTTTGCGGATACTAAATATTAGACCATTTGTGTGTTTATATATCATCTTCAAGCAAAGAAAAACTACACGCCCAAACTGCTGTCGTCCAATATAAATGCATTAGTGCAAATTTCAGTCTAGTAGCACAGTCCAATGGCAATAAAGCATTATTAGATTCCTTAGCAGAGGTCAAGCCCCTCTGACAGGTCAATGGTTAACCCTATAGCTTTACTCGGTTCCTGGACTGTTCTGGCTGGGCGCCTGGGTGTCCCTGGGTGCTGGGCCACTTAAAAAGAAATAACGTAGCGCAGCTGCTGGTGTGTTTAATTAGCAGGGGTGCTGATTTTATGTGTGTGTGTGCCTGTAATGCTGAAACGGATCCTGCGTTTAGACGGCAGAGTATTGACAGTCTTCGGTGGCCCGGTGACAAGGCCATTCTTCATTACTCATGGCCGCAGGGAGAGAGGGGACTTGGGGTGGGGTATTGGGTGGTAATGGGGTTCAGGGTTTTGGCAGCGGTCCAGCGGTGGCACACCCATTTGGGAGAGGCTTGGTGCGATTGCCATCACTTTGCCTGTCTCAGATTTATGAGGGCTGCTTTAGAAAGGAAATGTTTCAATCAGCCGTGCCTGCCAAGCATGTCCATCACCCTGACAGGCATTTATTTACGGCATCATAGAATTAAATCCTGTGCACTACGTGCTGCTGCACACACACACACACACACACACACACACACACACACAAACACATACATAGGCACAGATCTTTCTTTCAGCAATACATATCTCATTCATTCTGCACCAGTCATATTGTTTTATGTACTTTGGCCGTTGCTCTGTTGAAGTCCAGTCATGTCAGGGAAGCCCTTCTCCAACACTTCAACTAACTGGAACAACTAACTGGAAAAACCTTCCAGAAACATGTTCCACACAAGTACATAAATGTAGACACGAATGCTTAACCAGTGCAGTGTTACTATGGCGGAAAGAAACCTCAGTACTCATGAGGGCGATAGATTACCTTCACAAGCTTGTGCTTTTTAACCGGATGTGCTGCTTTTAACACAGCTAGCCATAAACATGTTGAAAGTTTAGATCATTTTAACTGACTGTTCAAACTATTGGAAAGACAGCAGTTGACCTAAAAAAGAAAACTGACAGAGGGAGGCAGTTTATGCTAATACTGGCTATAGCGCCCCCTTGCATCAATGCAGAGAATGCATCATTGGGGTTGCAAAATGCAAAAGTTTGGGGTTCAGTAATATTTTTTTGTTCTTTTATTCAGTATTAAATTTATGAAAATAACGGTAAAAGAAAACAAGAGATTTTTATTTCAAATCAATTTTAGACTAATTATCAAATAACCCTAAAAAAAAAAAATCACAGTTTCCACTAAAATATTAAGCAACATAACTGTTTTCAACATTGATATTAATAGAAAATGTTACTTGAGCACCAAAACATGCATATTAGAATGATTTCTGAAGGACACTGAGAAATGTCAGCTTTGCCATCACAGGAATAAAATACATTTTCAAATATTTTAAACATAAAAAAAAATCTTACCAACCTCCAAACTTTTGAACGTTAGTGTAAGCAACTGTTGTTGTTTGCTATTTTTCATGACAAGCTTTTGCTTTTTTCTAATGTAGTTTTAAACACAATTTAACTACTTCTGTGTCACTTATCATAATGACACAAGAGTACATTTTACAGAAAATCATGCCATTCACAGAAATCTTGGCAACAGTAACCAAGCTGTGCAGAGCTTAGAAAATGGTCAATTGAAGTTGTATTAACAAAGCTACACCAATAATTAAGGGTGTAACTCTTATCAAATCAAATTAAATTATAACCAAAACTAGCCTTAAAAATGGTTTTAGGGCTTCCACTGGAGGACTGCGTTCTAAATCCAAGAGTCCGAGACTCCCACTATCTGGCTCCATCAATGTGTCATGATGAGTCCAGCACCCCTCCACTTTGTCCTGAGAAATATTTAAAACAGAGTGGAATTACCTGACACAGGACAGGATTAGACAGAGAGCACGTACTGATAAATTTTTCAGTGCAATGAGATGTTGTGGCTGAATAAAACATTGCTTTTTAAATAGACATGGGATAACATGTAAGGTGTTTCCTGCCGGTCTCTCTGCGGAGCCGTTGACAGCTACACGCTCATGTCACATGCAGCCACAGTGACTTACTATACCTTACAGTTCAGCATACTCTCTCTCTCAGTGCACTCTTTTTTACCACTTTCACATCAGATTGAGTGTCATCATCCCGTATTTCATCTGATACCGAATGGCAGCCTGTCTGAGCATGTGTGACATGAAGAAATGTGTGTGTGTGTCTCTGGCTGTCCTCTGTGACAAAGTACATGGCGCCCTCTTTGTGAGTACAGAGACCCGGCCTGACTCTCTCACACAGCATTAGCATGCCAACATGCCCTCTCGCACCTTCCGCCCGGTACACGTGCCTAACGTGATCCTACACACTAGGCCGGCTCACCCCTTTTTCTCTCTCCCTTGCTGTCTGTCGGTGACCCCACTGTTACTCTGAGCTCTTACAGATGGCCTGAGCTCAGATAGCATCTGCCTCCTCCCATCCATCACAAGCGGCTGCTCTGCGGAGCTCCTCGGCAGGAGCCCACGTGCTTGCCAGATCCGTTACCCCACCTCTGTGTGTGGGACTCAGGTACCGAACGCTGCCTGCTAGCTTACGGTCACTCAAAAGGGGGAGGAACCCGAGTCTCCACGGTCCAGACTGGGAGCGAAGGCCTGGCTGTGGGTTATTAATGGGCCCCCCTCGTTGTGCCTCGGCCCCCGAGGCGTCTGCCTCCGTAGCTCCTGGCACGGGACACTGCCTCATAAATCTCCTTAAATAATACCACAAGGCAGCTAGGGGAAAGGGGTCACTACGGAAACAAGGCAGTCAGGCTGAGATGAAGTGTCAGTGATACATGGCCTGTGCCCCCAAATGCAGGTAACATTCCTCCCAAACACACACACATATAAAAAAGTAGAGGAGGGTATTGCGACTCAAAGCACGAGCTGGAACTATGAATCAGATTTAATTAGGAAAACGAGATATATATTTTAGTGTGAAACTCCTCAAGAGACCCCCGAGATGCAGAGGAGTCCCCCAAAAATCACAGCTCCAGCAGCAGATGAAGGAGTTGTAGGTCTCAGCTAGTGGAGTGGCAGCTGAAAGCCGAACATGTGGTTTGAATTAACACCCTCCCCAGGGTTCAGCCCAACAGCGGGGGGAGGCAGGATCTGAGACTACCTTGTGATGATAGACACATCCGTCTGATTATTGTTCTTCTCTTGACACACATCACTTTCACATGCACTGTAGAGTTCCCACGCTTTTTCTCCTTGTGCTCCTTATGCTTGTTTAGTGAACTCAAAATGTGGATATGATAATATTTCTTAGAAGATTATAGACCAGGGTCAGAATCTAACCAGGACTCAGGGCAACAATGTCACCAAAAGTGACAAAAATGACTCCAAAATGAATTAATCTGTTATAATATATGTGTTGTGATACATTTCAGAATATTCTGTTTTATTTTACTTAATGGAATACATCTGTTCAAATTAACATTTATATATGCGCCTATATTTTATTTAGATAAATTTATCTAAATATGTGCCAGCCTCCAGCTGAGTCATGTTTCCTCTCAATGTTTCTTCATCTACTTAAAGATCTTTAGGAGTTTTTCACTTGCCATAGCCACCCTTGGTTTGAGGATTCTGCCATTCTTGAAATTCATTCATTCATTAAAAAAAAAAAACCCTAAATAAAACGGTTACACTTTATTTTAAGGTGTCATTGTTACAGTGTAATTATATATTTAAGTACTGAGTAATATTAATAAACTACATGTACTTACTGTAGGGTTAGGGTAAGATTAGGGGTTGGTTTAGGGTTAGTTGCATGCAATTATGCATAATGTACTGTTATTACTATGGTAAGTACATGTAACATATGTCACAAGGACACTGTAAAAAAAACCCAAAAACCATTACAAATAAACTGAATTGAATATTCCAGAATATTATATAGTGTTTTAAATTCTAATATTATGTATTTTTGTGCTTTCATAATTGTAAAATGTTAAAATAATAATAATAATAATTTTTGTCAGATACACCAGATAATATTACACTACTGTTCAAAAGTTTGGGGTCATTAAGATCTTTTTGCTGTAAGAAAGGATGCATTAAATGAATCAAATGTAAAGACGTTTAAAATATTTTAAATATAGTGTTCTTTTGAACTAAATTTTTCAAAGAATCCTAAAAAAATTTATCAAGGTTTTCACAAAAATATTTAGCAGCACATGTTTTCAACATTGATAATAATAATTAATGTTTCTTGAGCACCAAATCAGGATATTCAAATGATTTCTGAAGAATCATGTGACACTGAAGACTGGAGTAATGATGCTGAAAATTCAGCTTTGCCATCATTTATTTGATCAAAACTACTAAGTAATATTCTTACAAAGACATTAAAAAAAGGTTACCATTCTCAAACTTTTGAACAGTAACAGTTAAATTTAGTTTGAAGAAAAAATAGACCTGATAAAACCAAACTGGGCAACACCTCTGCTAGATAAATAGCATTGTTTTGACATGTACCGTCTGTTTTAGCAGTTCTACTCTGAAACAGTGTTGCGCTTCGCTCAGGGGACGCAGTCCGTGCGCCGGAGCTTTGAGCAGGAAGAAGATTGTTATATATTAGTTTAATAAAGTCAGAGACAAATGAAGCCCCCCTGCCAAAGAGGACTGTGTTACACACTTCATGAACCAAATTAGTGTGGCAGCGCAACACGCCGGCGCGTCGCTTTTGTTCTGGAGATGATCTGCATAGCGGAGCTCATTTCTCAGACAGATAAATCTGACGGCAAGCCGTGACTTCCCCCCTGAAGTAAATATTGTAAATAATGAAAGGGCCTGCCAGCAGTGCTTGAGGAATGACTTCATCCCAAGCTATTTATACAGACTGTCAGAGGGGAACAAAAAAGGAACTGGGCAGGGAAGAGAAGAGAATGGAACCTCCATCTGATTGGATAAAGAAACAGACTGGCTAATGCCTTCTGGGTAATAGAGATGGAGCACCACTTGAGTGTTGTGTATGTGTGGTTGGGAGGGAGGGAAGCTTTTAATTGAGAGGTGAGAAGGATGGATCCCACAGGTTAACTCCATTCTTCAAGGGCCATTAATATGGATCAGATAAGGTTTTTAGTGCACTGCACCTTCAGTGACACACGACATGCTCTATTAATCCTACTGATGTTGTGGAGTTGCTGGATGATTATAGTCGAGTTTATTATATTCTGTTGTTAATATGGCTATGGTTAATATGTAAAATAGATGCAAGTTATCAAGAACCTTTGTTCTCGGGTCACAGCTGAGAGTCAAACACTAAAGGGCATTAGGGCCATTTAAGTCCTGAAACTTCCATCTCTCCCTAGAGGAGCCTATTGTGAGTCTAAGATTCAAAAGCTGTCCTGCTCATATGATTATCAGAGCAGTTACACTACCATTCAGAATGTTTTAAAATGTTTTAACCAAGGCTGCATTTATTTGAAATGCAGTGAAAACTGTATATAATATTGCAATCTAAAAACGACTGTTTTCTATTTTAATACATTTTAAAATGTAATTTATTCCTGTGACGCAAAGCTGAAGTTCTAGCATCATTACTCTTCAGTCACATGATCCTTCAGAAATCATTCTAATATGCTGATCTGGTGCTCAAGAAACTTTTCTATATTCTTCTAAATTCTTGAATTTCTATTCATATGTGTATTTTTCTGGAGAATGTGTTGCATTATTTTTCAGGATTCTTTGATGAATAGAAAGTTCAAAAGAATAGCATTTATTTGAAATGGAACATTATAAATGTCTGTGCTGTCACTTTTAATGCATATTTGCTGAATAAACAATACATATAATTGAAAAAATCTCACTAACCCCAAACTTATAAATTGGTAGTGTGTATTCCTGCAGTTATCTATGGAAGTGTTTTTTTATGTCCCAAACATAATTGTATTATTTCTCACAATTGTATACCTCACAAAATGACACAATTGTGCCTTAATTTCTTATTTTAAACCTTATCACACAATTAACTTATTTATTTTTTTACTCTAAACAGGCTTCCATAGTTATCTGCTTATCCCAAACACGTGGCTTTCTTAACTTACTTTCTTGGCTTTGTAAACATTCTAAACATCAAGCAAGTAATTCCATTATTTTAATTATTCCTACATTATTTTCCAATCCAACATTTTTTTTTCCATCATTATGGTTGCATTTGTGTCTTTGAAAGTTTCTTTTAACCAGGCCAACTTGTCTAAAGTGTATTTTAAACTGTAATATCACCAGACTCATTTGGTTTCCTCATTTAGTAGCTATTTAGGAAGTGTTTCATGTTCTTATAATTAGAGCTCTTGTCTCTTGGCTCCTTCTGGCCCCTCCTCTCTCTGCTCTGTAGTTTTATCTTGAAGCGGCTCGTACCGCAGATCAAAAAAATGTCCCACTGAGGATGCCGTACTGCTGGCAATTACCAAGATGTTTATTATATCTAGTGTAATAATTTTGGTCGCTACAGGGATTATTTTAAAGTTATTACCACTTTGATGTTAGTGATTTTCTCAGGTTGTGATTGTGTGTTTAATTGTACCAAAGTGACACATAAACCCCATCTTAATTTAATGAAAGCGAGAAAGTGAGATTATTAAAATATGACGGCATCGGCAGCCCGGCTGTGTAATTATTTTGGTAAATTTGTGCTGGGAGGCACGATAGGGCAAACTGTACTCATTTGCAGGAGGCTAATTTAATAAAGCTCAACCCTCTTTATATGAAGGTTGAATGTTTTCCCATTTAACCCAATTGAAAACCACACCAATTTGCTGTACTAATATTTCCACCAATATCGAGCTAATGATGCTAACTCCAAACAGCCCGGAACCAGTAATTAACGGAGATGCTAATGAAAAGGTGACAGCACCTTCAGCACTCTACTGCGGACACCATCTATCTTGGACTAGTGAACAATTTCTCGTCTTATCTCACAGCCCATAATCCTCCTCTTCTAATTAGCCACTTCGTTCAGGCAGAATGGAGAATCACAACTTTCATCCCTCCTTTTCCGGAAAGATGGAGAGAGCAGGGTTCAACCAAAAGAGACCAGTGAGAAGGAGAGAAACGCTGTCGGTAGGAGGAGGAGGGGAGAGACAGCAGTGTGTGTTAGCTGTCAGCTGTCAGAGCAATTACAGCACCTCCTAGTGTTAAATGTTTAAAGTGCGCATTAGCATGTAGCACAGTGGCATCCTGTCCCTGTGATCCTGCGAAGCTGGCACTCGGCGACAGCCCCTATGCCGCCACAAATCGCTGCAGACAGTGCGCTGTTAAAATCAATATGCTGCAGTTTTGTAGCGCTTCCGTCTGACTGCGCGCCGTTGTCTAATATAATGTAAATAATAAATTATCAGAAGCAGATTACCAGGCGGCGGAGACACTCCACCTCGCAGTCACCCGCTCAAGAGCACTAATAGAGTCACACATCCCACTTTTGCGCATCTTTTTCTCCTGTCAGGCTTTTAAATACACTACACTCTTAAAAACAAAGCTTCCAAAAGGGGGTTTTCGCAGCAGTGCCTTAGTAGAACCATTCTTTTCAGAACCATTTATTCTTAGTGTGAAGAACATTTTAATACTCAGAAGAACCCTTTTCCACTGTAAAGAACCTTTTGTGCAATGGAAAGGTTCTAATAAAGAATCTTTATTTTTAAGAGTGTGCATGACACCTATGATCAAGCAAACAGAATAGAGTGGTGTAGGTATGATGTCAGAACCCGGAAGACTTTTTTTGCTGGTTCCTTCGAGATTTTCCTATCAAATAAACAAATTTCAAACAACAGCACAAATAAATGCAATAGAATAAAGAGAGATATGAAATAAACACAAATTATTAATTTGTTTACCATAATAATGCTCTATGAATTATTATTATTATTTTATTTTTTTTAACAGAAATTCTGTGTTGTGTATTTTAGTTTCTGGTAATCAAATTAAGCCATAAAACATTCATTTATTTTTAATTAAATTAAATTTAATTAAACCCTTCCATTTTTTGGCAAAGTGCTGCACAATAGAGGTTTACTGTTAAAATTAAAACATGAAAGAAACATTGTGTGATTATTCCTTTAAAAATAAAATTTTAATAATTATTGTATTGTTGTTATTATTATTATTATTATTATTAGTAGTAGTAGTATTACATTAAGACATACATTATACTGTATAATAGCAATACAATAGTACATATTTGTCACAAGTTAAAGCAAACATTTATTGTGACAGGTTGCTGTGAAGATCTTGAAGTTTCTGTGTGTATATATGACAATAGTTTTTCTCAAATGAAACGGTAAAATGTTCATGAAGTGAATCTCAGAGTGGCTTTGGAGATGAAGTTCATGTGTTCATGTCATAATATAGTAACACCCCGAGGGTCATGCGTGCTTCACTGTGTTTTATAAATGTATTTGCGTGTCTGCGTCATTCATTCACACAGAAACACCTAGGATGTAGGATTCATATTCAAATAGTCTTCTTGCGGTTTAATATTCACTGAAACTAGTCAAAATCGTGGTGTGATTTTTAAGTATACTGACCTACTTTTGATTTATTTGACAAAATCCATGACATTCCACGTTATACAATAAACGTTTTTATGACAGGATTCCGTCTGCATTGCAAAAATCATGGAGCCCTGGCTTATTTGCGCTCCACTTTTGTTGTGAGCTAGAAACCAGCGAGAATTAGTAAAATTATGCGCAATACAAGCACCTTTTAACCGGAGCGAATGAGACGAGTGAGTGAGAGGACGTGGGTGTGTGTCCATTCACCAATGGAGAGAAGAGAACGCGCAGCAGACGTTATTGCCTGTGCCGCTGGCAACAAAAAACTAATTTGCTCGGAATCTGTAAGATGTGAGACTGACCGGCCGGTCACTGGTCCGGTCCAGGCCGATTATGCAGAAAATCATCCGATTCCGATCCCTGGCCGGTCGATCAGTGCATCTCTACTTTTGTTCTACAAAACCCCATAGGAAAATGTCAAAGGAACCAGCAGCGAATTAGACTTCCGGGTTCTGACATCATACCTGCACCACTCTATAAATTGATTAATTAGAGATACATTGAATAAACTGACATAAATAACAGTTAAATTCATTTATTTTGAAATCAGAGAGTCTGAGTTTGACTTAAAATTTTCCCCATGGCATTTTACGTCTGCACCTGGACCCCCTTTGTTGTGGGTTAAAAGAGCGATTAGGATTTAGTGGGACAGGCCGGATGAGAGGAAACGTAGGCAGGGAGCGAATGAGTTCTAATTAGGTCAGTGGAAGAGAAAGGCAGCACACTCGTTCTCCGTGAAAAGGTCCCTCTGTCCTTTGCGTCCCATCTGCGGGTGACTGGATAAGACAGGTGAAGGCAAGTAGAAGTGGTAGCTGTCAATACGCCTCCCTCGCTCTCCTTTCCTCTGATGCCATGAATTATTTGTGAGAGCAGGCGATGACAAAAGGATGTCGCTCGCTCTCAAAGCCTCACCTGCCGTCCCGTCACATCTACAGAGAGTTGATTCCATCAGACACGCGAGGGGGAACAGAGTCCCTACTTTACATTTCTCTCTGCTCTGCTCTTTTCTCTAACCTCATCATTTCTATATCAAAGAACAGTAAACGAGTGCCGTCCAGTTCTAGCTCGACCCTCAGAGCTTCTCCTCTTCCATTCTATACATTTACATACATTTACTTTCATAGACTAGTGCTATGCTTTTAGCCACACATGCACTAAAAGCCACACAACTACTATAATGATTTCATGGGGTATTTACAGGAGTATTCTGGGTTATCCAATCTGAGCAAAATCACAAAAAGTATGGGTTTCTTGTAACAGAAACAGCTTATATCTTATTAGTTGGTTAGTGAGAAATTGTCATTTTTCGACAGTCATTCAACAAGTATTTAGATGGTAACACTTTGCATACAATGCAATTTATTACGATTATTTTAATCGCAATAGCTTGAAATAACTTGAAATTATAATATATAATACAATGAACAATAATAATACCCATTTATTAATCTAGGTTAATGTTAATTTATACATTTGAACATTTTAAGTTTGAGGAATAAATTAACATTATGTATTATGAATAAAAATTAATTTAACCTAGATTAATAAATACTGTAAAAAAAAAAAGTATTGTTAGTTCATGATACCTATTGCAATAACTAATTATAATTACGCATTGAACCTTATTATTGTCACGTTTTCATTACATAAAGTGCAAAATTGCTAAATTATAAATAATCATTAAATGAATCTCACAAATGGCTAAAAAGTAAGCTTTACTTCTACAAAGATACCAGAAAGGAATGTAACATATCTATCCATATAGCACTGTTTTGAATCGAAAGTATTCTTTGTTGTCATCAGATTCATAGCATTAGGTCAAAAAACAATATTACTTTGAGGTTAATCTGACCGCATCCTTCTGTTTCCGGTGTTTTTTTAGGGATTATAGGGATGTGCGAGTAGCTAAGTATTACTCAGGCCAGTTTGTTGGAGCCCTGTGGCAGTGAGTAACAGTGTGCTGTAAAGTCTTCTTCACACAAAAAGCAGGCAGTCTAATGATCCCACTGGCTGCTGACCCTCAGGCCTGTGCTGTCCCTCTAACACCCCTCCATTTCACACCCTTCCTCCCTCCATCCATCCCTCCCTTCCTTCATCCCTGCCACATCTGCTGCCTCTCGCCAAAGGAAAAAAAAATCAATCTCTCCATCATGAATTATTGAGGTGTTTGCCTACATCCTCTGAAATATACAGGAGGGTGGTCTCTCTCTCTCTCTCTCTCTCTCTGTGTCTCTTTCCCGCTCTCCCTTACTCTCTTTTCTTGTACATTTAGTTAAAGATTTGTAAATTATGCACAACAGAAGGAATTTAATATACTTTTTTCCTTTACACCTTAGATGCTTTATTTGTGCAGTTCACATCGTGTTGAATCTATTATGTGGGATCTTGTATTTCCCTCTGAGCGGTACAATTAATTTGTGAGCACAGAGGCTGTTCACAGAAAATATATCTGTTTGTCCATAGCTTTCTGTATGATTAGCTAAAACTAGGGTCATTTGTGCTGAATTAGTCAATTACAGCCGTTAAGCCAGAGACGGAAGGGTTTAATGTGTAAATCTCAGCAGAAAATATATGAAACAGCTGCAAACTTGGAGCAGATATTTCCACTTCGACTCTACTGAACTGAAGTTTGACTTATTACACCATCGACTGCTGTACTACTGTAGGTCTGCTCTCTCACACACCTCCACTGGCACTTGTAAACAATAGCTTTAGCTGCAATGATTACATTAAATCAGGCAGTTGTCATATGACAATCATTATCCCTACTCCAGTGGCAGCATTTGATTGACAGCTCCCCAAAACCCATGTGTGGTGGCTGCACATCGCTGCCTGGCTTCAGCTATCAATTACAGGCTTGAATTTGAAGCATTTATTATGTAAAATAATTCTCCCATCTACACTGCACTCGTCTCCTGGGTCTGGTCCTGCTGTCTGATGTGAAATTTCTCTCCTCGCTCTCCTTTCACGTTCATTGTCTCTCGCTCACTCTTTCTGTCTCACTCAACTCTTTATTGTTATTTCGTAGAGGGTGCGTCTTCCATTCATTGATCTTAAATCGTCACAGCCCAGGTAGTAATGACATAAGACTCCAATGAATTGTCAGAGAGAGAAAATGCAGCGATTCAAAACGGTTAATGCTCAAGAGCTTCAGCATAGTGAGAAGAACTGGCCTCATTAATTGTACCCTCTTTGGAGTCAGAATACAATACTATGATCCTTCAAAGGTATTTTTTTAATGTTTAGCTGGCCAATACAGAATCGTCTTGGACTTATACTGACAACTAGTGGCATGGATACAGCATAACTCAAACGCCATGTGATGCTGTTGTATAAATTGCTATTTGCAGTCAGCCGTGACTCATTTATTCCACTAGTGAAAGTTTCCAATAAGAGGAGGGTTAACCATATGAAGCAAATTATATTTGGTTTGTCACGCGATCTCAAAAACCCACTTTTTGTAGTCTTTATCTCATATATACATATTATATACACTACCTTTTTTTATGTTGTTGAAAGAAGTCTCTTATGCTCACCAAGGCTGCAACATATTATTGCAATTTAAAATAAAGGTTTTCTATTTTAATGCATTTTAAATCTATTAATCTATTTCTCAAGTTCAAAAGCAGAATCAGAAATTCACAATTTGAAGCAGAAATCTTTTGTAACATTATAAAAGTCTTTACTGTCATATATATATATTAAATACAGTTTATTTTTAAGGAAACCTTTCTATTATAGAAAAATACATACATGTTGCTCACATATTATTGTAGCCCTGTTTGTGCTGAATACAGTGTAATCAGACTTTAGCCATTAATATGTTTATAAGCAACTGAAAAAAGCACAAATGTCAGGTTATGTCAACACTTCTCCAGGGCCTAAACACACCTTTAGAACCCTATATTTAGGTTAATATACAACATGATAGATTAGAGGCTTTTAATAAATAAGTACATTCTGTGTACCAAAACAGTCTACAAACATTCACTAAAATAAGACTAAAAATAAATAACGCTACAAAAAAACCCAAAAAAACAGTCGAGGCAATGGAAGACAGAGAGTGCAAATTCTTCTGCTCTGATGTTATGATAAGAGAATTCTCTTTGCTCGCTCGCTATTTCTTCTTTCTCTCTCTCTCTTTCTGAAATAGTTCTTCGGTTGCATTTGGCACCAAACTCGCAGGCCAGTGCAGAAATCCAGCCATAATAAATGGAGGGAGGAGGGAAAAATAAGACATCTGAAAGACCAGCTAAGCAAGCCGGTGATATTTCTTTCTTTTCTTTTTTTTTTCTTTTTTTTTTGCCTGGGACAGATCTTTTGGAGATGTGTATTGTAAGCAATTTTAGAGCTGTCAGCACAACATGCCTACCGGTCTCAGCTTGCCTGAAGGCGAAGAGAGGGGAAGGTTAGACTTCTTGTAGCTGTCAGATTGTTCTACTCTGCGTTATTATTATTTTATTTGCAGTATCTGGTCTTGAAGGAAATACAAGAAAATTAGAGACCATTCTGGAGGGAGGATAACCGATGCACATGTATATTTTCAAAGCATGAGCAATATGTTTTTCTAGAGGGGGCTAAAACAGAGGTTGAAACGGACAGCAAGTTACAGGGCCGCCCGGCTTTAGCGCTGCCGCTCAGAAGATTAGCCTATCACTCGTCAACATGGTGTCGCCTTACTCAATTAGCCACAACTCAAACTCTGTGTTTTAAACAACTGCAACATTCCTATCGTGCCCACGCAGTAGAGGTAATGGAGAGCTGCCTTGAGAGGACATCTGCCCCTGCTCCCATTAAGACAGCCCATGCTGCTGTCTCACCGAGGCATTCTGGGAGACGGGAATGAAGATAAGATGGTGTAAGGTGAGGAGAGAGCGGATGAAGAGAGATATCATGCCATACCGAATGGCACTTTGAGTGTCTCTCCATGGCAAGAACTGGCATTGGCTGTGTCTCCCAGAAATGGGCACATTTATATTCTCTTTCTCTCAGTCTCCCCCTCACACACTCTTATGGTCTGCGTTAGCCTTCATAAAATATTCATGTTGGTTGTGCTCAGTGCCATAATTGCCATCTCAGCCTCTGAATAATTGATGGCTGGTGCCGTTGACTTGGTCTCATTTACTGAGAGTGTGGGTAATACCATACTCGCACATGCCACATGCTTTTATGCCATGCTGCCGCAGTTAGTGCTGACTCCAAAACGGCCGCTCTCTCTGCATGCCGCTATCATTCATTTGAAACCACCCTCACAGCTACAGTCAAATGCATTTAAATCAATAGTGCTAGTAACTTGGGCTACAAGTATCATTGCAAACATGGGGGGCAATTTGATTTTGTTTGATGTGCTTTTTAGGAGCAACTCCAACTCGATGAGGGGCAGCAGAAAATTTCCCAAATGCTTTTCTGTTTATTAAAGTGCATTTTTCTATGATCGTCGCACTCTGAGTGGGTGTCTGATTGTAAAGACCACTTTCTGTGTGGATGTTTTGTAACTATTTAATTTGACGACCAGCGAAACCGCGTTTCGATTTTGCGAATCATTCCTCTGCTGAGATTTGAGGATAATAACACAGAAGGTTTAACGGCAGAGTGTCCGAGTCAGGCGAGCCTGCAGGAGAGTTAATTAATGGGCCAGAGCTGAGCGGACAGATGTGACCCCGAGACAGGCTGAGGTCAAAGGTCAATTTGTTGAGGATTACATTAACCCTGCCTACACCAACCCCATCAGCCATCGACTGCTGCTTTAATTCATTGCTCTCCTTTTCGCCCTGACATTCACTCTTACCTCCTCTCTTTAAGTGAACTTCATAGGGTATTTGACCATCTCTATTCAGTTTAAAGGGCACTGCAAAATGCATAGGGAACAATATTACATCACATCACAGGGAACGGGATGGAACATTTCCTGGAAGTCACTGCACATCACCTGAATACCACAAAAAAATGTTTGTTAAAAACAAACGAGCAAAAGCTGCTCATGGTTTAAAACCCATAAGTAATCACTGCCATTATGATTGCCATGGGTCAAGAAACAAATAAGAAGACGTATACATATTTTAAATCATCAAAATCACACAAATTATTTTCATATTAAACAGCACCACCATTATTTATCATTACATTTTGGCCTTTTGATTATGAGAAATAAATAAATAAAAATTAAATTTTTTAAGAATATTACGTAAAAATTAGGAAATGTTTCTTGAGCAGAAAATCAGCATATTAGAAAGATTTCTGAAGGTTCATGTGACACTGAAGACTGGAGCAATGATGCTGAAAATTCAGCTTTACCTTCATGAAATACATTTTAAAATCACTGTATAGGGAGTAATAAACACTGCATGGGATTCTGTGAGTCAGAGAGTGAATCACTCTCTCATTATTCCACACCATCATCTGTATTCTTTCCATCTCAGTTACACTTTCATTAGCAGCCGCTCTGATGTGTCTAAAAGTACAATGTAAGAGTTATTAAGCTGAGCAGTGTGTATGACAGGTCAGGCTCTGTGCTCTGACTCAAACTCGTCCTACCCATCTAACACTTGGAGCGTTGCCCTCTTCCTCACGCTGACTGTGGTAATAGCCCTCTCTAATTGAAGTGCTCTTAGCCGTGCCATTTGCAACGTACCATCCAATCTCTTCTAAAAGCATAAGGTCCATGTCCGAAGTGCCCTACGGTGGGGACAGTAAGCACTTTATTAAACATTACACATGTGATTACACGTACCCTCCCTGTTCTGTCAGGCATTGGAGTATTCTTGCTATTGATAATGGAGCTACGGGGTCAGCAAAGTCAAACTATATACACATTACACATGTGGATGAGGGCTCTAAAAACTATGAGTGAGTGTTTATGTGAACGTGGCGTGCGGTTAGGAGACCAGAAGGACAAATCTGTAGAGCGGAGGGAAAGAAAGACAAAGGATGTCTTCCTAAAGTGAGGGCACCCAGGGTTTTGCAGGGGATTTAGGAGGACTATGAGAGCGTGATGTCAGCGATGAGGTTAAGCCCAGACTTATCTCCACACAAAGCAGGAACGAGAGAAAGAGAAGGAAAGCGAGAGCGTGGAAGAATAAGGGACAGGTCAGTGGCAGAGGGAATCCATGGGGAAGAAGCCACGGCTTAGAGTTCTTAAATGATATTATAGACGAGGTCTGTAGCGCTAATCTGTTTACCCAAACGACACGGGATAACACACACACAAACATGTTTTTATCAATGCACCCACTGAGCTGCAAATGCTAGATCTGATCTATATATGCACTGCGCACTATCATATTTATTTTTGTTCCATGCATTTTCAAATTACATACAAACCCATATATATGTATAAAATCATATGCTTATATGTGCATTTTCCATCTGACATACTACTAGGCACAAAAGCTTGAAAAAGGGATGAATGGTTTGACACACATGGATGTGTAATGTAGATGTTAGAGGGGTGACACAAACAGTAGATTAAAGAGCAAAGGATGAGACCTGGACCGCTTATCCTAGATGAATCCCAGCCAGTGCACACAGATGCATCTTACATTCCATTGCTAACAAGACAGCTGCACTCATTCACACACACACGCACACACACACGTTTGTTTTTATCATGATGGGGGCTTTCCACTGACTTCTATTGTTTTTATATAAGCTACTACAGGCTAGCCTTAATCCAAAGTCTAACCGTACCCCTAAAAGAACTAAACTTTATGAAAAAAACAAAATCTTTATCTTTATGTATACAAGTATGCATTTATCTAAAAAAAGGAAATAAAATTACCTAAATACTTATTATTATAGCTTATGAAGAAAAGAATGTATGAGCACACATGTAAACATTTACCTATACTTCGCGGAAAAATTGTCTCTAGAAGTGAGCTAAATCTGACAAAACCTCCATTTGGGGACATTGATTGTAAAAAATTATATTTAAATAAAGTTTGAATAATAATAAAGTTATAAAAAATTCACAGCTAGACTGTGCGTTTGGGTTAGTCTGTATTTATAATTAGCTGTACACTAGCTTTCAAAAGTTTGGGTTCGGAATTTAACATTTGTTTGAAAGAAGCCTCTTATGCTCACCATTTTATTTAAATTATTTATTTATTTTAACTTTGTAACAACGTAAAAGTATTTACTGTCACTTTTGATCAATTAAATGCCTCCTTTTTGAGTAAAAGTATTAGTTTGATCAATAGGAGTCTTATGGTATTGTTCCATTTCCACAGCTTAGTAAAAGTGTGTTATTAAGTGTATTATAGTGGATATGTAGGTACAAAACCCAAACAACTGTACCGTAACTGTGTGACCAGCAGGCTACTGAAAGTAAGTGAAGGATTTCTGTTTGTGTGGGGTGTCAATGCATTTGTGTGAGTAGTGACAAACAGCAAATACAATAGTGGATAGATGCTGCAGACAGACGTGGGTTCTACTATACCAGTGCAGTGAACAAGAAAATAAATGAAGAAAAAAGAGAGAAACCCCACTGTGTTAATTAAAATTGTAGATTTCAGACCACAGAGAAGGTGGGAAAACACGCTGAGTCACAGCCATACAAGATCTGACAAGCCCACTGGATTCAACATTAAAACACTGTGATTATAATGCATAAACAGTTAGAAATCATTTGAGACACATTATTAATTTAATTGTAGCATTCACAATATTAGATGTTCCCCTGGGAAGTTGAACATAAGTAAATAAATACAGTGAGTAGATGCAGCATCTTTATACATTTCTTGATAATAAGGATATCTGGGTGCTCTCTGGAGTGACTTCGACAACACATTTCAATCTCTCCTGATCTTTCTCATGTTTTCTTCTCCTTCACTCAGCTGACAGGCATGTTTCTGGCCTCACAACAGATGGTCTTCATTTCCTAGACCAGTGTGTTACTCATTGCATGTGTATGAATATGTAGCTATGACCTTAAGAATGCAGAGAGTAGGAGGATGCAGTAGGTTAACTCCTCAAAGGGATGCCACATAATGCGGTCAATGTCAATACCACACAACCCTGCCATCTTTACCTCAATCTCTGCAGCAGAGTCTTGAACAAAATGGCCTTACCTTACCTTATTCTGTTTTTCCAGGTTTTTCCTGAAATTCTTCCTCAAATGCAACCAGAACTGCCTAAAGAATGCAGGGAACCCACGAGACATGCGGCGCTTTCAGGTACGACCACCTCCTTTCATGCTCACACTTCCAAACTAAAGTGACAAAATTGCTATTTTAGTCATGTATGTGAGTGGAGACGCTGCATTTACATTGTTTATAACAGTAACAATATAAAAACGGTCATTAATAACATTACAGTCATTATTATTTTAATGATTAAATAATTTATATTATATTATATTATTGTTTAACATAACTAGTTCATGAAAATTAATTTTATTTTACTATTAATCTTTTTACATGATATACAATAAATCACATTTATCAATATTTGCAAAACAAATCTTGATCTTTCAAAGACATTACATTATAAAATCATTGAATATATTACAAAAAGTGGCTAAAATATTATATATAAAATTATATTTTTTATTATAATTATATTTGTTATATTAATAAATACAATGAATGAACGCATTCAATTGACCACCCACTATTTCACTAAAAAGGTAGTAGTAATTTGAGCCCAAAGAATTGTTTCTTAACAGATAAAGTGAGTACTAGAGAACATATAAAGAAATACTGATGGAGAGAAGAGAGAGAAAAAAAGAAGCTTTGAACGAATGAAGTGGCTGCCCAGAACGAGGATAATGTAAGCAGTGTTTGCCAAGTCTCATCAAGCCTCTTCCTCTCTTGAGATTGAGAGACCTCTCAAAGCCTGAGAGCCATTTAAATCAAGAGGCTCCTCAGTTGCTGTGAGACACCTCTAGTCTATGTCTTCAGCTCCGTGAGAGCTGTTAGCTGCTGTCATTGTTCCAGGCTCTCTGGTGAAATGTGCCTGTATGTCAATTTATCAATCAGCAGTTACACGCATACCGTGTGTATGTGCTGCTCCAACACTTAAGCTGTTTGTTTGAGCTGCGTATTAATTTGTATACAAGGACAGAGTGTGCCTTTGTGGGTCAAGTGAAGTACAGTCATTATTCGTCTTCTGCAGGTGGTGGTGTCTACGACAGTCAGCGTGGACGGACACGTCCTGGCCGTGTCTGATAATATGTTTGTACACAATAACTCTAAACATGGACGTAGAGCTCGCAGACTGGACCCTTCTGAAGGAACTCCGTCATACCTGGAACACGGTGAGTGTATGTACTATGTGTGTCTATCTGTTTAGGCATTTTGTTGAGAAATAAAAACACATGTTTGTCATTTTACTTTTTCCCACAACAAACTCTTTTATTTGCACACAAAGCTAACTAATAGCAGCAATGTCCCAAGCACATTCAGCAAAACTAAGCCACATTGTCGCACTCCATGTAGTTTTGTGGTTTTGCTACATGAGCACAGATGGTTGCCAATCATGGCTAGCACTATATTCTTCCCTTATATCAACTTCAGACACAGCTTAAAGCTGAAGTGTGCAATTTCTACCCAACTAGTGCTAAATGGTATTGCAAAAATAGTGATTTCATTTTTTCTGAACCGTGCCCCAACTTCAATTGATCTGTCTGATTGGGACAAAACAAGGATCTGAGCCTCACAGACCCATAATGTTCACACTTTCCAGGGAAATCAACCTGCTAATCGCTTACTTAAAGTTGTCTCTTAAACATTTTAATATTGAACAAAATAAACACACTCAGAAAAAAGTTAAACATCATTGCAGATATGGCCTAGTGGTGAACATGTTGAACAGTAGTGTTTATGTGCGAGCGAGTTTGAATGCAAAAAGTAACAATTGCAAAAGGGTCAGTCCCACTGAAGAACCCTTGAGTTTAATGCTTTGCTAATAAGAAAAATTGTAATACACTGTGATATATTATTTTAATCGTAATATTTTTTCTTATCCATTAAAAGTATGTAAATATCCTTAAGTTTATTGTTTAAAATATGGGTACAATAATAAGACCAGGAATATGTTCTAACCCACTGGCAAATTGTATTTAAAATTTAAATCTAAAATTTGTGTGATTTAGGCTTAAAACAAGAAAAAAAATCTAATGGGGTAAGAAAAAATGTTATTCAAAATATTTTGCATATTTTACTTTGGGATCAGTTGCTTGGTTTGAAAGTGTCTTCTGTGAGAGCTTTGTTTCAAACAACTACTGACAATGAATCTTTTTTCCTGAAATATTGCACTAATGTTCTGCATTTTGTAACTTTTGAGTTATTTCGTTATTGTCTATATCTTCTTTAAAATTTCTTTGGATTCATTGGTTTACTGGATGATTGGTTAATTTACTGATTGACCATGCCAGGTGTGATTGTTCAATATGTTGATATAAAAGTTGATATTAGTGTTTCCTTTGTCTGATGAAGACCGCTTGTGGTCGAAACGTTGCAACTTCTTTGGGAGCAGAAATAGCAGGGTTCCGGTTCTTTTGCATTGGATTGGATGTGCTCATGCTCATTTGAATTTAAAGACAACTGTGACCATTCATTCAGCTCATAGTGACTCTGATTTAGCACCTCTGTGTGCCGCAGTCATGTTAATGCCACTAACAAGTCATACTGATGCCAGATATTGCAGGTGGTTTGAGCTAACCAGACTTTCATTTGACTAACAAACGACATACCAATGGTAGCAGTGCAGCATAGCACCCACAATCCACTAAGGCTTGCGCAGGCTAAGAAAAGAGCAGTGAACGAAGCATTCCCCAAGTGTCCTGTTCTCTTTAGTTTTGAACATGTGTCTTACGAGACCTCTAAGTCTTAAGCACTGAGCATTTATTTTCTAAACGACATGTGACCTTATCTGCTGTTCTCCATCTCTTGCAGGTTATAGTGTGGCCCTCCTAAATCTGTCTAATAACATGTGGACATGATTTGAGCAATGATTTGATCCTTAGTCGCATTCAAATCCAATCATTTTCTCATTTATGTTCGGGATGACTCTAGAGAAGAACACATTTTTCACTTGGCCTGTTAACCTCCATTATGATGAAAAATAAGGATTTGAATGATGATTATTTGATAATGCTGATGATTAAGTTCTTTCTGTTCTCCTGGGGACGTCTTCAGTCTTTAAGCATAGTTTCCACTGCACTGAGACAATTTAAAAAGTCAGTTTTCTAAAGCCTCAACATATTTGAAAAATTTGTGGGGATTTTTTTTTCTGTCGTTGTTGTTGTCTCTTCTCTTTTTTTCCAAAAGAAAGTATAGAATAAATCCTGAGACAGACAGGCTTAAGCCCTATTCATACGGTAATTGTTTCTCAAGTGGGCGTCCGTAAAAATAAATTTGCTTGCCACCTCAGTGATAAAACTTGTGCATTCGGATGGCAATTTATTCATGATGGAGGTGCGCGTTTTGTGATCCTACAAACCCCCGGGAATGTGCTGCTCACATGGTCAGTCGCATGATTGTCTGCTGTAAATAAAATGTCATATGCTTGGAATAATAATTTTATTATATTTAATTTAATAATAGGAAAATAATATCCTAATTATTATTTAATTATTTAAATCTCCTGTTTAAAAAATAGGAAGATATAAACGCATTATAGTTAAAATGGTTTTCTGTCTTATATTTTATCTCAAAATGATGGATGTCATTTTAAAAATATGTAAATGAGCGGAAATAAGTTAATACGGCCTCTTATTTACATGAGGTAATGTTAAACATAATGCTGCTTGGTTATTTTAACGTATATAATTGCTGATATAATAAAGGCACATTTCAAATGTTTACGTGCTTTTCTTCTCTTTCTCTTTTGAGCGGTGATGAAATATTGTTCTTGTAAATACTTTCCAGCATTTCAGTAATAAAAGTTTAGGCTAGGGGCCAGATTTACTAACAGCTTGCACCCTCTTTTGCCGTTAAAAAACTACTGTCAGGATTTACTAAAGACACACAGTGAAGAATTAGCGCTGAAAAGGCATGGACATTTTGTTATTTTTGCGACCTTATTGCATATGCATTTTTTAGGAGTTTCCCTTTCAGACGCAAAATTTATGGGAGGAGAGTATTTAAATTAATAATGCAAGGTGATCGTCAATTTACTGGTCTTTGCGTCATTATTTACCGCCCAAAAAAAAGCACATCGCTACCTGGTAGATTGCGTTGATCGTTGACCGTATGGTGCTCAACAGTGGTCAAAAAGGATATAAACAGTGAATTTTGAAGTGATCTCTTATTGAAAACTCAGAGATATGGATTCGGACGACAATTAAATTACCACACGACCTTGGTGTTTGTCAAAAAACAGTAGGTAATGACATTCTGGATTCAGACGGCAACAAAATCACTGACTAGCCCCTGTAAATGTTGAAAATACCTTACGTCCTCATGAGAAACAATTACTGTCCGAATAGGGCTTTATACTGCAATTCTTCATTATGTCTCATATAAAACCCTGACATGCACATATAGACATTTTTCTTGGAGGGCAATGCAGGAACTCACAAAGTCAGAGCTTCAAAATTCAATACAGAGTTCCTTTAATAACTAGATCCCACTCGAAATTGAAACACCTGTCATTCATTGAGTTCTACATTTCCACCCCTTGTGTGTGATCTTAAGTACTTTAGCTAATGTTATAATGCTTTCTGCTCCCAATAATAGTGTACTTTTAACACATTTAACACATTTTACCATATTTAAATCCCTTCCACAGTATTCTGTTGATTTTTCCACAATTAAATCAACAAAAAATATGCAAAAATTGCCTGCTTACATCCCTTCACTCACCTCTGCTCAGCCACTCTTGTCTATTATTGTGTCAGTTTCAAACCATTTCCACTCCCCTCCAGCTAATGAGCCTGTTCTGTCAGACATGGTGTGCATGTGTGTTGATTGCTCTGGGCTGCGGAGACAAGGGTAAAGTGAGGGCACCAATACGTGAGGTCATGTCACAAATGCACTGTGGTGGAAATAGATGTCTGCAGGGCTCAAGAATGTAAGTTTTTTGAAGAGAAAGCTATTGTGCTTATATCTGAGATGTGTGTAAGAGCGCGCGAGCGAGCGCGCATACGCATGCATACAGCGTAAGGGAACAGATGGCGGCAGAAGAGGAACCAAAGTTTAATCCTATCAGATGGATTCACATTCCACCATCTGCTTAATCCATGCACAATTTCAGCACCCTGCAAAAGAGTCGTCTTAGGCCAAGATTACCATCACAGATTGCTTCACCATTCCTCTTCATCTCTCCTGGTTTATCACGCCGCCAAATTGCATTATGCCCAGCAGTCAACCACAACACAGCTCCTACAAAAAAAGACTAGCTGGGGAAGTCCTCAAGGCTGCAAAGTGGATTACTTCACTTATGAAAATTACAACATGCCTGGAACACATATTATTTGTGACAGTTTGGTTAGTCTAAGAAGATTTGATTTGTATATTTGGGGTTAAAATGCTTTAAAATCATGTTTCTTAATCTAAAACATGTAATTCAATATTTAAATTGCAATATACCTTCAGGAAAACATTCAATAGCGTCAGGACTCTGTAAATATAAATCCTGTAAGATGATAAAGTTCTTCCACAGATGCATCACTATACAGTATGTTGCTGTTTTAAATATTATTACTTAGCATTTCTATATTTAACTTAGATATAAAAAGTCTTTAACTTACACAAAAAGTGATTACACACTCATAAAACAGACTTTCTGCTGTTGCTGTATAATATAAATATATACATTTATATAACAAACAGTTTTATGAGTAAAATGCAGAGATGAAAAAGAGGAAATATTCTATATAATAAGTATTACGCAATAATCATACATATTATATGTGCTATTTAGTGCAAATTGATGTGCTCAAATGCTGTTTAATGTTGTCACCCTATTTGAGATCCTCATTGTTTCTGTACCACATAAATACAGCTGTTTGCATAAATAAATAAATATAAAGCTTCAATGCACAGTATCATTCAAAAGTTTGGGGTCAGTAACATTTTTCTTTAAAGAAGCTAATCATTTTATTCAGCAAGGATGTATTAAAGTGACAGTAAAGAAATGTATAATGTTACAAACAATATATATTTCAAATAAATATAGCATAAATGTTTTTAACATTAAGCATCAAATCAACATATTAGAATGATTTCTGAAGAATCGTGACACTAAAGAAAGATTTTACAATATTTCTGTTTTCACTGTATTTTTGATCAAATAAATGCAGCATTGGTGAACATAAGAGACTTCTTCAATAACATTTAAAAAAATGTAACGAACCCAAACTTTTGAACGCTAGTGTGGTTAGCTTCTTTTTATTAATAGCTTGTATTGGAACTGTTAATAAAAGCAATTTTTTTTCAAAAGGGTAGCAGGACTGTAGTTTAAACTAGATTTAAGTTTTCTTGTAGCTTGACAAGCTACATTTGAAACTTGCTTCCCCAACACCGTTCCCCAGAACATTTTCCCCTGCAGGTTCTCAATATCCCCTGCTATTATCTATGCTAGCTCTTCCCAAGGCATCGCCGATGGCTGACACACACCAGTTTGAGCTGTGCGAGTGAGGTCTACAGCCTCGTCTCATCTCAGTTCAGGTCCTATCAGCAGAACCGAGTGCCTCCTACACGCAGGCCATCTGCCTCCACCGTTCGACTGCCTCACTTAGGTACACTATCACACGTGCGTTGAGTGTAGACCCCTACCCTCCCCCAGGGGTCCTGCCTACAGTCAGAGCCGCGTGTAACGCTTGTTAAAGGATGTGTGCTCAGTACCCCTACCAGAGACACAGAGGACAACAGAGCCGCCCGTGACAGACTCTCCCGTTCTCTGTCTCCGACAGCTGCCTCAGAGGACCCTTACTTTTCCTTTTTTCCCTCCCTCATGTCTTTTCCTTCTATTTAAATTCAGCAGCAAATTGGAACAGCAGTAATTAGTCAGTTAAAGCGCCTTCAGTGAGACACAGAGCTTTAGAATCCGGTGCCAAAGTTCAACACACTGAAATGAAATTTAAACTCATTAAGGTGTTGAATTTTTATGGCTGGCTGCTGTTTTCTCAGAGTGTCCCAGGGCGCCTGGCCTTTTGATCGACTGCTGTAAGGACTCTGGATTTCTCTGTGCCTGGCGAACTCCAGCGCTCATGACATTTGCACGAGTGTCATAAAACAAGCGCACGCACCTGGCCTCCTCCCTCCCCTCGCACACATGGGGTCAGTGTAATATTTAATAAAGGTGTGTGTATAATCAAGCGGAATTAGCATTCGTGTTCTCCTACCACCCCCAGAGGGGAAGGAAGGAGGGGTTGGAGGTAGAAGTGCTGCTATTGTACACTCATCACTGACTGATCTTTCCCAGTCTGACCCTTAGATTTCATTAATTATGTCTATGACTAAAACAAAGGCAGAGGGGAATTACGGATTTCATAAGCAGAGCACCAGGGGGTCGGCTGCTGACAGAGATTCACTATGTGTCTACTCTGTCGCCCTGTTTTTGCCTGGACTCAGTTTGGTAAACTGAGTCTGAGCATCTTTGGAACAGAATGTGTAAGCTGTGCGGAGTGAAAGTGGAATCGCACACTTCTGCCGGGAGTAAGGAGCAAGGTTTTCTTTCGCTCCAAACACTCCTTCATTAGCATAACATGTAAGAAAAATGCAAAGCAATATAAAAAATACGATTTTATATTATTGTAGAAACTGTCAAAATGACAAAACAGCAACAAGGATTTGAAAATCACAACCTGGGTCAAACTGAATTACAAAGAAATACAAAGAAAATTTTATAAAAAATGCACCTTTTTATCTACAATATGCAACTTTATTATTGTGTAATATTACTGTGGAAACAATGTTAACATGACAAAACATTTCATGAAAATAAACATGAGTTAAGGGATGGCCAAAAAATTGTTAGAATTTAAAAAACATTAAGAAAAAATAAATATAATATAAAGGTTTGTAGCAACATTAATCATACTAATGCATCACCTGTATAGTTCTATAGAAAAATTGTGCAAACATGATTTTACTTTAGGGATGCAACAATATAAAAATTCTGGCCATTAACATGAAAATTATTTGTCTGTTAAATCGATGATATTAAAATATAACACTATTTTGATTAAATAATTTCAGAATAAAACATTAAACTAAAAGTGAATTTAGGCATTAGAAATGTATAATGAACATAATAATCGCTAAAGATTACATTTAACAATTTAATTTAAAAAATATTGTAATATAATTTTAATTTAATAATAATTTAATTTAATTTAAATAATAAATTTAATTCAATTTAAGTTAAGTTATTAAACAAGTTTTTAAATAATTAACTAAGTGAGCAATGTATACAGTAATAGCAAAGGCAATTAAAGAGTAATAATTGGGGGAAATGGGCATGCACAATTAAATATCCAACATTGATACATTACAATGTATATAAAATGTATATATAAAACATTATCAAATTAAATTAATGTATAATACAAATGATGTTTATTATATAAATGTATAATCTCTAATATCGATATCAGTATGGTGAACAGAGAAGAGAGTAAAGAGAGACTTTACAGCTGAGCTATAACAGTGCAGTTTTAAGCTATGGAGTGGATTTGGAGTGGGCTTTCTCCCACCAGTGAGTTGGGAATAGAAGCGGAGCTGGAGCAGAGTTATTACAAAACACTGAGTGGGGTGGAGAAATTGCTGTCACTCCACTCCACTCTCTGATTTCGAGTCGTGTTCCTCCATGTGACAATCTAAAGATCCCAAAACACAACAAGAGATGATCATGGTTAGGATGCAGGAGATTTCCAGGCAACCACAGCAGTGAATCATGCTACTATACAGGGTAGATTGAGATAAATGATCGGTGAGCGAGCGTCATCTCTCATGCTCACACCGCTGTCATGAAGCATATGGGGATGGCGCAGAGGAATGGCCACAGTCTAATCATATGTGACGACTCTAATGAGTCAGTCACTTGTCATTAAGCTGTGCCTAAAGCTTCCTAATAGAGTCTGGCTCATAAATCTATTTGCCGTAATCAGGAAGAAATCAGTTGCACAGCTTTAAATTTATTTCCTAAGAATTTAGTCTGTGCATGAAATTATGTCACAGGGTAATGCACACGAGTGATGATGTGCTAGCTGCTTCCAGATGTTTATTTTGATACTGCTTGACACTATTTCCATATAATCACTTTACAGGTGTCTTGATGTGTATACAGGCAAATACATATAGTCGTAATTAATGTATTGCATATGCCTTTTCAAGAAAACAAGCTGTTTATTGTATATGCTGAGCGCACTCATTTTTTCCTATTCTTCTTTCTCTAAAACAGCTACTCCTTGCATTAAGGCCATCAGTCCCAGTGAAGGCTGGACAACAGGGGGTGCCACAGTCATCATCATTGGTGATAACTTCTTTGACGGCCTACAGGTCATCTTTGGCACCATGCTGGTCTGGAGTGAGGTTGGTTACTTTTCTATGCAATCCGTTCTGTAATATCACTTTAGTTGCAAAATCTGTGGCCAAAAAAACAACTCACTTTCAGGCTCTTGCCAAAAAACAAGAGATTTAAGAATCACAACGATTCAAATTGAATTTCAATACCAAGAAAATGAAATTATAAATGCACCTTTTTTACCTACAGTACAATAGTTATGCAACTTAATTATAAAATATGTTTATATTTTTATATATGTTGATATGGAAGATGGATTCAAAATTCACTTGGCTAACAAATCTGAGAAGACACGTGCCAGTTAGCCAGTCTGTCTGTTTTCTTGTCTGTCCATCTGTTTTGGTCTTTCACTCAGTTTCTGTGCTGCTTGTGTGTGAGAAGAGCTAGATAAAAGAGGTAATTCTATAAAAAGCCTCTCATTGTCAATGCCATATTTATCTGAGAGGTGAGAAGAGCACTGCCTGGCATATGAAAGCCCAGCTAAGTGAGCAATAAAAGGGACAGTTTAAAGCCATGTAAAGCAGCACCAGTGCTGCTGGCTTTGAATATGACAGAGTATTTGCAGGGAAACTGAGCGCTCATGGCTGCTTTGTAGTGGCACGGCTCCTCTTCAAAGGGGATTGAGCACAGCTTCACAAACATTGTAAGCAGTCAAATCATAGTCTAATCAGAGAGCAAAACAATACTGTTTAATAGCTCAGCTAGTATGGTTGCAGGTAACCATGGGTACATTAAACATTGTGAAGCAGTTATACAGTTCAAGTGTCGGAAAATGCAGATGCAAAAAACGTGGACAGAATTTTTATTATGTAATGACTTGGACTATCTTCACCTCCAGCTGACAAAAGCTTTAATCTCATTGGCTGGCGAGATTTGTGTCACCATATGGATCTAACAGAAAAGGTCATCTCGGACTCTAGTATTGACCAATGACCTCTCATAACCGTCCTTCAGGATGGCATCAATATTTTTCAAATATTAAAATGAAGAACAGAATGAGAGGGAGAAAAACAAACACTCCATGAAGCTCTCAACATCCCAGAGGCTAAATATAATGTTCAGAATAGAATACTTGCTTACTGTTTACTGTATACTACCTCATTATGTTGCATGTGAAGGTGACCAATTATATACATTCTGTTCAAAAGTTTGGGATCGGTAAGATTTTTTTATGTTTTTAAAAGAAGTCTCTTCTGCTCACCAAGGCTGCATTTATTTGATCCAAAATACAGTAAACACAATTTAAAATAACTGTTTTCTATTTGAATATATTTTAAAATGTAATTTATTCCTGTGATGGCAAAGCTGAATTTTCAGCATCATTACTCCAGTCTTCAGTGTCACATGATCCTTCAGAAATCATTAATAATAACTAATAGGCTGATATGCTGATTTCCTGTTCAAGAAACATTTATTATTATTATTGTCAATGTATAAAACAGTTGTGTACAATTTTCTTTCTATTCTTTGTTGAATGGAAAGTTCAAAAGAACAGCATTTATCTGAAATACATTTATCTAAAGACATTTATAATGTTACATTTATCATTTATAATGTTTATAATGTTTCTGAAGGATCATGTGAAACTGAAGACTGTAATGGCTGCTGAAAATTCAGCTTTGCATCACAGGGATAAATTACATTTTAAAATATATTCAAATAGAAATCAATTATTTAAAATTGTAATAATATTTCACAATATTACTGTTTTTACTGTATTTTTGATTAAATAAATGCAGCCTTGGTGAGCAGAAGAGACTTCTTTCAAAAACATTAAAAAAATCTTACTGATTCCAAACAACATATGTATGTATATATATATCAATGCTATCTCACAACCAATTCGTACGTATTTTACGAGGTGGCTAATTTGTACGAATTTGTACGACCTTGCTCGTACGAATTTGTAAGTTTTGTCTAAACTCCAGTGACGGGTAGGTTTAGGGGCGGGGTTAGGGGGAGGTCACTCGTACAAATTCATACAAATTTGGCAACTCGTCAAATACTGTACGAGTGAGGTCGTACAAATTCGTACGAATTAGCCACCTTGGAAAATATGTACGAATTGCCGTGAGATCGGGTTGATATATATATATGAAGATTTCCAATGCAAAAGCCTCTAAAAGCCACCTCGGTCAAAAATGAGATAACAATACTGAGTGAATGCTCTCCGCACATAGTATACGTTCATCAAATACTTTTACTTCAAACCCACTAAATCCCAGCCTCAGCCCATTCAGAAGTACCGGTACTTGGCTAGAAACCTATACATAGGAGCCTGACAAAAATCCTAATTTTAAAGAAAAACCTCAGACGGACTTAGAGGCTTTTGCATCTGAAGTCTTCATATATATATATATATATATATATATAAAATTAGGTCAGTAGGCAGAAACTATTCTATACATAGATACATACACTAGATATTTTGCATATTAAGAATATAGAATGTACCACTATAAGAATAGGACGGTAGTATGCTATTCTGAACATAGTCAGTATCCTAGTAATAGGTCAGCGTTCATTTTTTCTCTTAATGCCTCTCATTGTTGTTTTTCTCTAAAAATATTTTAATATTTTGTTACAAATACTACAACAAAAAATAACACCCTAAAAAACACTTCTCATTTTCTCTTTCAGCTCATAACCCCTCACGCCATTCGAGTTCAGACTCCTCCCAGACACATTCCCGGGGTTGTGGAGGTCACTCTGTCCTACAAGTCAAAGCAGTTCTGCAAAGGTACACCGGGCAGATTTATCTACACAGGTAAGGACAACATTAAGCACCTTTACATTAACCGTACTCAGCCAGCTATGTACAACCATCATATCTTACTCCTTCACAACTGTTCTTGATTTCACATGTGGGTTGAGTAACAGTCAGCTAGTGTTTCCTGTAGTGAGGAACCTATGCAGTAGAGGAATCCTACCTATTTCCTGAGCACACAGCTTAACACGAATGGCTGTGCCTCAAACTCCAGGAACATCCTGCAGCCTGCACAGATAAGGGAAATGTAGGACTTATCTTATGGAGGAAAGAGAGGTCACCTGTGATATCTGCTGGCTTGAAAATTAGTTTACTGTACTCTACATATTGGGAGTTCAGCCAACAAGAAGTAATTAACTTCAGAGTTCCAGAAGCAAAGGAAGCTCTTGATGGAAGTATATGATGGAATCAAATGGTAAAACAATGTGAAATCAGCGGAGGAAGAGGTGAAGAGTTTGTTTGCTGATCTTGCAGCTTTTTTAGTTTAAATTTAGAGTTTGCAGTCAAAGTACAAGCGCAGCTTTTCTGAACAGTGTTAAAACGCTGAAGGGAGCAATGTTAAAGGCCTGTCTCATCAATAGGTTTAAACAGTGCACAGCTGTGGGTATTGTTGGCTCAGTAGGTGTCTATGTATATGCCTGTGCATTCATGGGTGTGAATGAGTATGCTTGTTGGGTTTATGGCGCTGGACTTGGCTTCTTTTCATGGCCCATTCAGCGAGCACATGGGCAGGAATGGAGGGAGGGATTTAGACATTCGCACACAACCACACAAACACACATACAGCCACACACGTCTCTGAAACAGAGGGCAGATGGCCACCCCCTTTTATGGCTGCACTTCTAGATGTGCCCCTTTTGCTAAAGCTTCAAGCTCAATAACCATCTAGAATGCTTTTGATTAGATGTGCAGGTTTTAATTCTCACAGCACTCAAATTCAGTTTGAAACTCAATGCTGTTAATGACAAGAGACCAAATGCAGAGCTGTCTATCTCACAACAGACCATTAAAGTTGGCATGAAACGGAAGTTGCCATAGTCTTTTCTTCTATATTGTGACATATATCCAAGTGAAATGGCTTCTCGAACAAGAAAAAAATGTAGGACGGAACTTGATTTTGTTCATCAGGATGATTGGATCATTGTCATTTGCTATTGCTGAGATGTCATGTGTGACAGGTTCTCCCGCCCTTACAGCAGTATGTCACTGCAACAGGGAGAAGTTATTTTGATTAAGATTAAGAGGGCAAATACAATATTCCATAAAAAAATTTACATTTTGATTTCATTGTGACTTTAAAATGGCTGGTGCTGATCTGACGCCCTCCTCAGGTTGGCCCCACTTTGCGATTCTCCTCAGTTTAAAGCATTTTGGGCCGTCCCTCTTCCCCTTGTCCGCCCGTCCCAGCTACTGCAGTGGGACGTCAGCCTGTGTGTGTCTCTCTCTCCTGGCTCCAGTTGGCACCTGTGCCTTGCCCAGTTGCCAGTGGGTACTAATCATAGAGTATTGGCAAAGCTATGTGGCAGCTGGCAGTGGAATTACACATGGGGCATCTGGCACCTCTAATCAACTTCTGTCAGGCAGAGGAGATGGAGACCTAATTAAATCAATGGTGCACTGATGCTGCCGTGCACAAACACCACACAGCCATGCGGAAAGGCTGAGCCGTACCTGGAGAACGTCCCTCACAGCCGTGGTGGAGAGGAAAAAACAATCCTTTCAGGGAAAAACTCATTTAATTTTGCTTTTTACATTCAGTGCATGTTTCTCACAAGTATATATGCACTGTGCATGATTTTAGAGTATTGTCTTTACATTTACATTATGATGATGATGATATTTGACTCTGTTTCATCTGTAGTTATAGAGCTGTGTTTTGGCTTTGACGTCGCTCTGATTATGAACCCAGCAGCAATGCAGTTAATGGATTCCTCAAAAGCCTCTCATTTCAGGAGTCTCAGATTCTCTAGGATTTTTGGCACATGCTCGTGTGAACTGTGCCTCTGGCTGGCCAGCGATTTGTAGTTAAAGGGATGGTTCACCCAAAAATGAAAATTCTGTCATCTTTTACTCACCATCATGTTGTTCCAAACTCATATGGCTTTCTCTCTTTTGTGAAAAACAAAAAGAGATTTTAAGAAATGTAATGGTTTTTTCCCCCATGCAATAAAAGTTTTTTTCCCCATGCAATTAATGGGGACTGAAGCTAAAAGAATGAAAGTATTGTAAAATTTGTTTGTAAAAAGTATTGTCACACACACACACACACATATATATATATATATATATATATATATATATATCAGGGGCGTGCGGTCCATAATAGCCGCAAATGCTCTGCATACCCAAGCCATTCGTGGACTCGCTAAGGAAGTCACAATATTTATAAATGAATGTGAAAATGTTTATAAATATTTCAGAGCAACAGAATGAAGAACAACGCATAGACTTTTAGACTTCAAATTCCGTATTCAAAAAGCAACTTGTACAGCATCTTTTATCAAGGCAGCTGTGGCTAAAAAAGTGTCCTTTATTAAGTTACTTACGGTAAACTACAGGAAGCACTGGGAGATGCAATTTCTCAGCATTATATCGAGTTTGTATGTTTACGAATATAATGACAAAACATGATGCCTTTTATTTTAATTTAGCTGGGTTTGGGATTTTTTTTATTAACCTTCTGAATGAAAAGACAGAATAAACAAGTTCATTGGAAATATTTGACTCAAAAGAATTATTCGTTAAAAAATCAGACATAGGTCACTTTTTTTTTTAAATAAATGTAAGTTAAACAACTTAACTTTTGTTCTGTTCCTCATATAAAGATATCATATTGAAGGTAGTTATATATAAAACACAATGGACTATCTCTTGTGGTGCTTAATCCGTTCTGAAGCTTGACAGCTTCATTGAATTAAACTGAATGGAAAAATTTCCACTACTTTCTTCAGAGTTTATCCGTTTGTGCTCCACGAAAGAAAGAAAATTATATGGTTTGTAACCACACAAGTAAATCATAACAGAATTTTAATTTTTGAGTATATGGGAGAGCAACTAACTGAAAGTAAGCTTTAATGAGGAAGACCTAGTCAAAGTGATCTCACCTCATCCAGTTTCTGGGCCTCTGCAATTAAACATCTAGAAGCTCTTTGCAATTATATTTATCATCAGAAACAATTAAACACTCACCGCCTGGGACATTACCCATCCTGCATGGCACTCCACAGATAAGAGGGATGAATCATGCCCCCTTACTTTCTCTACTGCTTCCTCCCTTTCAATTCATCTGCAACAAATGCATTTCCATGTTTGGTTGTGTATTACTTCTCACCAGATTGCCATGTTTGCATCATTCGTCAAAGGGTTTTTCCGTCTGTTTTTGGGGGAAAGAGGCAGAGTTATAATGCTATCTGCCAGTGAGCGTATTTGAAGCCCTGTGCAGCCGATAGATTGGAGGTGTTGATGAATCACTTGAAATGTTCAGCAGGCAATTCGTTGCTGCTCAGTATGCAGGCCAGTGGGCTGAACAGCACCCATCAGGCCTGATATTAAAAGACTCTGCTCGATCACATTAGAGGGAGCTCTCTACGCCTGCCCAATGATTAAGTCTATGGGAAGTATTTGTCACTTTACTTGAGGAAAAACCAGTCTTCAGATCATACATGCATACACCCTCTCTTTTAATGCAAATACACATTTGCATCCAAAATTCTGAGTTCACAAGGAAAAATGCTTCTATTTAGCATTTTCTAAATGCATACAAAAATACCACCAGCTTGACAATTTGACTGAAACGTTAAAGGACCATGGGTTTCAGAATGTTTTAATATCTAGTTTGCCTGTCCTCCTTGCTTTAAACTTCAAGCTGTATGAACTACATAAGTTTGTGTAAAACCTAATGATCATATTATATGATTTCATGAATGATCCAAATGATCCAACATTGCTCATTAATGTCTTAGAAATGTTTCTGAAATATTGTTGGTTTTGTTGTTATTGTTTCTTATTTTTGATGAAGTTCAAAAGAACAGCACTTATTTGACATAAATCTTTTGTAACATTATAAATGTCTTTGCTGAATAAAGGTATTAATTTCTTTCACAAAAGAAATAAATCCTAAACCTTTGAACAAAAGTGTAATTTCTACATTTCTACTTTTGGACCCTACAGTTTTTTCCATGTAAAATGTTACAAATTCCATATAAAATATGCAGACTGAAAAATGTAGATCAAAACAAATTATATATTGTAGTCACCTATGTATTTTTTTCCCAACCACTATTTGACGTAAGCTTTCTTCTTGAGTGGGTTGAGTGATCGTTCGATTTTGATAATGAGTCTCTTTAATTCTATTGACAAATGGGGTCACACTAGGTGATCAATGATAACCGTTCCAATTAAATTGCTAAACCTCTGCATGGTGGAGATTGTAACCATAAAGATATAGAGCAATTGGTTTGCTCAACAGCGGGGCGTCTTCAGTGGGCCATTTCACACAGATGTCTCTGTCTTTTAGAAGCTGCTGCTCACGATCAAGAAAAACAAGTCATCCATTTTATGGTCACAGGTTCCAAGATCCCCCCCACCCCGCATGTCTTAAAGTGATGCCTTATTTAGCTTGTCGGATTTTCCAAATAAACGCTATCACTGGTTTTATGGAAAAATGGATAAAAATGAGATTGTAAGGTATTGATCCCGACGTAGGGAGGGCTGAGGAAAAACAGGCCTCATCTATATAGGGAGAGAAATGAAGCAATAATTCAGGCAGGCATCGAACACTCTGCCACTGAGCCTATCGATTCCTATCCACAGCATATGAGATCACACCTGAATGAAAGAGAGCTCTGGGGAAAACAGAGAGAGAGAACGAGAGAGAGAGTGTAAAACGGAGTCTGCCGTTCCCTAACATGTACAGAACATTACCACCCTGACATTAACAGCTCTGTACAAAGCCCACAAGTGCCTGTTAAAAGGTTCTGCTAAAGACCAATTACCCAGCATGCCTTTCTGCTCCGTCAGTCAGGGATACTGTTCTAGCCCTGCAGGTCTATGTGTGGTCAGCTGATTCAATTTACCACCAGCAGCTCAGCGCTAGCATCTGGTCTCAAAAACAGGAAAGCCACAAATATCGTGTTCTCACCAGTCTAAAAACTGCCGCCCACATTCTGCCCTCGGGCTTCTGTGTGAGTTATTAAGTGTGGGATTTTTTTTTTGGTAGTGTAAGGTATTTTAAAATATACTGTTTTGACTGGCTCCATCTGCTTTTGACAGCGCTCATAGTATTGTCTTTTAGTAGTTGCTCGTTCCTCTCCTCTCCTCTCCTCTCTTCACCCCCGCAGGCCTGTAGTTATTATTGTGAAATATGAAGCGATCCGGCTGTGCCTTCATGAAATTTCAATGAGCATTGATCTGTGTGATTGCGAGGAATCCTTCAAGCAGTGGTTGTTGTTCATTTATTTATTTATTGCTGATATGTTTTACTCGTTTTGATCCCGTCTTCTGGAGAAAGAGGGGAGCTGTAATGTGTTTGTAGCTTTCCTTTTTTGGAAAATCAGGTCTGTTCCTTGATAGTTTCTTTGTTCACAAGGCAGAAAATTCAATTCGCGCCTCCAGGTGGTCCGTTTAGATCCATAACGGCCCTATATTTGCCTATATTGACTATATTCATTAAACGTAACGAGATGGCATGGTATACGGCTGATATTCTGCTCTTTTCAGTATTGATTTTGTAGATTTTATTTCAGCTCATGACATCACACATAACCTTTTCGTTCTCCTTCGCGTATGAAATTGGAGAGCTGCAATGAATCTGTGATGACACAAGACTGACTCTATCATATATGTCAGGTGACTGGCCGGTGTTATTTCTGTCGTGAAACCATTCCCTGAGCCCAGAAAGAAATGGAAACCACAGCTTGCCAGTTTCTGTGCATGGACAGTTGAAAGGTGTTTCTCTATAAATATACAGGTCTGCTGTGCAAGGTTTGGTAAACAACGTTACAAACCAAGTAGGACATACTGTAGAGGGTCCGGAAATGAAGAAGCTCATGGGATTTTACTTCCCTGTTTGGTTTGTATCTCTGAAAATACACTGTTTTGTTTGACTTTCTGAAAAAGTTCACTCCATGACCCAGCACAAGAGGTGTTTTTTTTTTCTTTTCTGTGTGGTCTCAAGGGTTTGAGTTTGTTTTTGTGATAACGTATATGCTGTCACTGGTCAGTGTCAGTTTGATTTGCGACATATACCAGAATTGCATGGACTTGTGTCCATGAAATGTTTGCATCATTGTTTTCAGTGGGCGTTCTGTGATTCTATAAAATTAGCAGCACTTTACCGCAAACTGTTCAGTATACAGTCTCTCTCTCAGCAAGTGTGCATTATCGAGTCGACTGGTGAGAGTTTTGTACAGTATGTGAAAATCAATAGCAATGAAGGAGAGTAAACACGTGCAGATGTCTTTAAGTTGTGGCAGAGGACAGTTTAGACTGAGATCTTGCCCATCCATCTCTGTATCAACACATTAACTCAATGTCCTTCTCAGAGGTGCTTTGCATCACGACCCATGCCTCATTATACTAGCACATGGGTCCTATTCAAAGAGAGATTTTTTAAATGTTCCCTGTCCAGTCCCTCACAAAAGTTCTGCTCCAGCAGCCACTTCATTATTCACTCTTAAATGTGGTGATTTACTCAAGACCAGCTGTTTTACAGCTTTTGTTGCATGTGTATTTTTGAAGACAAATTAAGTATAATGAGTTATCAGTGATTCGTTATTATTTTTTTAAATAAAAAAAAAAAAGATTTGTTTTTATAATCTTTAATTTACGGCTGCAAAAATACCTGATCTGAGCATCCCTATTTTTTTTTAAAGAAATTAATACTTTTATTTAACAAGGATGCATTAAATTGATCAAACATGACAGTAAAGACATTTATACTGTTACAAAAAAATTCTATTTTAAAATAAATTCTGTTCTTTTGAACTTTATATTAATCAACTTGAAAAAAAATCTTGAAAAAAATGCATCACAGTTTTCACAAAAATATTAAGCAGCACAACCTTTTTCAACATTTATATAATAAGAAATGTTTCTTGAGCAGCAAATCAGCTTATTAGAATGATTGCGTGACACTGGAGACCACTGAAAATTTTCCCATAACAGGAATAAATTATTTATTATAAATTATACATTAAAATAGAAGAGTTATTTTAAATTGTAATAATATTTAGCTATATTACTATATGTTTTGATAAATGTAGCCTTGGTGAAATATATGTCATATTACCGTAGTTAAATGTGTTGCGAATATTGCATCATGTTGTCTTCAAGCCACAGAACCTGGTGGCTGTCCAGACCTTACAGCTACAGCTTTCTTTTCACATAGTTCAGGCTACCCCCACTCTTTTACTCTTCCATTCACTCTCTCCTACCTTCATGTCAGACCTGCTGTAATTCTGGACAGCACAATCTCTCATTCAGCCTCCATCTATTTCTTTCCCATTACGATATCCTGCAATCAGCTTCTCACCAACCCCCATTCGTGCACCACTCAGGCCGCTTCTGTGCTCTGCACCGGTCTGCACTTCCATATCCCTGTCTCCAAACCACCAACAGACCTGATTACAGGAAGCCTATTTAGATATGATGTATTGTCAGCCGCAGGGCAGCTTTGAATCATTCTGTCACATTCGACTGTTTTTGTTGTTCTTTTCTTCGCCGATAGCTGCGGTCTGTTCTCCATCATGCTCCAGGATTGTTTTAACTGTTTTTTTTTTTCTTTTCGTCTTGCTCTTTAAGTAAACAGCCAGTCAATCACAGTGCTGCGTGAGCAACTGTGCATCCAGGCGGTCATGGCGGCCGAGAAATTCGAGGTTAATGTTGCCTCTCAAACAGCGAGTTGTTGAGCCCTGCTGTGTCTCGTCGCATGAAGTCTGCTGTTATTATCCAATGTCAACCGCTTTTTAATGAAGTTACAGCTTTTTGTAAAAGTAAATATGACTTTTTACAGAGATCGTTGGGATGAAGCCTGGATTTTTACAAATAACTCTTTCTTTCCAATGTATGTTTTAGGCTTTATGTCAAAACCAGATACTGGACCAGCATTTGCTTGTTCTTATAAAGTCTTTGATCCCACCTGCCGTTGGATGTTGTATCGAGGGGTATTGATGTACAGTCAGAGCTGCCCCTGTTCCCCAATGGAGCCATGGCCAGGCTGGGCACAGCTTGTGTTCTGGGCTCCAGGGGTCTGGTTCTGTCTGGGCCCTTGGCCATCTGAATCCACTCCACTGCACTCAGAGGCTGCCCACAGTCTGTCCTCTCAGCTGTGGAGCTGAGGGGAGCTGGGCGAACTCCCTCAGGAAACGTCCAGGCTGCGGCCTACAGGGCAAACAGAAGGGAGGCTGGAAGAGAGTGAGGCTGTTACAGTTCTGTTTTTTTTTTTTTTTACCCCCATCTTCAGCAGGACAATTAACTGAGGGCCAGAGGACTCTAGTCCTCAGTTACTATTTTTGCTCCTCTGTTTGTTTGAGATTTGATGCCTCAGGCAAAAGAAAGGCTGTCAGTCTATCATGAAAGAAAAAGAGAGTGGGAAAGTGTGTGTAAAGAGTTAACAACTGTTAGAATGATTCTTGGGTATCTTATGTCACATATCCAAATCCTTTTATTACAGTATTTAAGTCAGGTTTTGGGCTCTTCACTGATTCTTTCTAATTCAACTTGTGCTTCTTTGTATTTGCTAATATTAAGTGCTTAATTAATTATCAATTAGTTGAGGGTGAACTAATGACATTTTTACCTATATCAATCTCTAAATTATCTGAAAAATTATTAGCAAATTTAAAGCAAAAGTCATTTGTGCATCAGTTATAGCTTAAAGCCAGCTTAAAATCAGTATACACTGGCTCCAAAAAAAAAAAAATATAATAATGTGGACACTTTAGCCAATGTATGAATATCATTGCATTTTATAAAAAAAAATATAGGCTAAAACGTAGCGTAAGCTCAAGTTTCAAAGATATACACTTCACAAAAATAGATTTATGTTTAAAATGATTTTAAAAAAATGTACATACTGTTTAGAAATAAAATAAAATTGGAGCATATTAACTTGTGTGAATTATACTTGTGGTTATTCTGATAGCATTCTGTCAGTGCATCCATTAAAAATCACCTTGAAAAGTGGCGTTAGAGACAGACCAGTTGTGAGAAAATGTCTTCATTTGTTTGATGCTTCTTGGTTTGATATGTGTTATCTAATGCAGTGAACTTCATACATTTTTAAGCATAGCTTAAACTTTTGGGGCCACTGTACTGTATGATGCATATCAAATATCTCTGCTGACATATATCTCTCTGTATATCTCTTACTCTGTCTCAGTGAATCACAGAAGGGCTCTGTGTGAATGTGCCCCTGAGGGCTGGAGTTTAGCACCACAACAGATAAACACACAAACAAGCTCAGTGGGCCAGTGCTGGAGAAAGACCCATTGTCTCACTGTGAAAGTCCCACTCAATCCAGGGAGGTTAGAAAAACATCAGGCCAAGCACCATGTGGTCCACCCGTGCAGGATGTTTGGGCCTATCACGCAGATCGGGTTCCTTTTTTCAATATTATCTTATTGCTCTGTCCTCAGCGAGCATTCGTGAAGCTGTCTGTGGGCCTCTGAGGAGTGGGAGGTGCCGCTACACAGAAATGAAAACTTTAATTGAATTATTTGCTCATAATGGTGGTCTATAGATTTGTTTTGCAGATTAGTAGTGTTTATCTAAACAAAACAAAATATGGCATTGAATAAAGCATTATTTGTTATTGGAGTTTGTTTAAGGACATTTAAAAAGGAGCCTTTTAGTTGATCATATCTTGCCTATTGGTGAAATGATCTGGCTGCTTCTGGTCATCATAAGATCTCTGTTAGTCATTGGTATATATAACTGGTAACACTTTGCAATACGGGTGCACTAATATGCATTAATTCATGCTTAACTAATGCATTCAGCTCATGAAGAACTAAACCATTTATTAATGATTACTGCATCAGCAACTAATGAAGATTATATATGATTAATAGATTAAGTAATCAATAAATTGTTATTAGTTAAATGTGTCATATTGTATGAATTCCCTAATAGCATATTATATTAACTAATAGTCTAAATGCATATGTTAATTGCTACAATGGGTCAAAGCCATGCATTTCAACTTCCAGTTGTCTGCTTTAATTAATCAATAGCTAACGATTTGCAAAGGTATCATTATGTTGTGACTTTACTTGTTGAGGCACATGATTATTAACTAATTGTTAAGTAATATGTCATTGTGGTTATGAGTTTTTAATTAATTTTAAATTAGTTAATAGTCATGTGCCTCAACAAGTAAAGTCATAATATAATGATACCTTTGCAAATCGTTAGCTATTGATTAATTAAAGCAGACAACTTGAAGTTGAAATGCATGGCTTTGACCCATTGTAGCAATTAACATATGCATTTAGACTATTAGTTAATATAATATGTTACTAGGGAATTAATACAATATGACACATTTAACTAATAACAATTTAATGATTACTTAATCTATTAATCATATATAATCTTCATTAGTTGCTGATTAGTTTTTTCTAATCCAGCTGTAAATATGTATGTTTAAAGGAATATTAATCAAAAAGTTCAATACAAGTTAAGTTCAGTCAACAGATTTTGTGGCATAATGTAAATCTAAGTTACAGCGAGATATTCCAAGGTTAGCACAAGTAAGAAGAGTTGCATTGCTGTTAATCTGTACAAATCTCATTTCTCATGAACAGTTTGTGAAGCGGTCCATGATGGTTGCACCTTTGCACCGGCTGCGAAAATAGGATCCATTCAAACAAACTGCTCAAGTGTTGTTTTATTCATAAAGTGGTGCCTTGTGGTTGCAAACGGCTAAAGCATAGTGGGAATTGATACAGATATTTTGGCAGCTAGTTAGGAAACATAATATTTGATAGTTTAGTTATCATTTTATTGCTTTCTGCTCTGTGTTTTTTGGAACTGTATTGAGGTCTGAAGGAAATGACACTTATGTTTTATATACATTTCTTTGTTATGGTAATTGCAGATAGGTGTTGAATTTCACTGTGGTAACATGGTTGCATTTTCTCTTTTCCTGCAGCACTGAATGAACCCACTATTGACTACGGTTTCCAGCGGCTACAGAAGGTGATTCCTAGACACCCAGGCGACCCTGAGCGCCTACCAAAGGTCAGTTCTCTTACATGACATAACTGTTGTGCTTTAAAGTCACCATGAAGTCCCTATTTACTTTCTGAATACACATTTCTGGTCTTATTCATTGGTGTGTTATTCCAAAGATCATACTTTGAAACAACTTTTGTTTTCTTTTGACGTCAATTAGGCCACACAGACTACTGGATAATGATAACCAATAGCCAAATAACTATTTAGGCACCGTTTTAGCAAACTTGCATTCAGTCTGGCTTCATTCTGGTACTTTTCACAGTCCCATCCAGATTTTCTCATTGTATTTAACTCATAAATATGTCACATTATAGAAGTAAATTGGGTTTAAATGTTGACTTTAATTGTTGATTTTAATTTCACTAGTTCGCTTCTATTTTCCACAGAGCAATTACTAACATAAACACACTGGTCCTGATTTCCATTTACCACGGTAGCCTTAGCTGAAACATGGTCTTGTTATTTGAACCATTCATTACAGACTCCTTCAGTTCAGAGATTATATACTGTATATTCAATCTCACGCAGTTGTGTTCGGTATTCTTTGTGAAAGGAGCCCAGTTGTGGACCCAATTGGGTGTTTATTTCTCTCTCCATGCATGGTTCTTAAGGAGAGGCAGGCCAAGTAAATGGATCCTTTGGGAGGGATAAATAAACATTACTTTATCTTGTTGTGCATGTCCTATACCCCAGAGCCCCGCTCCAGCAGCACCACTTAATAGTGTAAAAAAAAGTGAAAAAAGGAGTAATTATAGCTGGCTGCCGGCTGGCCATGCTCACGCTCAGAACTGACCTTGTGCTGTTAGCAGCCCTCGGTATCAAAGCTAGGCCATCAGTATTCATGTCCCATGAGCCACCTCCCAATCCATTACACCTTAAACGCATCAAATTAGACCATGGGGTCAACGAATGCGGCATCAAACCAAAGCCAATCTAGAGGAATCAGGCAAATGTAGAGTTGGTGGCCAAGTAGTTACAGTTCTGCTAATGTGACCTGCACCACACTTTTTTTATTTTTTATTCTTTGTCACACTTTGTCTAGTGATTTAGTTGAGTGTCTGACAGGAAGTGATTTCATAGCTGTTCTTTTTGTGATGTCAGAGTTAACATTTTGCAGGCACTATAAATAAATGGGTCATAGGTTATACCACAAATTCACTGGATGTCTTGGGTGCTGAACTGCCATTATCAACTAATCAGGCAAGGTTTTAAATTATACACTACCAATGAAAAGTGTGAATACTCATTAATAATAA
This sequence comes from Rhinogobio ventralis, assembly GCA_039654625.1. Taxonomy (NCBI): domain Eukaryota; kingdom Metazoa; phylum Chordata; class Actinopteri; order Cypriniformes; family Gobionidae; genus Rhinogobio; species Rhinogobio ventralis. The sequence continues at coordinate 19,304,926 of CM077198.1, forward strand.
TAATAATTATTATTATTATTGTTATCCACACTTTATAATAATAATAATCATCAAAACTATGAAAGCTTTTCATTCACTACCAATTTTGGGGGAAATAATTTAAAAATTGTATCATTTGTAGGCACAATTTATATTTGACACAATACTAAATAATAAATAAATAATTAAATAAATATATTATATTTGTATTTAAAAATAATTTATATTTGAGTGCAAACTACTTTTTGATCTAAAGGATCAAAATTAGTTTTTTAGATCATTTAGGTCAAATGTGTCCAGACTTTTGTGTAGTGATATTTGCTAAATATTATCTGTAGCTTAACAAATAAACATGTCATGAACAATTTTGGGAAATTTTCCAATTTCTTTGCAGCTAATTGATGTAGGCTTTATCCAATTTCTGTAGATTGCACTCTCAGGCTTTCTCATATAGTAGTCCTCCTCCTTCCTCTATCTCTCAATTTCTTCTTTCATTCTCTTCCCTCACTCCCTCACTCATCCCTCGTGTTAGTGTCCATTCCCCAGCTGGTGAGGAGAGGACAGATCTTCTGTCTCCTGTCAGTGGGGCTAAAGAGGGCAATGGCGTTTGATCTCAGTCCCTAATGAACCACATGGACATTGTCTGAATACCTTCCTGTGCAGTCCCTCAGTCTGAACCCTGTGTTACCGCACACACATGCACACTCACACACACACACTCACCCTCCATGGTGTATTGGAGCATTGTGCTGACCCGCTAAAGGGCCCTGTAAAAATTACCAGCAGACATGTGTTGCTACTCGTCCCTCCTAATGCTGATGGGGACTATTACATTACTGGCTCATTGATGTCACTGATGAAGATAGAAAAAAAAATCCTTTATAATGACAGATTTTATGTATATATAAAATATTTAAAATATGTAATTGCTTTTTTATTTTGTGTGAGTGTGTGTAATCTTAATAATATTGTTAAAAAAACATTCACAAAATGTTTGGCAATCCTGTTTTTGTCATTTGCTTGTCAGAAAAATGAGCTTCTCTGCAGAAAGAGAAAACGTAAAATCTGCCCCACTATGATTATTTTTCTCTGTCTGTCATATTGGAACTGTCTGGTAATTTTCATTGAAACTGGGGCAACATGTTGCTCACATATGCTCTCTGTGGTCTTAACCTTGGCTTGATTTGGGCTCATTTTCCTGGGCTGATGATGAAGCTGAATGCATTAGGTGGGTCATGGCCGGGGTCGCTTGTCACATCTTTCCCACTGTTTTCAGCTTAAGGGAGGCAAACCAGAATACACTCGTGGCTGCACTCCCCAGAGAGCCTGCTTAACGGTCGCCCATATTTTTAACTGATTCCTTACCTTTTAATGAATAGGGTGGAACGGCCCACAAGTGAGCAGCCTCACTCTATTAGAGGTGCTAAATAAAACAGGTAGGCAAAACTACTCGGCAAGATAGCTTCAGGGTCAGATATAGGTGAAATCCCACAGGAAGCAGTTAGATATTTGTTATATTAAGATACCGAAGGACGTGCTCACTTTTTCAGCTGCCCATGTACCATTTTTTGTCTCCACTTATTAAAACAAAATGACTTGTTTTTAGAGAAATCGAACAAAATTAATTGCTTAAAACAAGAAAAAAACATTTTCCAATGAGGTAAGAAAAATAGCCATCATTCAAAGGAAAAATAATTAATACAGTTTTTTCTGTCACTGTTTGCTTGAGTTCACGTTTTATTGTTTGTTGCTATGGTTTCTGATTAGATACACTCCTGTTCCTTGTTTCATTGATCATCATCCCTGTGTTTATAAGCCCTTAGTTCTCTGTTTGGTGTCGGTAATGGTAAATGTGTTGTGGTTCTAGTTCTCTGTGTTAATTAAAGTTTTTCTTATCTTGTTCATTCTGCGTCATGCGTCTTCTTCGGAACCATCTACACAGCTCCCGTCAGAGTCCTGTACGGGTCCTGTTTGGTATACGTGGCCATTGGTCCTCTTAGCAGCATCAAATTGCGAGTAGATTATATACAGAAAGTGAGCAAATTAATGACTGAAGCTGTCAGTCACTTCAGTTGCAGCACGCAAACGCTGTGCTCAAAGCTGCAAAACGTGTTGTAATTAGAAATCTTTAACGGTCTTTAGACTACAGAGCATGAACACAAATAAGCACAGGGCCGTTTGAAAGTAGCTTTCTATCAGTGGGTACCGAACTGAGTCAAAATAGTCTTGGCTATTGGACCCGTAGTCCGCCCGTGCCTATTGTTTCCCAACTAGCACCCATACTGCAAATGACAACCTAAATATTATTCCACCTGTTACATAAAACATTAGCAGTTCACTCATCTGGTACGGCTACCCACCTGCATGCAGGACAGTTTCTGTGACTCTTCCCGTTTGCATTTTTTTCTTTTAAAGTTTTATGTCATTTGGAGCATAAACCTCACAAAATTTTGTTAGATTTCTCTAAAAACAAACCTTTATATCTTATGTAATTTTGCTTCTCAAGATATCTGTCTTATTTAAAAAATGTTTTGCTATTTTTAGAAAAAAGTTAAATTGTGTTGGGGTTTTTTGTGTGTGCAATGCATTCATTTTCTCCATTGGGATTTTTTCAAATCCTTCATAATGAGTAAATCATGAACCAAAATATCCAACTCCTACATGATTCACAAACTTTGAAGCATTTTTTTAAATCTAAAAATAAAGTATCTATTTAACTTATTTTATGAGAGAATGAAATATCCCATGAAGAAAAAAAGACAATAAAAAATTTACTAATCTGATTATAGCTAGTGTAGTTGAAATCACAGTGACTTTTGGCTTCTACAGAAGCACATTCTATCACTTAACATCCTCAGAGCTCATGGTAGGTCTTTCCTGACATGTTTCTCTATGAAGAAAATGATTGGCTGATGAATGGAAATTCGCTCATTGAATGCCTAATTAGTTAATGTTTGTCTTCAGAGAATGCAGATCACATGGAAAACAATAGCCCAAACCATTCAACAACACACTAACATTTACAGCGTTAGTCCTGGGCCTTGACATGTTGGCAGAGAAAGAGAGCAAGAGACAGAGAACAAAAGGAACAGAGGCAGGAAGGGAGAGAGAGAGAGTTGGGTGATCCATCATGGTGAAGTCAGCTGTCCGGTGCTGCCTTCTCACAGGTCAGCCGATCGAAGGCACCACAGCCCTCACTTTATTACTGCTCACCCAACAATAATTGAGTCACCACAAGGGGGAAGAGGTAGCCAAGGCAGAATGAGGAAAGCGGGCATAGAGTTAGTGATCATGGAAAGGGTAAATGAGAAATAATTTCTTGGTGTACCTATACATGTCTGGTTGGTTGTCAAGACAAGGTTGGTGTTAGCAGATAGATTTTACCCTGATTTCCTCAAGTACTTGAGCTTGTACACATCTTTCTCTCCCTCTCTCTGTCTTCCCCTCCCTTTTCTGTCCCTCCTCCTCCTCTCGTTTGAACACTCTCAGCGAGATATTAACAGCGTCGGCTACTGCGCCCAGCCACTCATTTCAGCACTATTGATTTTGCCCTTTATTGAGGCAATAACAGTTTGTTGACGGCACTTCTCTAAACTGCTGGACTCAATCACAGGTGAGGGCCAAGTGTGGAACACGGCAGGTTAACTTGTTTCTCTCAGTCCTTGAACAAGCATGCTGCTATGTTATCCAGCCCAGCAAATTTATTACACAGCGTGTAAAGATGTTTTTTTTTTTTCTGTGATATTTTGGGCAAAAAATTCGCATCTAAAGTCTCTTATAATAACAGGATTTTTGTATGTGTGGTACTGGTGATAGTGACGATATTTGATTTCAAACCAAGGGTGCCTGTCTCCAGAGGTCAAGCACGAGCCTCCTGTTAGCCTAAATATTGAATAAAACTGAGTGTTGGCCAATAATATCATAGTACCATATTAATGTATTTGCATATTTTCACAGTTAATTAAAATATATTTATAGTTGCACATGTAGTGTATATACATGCAAGAATATAATTAAAGTGTATATACACTTATATAATATATAATATATAATATATACTTATAAAAATATATATAGGGTACTATTTTATATGGGGTGTCTATATAAGTAATAATATATTTTATCTAGATATTATAGTAGATGGATATATTTATAGTGTTTGTAAGGAATCATTTGAAGATGAAACTGCATCCCTCAATGCACCTAGCCCATATTCAGCATATCCAGGCTGCGGCCTTGTTTGGTCTCTCTCCATCTCCCCTGTCAGCATTGTTTCCCACATTTACCCTGTCACTTCACACCCACCTGATCCCCCTTGGCTACCTCTACAGGGTCCAGAATTCAATCTGTGCTTCCAGGAAAAATCTCTTGTTTCTGGATAACATTGCAGTGTGTTCTTTATACATTAGTGGGAAATCCATAAAACCACTATAAAATATCTGAATATGGATGTAATTAAACTTAATCTGCACAAGTTTATCTAGACCAGTGTTCTAGACTCTAGCAAGAAAAGTTGGAGATCACTGATCTCACAAACTTTTCTTAAAAAATAGTATTTGTCATACAGTATATGTCATTGAGAAGTATGTGATCCAGACCTTCGGTATTTGCACATTTTTGGTGGCTGCACTCCGCTGTCATACTGTGCAGATGTGGACAGACAGGTTATTATTGACTTTCAGAGAGTAACCTTTGAGGCCCGGAGAGAATATGAATTATGCAATGAAGTCACATTAGTTAAAGAGCACAGTGACTGATATTTATGATGGGCAGATATTGATAGTGGAAAGACATGGAGGAGGAGGGAGAGATTTGGAAAGAAAGACTAAAGATATTTGATTTTGCTTTAGATAAGCACGGTGGTTAAGCCACCATGTTAAGCAATACATTTGACAGAGCAAGCAAACTCAAATCTGCGAAAGTCAAAGAACTGAGCATCAGCTGTGCTCATACACATGGAATGGACATTCTGCTCTACTTCACATGTGATTTACCGTGTCTACGCAATGTGATGGCTACTTTCACTCAATGCACTCTTGCATAAATCACAGTTTACTTCACGCAAAAGTGATTAACACACGTGTGACACCATATGTACCGTAAACACTGGCTGAACCTCAGTTACTCACTCAGAAAATGCATGCAAACATTTTAACTGTCATGCATAACATTTTATTTTTTTTGATGAACCACTGTTCTCTTATGCTGCCCGTAACCAACTCTGTCATAAGGCTGTCATACATTTATGATTATTAAGGTAAAGGCACTTTTATATTAGATTAATACCTAACACATTGTTCTGAAAACCGTCGCAGTTGTATTGACTCACGGTTGGAGTATCTCATCTCTTACATCAGCGACAAATGGTGTGTTTGAAACTGAAGATTAGATTATTGTCAGGATAAGGAAAGGCTCACTATATGATAGCCTTCATTCATCAAAATGGATTGCAGCCGTGGCGGGTATAAACAGCATGACATTACACACCGGTGTGGTCACTGTTTGAGTCAAGCATTTACAGTTATTGCAAACAGATAGAGGCACATGAGTATGTGTGGTTAGTTTGCACAGATTATATGTACATCCCACTTGGATTGGGTTTGCATTTGGTGCACCCTATATACTAACAGTATACTATGTGCTATTCTTATATTCTAGTCATTTGTTTTTGAATGTTTACAATAAGGCTGTCATTTTAATGTTTATTTTGGCTTGTGATGTGATAAATTCATTTTCCTACCTTAGGAGTAATTCAGGGAAATGTGAAGTCTTGAGATGATATGGAAATAAATTATTATAGCAGTATTTTGACTTCTAAAAATTAATCTGCTACTATAATGCAACGCCCTCTTTGCTTTATCATTGCTATGCAATTAAATGCAATTAATTTTGATTAATCAATTTGCATATGATGTAATTAATTTGATTCAAGTTTTTAGTCAGTTGACAGCCTTAGAAACAATTCTGAGATGCTATGGACTAGAGGCTGTATTTATTTAAATATTAATATATATATATATATATGAATGAGTTTGTGACTGCACAGCACTACCTCAGTAGTAAGGGACCTCAGTTAAGCTAATAAAATCAAAACCTCCACAAGACCAGCAGTCATTGAGGTCAGGGGAGCAGAGCAGGAAGTATGACATCATCACGCCGCTCCGTTCCGCATGAGCAACGATGGTGACCCCGCTGGTATTACTGCTCTAATAGAACATTAGGAGATGATAAAATTGCAAATGAACAAGCACAGGAATAAATTTGTCATGTTTTTACAGGCCTGGCTTCCTTGTAAATGTGCAGACGCCATTGCCTTAACATTCCAGATGTGACCCAGGCCTTATTTCATTTTTTTTCAGCAGTCCCCTTCCTAATGAATGTATATCATATTACCAGCCACCATAATTTACACACAGGAACAGATTCAATGTCCGGCGCACATTAATGTGGATGCTGGCCCTTACGGTGCTGCGCTGTGGCTATTTGATATTATATTCTTCGAAACACTATGCCTGGGGTTGTTTGGTTGGACACATTCACATTTATACGTGCTTATGTATTACTATGAGTGTATATATACATCTCAGCTTTCACGCTGATAGAAAACAAAGCTGGAAAACACCTGTCAGGGTGCTAAAGACACTCCAAATGGGTCGAAACGGAGATCGGGTCCTCATAGCTCATGGCCGTACTGAAGGAGTGGAAAAGGGGGAGGATAGAGCCCAGGTTATGATGGCTCTGACTGATAGACAGCTATACAGACGCACAGATCCAAGATCAGGTTTCTTTCCTGTTTACCGCTCCTGGCTCCCTGCTCGGCCCTTACTGGAAGCCCTGCTACTCGCCCAGGAAATGGGCTCTGCTTCCAGACACAGGGCCACCACATACAGCCCTTGCTAATAGCATTTATTTGTTTATCTGGACAAACTTTTGGCCCCTTCCTTATTGGATTTGCCCTCTCAACAGATCCCTCCCCCACCCCCCAATATCGTAATGACGGGAGATCGATAGGTAGGGACGAGAACGTCTAACAAAGGAGAGCGAGTGTGAAAGGGAGAGAAGTAGAGGAGAGTATGAGGTGTGTGTAGAGGTGTACTGGATAAATGACACAGTACCGGTGCAGCAGGGGACCGAGCCATGGACTAATGCTATCCATCCCTTATGTTCTTCCTCCATCCCGCAAAGAAGAGGGTAAAGGAGAAGAGCCCATCAGAGTCACACATCCATACTAAAGCATCACTTTAGGCCTCCCCAGGCTCCTGCGCTTCTCTCAATCACCCAGCCCAAGCCCGGGCGAACGGAGACGGGCACCTCCCCCGCGAAGCACCTCTAACGAGGGGTTAACGCAGTGCCAGAGCTCCCATTATTGAGTGAATTTAGCACCTTGGACAGCGCACTAAAAATCTTTATTGCTTTGCTGACCCCCTCGTCATGTTCGTGTCTGTGTGTTGCGTCTGGGGCAGCTGGGGGGAGGTGGAGAGGGCTGATTGAAAGGCAATATGTCGGTTGGCAGGCAGGCACACATGCTCGGGGGCTTGTTCGCAGCGAGGGTTACACGCCGAGGGTGAGAACAATTTTCTGGTTGTCGCACTGCAAGCTTATTTCCTCAGCACCAGCACATTAACTTTTAAAAAGGGTTCCACTGGAGCTTCAGGGTTTAAAAAAAACGAAGAGAAGAAGAGGGCTTGGAAGAAAGGAAATGAATACACAGTGTAAAGAATGCTGTAAATAAATGTTTAATGTGTGAAAAGGTTGGTAATAAATAGGTTTTTGGTTATGGAAGTGAAAGTCGATTACCTGGAAGGAAAATAACATTACTGTAGCCCCTGCTTCCTGCGGAGCGGTCGTTTGCATGTACTAACATGCGTGTATTTGCTTTAAATGTGTTTGTGTTCATGTATTATACATGGAATCGGTGGCAGTACTGTTGGTAGGAAGTGCTGTTGGTAGTACAAGGGCTGTTAAGGTGTTTTCTAAGACATATTCCCTCTGCAAATGGTAGTGTAGGGGAGTTGTGGTCAGGACTATTGGCTAGCAATCCAAAGGTCACATGTTCAAACCCTGTCAGGCGCAATCTATGAACTGAAGGTCCCCTGTTAGCATTGTGCCCTTTAGCAAAGCACTTAAACTGATATTGTTCTAAAGGGACTGATCCTGTAGTAATTGTACTGTAAGTCTCTTTGTGTCGGTCGAATAACCAAATAGACTAGACGAATGGAATGTTTTGGTTAATTAAATCACACTTAAATAAAAAAAATATTTCCTTGTAAACATCCTTAAAATGCTAAATTTTGTCAAATATGTCTTGAAATATGTTTTTTTTTTTTTTTTATGTCTGTGATCTATATTGTGTTTTGTGCATTTGACATCATGAAAAATAGAAAGCTAAAGTGCCACCTTAAAAACATTCTGTCTTATAGGAGGTGATTCTGAAGAGGGCAGCAGACCTGGTGGAAGCTCTGTATGGGATGCCACACAATAATCAGGTAAGATTCAAGTAAACACGGCAAGAACCATTTTTTAAACACTAGATGCTAAACACTAGATGCACAGGGCCTCATTCAGAAATCATGATTCATAAATAATTTGGGACTTAAAGGTGTACTAAATTTACGATAACATTTTAGAACTGACTGGAACTGCACATACGTAAAAATACATTTTTAACTCTACAAATGTATAAATTGCATACATATAATGAAAAATAGTTTAAATGCTGTGCATTCTTTTAGGCAAGAGTGCAAGTGCACAAGAGAGTGCAAAATTGTATTATTAAGGATAAGATTGTGATATAGGATCAGTGTAAATAATACCATCCTCCACATGTAAATGGTTTAATTGAGCATTACAGATAAGCATTTGTTCCCAGTTCAGAGCTTTAAGGCCTCGTTCTCTAATATTCCCTAACATATTTCCTCAACATAAATCCCCCAGCGCAATTCCTCCAGAGCTCTCTCTCATTGGTTTGAAGGACCACAAGGGCATCTTCAATGTTAGATCAGTTATGAACTGCGAGTGAGGGCATATGCTCATCGATTGCTGAGCTGAGCATGAGTGCAGTGATGCTGAATTATTTAGGCTGGGCAGTGGATGGAGCATGACTCCAGTCATCAACCCACTCAAAGAGCTCTCTCTGAGGAACCCCTTTCCCCAACCTCCACACAGTCCTGTCATCTTTATGAGGGTGAATTATGAGACCAAAATGTGCAGCCCCACTCCCCTCCACCCTAAACTTCTGTGTTTTGCTCTCTATCTAGACTGGCTGGCAGATAAACAAACCTCTTTGAAATTTTGTATTATTTCTTTAGTATTAACAATATTGACCCTCTTATTCGCTGATTCATATGATCCTGTTTGAACAGGTAGCAACACATAGGCTGCCTGTGCATAGGTGTAATTATTTTAAGAAATCTTTTAAAATACTAAATAATAAGGTGCAGTGGTAAAATGTATATATTTTGTTTCATAATATTTTATTTAAAAAAAGTATTATTTTTCGCTATTTATCATTTTATTTTTATGTATTAATTGGTTTATTATATATATATATTTAATGTATTTTATTGTGATAAATGTTTTACATAGTATTTTTTATTTAGTCAAACCGTTATTTATAATGTATATGATTAAAGTAAAGTGAGGTTTTTTTCAGACAGTTGTTGGCTAACTAATATCCTTCTAATTGTGGCATTGGTTCATTTCTTTGTTGATCCTGACAGGAGATCATTCTGAAAAGAGCAGCAGATATCGCAGAGGCGCTTTATAACGTCCCACGTGGTCACAACCAGCTGCCAGGTCTGGCTAACACCTCAGTCCACACTGGCATGATGGGTGTCAACTCCTTTCACAGCCAGCTCGCTGTCAATGTGTCCGAGTCCACACAAGCAGCCAATCAGGGTGAGCGGAGATGACATTAATCTTAAAACCTCAAGATATTTTGGACATTCACAAAAAAAGACAGAGATTAATCCTAAGCTACTGTGATTGAATATGTGTGTGTGCATGCAAAGAGAGATATCTAGAAAGATTGAGCAGTGAATTCACTTTTGCATGTGGTATTTTAGCACAAATGCCTGCATTTTATTTGGGGGTGTAATGGTTCAAATTACTTGCGGTTCGGTTTTTATCACGATTTTAGGGTCATGGTTACAGTACGGTCCAATATGTACTATGTTCAGGGAAAAAAGGACTACTGTCAAATAAAAATAAAGAAAATAAGAATAAATAATAACAACTACAAGCAACAGCACAAGTAGTGCAAAGATACAAATAAAATAAACAGTGCTTTTCAGGTTATTTAGGTATCTAATAGTAGTTTTCAGGTACATAAATCCAAATCCATGGATCCAAAATACTGATGCTGTAACACATTTGTTGTCTTTCTCTACTGTTTGCGTTCACTTAAGACATAACCTACTATGTTTGTTAGGATACTTGCCAAAACAGGCATGTTGACATCATTTTTGTGTGAATTTGTCCATTAAAGTGCAAGACTTGTAAGAGAACTCCATATTTGCACACTGTCTGAGACGCGGCTTTCCGTGTGCACAAACAGATCTTCTCACAGCACGCACGTTCTCTTTCATGTCTTCTTGCGCTTGAACGTTTATGGCAAGGCTTAAATGAGTTTAGTTTAAACACAGATAGGAACATGTGCTGTTCAGGTCTCACCTGCGCTAAATGACTCGACATATTCGAGCATATGGCACTCACATTGAACAAAGTTTACAAGAGTGACTGTTTTGTCCACGTTTTTTGATCATCGCTGCTGTACTATATTGGCAAGCCAGAAGGCGTATCCATCGACAGAAACATACGTTAGCTGAACTACGTCTGTCTGTTTTATGCGTTATTTTCAAGAAACCATATTATAGATGCGTTGTCAGATTTAAGATGAACCGCGGTGCAAGTGCATTCCAAACCGTTCGATTTTTTACAGAGAACCATTACACCACTAGTTTTATTCACTAAACAACCGCAAACCAGTTTAACCAGGCGCTAAATGTGCTGAAATATTGCTGCAGTGTATTTAAGTCATTTTCAATTTTTCCATCGCATACACCCCTTCTTTCTATGTAAGAGTGATTCTGTACAGTCCCAGTAAAGTGTGCCATGGTAGTCTGTAGTCTGCAGTGTCCTTCAAACCTTAGGGAAGTGGGTGAAAACTAGCTGTATCTGCATGCAGACAGATACAACTGTTCAGCAGTGCACCCTGAACCTCCAGGCTCCTTTACCTCAGCATTCCTTGGCCTCTGTGACAGTGAATGATTTGTGTTAAGTCAGCAGTAATGTATCAGTCGTCTGATGAAAGGGAGAATGAATAGTAAGCAAAGCAGAGATGAGCGCTGCCTTTGTACCAGACAGCGGGGACTCCTGGAGCGAGAACTTCCTGCTGCTTTCACCCATGTCAGCGTTTAATGTCCTGATGTATATTTATAGTCCATATCCTTCTTCTGTCCTCTCTGCCTCTGTATGCTACTGACACACAGATCTTTTTTAAGGAATAGTTCATTCCCGAAAATAAAATATGTCATCATGTATTCACCCTCATGTCATTCCAAACCTATGACTTTCTTCCTACTGTGTAACAAAAAAGGAGATGTTAAGTAGAATGCTCACCGTGTTCTAAAATGAAAGTCAATGGTCACCAAGAGCTGATTCTGTTCGTTTCTTTGTTTATTCTATCTTTGTATTTTCTATGTAATGTGTGGCTCCTCTCATTCCTGGATGTGTGTGTGTTTCAGGTTTCAGTCGAAACACGAGCAGTGTATCCCCTCACGGTTACGTACCCAGCACAACACCCCAGCAGAGTAGCTACAGTACCGTCTCTACCAGTATGAATGGATACGGAAACACAGGCATGACCACGCTGGGAGGATCGCCCAACTTCCTCAATGGCTCTGCTGCCAACTCTCCTTATGCCAGTGAGTACTGATCCTCTCTCACCCTTTTGACCCTTTTGAATAATGTGCACATAAATATGAGCATTCACATAAGTGATGTGTGTAAATATATAATTATTTATTCAGAAGGGGACATTAAATTGATCAAGTGACAATAAAGACTTTAAGATTGTTACAAAAAAAAATGCTGTTCATCAAAGAATCCTGAAAAAAATGTACCACGGTTTTCACAAAAAATATTAAGCTGTTTTCAACATTTATAATAATAATTGTTTTTTTCTTGAGCACCTAATCAGGATATTAAAATGATTTCTGAAGGATCATGTGACACTGAAAACTGGAGTAATGGCTGCTAAAAATGTAGCTTTGCCATCACAGGAATAAATAACATTTTAAATAATTTTCACATAGAAATCTGTTATTTTAAATTGTTATATTTCACGTATTACTGATTTACTGTATTTTTGATCAAATAAATGCAGCCTTGGTGAGCATAAGAGACATTCAAACATTTGAACAGTAGTGTATATATCATATCCAGACGGGTCCTTGCATGCTAAACATAAACTGTAGTAACATTAATACATCTTACTTCTGTACCATATTTCACTCAGACCACCAAGTGAGCCAGTCCTGCCACAGGAGCCCCTTCTAAAAAAAATGAAGTGCCCCTTGGCTATACATAAGTTAGATCAACAGTCAAAGCTATTATTGTGTGTGTCTCTTTAAGAGCAGAAATATAATCCCAGCCACTCTTTTCTTCAGTCATGATCAGACGCTGTCTATAATGCTTAGCCATTCGTATAACACCAATCTTCTCGCACAGCTTCTAAATTAAAGCGTCTTAATTAAATCAATAAACTAATTGCAGGAGAAGCAATTCAACTTCGGTACTTTGATTCCCGAGATGTTAACAAGTATTTTAACAGGCTCACTGACTCCACGCTGACACTTTCAATCAATGCGAGAGAGCAGGCTTTGTGGGCTCCAATTTTCATTAATTGATTAGTTAGGCCTTCATAAATGGATTATGACACTATCAGGAGAATTTACTTGGAAAAGTGCCATAAAATTTAAGTGTAGAATAATAACAACAATAAAGGTAGAGCAGGATATAAGAGAGCAGCTGAAATACGACAGGAGTAATTGTAAAATCGTTGAGGGGGAAAATGCTCTTAGGGTATTAATAGACAAAAGGAGAGGCGGTAGAGTTGGGGCAGGGGAGGGACCAGCAGTAATGTTGTTCTGAGAGGAGCAGACAGAGATCTGTGGAGTTTGTGCAGTCAAAGAACACTATAAAAATGAATAATATAAATTTTCACATATTTGATTTTCTAGATCAATGCCCATTATAATAATATTGGCCTATACTACACAAATATCTCACGGGTTTGTGTTCAGTCCCTATCCGTACATCGTAGAACTATGAGGTATGCTCAGACCTATCCTAAGCCCTTTCCCTCTCTCGATCATTCCTGTCCCTCAGTTGTTCCTTCCAGTCCCACCATGGCCTCCTCCACCAGTCTTCCCTCCAACTGCAGCAGTTCCTCAGGCATCTTCTCTTTCTCTCCGGCCAACATGGTGTCTGCAGTCAAACAGAAGAGCGCTTTTGCTCCCGTTGTGCGGCCCCAGACCTCGCCGCCCCCCACCTGCACCAGTGCCAACGGAAACGGCCTCCAAGGTGAGTGGAGCAGCAGAATATAAAGCTTGACCTATCCAAGAAAGGGCAAGCAGAAAACTAGGTTTAAATCTGTTAATTAAAGACAAATGTGATGACGAAACGGGTGCATAATTAGGTTTTGTGTATAAAGTTTGGGGTCAATTTTTAAAACAAACAAATATCTTATGCTCACCAAGGCTGAAAAATGCAGGAAAAACAGTAGTATTGTGAAGTATTAATAGTTAATAAAGAGTTTTCTATTATAATATATTGTAAAATGTAATTTATCCATGTTTTGGCAAAGCTGAATTTTCATCATTACTCCAGTCTTCATTGTCACATGATCCTTCAGAAATCATTCTAACATGCTGATTTGCTGCTCAAGAAACATTTCTTATTATCAATGTTGAAAACAGTTGTGCTGGTTAATATTTTTGTGGAAACTGTGATACATTTTGAAGGATCCGTTGATGAATAGAAAGTTCAAAAGAACAGCATTTATTTGAAATATAAATCTTTTGCAACAATTTAATTCTTTATTGTCACTTTTGATCAATGTAATGTTTCCATGCTGAATAAAAGTAATAATTTCTTAAATGAATAAAATCTTACTGACCCCAAACTTTTGGTACCATATGTATATCTGCTGTTCCAAAACCTAGTGAGCTGCCGTCAAAATGACAATAACCTAATTATGTTTTTTTTTTTTTTTTTTTTTTCTCTCAAATTTCCCATGCAGAGCACTGTTTATATGTCGCAAGGCATCTGTGCCTATGTAAAGTTTTTCAAATAGTCACTTATGAGGTTCCATTACAGTTAAAAGGCAGTTGCCTATGTAGGCAGTGATGCAGCTCACTTGTTTTGAAACAGCGCTCGAGTGTCTGATCCACAACCTTGTAACACTGACAGCTGTCAGTTTGTCCCAATCTGTGTGTGGTAATCTGTTTGTACATTTGCTTCTCTGACTTAATTCCTCTTGTTGTACTTAAAAATAATAACTCTCTCTCTCTCTGTTTCCTTCATCTTCCTTCCCCTTCCCCCTGCTTCCTCATTCTGCTTCCAGTAGATCAATCTTTTGTGGACTCTAGCAAGTACTCCACCGCCAGCTCCCTGCAGGGACTGGCCTTCTCCTGAAGTATGTTACACCTGTCTCACACTCTTTCTTCATCATCCTCTCTTTCTATCCATTAAGCCATCCATCAGCATGACTGTCAGAGCATCCTCTCCCTTCATCCTCCCTCGTTCTCCTCACTTCTGCTCGGTTACCAGGGGCCTGCTGCGTGTCTCGAAGAGCATTCCATATGTTTCATTTCCTGTCTGACTTCCTGTTTCCTGTGTCAAGTCCTCCTCACTTAGCTTGTGGCTGTGGAGTGTAGAGTTAACTAACCATAAGTCCATCAATATAAAAATGATATTTTGCCCAAAATGTGAGTGGGGAGAAAATGGCCATTTGGTAAAAAAAAAAAAAGAATAAATGCATGTGTGTATATATAATATTTATACTGAGAATTGTGAACAATTACAGAAGGCAAAAATATGCAGTGCAAACATAATCTTAGTGGTCCTAAAAATAATATATTTATTTAAAAAAAGAATGAATAATTAACTTAATTTCTCTTTTTTTTTCTTTTGTTTTGAGGTGAAATACATGCCTTTAGTTTTCAGGTGAAGCCTGCTACATAAAAACACTCATGAGACATCTATAAAGACATATGTTCACTGTTATCTGAAACAAAGACACAATCAGCTTCCTCCGATTTATGACAATTACTCTGCGTAGCATTTGGCCCCGGGTGTTGCTCTGAAATATCTAGACATCCACAGTGAGACAATATTAAAGTAATTGAGCGTTTGAGGCAGACATCTCTTATCTGCGAGCGTGGAGTGCTTCCTCTCCGTATGTTGATATGCACTCAGCACTCTGACCCGATGACCGATTGTCGGTCACCACTCATTTTTTTTCCATTTCAAATGAGGCAGAGACACTCAGGAAATAACCCAGGAATTAGAGATGAGGGACCAGGGAGAGGAAATCAATAGGAAGCCAATATGTTACATGAAAAATCTGGTGTGGTGATGTGGCCTGCTGAATGTGGAGAGCGATAGAGAGAGAAACCTGGCTCGGTGCTCATGGGACTTCCTTCCTCTTGGCCAATAATGAATAGAAGTGATACTAATGTTTGACTGAACATTGTTTAGTGTTTGAGAACAAAAATTATTTATCTAAGCTCGAGCTATTTTTGTTTTAAGTGTTGGCGAGCATGTTAATTTAGGTCAGTCTATATACACTGCATGCACTTTTTATTAGCATAGCTGTTTGTTTGTAATTTGTCTCATAAAAATGATGTCCGCATAAATGTGCGTCGGTCCCCATAGGCACATGAAATAAACACTCAGTCGCTCATCGGAACACAGGCGAAACCCTACACAGTCAAATAAAAGCAGCTTTAAATGACCTGTTTTTATTCGTCAAATATATTATTTAATATGACTGGATTATACTGGATTACACCAATGAAAGTCATTTTTAAGAGTAAAAATAACCAACAACTGCATGCATACTCTTTTTAGCGCTCTGAGTTTGTCCTCTACGCTCTTGATGTAAATGAAAAGTCCCTCCGACTGTAAGAATATCCTGAACGTCTCCTCCGAACCCATGGAGCTTTGTCCTCATGGGAGAGAAGCATTAGCTAATGCGTTGCGAAGCCGTCCTATAGTGTTATCACTAATTGGATTGATGAATTGTTCATATAATGGCTCCCTGATGGGGAGACTGATATACAGCCTGTAAAGCAAGTCACTATTTATCCTGACAATGACTCCAATTAAACACGGACGACCTGCAACCTTAGGTGGATCATACAGAATAAAGATTATCCTCATCCACTCGCAGGGAATTGTACATCCTTCTGATTAATGTACAGCTTCAGTGTGATCGAAAGCACAGTGAATTATGGGGTATACTTCTGCATTCATTTAGTCTCTCTGTCCCGCCTTCAGCTGATTGAAGCCATATTTCTAACCAGTTGTTTGGATGTGATCCATGTGCATTGTCTTTAAACCCCTCCATTTCTTCGCATAGATTTACTTTAAAACTGTTGCATGACATCTCAGTAACCGTATCAGGGTTATAATCGTTAACTAAAACTATCCCAATCACTACAACTCTCGGAGTGAATTATTTAACCAGCAATTATTGGCTTGGGCATGGATATGCTTGATTTTGGCGGACAAGAAATGCTATGCTGCTGCTGAGCAAATACAAGAATTAAAATAACATGAAAGACATGCTGCTACAAAAATATTATTAAAACCCCTGTAGCAGATCTTTACAGGTGGTGCTGGGGAGGAGGAGGGATAAACAGAATTTTTCATAATTGCGCAGCAGGGCGATTGCAAGCTAGGGTATGAATATGGTTACGTGGATTAGGAAGTAGGTCTTGTTGGCTAATGCCACGTCATTAGAGGGAACAGTCAGCTCTTGGTTACAGTGACTAAACCATGTATGACATGACTGAACCATGTATTTAACCCTTAAACAGGCAACATGCACAACAGGATACATACTCTTTTGTCTCTTGTAGGAGGCATGAGAAAAAAAATTTCATCCAATACTGTTATCATTATCATAATTGGGTCTGTTTGGTGTATGTGGGTCACATGACTTGGTTCAAATATTCTGTACTCATTTTGTCAGTTTGACCTAAAGCCAACACGTCCACCCATAGTGCTGGACATTCTGACTTTGTAGAAAGTAGGTATATATTAATCTTACTTTAACTAAACGAAACAATAATTAAAAAAAATAATTTTTGCAACTGACTGAAATAAGTTTGATAAGTTGAAGCACTAAAATTACGAAAAAGAAAACAAAAAAAAGAAAAGTAAAACTTAGCTAAAATGAAAACTGAAATTTAAACAAACGAATAAAACTGATAAAAAGCACATTTTACAAAATTGCTAAAAAATGTAACTAAAATGAAAATGAAAACTCAGAATTGTGTATAAAAATAACACTGAACTGTATTGTAATTTTCAGATGTATATTGGGAAGTCGGCACAAAGCAGTGTACTTCAGTGTATTTCAAACGCCCTCTCTTTCTTTCACTCTTTGTGCCAGGTTGACTGTAACGCAAGAAAACAGTCTTATTTGTTCATATTGTTTGAATAAGACATGCTCTTGATCTCAGATGCTTTTCTTTGGGGATTATTGCATGACAGATGAAACCAAACAATCACATGTCTTACCCTCCTCTCTCTCTCTCTCTATTCTCATGACTAGTGATCCCAGGGATGATTGTTCCTCCCATGTAGGGGCTCCTGGGCTGCTGAAGAGGCACATTTGATTTCAGCTCTCGCCAGAGAATCTACGGTCTGAGCTGAAGGCAATTTCTGGTGGAGGAGACATGAAAACTGAACTTTTAAAACTCAGGCCTTTTGACAAAGGAATCTCATTTTATGGGAAGAAAGTGTTTGTTTGCTTTTGTTTTTAAGCTTATTTCTGGACTGCCCTACCGAAGGACTCACTACACCCCCCCACCCCCCCACCCCCCGTGTTTTACCCATGCATAAAGGAGGGATGGATTTCTTTTTCATTTTATCCATGGGCTTTTATGATGAATTCAATGATCACATACCTTTTTTACAGACTGTATCACACAAACACGACACTTTAGGAGCGGGTGCATCCGTAATGTTCCTGAGAGCAGTGACGGGCAACGGCACAGATCTCTGTTAATACTGACCAGTTTTTATATGAACAGACACATTAGTGCAAAATCCAAATGAGAACATTTAGGCCAACTGCTTGAACACAGAAAAGAAGAAGGGAGGGTTTTTTGTCCCAGAGAGAAGCCAACAAATTATTTGCCATAATCTTGTTTGTTTTCTTACTAAATGAAATTGTAGCGCCATACTTGCTTCCCTGTTGTAATTTTTGTGAAGAGTCATATGAAGCATCTGGGTACCAGCCGGTTTGGATGGTTATGAAGTAGGAAAGTTATTTAAGAGTTATTAAATGCTATCATGCTGCAATTTTTCAATGTCCAGATCCGTCCTCAAAGAGAAAAAGCGACCTAATTTCCACAACAAATCAGTATTTATGTTCATGGAAATATTTGCTGCTAAATAGAGCAGAGATATGCAGTAAACAGATGGACTGAAGGAAAACGCCCTCAGTTGCCATGCCATTTAATAAAAAAAAACCTTTGAATTTTATGTGCTCAAAAAATGTGATGATTTTTTTTCTTTTCTTTTTGCTTTGTTTATGAAAAAATGAAACTGTGATTATATGCATTTTAATGTGTTTGGTTTGCTGTGTTCGCTAGTGAAGGATATAGGTTAAATGAAGTATAAGAGGAATACTATTTCAGAGCCGACTGTTAAAAAAACCCGTTTTTCATTTTTGTGTGTTTCTTTGGCTTGTTTTGGGGGACATGACTTGAATTAGCAAAGTATTTTCATGTTTAGACAGCACTGTATGAAGAATGCTTTCCAAATATGTCAAACACCCAACATACAGCAGTTTGATTGGCTTACTTTGGTAGTCTATTTTTGTACATATACTTTCTGTTGCCAAAGTCTTTGTTTTATTTGTACTTATCTCAGAATGGCTTAAGGCAGCTTATAATAACACTGATGATTGGTTCATTACACAAAATCTCTCAAACTTAAGCAAACACAAATCAAGGATTCTGGACAAAAAGAGGGGAGTCTCTGTAAAATATCCATATAAATAATGTATGTATATCCAGATTTTGTATATTCTTTTCTCCCCAAAGTTACTTTGATTGTGGAAGTTTTTTTGTGATTATTTGTCCATCTATTCGCTTTCATCACCGGCTTTGTCTTTATTGCTAATGTTTTTGTCTGCATTTAGGTCCATGTTTTGTATCATGTCAAGCTTCCAATTTTTTTAAGTTCTATTCATAAAAAAAAGCCATTGTCTATTTTTGTATAATTTGTAAGTTAAAAAGCAATTGTTTTCCTTTTGGAATTTTTAATGTATGGCAAAAAAGTAGCATCTCACAGCATTTAGTTATGTAGATTTTTTTAAAAATGATATATATATATATATATATATATATAAATGATGAATATATAAATCTATATCTTTTTCTTTAAAGGCTTACAGAACCTGTACTATTGTAATAATATGCATGGGCTCTTCTCTGAGAGTGATGGTTTTATTTTGCGTGTCAAACCTAGGAGGACGTTTTTGATTCATTTTCTTTTTCGTCTTTTCTTTCCTCTTTTATTTATCTGATTATTTATGCCTGCTTATAAATCTGTCTATTCCATTTTCTCTCTCTCACGCTTATCAGTACCAGCAGTATAGATGCCTTAACAATGCAAAACCATAAGCGTACAATCACTTGTACAGACTTCACAACCACCATCACCAATAACAGGAGCCACAGAGTTCCTTAAGGGATTTCTTTCCGGAAAAAAAGCACAAATCGGTCTGTTTTACCTAAAGCGAGGAGGGTTAAATTAATTATTTGTCCTTTTTCTGTTGTTTGTATTATGAAGGGTAATGAAAGGGAACTTGAAGGAATATAAAGAGAGATTATATGATTCATATTTTATGTGTTGCTGGTAGGATGGGTTGCACTTTCTCATTAATTTAAAGCAAAAGTCTGCCTTTTTTCATTCGTTTATGTCTGCTGCGTTCACGAGAGGGGGAGAAGCTCAAAGCCATATTCTACAGTGTCACCGTTTGCTCAGAGGGGACGTTCACTTTAGCTGGAGGTGCATGTGAACCTGCATGTTCTGGGTCGTGGTATGTTGTTCGTGCTGCAGCACTCTGTAAGGTACTGTTGACGTATTTCTCTCCCTGAGCAAAGTGATTCGATATCAGAGCACAATGCCTTGCCCCCAGAGCTGACGTGCTGCTGACTCCCAGTCTGTAACGCTGTCTAATTCTACTGTCAGCCGAATCGGCCCTCGATGATCGGTCTTTAGGGCTCTTTTATGAATGGTTCAAGTGCTGTTTCCTGTAATGTGTGTCTGCACTCTGCCATCCAAGATAAAATGGCTTTTAATATGCTGATTTGGGGTTTGTGTGAGGACTTTTTATCAGAAATGACTGATGATTGAGCGTTCATGATGTTTTTCTTTCCATGTGGCTGTTACACATTGGTTACTTTATCAGCAGCTCCATCGCAATGATTAAGATGGATTTATTATAACATGACAAGCATTTGTAGGACACAAGACTCGAACCAAAAAGATGGTCTCCTTTTTTTCTGCCTCCTATTCTTGTGTTTGTTTCATTTTTTGACTGGATACACACTGAACCGTTCTATTGATAGGAAAACTCAAGACAAAAACTACTGTATAGATTGTTATCATTTTTGATGAAAGCTGTAAAATAACTTTTCAAAGTTCACAATATTAAATTAAAGTTACTTCTTGTCTGTGATTTATTTTTTTGGACTGTCTTTTGTCTTCCTTGAGCTTTGCTTCCAGAAGCAGGTGTTTGGGGGCATGTTAGGAACAGACATTATAAACATAACCCAGGATGTTATTTTTGTGCCATCTTATAGCCAACAGATGTCTGATTGTTTGTTATCTCCAGGGAGCGATCTCTCCTTGGGCCCACCCCACTTTCCGTCTACCCCAACCCGCCAATTCCTCTTAAAGTAGCACATTTTAATTAGCCCCATTCATTAAATTATTATATACCTGAAAGCATAATGAATGTAGGCAAACATGTTAATGATGGGCTCCTCAACTTATTAATTGAACTGTGCATTGCATTTAATTGACTCATCATTTGCATTTACAGTCATCAGCAAAAATTAATCTCTTTTTTTTTTAGTTTGCATATTTAATTTAAGATGCTCTTGATCTGATTAGCTTGTAAAAGTCACTGACAGGATTCTGCTGACCCGATTTCATCAGGGCAAACTCCACCTCAGCACAGGGCTTGAAAGAGAGCTTCACATGACCCTGAAACATTAGTGAAATACAAGTTTGAATCGTTAATATCATTAGCCATTAAATCAAAACATGGCCTGTTGTTTCAGTGGGAATCGCTGTTGTTTTAAAGCTCAAATTGGTAGTTGTCTGTTTGCTAAAATAAAGAGAAGACCACAAATGAGTTGAAATTATTTGATTTCTGTAGATTATAATTTATTATACACCATAAAAATATTTTGTCATGTAAAAATTTGATTAATGTGAGGGTATTTAAATTAACTGGTTTTTAAACTTAATTTAATGTGAGTGAATAAAACGAAATATATTATGCAAAAGAAAATTAAGATTAGCCCCTTGAAGTAAAATGCATGTTTTTATTTTAAAGACTGGCAAATAAAAACCTTTTTTTAATATATATATATATATATACACACATATATATACACACACATATATATACACACACATATATGTAAGCAATAAGGTACGAGAGGCTGGGGATGATCAGTGACTATTTTTTCCAGTGGAAGGAAGGCTTTTAGTGATTTTACTTCATGAAAGTTACCGCTTCGCGCTGTGCCTAACAACGCCCTTCAGCTGTGACTTATTCACGATACAGCACTAGCCTTGAGTACCTTTTTGCTTTTATAAAACGCTTACCACACAATACAAATATTAAAGCCAAAAAATATGTATCAATGCACCTTTCAAGAAGAAAAATCACTAAAAGCTTTCCTTACACTGGAAAAAAATAGTCCTATTATATGGCGGCAAACGTTGTCTTTATGAGCGAGTCACTTAGTAGCAAAATCTTTTAAATTGAAAGGACTGAAACTTGAACACAGAACAACTGCAACTGACAAATGCTTTGACTAGCGCTGACAGTGTCAGGGTCAGAAATATGGACGTAGTGTCCGTGACATCACCCGTAGGTTTCTGAAGAGCATTTTTGAAGCCTAAAGTGGACGTAGCCGGTCGTCGCCATCTTGGCAGCGTGTCACCATGCGCCACTCCTGGATAACTGAAAATGGGCAAAGAGGCGAGACGTGGGTGGAGCTGAGGTGCCTGGTTGCTGAAACCCTGCCCGCCAAGCTCGACCATAGCGGCAATCCACATGTCACTCAAGTGGCCACGCCCCTTAATCATGCAGAACTTGTTGGCTTCAAGAGAGACTCAGTCTCTCTCTCACAATTCTACATAATACAGTAAGCTTAAATGAACAATATCAATGAAAACAAACATATGTTTACATTGCTAAGAGTGGTTGCTAAAGGTGTTGTTATACACAGAACCGTTCGGTAAAGCAATCCTTATTGAATGTATTTGGTCTTGGCAGATTAGATCTGCTACGCTGCTATTGCTGCTGTGTCTACTGCTAAAAGATACTCAGACACACTGCTGTGAGCATGTAAGATATGCTGCTGCTGCATAAATAGACATATAAATAAACATATCTAAATCTCGTAGCATAGACAGGTGGAGCTGGGGGAGGTGGAGTGTTTCAAAAGGAAGTTTGATAGCATGCTGCAGCACTAGCTGACAGCAAACAATGTACCAGATTATTTAAATGTTAAAGAAGCAATCTCAGTGGTTGCAGGATCAGCAGAGGCCAATCAGCTTGTGACATGTGGTAGTGATGATTTATAATGATTTTGTGTGTGTATATATACACACACACACACACACACGCGCGCACCGATCAGGCATAACATTATGACCACAAACAGGTGAAGTGAATAACACTGATTATCTCGTCATCACGGCACCTGTAAGGATATATTAGGCAGCAAGTGAACATTTTGTCCTCAGAGTGTTAGAAGCAGGCAAGCGTAAGAATTTGAGTGAGTTTGACAAGGGCCAAATTGTGATGGCTAGATGACTGGGTCAGAGCATCTCCAAAACTGCAGCTCTTGTGGGGTGTTCCCGGTCTGCAGTGGTCAGTATCTATCAAAAGTGGACCAAGGAAGGAACAGTGGTGAACTGGCAACAGGGTCATGGGCGGCCAAGGCTCATTGATGCACGAGGGGAGCGAAAGCTGCACCGTGTGGTCCGATCAAACAGACGAGCTACTGTAGCTCAAATTGCTCAAGAAGTTAATGCTGGTTCTGATAGAAAGGTGTCAGAATACACAGTGCATCGCAGTTTGTTGCATATGGGGCTGCATAGCCGCAGACCAGTCAGGGTGCCCATGCTGACCCCTATCCACCGCTGAAAGCACCAACAGTGGGCACGAGCATCAGAACTGGACCACGGAGCAATGGAAGAAGGTAGCCTGGTCTGATGAATCCTGTTTTCTTTTACATCACGTGGATGGCCGGGTGCATGTGCATCGCTTACCTGGGGAACACATGGCACCAGGATGCACTATGGGAAGAAGGCAAGTTGGTGGAGGCAGTGTGATGCTTTGGGCAATGTTCTGCTGGGAAACTTTGGGTCCTGCCATCCATGTGGATGTTACTTTGACACGTACCATCTACGTAATGGAAACAGTATTTCCTGGTGGCTGTGGCCTCTTTCAGCAGGATAATGCGCCCTGCCACAAAGCAAAATTGGCTTTGTGTGAATGATTTGAGGAGCACAACAACGAGTTTGAGGTCTTGACTTGGCCTCCAAATTCCCCAGATCTTAATCCAATTGATCATCTGTGGGATGTGCTGAACAAACAAGGCCGATCCATGGAGGCCCCACCTCACAACTTACAGGACTTAAAGGATCTGCTGCCAGATCCAACAGCACACCTTCAGGGTCCATGCCTCGACGGGTCAGGACTGTTTTGGCAGCAAAAGTGGGACCAACACAATATTAGGATAATATTGATAATAATGTTATAGGATAATATAGGATAATAATGTTATGCCTGATTGGTGTATATCAAGTCTGGTCTTTGAATTCTTTAAATTGCTAACTGGTTCCTAATGTCTCAGTGTTTTGGAGTTGCTAATTATCAGTATTTTTGTTCAGCCAGTTGCCATATGGAAGTAAGATGGCAGAGCTTTGGATAGCCATTAGCTAATGGATTATTGAGAGACATGGCCACCCCCCTCGGCCCAAACCTTCAGTCCACACCCTACAGTGAGGCACTTAGCAAACAAAGCCCCCTTTGAACATTAAACATCACAAGTGAAAGATTACTTATCTCCCCTTCTCGCACTCTCTCTCTCTATTACTGTGTCTTTTTCTCTCTTTCTGTCACTCTTCTCACTCTCTCTTCGTCACAGATCCCAGGGGTAGACTGTCTGGAAGCTAATGCACAGGAATGAGTGATAGATGACAATTTGAACAGAGGTGTGTGCACATCTCTCTCCACTTGTCATTGTTGACATACGCTGACAGAAACTCTATAGAGCAAATCAGCCTCTTCCAGTGTTAATGAGTGAGCTGATTATTTTTATATAGCACTTATAAAGCGGACACATCAGAGCATGAGTACTAAGCACCCAGAGGAAAATGTATATTGCTCAGTGGTTGCTCTGTCAAAAAAATCTATCTATCTATCTATCTATCTATCTATCTATCTATCTATCCATCCATCCATCCGTCCGTTTATCCGTCCATCCATCCATAAATAATACCATATAATCATTAAGATTAATTATCAATGAAAATAATTATTTATGTAATGTAAATAATTGTTGTATATATATTATTTATATAATAATATATAATACTATACAATATTAATATTATATAATTTGTAAGTTAATATATAATATTGTAAACATTTTATAAGCATTAGTGTATGTAGTTATTAGTCATGCAGGGGATGTTCTTTACTGCACAGATACCTGCAGCCCAAACCAAATAAATTAATTAATAAATAAAGCAGATCGTCTCCAGCTCTTCCCATGAGCAGGGATAGAGGGGGAGAGGAGAGCTGAAAGGCATCTTTGAGAGGGAAAACAGGGGTCCCACTGGGGAGCTTGGGGAGAACGGAGGAAAGGAGAAAACAAGGAAAAAACAAGACAAAGACGAGGAACTGAAAAGAGGAAAAAAATTTGAATGAATAAAAAGCCACAAGAGAGAAGGAGAGGACACGATACAGAGAGAAACGGAGAGTGAGCGAGTGAGAGGGTCCTCATAGTCCACAGAGAGACGAGAGAGATACCAGAGATCAGAGAGGGATGTTCGAACCGATGCGGGAAGGCGCCAAAAGAGAGAAGGAAATGCTGCCTGGTACCTGAACGTGGGGGTACAGGTTGGGGGGTGGCCCTCCTGGGAGACACGGGCCTGTCATCACAGCACAAAAACACTGCAGGCCGAGCCATGGGGAAAAGTGGGATGTGGGGAATAAGGGGAAGGAGGGATTGGGACTGTGTTTCAGCCCAGGGGCCTCTTCAGGCACAGAGACACTTCAAACACAAGAGGGCCACAATAATGCAGCCAATGCAAACTCAAATGTCCTTTACATGACTCCACTATTCTACTCATCAGGTCTTCAACAGATCATAAAGGACATGTAATGTCAAAACATTTGGCCCCAAATGATGAGTGACAATTCCCTTTTGGAGGTAGAATTGAATTGGATGCATGGGATTATCATGGTTGTAAAATAAAGACAGCTTGAAATGGGTTCATTGTTCACATATTTTTCAATACGCAGTTTCAGTTTCAAGCATAGGCTTCACTACAAAATCAGTGTTTGGGTATTGTTGCATTTTATCAGCCTATATTTTACTATATACCCTATTGATATTATTATATTTATATTATAATAATAACAGGTGTGATGTCTCACACTTTCCCATTCACAGCTTACAGTAGCAGGGCTGCCAAATTTTGAGCTTAGCTTGAAAAACACACACAAAAACCTTGCATAACAATAAGTGTATTGTGATAAGTTTAGTTACAACATGTTACAATTTTTACATGGTAAAGTAACTGGTACTGTTTAACGAATGATTTCAATTCATTAACTTGTAATTCAAATCCGATCTTGATTCAATATTGATTAATTTGTATAAATATAAATATTTTCACCCAAAAATGAAAATTCTGTATGAATTTCTCTCTTCTGCTGAACACAAAAGAAGATATTTTGAGGAATATCAGTAACCAAATAGTTGATGGGACCCCATTGACGTCCATAGTATGAAGAGAAAAAATATATATTGGAAGTCAATGGTTACTAATATTCTTCAAAATATCTTCTTTTGTATTCAGTTGAAGAAAGTAGCCTACATGATGACAGAATTTTAGTTTTTGGGGAACTATCCCTTTAACAACGCAGAATGCGTGAGAGTTGGCAGCCCTTCAGTTGAGTCTCTGTTGTTGAATAAATAACCCATGCCAATCCTATTTTCTCGCAATCGTGGTGGATATCCTGCTGTAACCATAGTGAATATAAAGTGAATACAAAATGGCGACGTCCATAGCATCAAACCGCCAAAAAACACCTGAAGAAGAAGAAGACGACATCCACAGCCTTTTGAGACAGTGCAAGTTCATCCATGACCTCGCAGCTAACAGCTCCGGTGGAAGACAGTGACTAAACCCATCAGCCTACTCATACAGTATCATACAGTATTCATACAGTATTTTTATTTATTTTTTAGTTAGGGGCCATTCACACAGAATGCAGTTTTGCAGTTATAAACGGTCAGTGGAATTGACTTCTTTTAATGGTCGTGTCATGCGTGAGACACTGAAAAAGATTCCAGACAAGAATGCAACAGTCAAACTCGTCTGTCTAGCGCATGTTTACAATGGAATGCAACCTAGTAGAATAAAAAAAAACAACACTTTATCTGAGAATGGCCCCTTCACAAATGTACCATTCCATTTTTAAACACAAAAATGTGACCTATGTCACTGTACGACATGACAACTAGTTGTTCAGTATGGTTCCATTCACAGTAATGTGGTGTGAGTTCGATTATTGAATTCTGTCACTCTGGTAAATAACTGAACTGTGTGTGAACAGAACCATAGGACTGTCAACAGTATTCTGTTGTGTGGAGGTGGTTATAGAAAATGACTTTTTACAGAATTTTGTTTCATGTTTATTGTCATACAATTTAGGCTATTACCATATTAAGTCCTAATATAACAATGACTAGTGAGAGGTTCTAAAATATATGTTTTTCTCAAGGTTAATTTTCTAGAGAGTCATATTCGTATTGATGCATGTTTGTCTATAGTGACCAGTTCTGATGTAGGCTTGAATTGCAAAAGCCTTCTGGATTTTTTGCATTGTAGACAGTTCACTCTAGACATGACTGGAGATTTACCGCGATTAACGTGCTCTCGGAGAAAGGGCAAAAGCATAAATCAGGATTTACTTCATATTCTGCACATCAGGGTCCATCATCTTCAGCAGTTTGAAGTCTGCATCGCTTGCTCCACTGCATCACCTGCAGGAAATTTGTTGCAAGAATTTGTGATGTAATCTGTGAAGTTTCACCCAAGAAGGAAAATTATGTCTTCATGTACTCACCAACTTGTTTTTAAAGAATGTATTGGTTGCGCCTCTGCATATAATTGCAATAAATGGAGACAGAATCTTTTTAAGCGCTTCTGAAGTCCTATGATAAATTTCTTTGAGAAACAGACCAAAATTGACTGATTATCTTCCCCTAAACTGCTGCTCCTCCACTGCTCCAAGACCATTGAGTAACTCAAGAACTGGATCAGTCCAGTTTGCAAAAGAATCATGAAGGGGCCATTCACACAGAATGTGTTTTTGCTTTTCCATTGTTTTCTATGCACACATGTGCTAGAAGGATGTGTTTGATCATTGCGCTCAATTTGACGATGAACTATCATACACTACCGTTCAAACGTTTGTAAGTTTTGAGTAAGTAAGTTTAATGTTTTTGAAAGGAAACTCACCAACAGTAATTTTGGGAATTATGCTCACAATTTTAAATAAGTTTTTTTCCAACATTTTAATATATTGTAAAATGTA
Source organism: Rhinogobio ventralis (assembly GCA_039654625.1). Taxonomy (NCBI): domain Eukaryota; kingdom Metazoa; phylum Chordata; class Actinopteri; order Cypriniformes; family Gobionidae; genus Rhinogobio; species Rhinogobio ventralis. The sequence continues at coordinate 19,333,295 of CM077198.1, forward strand.
ATTTATTCCTATGATGGCAAAAGCTGAAATTTCAGCATCATTACTCCAGTCTTCAGTGTCACATGATCCTTCAGAAATCATTCTAATATGCTGATTTGCTGCTCAAGAAACATTTATTATTTTTTATCAATGTTGAAAACCATTGTGTGGCTTTCTTGTTGAAAAAGAAATGAAAGATGTCAAATTAAAGAAGTTAAACTCAAACTTTGAACAGTATATGTCCACTCCACTATAGATCTTAAGACTTACAAAAAAATGTTAAAGCACCAAAATATTCAATGAGAATCTGATTTGCTTATGTTCTGATTCAGGCATTTAATGAGAGCTTTTCCCGTCTTTTCCCTTTACCTTTCATAGGATGCGTCTCAATCAGCTCCCTAGTCCAGTGCTGTGTTCCAGTTCGTTTTTATTATGCCCTTAACTCGCTAACTTCCCTCCCTCTCGTTCACTCGAATGTGCGTCATTGCTTACGTTGCATAAGTGCCCACTATTGGCGGAACCTTTGCAATGGACTGAACTGGAACATCTTAAGCCCTTGATTACTTGGAATCCACTATGGAGCTGATTTATTATAAAAAAAAATTCCGTTACAAAATTGTTTAATGCAGCATTCTATATGTATATAGGTGTGTTTGGGTTGTTTTAAATGTTTTTAAAAAATAATAAAAATATCAGTTGTTTGTGGTGGGGTAAATTATACGTGATATGCTGTGACGTCACATTCATGTTGCAATGTGGTATATGAAGCTGCCTGAAGTGTACACATGAAGTAGACTGGGTCTGTCCATATAAACTTCCTTCGTCCACTTCACGAAGTGGAACGCACTTCAAAATGGCGGCAGGGATTCCCCGAGGGGAAGTGCTTAGGGAAGTTCGCAAGTGCGTGTCTAAAAGTGGACTGGACGCAGCACAGTAGTCAGGGCACTGATCAGGGAATCAGTCAATGGGATGAGTCTCTGATCAGTGCCCTGACTACTAAACTAGGGAGCTGATTGAGACGCACCCATATTCTTTTATGTTTACTGATCTGGTACTGGCTAGTTAAGGGCAGTCTACGGCAGTATAGTGTAACTCTACCTCTTTAATTTTACGCACAGTGTCTGTGTCATACAATGCAAAAGATGCAGTCCAAGAAATACACTGTCCATTTAACACTGTGTTTTACCCAGGGCTTTGATGTAAGTTTCACCTTAATCAGAACACCCACAGTAGGTGTTCCAGCGTGAACCCGAATTTGCTGTGGCCAGGGCTCGCGGTGGCGCTTGTTGTGTTTGATATTTATTCTAATTGCTGTGGGTAATTTGCTGTGAGTAGGACTAATGAGAGGGTCGGAGGGACCTAATGGATGACGGAGGCTGCATTTAGCCGTTTAGATATCACAGGTGGCACCACAGAGAATGAGGCAACATGAACTCTGTTAGACAAACCTGCATATATTACTGTTCGTTTGATTGCTCTGGCTATTCTCACCTCCTGCTGCAGCTGCCAATTGGCTGTGATTCAGTAAATTGACTGCAGAGTGGTAGAAGAGTGAGATAGCTGAATTATGAATGTGGAGCCATTAGTACAGGTATCGGTGTGTTTAGCTGTTTATTCCATGACAGTAATTATTTATCACAATGTGTGGTTATGATTACAACATCATAAAGGAGATAAATGGACAGGGACACCACGATAAATCCACAAAGCTAATAGAGCATGTGCATTTACAGGAGTGCATTACGCAGTGGTGATCTTCGGCTTTTCTGATAACTAATCGATCTAAGTGACCTCTAACATCAACTAAATATATTCCATAACACGTACATGTGATGACAGAACGCTTAAAGGTTCACCCAAAAATAAAAATATAAATGTCATCATTACTAGTTATTTCGTTTTTTTGAATAACACATAACATGTATTTTGAAGAATGTTTTTAACCATACATTGAAAGTCAATGGGGTCCAAAACTTCACTGAATCCCTATGGTTCCCTGCAGAAAATGTTTGGGAGCCACTAGGGGTGTAACGATACACTTCGATACTAAAATGACGATACAATATTTATTGCGATATTTTAAGCCAAAATAATTGTATTATTATTTAAATAATATTATTGTTATTATATTATTATCAGGAGGCACATGCCCATTGCATTATACATTATATTACATATATTTAACATTATATATAGTAGTTTAATGTAGTAATGTCACTGAAACTTACATTTTTTGCTCATGCAGTAGCTTACTGGTGCCACGCACATACAGGCTCTTCAGGTGATCGCTGTGTTCTGCCTCTCCTGCTATTAATGTACTAATATATATATATATATATAAGAATAAACCATCTAAAACGCTTTGAATAATCATGATACTACTAAAACTAAATGTGATCTGGTGAGTTAAATGATGTTTGCGCTTCCACTATAAGGAATGCCGCTTTAAATTATGTTTGCGCTTTCACAAAGAAGTGTCATTCCGGCAGCGTGTGCGCTTCAGATGATCAATGCAATCAGCAGTTCTAATCGCAAGATAGTGTGTCAAAATGACTATTCCCAAACTGTAAATGGTTAGTTCTGCATTTACTCACTCTCATGTTATTTTCGCACATCACACAATCATTTGAACATCCGTGTTTACTACAGTAGGCCTATGCGCATCATTTTAAATCTGTCAATCATATAAAGCCATCTTTCTCTTCAGAAGACTTGGATTTGGATAAGACGACTCAATTATTTTTACGATGCCTTTATGACATTTTTTGGATCTTTTAAGTTTGAGAGGAATGGACTTTAAAAGGTGGTACAGAAATCTTTCTCTGGTTTCGTGAAAAAATATCTTCATTTGTGTTTAAAATTAAAGTCTTATAGGGTTGAAACAACATAAGGGTGAGTACATGATGACAGAATTTACATTTCTGTGTGAATTATACCTTATAAATACAGTAAGCTGAGCCTTAATCATATTATAGTTTACATCAACGATACATATCATCACATTTCTATATATCGCGATATATCTCGATATATGATGTATCGTTACATTCCTAGGGACCACTGTATAAACCAATAAAACACAGAGACAAATAATGACAGAATTTTTATTTGTGAGTGTCTAGACAAAAAATTATTTGTGTCCTGTCTGATCTTTATGCTTCCATGTGAGTGTCCCAGTTGAGTACTATATTGGCAAAAGTAATTATCACTGTCTTGTATAGCACTGATTCTGTGTGACATTTGGACATGGAGCAAATCAGCCCTTGATTTGTTCTTAATGGGGTCAGAATAGAAGCTTGTTCGTTTGACAGGACTCTCCATTGACAGAGACACATTGATTGATGCTTTGTAGTGATTTCCCATGTTACATATTCTTTTCTTTTAATTACGTTTCCCAAGCATCATTAAGTGTCATTATACTATAATGACAGAACTGCAGAGTCACAAGACAAGCTAATTGGTGATTAATGTTGTGTATCAGTGATGGAAGATTTGCAATTTAATGAAACAGTTCTGTATTTAAATGCTGAATTCGTAGAAACGTAAATCGCAAGGACAGATATCATGAATGTGATTCTGTCTATCTATCTACGAACCACGACACCAAGACAAAACATGCCCCAGCTGTTCTTGTAACAATATACAAAACCCTTTCAAAAGGATTTATAGTTTATTAAAGCGGGGCAGTTTTCGCTGTTTTATAAATACATTGAGAGGAAAATAAATGTGCACGTTTGTTTTCTCTTCCTCATTGCCTCTGTTTCTCTTTGTCTGTGTTTTTTGCGTCTTCTTACAGGCCTCATAGTTTACTTGTCCGTCCATCCATCTCCGCTTCATGTGTGTGTGTGTGTGATTGTGAAAAATCTATCTTTCCATCCACACATCCATCCTCGCCACCACCCCCTTGCTCCGTCTTGGCGCATTCATTGCCGCTCCTGGCTCATCTCCTCTGGGCTGGAGGGCTTGTGAAAGCCTCCTGTTTACAGGCCCTGTTGCCCACTAAAATCAGCTACAGATTCCCATTAATTTCTGCTTGTTGCTGTTGTACCCCAGCCAATGAAACAGTGTGTGACCACTGCACAGCCCTATCCACTTTGGAGCGGAGGCTGCCAAGGCACCATTTAACCCTGTGTGCTGGAGAGGGCAGGCACATATAACTCTTCCTAATGTATTGTCCCTCGTATGGGCTTCGACAGCCCCTTCTACTTGTGCGGCGCTATTCATTACCGCTAATTTGACGTGTTTACGGCCTGCCTTCCTTATATTAGATACTTAAAGGAATCGATTGGGCTTAAATCGAAACACCTACAGCCGCACAAACATGTCAATACGGAGATGAGTGCTTAATCTCAAGGACCAAGGAACTTATGTCCGGGGGGAGGAAACTTTGCAGATCTAATTTATGTATGTATCCCAATTACGCTCAAGTGTGTGTTAGTGTGTTGAAGGAGTTCTTGCTCGTGTCCTCAGGGCATATACAGTTCTGTACTGTATCAACGTCTTCCAGTTTGTCCGCATACACAGTGTGATGTGGACCTTTTTGTGAATGAGTTCATCTGCGGGGAGGGAGATAGGATAATGGGAATTCTCCATGACTTTGGAGCTCTGGGAATCATTATGTGAGGACATGAATTTGGCACTTTGGTAACCTCAGTAAACGGCGAGGTGCGATGTAGTCACAGTGTGCATGTTTATTTGTGTGTCCGTGCGTATATGTATGCATTGAGAAGTACAGTGAGAAGGTGAGAATAATACAACCATTATTATCACACACTAGAGCTATTATCTGTTAGGTCATTGACTGATTTTAAACACGCATGCAGGTAACCCTGACCACAAAGAAGGGCCTAAAATATAATGAAAAAGCTGGGGAAATATATTAGCGAACACCCACGGCCATTATGGATGCAATAGCTTTCTGTGTGTGGTGTAGTGTTGCCTCAAACTTGTCTAATGGCTTCCAGACCTGCAGGTCAACTGCGTGTTTCTCCATCATTCTGACGTCTTGGATGTACTATTGGGCTCAATCTAATCATAGTGCCCAAATGCCCTGCTGTTGCTGCACTTCACCTTGATTCTGAAATCCAGTGAGCGGGAAGCCAGGTTAGAGTCTCACAGGCACTACGCAGTACAGTTGTAAAACTACATACTCGTCGACACGCTGCTGTTTGGCACTTTTTGTGGACCGTTTGTTGGCTTTTTTCGTCTTAGAGTGAATGGTGAGTGAAATTGGTGCCAAAATGGGCCGATTTTACATGCTTTATGGATTTATTTTCATCAAAATGATGATAAACTTTAGATTCTTTCCACCACCGATTCACAGCATGAGGAAACTGCTCAGAAAGGCAAACACTCTGAGCTGATTTTTATAATGAACTCGAGGGCAGTAACTCTTCCACCTACCCCCAACCCTGAGGCCAAGCTCTCTGTAGCCCACTTCCATTCTGTGTTTTTCTTCTTCATTCTTTCTTTTTTGGCTGGGTGGGGGGCATCCAGAGGAAGCAAAAAATGGAGAGCGCAGCACATATTTCAGATTTATGAAGTTTGGACACTCCTCGCGTTCCAACATGAGAAAGAGAGAGAGAGAGAAATCCTCATCTGGAAATAATTAGACTTTTTTTGTCTTCCTCTCAGTATTAACGCAACATGACAGCCTGTAAGCATTTTTTTTTTTTTTTGCCATATTTCAAAGTTATGGTTTATAAACATCTGGTGAAGCTCTCTCGCGCACACTTGGGAAAAGAGGATCTTTTTTCCACATTGCGCTCTGTTTGTGTTGGGCTCTGGAAGGTGAGAAAGTCCAGCGATGTAAGAGGACGTTGTTCTGCACTGGATAGAGAGAGGGAGCAGGGGGCAATGGGTGGGAGGCAGGTTTGAAACACTCTGGCCTCTCTCAGACCTACAGCTTTCTCAAAGAGCCTGTAACAAGCTGCCACACGCACATTAACAGCCATGCTAAATGCCCCCAGCAGCATCCAGCAGTCCTGAGCTTAGCCAGGCCACGGTGCCATATAAAGCAGTCATCTGTCATTCTGCCTCTCTATCTTTCCTCACTTTTTTCAGATTCATTAAAGATGGCATGCTTAAAAAATAGATTGTGTAACAGTTCAGGCACATGCATTGTTGCGCCTATGCAGACTCCGACAGAGTTTCCTTTACTACAGAGTGAATGAACAGTTCTTTTTATTGACTCAAAAGCATAAAGTGCAACCAGTGTAGTTTGATTCCTGAACATGGCTCTTATGCGCCGGTTCTTATGGTACATCAAAACATTGCGTCTGCATCCCAAACAAATAACTGTAATAAAATGTGTTTTTCTCAACTTTTTGCTCAAAATGTTTGCTTTTTGTATGAAACTTGCCCACATATAAGTGTTGATTTAAAAAAAAGAATGCATTAAGCTAGAATAAAACTCAGAGGCTCTGTTCTTTATTTTGATATATTGCACGTTCAGATGTTTTGTTGTTTATTATATTGCCAGTTATTGGATTGCATTAATTGTTTCTAAAACGAATGTGAAATGTTTGCGAAATGTAAAAATGTTTTAAATGTATTAAGGAACCAGAATCGTTAAACACTTCTCATCTCTATTTCACACAGCATTTGGTTACATTTCTCATGTATTACATTTCTCATGTATAAAAATGCGACCCCTAGATTGACCGCTTCAGTTTTACATATTCTTGTGCAATACGAAGGTTTGTGTTTCATATGCATGATTTTGCCAGATGCTCCGGTGGTCCTTGCTTGTGGAGTAGTACTCTGTCTATTTTTGAACCTCCTTCTTGTAAAGTGCTCATGGGAATATTTTAAAAGTCATGCTTCTTGTAAAAAAATACCCTATATGTATTTGACAATGCTCTCTTTCCTTTCACCAGCAACAAAGGATACATTGATTATCCCTCTAAAAGAAAGTCTGTCCTGCTGCGGACCGGTATCTGATGTGTTTTTCTTGGCTTGCTCAAGTTAAACTTTTGTCATTCACTCAGCATATTTTAACAAATTAGAAACATTAGAAACCCAAACCATAGTGATGTTTTGGTTTCGACATTTCAGTTCCACAATTACATTTTAAAACACAACCAAATTGTTTGACAGCAGAATTGAAAAACTTAAAACAACTATCTATATTTGAAACACATGCTTTTGGAATTGAAGCTCACAGCACCATTAAGGTCATGTGAATACTTGCTGCTTTGTCATATGACCGGTGTTAGACTTATGTATTTTTCCCTCTGTAATAAAGATAACTGTTACAGTACATACTAACGGAGGGGAATCAGGCTCCTATTTCTATGCACTTTTGCTGAACCAACGTATATATGCACTTCCTTTATGAAAGCTGCCTAGTATCACTGACACACCCACTCGCAGACTCAACTCACAGTCTGATCACATAGAAATCGAGTGAAACAAAGCATTCCAGTCTCTATTGAGGAACAACATCCTAACAGCAGTGAAGTGCAATGAGAACGCTCTTTGTCAGTGCTGTTTTCTCATCAGGAGTGACCTGTTTTTCCTGGCCCTTCTAAGAAGTTTGTCTTGTATTTCAGCCAGATGGACAGAGTTGCCCATGGCCAGCGCACACACAATGGCCAATAGGATCAATTTCTTGTGTGTTTCCATATTTAGCCTTTTGTCTATCAATAACTCTCTCCATACCTCTTTAACTCCATAAAGTCCATAAGTTAAACTTCCTTTTGATGTGGAGGTGTTTGTTTTAATTTTTTGTTCTTCCTTAGGATGCTTGTCCTGATGTTGATGTGCTCTGGAGACAGTCTTTGTTTTTGTTATAGACTGTTGAGAAATTTTATCTGAATGGGGTACTAAAATAATAGAAAATACACAAAACATAAGGATGGACCCCAAAAAGTATTTAGGACATTTAAGCCACCCGTGAAATGTTTGAATTTCATTGCAATAGATAATTAAATGATGTATTAATAATTAATATATATTAATTATAATATAATATTAATGTTAAATATAATTATAGAATTACTATTAATTATACAATTTTATCTGGTCCGATTTTTAGTGACTATATTTAAGTTTGTACAGTGTACAGGTTTAGTTCATCACATTATTAACTATGGACAAATGTCACATTTGAGAAGCAAAGAGTGTCAAATACCTTGTTTTATATTTTAAAAGCATACAAACTTCTTATTTTATTTTTTTAGAAAATGTGCTTCAAAATCTCTATTTGAAATACATTGCAGAGGTTTTCTATTTTGTTATCTGCTGCAATAACATTTATGTAGCTGATGTTTTAGATACTTTTTGTGCCACTGTACCTACATTTTTGGAGAAGGAACATTTCTGTCTTCTGTTGAATGAGCTATTAGCTAGTGAACACTGATTTAAATGTACACAATTTAATCTAGCACTCGTGAGTGAGCTTCCTAGAGTGCTAGAAACTGTGCTTAAAGACAGGGGGTGCTTAGCCAAATCCCCTTCTAAAACACATTTTAAGTACTATTTGATATTTACTGATTTTTCCAACACTACATAAATCTGTGAGCTATAATTATGATAGTAACACTCTATATTAGTCTGTCACTCAGTATGTTCTCTGTACGCCTCACCCTCCATTTCCCCCCTCTCTCTCTCAACTGAATGCCAAACAAAAGCACCTTAATGTGCTGGGAGAGAGAGATTATAGCGTTTTTATTGAGAACATGTGGAAATAATTCTCTTGTAATCTCCAGTAATTGTAAGTCTGATATAAGGACGGGCTGGAGTCCATTTTCACTAACATCTCGACTGACTGAGTTATTATATCACATTTGGTCCAAGCAAATGATGTGGCTATTTGTATGAAAGGACCATTAAAATGTTTGTAGGAACTGGCTAAGATGTTCGTGTTGAACAAGTTAACATGTGTTGTTAACAATATTGTCAATGTACTTTCAGTCAACTTGCTGTGCTTTTTTTCCCTCTCTTCCAGTGATAGAGTATTCTCTGAGCTTAAGGTTAAAGTGAAATGTAAACTAATCAGAGTTTGTGAAATAAGGACCTCTTGGTCAGCCAAGCCAGGTGACAGTTGCTCATTAACCTACAGGAATTGTTCACCTAATAATGACAGTTCTGAACTTGAGATTCAGATCAGTCTTACAGTATTTGTGAACAAATCATTCTTACCGATTCAGTGAACTGGACTAAACAGTCATTAATTGAAAAGGTCTGAACAACTCATTCACAAATAGGCCATTGCTACTTCTTTAATTAACATTCAGAAGAAAGCTAGGATTGTTATCAAGATGTTCAGTAAATAACTTAGGCCTATATTTTAAAACAACATTTTATTAATCTAATATTCATCTGACATGCACTGCTAAGATGACTTACTCTCGCTGATATTGCGTGATCTTAATGACGCATGAAAATTGCCCTTATTTCGCCCCTCCTTACCATGGTCAATTTGCAATAAATGCATTGGAACACTTTACTATGAGTATAATGTAGAAAGATAATTACGCAATATCAGCCCTTCATTACTCCACCTTAACCAGGACTTAATGAGAAATTCATTACCCATTTCCACATTTCCCTGCTGCCCATGTCTTCAAGGCATACACTCAGTATACATTATCTCTTCTTTTGCTATCAACAGCAAATCCTCAACCTCTCTTTTTCTTACTCTCTTTCCTCAGTAAAGATCAGAGGATTATTTGCCAGCATACATGCTAATCACAAGAACAGAGAGCTCAACTTTATCCAAAGCAAAATTATCACACAAATTCTGATGAGTAGCTATCAATGAATAATCTACCAATCCAGACTCTCAAGATACACTACTGTGTGCAGAACAGTTTTGTATTTGAAATCAGCATATTGTCATATTGATGTAAATGAACAATGACCAGAACAAAACAGGGCTTAAATACCAAGCCACAGGTGTATAACTTAATCCATCAATGAAAAGCCATAGAAACAAACTGAAACACAGAAAACTAAACTAAAGCACGTCAAACCATGTGCGTCGGAAGCAAAAAAAAATTGGGCTGGGTCCTCCCCCTGAAAAATGTTACTGGAGTAGATGCCATTTCCTGTATTCTGGTGCCTTTTAATTAATAAATTGCTTTTATAGCCTAAAACAGTTACCACATACCTGGTAAGGTTTCCCAAAAATTAACACAGCAATAAAAGTCTAGTAAGTCTAGTTTTGAACAGAAAATCCTTTCTTCACCAAGCAGTTCAGATAATGTCTCAGGTTACAACTGTAAACCTTGTTCCCTGCATTATGTAGGATTGAAAATAATCAAAGATATTTGATATTTGCAATTGAACAAAGACATACTGCTTTACTGTTTTCAACCCCCATCTTTCTTATCAGAAGGGCCATTTGGAATTCCTAAAGACAAAGAGATTCTGAAGGGTGTGTCACCCCCTAAGTACAGTGGGGGAAGTTTGGTCTGATTGGTCAGTTTGAATGACTCACAATAGGGTTTGAGTTACATGGTCAAGGAAGTATAAAAGAAGATTGTAACTGTTGCTCTCGCTCTTTTTTTAATTCTCTGGCTCTCTTGATTCTCTGGCTCTCTCTCTTCTTGGGGGCCTTCTCTTTGGCTCTTCTCTTCTTTGCTCTCTTCTTCTCTTTCTCTCTCTCCCTCTCTCTCTTTCTATCCCTCAGGTAACATTCTATTCATGCTGGGTACGATTAATGGTATAAGTTTTTATCATCTCATACATCTATTTTGTAACTATTTTAAGTGTAACCATAACCAGATTTTGTCATTAAATTCTTTTTATTACAAATTATGTGCTAACTAGTTTTAATTTGGTATTGACTTTGAAGTGCTACCTCTATTGCAATACAATATAGTCACACTATAGCAACGCTCTCCCACATATTTAGCTATTGTAACTGCGCTTATTTCCGTCGTTGGTATAAGTACAGTGGGTGGATATAGACGAGAAATGTACAGTTTTCTACCATCTTGCTCATAACGTTTCTTTAGTCTTTCGGCAACTCTGCAGCCTGAACCACTGTAGGCGACCCACCCTTACAATTAAAAAAAGGGAACGAGACACTGCATCTAATGACACTTTGGGGATGCTCCCTAAGCTTAGCGCATCTGAAGTATGAATGAAAACTATTCCAATCCTGATTGGTGTTGCGTCATGATGTAACATGTGACGGCATACACGGAAGCTACAAAGGGACGCCGGCACATAACAGAGATAGCTTCGCGATGAAGCAAGCTCTCCAGGCATGACGAGGTGTGGCGGCGAGACGCAGTGTCTCGTTCCCTTTCTCAGGGAACAAGGGTTACAGTCATAACCCAAGATGTTCCCTTTCGAGGGAACTCGCACTGCGTCTAATGACACTTTGGGGAACGAATATCCACTATGCCACACCGAGAATCATGCCTAGTGTGAAGCTGGAAACCAGGCACACTTAGGATGAGAGCACCCTAGCACCAGGCGTTGCAGGGAAGTGCAAACTGTAAAACCTTATGAAGGTGCGTGTGGTGGCCCACCCAGCCGCCTCACAGATCTCCTGAAGCGGGACTCCAGAAAGGAGGGCCTTAGAGGACGCCATGCCTCTGGTAGAATGAGCCCTCACGGCCACAGGTGAAGGCAAATTGCGCACCTGATAGGCCGTGGCTATAGCCTGGACAATCCAGTTTTCTTTACTGATTGTCTGAGTAGAAGCAGGCAGCCCTTTTTTGGGTGAGCCAAAGCACACCAACAACTGGTCTGACTTTCTCCACTGCGAAGACTTCTCCAAATAGATTTGCAATGCTCTGACTGGGCAGAGCAGATGAAGTCTCCCTTCTTCCGCCGACACATGTGGTAGAGAATGGAAGGCCTGAAGAACCACTGACCGTGCCACACTGGATGGTATCTTAGGAACATAGCCAGGTATAGGATGAAGGATGGCCTTAACTCCACCAGGGGCAAACTCCAGACAAGTCGGCAAGATAGCCAAGGCCTGAAGGTCCCCCATTCACTTAAGAGAGGTGAAAGCAAGGAGAAAGGCCATCTTTAGGGTCAGGTTCTTTGCCTCAGCTGACTCGAGTGGTTCGAAGGGAGCCATAGACAGCCCTTCGAGAACCACTGCCAGATCCCAGGTTGGGACTCTGGAATGAGTCGCAGGCCTCATCCTCCGAGTACCACGGAGGAAACATACAACCAATTGGTGCTTCCCAGAAGCCCACCACTTACAGAAGCGTGGAAAGCCATAATGGCAAGTGTGGACGAGGGTAAGACCAGCAGAGAAGCGATCTTGGAGGAACTCCAGCACTGAAGCCACCGGGCAGTTAACTGGTTCCAACTCACGCTCTCTACACCAAGTGGAAAACACATTCCACTTTAGACTGTACAACCTCCTTGTGGAAGGAGCCCTGGAGCTAAGTATGGTCTCGACTACACCTGCCGATAGGCCAGACTCTAGGTACCGGAAGCTTCCACAACTCTGGCCGGGGGTGATGTATTGTGCCCCCCACCTGAAACAGCAGGTCCCTCCTCAGAGGGAAGGCCTGCTAGCAGTGCCATGATGTCTGAGAACCATACTCGGGCCGGCCAATAGGGGGCTACTAGAATTAGACTGATCCCTTCTCGAAGACTCCCGGGAGCAGAGCGATCGGGGGAAATGCATACAGACGTAGTCTCGGCCACGTCTGCACCATGGCATCCAACCACAGTGGGGCTGGATGCATGAGTGAAAACCACAGTGGGCAGTGGGACGTCTCTCGAGACGCGAATAGATCCACTTCCACTGGGCCAAACCTCTTGCATATGGCATTCACCACCTCTGGGTGAAGTCTCCATTCCCCGGGCCTCAGCCCCTTCCTCGACAGAATGTCTGCTCACAGATTCTGGTCCCTGGGGGCATACATCACTCTGAGAGCATACATCACTCTGAGAGATGACAGTTTCCCCTGGGACCACAGGAGGATCTGATGCGCCAGTCTGCATAGAGGGCGCAACCTCAGACCTCCCTGATGATTCAAATACGAGACTACTGACATATTGTCTGCCCATATTAGGACAAGGTGGCTGCGGAGGTTCGGGAAAAAGCTCCTCAGAGCTTTGTAGACCGCCAGCATTTCCAAGAATTTATGTGCCAGGAGAAATGCTGGGTCTCCCACAGACCTCTCGCAAAGCGGCCGTCCAGGACCACGCCCCAGCCAGTGAGGGAGGCGTCTGTTGAAACGGTTTTCCGGCAACATGACACTCCCAGCACTGGGCCTTTGGACAGAAACCAAGGTTACTTCCATATGGAAAGGAAACGAAGGCATCTGCGCGTTACCCTAATCATACGGAACGGATTTCCCATCGAGGAAAACCCCTTGGTTTTCAGCCACCACTGTAGGGGTCTCATGTGCAGCAGGCCAAAAAGTTTTATGTCTTTAAAACTGCTTCACAGTGATGCTGTGGCCCAGCTTCATTCTGGAGACCATCGCCCGTATGGACTCGATACGCACGGGAGACCGTTGTGCCCGCATCGTGGTCGAATCCCATACAACTCCCAGGAACGTGGTTCTCTGAGAAGGCGATAACACACTCTTCTTTGTGTTGAATCTCAACCCCAAGCACTAAATATGGCCACGGATGACATCTCGATGCCTGCCATTTCTCGGGACTGGGCCAATATGAGCCAGTCGTCGATGTAATTCAGTACACGGATGCCCTGAAGTCTCAGTGGAGCCAGAGCTGCATCCATGCACATGGTCAACGTGCAAGGGGAAATAGCTAGGCCGAACGGAAGAACCCGATATTGGAACGCTTCGTCCTCGAAAGCGAACCTCAGGAACTTCCTGTGACATGAAAAGATGGATATATGGAAGTATGCGTCCTTTAGATCTATCATGACAAACCAGTCCTCAGACCTAATCTGACTCATGATGGTAGGAATTGTGAGCATCCTGAATCTGAATCTCCTCAGAGAACGATTCAAGTGCCTCAGATCTAAAATTGGACGCAACCCCCCATCCTTCTTGGGAAGTATGAAGTACCGGCTGTAGAACCCGGACTCCCTATCTGGCGGAGGAACATGCTCTATGGCCTCCTTTACCAACAGGGAGTGAACTTCTTGTTCCATTACCCAAGCATGATCTGGGACCACTGTAGTCCAGACCACCCTGTTGAACTTCAGGGGAGGGTAAGCGAACTGCAGTTTGTATCCCTTCTCTACAGTGCGCAGGGCCCATGCAGATAGATTTGGACCATGCTCCGAGATAATCTGCTAAGGGAATGAGCCGGCTGGCCTCGGGTGTTTTCCGAGCCTTGTTCCCGACCACCTGAAGCGGCTGACCGGCAGGGAGAGCGTCGCCTTTGTTGCCAAGCTCCCTGAGGAGGGGCTCTAGAGGTGACACTCTCTTTCTGACCTGCCGGTACAAGGAGCTGGTAGATGGCTGAGGCTGCCCACTCGAGGCAGCCTTCCTCGATTTAGAGTGGCGAGGAAGAAACTGCTTGAAAGCTGCCGACTGTTTCTTCGCCTCCTGGAATCTGTCGACGACAGTATTGACTGCGTTGCCGAACAGTCCAGAAGGCGATATTGGGGCGTCCAGGAGAAAACTTTCCTTCATCCCCAATAAAATTTAACCAGAGATGTCTCTCCGCAGTTACCATTGCTGCCATGGAGCGGCCAATGGCACGGGCCGTCTCCTTGGTAATGCGGAGACACAAGTCAGCTGCTTTCTGAAGCTCCGTGATATCATCTGGAGTGGGTCCCTCGCCCTCATCTAAATCTTTGAGGAGGTCGGCCTGGTATGCCTGGACATTGTGTGCAGGCAAGCACCAGCCTGACCAGCCACCATATAAGCCCTGCCCACCAACGCTAATGTATTTCGGCAGGGTTTGGTGGGCAGCACCAGGGCTTTGAGGGATGATGCAGCGTCAGGAGAGAGGTAACTAGCCAAAGCTTCCTCCACCCAAGGCATCGCCCCATAACCATACTCGTGCGCGCCGCACTGTAATCTAACACTGGGGGGTTAGATAAGCCCGCTGAGTATGTTTTTTTCCACAGCTTGCACAACTCGTTGCAATTCCAATTCCTCAGAATCGGACAGCTCGAGCATTGGGTTCTATACCCTGGGGGAAGAAGCCGCAGTGCGGGCTTCCACACGGGAAGGGAGAACATCAGAACTGTCAGACGAGGACTGAGAAGATGCCTCGGCAGTCTCAAGTCCCGCTGACAGATCCATCTGCAAGCCCCATGATCTGCGTCACCCAAACCACAAGGCTCGTGAGCCTGGCCGGCCTTGTCAAACACGGCCAGGTGGGAGCGCAGCACTCTGAGTGGCAGTTTCTCACACTCACCGCAGGCAGCCCCCTCGAGAGCTGCCCGGGCGTGCTGCACTCCTATACAATGAACGCACAGTTGATGTAACACGTGCACGGGTGCACACATCTCCTGAACTGTTTACTCGCCATTGTATATATATATATAACTTGTGATTGTGCGACAAACAACACCAAATAAGACAAAGTACACAGAGCGCTTGCTGAAGAGCGAAAGCTATCTATGTTATGTTCCGGAGTCCCTTTTTGTAGCTTCCGTGTATGCCGTCACATGTTACATCATGATGCAACACCAATCAAGATTGGAATAGTTTTCATTCATACTCCAGGCGCGCTACGCTTAGGGAGCGTCCCCAAAAGTGTCGTTAGACGCAGTGCGAGTTCCCTCGAAAGGGAACTGTTAGCGTTATAACAACATAGTGTAAGTGTAACTGTAATTCATTGCTGCAACAAAGACTACATGATGCGTGATGAGCAACAGGCAAACAAATGATGAACATTCATTTAAATACCAGCTTGTTTAGTGACAGTATGCGAACACACAGCCAGACCCACATGAGCAGCAGATATGCTAAGATGCTTTGTTTACCTTGCTGTGTCGCGCAAGTAGGAATATCATTTAATTGGACTCTGAATGAGCCAAGTGGAATGGATTTGAGGAAGCAGCAGAGTGGAAGTCAAGGCTCTAGCTAAAACTCGAAATGGAGTTTATATATTAGGGCATTTCTCAAGTGGAATGTATTTGACTGACGGCGCTCTGAAAAGTGAACAGACATATACGCTGAATTAGAGATGGTAAAAGTGAGTGGGTCCAATATCATTGGTCTTAAAATGTGGTTCTGATGCCCATGTGTCAAACCCACCCAAAACATAAACGGATACAGATTGCCCGTAACATCAAGAACGCGCAGCCTTGTGCCTTATTAATAGCAAACATCAAAAATACAACAGAGGATGGGGGCAGGGGCTAAGGAAGTGGGCAAAGGACTGGAACACTGAACAGCCATAGGAACCAGGCCGGAAACAACAGTGGGAGAATCCAGGGAGGAGACAGCATTATTGAGAAGAGGCCAGGGAAGCGTCAACTGGAGGAGCCAGGGCAGAACCCCCAGCAGAAATCCCAGAACGTAAGCCCACGGCAGAGTTGAGAGAGGAGCCATGGTGGAGACTTGACTGGCAGAACCAAGGGAACGACTGACCGAGATGGAGCCAATGATGGTGGAGAACCAGGCGGAGCCAAAAAGACCGGGCGACACAGAATGTCCTGGAGATTGGAACGAGCGGCCGAGGCGAAGCCAGGGTGCTTGAGGACTGAGGCAGAGCTGGTGTGCCCAAGGATTGAGGTAGAGCCAGAGGGAAGGCAGAGCCCGATGGATCCAAAGAGGTGGAGGAATAAGTCACAGACGAAGGCCCATAAGTCCATTGCAACGGCAGAGTAACAGCTGACCAAGGCAGAGCCAAAGGGACGACGAGGCCCGGTGGAGCTATAGGAATGATAGTCCCATGTGGAGCCAAGGGGGTGAGGAGCCAAGGTGAAGCCAACAGGTCGACAAGCCATGGTGGAGTGATGGGCTTGGAGGGTCTAGGAGCTATGGGGTTCTGCCATTGTGGAACAGGCAGAATTTTCAGGAATGGCCTTTTTTGGCCGACGTGGAACAGGCAGAGGAAGTAGGGTGGGAGGCAGGGTGGGAACATCAAAGATTTCAATAACTCTGTGTTGGGCGATTATCTCTTAATAATGCTCTCTTCACACTCCTCCAAGATTATTAAGAGTACTAAATTCTGTTCACTTACATCTGCATTGGCTGAGAGGACAGGGCTACACTCCATCTCCTCATATTCCGCAAGTATTCCCTTGACAGACGATGTTGCCGGCTAACACACCTGGTCAGATGTGTCACTGGGCTCTGGCTCCAGGATGATTGTTTGCACTGCCTGTGCATCTGGCATACAAATCGTGGCTGGCTCAGGCTCAGGCTCCGTGTCTGTGGTGGGCTCTGGCTTTCTGTCTGCTAGGCTGTTGGCTGCAAATGCATGAGACATCTCCTCTCTCGCAGATGGTAAAGGGGGAACCATTGTGTAGAAGCATCCATTCTACATACCCCAGGCAGGCATGCTCTCGTCTCCGCGTTGAGACATGGAAAACACACACAGGCTATCGTTGTCATAGTGGACTAGATGGTATAAATCTAAGAAGTCCTTTGTGTGTCTCTCAAGGGAATGTTCACCCTGGAGGATTTGTACTGCGGAGGATTTGTACTGCGGCTA
Source organism: Rhinogobio ventralis (assembly GCA_039654625.1). NCBI lineage: Eukaryota > Metazoa > Chordata > Actinopteri > Cypriniformes > Gobionidae > Rhinogobio > Rhinogobio ventralis. Next base: position 19,350,797 of record CM077198.1, read on the forward strand.
GATCCATTAGATCGGTCCATTCAGCTGTCACTCTCAGTTGCAGAAAAGAGGTGAGAGGCAGGCAGTAACCATTCATTTAAATTTAACACGTCACAAAAACACTCTGGGCAAAAACAGGAACAGAACAATGAATGGTGAAATGAACAGAACTAAACACAGGGCTTAAATACCAGAGCAAACTAATTAACAAAACAAGCCACAGGTGTATAACTTAATTAATCAATGAAAAACCATAGAAAACAAACTGTAGCACAGAAAAATGTGCCAAATCCACCCAAAACATAAACATATAAACATATTTTTACCAAATAAATGCAGGATTGGTGAACAAGAGTCTTCTTTCAAAAACATTAAGAAATCTTACTGACCCCATATATCAAAGTTCTTTAGACCAAAGCTTTTCTGAATGTCTGCCTAAATTGGTCATAAAACTATATTTGAACTAAATTCACAAGAATTGACAAACAGTCTGCTTAAGATTAAGAACTGTTGATTTGCACAAAGCAAGAAAGAGCTACAGAAATATCTAAACCTTTATGTGTATGGTAAGACAAACTGTACATAAGTGGAGAAAGTTCAGCATTGTTGCTGCTCTCCATAGGAGTGGGCGACCAGCAATGACATCTAGAAGATAGATCATAGTGCAGAATACTTATGATGTAAAGGATCTTATATTTTTTATATTTCATGTATTCTGTGGACAGATGAAACCAAAGGTTGTTTTATAATAAAAAAAGCACACCAACATCTCATCCCATCTATAAAGTTATACAGTATATGGAGGGGCTATGATGGTTTGTGGCTGTTAAAAGCAGTTTTCTGTGATGTCAAACTGCTGAAGATTTTTTTTAATTTGCTGGTGTTTTTTTCTATTTGCCTGTGTTTTCTTCAGTTGCAACATGTTGAGCTCTCTGGCCACCGTATATTACTGTGTTTTTGCATTACTTTTGAACCTTGAAATAATTTGAATCCAATTTATATAGAAATGCAGGTAAATCCAATGGTTCACATACTTTTTCCTGCAACTATAGCAGGAAAACCTCAACCTTGGCCAAAACTTCTGCTCATTACAGTAGGACTCCAATGCAAACCACATATTTCATATTTTTTATCCGGCCTTTTCTTTATAAATTTTCATGTGACTGATTGGATCAAAAGTACAGAAAAGTAAAATTCTTCCTGCTACCTGATCTTGGATTTTGAACCGTTAGCCTGTGAATGATAGGCCAAACACCTTCCTTAATTGCTTTTTTTTTTTTTTTTTTTTTTTTTGTAGTGTCTCAATTTATTTCTGAAAAGCCAAAGCACATACTCTGCTTTTTTATGATGGATGGTGCCGCAGAAGAGGTTCAGCTCCAGGAAGGCACGAGGTGCTGTGATTAACGATGCTGCATGGAGTCCCACCGGAGCCCAAGAGGATGATACAGTTGTGTGAAAACAGCTGCTTCTGTGAGGAGATAGAGGGCTCCAGGCAGGAGGCACAACCCTCCGACTCACACCACGGACCTGTCAAGATGGAAACACAAGCAACAAGGGGTGGGCTGCAGTGTTTGAGAAAGGATAGAGAACATGAGGAGGCTGAAGGTCAGAGAGGAGGAAGAGGCAAATATTTTTATCCAATATTAGACTATTGGTCATTACAGTAAGAGAAGCAAAAGATATCTCAACACAAAAGTAGGAGTTTATGCAACAAACTCAGCACTGACACTTCCAAAGTGTGCTCTGCAGTGCACTGACCAGATATAACAACTGTTTATACAGTATAGTCAAGGTGTTTTGTGCACCCCGTTATATTTTTCCGATTATATCCAATCATCCGTCACAGAGACAGGGCAAGTGTTATTTATGTCAGACCTGAATGTGCTGCAGAAGTGGGGTGACTTTGGCAAGAAAACTTTTCACAAGCTTCTTCATCTTAAAGTTCAAATGTACCACTAATGGGCACTAAGAATTTATTAACCAAACATACATTCTGAATGACACCTTCTACATTAGCCAGTTATAATAACACACTTAAGGCCCATTCACACTAAGGGCCACTAATTTTTACTCAACAGAGCAAATTAGCGTGAGCATGCAATTTAAAAAAAAGTACCAATGGGACTGGAAAGTTCTGCGTGTGATCTACTGACAACATGCAAATTAAAGCACACAGACACAGCCGGATCATTTCCATAATGATCAAAGCAATCTACCAAGAGCAATGGAAATTAGCGTCTGGTTTAAGGCACGCTTTTTGTGGGTGGTAAATAATGGCGCAAATACCAGTAAATTGACTATCGCAAACGTTAGTAAATCACCATGATTCATTTAAAAACTCTCCTCCCATAATTTTGTTTAAATGCATATGCAATAAGGTCAGCCGCAAAAATAACTGTGTCCACGTCTTTTCAGCGCTAATTTCTCACTGCGCGTCTTTCCTGACAGTTTTAACGCCTAAAGAGAGTTTGCACTGGCGCAAGCTGTCAGTAAATCTGGCCCTAGGAACGATATCTATAAAGATAACTATAACTATATTAGCGTCCACACCAATGCACAATAATGTTCTGTTTATTACTACTGCAATTATGTCATCTGCTGCTATAAATACTTAAGCTCTTTAAAGTCAGGTAGATTCTGATTGGCTGAATCCAGTGATTCCATCAATATCGTTCCTCTGTGTCATTATCGTTATAGCTGTAGTGTGAACTTTCATATTCTCATAGAATTGGATTGATTATTAAAACATTACAGTTAGGCCTATAGTTCGTCCTTGGGGTGAACGGGCCTTACTTGATGCCCTCATCCACAGCCAAAAAGATGCATCAATGCATGATGCATTATCGAGGTTTGTCTCATTAGACACTATGATCTATTACTACAGATTCCAGTAGTGAATATTTGATCAAAGGGAGCAGTCAATATTATTTTAGAACACAGTCTTGGACTTTAAAAAATTGAAGGTCATGTAAAATATTTCTTTCTTAAAATCTATCTTTCTCTCCCAACTCTTTTGCTCACACTCCTAATGGGAAATGTGTTGAAATGAATTTCATATTATTAAAATACCATATATATATGTATATAAATAAAAAAGTAAAGCAGGCAGCCCCTTGCGGATGCCTGCCGCACACACATAAACAAAACACAATGTAAAATCCAGGCCTGGTCCTCTCGTCCTTCACTGTCGTTGCTCCTCCCTTTATGCCTCCGAGGCTCCTCCGTGAGATAGCTCGCCCGAAGTTCGCCCCGTTCTCTCACGGCCCTTGGCCTCGACTGCTTGCCACAATATTATATTATATTAATTATATTATATTATATTATATTATATTATACACACTAATGAAATTCATGTTCATTAAATTCATTGAATTGCATATCAGTAAATTCACTTCTGTTCATTCTTGTTCAACATCCTGTGGGGTGTGGCATATTCAATTCTCACTGAAGAATTGGCACCATTTCAGTTAATGAACTCTGAATTTTGCTCAACCTTCATAGACATGATCTTTTGTTACCAAGCACTAAGAAAGTAGCAAATAAGGGGAGAGAGAGGGAAGGGTGTAGTTCATTAAAGAAGGTGCTTCGGAGTTGTGAGTCGTCCTGACGGAGCATGCTTAGAGACATGTAAATGAGAGGGTAATGGTTGTCAGGTCCTGACAGCTTTAAACAGCCTTTTAGTTCACTGCGCATATCTGTCATAAAAAAAAAAAAACACATTTAGAGAGCAGGCACAGACAGCTAAGAAAGCACAGCACATCATTATCAGAAAATGGTGGGAATCTCTCTCTGCATTTGCAGGCTTGTCTGAGTCAGGCCACGCATCTGAGTCTCACCCCCGGCCGTGCAAACAGTGCTCTGCCTGTCAGGAGAACAAGACATGCACTGCCACAACCACATTTTTTTATTGCCAATCACATACTCGCTACATCACCTCCACCCAGGGAGCATGTGTAAGACTGGAGTTGATTTGTACTTATGCAACACACAATCATACAACTGCCTTATCAAGATGTGATGTTTGTCAGGGCTGTTTTATCTCCTTCTTTATGTGATTAACATGTTCATCCCTTTTTAGCTCTCTCACGTTTCCCGTTTTCCTCCCTCTGTCTTGTAACTTTATTGGAAATGTGGTGTATGTGTGGAGAGGATACAGTGTGTGTGAAGGCTATATATATATATATATATATATATATATACAGATGATAGATAGGGCGAATCTATGGTATGCGCTCATTGAGATAAAAATACATTGATTTTTATGCGTGCATGCTTATGTGTGTGTGTATGTACATTAGATAAACAAATGTGTGCTAATGATGCTCACAGACAAGGAATTAAGTAAGACGTGACATTTTCTCATTTTCTTTACATGTGGTGCTGAACTATCACACACAGACCTGTTACTAACTGACTAAAGTTCAAAATGAGTTTAATGTGTTTACAATTGTGCCTTAAGAATATTGTGATCAGTACCATCTAATAGTCTGCATCACTCCAGTCCCACGGCCCGACGACTTCAATACCAGATGCACAGAAAACTCCCACAGGTCCCTGAGGTCCAACTCTGTAAGATGCAGGTTGTTGTGCTCTCTAAGGTCACTGCAGTTAACCTTTGTTCGGTGTCTAGTCTGCAGAATCCAGCTGTCCTCATGGGAAAAACAGGAAAGGCAGGAGAGACAGAAGTTGCTTGTGACACCTGTCCATAACTCCTTTGGCACAGGCCGAAGGCCCGGCCAATGAAAACACAGTGTGAACGTCCCACATAAATGAGAAGCAGGTTGTTGTTATCGAATGGGAGTGAATGACGTGGAGGCACCTGAATGAACTTTGTCAGGTCATTTAAACTGCTTTTTTTCCCAAAGAAGTCCCAATTTACAGCAATCGCAGGCCATAGTGTTTGCAAACCAAACATGGGGAATGAGAGATTTGGAAACAAAGAGTTAGTGGAAACAAAGAAAGGGGGAGGGGGCGAGAGAAAACAGAAGGGGAGCAAAAGACAGATTTGACTTTAATGGAAGGAATTCAACTGGGGCATTTTCTAGCTTTGTATTTGTTTCAGTTCATCATACATCCACTTTGTTTTACAGAATACATCCACAGTGTTTTAATGAAAGTCTAATTTTGTCCGTCGGTGTTTCATCTGCCTCTTCAGAATGCTGATTGCTGTTTGATGAATGTTTAAACTGTTTAAACCATATTGAAGGGCTCAGAGTTAAGGGCTTTAGAATAATAGAAGCACTCTGGTGGTTTTGCGAGGCCCTCCATTAAATAAACATCTGGCTCTTCCATTCAGCAGCATTATTCATGCCATAGGACGGAATTTAGATCTTCCTCTGCACTCGTTCTGTTGCTGTTCTGCCATGGGCAGCTCACTGTATCACCGTACAATGAAGTCATGTACATTTCTACCATTCAAACACAAAGCAGCATGTGCCAGAGGCTCACTGCCACGGTAACAAGAGAAATAGGCATTACTCCAGATTGCGAAGGGACTATAAATTGGCTGCTTAAGAGCTTTGTTTTTACAGGAAGTTCTTGCCTGAGATGTTGTAAAATCCACTACTGGCCCTGTCACCACATTCTAGTATAGGCCTCACCTTAACAATCCATCACTGTATCGGCACTGTCAGGTAGAGTTATATAAATGCCCACATGACCCCAACTCTCTGCCAACAGAGACAAACATATACTGAGAGATTCATACCTGTAGCTTGGAGTAGATAAGGTAAACTAGCCAGGGTTGTGCGAAATTCAGAAGAATGAGTGTGATTTTGAATCGAGTTGGACACACTATTATATACTAGTTATATGAATTTCTTTTTTTTTTTTACTTCCTTAGATTCAAATGTGAATTGTAATTAACATTCCTGCTACCTAAGTTTAAATCATGCTCACCAGTCAACAAATGTTTCTAATTTTAGGATTGTGCGCTATTCAGAATTGAATTGAGAATGGCGCACAATCCTAAAACTAGCAATATTTGTTAATTGGTGAACTTATGTTTTCTTGTAAAGGCTATGCTTGTCATTTACAAGGGAATTCTTCAAGGCCTGTGAACCAAAGTATGTTGGTTTAAAATAAAGTATAGGTTCTCCACCAAGCAAGTGTTGCATGTTTACCTTCTAGAATCATACCAGTAATAAGAACCGTATGAGACTGGGGGTTATTCCAGTGCCAAAGAGTAAACATTAGCACACAAACTAAAGAGAGAGAAAGAGAAAAATCTTATATGATAGTTATGTTATTTAGTTGTTTTTTAGGAATGTTGAAGTCACTTGCTTGCCAAGCAGCAAATGCAAGTAAAAAAAAAAAGAAGAAAGTAAATTTATTAAGTAAATAAAATTACACAAGTCAAATATGGTACAGTGATCGCCAATATCACTTGAAAATGGCAACTTGTGATATTAGATTAAACCCAATCCCAAGGTGTCAGTTTTCTGTTCAGCATGTTTTTCTCTTCCCACTTTTTTCACCCTATAGTCATGTCAGTGGTATAAGAGAGACAGCTGCATTGAAACACATCATGATGACATTGGCTGTCGAATATAAAGTATGGGGGCTTTTGGGTAATGTCTTTGTCATGATGGCTCAGTCACCACTTGCACATAGTTTGTCAGTGGCGCAGAGACACATGTGGCCTCACTACTCCAAACAAAGTTTTAAAAAGAGCGGTTCTTGAGAGCTGGCTCACCGTGAGGGTACAAATGAAGGGGGAGCACAGCTAAATCCTGCTCTGACTGACAGGTGAATAGCCGGCCTGTCAAACATTGCGAAACCCTGTACCAGGGGACATCTGCTGGCAGCATGAGAACACACAACTGTTGAGCAAATATGTCTCAATTAGCTTGATAGGGGTTGTTAGGGCTGCCTGCATATATAGGGGTTGGACAATGAAACTGAAACTCACCAATATAGTGTTGGAGGTTTCACGCCTATATATGAGTGGCCTGGTGGTCAGTGGCGGTTCTAGCTCGTATGGTGTCCTGGGCGAATCACCCCTTCTGCCACCCCTCATTCCACAATGGGGAACAAATAAAAACACACACACATATAACTTTCAGGTTTTGTTGTGACATAATTGCACAAATATGATACTTCAGTATAAAAACAAATTCTAAAATGTTAAATTGTTGTTATAATAATAATTTTATAATGTCTAAACACTACATATTTCATCTAAATGAAAAACTTGGGAATTGTATATACGCCATTGAATAAACCTCTGCTGCCATCTAGTGGCTGTAGTTGAAAATTAATGTTATTTTAACTTTAAAAGTGTTTGTTTTCCAGTAGCAACTGTATATGTATATATTTAAATTATTACAAATTGAGGCAGATGATAAATCCCTAAAACGTCACAACTGTACGTTAAAAACATTTTTAAGGTAAGTGATATTACGTTTGTTTTAAAAAACAAATACATTATGTTGTTACAAAATCACATTTTCTGTCTGGTTACGTAAGCTAGTTGGACAGAAAAAGGAAATTTGTTGTCCTATGTGTAATAGCATAGCAAGCAACATAGCATAACGTAAGTAATATTAGCGTGATATTATTTTTCATTTTGCATAAATATTATTCTCATAACGACATGAGTGAATGATGCATACATACCTTTACACATTTACCCTCTTCATTTTCCTAATTTAGGCTCTTGATGGCTTAGACCATTTTTCTTATCCATCATTTTAATTTGTGTTGATTTAGAACTTCTCCTGCTCCCCCTTTCTGATGTCTCCCCACTGGATGCCCTGAGGTGATGTAAACCAACCTGCTCCTCCTTACTTTAGTTCTTTTCCAGGCGCACACTCTGAGTCCCGACCAGGGGTGCATTTCCCAAAAGCATCGTTAGCCAATTGTGGTCGCAAGTTCCATATATCTCCATTGGTAATGACGGAACTTGCGACCATATTTAATTGACCCACTCTGTGACATGATATCATTGACATGATGTGCAAATGAGCTTGTGTTTTTTGCGCATGCCGCCCCCGTCAAGATCCTGTGACCAGGACAGCAAGTGTTTGTGGTGTATTGAGAACTATGGTATCCAGGGTAATGTCAGCATACCACCACGAAGAATATACCATATCCAACAGGAGTAACTGTCAACGCAAGAGGATGCTATCTTAAAGGGATGTCCAGGTACACACATAAAACCACAGCTGCCCAACTCACTGCTGAATTAAATAGGCACCTCGACTCTGTTTCCACCTAAACTGTTTGTCAGGAGCTCCACAGAGTCAATATTCATGGTTGGGCTGCTATAGCCAAACCTTTGGTTACTCGTGCCAATGTCCAACTGTCGATTTCAATGGTGCCAGCAGAGGAAATCTTGGACTGTGGACAATGTGAAACATGTACTGTTCTCTGTTGAGTCCACCTTCACTGTCTTTCCCACATCCAAGAGATTTACAGTGTGGAGAAGCCTCAAAGAAGCTTACCACCATGACTGTTGCGTGCCCAGAGTGAAGCACAGGGGTGGATCAGTTGGGCTGCAATATCATGGCATTCCCTACTGTGCTTGATGGGCACATCACTTCCATGGACTACCAAACCATTCTGGAGGACCATGGGCACCTAATGGTTCAAACATTGTACCCTGAAGGTGGGGCAGTGTATCAGGATGATAATGTACCAATACACACAGCATATGTAATATGCTAATATGCTAATATATATAATATATATATATATATATATATATATATATATATTTTTTTTACAAAAGTTTATATAATTTGCTTATTTTTTTTATTTCTTGGGAAAATAAATAAATAATGAATATATATTTAATGTGCATATTTCATTTTACTGTGAAACTTATTCTGATATTATAGGCTCTTCAAAACCACTTTAATAAAAAATAAATATGTTATAATATTTTATAAAATGCTATTAATTTGAATATAAACATGTAATGATTGTAAATATATATTTAATGTGCATCTTTCATTTTTCTGTGAAACTTGTTCTGTGACATTAGGCTTCAAAACCATTCAAATACAAATTGTATAATAAATGTAATGATTATTATATAATATAGTGATTATACTGTATACACACTTATATATATATTATTATTATTTATTTTATTTATTTTATTTTTTTATCTGTTTTTTTGTTAGTGCCAAATGGTCACAGTGTCAATGGATTGCAATTGTCACAGCATTGCGATGGTCACAGTGCTTCCAGTGAGTGAAATTCCCGAGTCTGTTCCTGAGAGTGAAATTCCAGAGTCCATTCCTGAGAGTGAAATTCCCAAGTTTGTTCTGGTAAGTGAAATTCCCGAGTCCATTTCAGTGAGTGAAATTCCCCAGTCCACTCCAGAGAGAGACATTTCTGAGTCAACTGAACAGAGGAAAATTCTAGAATCCGCTCTTCCTGTCAGTTCTGGCACAGAAGATGTGATCCTTTTCCTATATGTTGCTGCTGCTATGTGTGTCTGGGCCATACACACATCCACTCCAGGCCCTGAGCACAGTCCAGTGTTGGCTCCAGCCCCTGAGCACAGTCCAGTGTTGGCTCCAGCCCCTGAGCACGCTCCAGTGTCAGCTCCAGCCCCTAAGCCCGCTCCAGAGTCCTCTCCAGCCCCTGAGTCTGATCCATAGTCCGCTCCAGTCCATGAGCCCTCTCCAGAGTCCACTCCAGCCCCAGTGCTCAGTTCAAAGACATCTCTGGTTCCCTGTTCACATCCGTCACCAGCCCTTTGTCAACCTTCAGGGTGCCCACCCTCCCTCCCCTGTTGGACTTATTATGGCACTAGAATGTGCCTTATGATATGATATGATATGATATGATATGATATACTGTATATACACACACACACACACACACAAATACAGGTGCTGGTCATATAATTAGAATATCATCAAAAAGTTGATTTATTTCACTAATTCCATTCAAAAAGTGAAACTTGTATATTATATTCATTCATTACACACAGATTGATATATTTCAAATGTTTATTTCTTTTAATTTTGATGATTATAACTGACAACTAAGGAAAATCCCAAATTCAGTATCTCAGAAAATTAGAATATTGTGAAAAGGTTCAATATTGAAGACACCTGGTGCCACACTCTAATCAGCTAATTAACTCAAAACACCTGCAAAGGCCTTTAAATGGTCTCTCGGTCTAGTTCTGTAGGCTACACAATCATGGGGAAGACTACTGACTTGACAGTTGTCCAAAAGACGACCATTGACACTTTGCACAAGGAGGGCAAGACACAAAAGTTCATTGCAAAAGAGGCTGGCTGTTCACAGAGCTCTGTGTCATTAATAGAGAGGCGAAGGGAAGGAAAAGATGTGGTAGAAAAAAAGTGTACAAGCAATAGGGATAACCGCACCCTGGAGAGGATTGTGAAACAAAACCCATTCAAAAATGTGGGGGAGATTCACAAAGAGTGGACTGCAGCTGGAGTCAGTGCTTCAAGAACCACTACGCACAGACGTATGCAAGACATGGGTTTCAGCTGTCGCATTCCTTGTGTCAAGCCACTCTTGAACAACAGACAGCGTCAGAAGCATCTCGTCTGGGCTAAAGACAAAAAGGACTGGACTGCTGCTGAGTGGTCCAAAGTTATGTTCTCTGATGAAAGTAAATTTTGCGTTTCCTTTGGAAATCAGGGTCCCAGAGTCTGGAGGAAGAGAGGAGAGGCACACAATCCACATTGCTTGAGGTCCAGTGTTAAGTTTCCACAGTCAGTGATGGTTTGGGGTGCCATGTCATCTGCTGGTGTTGGTCCACTGTGTTTTCTGAGGTCCAAGGTCAATGCAGCCGTATACCAGGAAGTTTTAGAGCACTTCATGCTTCCTGCTGCTGACCAACTTTATGGAGATGCAGATTTCATTTTACAACAGGACTTGGCACCTGCACACAGTGCCAAAGCAACCAGTACCTGGTTTAAGGACCATGGTATCCCTGTTCTTAATTGGCCAGCAAACTCGCCTGACCTTAACCCTATAGAAAATCTATGGGGTATTGTGAAGAGGAAGATGCGTTATGCCAGACCCAACAATGCAGAAGAGCTGAAGGCCACTATCAGAGCAACCTGGGCTCTCATAACACCTGAGCAGTGCCACAGACTGATCGACTCCATGCCACGCCGCATTGCTGCAGTAATTCAGGCAAAAGGAGCCCCAGTGTATTGAGTATTGAGTGCTGTACATGCTCATACTTTTCATGTTCATACTTTTCAGTTGGCCAAGATTTCTAAAAATCCTTTCTTTGTATTGGTCTTAAGTAATATTAAAATTTTCTGAGATACTGAATTTGGGATTTTCCTTAGTTGTCAGTTATAATCATCAAAATTAAAAGAAATAAACATTTGAAATATATCAGTCTGTGTGTAATGAATGAATATAATATACAAGTTTCACTTTTTGAATGGAATTAGTGAAATCAACTTTTTGATGATATTCTAATTATATGACCAGCACCTGTATATATACATATATATATATATACACTATATTTCCAAAACACCCGTCCAAATCATTGAATTCAGGTGTTCCAATCACTTCCATGGCCACAGGTGTATAAAATCAAAATGCAAAGCGTGGGATGCAGTGGTATAAAGCACTCCGCCACAGGACTGTAGAGCAGTGGAGACGTGTTCTCTGGAGTGACGAATCACGCTTCACTGTCTGGCAATCCGATGGACAAGTCTGGGTTTCTCAGTTGCCAGGAGAATGGTACTTGCCTGACTGCATTGTGCCAAGTGTAAAGTTTGGTGGAATTATGGTGTGGGGTTGTTTTTCTGGGGTTGTTTTTCAGGGGTTGTGCTTGGCCCCTTAGTTCCAGTGAAAGGTAATCTTATCTTAATCAATTTCATGCTACTTTATGGGAACAGTTTGGGGATGGCCTCTTCCAACATGACTGCACACCTATGCACAAAGCAAGGTCATAAAGACATGGATGAGTGCGTTTGGTGTGGAGGAACTTGACTGGCCTACACAGAGTCCTGACCTCAACCCGATAGAACAGCTTTGGGATGAATTAAAGCAGCCAGGCCTTCTCGTCCAACATCAGTGCCTGAACTCACAAATGCGCTTATAGAAGAATGGTCAAAAATTCCCATAAACACACTCCTAAACCCTGTGGAAAGCCTTCCTAGAAGAGTTGAAGCTGTTATACAAAGGGTGGGCTAACTCCATATTAAACCCTACGGATTAAGAATGGGATGTCATTAAAGTTCATGTGCATGTAAAGGCAGACGTCCAAAAACTTTTGCCAATATATATATATATATATATATATATATATATATATATATATATATATATATATATATATATTAGAATGATTATTAATAAATGTTAAGTGTTCATTTTACTGTGAACCTTATGCTGTGACATGCATATAGTCTCTTCGAAACCATTTTAATTCTTTAAACCACACAACATGCTTATATGCATTGTTACCACACAAGTAAATGCAGGTGGGCTTCAGGGACAGACTTGTAAGGGCATATCAAATGAATTAGTAGGCATTAATACATTATGAGCGCTGTTCTGGCTCCCTACAGCATGTTGGGGCAGGGAGCTAATGGGCATAAATGATTTCCATGTCTCACCGAGGGTACACAAGCACTCCTCCTTGTCAACTGGGAGCGATTTTGTAACCCATACTGTTGCAGAGCAGTAATGGAAGATGGCTGGGTGAAACCTTGGGGTCCACATTAACCTTTAAAGTGTTGGCCCAAAAGTGTTAAGGAAAGGCCGTATAGGACCAGAGTTAATGTACCAGCCTCTATGTCCTAGCTCGGGAGGGGTCTGCTGAAAGACTGCACACACCAGCTGCCCCCTGCTATTTTTGAAGGGGCATTTGTCCCATCCTTATCCCTTGCTGGCTGACTCAACTGAAAAACTTGAGTCCATAACTGTGTCCAGCCGTTACCTGTGCTTGTATCACAGCACCTGAACCTGTTGACCTTGTTAGCCTCCACTCATATGAGAGAAGTACAGCACTTAGAGAGAGTTTTTCAGGGGGGGTTTTTTGTTTGTTTTTTTGGCTCTGTGTTCATCTCAGAGGACAAAACCTGCAAGTTCTAGGTTATATCTGTAATAATAAACTAAAATGTATGCAAATATGCTTGTGTTTTTATATAGAGTATCTTCAAGATATTAAGATAAAAGATAAGATCAACTATTTGAATGAATGAATGAATGAATTTGAATTTATGGTAGGCTACAGTGCAGTAGGCTACTATTTATTCAAACACAATATTTTTATGTTCAGCTACTTGACAAATGTGGCATGAGGTCAGATGAGGCTGAGAACAGATACTATGTGGCATAATATTGAAGAAAATGTTAACGACTGAAACTCTGAATGCATAATTTTAGCATTTTCCTAAATGTTAGGATGTACAGACAACAAACAAACCACAGTTTGCACTACAGCTGAGCTCGGGTGGCGCATTGGCACTTAAAATCTGTCAGCGTTCTGAAATGCCAGCGATTATGCCGTGGCATGATTGCGCCATTTTTCAACTAAAAAAGGTCCAGTGCACGTAAATAAATAGCAGAGCCCTGGCTAGAATTATAAAAATGTCACCACAAACCAACAAGTGCCGCTGATGCATATAAAGCCGTTTCGTTTCGAAAAGAATGGGGAGGAAAATGTGATACTTAAGAGTCATTAAAATTGTATGATGTTGTGCTGCACGCAAGTCAAATATGACTTCTCTGTTCGCTACAGAGGGAGAACATAAACAATGCCGACTGCCACACAGCGCGGTCCATAAATGTCTCCAGAATAATGTTTACATCTCGACTGATCTGTCATCTGCAGGAGCCCCTTGCCCCTTCATGTGCCTCGCATGCCCTCACCCAGACGTGCCATAACTAAAGATGCTGACAGAGGATTCTTTGTCACTGCACCAAATATTTTCTTGTTTTTATTAAAGTGCTGAACAAAACATCAGGAGTAGATTTATTTCTCCATTTGAATAACAACATATTTTAGACCTGTAAGTCACATTATTGCTGTAACAAATAAATATTTTCTCAAATGATACATAAATGATCGTTTGTTTTGGTTTATTTCAGTGCATGTTTGTAATAAACTCTCAACTTCAGTTAGTTTAGTGGAAAATAATGGAAATGCAATGCTAGGAATATTGTTTATTGCCAATACACTTGTAAAATATTTGTATTGGCTGTTATGGGACAATAATATTAAACCCAAAAATGTGCATAATATATTTTGTATGTTGTGTAAATTGGATATTAAATGTAGACTATCAAAAAACAACACTGCATTGCAAAGGCTAATCCACTCTTTTTAAACGTAATCTGAAATGATTTCCATTGTGCAAGGCTATCACGATCTGAAACATCGTTTTACACCATCATTGGCAGAATATGTTGTAATCTGTGTTAGGACATTTATCAACATTATTTATTTTTATATATTTAAATTTGTTTATTTTGATCATTAATGTCATTGAGTATTGGTAATTCACATGCACAAATGTGTTGCAGTAAGCTGTCAAGCGTCAGATACACCCACAATTCACCTCAGCGAGTAGTAAAATCCATTGAACTAGCACAATTTTACTCAAGCGCTCAATTTAAGAAACAGTCCGATCAGACAATGACAGACAGCGTCAATACAGGATACGTTCCCCAGTAGCTCTATGCTGCCCTCTTTTGGCTTGAAGTGATCATGCCATTCAAGGGTCACAGAAACATGAACGATAGTGGACAGTAAGCATTATTTATTAGTTTGTTTATTTTCCATTATTTAATAATAAGTAAATAAATAACATCTTTATTTTTTTTTTGTATGATAATACATTTATTATAAATATTGTAAATGATTTATAAATAAATAAATAATGCTCACTTCTCAACATTTATTTGTTTATTTATTTGATCAAATATTTCATTTATATAATAATATTTTGATAATACAATTGTATTAATTTTGTATAGGCTAATTTAATATAATTGTATGTATTATTTTATTTTATATATATTTAAATTGTTATTTATAAATACATAATCAATACTCACTTTTTGTGTGACCTACATTTATTATAAGTAATTATTTATAAATAAATAAATAATGCTGACTGTTTAAAATCTTTCTGACATCCCTCTAATTCATTCATTCATTCATTCATTTAGTTTGTTAGTTAGTAAGTTTGTTGGTTAGTGTGCATGTTCTAAGAATTAGTTCAGTTTTGAAGGGGATAAATATAAGTCATTATAAGTAATTATTTATAAATAAATAAATAATTCTGACTGTTTAACATCTTTCTGACATACCTCTAATTCATTCATTTATTCATTTAATTTGTATGTTTGTTTGTGTGTTTGTAAGTGTGTATGTTCTAAGAATTAGTTTAGTTTTGTAGGGGATAAATATCCTTTACATAAGACAAGTGATAACTATAGTGCTTTGCATATTGTCCAGTTTTGGACATTTGAGTTTGTGTGGGCCTTTTTAAATTCTGATTTAATCATATACATTACCCTCACTTATCTAAGCCATATACTTTGGTCTTTCTATAGTGCTGTTCCCTCTTCAATGTGGCTAATCTGCGCTGCTTTGTGAAACAGTGGGAATTTATTCACTCTAAGGGACTGGAGCCTGTCCCAGTCACCCTTCTTTGAGCGGTGACAACCACTGAGCTCTTTGCCACCAACTGCCACCGGGGACGACACTTGTTTGGAGGCCCCGAGTCCCGTTGCGGATATAAAGGAGAAAAAGAAAGAGAGTTAGTGTGTGTGTGTGTGTGTGTGTGAGAGAGAGAGAGAGAGAGAGAGAGAGAGGAGTTGCTGATCCGATTTTGCACATGTATACTTATCAGTGGCATTTAGGGGCCAGATCCTCCTTGGTAATACAGATGGACAAAAACAGCGTTAGCTGGGCTGCTGTTTGGGAGGAGTAGCAGAATAGCTAATCATGACTGGGCAGCCTCTCCCTGTGTGTTCTCCAAAGACTGGAACACAGAAGGAGTGTTCAGACGGCCCTCACAGAGACAATGGCGTTTGTCCTGCTAGCATATGGGTGCAATTGGTAAATTATGTAAATAGATATGGAGCAGCTTGTGGGGCTGTATTCAACGTGCTTTCAGACATGCATGCATGGCAGGTCACCACCTCTTCCTCACGTTCTGAATCTCTCCATTAGTGCCACAACAAAGGCTTGACACAATTAACAATGGATGTTGACTAATCTTTGATATCCATATCAGTTATTTGAGTACATTAGATGTTTCAGAAAACTTCAGAAGATTTTTGCAGGAAGAAATTGGAAACTTTGATGGTGAAAAGTGTATTGAGTCAGTCAGCATGCATATTATAACATTCAAAAGTTAACGTTATAAGATAAGATATTTTAATATTTTGGAAAGAAATATCTTTTATGTCCACCAAGGCTGCATTTACTTGATCAAAAATACAGTAAAATAACAAATATATTTTAAAATGTAATTTATTAATGTGAAGGCAAAGCTGAATTTTCAGCAACATTACTCCAGTCTTCATTGTCACATGATCCTTCAGAAATCATTCTAATATGCTGATTTGCTGCTCAAGAAACATTTCTTATTACTATGAATGTTGAAAACAGTTGTACTGCTTAATATTTTTTGTAGAAACAGTGATTATTTTATGAATAAAAAAATTCAAAAGAACAGCATTTATTTGAAATATAAAATTTTTTTGTAACAATGTAAAAGTGAATGTATTCTTGCTGAATATTATTTAGTTTTTGAATGGCAGCGTGTCAGCACCTACAGTTTCCTCAAACAACTTTGTTTATCCCAACCCTCCAAATTGAAAATAAAAAATACTTAAAGTCTTTAGGGCTTCCTAAAACAAAAAACAGAATCCAGTCCTACCATAAATATTCACGCTCAGTGGTCATTGAGGCGTAGACGTCTCTTAGAGGTATTTTCAATTGCTAAGTGTTAAAAATCCCCAGAAAAAAAGATAACTTGATTAAATTTCCCATGGATCACAACATTAGTGGTTTGTTGATGCAGAATGTGTTCACATAATTGTTTGTGATGGGTTTTGTACTAATTTCCACTATGCCAGATAATCTCCCAAGATTACAGCAACCTGTCACAAGCATCTTTCCAGTCTGTGCAGCGTCATGGGAGAGAGTTTTGTCATTTTCCTTTTGTGTGTGTGTGTGACAGTGATTAAATATGAGGTTAATTTCTTCTGCCCCTTGCATTTCATTGTGTCCCTATTTATTCACCTCTTACTAATTGAAATCATTTTTGTTTAATTCAGAGAGCAGATTGCTCTGATCATTGAAAATTAAACAGTCTAAGCAACATTTTTGGTCTGAGGTTTTGTCTTTTCGGATAATATAGGATTTTTTAAAGTCCAATAGTCTTAGTTGCTTCTGTATGTAAAATCTGTCATAAGCCTGAAGAACACCATCAGCAGTCACAGTCAGCATGCATGTTTTCGTCTGTTTCTTTATTAGTGTTTAAGTTTTTTTAGCAGAAAGAGTGGAGGTATAGAAGTAAACAAATAGACATGGTGAAGACAAATGTAGAGTGTAGAGTTTTCTATTAAAGTCATCTAGAGACAGCAGAAAATCTAACAAACGAATCCATTCACTAGTCTGTAATGAGAAGTGAATGGAAGCCTATTTTTTCACAGATCAGAGACTTTGATGCTTACCTGGTTTGAACTGAAAGACGTCCATAATACACCACATATACATATAAAGATTTCACCGTTTAAATATATACTTTTATTTGACCAAAATTCACAAAAAGTGTTGTTTTATGCATAAACCTCAATAAATGTAGTTAGATTTGTTTCTTTATTTTTTACCTAAAGAAAATATACATAATTATTTCTGCAGTGTAGGAAATACAATATATATTTCAACTAGGGTGTAACAATAAATCATGCCACAATATATTGCAATACAAAAATGCAACAATATGTATCGTGGATAGTGACCATATGTACTGTGAATAGTTCACCCAAAATGAAAATTACTATGTGAGAAAAAAATTTAAGTTTACAGAGTTTTAGTGTCAGTACTACATTAAATCACTATATATAATGATGAATATGTATATTGTATAAATGCCAAATGTCTTATGTTACCAGTAAAATAATTCTGTATTTTCAGATTCAGAATCATGAATATTTTTATTCTGGTGTTACCATTGTCCTGTGGATTGTGTTACCTGCACCAAGTCCAAACCTATTCATTTCCACCCCCAATGTAATACAAAATTTAGCATTTTAATCAACAGTACATTTTTTGTTAACCTTTGTCTTCGTGTATCGCAATAATATCGTATTGTGCGTTCAGTATTGGGGTATTGTTACACCCCTAATGCATTCTGCATTAAAAATGTTTTATTAAAACAAAAGGTGGTGCCACCAAGAGCGCAAACATGAATCAGCCAGCAAATGTGCATCATTCTAAATGAGTGAACATTTATTTGCAGACACAAAGGTCTGGACCCCTGCGTGTACCTTTACATACACCACGGGATCATGATATGTTGTCATGCGACATACATAATTACATTGCTTTTTACCTTCCACCTGGGACAGCTTTACGTTTCTCCACTCTCCCTGCATGTCACCACCCATCTGTGCTTGAGAGAGGCAGTACAGTGTGGTTAAAATGAGGGCGTTTAACATCACTGTGCCCCAAGAGCCCTGCCTCTCCTCAGGTCTGACCTTGGCTTTGACTGCCAGATTGACTCACAGCTTCGTTGTGACTACAGAAAAACAATGAGTGCATAGAGACAATGCAGCTCTCCTGTCCCATGTGTCCCTCCACAAAGACTCCCCCTGTTTACCACCTCGCCAATAGGCCCTTAATTCCTCTTTTGTTTGGAAAATGGGAAATGTGCAAGGATCTTCTTAACGAAAGGCATAGGATGAATGCATTCATGGGATGGGGTCTCTGGTGGAACACAGGCGAGCTCTCTCTGTCTTTGGCCATGACACTTCTCTTTAATACACAAAAAGCAATTACAACCCAGTTTCCCAAATGACAGCCTTCTGTTAGCTGTTGTCCCAAAGGCAGGCAGGATGAGAGCTGTAACTTATTTCCCACATCTCTCCTGTATCTTTTCCAGCAAATCAGACGGGATAGGATTAACGGAATGACTGCCAAATGGGGCCTGTGAATTTAGGATTATGGTTTGTGGAGGACTTTAGTTGTATGGAGACTTTAGTGGTCAAAAACCAAACACTCTGGATTGAGATTCTTCACACTTTCCTCTCTTATACAATGCATTTAACTTATATTAATTATCTCTTGAAGAATTTGTGGGGATTTGTGGCGTTTTTGTGAGTGTGTATGTATGTATACAGCTGTCACTCCTCCATGCTACTCGGGTCTATTAAGAGGAGCAATTAAATAGAGAATAACTTTCTGTAAGCAGTTAATGAGGTTTGGTCCCTGGAGGAGGCGGCTGATTGGCTGAGACTGTGGACTGGGGGAAGTCAAGGGCACCGTACTAAGCAATGCATTGTGGGAGACTGTGACATTATGCACCAAGGGACCAGAGGACTTAAACAATATTAGTGTCTTTTCCCAGACACAGATTTTACATTAAAATGACAGAAGACTCTGGAAGGATGATTTTAAGTTTGAAATAAACTACAGTTTTTGTGAGATATAACAATACATCTATCACTTTAGTACATGGAAAGCAGTTTTAGTGTCATACAGTTCCCTACTGGGGTGATTTATTTTACACTAATACCAAATACTGTTCATCAAGGGTTCTGCTGAATTCCCCCGGTTTTATTTTTACATTGATCCAAACATGTACACATAGACCTATAACCTTGAGGACATTACAGTTTTATTGCAAATGTATAATAGAAAATTGATTGTTTCTCACTGATATTTATAATTATATTATACTTTATTACATTTTATAATGCATTCACCAATCATATATATGTAGACCTAATAGTTATATAAAATGTATATAATTTCACATTTTCAACCAATGTATTAGTTTCATATATTATATTCCAAACAAAGTCACAGCAGAACCCTTGTAACACATACACAGTATTGGTATTTTGCTCCAGAATGAATCAGCATTTTTGAACAAATCTGAGTGAATGATTCAGCGATTCATTTATAAAGACCGGTGCCCAATTCGCAACCGCATACTAGTATATTACTACTTTTACCATATCTTTTTTATGACAAAGAAATAGTAGTATGTTAGTATGTCTTCCCCTTTAATTTTCTGACTGCAGCGTGTTAATCTTAATTTTCTGTTTTTGCACCTCCTCTTCCCTTTCTTCATTGTCTTTGCATGTGAGATGTAGGTTTCTAATAAGCTCTGATGAATCTAATTTCATCTTTGCCTTACTTTTATACTAAAATCATATTTATGACATTATTTTCCATGTATGTGTGATTATTTTCATGTCATCTGTGAATTTGAAGCACATGCTGATTGCAGTGCACTTGAAATTTATTTTGCAGAAATGTTGAGGGCGAATGCCAACATTGTAAAATATTGTTTTGTCTCTTTTAGCAGGTGTGTTTTTTGTCATTCATGTTATAGGTGCAGTGTGTAATATTTATGAGGATCTATTGACAGAAATGCAATATAATATACATAACTATGTTTTCAGTGGTGTATAAACCCTACATAATAAACCGTTGTGTTTTTATTACCTTGTATTACCTTTTGCCATTTTGTGCCGCCATGTTTCTACAGTAGCCCTAAACGGACAAACTTCTCTATAGAGCGCTAGCTACTCTCTGCTGTCTCAGACGACGACATCTTTGTCTTGTATCAGCCACCGTAGCTTCTCTATTTGCTTTGAAAGGGAGGGGTGAGCGGTGGACGATTCGCAATTCGCAGCCTCACCACTAGATGCCGCTAAAATGTACACAGTGCACCTTCTTCTAAAAAAATCTTCACAAATCTTCTTTGTTGTTCCTCTGTTCCTCTCTTTCCCTTTTCTACATTGTTTTTGCATGGGAGAGAAATAAAGGGGGAATGCATACATTGTAAAAGAATGTTTTATCTCTTTATCAGAGTAAATGAAGAGTCGACCCAGTTGCCGTTAGTCTATTTATTCAATCACAAGAAAACACACAAGGCATACAAAAACCAATTAGGGGGAGACTGGGGACGGTTGCAACACTTTTTGCATTTCTCTCAGTTACACAGAGACTATTTAGACTAGACCAACCAAATTTGTATATATTAAACTTGCATCTTTCTGCTAATTACCCATACCATTTAAAGATGATGACATATCGTTCACAGTATTTATTTGAATGGAAGAAGCCAGATGTTGCACCTGACCCCAACCCAGGGGACATTTGCAACACAATCAGGGATGGATGCAACATGTTAAAAAAACCTTAAATTTCAATAATTCGCTTTATGTTGAAAAATACTATTGTGTGGTCTGTTTTGATATGGCTGCTTAGCTTGGGGTGCAACCATCCCCAACCCTATCAGCCATGACAGAACATCATGTGCTAGCTAGATACACTGACTTTGACACATGCTAACCATGTCACTTAGAAGACAACAAAACAATAATTCAAACTAAGTAAGTTTTGATTAATTCATACAAAATGTCAGGACAGTATGACAAAAAGACAGCTCATGAAAAAATTTACTTTCATACCTCCAAAACAAGTTTTGTGAATGAATGCAGCAGCAGATGTTGAATATGTCTTCTGTCTTCTTGGTGGGGGGAGGGTCTAATTGTGCATGTGCAGTATGAGTGTCATCACTCTAGCATGTTTCTGATTGGATGAATAAGACTTGTTGCAACTGTCCCCTGTTGCAACTGTCCCCAGTCTCCCCTACTCATGGTGCCATGACCCAGATGGAAGTGAGGTTTAGGGTGGTGAGTGTAACTGTCAGAGGCCAGTAAGAGCTGTGTGTGTAAACCTCACTCACCTGATCTCAAAAGGCTCTCTAGAGACTCAGTGCCTGAAACTAGAGGGTGTAGTTTTTAGCCTCCTTGTTAGACAGATGGAACGCTTAAACATAAAAGGTAAAGCAATGCATTACTTTAAAATTTACAATAAAATACCTGAGTTACTTTTTCAAATAAGTAATGCAAGTTACTTTTTTCCCATTTATTGACTGACAGCTCTCCTGTCCCCATGTTGAGAGGAATCAGGAGTAATGCAGAGGCGCTGTGTGCTCAGTGTTGCCAACTAATTTTCAGGGGAAGTTGCTAAAGGCAGGTCGATTTGTTGCTAGAAGTTGCTAAATGACGTTGCGATGTCATTGCATGATGAAGTAATTGCGTAACACTGTGTGTGCTCTGTGTAAACATTGATGGTTACTGTAGTTTTAGGCTAAATGTGAACATGCATTTACTCATCTCACTTGCACAAAAACAGATTCAGTATTTCTCAAAATGAATAAAAACAATGAAATGCAAAATCAGAATATTATGCAAACCTATCCTGCAATAATTAAATGTTAAATTACACAAATATTTAATCTCACTTTATTAACGAACGTCTTCAGTGATCCAATTAAACCATACTAATAAGCAAAAATAACTTTAGATAAACATCACATTTGTTTTTCTTTTCTTTTTTTATTGCAGAAGTAAGAGTGTTGAACTTTGGCTGAATCCGAAATCGCCTCCCTGAACTCTCAATCACTATTCCCTACGTTATTTCACTAATACAGTTTACTTGAAGGAGTGAATGAAAACGAGTTATTGCGGCGCAATGTGGGATTGAATGAGTGCACTCGATAACGTTCACTATGGTTTCGGACACCACAAATGGCTGTCCCTTCACATAATGCCCTATTTGAGGGTATATGGGGCGATTTCGGATTCAATATTGCAACGCTATCTCATGACCAATTCGTACATATTTTATAAGGTGGCTAATTCGTACGCATTCGTACAATTTGTCTAAACCCGTGATTGGTAGGTTTAGGGGCGGGGTTATTCGTACGAATTAGCCACCTCGTAAAATACGTATGAATTGCCGTGAGATCGGGTTGAATATTCTCCTGTAGGCATATACTATTCTTCTGCATTCCAGAATGGCAGCACAGATGAAAGGTTGAGCTGCGTCTTCTAGTATACAGGCGTGAATTTGCATTTCCTTTAGACTGGGGCTTATTTAGGGAAGTGCGGGGCACAACCTAACGCAGGGTTAGTTGTAACACATGGTTTAAAACTTTCCACACATGCCAGGATGACAAAACTTAGTGTATTTACTAGTTGCTATATCAACATTATTTAGAGAAAAAATTGCACCAAAATGAATAAATCTTTGGAAGATATCACTGAACATTTATTTAACCATAGCAAAAATAAATTTCTTACTTACGTTTATTTTTCATCTCTGTTTTTTGTGTTTATTTAAAATAAGACAATTCTGATATTATTGTAATCTTATATCTGTTATTTAACAGTTGAGATATTTCTTTAATGCTGATCTAACCAGCGGGTTTAAATTCCAGTTGCGCAGATGGGGCATGTTGTCACACTGCGTTACAATGTGCCCCTATTAGAACTACGCTATTATATTCTATACTTTTATGAATTCTATTGAGAAACCATGAGAAAAGGGTGAATAAAGACTGAGGGTCAATGTTCAGAAATTATTAATTATTTTTATGTTTTGAACTATGCTGTATAGCTGTGTTTTGCAGTGTGTTTGTTGTCAAACTCAAAAATGTGTACATTTTTAATAATTAATATTAATATTTTAGTTTGTCTTGTTTTTTTTTTTAAATTATATCAGATAACATTTTAAGCTGCCATATGTTAATGTTACATCATGCCCCTCACATGTTACATTGTGCCCCACCTATGGGGCATGTTATCACATTTCACTTCCATTCTTTCAGGGTAAATCAAGAAAAAAGTATACACTGTATTAATGAAACAAAACCACATAATTGTACTAGACATGTGGGAAATTAATGTGGGAAAAATAAATACTCTGAATCCCAAGTGGATTTACACAAACTGAGAAAGTCAAAAAGCATTAGGTTGTGCCCCGCTCTCCCCTACACCCCTGTCAAATGTCAAAATAAATAGGTCTATCTATCATTCTATTATATAAAGATACAATTTATTCACCTACTTACCAAATAAAGTCGTCACATTTTTGTATAGCATTTTTCACAATACACATTGTTTCAAAGCAGCTTTATAGAAAATCATGATGTTTATAATATCTTAATATTCATGCTTTATTTGCATTTAGCAGATAAGAACTGGGTGATACTACAGATTCCATTTTGCGATGATACAAGCAATCAAGCAAATGAGATGACATCTAAACTAAATAAACTATCCATCTGATCCTAACATCTTTCCGTTTCTCTGAGAGTTGTTTTTATGTGGCAAGAACAGTGAATTCTGTGAAAACTGTTTATCTGTTGGGATTTATTTATATTATTGCATTTCTATATGTCTGTAGTGTTTTTCTTTCCATTTTTTTAGTTTTAGGTATTTGACCTAGGCAGACTGCTGACCCCCAGCATTCATTCTCTTTTAATGTCTCAGGATGCTTGCAGCGTTTGGGGATCCCCAACAATATTATATCTCCACGTTCGTGTTTAATTGCCCCTGTAATTGCCCTGCACTCTGGTTGGGCCTGTAATAGCAGTAGATCTTGGATATTGGCAGGGGCTGCTCACTGTAGCATGGTTAAAAAACAACCTTAATGTCTCCTCATTCTGGAACTAAGATGGTCTACTTACAATGGGAACAGTGTTACATGTTTGAATGTAATCATACGCTACTTTCCCATTCACCTTTTAGCACCTTCCACCATTCAACATTGTCATTACAAAGAGTAAATGAGTATCCACATTACAGATCTTCATTAAACTGAATTAATGTTTTTTTTATAATCACGGGCATAAATGGAACGATAGTTCGCATCATTATCTCATTTTTCAAGCTTTGTAATTTTGGCCCAAGTTCAACAAATTACATTTTTTACTTCTCATTCCCACTTCCTCCATGCACTCGGAATTCCCAAATCCCTTCCCTCTCTGATTACCATATCATCTCAGCCCCTTCTCACCCACCCACCCCTCCCTCTCTTCCTCCCCTTCCTCTTCTCTGTCAGTAAAGCTGCCCCATTAGCCCCTTTGCAGGAGTGTTAAGAGTAATGGCCCTGCCAATGTGAGAGCCAACACAGGGGAAATAACGCTTCCCTCGCCTGGCCTGGAAATCTCAGAGCAGGGTAATGAATCCTTATGAGAGCAAGGCAGGGGTATATTGTTCCCTTATATGGGGGAGGGAGGTGGGCAACGGCAAATTGAAGAAACTCACGAGCTGCTGTTGTTTTTGCAGGTCATTAAGTCTGTGTTAATCATCTCGGAGCATTTTCATAAGTTTGCAGGGGGAAATGAAGACCAATGAAAGGATGTGCTGATAACAGGAGAAAGAAAAGTTGGAGAGGGACGGTCAAATTCAATGTGGCCTTAGCTAACTTCTGAACCTTCCCGATCAGGTCTCCATTATTGAGGTGGTGCAAGACTTTGTGCATCCATCATGCAGTCTTGACTTCAAACTTGACATCATATTTGCTTACTTATGATGATGAAGGCAAAATACTGATTTCCACACTGTTTCTGACACCTTTTGTAAGTGCAATCCACTGCTAAAGTGTGGTCTTCTTACAAAAATACATATACACCTGGTTTCAAAGACAAGGCTTAAGCCTAGTCCCAGACTAAAACGCATGTTTAAAGCTTTTTAACTGAGTTGGTTAACTGAAAGCAACGTGCACTGACATATCTTAAAATGTCAATGGCATTGTTTTGTCTCAGTAATGTGTGCTACTTAAATATTGAACTAAGGCCTAATCCTGGCTTAATATAAAAACCAGGTCATAGCCTAATGTATAGATGTAGGACAAACATTATGTGGACATGTATATAACTATTTTCAGATTTATCAGAAGCAGAGCGGTCAATGCAGAGAATTAGAGTTCTGTTTTATATACTTATTAGCAGCTGCATTACAAATTGAAGGCCTAATTTACGGTGCCAACATTGAGGAAAGTGGATACGTTATTCAGAATTAACAATGCCTTCCAAAAACACTTTTTATATGCGAATTCATGCTAAATAAACATAATCTATTCATGAATAAAGCCCCCCCATGTTTTTCGCACTCGCTTTTAAATATTTTCCGTGTAGAGAACATGTCTAATTGTAGCCTGGCACAGCATCTCCAGTAAACCTTGCTCAGTGAACCCGTGTCTCCTAACTGCAACTGACTATCTTTATTTCTCTGGCTCAATAAAACCCTGCCGTTTATGTGAAACTAACAAGATTTGAGTGACATCATTCACACTTTTCCTGTGTGTTTTTAACTCTGTACTCACTGTTGGCCACAAAGCATTGCACAAAATCTTCATATGATGGAGATTTGATTTGTGGTGTGTTTCCCTTTTGTTCTGCGATTAATTTGTTTAATGCTCAAGGATGATAGAGATTATGTATTCATTGTTGGATAGGTGTAATATCACCTTATGGACTAATTAACTAATGGTTGTGGGTGTAGATGAATCGCTCCCCATCCTCTCTGGAGCCTTGCCAATAGTACCTTTCCACAGCTGGGTCTTGTTTGCTTGTCTTATCTCAATTCCCCTCAGTTTTTCTACTATGAAATCTTTCCTTCTCCTCACGCCAACAAAACCACAGTCTGTTGGGGGTTTTTTCGTCTTCTTTTTTTAGTGAATGGGGGCGTCTGGGGGTGTGAGAATGAAAGTGATTTCACATCCAAACCCCATACACCAGTTTTCTTAAAAAGAGTATTTTTTAGGTTGCCTTTCTTCTCTGGGGTCTCTGTAAACATGACATCTCCCATTTAACCCTTTCTCTACAGCTGAATAAACTTTTGGCATGCGAAGCATCACTGAACCCAACGTCCTTGAACATTTTATATCGCAATATTCCCCTATCTTACCTTTTTTTCCAGTTTATCACATTAACATGTAACGGCTCCAGATGTTGACTCCTCTTTTTTATTCAGCTTAATTACTAATTGAATTTGCCCATAAAAGAGCAGATGCTTTCTGCTTCAGAACACAATGTGTCATGGGCACAAAAATGACAGGAACATGTTGGGAATTGGACTAAAGCATTGAGTGGATTTTAACTATTTCTATGCCAGGACTCTGAATCATGCTATATGTGTAAGAGATTATAAGCGATTTACAATAATCCGTATTTTTTTGTTTACTGTAATACTCAGAAGTGACACAATTAAATATGTTGCTTACAATGAACACCCATCAAAAGGCATTTTCGACACTTTTACCATTTTTTGGTTATTTATCCTGAATGATTTTACTGCAGTGTTATTGACATGCATTAACATTGCAATGTTCTATCACCCCTGCTACAATTGTTAAACAAAATGCTGTTGATAATCATGTTGCAGCCTCGAGGAGTCAGTGAAAACTGTCTTTAATACAAGAAGGCCTTGGGACAATGATCACTAGTTTATTTCGGCAGTTTATGCTGTAGCGTTTCCCATGAAAATGTGGTCAGCACATCATTTCAGAGTGGGAGTGGGAAATCTGACATTTTTATTTATTTATTTATTTTATTCACCACACATGTTTCCAATCTGCAGAAACTCAGCATAGTTGGGTTTTTCCCCTTTTACAATGCCATTACAAAACAATGTTCATTGTTTGTGGCATTTGCTCTAATTTTACAGCTCTTGCTCCATTTTGTACTCATTGCTTAGTTCTGCGCTGGACTGACTATGGGATATGGGGACTCTTTTCATGCTGTTTTATTTAAGGATGTTATTGTTGGCCCTTGCACAGGCCACAGTCAGCCCCTGGGTCTTTTTCCCAAGCGATAGAACCACCCACACGTCATCCATCATCTGACCTCTCTCTGCATGACAGGTCACTTCTGCTTTTCCACCAGGATGCACTTTGTTTGTGTGTGTGCGTTGCGAGGCAGTTTTGGGACAGTAATTATAAGATGAAGTTGAGACAGGGCTCATAATGCAGATATGATACTCTATGTGGTTTATACAGTGCTGTAAAAAATCTAAATACAGTTCAGTGTGTCTTGCCAAGCTCTGCAAACACTGAGCTAATTATATACTATTATCTATAATTACAAATAGGTAGGCTATTATTATTGCACCTATTCACCAACTATTATTGCACCACCACAGTTCAGGGTGTTTATAATGATAACAACCTGAAACATACTGAATGAAATATGACTAAGGCCTTGCATATGATGATAAGAAAGAGAGGAATAAAGAGAGGAAATTGTTTATGTGGTGTGACAGTGCCCCCTACTGTTTAGTTCACATAATGCCGTTGTTCTGGATAACGATGAGAAAATGTTATTTTCTGCTATTTTCCTCCCATCATTTATTTTTGGCAAAAAATAGACTTTCTTTTCAAATTTGAATGTTGATTTTGGGACATAAGATCAAATATCACAGTATGCAATGCTAAAAATGTCATGGACCATTTTAGACAATGAGGCCTTTAAACACTTACAGCCAACATATCTCCATTTCAGATTTCACTTTGAAGTCCATGCAATTTACATTCCACTGTTTGAGCTGTATTATTTATTTTCATTTCATTAGTATCACTTTGCTTATATCTAAAGCCAAAATAAAATCAACAACCATAACATATTTACCCACTTGTGACATTTCTCAGAAGTATAGTTTACATTTTAATACTTTAATCAGTTGACAATAACATCTCCATTGCATGCAATTGACTATATCAGTTTTTGAAAATATAGATAACTGCATGTATTGTTGTAAACACACACATAGGCTTAACAATGGATATTTTATGCTGTGTTATGGTTTATTAAAGCTTTATGAAATGAAAACTTCTGATGGATAAATCATATGAAAACTTTTCCATATAGGTATAGGTAATTTTGTTGTATAATAAAAACGTATCGGTTACACTGTTGGTTCAATGAGGTTCTATATAGAACCCTATAGGGTTCTTGACTCAATTTTAAAACTCTTTGTGCCAAAAAGGTTCTATATAAGGAGAAATGTCTTAAATTATTGCATAATACTGTCACGTTTAACAGGTTATTTTAGTTAGTGATAATGTTTATGAGCTGTTTAATTCATTAAAAAAGAAAAGAAAAAAAGAATTACAACAAAATGAATAAATAAAAGCTATTCCTATAAGCTATAATTTTTGCATTTACTAATACATTAGATCTATGAATAGTTGTATTTTTCTTAACTAATGTTAATGTTACAGATAAACACACTGGAACAAATGTATTGTTCATGGGACCTTATTGTGAAATGTTACCACTGTCTAAGATGCATCTTAGTATCCAAAGAAAAATGTTTTCTGAGAGATTCGGTTCTGAATGCTTTTCCTTTAAAAAAAAAAAAAGGTTTTCTTCATTGAACTTGCAGCAGTAATTGAAGCAGTTCCCATGGGTGTAGTGCATTTGGGGACGTTAAGTGCTGTCTCTTGTCATGCTATGTTTTTGTAAAATAGGTTCTTTTTGTCAGTTTCCTGATCTTCATTGTTTTTTTGCTCATTTATTTATTTATTTTGTTAAAGTGTGCAAGAAGCCCCTAATGCTTATTTTCCATGAGTGGCTCTCCTCTATCCCAGGGGGCTGTCATTTTTGTAAGGGCCTCCATTTTCACCCGTCACACAAAGTCTTGGCATCTCAGCTCCTGAGAAACGGACTACCTATTGGAGCTGACACCCAGAATCTTACTCCTTTCTACCATGTTAATGTCTCATACTTGTCTTAGACAGATGTGACTGATAAAACCTAGCAGTGCATACAGTACATTGAACTTGTCTCACAAAATTTCATATAATTTCTATAGAGAACATATTTTCATATACTTTCACTTTAATATTTTTCTGTTTTTTTTATTTTATTTTTTTTATTATTTATTATACAATGTTTATTAAGATTAGGTAGCCTACATAAAGTCTTGGCTCCAAAAATATTTTTAACACTGTTATTATTACCAATAGGGGAAAAAAAGGCAATGCTCATTGAGCACACCTTATTTTGTGCCCCAATAGTGGAGTATGTTGTTAAAACCTTTTATAGGCTTTTCAAATAAATATAAAAATGAAAGTAACGACACATAAAACAATACATAAATCAGCAAAAATGTTACAACACATATTGTAATTTAAATATTAATGTATGATTAATTCATGAAAAAAAATAAGAAAAATGTTTCTGTTAAAATTTTTTGCTTTTATTATAAATTTTACAGTTTGTTTGTCCCATGAAAATAACATTTAAAAGGTAAACATTTACTTTGAGGTTAGTGGCTTTCTGCACTTTCAGTTGTTTAGTCCAGACATGCTGTTACATAAAAATTCTAGGCTGATGCCACTTTTTATACTATGTATTTGCTGGGTTTTTCAAATAAATAAAAAAATTAAAATAATGACACATAAAACAATACATAAATCAGCAAAAATGTTACAACACATATTGTAATTTATATTAATGTATGATTAATTTATGACATGTAAAACACTGTGACAACATGCCCCTTTTAATTTGAATTTTACACACAAAAAGTCATAATTTAGGTACTCACCCTCAAGTTGTTCCAAAACTGTATTAATTTCTTTCTTCTGTTCAACATAAAAGAAGATATTTTGAAGAATGTCATTAACCAAACAGTTGATGGACCCCATTGACTTCCATAGTATTTTTTTCCATACAATGGAAGTCAATGGGGTGATGTCCATCAACTGTCTGGTTAACTATATTCTTTGATATATATATATATATATATATATATATATATATATATATATATATATATATATATATATATATATATATATATATATATATATATAGCCTATTCTTTCGTGTTCAGCAGAAGAAAGAAATTCACAGGTTTTGAACAACTTGAGGGTGAGTAGCCTAAATGATGACAGAACTTTAATTTTTTTTTGGTAAACTATCCCTATAACATTTATATGGTTTAATTTGCTAACTATAATTTAAAACAAACCAACATGCTAGTTTTATACTCATCCACTAACCACTTCTGGAAGGATATGGTTTATATGTCATATCCTCATTAAGGATGTAGTGTTGTGCTGAAGCAGCCTACGAAATTTCCGTAGGTGACGGAGCATTTCCGTACTAGTAACCTGTCTGGCCTGCGCTCCTCCATCGCTGCCTGAAGCAGCGTAACTTTAGAGTTCATGCTTTGGCTGTCGTGACAGCTCGACTGGCGCGACCAGCGGATTTCAAGGGCTGGAACACCTGTTTTCGCGAGCGAAAGCTACAACAACACAGCCAATATGTTGAATATGTGGAAAGTGAGGGAGCTGGTTGATAAAGCGTGAGTATTGTGAATGTTTTCGTAAGTATTTTGGTGTCTTGTCTCATACCTGTTGAAAATGAGACACGTACGCATTCATTGACGTCACATCTCACTCTCGGGACCGGAGCTAGCACAGTAGCTAACTACAGCTTTGTTGTCCCCTTAAAATTCGCCAGTGTATATAAAACTGTCGTTTTCCAGTCGATTACGATACTTTATCAAACGTTTTCACTTGTTTATTACGGCTCAATTTTGTTTACAAGACAAACGGTTGCCTCAAACTTCTTTTCTTTTAACTCCGTGGCTAATTTTATGACAGTTGCTAAACTTGTGTTGGCTGTCAAAACACGGTGCTTGTGTTTAGTAGTGCTTTTCACACCAAACTAACGTATCGATTGTTAACATTTCTGAATGAGAAAATTGTTTAAAAGAGTACACGTTTACTTGGGATTAGAGTGACCATAACTTTTATGTTTGACAGCTATTTTCAGGCATTGTTCAAGCTAACGAGTTAGCCTTATATGAAAAACGACTCATTGTACATGTTTGTGTGGTGTCCATTACTGATTCATTGTCAAAGGCTGTAACGTTAAGTATAAAGATGTTTGCTTATCTGCTATAATGGAGCCCATTGAGTTTCATGGAAACTACTGCTGTTAGAGTGAAACTTGTATTTTAACCCTTTAAAGGACAGTGACTGAAAAGACATTCTTAAGAAAAATGTTCCAACAAAATAATTAAATGTTATGTTTCTGTTAAAAAAAAAGTTGTGTTAATTACACATTGTACAGTTTGTTTGTCCCATTAAAAATAAAATGTTAAAGGTAAACATTTACTTTGAGGTTAGTGGCCTTCTGTACTTTCATTTGTTTAGCCCAGTACGACATGCTGTCATGTTTGCTTTTACATAAAAATCCTAGGCTGATGCCACTTTTTATACTAAGTATTTGTTGGGAAACTTCATGTAACGGAAGTTGCGATTTTTCTTCCCTATTGAGAGTCATATCCAAGTGAAATAGCTTCCCAGACAAGAAAAAATGTAGGGCAGAACATTTTGTCCTTGATGTTTGGATGGTTGTGGCTTGCTATAGCTGTGATGTCATGTGAGTGACAGGTTGTCCCGCCCTCGCACCAGTAAACGCATCATCAGAGAAGAGAAGAGATTTCGCTGCAAGAGGGAGGGAAAGTTATTTGGATTAAAGATTATGAGGGCACATGAATTAAAAAAATAAATAATGATGTGCACAGTTAAATAATTTATGATATGTACTCCAATATTCCATAAAAAAAAAATAAGAATTTTCAATTTAGATTTTTTCCCCTCAGATATTGGGCGCACTCACTATCTCAGAAACCATTTAATGGTTAAACTCTGTTCAAGCTGTGATGTCTGTCTTGCACACTGACAACTACTGTCTTATGAATCGTTTACGAGGTTAATCAAAAAGGAAAGGGAAGTACAGCTATTAAAAATGATGTTTGTCTTGAGAAGTGCCACGTCAAGGACAAATCAAATCAAAATGAACTGGTCAAAGTCACAGACTACACTTTGATTTTATTTTCATATACTTGTGTATGTCTCAGAGTTGGGCTGTCTGTTTACTCATGCGATTGAAGAACCACAATGGCTTTTCTAAACTTTAACTTTTATTTAGCTGAAACTTGGTGAGAATGAGTTTAGCTTCAAGAATAATGGCATGTAGTGAGCATTAAAGAGGTTATTGTGCAACTCTCAAACTGAGTTTTTTTTTTTTTTATCCTTCTCTGAAAAGCGGTTACTGAAGGCTTTAATTCACAAGTGTGAGTTTGCATAAACGTTTGGGTGTTGTCTAACTGGGTACATCCCTGATACTGTGTCATTTACGTGCTCTTTTCAGCTATGAAACTATGTGATGATATGAATAAGCTGACGATGTTGTAAGTTGAAGGGTCTAGCTATTGAATAAGCCTATATCGTATATGCTGGAGGACACTGAATATTTAGAAAGAATCAATATCATGTAGACAGCCATCACTCATCATGCCCTGCAAAAAAAAACATTGTCATTTCCTGTTTTTTACAGAGCAAGTTTGAAAACAATCAATGTAGCTAGCTGTTGCCTCCAAAATCAGTCTGTCATCTCCAACAGTCTGACCTTTTTGCAGACGATTTGCCAAGTGTAGCAATGGGTGGACTGATGAAGTGTGGGGAATTTAGCTTCATGCTGGTAAAGCAATGAACAGCCTGTTCCAAAATGGTGTGAAAGTTCTAAGATGACACAGGAAGACTTCAGTGCTTTAGTATTTAGTAGTGGATAGTATTTATCACTTACCACAGGGATCATATAATTGTGGAAAAAATAAAATAAAAATCAAAGCAGCCTACATTGTCCTCAAGCTGTGAAACCAGTTAATGCAGCTGACCGGTTTGGTGTGTTTTTGAATAATTAGACACTCTTGTTTATCCCACATTTTTCAGGAGGAAATGATTGCACCCTGCAAGCATAAGCAAACGGATGTCATGACCTCTTTTTTATCACCTAGTCCAGGGAGATTTTTTTTCCAAAATCATTTTTTATTCTGTCTTTGTCTAGGTCATTGTGTAATCTATCTGATTAAACTTTGAAGAAACAAGGATGTAGTTTTTCAGCTTTTTTCAGTTTACTTTTCCATTGAGCAAGGGAATAGGTATTTTTAACAGGTATTTTTTCATTAGGCTGTAAACTGAGACACTTGACATTTTCTAGACAAACGGTGGTGGTCTTTATTAAAACCACAAAAAATCTCTAGGAGTAGGAAAGATTGAGGACCTCATATGGTGCTTTTATTTGATCCACCCTCTATTCTTAGAGAGCCTGTCCTACACCCCGCACATATACCGAGATCTTGTGTCTCTTGTATAACCACTCTATATATCACTCTGGTAATGTCCATCTAGTGCTAAACTGGTTTCACATAATACAAGCTTTTGGTGCCCTGCTTCCTTGCTTACCTCCATCCGGTATTGGAATGAAGGCGGGGTCTGAGATTTGATTATTTGAATAACTGTTCTAACTGTTCTGTTCCTTTTTTAATACATAATGAAAAGTTTTCACTGGTACCAGTGATGCAACCTTAGGGGATTTTTAAAATGTTTACTCACCAGATAGCATGATACAAAAAAAAAAAATATAGTTTGAATAGTTAAAACAGTGATTATAAATATAATACGAACAATCCTTATAGCAGAGAAAAAAAATAGCATTTGAGCACCTCAGATAGCTCAAAACTATGGAAGCCCGTTTCCGCCACTAAATAACCACACCTCGCAATTGCGTGATATAAAGTCACAATTCAGATTTTTTTTCTCAGTCAGAATTGTGACTTTATATCACGCGATTGTAAGTTTATATCTCAGAATTCTGACTTTATAACTTGCAATTGTGAGAAAAAATTATTACTCTTTTTATTTTTTTTATTTAGTGGCGAAAACTAGGGATGCATCGATCCGATACCCCGTATCGGTATCGGCTCCGATCCGCCATTATTTGCCGGATCGGGTATCGGTCAGACAGGACCGATCCAAATCCGATACTGTGCGTATAATATTCTGTTATTGTTAAGCCCCAGTGCCCCACAAAAACATTATAAAGCATCATCAACGCTTCGTGCACAATATTATAAGTGTTCTGAAGTCATTCCATAGTTTAATGTGAGGTACAGATGAATATTTAAGTCATTCAATTCAAGTTCACATGAATGCTTCCCTCCTGTCTGTCAGTCATTCTCCATTCAGCTTTCAAACAGCGTGTCGCGTTCGGTTACGACAGTCAACACGATGAAACTGATGAAACAAGATGATTTAATGTTCCTGTTATTATGCTTGATCTGTAGATAACGGTCTATGGTTTTGCATAAAATGACTTTATCTTGCTGGAGTTTATTGCTGTAAATCACACGGTAACTGAAATGTTAAACTGTTAAAAGAAACGGCTCAATAAAATATTGCATAGATATAGACACGTAATGTATCTCTCTTCCCTTTGTGTTTTGAACTTTTCAATGCGGACGGAGCGCTGCGTTGTGACTCCATGTTCATCATCCTGCGCACGGGATGCGCATACGCGCTTTGTGCCACGCTGTATTGGAGCCGTTCGTAATATAATACTTTTGCGCTATGAAAGATTATTAATAGCCTTTTTTGTTCTGCCCTATCTATAATATGTTGCTGCCTCATTAAAAAGCTATGCTATACATTTAAAATAACTGTAATTTCTTAGTATATAGGCCCTATTTCTATAAATGTATTTACTTGTTTTTCATGAATGTATTTTCTAGCAATGTGTAACATTTTTACCAGATTTAGAGCTACACTTATTCACTTTTATTGTTTTCTTTATTTTTTCCCCACTAAATGTTTAGATTTTAAACAATTATTGTGCACTCATGATTTTTCTAGAGTAACTTTTGCTGCTGAATTATCCACTAATCTAGTTTATCCACCATCTAGTTTATAATAGTATTTTTGTCATAGATTGTGATTTATTTATTTATGTATTTTATTATTCTAATTTACAAGATTTACAATGAAAATAAAAACAATATTAACAGGAAGGGAGAAAAGAGATTATGCATATCAAATATATGCAATACAGCGTTCACAACTGTATACTTATAAATGCGTATCAGAATATGTTCTTAAACATCAGTGTTACTTATACATACGCATACATGTACAGACCCCCAAATTAAAAAGGAAAAATAAAATAAATAAATAAAATAAAAATAAATAAATAAACAAAAACAGAACAACACAGCCAAACAAGCGAGGTTAATCATTCCTATAACAATTGTGGTTTACTTAGCTGAGGATGTCTTTGTTCTTTATATATCAACCACTTTTCCTAGTCCCTTTTGAAAGCACTTTTTTTCATCTTTAGAATATATGTAAGTTCTTCCATAACCAGGATTTCTTCAATAATTCCAAACCACTGTTTACAGTTCAAAGTAGTATCTTTAAGCCAATTCCTAGTTATAGTCTTTTTGCAAGCCGCAAGAAGAATCTTACATAAATACTGATCACTTTTAGGAACTATGCCTTTAATATTTCCCATAAGTAAAAACAAGGAGGTTCTAGGTATTTTATATCCAAACACTTCAGACATAACTACCTGTACATCATCCCAAAATGACTGAATTTTCTCACAACTCCAAAAGATATGTGTGTGATCCGCTTCTAACTGTCCACATTGTCTCCAGCACGCCTGTTGCCTGGAGACTTGTTTGCTTTTGATCTTAGGTGTTATAAAGAAGCGGATGAGACACTTCCAGCTAAATTCCCTCCATATTTGTGAGCTGGTAGTATTTTGGTGCATTAACCACATGTCGTACCTGTGATTTATTTTTTTAATTTGTTGTCTTTCTTTATAATGACGTTGTCTGTATTTAGTAGATTGTGTTTAACTCACAAAAGAGTGATTATCAGTTCAACACACTGAGATACAGAAATTCTACGTAGAATTTTTAAACAAAACCGCATCGGTATCGGTAATTTTTAATATCGGATTGGATCGGTTCTGAAAAAATGGTATCGGTGCATCCCTAGCGGACACAGGCTTCCATACAAAACTTGTGTTGTTCGAAACAATATGATTTTCCGCCTTGGAACACAATAGGAGATAATTTGCAGAATGTCAATGTTCTCATGCTTTTTATGACTGATCGTGTTGCATCAGGTTTAAATGAGCACAAGTGTGATTGAGATTTGAGAACTACGAAAGTAATAGCACTAATAGTGACTTAGTTATGAAAGCAGACTGAAATTTATCATACAGCTTCAGAATCAGATGGCTTGGAATGTAGCACATGAGTCATATGGACTACGTTTTTGGTGTGTTTTTTTTGCCCTTTTTGAACTTGACAGCCCCTGCTCACTATATGCTTTTGTTGTATGGGGAAGTACAGGTTCACTGTCAGAAATACAGCAGCTTGTCACTGGGGCAGTAACCTTAAAAAAGGAACATATTATGCCCCTTTTCACAAGATGTAATATAAAACTCTGGTGTCCTCAGAATGTGTCTGTGAAATTTCAGCTCAAAATACCCCCTAGATCATTTATTATAGCTTGTCAAATTTGCCCCTATTTGGGTGTTTGTGCCATTTTTGTGTGTCCCTTTAAATGCAAATGAGCTGCTGCTCCCCGCCCCCCTTCCAGCGGCTCCTTTACATGAGCTTCGGATACAACGTCAGCAACAAAACAAATCTCACTCAGCTAAAATGTCAGAAATAACCAGTTGTGGAGTGCAGCCTTACATGTTTGAACTGGAGCCAAACACAGATGGAGAGACTCAGGAAGAGGTTGCAACTTTTAGACTGCACCTGGACATTTTTGAATGGTTAGTGGGTACATTTATATAACGTTAGTTGTTGTGGAGTTACGTTAGTTCAACTCATCGACTAGCTTGTACCGTCATGTTAATCTATAAATTGTTGTATAGGTGCTCGTGTGGGAACGTAAAAAAGTCTGTCACCCGACTATACAATGTGTGAGATTTATTTTGTAATATGTAAATTGAGTAATTTGGTTTGCTGTTCATGGGTGATGCAATGGTGATGTTATTAATACGTATGGGGAATTGGCGCACTGACATGCGCAGTTATTGTTGTATGTAAAAAAAAAAAAAAAAAAAAAAAAAGGGACATGCGCATAAAAGTGTGAGAGAGCACGCAGGTGAAGTGAGCTGAACTGCAGTGTGTGTGTGTCTCCCTATATGAGCTCTGACACAAAAAAAAACACAAAAAGTCCCTGAAGTTTCATATTTACATGTATGCCTGAATTAATACGTTGGACCCATTTACAAGAGACTGGAGCTTACTCGGATGTTCCACAGCCCCTTTTACACAATGCATAATAAATGTGTGTTTATGAAATACGCAGACGGTGAACGTTTTTGGGAGGAAACTAACAACATAGCTCTAGTATCTGAATACAGTCAGAGACTATGGTAACTTTAGCCATATTAGCCGTACAGCATTCTAGAAAGCTCATTCAGAAAGGAAATTTGCAAACATTCACAAAATATAAAGTGCCTGACCCATCCTTCAGAAACATTTTTTCGCACATCCAGCGTTGTACTGACCCTCGTTGGTGAAGCAGTCCTGCGTAAAATGATTTGTGCAAATCATCCACTGTGTCTTCAGTGGCTCTGATGCCTGGAGTCTATGGAGACTCGTATGCTTGTTGGTACATCCAAGAACAGAACATTTGTAATGTTTTTTTTTTGCCGCAGACATTGTAATATTCTAGCTAGCTGATACAGCGAGTAAACCGAAATGGCGGACACTGTGCTTCTCACTCAGGGGTATGTCTATGCTAAAAGTGCAGATCATCACATGGGCGGGGTTTCCCTACTCTTATGTAGGAGTAGGAGGAAATCTGTAACAGTTACAACATACAGTTACATACAG
Organism: Rhinogobio ventralis; assembly: GCA_039654625.1. Lineage (NCBI taxonomy): Eukaryota > Metazoa > Chordata > Actinopteri > Cypriniformes > Gobionidae > Rhinogobio > Rhinogobio ventralis. The sequence goes on from CM077198.1 coordinate 19,389,512, forward strand.
TTACATAACATCTGTAATGTTATGAGAGATAGATAATGATTGATGGGAGTATTCAGTGGATTTTTACCATTATAGGCTGGTTGTTTACACACACGGTGGACACACATCTGTGTTCAAACACCTTATAAAAGGGAATTTTGCATAATATGTCCCCTTTAAAGGGACAACGTTGTGCCTAATCTACCCCGTCTGCTTTTTATTACAAACGGCCTTTCTTTCAGTTGCACAGCCAAACACACTCCCTCAGAGACTCTTTAATACATTCTTTAGAATCATTCATTACAATTGTCACTTGGCACTTGCACAAACCTGCTGACCAGTGTCCTACAGTTTAGGTCCTTATTTTGATTATTTTGTTCAATTAAAGGTGCAGTGTCTGAATTTTAGCGGTTGTGAATTGCAATAACCCCCCTCTCACCCCTCCCTTTCGAAGCACATAGAGAAGCTACGGTGGCCGACACAGGACAAAAATGTTGTCGTCGGAGAGAGCAGAGAGTGACTATCTATTTGTAAATGCACCAGTGTGCAGGCAGTTTGTGTTTATGCATAAGATAAGATGCAACAAGAACAAAGAAACAAAGTGCAAACAAATGGTCAAATAAATACACAACAAAACAAAGATACAAATTAAATAAACAGTGCTTTAATTTCAGGAAGGTCTAATGACATTAAGTTATATGGCCTACAAAAAAAATCTAATAATGTAATCAAAGGTAAAATAACTGCAGTTACTGTAGTTTTCACTGTATACATTGATAAATTAATGCTTATTAAAGATAAAGTTATTCATTCAAAGCTGTGAATATTTTCTTTTTTCCTTTTGTTTGATTCACATTAATAGCTCGATCGTCAGCAGGTTTATTAGACGCTGCCCCTTTAAGACATAAACTGTGTTTAAGTGGCTACTCTCCAAGCCGGTCATTTTGACATAGGCTATTTGTTCTGTATTTGATGGTTTAGACACGTTTCGCAGCGCGGGCACACACACATAACTTGAAGTTGGAAACAGTGTCTCTTGCACGAATTATTGTGCATTTAATAGCTCTTTTTATTATCAAAACAAGTCCCGCAATTTATCAAGAGTGGAGACTGCATTTTACAACATCGCAGATTGTGCTAAATCTGACGTTAAGTTTAGGTTTAGGGAAAAATTACGCACAGCTGTGAAGGAAAGGAAGTTGCGCTAGACGGAACACGACTAGTTTTTTAACAGTTTTACCTCAGTTTTACCTTTACCAAAATCGAAAATAAAATTAGATCAATATCACAGGCCCAAAGTGTAACCAGACTAAACTTTTGTTAGTTCTCTTGGCCATCGTCACTTATTAAGCAGGGATTGTCGTGTTGTGTGCTGTAGCCCCGCGTAATCTCTCTCTCTCTCTCTCTCTCTCTCTCTCTCAAAAATGCATCACACACAAATGGTTTAATAATAGAATATAGAATTTGCAAGATAAGATAACGTGTAAATAGCAATAATAAATAGTATGTGTATTTTCTTAATTTCTCCAGTACCTACAGCAGAATCGATAGCTTCGGAGATTGCTGATATTGCGGTCTTTCATAATTTAGCATCAGGGCTCTTTTAATACCGGGTTTCGGTACCCGTCCCTAACAGTGCATTAAGTAAGGTCTGAAAACTTAAAACATAGTTATGTATATTATATTGCATTTCTGTCAATAGATCCTCATAAATACTACACACTGCACCTTTAAAGGATTAAACTGATGTGATACAGAATCAACTTTATGGACGTCCGTTTAAAGTGTCTATAACAAGTATCACCTCATGCAGATGATTAATGCAGACACCTGTGCAACAGCTGCTGTCTGCTCAGTCTGTCAATTTAGTTAATTTTTACAACTGATTGATCTGAATTTAGTTTTTATTAAGCTTTCTGCCATTCAGTAATATTTAGTCTTTGCAGAAAAGCTCTTTCCTGCAGATTATCACACAATCACACTGAATAAAGACTTTACTGAAAGGCTTTTTTTGTTTTAATCTCTTTCTCACAGAACCAATGTTGTGATGAACTATACTGAAACTGAGTCTAAAGTTCGAGAAGCCACCAATGATGACCCGTGGGGACCCTCTGGACAGTTAATGGGGGAGATTGCCAGGCAAGTGGAGGGTTTTTGATGCTTTATTTGTGCCTTCTCTGCATTCTTTCTGTGAATGTTATCTTGACTCTGAACCTGTCACCGTTACATTATGGAGAGTCTGCTATGCTAAGCTTTGCCTGTCTTCGGTTTCAATTCAGGTCTACGTTCATGTATGAGCAGTTTCCTGAGGTAATGAATATGCTGTGGACTAGAATGCTGAAAGACAACAAGAAAAACTGGAGAAGAGTTTACAAGGTGTGCTTTACTGATGACGATATAGGAGTTTTGTTTTGCTGTAATCGGTCCTGAGCTTTACTGTCTTTTCTACCTCAGTCTTTATTGCTGCTGGCGTACCTGATTAGAAATGGATCTGAACGGGTGGTCACTAGTGCAAGAGAGCACCTGTATGACTTGCGTTCAATTGAAAGCTATCATTGTGTAGGTGAGTTAACTGCACAAAAGCAAGAGCTTGTATAATTTTTCGTCTTCCATGTACACTGTTTGATGTCTCTCAGATACTGCAAAGTGATGGATGAATGGGCTTTGTGTTTCAGATGAGAATGGCAAAGACCAGGGTGTCAATGTGCGTCAGAAGGTAAAGGAGATGATCGAGTTTGTCCAGGACGATGACAGATTGAGAGAAGAGAGGAAGAAGGCCAAGAAAAACAGGGACAAGTATATAGGCGTGTCCTCTGACAGTATGTCGGGTTTCAGATACTGTAAGTCCCTGAATTCCTTTCTTTCTTACAGTCTTACACATGCACACACACACGCTGTCCTCACCATCATGTTTATAAAGGTATACAAGTTGTTTTATATCACACAGCAAACACATTTATCATAAGGAATTTATCTAAATGGGACTATCTGAAAACAGGGAGGTCCCCTGTTTCCTCTCCACTGTTATTATCTCTGGAGGGTTTGCATTGCCAGATGAGTGAACTGTACTGTAGCTTTATTATGGTACCAACATAGCTGCTTTTTCACATTACAGCATAAATTATAATTTTAAAGTCCTTGATTGGGAAGGAAGAAATGCAATGCATGATTTGTAATGGCTGTTTCAGATTTAATTGGTATCTTGTTTTAGTTTGAAAGTCGTTTACCTCTAAAGTTTAATGAAACTTAATATACATGTCTTTTAATGTGTTTTTGAGATGGTGGCTTGCAAATTTATTCAGTAATGTAACCACAGTAGAGCCAGTTCTTAGTTATGGAATATACCTAAGAGGAAACTTTACAGCCTCATCTCACTTCTCTTTACATTGACATTGAATCTCATACCAGATCATAATTCACCCCAAAAAAGAAATTATATTTTGCATAACAACATTTAAGCCTGCATTTTTGCAAAACAGGACAAAAATGTCATCGTCAGAGAGAGCGACTAGTGCTCTGTAGAGAAGTTTGTCCATTTAGGGCTACTGTAGAAACATGACGGCGCAAAATGCCGATTTCACTGTAAGGAGACCCTCATAAATACTACACACTGCACCTTTAAGTAATTTAATTGTAATGAAAATCACTGTTAAAAATAATTAAAATTACAAACATCCTCAAAAGAAAAACATCTAACTGCATTACAGTAATGTGAATTGGGTCTGGAAAATGTGCTTAATTGTCGTGAAAATATATCAGTGAGCTTCATTTACCAGACACAAGATTCACCCTTTTATTCCTTATATTGCCATATTTAAGTTCTAAATGAAGCTTGATTTTATAATATGTGTAGATAACATAACACATTGCTATCCTGTTTATGCATTCTTCAGCGGAGGACAGGTTTGATTTCAGAGAATCTCGCTCAAAATGGGATGAAGACTGGGACAAAAGCAAGGGGCCTTTCCCTTTCAGTGAGAAACTGGGAGAGATCAGCGATAAGATTGGAAGCACCATTGATGACACAATCAACATGTTCCGCAAAAAAGACAGGGACGACTCTCCTGACAGATTCAGGTCAGGACCCCCAGGCCATCTCCCCCCTTCCCTCTCAGATCACCTGGAAAAACCTGTTCTCGTTTTTGAAACACAGATAGCATAAATGTTATAGCTAATTAACTGAACAAATTGTTGACAGCTGTTTATAACATTTTGCACTGATTGTGTCATGGACTGATTGTTTTTTTTCTTGTTCTCAAAGAAAGAAAGCATTTTGTTAGTAATCTTACACAAGCGTATACTTTTATCTCCTATGTATAGTGAAGCAGATGAGGACCGTCGGGGAACGCGAAACGGGCAGACTGGGAAATCCGAATTTAAAGATGAGGAGACGGTGACAACAAAAAGCGTCCAGATCGTCCAGGCCACAGAGACCACTGCCACTCGTAAGAGAGGTCCATCTAAAACGATAGACCTGGGAGCAGCTGCGCATTACACTGGCGATAAACTCTCTACCGACACAAACACAAGCCAGGTAGAGAAGTGAAACAATAGCTACTAGAACTAGTCTTTTTCCTGTATAATTAAACCTCTCTGGCACTCATCAAATATGTAACTTCAATGAGAGGTTTGTTAGTAAAGAGCACAAAATTGTTAATGTTAAAATTGTATAAAAGAAAAAAAACTAACTCTACACTGACATCTTGTGGTAGCTGTTTTCAGTGTGTCCTCTCTTTGTTGCTATAGACCACATCAGCAGTGAACCAGCCCAGTTCTGGTCTGGTGGACTTGTTTTCGGCAGATCCTGCACCTGCTCAACCAGCCTCCAAAGGTGACAGTAGTAAGACAGTAGTATTTTAGATATAATAGAATGTTTTTAAAATCTAATTTATTTGCTTTATGGTTAAGCACTACCTCAACAATTGAACATTCAAGAACAATTCACTGTGGTGGAATACTTTGGAGAAGTAATATTGTAGGTTTCATCCCTAATGGAAGTAGGGTTGCACCAACTAGTCAATTAGTTCTGCCTTTCATTTAAGTAAAAATAAATCCAAAGAGTGCTTTATGTTCACAAAACATGTTATGAGCGGACCACACCGATGTTGCAGACATCTGAGATGGTCCATGTTCCAGCCAAAGTTTCAAACCACCCTGAAAGTACTCAAGTATTGCCTCAAAAGACCTGACAGAGACTACAAGCAAGCAGGACATTACTGTTTTTGCAACATTAGCAAGTAGCATGACTCTTGCAACAGACTCGGACAATATCAGACAACACGGCATTGAACCTTTTCATGAATAGAAGAATGCTCATGCATATTATGAATCATATGAGGCATAAGGTAAACATTTCTATCAAACTACTTTTCTGTATGAATACTAATAATGGGTAGCAGTGCAAGCTGTAGTTGATGTTCATGAAGAATGCATGAGGAGAGTGAAAGTAGCAGGAAGCGTTATTCCATTAATTTGGCAGCGTGCACATATTGAAAGGGAAGGGGTGCACAGTAAAGTTTAGCATATGCACTCTCCTGCGCTCCTGCTGCCTGCTGGAGCATTTAGTCACTGTGGCCAGATGTCAAAGCGGTCCCTGGTGGGTGTGTAGTGCTAAGCAGATGTGTAGCTCTCCTCCTCACTGTCCTGCTCCCTTTTCCACCAGTCAAACAGCTGCATCTTTCCTCCTCCACATAACTCCAGCCACAGGCTGCTGGAATGTAACGTGACCAGAGTGTGTATGTCCTTTACAGACGCCAGCAGATGTTTTTTATTTCTCTGTTCTCAATTTTTGTCTTTTTTTTCTTAGGAAATTAGTGAGGAATTGATATGTTTCGCAAATCTAGAATGTCATAATTGAACCTTTCTCTTTCATTCTAGGTTTAAACTCTGACCTGATTGGAGGTTTTGCTGATTTCTCTTCTCCTGCAGCTGCAGCCACTCTTCCATCTTCAGCTGGTGTGTTTATGTAACCTCTCAGGTCAAAAATACAACCTGAAACTCTAATATTTTACTACTTCTTATTGCAACACACTACTGTTCAAAGGTTTGGGTCAGTAAGACATTATTAGTTATATTTGGCATGGACAAAAATGTATACATTGTTACAAAATATTTATATTTTAAATACATGCTGTTCTTTTGAACTTTCTACACATCAAAGAAATCTGAAAAAAAGTATTACAGTTTCCAACAAAATAATAAGCAGCACAAATTTTTTCAACTTCGATAATAATAAGAAATATTTCTTGAGCAGAAAATCAGCATGTTAGAATGATTTCTGAAAGATCATGTGGCACTGATGTCTAGAGTAATGGCTGCTGAAAATTCAGCTTTGCATCACAGGAATAAATTACATTTTTAAATATATTAAAATTGAAAACTTTTACTTTAAATTATAATAATATTGAAAAAAGTTTCACTGTATTTTTGATCAAATAAGCAAAGCCTTCCCAGGTGAAAAATACGTACTATTAAGTGCATTAAAAATGTACTTAAGTGTGTTTTTAGTACAATGCAAATATACTTTAACGCATTTTTAATACATTTAATAGTACGTCTTTTTCACCTAGGTTGGTGAGCATAAGAAACTTTTTTTCAAAAACATTTTAAAAATCTTACCAACCCCAAACTTTTGAATGGTACTTCATTTTCAAAACTGACTAGTCAGTGTGTTTCCTAAACAAAAAGTCAGTTAATTGGTCTTAAGAAAACCCTGCAGGTTTTGGGTTCACATGACCCCAATTAAACCTGTTTCTCAGGACAGTTTACATAAGACAGAAACAGCTGGACAGTGCAACTGAATGGAACTGAGCACTCGAATCTTGTGACACACTTTTAACTTTTGTGACTATCTTAAACTTAAGATATTCCAACTTTTTAAAAAATGCTATGTCCAAAGAATTTTTGTCTAAATGTGTATGGCTTCAACAGTAGTGATTTAAAGGGGACAAATTTAAACGCACAACTACTCTGAGAAGGTTTTACTGTGCAAACTGTTAAAACAGTTAGCACAATATTTAAAGCACCCTTGCTAATAATACCAGAACTAGTAACCAGAAAGTCTAGATACATTTGTAGAACTTAGTCATTGATTAGTTGACCATCATGACTGATCCCTAATATTCTGTAACTGTAATGCTCTTTAAAAGATATGCTACAGAAAAAGTCCACCTTTTTTTTGCCAAAGCAAGTCTATATTTTTTTTCTAATTAAACGTGCATGTTAAAATGAAAGCCTTTAGGGAGTACAACTTGAAAGACACAAAGTGGTGATATATGTGTGTTTTTTTATATGATTATTTAAATGTAGTTCTGGGAATATAACAGAAGGCTGTTTGTTTTTTCTGCTGGACCAGAGTTTGCCATCCTCAGCTGCCTGTTTATGAAATACTCCAAGCAGAAAGCTCTCAAATAGTGAAAGGAGGGGGCAGCCATATGGTGGGCTGCTGTGCTAAAAGCTAATGAGCACAGACACATTTCAGCTCTTGTTGGGTGTGACATGTTACCCTCTGCATTTCTGGGACTGAGCTAAAGTGACTGAGAGTCTGAGATTCTTTTGATATGCATGCATCTTGAGTGCCCTGATAGTTTCATGCCCTGATCATGTTGCTCATTTGCATGCAAATCCACTGTTTTATCTGCTAGATGATAAAGCCTTATGTGAAGCAGGATTGTGGATTTTGTGCAGTTAAAGCACAAATATGCCCTTTGATCAAAAAGCTTCAGAACTATTACAGCTTCCTCCTGTGATACTTGAGCTCTCTATATTATTTGTGTTCCTCTGTGCACCATTTCATCAGACTTTTGTGTTTCCTCAGCCCCGGCGTCTAGTGGAAATGGAGACTTTGGGGATTGGAGCGCTTTTCCTGCAGCCCAACCAGCCGTCCCAGCAGCCCAGCCTGTCAACCCTGTAGGAATAGACCTTTTCTCAGGTCTGCAAGTGGCCCCTGCTCCTGCCCCTGCATCCACAGCACCCTCATCTGACCTTTTTGACCTAATGGGCTCCTCCCAGACCACTAACTTCAGCACCTCCCAAAGCATGAACTTCTCCATGACCACCTCTCAGACCATTGGCCTACCAGCGTCCAAATCACAGGTGCCTGCTGGCTTTGAGATTTCCCTCAATGTATCTACTTATATAATATGAAGAAAGAATACTTGATATATCATACAGTCATGATCTTTTAGTTCAAGACTCCATGAAATGCTTTGAAGAGCAGTTTTCTTTTCCACTTTTATTTCATATTGAAGCTCCAGTTGAGCTTATTCTTATTTACTATTTTTTTAATAGTCAGTAGCTTTTAATTTACATCAACAAATATATTATTTGCTACTTGCTATTGGGTTGCAGGTGGTACTTTCTCTTTCTAGAGAGAATTTTATTTGATGACAAATTATATCACGGGAATATAATCAAAATGAGTCATCAGTATTTTTGGTTCAATTTCTGATAAGAGAGAAATTTTATTGAACCAAAAATACTGATAACTCATTTTGATTATATTCCTGTGATATAATTTGTCATCCAATAAAATTCTCTCAATTTTTTTAAAGAAATAAATACTTTTATTCTGCATTAATTTGATCAAAAGTGGAAGGTAAAAGGATCTTGAAAAAATGTATCATGGTTTCAACAAAAATATTAAGCTGTTTTCAACATTAATAATTTCAAAATGTTTCTTAAGCAGCAAATCAGCATATTAGAATGATTTCTGAAGGATCATGTGATGATGAGTAGTGATGGTGAAAATGCAGCTTTGCCATCACAGGAATAAATAAAATGTAAAATATATTCAAATAGAAAATAGTTATTTTAAATTGTAATAAGATTTCACAATATTACTGTGTTTTTAATCAAATAAATGCAGCCTTGGTGAGCATAAGAGACTTATTTCCAAAACATTAAAAATGTACAGACCTCAAATTTTGAATGGTAGTTTACATTTTAATTGTTTACTGGAAGTTTATTTAGTCAACTTATTGGAGTACAAAAATGGCCTCAGTGCTAATAGACCAATAAAACCCCACAAAAATAGAGTACAAATGTGTACCTATGCGTTTCATTAGGTATTACACCTTTAATAGACTTTTTTTGTGTATGGCCATCCCTCAATGTTACGTTTACAGCACAAAGAATCAAGATGAATCTAAGGGTGCTCCGATCACAATTTTTGGGTCCGATTACCGATCACTGGAAGCAGTATTAGCCAATACATTAACAGATAACAATCACCAAAATAAATAATACTATTCTTAACAACAATGTATTTTAAGTATAAAAAAACTGAGAGATGAGAACATATCATGAATTGACAACTTTATTATTTACTTTTTATTTACTGGCAAGCAACATATTCCATTCCCTCTTAGAGGTGATTAGGAACAATTTAGAGCTTAACAAATATAGCATTCCTGTGAAATAAAAATAAAAAACAGAACAGTCTTTATCAACAGAAAGTAATCAAATGTAAAACAACACTGCATATTCTTCATTATATAAATTCAATATAGATTAATCCTACTAAATCTACTAAAGAACAAATCTAGTGATTTTGTCTTTGTCTTATCTTGTTTGATTAACATTAAGGCTGTCACTTTAAGACGGATCCAATATTCTGATACACGTGACTACTGTCTGGTTATGCTCAATTAACCGACGTGTTTAAGCGAATACTCACCAAGCTGGGCATTTTGACATATTTCACGGCGTTTCAGCATGAACCCGAAGCTCAAAGTTCACTTTGTTTGTCCGTGTTCCACTCTGTCTCTTAACGCGTGTACAGAAAGCCGTTTGAAGAATAGTATCTCTTTCGCAGCTTAATGCAGTTTTTTTTATTTTTTTATGTACAGAGACTGTATTTTTACATTTTTTTAAACCCTCCCCAACCACCCCTGAACAAACTGCCTCAGATAATAGTTAAACAGTGATAGTACAAACGATAAAAAATAATAATAATAATAGAGAAAGAATAAATAGATAGTTGGATACCACAATCAAAAGGTGTAACAGTGGTGCAACGATAAGCAACATAAACCATGCATATTTACATATGTAAAGGTACCAAGCATCAAACAGCACGAAACCACCATATAGGGAGGTGTGTGAAAAAGAAAGCATCAATTTAAATATCGTCACTAGCTTAATGCAGTTTAAATAACTCTTTTTATTATCAAGCACATCCGGCTGTTTATTAACACTAGACTGTTTTTTACGACAATCTCTGATCTAGCTGATTTGGACGTTAAGTTTGGGCTTTTAGGGTGGAAATAAAGCACACTTATGTGAAGGATAAAAATACACTAAAGTTGCACAGCCCTAGTTTCTTGCTGTCGTAATGTCTCTGCAAAGACGTTGCAAATTTATTGTCCTTTTCAGACACTTGGAAGAATTGCCAGACCAATGGCAATTTTAGCTGCGCATAGAAAAATTGTCTTGTGAGTTTTGCGTCATCTTATCGGCTCTTCTGATCAGCCTTTATAGAAACCACCAATCGAACTGTATAAAGCTATTATCGGCCGATAACGATCGGCGCCTGATCAATCAGAGCACCCTTAGATGAAACCTAGTGATGTAGAGCCTGTGTGCACAGATGTGGTTTTCATTGGAGTACTTAATGCAGCTCATCTAAGTGGAGCTGCACACTAAACACTATTTACGCAAGAAAAGACAATTCTGGCCGAGGTTCAGAGCGAGCGGTTTAGAGAGCAGGCAACATGAAAGCGAAACGAGCGAGGGTTAACGCGCAGCATCGGCACAATTTTCCACCCACCCCCTCCTCATTACCCATCAACCCCAGTCCCCTTGGGACACCCATCACAGAGAATGGCAGAATGAGGAGGAACAAGTTTAAGTCAGAAAACCATTAAATTGAAACAAAAGCCTTGCACAGATAATATTTGCATGCTAAAAGCCTGACCTACTTTAAAATGGCAAGTTTTGTTTGGCTAAAGAAAAAAGCAACCCCCCCTTCATAATTAGAGGGACTTGAGATGCATTTTAACATGCTGAAATAATTTTAGGAGAAGACAATGCCTCTCAACCAGCATTTCTGTCTTGTATAGCTCCACAGTCTTGATAACCCTGAAAAGACCACAGTGTAATGTTCTGGAGTATTAATGCTGCCTTTCATCTTCTCTGACTTGTGTCATTCTGCCATTGGCAAACATTCATGGCCATCTGAGAATTTTAATTATCATGCTTGAATTGCAGCAGAACAGTATCATCTTAACAAAGATTAATCATTGTTTTTGATTATATGGGTGCTATCATAAATGTTTTATCCTAAAACTGACTTGATTTTCCTTTGGTCTTTGCAGCCACTGCAGACTATGGGGGGCCCACTGATGCCCCAGCAACCGATGGCCCAGAAGCCTAATCCCAAAGCCTCTGTGCCTTCCACCTGGTCCAACTCTAATGTAGATATAAGCTTGGACTACCTTGGCCCTGGCATGCAGCCACCCAAACCTTCTCAGCCCACACTCAGCATGATGCAAGGTAAGCATAGACACTGATGTAGGATTGAACCTGGAGTTCAGAAAATGACATGTGCTCAAAAGAATTCAAACAATTAAGAGTCTATATGAGGAAAGGAGAAAATGAGAAGGCAATGATATTAAAAAAATAGATTAATTAAAATATGAAAAAGTAAAATGCAAGTAATATAAGGTATGAAAGTATAAGTGCCAACTAGAATCAAATGAAGAGAGCATTTTATTTTTAGCTTTGTGCTAAAAAATGAAATTAGGACATTTGACCAGAGACCAAGACCATTACTATTAGAGTTTGAAATAAAAAAAATTCCAAATAAGTAACATTTTTAAAACACTTACACTATCTTTCAAATGTTTGGGGTCACTTTTTATGTTTAAAAAGACTTGATTCCTCATATAAATGCTGTTTTGTTTTACTTTGTAATCAAGAAAGAAAAAATAATCAGTTTCCACAAACATTTTAAGCAGTACAACATTGATAATAGTAGTAATAATAATATTTTACAATATTACTGTTTTTACTGTTTTTGATCAGCATAAAAGCAAAAACATTTTTAAAAATCTTACTGTTCCAAAACTTTTGAACAGTAGTGTTTTAAAAACAAACAAACACATAACACGTTCAATCAGTTTCACATTTTATACACCAAAAAGATCAATTGAGAACAAAAAAAATAGATTCTGATTATTTGAATGAATTGGCAGCCCTTATTTATTTTTTTTCCCCTCTCTATCCTGCAATAGGAGTTCAGACTCCTGTCAATATGATGACTCAGGGTTTTGCTGGAATGAACCTGGGCATGCAGGCTGCCCCTACAATGGTCAGACCACCCACCAACACCATGATGGGAGGAATGAACATAGGCATGCAACCTAGCATGACAGGTAGTGCCATGTCCATGCCACCCATGGGAGGGATGCCAGTCAATCAGGGCATGATGGGAATGAATATGAACATGGGTATGTCTACAGCTGCCATGGGGATGCCAGGAAACATGGGCATGGGTATAGGAATGCCGGTCATGGGGATGAATCCTGCCATGGGACAGCCTAAACAAGATGCCTTTGCAGATTTTGCCAACTTTGGGAAATGAATTGCAAAGTATTAAGTGAACAATCTTTCTGGAGATGTGACCATGAAGAAGCTATGAAGAGCTAGAAGACAAAGACTGCTTAAAAGATGTCAAATAAAGCCTCACAGGAAATGTTTGTTCAAATGTTGCTGATGTTCAACTGGATGATTATATTATTTGCAATGTTCTTCTGATCAGCTGTACCAAGGAGCGCTGTCAAAGGTAGCTGGTTTGTTCTGGGAATCATTTGAGTCATTGCACACACACACATGTCCCACATTTCCATGGCGTCGGGATATCGCTTTAAGGAATGTGACGATAGTGAATGACTCCGGTTGACCTTATCCTCTTACATTACTTCTTAATTTAACCCAGGAAATATTTGGGTTTCTAATGCTGTTGAAAAATCCTAATAATCAATTCTGGTCTTTCCTCTACTCTGCCTTAAGGTGATAACCTGTATATATTTTTGCGCACAGACAATAAGTTATTGAGTTCCAAGATTAACAAATTATGACGGTGATTTTTGTACGGAGTAAAGCTTGTGATCACTTTGCCATTTTGTATTTGATTTTAACCATTTTCTGAAGAGAAATGAAGTACTCTAACATCAAGATGATAGAATGACGACTCCAAATCAAAACCTTAAATAGTAAATGTGTAATCTGATCTAGTTTGCATCTTTATGAAAATGCTAAATCTTTTGTTAGAACACATGGTGCCTTTCAGCCTCTTGCCTTTTTTTCCTAAAAAATAAAATAAAAACATCTTTAGACAATATGAAAAGTACAGTATTTATTAAAGGTACTGTTAAAGAAGATACATATCCAGTGGTGTACATATATGTACACACATTTTTTTTATGCTTTTGCATGGTTAACTTATAAGGAAGAGTTTGGGTGACTAAAGGATTTCTATATATATTTGAACCTGATATGGGTTCGTATTTTTATGCAGGTCTGCTCATGCTGAGTGTAGGGCTGTGTTTGTAAACCCTGGTAGCAGTGAGTTGGATGCTGTATCCAGAGGACCATCACTGTATTGTCAAGATCATCTGTTTCTGTCCAGTGTCTATTGACACTAACCGAGCCCCTCTCTTCCATTCTGAGGCATTTTACAAGCAGAATGACCAAATTCTTCCTCGTTTATTTTTTTCCCCCTGATGGGTTGGTTTAGGGTTTTGTAGTCATGTCTGTTGGGTTCTGTAGGATCTCAACTATTGAGTGGTTAAGGGTTGGGGAGTGTTACAGGAAACACTATATGTTTATGCAAATCTACAGCAAGCAACAAAAACTAAATATTTCTTCCACTGAGAATGTTTAATGTGTTTTCAATTTCATACAATGACTTGATTGTACTTATCTTTTATGAATGACAATAAAGAGTTGATTTCCATTTTCATTGTGATGCTTGTTTTTATGTCCTCTACTCAATCTCATGTCTTAAAAATGGTCTGTTCTTGGAGTCCTCCTAGGACCTGACTTCAAATGTTAACTTTACATGCATTAATAGGATGAAAGTAGTACAGCCAAATGTCCCATTTCCACTGGATCCTTTGCCAGTGAACTTTTTAATTGGCGTAAAATTAATAAGTCACATTTAACTAATAAGGAACAAGCTTGATGTAGGAAAAGGAAACAGGCTACAGTTCCAGTGTCTGTATATATTTTGAAATGCTCAGTGCAGCATGATTCTGTATCCTAGCATTATTTTCTGTATGTACTTCAGAGTTGTCATTATATCTACTTTCTATCTGAACACATGTTCCTAGCCAGTGCCAAATGGAGATTTTATGAATATGCAACAAAATGTTGGACTTTTCCCTCATAAATATAGAGTGGTTAAAGACACCAAGATTTTCATGGCTAACCAAGTCTGTGAACGACAATTAACATTTCTACTATTCTATATAAAGTAGCCAATTCTTGAGGATGAATACAACTACATAATTTTGACCAGCAGCTACTCTTTAAACCATAAGTGTCTGTAACCTTGATTAGTTGTATTAAGAAATATACAAAGTGTTATAAAGGACAACATGATATAAAGCATGTACATGTAACTAAGTAAATCCCAATGAACTCTAAGATTTAAATAAAGTGAAAAGAAAGTGTTTTTATATTTCATGATGCGAGCAATGCAAGGCTAAAATATGCAGTAAGGGGAAAATAGCATTCAAACATGTCAAGACAAAAGCCTTGAGTGCCACATGCAATTTCCAACCTCAATAAGCTCAATTAACCCATTTATACTGTTTTATGAAATCCATGGAGAAATCCAACCAGTTTTTTTTTACACTAAAACAGATAAACGTCTAATAGTCTTTCAGTTTGAGATGAAAATAAGAGTGTATTGACGGGCCAAAGAGTTTTAGTGAGATTGATAGATTACTTTCATTTTAACAAGGCAGTGAAGTGAATATCAGTAATGATTTGTTAAATATATTTCCATTTCCCCCTTGATAATTTATCAAATATATAACAAAAATAAGACTGCTTACAATGTATCAGTGTCTTACTTCCCCCTAGTGGTCATTCAAAGCAAAAACAAATATTGTGCACGGAGTATGTGACCCTAGCTCATAAACTACAATTAAAAAGCGTTTTTTTTTTTTACTCTACGTTTAACATATTCTTTTCACCTGTTGATCTACATATCAATATGATACACACATTACAAAACCTTTCATGGAGACTTCCAAAAAAAGTAAACTAATATTTCATGACAGTATTTAGTCTTGTTGTATGTTTACAAGAAGAATGTTTTCTCCTCGTATAAAAAGCTGATTGACATGACGCGTGTGCACTCTTCCATACTTCACTTTAGGGTTGCTTTCAGATTTTTGTGTCACTTTTGACGTACTCTTGACTCTTTCAGAGAGTTCGGATCTTTCCTGTGTATGTCTGGGGTCGGTTCTCCTCCTGGTTTGGTTTCTGAGTTGAGATGAACTACTGTGTGGGTCAACCGCACTGAGGGCCACAGTCTCTTGAACTTTCAGTTTTTCAAATAGCTGTAATAGAAAATTTAATTAGATTCACAAACAAAACAACAACTTACAACTTCAGTATAAAGTTATAAACCACAGTATACAAAACTTTTTTTTTTAAGTTGCAGTCCGTAAGTTTTGCCTCTGTCATCATCTCTGTTTGAAATCTGCAATTGCAGTTATTTGTGGAATTATCATCTTTACGTGGGTTGTGCATTGGTATGGCTCCTCAGCGCGGATTAATCTAATGTTTTGAGCAGTATGTGTGGCTGTCAGTCACCGCACCGTTGTGGATACTGTACATCAGAATCACAGATTAAGAATTTTCCCCGCAAATGTCATCTGAACAAGTAAGTAACATGTCTGCCACTTTTGTTCTGACCAACTGAGAAAAAAAGCATTACAATAAATCGTGCGACCAACGGTGATTGAATCTAACGTTCGCTTGGCTCATATCACATCAAACAGTGCAAATTATTATTATTGTTATTGTTATATTTGTTCTCAAATTGTTAATGTCAACATCAGCATTGCGTGACTGTGCATTTATTGTGTATTAGCATTACCTGTAGATTTTAATTTCTGTACAATCTTTTGCTTTTGACTATGGGTGAATCTCCAGTTGTCACTGATGATTGTTGTTTGGTAGACTGGGTAAACTCAGCCTGATCTGCCGGCGATTTGATTTTGCCCTGCAACTCAGTCTGGAAACCTGTACATTCATTTCTACTGCTTCTGTTACACTTTTGCGGGAACCAATCACAGACTGGCTTATCCACCTGGCGCGCTATTGGCGGGTTTAACACGATGACGGATAGAGAAGCGATGGGTCGTTGCCCGATGATCACGCCTCTTGTGGTCTGATTGGTTGAAGGACTATCCAATTGCGTACAGAGTCATTTGAATTATGCTCGTTTATCACGCCTCTTGTGCAGTAGAAAATACATAGCAGACTCCCCAGACCAATGTTCAATCTTAAATTGAGCTTGGTCTGGTGATAGCCAGGCAAGTTGTTTGGACCTTTCTGGATTACAATCCGCCACCAAAATGATATAATTAATTATTCTAGCAGCAGAGAAAAGGCTATAAATGGTCCGCCACCTGCAGCATCCTCACATGCGAGCTGGACTCCTTCTTTATGTATACAGACGTGACGTAATGACGCAAAGACACACGCTCAAATTTCCCGCGGAAACCTACCAGCACCACTCAAATTATAACACATTATTACAAGCTTACAGTTGTGAATCGGGCTAAGGTAAAGAGTTTTGAACACTGGCTGGTTATGTACTTGGTCAAAATTTAATTTTGGATCATTTTTAACCAAAAAAAGCTTTAACTTCAATATTTTTAATCAAGATTTGAGGTGGTTATTCGTACTATTCAGGTGTATATTAAAACATTCAAATGAATTACCCTTGTAACAGTAAGTGCTTTCTCATGATAAAGAGCTTGTCCTAAAAGCGGCTCCCTGTACGTTTCATCCACATCCACCATCGCCTGGCACCAAAAGAATTGACAATTAACAAAAGACAAACATTTATTAGAAATGATAATAATAAGTAAAAAAAAATGTTAATGCTTACCAGGTTCCAGAACTTATCAAATGCCACCACAAAGCCAGAACACACTCCCCGGAGCCCTTTAAAGGTCCGGATGTGAACTTTGACTCTGATTTTATCCTGGACGCACCTATTGAGCTCTCCTAATGGACTGCCTGTATGCACTGCAAAGACAGACACAACCTACTGAGCTACTTACATAGACAACAATCCAAAGAACTCACCTAACGTTAGTACTTTTGGTTGTGAATCCACAGTCTAGTGTTTGCTACTGTATTGTGAAATAGACAGTAAAGAGAGAAACATACGTGGCATTCTGGTAAGCACATTTTTGGCCGCTTTTCGCTGTCGAGGCGGTCGCTTGACTCCGCTTCCCTCTCCCTCCTCCTCAACCGGGTTATTCACCATGAGTCTCTTCAGCCTCTCTATCCTCTCCGGGTCTGCTTTACCTTTCTGTGCTTTTCGGAGTCTTTTCTCCACATTTTCGGGTTTCGCTCGGCCTCGACCGCCTTTCATAAAGCTCTCATATTCCGCTATGTTATTAAAGCACTTGATATTCGGGTAAGGCAGTGGCACTTGTGGGGAATACAGAGCGAGTAAGGGGTCAAACTTATCCGAACTGATATCCAACTTAGTTTCGATATCATCTTCGCCAGTCTCTAGCTTTTGGCCGGAGGTGTCGGTAATGGTTTGCTGCTCAGATGTTTGGGAAGGAGCTGAACAGCGCTCACTTTCCGACTCTCTCTCCCTCTCCTCCATTTTTGAAAGAGCCGCAGACTGTGCGGAGAATCATGGGTAACTTGTCAGTGTGTGAAGCCACCGACGAAAACCATCGATGACGTAAAGTGTATTGTCAAATTTACTAGTACATGACATGTACGTGTTTTTTTTGTTTTTTTGTATTCTGTTATTATTTGTGACTTGTGTATTGTTTTGAGCATCAATAAAAAAAATAAAAACATGACATGACATATTTACTTTAGCGTTAATTTGTTTGACTTTTACGGGTAAAAGGGTTAATAATTTATTATAGTTGAAACTAAAACCATTAAATAATTTCTTTAATAAAATACACGTTAATTAAAATAAAATAAAACAATAAAAAAAAAATAACTTTCCGCTAGTTGCCAGGCAACATTTCTCATTTTCATTTAGTAAAATGACAACAAAATTACTAAAACTTGAACTGAAATTAAAATAAAATAAAAACGGAAAATATAAAAATAAAAACGAATTCAAAATATTAATAAAAACTCAAATAGTAACCTAATGAAACTAAGACTGATTTGTACATGACTATTTGTGATTTTTTTTTTATGAAGAAGGTATATTACTCTGCCGTTTCTCTTAAATAAACAAACAAATGACTAAATAGCTAAATTTAAGTTTATAATACTAATTATAATTAATTTATTGTTATTATTATTTTTATTCTTAGTCCTTTGCTTAAATTTTATATCTATTTTCTTGTCTATGTATGTATGTATTTGAGCTCCCACAGCGAATGGTGAATAAAGCTTATTAATAGTAATAATAATAAAAATAAATTATTAATAATAATAAGAAGAAGATCGTGTTAAACATTAAAAATCATGTTAATTTAACTGTGCCTATAGAAAATATGTTTTCTTTTCCATGATCATGTTTTTTTTTGTTTTTTTTTCTGCAGTCACAGAACAAACGCTGCTTCCTCTTTCGTCTTCTTCCCAGTCAGTAGGAGGCAGAGCACACTTGTACATACAAACGGTACATACCACACGTAGAAGTGTGTGTTTGTGATGTATTGTCCTAAAGGAAAACGTTCCCGTATCGCGTATACGTTTTAAAAATTCACACATTACTATTCACTTACAGCGAATCAATAAACCACTGGTTGTCCTCTTGGCTAGAAGATATTTTAAGGATATGTGACACGCTTTCGATGTTATTTTACGGTGCTCCGGAAAAGGTTTGCTATACTAACTCATCATAAAAAGATGGGTGAATCAACGAAGATTATGAATTAGTTTGTAACCCACTCCTTCAGGATTGAAGTATATACATTTACTGGATTCGATTAGTGAACAACTGTTGATGTCAAAAGAACGTCAGTGGATCAATAAAGCAAACATGATGGTACGTCAAAGGAGCAGATCTTAAAGTGGACGTGGGGACTTTGTCAGCTCTCTGGACATTTCTGTAAGAAACATTTAATATTAACAAGAAAGTAGATGTTAATAATGTGAATTTTATCATATTATTATGAATATACACTGCATAAAGTGCTTATTAACAATACAACACATTTTCTAGAAAATAACATTAATGTTTTACTAGGTTGTCAGTAGAAATGGAGTTCCCAGGACATGGTCAGCAGCTCTTGGCCAGCTTGCGCTCTCAGCGTCTGCAAGGTTTCCTATGTGACTGCACCGTGCAGGTCGGCCCGACTCGTTTCAGAGCCCATCGTGCCGTGTTGGCCTCATTCTCCCCTTTCTTCCATATGTTTTACTCAGATCAGTCAATGGGAAATACCAGCACAGTCAACGGAGGGCCACAGAGAGACACAGTCACTATTAATGGAGATATCGTGACCCCTCAAGCCTTTGGACTCCTTCTTGATTTCATGTACGAAGGTGTGCTGCAATTAACAACCCACCCCCCTCCCGAGGACGTGCTCGCCGCAGCCAGCTTCTTACATATGAATGATGTGGTGCGAGTTTGTAAGAGAAGACTTCAGGGTCGAGGATTGGCTGAGGCGGATAGCACAAGAGTAGAAGTTGGAGCAAATGAGTCTGCTAAACCAGGAGGGCTTGACAGCTCGCCTACAGAAGACGAACCTGGTGAAGAAACAGAAAGAGATGGAGGACTAGCACATTGTCATCAGTCGAGTCAACAAATGTCACTTTATATTGATGCCAAGACTGAAACACAAGCAGGGATGGCTAACCTCCTCACACACAGCGTAGAGAGTTCAGATATGGTGGACACTACCCAACCAGGAATGGACTCGCAACCAGCTGTTAGTAATTCTTATTCAGGACCATCCACATATCGTTCATCACCTAGACCTGACAAAACAAGAATATCGGCACGGTCTTCTAGCCTTGAGTCTGCACTTTCAAGTCCGTGTAGTACGACAGAACTAATTCAGACAGAAAATCAACCTGTTGTAGCCACCGCCGTGGCTCTGAGCAGTGTGACTGACAACACCAGCACTGTCCAAGAACATGAACCTAGTGTTGTCATGCAGACTCAAACACTAAAACCCCAAGTCCAGAATAAAACTACTGGAAATCCGGGGTCATCACAGCACATTCAGAGCCAAAATGAAAGGAGACATGAGAACACTTCATCCAATACAAGTAGCATGCAAAATAAGCGTAAACTTTCACAAAACTTTAGGGAAGGAAGTCTTTCACAAACTTCAGGGGAGGAAAATGAAGAGAGTTTCGAAGTGAAAGTAGAGGCCATTGTGATTTCTGATGAAGAGTCTGATGACATAGACGAGACGGTGGTCATGGATAATGGCCCAAGGATAAATGAAGATTTAGATGATGGGGACGATTATGACGACAGCAACCATGATGTTGAGGAGCTCACTGATACTCAGTTTATATCGGCACACCCATTAATTCATCTGCCTCATCAAGAACCCCTTTCTTTCCCTCCTTCACCGCAAGGTCCAAATCCTTCTACAGCTGAAACTGCCGGCTTGCCGTCGTCCCTTTTTCCTGCCAATTCCCATCCGGAGCAACAGGCCATGTACCTCGAGGATTTTCAGGACTCCCTTGGGAGTTACATGGAGGATGTGCCTACTTGTAACACTTGTGGAAAGACCTTTTCCTGTGCTTACACCTTGAGGAGACACGCCATTGTACATACCAGGGAACGACCATATGAGTGCAGTTACTGTTACCGTAGTTACACACAGTCTGGAGACTTGTACAGGCACATCAGAAAGGCACATGATCACGGCCTGCCAGTCAAACGCAGCAGAGTTGAGTCGGACCCTCCACCATCACCGCCCCCTCCTCATCCTCCTCAGACGTAGCCATTGATTGTGGCCCAATCTTCTTAACAGGTCATTTAGAAAATTACACAAAATCCTACTAAAGGATTTTGTAAATGTCTCAAACTCATACATTTCCAAAAGCTTTGGAAGGAAATCCACTTGACTGCTTCCATGCCATATACAAACAGAACTAATGTAACAAAATAACAAAAACAAGATTTTTGGTGTTCATTCACTAGTTATACATGTTCTCAATATTTTTAATGTTGCACAACCTGGTTTTAATATTCATTGGTAAGGTAAATTGTTTTTATAAAAAGAAAAGTAAATTCGACTTGACCAAGTGTGGTTCCAGCACACAGGCCTAGTATATTGAAATCTTTTACTAGTTAATTGCCATTCATGGTGGTGTTTGTATTTTAAAATGTTATGTTTTTGTCTCTTACGGCGTACTGTAGCTGGTACAAGAAGAAATGAGCTTTAAAGTGCCCCTATTATGCTTTTTAGAATATTACCTTTCAATTCCAGTCTCACTTTGTTACATAGTACCAATGTTTGTTTTTGTTTGTTTTTATTTCATTTTTTGCTTTATTCACTTATGAGCCTGGTTTCACAGATAGAGCTTAGATTAAGCCAGGATTGAACCTTATTTCAATCAGGACATTTAAGTAGCATTTATAAACATGCCTTAGAAAAACATATTACTGATGCGCATAATGAGACAAAACAATGGCACTGACATATTTTAAGATGTTGTCAGTGCAAGTTGCTTTTAGTTAAAACAGCTCAAACGTGCATTTTAGTCTGGGACTAGGTTTAAGCTGTGTCTGTGAAACCGGCAATAATGTACAGCACTTTGGAGTTACTGTGTAGCCTGTAAAGTGCTCTATAAATAAATACAAATCAATATATAGTACCTACGAAACAATGTAACATATTTTGCATAATGCCAGCCTAGGGTCTTCATCTACCCGCACTCAAACACTGTAGTTGTAGCTGAGGCCTGGAAGAGTTTGGTTTGTGTTGTCAATCAGAGCTGCGAATCCACAAAAAAAAAAAAAAAAAACCTGGTATCGCGTGCAGAGGACGCATCTGGAGCTGAATTTCAGATATGGTAATAGGCGTTTCATTTCTGATATGCACTGCAAGCGGTAGACCAATCACAACAGACTGGGCCGTCTGACCAATCAGAGCAGAGTAGGCTTGCGGAAAGGAGGGATTTAGAGAGACTGAATTTTCGATCTTAACCATCAATTTGATCAAAACCATTTCAGACTGTTTGAGAAATAAGGTGATGTGCAGTGTACATTATGAGAAAATTAAAGTGTTTTTTGACCTTGGATGCATGTAAACTTGTTGTAGGGCACCTCCAAAACAAAATTAAGAACCTTTAAAATAGCATAATAGGGGCACTTTAAGATCCATTAGAGCAGAAGAATGACTATATCACTACAAGGAAGAGTTTTTCTGTGTATGTGTTCTGTGCATTTTTTTGTGTGAGAATGAAATATGGTGAAACATATTAACAGGTACTATAAATTAAAACCAGCTTTTGGGATTGGTCTATTTATTTGTTGTAAAATATGTAGAGAACTACATTAACATTCAAAAGTTTGGGGGCAGTAAAAAATTATTTTAATTATTTTATTCATGAAGGGCATTAAATTGCTCAAAGGTGACAGTAAAGACATTTATAAATGTAACAGAAGATTTCAGTTTTATATAATTTATTTTCCTTTGAACTTTCTGCTAATCTGAAAAAACATATAATGGTTTCCATAAAAATATTAAGCAGCACAACAGTTTTCAACATCGATAGTAATAAATAATTCTTAAGCACCAAATCAGCATATTAGAATGATTTCTGAAGGATCATGTGACACTGAAGACTGGAGTAATGATGCTGAAAATTCAGCTTTGCCATCACAGGAATAAATTATATTTTAAAATATAATAAAATAGAAACCAGTTATTTTAAATTGTAATGATATTTAACAATATTACTGTTTTTACTGTATTTTTGATCAAATAAATGCAGTCTTTGTTGAGCATAAGAGACTTCCATCAGAAACGTAAAAAAAAAAAAAAAAATCTTACTGACCCCAAAATCTTATACAGTAGTGTATATCAGATCAAAAGGTTTGATAAATAATGGCGAAAATAATAGTTTACACAAGGGAACAATAAAACAAGACTTTAATATACTTCAATAACAGTTAGGTAAAAACGGTGGTCAGTCAATACCACAGCCCAGCAAAGAATAATTTTCACATTGGTTTAACTGTAACATTATACTTAAGAAGAAGCAGGTATCCATAATAAAACAATGTCCATTATCAGTCGTCTACTGGTCTGTGCATCTGCAGAAAGAAGTATTGATTTAGAAGTTAATACTTTAGAGATGAATCCAGTTGTGAGGAAATGTTTTTTAGTATATCAGATTCTAATTATGTAAATAAGTGGTCATCAAAAGTTACTCACCGCCTCTGCGAGCTGAGGCCATGCCATAGCCATCACAACTCCATCATCAGATGTGGGAGGTGTCTCCAAGTTCCAGTATGTTAATTTATGGAACACTGAAGAAACTTTAACTATTCTGTCCTAAAAACAAATGCCAAACAAATTCTGTTAATAATCTGTTATTTAGAAATACATATCTGTGAATATCCAAAGAAAAATGCAGGTCAGGTCACCTCTTGATCGGACGCAGGCTTTTGGACCTCTTTCAGCACCAGTCCTGTGTATCCTTGTGGACAATGCAATTCCTGACCCTTCAGTCCTCTACCTCTGAATGACACGTTCTTATCTGAAAAACACATTGTTATTTTTATTGGGTGGAGAGCTTTAACGTGTTTAATTATTGAGCCATGCACTGGTATTTGACTAACCATGTTTGCATTCCTTCACAGTGGGATTAAAGAACTTGAAGACTTCAGCAGGTCCATCATGCTCTATTTCACATGGTAACAGGTGGATCTGTGGTTTGTCCGCTTGCTTGACAGAATCCAGCCGGATAGCTGTCACACAACTGTTTGTTGACATCTAGTAAAACAAAGTGTGTTAGGCACAGGTGACAATTACTAGGATTGAACTGTCTTAAAAGGTAAGATATAAGAGAGACCTGGGCTGCGTTCCCAAAAGCATTGTAAGCCTAGTAGCTTTGAACACAATAAAAACACACTAGCAAACGATATATGTAGTTCGTAACTAAAGGGTTCTCAGAAGCGTTTTGCATATAATGTGTTTATAAATACAATTGTTGGCCAAAACAATGGTTTGGTATTGTACGTTTACCTAACATTTTTGGACACCCGTTTCTTTAACTGTTTTGAGTTTCATACTTTGCTGAAAAGCCTGTTAAAAGCTATTCAATGACAAGCCAAGTTCCATTCTAACAACTTTCCGTTATACCTTTAACATTCCTATTTGACTATTTTTTTTCTCTAAATGACAATACATTCAATTCCAGGGGAAGAACGATTAACGTTACATATTAAAATATTGCTCATTTATACAGTTGTATTATTATTAAAAGCAGTTTATATCAATGCTATCAGAACTGATCCTCTGTAAACTTATAAAAAAGAACATGGTAAAACGGATAATTTCCTAATGCAGATATCTCACCTTGCTCGTTTTCAACACTGTTTATAAAGTGTCACGTGGGAAAGCTGCGTTTACTGTGATTGGACGCGCTATATTTCTTCGTCAACATGCGGAAGTTTTTCGCGGTAAAATCCAACGTATTCTGCCATCTACCGTTTGGCTTGTGTAGTCGGATGATGACTTGAAAAAAGACTTTTTAATAAAAGTATTATTTCATAACTTTTACAATTACAACGCCTATAAAACAATCCGAGAGTAACATATACACAACAAAACGTGTAATACCCTCTGTTAAATCACATCACATGCACTATTTCCAAGCGCTCTACAGGTGCAACACTCATAATGTTCCTACTAGGAACTCAACCGACTAGGAACGACATTTCTTGAAGGCGAACGTTTCTCCTTGATGTCCAATATTCATGTTAGGTTAAAATACGGTTTTGATGGACCCACATATTATTTTGGTAGAAAATTAGTTAGATAATATATTTGTATTGTTTTTCTAACGCCTCCTGTGGGAAATGGTTGTAATTCCGTGTTTAAAAGTGCCGCAGCGTCATGCACAACTGTACAGGTAACTTAGGCTGCGAACAAATAGTCGCTCTCTGTAGCATATTTTCCTTAACTCATTTATGTAAGCAATCTGTTGGGGTTAGGTTCTTGGTTTTCAAACATTTAAACGTTTCAATATTCCTTTTACATTTGCAATAATACGTATATCATACACCAAATGGGATCTGTTATTTGGCCAGGTTTTAAATTCTGCTTCATTGAGTATTCATGGGTTATACTGTAATTATCATAATGAAGTGTTTCTTTATGCTAATACTGAAATGATTCCATGAAAATTGTGTGGGTAGATATAAATGGCTGTCATTTTCAACAAACTAGGTAGCTTGAATGGTTTTAGAAATTCTGTCTAATTTGATATCTTGGTGTATTAACATGTATTTTTCAGAAAATACCTACTGTCACAAGGTGTTCTGGACCGCAAGTACTGCGCACAAAAACACTCAGATGGGACTGTAACTCTTCCAATCGTAGCATCTGTTCTGGCACAGCTTGATCTGGTGGCACTAAAGGAACATGTTGCACAGGACAGCTTTTGTGAAATTGTTGATATCCAGGTACGTAAGCACTGACAGTTATTAAAGAGATGTTTGAACCCAAGTCACTGAACATCAGTATACTGCATACCTGCTTTTTTAGGCTCCTCCATTATCAAAGAAGGAGAAAGTTAAATCTTTCCATAAGAAGCTTGCAGAGACTGCACAGTCCTGGCTGGTTTCTAAAGGGAAAATATGGAGTGACGATCTGGAGGGAGACATTCCTAGCCGATGGCAATGCCACGGAGATCTTGTCCTGTTTAGTGAAAGCTGCTTCTCTAATGCAATATGGAAAGAAATTGGTGGGTGATAATGAATCATATTTTGTATAAAATAATTAGATTGTATTATCCTCTATGAATATTTAATTTATCCCAGAGTAATATTTTATAGTAACTAAGTAAAATCTCTGATTACAAGCAATATTTTCAAATATGTTTTTTTTTTATTTGTTTTAGGATCTGAATTCTGGACTGCTGTTGCCCTGACGCTGGGAGTCAAACGTTTAGCACAAATTAAAAGCGTTTCCCAGGACGGTTACCGCACACCTATAGTGACAATGCTTTTAGGAGACAGCAGCTATGTGACACACATTGATAATCACATTAGGTAACCCATAAGTTGCCATGTTATTTGAAGAAACAAATCTCAATTTATTAAATGAATATTCAAATAAATGAATCTGTCTGAAATTTCAGGTATGAGTTTGATGTCACCAAGTGCATGTTCTCCTCTGGGAATATCACAGAGAAGCTCAGAATAGCCTCTTTTGACTGCATTGGAGAGACTGTGGTTGACTTATATGCAGGTAAAAGCAATGCTGAGTGTTTACCATTTCAGAGTTGGTTTTTATCACCCAAGATGTGTGACCATATTTTACTCCACTGTCCAGGGATTGGTTACTTCACTCTTCCATATCTGGTACATGCTAAGGCTGCTTATGTGCATGCCTGTGAATGGAACCCAGATGCAGTGAAGGCTCTTCAAAGAAACCTACAAATCAACGGTGTGTCAGACCGCTGCACTATCCACGAAGGAGACAACAGACAGGTGGGGATAACAGCTTGTAGACTGAGATACAAAAGTGCTGATTGTCATTATCTTCATTTCACCTACTAATATTTCATAATATTTTTTTTTGTATGAGAATCAGTTCATTGGGTAATAGACAATATATATACTTTTTCTTTTTTTTGTCTCATGTGAATATTTCCAGATGTGGAACTAAATGCTGTTCTACATATATTATATGGTCCGTTGAATAAATAATCATTTGCACATCCTTTTTAGCTTCCTTTAAGTGATCTTGCAGATCGAGTGAATTTGGGCCTCATACCAAGTTCAGAGGAGGGTTGGCCAGTGGCATGTCGTCTGCTAAAAAGATCCACTGGGGGAGTACTGCATATTCACCACAATGTCACAACACCTTTGCACCACAAACCACATGAACATTCATCTGCTATAGATGTTGATAAAGGCTCTTCGATCCAGAGAGATATGCAAGTATGGACTGCCTGGGCTTCAGACACAGCCAGACGTATCTGTACACTCTTGTTAGACATCACTGGAAGCGAATGGAAGACAAATATCAAGCACATAGAGCATGTCAAAACATACGCACCACATATCAGTCATGTAGTTCTGGACTTGTGGTGTAAACCTCTCTGACACATCCAATCATGTATAAAGTTGTTTCTGTTAAGACCCTCTGTCTATAATTAGTGTGCTGTTGATTTTGTTCTGGAAACCATAATACATTTTCTTTAGGAATCTTTGATGAATGTAAAGTTCAAAGGAACAGTATTTATATTACATAGAAATGTTTTGTAACATTATAAAAGTCTTTACTGTCACTTTTGTTTAATTTAATGCATCCTTGCAGATTAAAAGTATTTTAAAAAATCGTACTGTCCCTAAACTTTTGGAAGTGTATGCTTTTTCTTTTTCTATCCCAAATGTCATTTAAATAATTACATCACTTCCACATAGAACCAAACTAAACTAAACTAAACTATAAAAAAGTTGTTTACATATATTCCACAAGTCAAAATAAAAGTTGAATTCATAAAAATGACCCCGTTCAAAAGTTTACATACACTTGATTCTTAATACTGTATGTCGTTACCTGGATGATCCATGGCTGTTTTTTTGTTTTGTGGTGGTTAAAACTACTGCACCTCTTGAAAATAAATGCTGTGATATTATTTCCATCAAGAGCATACATTTTTGGTCTCAATCTTGTATTAACAATGCAAGAGTCCAGCACTCTGTCAAGTGTCCTCCAGCACATCCCAAAGACTTTCAATGAATTTAAGGTCTGGACTCGGAGGAGCCAATTCATGTGTGAAAATGATTCTTCATGCTCCCTCCCAACCATTCTTTCACAGTTTGAACCTAACGAATCTTGACATTGTCATCCTGGAATATGGCCATGATGTGTCTTCCTACATGGTTGTTTAAGAAATGATAAGCTACACAATCCATCAATTAGGGTTAGAAGAACTGTTGCCAAACATATAACATGCTAGAAACATAAAAATCACTGCAATAATGATCCAATCATTGACTCTTAAGCATTTACCAATTTAAATCCAAACAGCAACTTTTTTAGGTCGGGCAGTGTATATATATATATATATATATATGGTAGGCCATGTAAAATCACAGAGCAGGGTCAGCGCATGCTGAGGCGCACAGTGCGCAGAAGTCGCCAATTTTCTGCAGAGTCAATAGCTACAGACCTCCAAACTTTGTGTTGCCTTCAGGAAAATCACGCTTCTCTGTCTGGCAATCCAATGGACGAGTCTGGGTTTGACGGTTGCCAGGAGAACGGTACTTGCCTGACTGCATTGCGCCAAGTGTACAGTTTGGTGGAGGGGGGATTATAGTGTGGGGTTGTTTTTCAGGGGTTGGGCTTGGCCCCTTAGTTCCAATGAAAGGAACTCTTAATGCCACTTTGGACAATTTCATGCTCCCAACTTTGTGGGGACAGTTTGGGGATGGCCCCTTCCTGTTCCAACATGACTGTGCCCCAGTGCACAAAGCAAGGTCCATAAAGACATGGATGAGCGAGTTTGGTGAGGAGGAACTGGGTCCTGACCTCAACCCAATTGAACACCTTTGGGATGAATTACAGTGGAGACTGCGAGCCAGGCCTTCTTGTCCAACATCAGTGCCTGACCTCACAAATGCGCTTCTAGAAGAATGGTCAAAAATTCCCACAAACACTCCTAAACCTTGTGGAAAGCCTTCCCAGAAGAGGTGAAGCTGTTATAGCTGCAAAGGGTGGGCCAACTCCATATTAAACTCACTTTTTCATTGATTTTAGTGAGCAAACACACACTCCACACACATGGATGCATTGATACAATGTGCATAATCATATTTAAACAAATCAACCAGCAAGTACACACAAACAGACATAGACACATACATATATTCATCCACTGCAAGCAACAAAAAGACTAAAACAAGACTTCATCCTCTCATCTGACCCTTTTTCCCATATTGCATTGCTCAGTGTTAGTGTTTTTTTCAAAATCTTCAAAACGAATTAACATACTGTATATGTTTAAACCCTAGTTCATAAGTAAGATTAAAATGTTGCTTCAGTCCTGGTGTCCATGAAAAAATCGAATAACAATTGCGTGCACAAATCTTGTTTTTTTAAACTCATATCTACATTAGAAGAGCAAATATCAAGTAGATATTTTTTTCTTTTTCTTTTCCTTTTTCTTTATTAATTTTTTGCTCAGTGGGAAAAAAATTCAGGTCTGAAGGGGTTAAAATCTAAAAGCACTGAAGACCAGTAACCTCGCTCACGAATATGTGATTCGTGAATATGTGAATCAGTGACTCCACGGAGGAAACTCGCGCACCTGTTGCATGGTCCTCTAGTTTCTCTGACGCGCAGAGCTGTAGTGACTGAAAACTTTTGTTCCGGGACGACGTTTGTTTGGCAAAGCTGGAAGTCAGTGAAATCGCACGGAGTGTGGGGAAATCCTGCGCCATTGGTAAGTGAAAAATTGAAAGCACATTTGAAAAGATTCTGTTATGGATCTATTTTATATGCCACAAACTGTACTACACTGCTTGTTTATATTCTACCATAGAATATAATGCTTCCAAGATACAACGAGAGTTTCTCACTTGTTGATATGGTCATGAACGATGTTTTATTTTATCTTTCATTTTATCTATTTGTTTGCCTTGACACATTTCTGTTTAATATTGGACTCTTTTTATATGTAATGTTGGATTATTTAGTTTGGATTTAACGTTATTGCTTGTGGTCCATGTGTTATAGCAGCACAAATCCTTCAGATCTTTATCAGTGTAGCTGGAGGAAGTTTCCATTATTAGTGGTGCTCACTTTAATCCTCTCTATTTTCCTCAAACTTTTAAAGAATGAGGAAAAGGTTTGCCACAGAGCAGAGGGTCATTTGTTTTAGATACAAACCAACCCAGTTGTAATTGAAGGTTATTGGATTTTTTTTCTTCTTTTCTCACACTTTTTCCACATTTACAAGGCTCTTGGGTGCTATTGAGTAATAATCATAAGTGCCTCATAAAAAAAAAAAAAAAAAGGTTTGCTAAAGATCTCCACCCATGGTTGTTTCCTTAAAGGGTGGTAACTTGTGATAAGCTGACAGCATGTTGTTTTCCTCTTTTCCTGATGACATTCCAGTGCTTGGCCTCTTTTTCCAGACTCGGTTGGCCTTAAACAACATAAAATTTATGGGTTTGCTGTCCATAATTTTACCAGTGACAAATCAAAACAAGGTTCTCATGCTCTCTGGCTATGTCTTCCCGCCAGAGGATTATTTCCGTCCTTTCAGTAAGAACATGGAGAGAAGTACCCCCTTTTTTTTTTTTTGCTAAATAAATACATTTACTTGGTTTAAAAAAAATATTTATTAATGTTAGTATGCCTATACTTGATTTATGTAGTAGATGTAGGGATAAGGATATCTCTGCTTCCCTGTTGTGATATTGGCATTGCGAGCCATTGGTAACCAACTCATTTGCATGTTGAGCTGCATGTCACAGTGTGTCCTTGTGCTTGTTTAATTACTCAGCTCCTGCAGGGAGGTGTTGAAGAGCCTCTGACATACTGACACTGACAGACTCTGCGTGAAGGCACTGAGAAAGGTCACTCCCTTTATTTGTCAGTTCTGCCCTGTGTCCAGGTCTCTACCCTTTTTACAAACAGCAGGGCTTCCTTTATTTGTGTAACACTCTCATTATATATATTAGTCTCTTCTTTTCATCTCTGAGAAGCAAATAACCTATTCTCAGTTGGGTGAGCTTCTATATATTTATTATTATCTGTGTGCAACACTGGTATGTTACTCAGTAAACGGTTGTATGTGGTTCTACAAGTTTCTGTAATTTGCGTTTGTGTTGACATAATATATTCTGTCTTAATGCATTCAGAGTCATTTTTTTATTCCTTAGAAGCAGGGCTTGACTCTTGAGGATGGTACAGAACATGGATATTAACGTGTCTTTCCTGACTGACTCGGAGCAAGAATTCATACTAGAGGTCCTTCGGCGGGATGAGGAGCTCAGGCGCTTGGAGGAGCTGCGTGTGAAGTGAGTGTCACTGTTGCCTCATCGAGAATCAGTCCTGTTGTAGAAATGCAGACTAAAATAAAAGTATTAATTTAAATAAATGGTAATTTATTTATTTTTAAATAGCATAAGTCCTTTTTGGGTCTCAAAATACCCCCTATTGACTGACTACTTAACACTAGAACCGCCGAGGGTCGTTGTATACCTAAATCCGCCAGCGGGTAAAATTTACCCATGCACATGATTACTGAGCCATGAAATTACTATTTTTAGTCATCAACTATGTTTTGTGATAAAAATTGCTAAACAAAAAATAATAATTAATCCAAAGCATCTAAAACATCTTCATTTGATCGTGCGTTGTGTGACTGTCTACAGTAAGCCGTGCTCAAACACAGTGAGAAAATAAAGGAATTATACAGGGGTAAATCTGACCTGCCAAACCTTTTTAGGTATAAATGCCCTGTTTTTTAATTTTTTTAAAACAGGGGATTGTAAATAACACAATTTTAGTAAAAGTCAATGACTGGGAGACTTGGATATTTTGTTGAAAATCTGTTATGTACATTTGAAAAACAGCCATGGGAAAATTTTACCCTGTGGCGTTTCTAGTGTTTATTAGTTAATTCTAATTTATTATATTTAGCTTAAATTATGCTACGTTTGCAGCCCTTTTACTTTTTTTTTTTTTTTTTTTTTAAACTTTGGGTCAGTAAGATTTAAAAAAAAATTAATTAATACTTTTATTCAGCAAGTACACATTAAATTGATCAAAACCGACAGTAAAGACTTTTACATTGTTACAACAGATATTTACATCTTAATATAGCTTTTTATGTTTATGTAATATGTACTGCTAGAAAATAAAATCACACGCATCAGAAATTGGACCCTATTTTGTACTCTATTCATGGAAATTATGTTCGTCAGGGAAATAATTCTTAATTTTTGTACTCTTAGGAAGCTGAAAGCTGAGTTGCTGGAAACCAGAAGAAAGGGTGCGAAACGTGGCAGTGGGAAATACAGTGAACGCAGCTGTGGCCGCTGCCAAGAGCCCTTGGGCCTTCTGACCCGCAACGGTAGCCAGTGCAGAGTATGCAAACATCAGGTTTGCCAAAAATGTCAATCAGTTCGACCCAACGGATCTTGGGTGTGCACAGTGTGTGCCAAAATGATGTGAGTGTGTACCCCATGCCTCCCAGCATCCCTCTCTTTGGCCTCCATCCATTTAGAAACCCTATCATTAAGAGGCACATTAGACTGGAAAATGAGGCTCTTGCTTAATGGAAAAGGTTAATGTTCAACAGAAACTCAACTTCAGGGTTTTTTTCTCTCTCAGAGATCTGAAGATGAGCACTGGAGACTGGTTCTATGACGAGAGGGTTAACCGCTTCTCTGCAGCTCCTGGACACGACTTAGTCCGAGTTTCCCTTAGGAAGAGGCCTCTGAGTGAGTACAGGAAGCAGATGCCAGACAGTCTGATGGAGCAATGTGAACCTACTCTTTCTGTTTTTTTAAAGGGTGGAAAGTAGATTTTCTTTGTCTGTGTTCACGAAGAGGAAATGAGCGAGGAATAATTCTCTGCTTTACTTTAGAGTATAATGGCAGGCAGTGTTTTTGAGATTAATTATTATACACCGTTTACTTTCCCATTTTGAAATTTACATCTCTCTTGTTCTAGTTAAAAAGCATGAGACAGCTGGGGAAATGCTGTTAAACAGAGCTGACTTGGATTCCAGCCAAGCTGTACCTGTGCCCAAACCAAGACTAAAGGACGTCGCGCTAGCAAATAAGAGGTGTGTCGTCATCAGCACTATTTATGTAGTCTCATGTTTCTACTGATCAAACAGTGTAATGTTCTTCATTTTAAATATTTACTATTTCATAAAAATATTTACTATTTTCCAATTATCTCTTCAGTAATTCTGTTATATCACTTTGGTCTATTAAAGGTCACACAGACTATTTCTGTGTTAATTATTCATCCTTATATCATTACAAAGCTGTATGCTGTTATTTTTCATGCAAAACACACACACACACACACACACACACACACACTGTACAAAATACTGTACACACTGTACAAAATACTGTACAAACTGTATATTTTATTCACTAACCCTAAACCTACCCATCACAGAAAACTTTCTGCATTTTTACATTTTCAAATTTTTTTTTTTTTTAGCATTTTAACACTTAGTATGATTTATACGTTGTTTTCCTCATGGGAACCTAAAAAATTTCCCCACACGGACAAGGATTTCAGATATTGCCATCTTTGTGAGGACATTTTGTCCTCATAATGTGGGGTTTACCTGAACGACACACACATATACACAAAATACATTTTAGAGATACTTCACATAGATCTTTTCTGTATAAGTCTTCACAGGCTGTCAAGCTCCAATAGGTGCAGTTTTGACTTAATGGTTTTGGTTACGAGACACACAAAAGCAAATGCATGTGATAATATTAATGTCCAACCTGTCCAACCTGAGTTGAGTTGAGTTGAGTTGAGTTGAGAACTTATAAGTTACTATGTTGCATAGCGTCATATGGACCACTTTTATGGTGCTTTTACCGTGCTTTTTGGAGCTTGACAGTCACCATGAATACTGAAAGGAAGAAATCTTTTTTGTGTTTCACAGGAAAAATAAAAGCATATCAGTAGCATTAGGATGAGTAATTAAAAAGTCAATTTTTATTTGCGAATGTACTATTCCTCTAGCCTTTTGATGCCTGTATCACAGTAGTTGAGGTGTTTGAATGTGATTTATTAGGATGCCAGCTCTGTCTAGCATCTGTACTTGACCCTGTTTCTTTCTTTCAGCTCACCTCTTGAGGCTTATGAGGGACTTGATGTGCGAGAGCAACAACGTAGTGACACGGAATCAATAGAAAAGGCCAGTCTGGGCAGCAGTCGCACTGAGCTTGAATCCTCCCACAGTTCCCCCCTAATGCAGAGGTAATATCTTAGTCAGAGTCACAGAGATCCATGACTTGTGATAGTAGTAGTGTGATGCAAGCCTCTGATTTGATTCTAGAAAAGAGGAAGTGACAGCAAAGACTAGTCCCACAGGCTCTACTGTGGACATCCTGATGGCCCCCACTAACAGTGACAGCCCCTCTACCACTGAGACAGTAAATGTTTATTCATACTTTACCCAGTTTAGCCATGTGTTTTCTCTGTCCTCATTCTGCTCATGTCGCCTGTTCCTATGCATTTTCCACCTCGTCCTGCCAAAAATAAGGCCTCATTAATTCATCACATGAATGCCTGCTCTGACTCCTTGCGTGATGTGGATGGCCTTTTCAAGAAAAGTGTCAGAAGAGTGCACAAACTGTCAGGTAATGTTATATTTTGAGTATTCAGTACTTTTCAAAAGTCTGGGGTCAGTTTTTTTTTTTAAAGAATTGAATAAGAATTGACAGCAAAGACGGTTATAATGTAAAAAAAAAAAAATCAGTTTCCGCAAAAATATTAAGAAACACACCTGTTACGTTGATAATAAATGTTACTTAAGCACCAGCATATTAGAATGATTTCTGAAGGATCATGTAACACTGAAGACTGGAGTAATGATGCTGAAAATTCAACTTTGCATCACATTATATTTCACAATATTACAGTTTTTGCTGTATTTTTGATCAAATAAATGCAGCCTTGGAGAGCATAAGAGACTTACTGACCCCAAACTTTTGAACGGTAGTGTATATAAATTGATTTTCTCACTCTGGCTTTTAAATGTGCAAACACTGTTTTCTCATAGATATTAAACCTGCCTCTACACTGGATTTGCGTGAAGATGCAACAGAAAGCGTTGCACCATCTATGGGAGATAGAAGCAAGTCAGTTCCTGGCCTTAATGCTGTGAGTTATTTAAGAATACAGTTCAAACCATTTTACATTTTTTGTACAGTATTCTTTACATCTGCAATCTAAAGTGACTTGATTGGCATGACTGAATTGTTTTATCAGGAGGATAATGAGGAGGAGGAGGATGAAGATATTGATAACTTGGTGAATATACACAGGCAGAAATTTGGTGATAGCTTGGGAAGTCTGGGAGGTTCAAGGGTAATCCACCTTAATATTAATAATTAAAATAATATTTAAGTTATTACATTTGAAATAAAACATTAATAATAATTAAAATAATAAACTTGCATTAATCAAGCATTAATTGCATTATTTTAAAATGTTTAAATTGATTTTGCGTATTAACTAAATAAAATTAAATATTAGACACTTGAATGTGCTGGTCAGCTTTTTTCTTTTTTTAAATATTCCACAGACAACTCTTGGCAGTATGATGAGTGTGTACAGTGATGCAGGAGACTATGACCGTGTGGAAGTGAGTGGAGATATTGTCTTCTCCCTCAGCTACGATGAGCCCAGCCAGTGCCTGTCTATTGTGGTCCATGAATGTAAAGGGCTGGCTTATGCTGATGCAGCAAAAAAGAAGTGCAACCCGTAAGTGGGCCTCCACACAGCCTATGAAGTGATTTCTTAAGAGGGTCTCAGTTCTTTACTGCCTTCCAAGAATCATTTTCCACCCGTGAATCATTCCATTGGGTTTCCCCATTACAGAGAGAAAATCACTGAGTTTAGAAGTCTGCTAAACTCCCATGAATTGGTTGATTCCTTTCCACAGATACGTCAAGGCTTACCTCCTCCCAGACAAGAGCAAGAAGAAAACCTCCATTAAAAATAACATCAACCCCAGTTTTAAGGAAACACTGAAGGTATTCTTTCAATTTCTGTGAGATGGTATTTAAAAAAAGTATCATTTTAAATACATTGATTCCCAGTAAAACTAAACTCCCTAAAATAAAAAAATTTCATGACTTGGAACAAGAAATACTATCAGAAACTGATACCACTGAGTAACACTTAAGTCTATATGCTGTGCTTTAATGGCGGGTGATTACAACACTGCACACTAACATCTAGTTTCGAATGGGCTTGATATTGACAAGGAAGATAAGTACACTTGTCAGGGAGTTACAGCGAGACAAATATTAGTTCTTACGCTTGCCCCATTTTAATCTAGAGTAAACAACATGTCTAGTTCACCCAAACAGATTAAACAAACAGGCTAAATCAGCAACAGGGCAACCTCTTACTTTTTAAAAAACATTTTATCTTGACAAGCTGTCTTGTGCTTGTTTATGTTAGTATTCCATCAGCCGCACCCTGCTGATGACTCGCACACTACAACTCTCAGTTTGGCACTATGACCGTTTTGGCCACAATGCCTTTCTGGGTGAGGTGGAGGTACCACTGGATAGCCATGACATTGACTCGGCACTTGAAGAGTGTATGGCTCTTAGAGGAAAGGTA
This sequence comes from Rhinogobio ventralis, assembly GCA_039654625.1. Taxonomy (NCBI): domain Eukaryota; kingdom Metazoa; phylum Chordata; class Actinopteri; order Cypriniformes; family Gobionidae; genus Rhinogobio; species Rhinogobio ventralis. The sequence goes on from CM077198.1 coordinate 19,426,228, forward strand.
ATACACTATTATGGTTGTTTTGATGCCACAGAACTGTCACTGCACTCAAATTGTTTTGTTTAGTATTACCTTTAAATTTTTTTCCAACGTGTCTTCATAGGCATCTGCCCATTTACCATCATCTCCATTCGATCAATACAAAGGAGAGCTGGCGATTTCACTTAAGTATGTCACAGCTAATAAGACACATACAGAGGACTCTAATGGAAAAGGTGAGGAAAAACACAATTAATATGACTATTACAAAGCTTTATCTAGTATTACATAGTAAATGATGCCTCTCGCTCCAATAAAGGGAAAAAGACCAAACCTGCAAATGGTGCTGAGCTGCATGTGTTGATCAAAGAGGCCAAAAATCTGACAGCCATGAAAGCTGGAGGCACATGTGATTCCTTCGTGAAAGGGTTTGCAAAAAAATTTTTTCTTTACCTATACCCAATTATTTAAAAGGGCCTTGTTTGTTTATTTTTGCCAATGATTCTGCCCCCTTTTAGGTATCTGCTGCCATCAAAGAGCAAGTCTTCCTCAAAGAAGAAGAGTCCGGTTGTGAAGAAGACAAAGAACCCAAACTACCACCACACATTTGTGTACAATGATCTGAGTCTGGAGCAGCTGAAGGACATGTGTCTGGAGCTCACTGTCTGGGACAGAGAGACCCTGTCCAGCAACGACTTCCTGGGAGGAGTTCGCCTCAGCTTGGGAGCAGGTAGGATAATCTGTTGCTTCATATTCCTTTGAGTTGAAATCAATACAGAAGCCTTTAACATTGATTTAAATTATTGTTGGATCCACCAACTGCGGACACCAAATTGAGAAGTGTCCCTCTTTTATTGATATGAATAAAACTTGAGTTGATAATATACAGTATACACTACCATATAAAAGTCTGCTATAAGAATGTTTTGAAAGAAGGCTCTTATGCTCACTAAGGCTCCATTTATTTGATAAATAATTTTCGGTTTTTAAATATTTTAAAATGCAATTTATTCATGTAATAGCAAAGCTGAATGTTTTAGCATCATTACTCCAGTCTTCAGGTTCACAGTGTCCATCAGAAATCATTCTAATATGTTGATTTGGAGCTCAAGAAACATTTCTTATTATTATTATCAATGATGAAAACATTACACCATGATATTTTTTTTAGGATTCTTAATAAAAGGGATTAAAAAAAGTTCAAAAGAACAGCATTTATTTTAAATTGAAATATTTTGTAACATTATAAATTACAACTGTCACTTTTGATCAATTGAATGCATCTTTGCTAAATACAAATTTTCAAGTCATCTGAAACTGATGTTTGTACAGTGACTATCAAGGAGGGAAAGGAAGAGTGGGTGGCAAACTCCACAGGGGAGGAAATTTTGCTGTGGAAAAAGATGATGCAGTACCCCGACTCTTGGGCAGAGGGCACTCTTCCACTGCGCTCATCCATGGGAAAGGCCAAGTAAGGACAGTACCCCCATCCCCCCCAAAGCCATTATCAGGACAGAGGTTTACACATTCCAGAACGCTTGTGTTTCTGTTACAGCTGTGCATCCCAGTAATATTTTAAAGACTTTTTAGGGTAATGCATCTTTTATATTTGAAACATTTTAGGCAGTTCAAAAATAATGATGTGGAAATATGCAGTGTGTATATGTTAATTATATTTATTTACTATAAATGTTGCAGCTGATTGAATGTTTTCAAATACAACATCCTTTGAATGCTGTTCTTAAAAATGAACCTTTGGACACAGTAAATATTTTAGTTTGAATAACAAGTTAGTTTGTTTTAACACTTGTTTTAAATGTGCACTTGATGTATGGTCCAAAAAGATTAACATATTTAAACACAATGTATTTTAATTACATAATGCTGATTTACTCCATAGTGAGCACCTTCTTTTTAGGAGCTACATAGAAATAGCATTTAATAAATATTAAATATTTTGAAGAATCCACATTGTGTGCTGTGCACTCGATTTGTAGATGGTTAAAATAATTTTTCCTCAGAATATGTGTATCTTTTGCAACCCCGCCTGGCAGTTTTCCAACTTGCAGATTAAAACCTGTTCCATACTATATCACATTTCCAGCTGTGATTCTCCATTAATAATAGCTACAATATGTGGTTTTAAATGACTATTTTTCTAGGAAACAGGCTCTGGGGATGCATGCATCCTGATGAACAACCACAAAAACTCCCACCCACAACATCACCATGCCCCCCACGTAGATCTGGAGTTTATCAGAAAGAGGTCAGTCACAGAAGTCCCTGTTCATCTCCAGTCTCTCTCTCTCCTCCTCAGTGAGGAGGTACTCCTCTACATACGAGTAGAGCTCATCAGAGGTGGTGGGGTTAACAAAGCGCTCCCGATCCACACCATATTCATCCAGCAACACCATGGTGAAATATGCTGTAGAGATATGCAGTGCCTGTCTGTTACGTACAAACAAAAAACACATTTTAGATTGAAAGCATACATTCATGGTACAGTGCATCAGCAAAATGATTTCCTTCAGTATGGAGTCACTGTTGAAGCGAAACCTTGTGAAATTGTTTTGTCTAAGACTGCCATGTGGTTTGTATAAAAATAAGACCAGGTCTTGAATAGAAATTAGACTGGCCAATATGTCTCTGCCAGAACAAAGTCAGCATGAAATCTAGTTTGCACCCCATTTGACTTGAAACAGGATATTCAATGACAAAATGTATAATGGGATCTTGATTGTATCAACTGGGAATTGACTAGATAGTGAAAATTTGGCATTACATGATGAATTATCATGTACATTAAAAAAGTAAATATGGTTAATTTCATGTAGAGGTCCACAAATCGACCAGCCATCAATTGGTTTTTGTTTTATTTTGGCCAAACTCTGTTCTGGTGTTGTGCCAAATTGCAATCATTTCCCAAAATGTCATTTGTGTGGAGATATTACACAGGCCAGAGACGGGACACGCTGAAGACAGGCGCAAAGAGATACTGTACCAGGCACAACAAGATCACTGTTCGCAATGCTCAAAATATTGGAAGAAAATTTTTAATATTGAATTGGGGGTAGGGGTTTATATGAATGTATCTCTGAAGGGAACTTGCTATTTTCTTTCCCTTTACCTCTGTATAATGCCTATTAAACTAAGTAGTGTGTATAAGTGCAGCACTAATTTGTGTAAAGCGGTAACCAAGGAAACGCTATATCAATGCAGTTACATAAGCGCCACCTACTGACAGAGAGAGAATTTGCATTTTCATTCAGTCTCTCTGCTGGTTTTGTTGTTTTATGTAGCATATTCACACAAATCTGAAGTCAGACCATTCTGTTTTTGCTTTAAATCTTGAAATTATATAATCCAATTTATCGAAATCAAAAGGCTACAGAGCTTTTTTTGTTTAAAGCCAATTTGGCCTGTAATAAAAAAAACAAATACATTTGCTTAAAGAAAAAATAACTGCAACCGTTATCTGCCCATTTGCTTGTAAAACATCAGAATCAGCCATGAAAAATCTTGATTGGTGCATTCCAGATTTCATGTTGATTTTGTAATATTACAGTTGTAAATACAATAGCTAAAAATATAATGGTATTTAACATGTAAAAATAAACACTACTGTAGATACTTAGTGAGTTACCTAAGACCCTCTATGACCTCAGGCTCTAGAAGTTGTTTTTTGATGCGCCCCACTGCACGAGGTGGAGTTCCCAACAGCTCAATCACGGTCACATGTCGCAGATCCAGACCACACTCAGCCTTCTGTCAGAACATTCCCACAATCATATAGTTGTGCATTCTTCTTTCCTGTGATTTATGTTTGTTATAGTTAAGGAAGTATCTATATTACCTGTAGCATAATGTTCTGAAGCCTGTAGTTCTGGTTAGCATTATCTGGAGTAGATACAACAAGAAGCTTTCTCTTTTCATAAAACTGGTCAAGCAGAGCACCAGCGGACCTAACGTCTGTTTTTATGTCCATTACTACAAGAAAAAGCAAACATTTCACATAAAATGTTTTACAATCAAATATTGCATATGTAATTTGAATCACTATTTAATGAAAAATAAATTCATAATTTTTATATAAATATTTATTTATTTATACACTACCGTTCAAATGTTTGGGGTTGGTAATGTGTGTGTGTGTGTGTGTATATATATATATATATACACATTTTCAAAACTCTTAGTACAAAGCTAGTCATTCTTTCAAAACCTGATATAAGGCTTTCATTCAGTTACACATATTTTCAGTCCACATAATCATTGTTTCAAACACAAGATTATTGTAATTTGTAATGAGAACATTTGGTTTAATCGCTGAAACACAACAGTATGATCTTCTTTCAATTAAGTACTTTTAACAATCAGTTAATTTTAATATACAATATTAAATTAATTTCAAATCACCCTCATTGCTGAATTACCTACAGTAAAACAGGCTACAGATACCACATAAGAAAATACAATTACATTACTTAACTTATGTAATTGAATCCATAATGTTTGTAATAGTATCTATTCAGTGTGATGAAGTTACAACACAGCCAACAGAGTTTGCTGCCAATATAGTAAATGTTCTCACTGTACCATATGACTGAATCTTTACTGTAGTTGACCTTTATAAGGATGAGTTACAGTAATGTGGCAGTCTCTACCATGGTAATCTGTTTACAGTATCACATGGCATATATACTGTTATGTAAAATGCTATATTTGATGCCATCTGTCTCCCTTCTTCTGATGCATTTCTGATCAGTCTGATGTTACACCGTTATTGATTATTTCCTCTGCCTTATACTCTATTCTGCTCTATGTTCACAAATTGCAAATCTTTCTGTCCCACTTACCCACACACACACACACATACACAGTTCACCATCTTTGTGGGGACTCTCCATAGACGTAATGTTTTTTATACTGTACAAACTCTACCCATCACAGAAAATGTTCAGCATTTTTACATTTTCAAAAAACTAATTCTGTATGATTTATAAGCTTGTTTCCTCATGGGAACCAAAACATTTTCCTGCAAGGACAAGGATTTAGGATATTGCCATATATTGCATAATGTACATTTTACCAGGCCACACACACACTTTCAACATAGTGGTTATAATATAAAAATTCTTTACATATGGTTAACCATATCGGAAATTGCAAACAAATCAGAAAATATGTCTATAGAATCAATATCTATAGAAATCTATAGGTGTACCAAATGATTCATTGAGTAACCATTAAGATCAGTTGGATGAAATAATAGACAAATGTATTAAACTGAACGAGAAGAGATGCAAATCAAAAGTTTGATAGGAAGAGATTTATGAAAGGCAGTTCCTGTGAATTAAACATTTATATAGATGAAACCACTTATTTTGTGTAGTGAAAATGATACTTTGTGGTTTTGTGTATTGTACTAACACAATTGAAAATATGCTGAAATGTTTGAAAAAAAGTGCACTTTTGATGATCTGTTGTGATATTAGTACTGTGAGTTTTGAAAAGTACACCTTGCTTGTGAAAATGGTACCAAAGCGAATAAAAAATGTATTAATGTATTTCAATTAAGAAAACACATAAGCTAAACCATATACTCACATATACACTGAGCAGCCTCATCGGACCAGCTCCGGTTGAGCTGACAAACACGTGTCGAAAAACCTGTCCTTTCAAAGCCGGGATCACAATGGTATTCACATATAGCCCCATAATTATTGCCATCAGATGAGCATACCAGGTAGCCATGCATAGGCGGCTTTAGCTTTGGACACCTCCTCACTGTGGGAAAGAACATTTCAGTTTAGGGAAAAAATCACTGTATAGTACAAAGACATTGCACCTCACTGGATCTAAAGATGGATGTTTTAACATTTTCTAGTCATATTTTAATTTCTCTTTTTAATTTTAATTATATTGATTTAGTTAAAGGTGCACTGCTGTGTAAATTTTAGCAGCATCTAGCGGCGAGGTTGTGAATTGCAACCACCCACTGCTCACCCCTCCCTTTCGAAGCACATAGAGAAGCTACGGTGGCTGACACAGAACAAATATGTTGTCGTCTGAGACAGCAGAGAGTAGCTAGCGCTCTGTAGAGCAGTTTGTCCACTTTAGGGCTACTGTAGAAACATGGCGCCGCAAAATGCTGACTTCACTGTAAGGGGACCCGCGGTGAATGTAGATAGAAATGGCTCATTCAAAGGTAATAAAAACACAACGGTTCATTATGTAAGGTCTTTATACACTCACCTAAAGGATTATTAGGAACACCATACTAATACTGTGTTTGACCCCCTTTCGCCTTCAGAACTGCCTTAATTCTACGTGGCATTGATTCAACAAGGTACTGAAAGCATTCTTTAGAAATGTTGGCCCATATTGATAGGATAGCATCTTGCAGTTGATGGAGATTTGTGGGATGCACATCCAGGGCACGAAGCTCCCGTTCCACCACATCCCAAAGATGCTCTATTGGGTTGAGATCTGGTGACTGTGGGGGCCATTTTAGTACAGTGAACTCATTGTCATGTTCAAGAAACCAATTTGAAATGATTCGAGCTTTGTGACATGGTGCATTATCCTGCTGGAAGTAGCCATCAGAGGATGGGTACATGGTGGTCATAAAGGGATGGACATGGTCAGAAACAATGCTCAGGTAGGCCGTGGCATTTAAACGATGCCCAATTGGCACTAAGGGGCCTAAAGTGTGCCAAGAAAACATCCCCCACACCATTACACCACCACCACCAGCCTGCACAGTGGTAACAAGGCATGATGGATCCATGTTCTCATTCTGTTTACGCCAAATTCTGACTCTACCATCTGAATGCCTCAACAGAAATCGAGACTCATCAGACCAGGCAACATTTTTCCAGTCTTCAACTGTCCAATTTTGGTGAGCTCGTGCAAATTGTAGCCTCTTTTTCCTATTTGTAGTGGAGATGAGTGGTACCTGGTGGGGTCTTCTGCTGTTGTAGCCCATCCGCCTCAAGGTTGTGTGTGTTGTGGCTTCACAAATGCTTTGCTGCATACCTCGGTTGTAACGAGTGGTTATTTCAGTCAAAGTTGCTCTTCTATCAGCTTGAATCAGTCGGCCCATTCTCCTCTGACCTCTAGCATCAACAAGGCATTTTCGCCCACAGGACTGCCGCATACTGGATGTTTTTCCCTTTTCACACCATTCTTTGTAAACTCTAGAAATGATTGTGCGTGAAAATCCCAGTAACTGAGCAGATTGCGAAATACTCAGACCGGCCGTGTGGCACCAACAACCATGCCACGCTCAAAATTGCTTAAATCACCTTTCTTTCCCATTCTGACATTCAGTTTGGAGTTCAGGAGATTGTCTTGACCAGGACCACACCTCTAAATGCATTGAAGCAACTGCCATGTGATTGGTTGATTAGATAATTGCATTAATGAGAAATTGAACAGGTGTTCCTAATAATCCTTTAGGTGAGTGTATACCACTGAAAACATAGTTAAGTATATTATATTGCATTTCTGTCAATAGATCCTCATAAATACTTTACACCGCACCTTTAAATAAATAGTTCACCCAAAAATGAAAAGTATGTCATCATTTCTCATGACTTTTTCCTCTGTGGAACACAAAATTTAGAAAAATGTCCCACATTTTGCCCATTTAATGAAATCAGTGAGGTCCATTATTTTTGTTCCACAGAAGAAAGTCATAAACGTTTGAAACAACATGAGGGTGAATAAATGACAATTTCATTTTTGAGTGAACTGTCCCTTTAACACTGTGAAACACAAGCAAATCAAAATTCTCTGCTGGCTTTACCTTCAACATGCACAGTAAACTTGCAAGTCGCTGTGTTGCGAGCCTGATCGTAGGCTTTATATCGAATTACATGTATTCCTTCTGGAAAGTCAGATCCAGACTCCAGTCCATTTCGCAAGACCCTGATGAGAGAGGACAAAAAGGTTGTTTATAGGCAGCCTTTTTTAACATACAGTAGAGGAAGTTGGATGGCTTTCATAAAATGTGATACACATACTGTAGTGTTCTGTCAGCTGTATCCTTTGCAACAGGACGCTCCCAGGAAACCATGGCAGTTAGTTTTCCTGGTTCTGCTACCTTCACTCTGGACAAAGGACATTTCAGTTTGGGGGGGTCATGATCTGAAACAATGCAATTTTTATTAAATATTACAACGTCTTCTCTCTGATTTGGGAGAACTGGAGAAATTGGTCTAAATAATGACATAATGGCATCTGCAAACGGAATACATTAGACTAGATTTCGAAATAGAGGACCTTACTGTACCTGAACACGTCGGTTCTGCGCCACTCCATTTTCCCTCTTCTTGGCACATACGGTAGCGATCTCCCTCAATCTGGTAGCCTTCATAGCAGGTATAGTCACACCTGGAGTCTACCACAAAACCACGGGAGCAACTGTATGTCCCGTGGTCAATCAGAGGCAGAACATGACAACGCACCTCTGAGAGATTCAGACATAATATAAACACACGGTTCAAGTAAGGACAGATTTTGCCAAGTACTCTGCAGCAGCTGCCTAATACATGTTTTTTTTCTGAATCAAAGGACTAGTTTTTGTGGCACAAGTATTATGACAGCTTTTAAGCATACTTACTTCGACAGACAGCGGTTCCAGACCAGCGGCGACTGGGCATGCACTGCACAGATGATTGCCCCAGCCGCTTATATCCTCGATCACAGGAGAGCAAACAGCGAGTTCCAAGCGAGCTCTGGTATCGCCCACCTCGAGGGGAAGAACAGGACACTTCCCCGTTGGATAACTTAAGTGTATGGCACCACAGCGGATCTGATGGCAAAAAAAAAAAAAGGTTTTAAAGTAACTAGCATTTTGCTATTAGTCATACTGCTTAATTTGTGAGTGTACTTACGTTTGTAGTCCAACTGAGGGGTGTAGTAAGTCTCGTCCTCATGCACAACTTCATTGGTGTCATGGTAAGCAGACGCTGAGCCTGAGAGCAAACATAAAATAAAACCTAAAGTAAAACTGGATTTTGGGCTTTGATCTCTTTCATTTTCAAAAAGTCACCTTCCAAATGATTGTCAAAACATTGGCCGGCACATCACAACAGCAAATCAGCTGCATCATCAGTATCCTGCAGATCCCCGACCACCCCTGTTTTTGTTTCCATGCACCACATCCACCATCATCATTCTTTCCTCTCACACACTTTTTTTCCCCCAGTTTCACATACATAAACTTTTTTTTAAACTCTTCAGGGGAACTTTTTTAGTCTATTACTATGAGTGTTCCCTAAAAATAAAGCTTATTACAGGAAAAAATATACTGAAAAGATTGTTAAAGGGAATATAAAAACCAAAGTTCAATACTGAGTATGTATCAACCTCAACTGAAATCTATGACCGAACTGTTTCTCTCTAAACAGAAAAGATTCTGCCAAGGGTTTCAGGGTTTTCAAGTCTGTTTACTGGATTAGGATCTTTGAAAATCATTTTATAAAGATTGTTTCACTGGGTGGAGTTTATATTAAAAATAATTTGCAGGGGATCATACTATTATAGGTCCCCCTTTTGCAGCCAAAACAGCCCTGACCCGTCGAGGCATGGACTCCACTGGACCCCTGAAGGTATGCTGTGGTATCTGGCACCAAGATGTTAGCAGCAGATCCTTTAAGTCCTGTAACTTGCGAGGTGGGGCCTCCATGGATGCTTGTTTGTTCAGCACATCCCACAGATGCTCGATTGGATTGAGATCTTTGGAATTTGGAGGCCAAGTCAACAATTCAAACTCATTGTTGTGCTCCTCAAACCATTCCTGAACCATTTTTTCTTTGTGGGAAGGCGCATTATCCTGCTGAAAGAGGCCAAAGCCACCAGAGAATACCGTTTCCATAAAAGGGAGTACATGGTCTGCAACAATGCTTAGGTAGGTGGTACGTGTCACAGTAACATCCACATGGATGGCAGGACGGTTTCCCAGCAGAACATTGCCCAAGGCATCACACTGCCTCCGCCGGCTTGCCTTCTTCCCATAGTGCATCCTGGTGCCATGTGTTCCCCAGGTAAGCGATGCACACGCACCCGGCCATCCACGTGATGTAAAAGAAAATGTGATTCATCAGACCAGGCCACCTTCTTCCGATGCTCACGTGCCCACTGTTGCTGCTTTCGCATGTGCAACAAACTGCGATGCACTGTGTATTCTGACACCTTTCTATCAGAATCAGCATTGACTTCTTATATTAAGCTATTTGAGCTACAGTAGCTTGTCTGTTTTATCGGACCACACGGGCCAGCCTCAGTCGTCTAGCAACAATCACAATTTGGCCCTGGTCAAACTCGCTCAAATCCTTATGCTTGCCCATTTTTCCTGCTTCTAACACATCAACTTTGAGGACAAAATGTTCACTTGCTGCTTAATATATCCCACCCACTAACAGGTGCTGTGATGAAGAGATGAAGAGATAATCAGTGTTATTCACTTCACCTGTCAGTTGTCATAATGTTATGCCTGATCGGTGTGTATATGCTTTAATATACTGTATATATTGCTTCTGCTTCTAAACAGCTTTTGTGTTTCCTCTGCACAGGAAAGATGGATTTTCTTTATACTGATTCCATTTGGTTTTATTAATTACATTTTTATATTAAAGGTGACATACAATGAATAAGGTTAGGGAAAATGCCCTTTAAAAAGGTAAAAAGAAATGCCCTGGAATTCAATTTAGGGAGGCAAATATCACAAATATACTGATCTAAGTAAGAGCTGATAGAACACTGATAAGAATATTGCACACACACAAAATCCTTTTTGTTTTCCCTGACAATTAACTTTCTTATTCAGACAGGTGAATAACCGATGTACAGGCTTAATGTCGAGCCCTGCCATGTATGAAAAAGTTAAAAAATTCCCAGGTTATCCATGACTGTGAGAACCCTGCAAGAAGGTAGTTATTACCTTTGAAGCGTAATATTCAATTATTGAGCTGGCCACCTGTCTAGGGTGTTCCCCTGCCTTCGGTCTGAGACACGCAGGGATAGACTCCGGTGACCACAAAAAGGTATTCAAAATGGATGGATAATTATTGAGTTATGGAATCTATTCTTGCAACCAATAAGTACTCAATAAATAGCTCAGTGTACTCTGATCCCTACAAATCACTGTTTTCTTCTACGTGGTAAAAATTGAGACATGTCTGAGCAAAATAAAAACGGAATCTAAACCAATGATGTATATGGAAAGAGGATAACAGTATGCAAAGATGTTGCCAGGCCTAGAGGGATCTCATTTCAAATATCCATCCATCCAATTTCCAAACTGCTTGTCCCATGTAGGGATGCTGGATCTCATCCCAGAGTCTTGGGCCATCGAGGAAACACCCATGGACCATGGCCAGACTTTAAATACATTATTTTAAATGTATAACTGTAGAATTCATACTCATGAAGACTGACTGCAGCTGTGTACAGTCTAACAAATTGTACCATACCAAGACTGTGACTCAACATTTGTCAATACCCACACGGCTTTACCCTACCTGGAAAACATTATGTAGAGGCCCTCAAGGAAAACTTTCCAGTTTGTGTGAGGAAAATGTTGTTCTCATTTTCACAAACTATTTGGAACTGTGCAGAAAGCCAAACCACTTTACTGTTTTAATCACATAAAATATGATAACTGACAATACATATTTATGAGCAGGCCATTTGTTTCGGTTAATCAGTTCACATGCATAGGCATGACAATAATTTTTTTGTGTTTTTTTGTTTTGTTGTTGTTTTGCCCCCACAGTGGGACAATCAACCCATAGGTGACACAGCTAAAGTTCTTTCTTTAATAGGTCAAATTAGGGCCCTGTCACAGATGGTGAGCTCACACTCAGTCATTTACTGGATCACTGGGTTATAATTACAACTGCTTAGACAGTATGGGCATGATATATCAAATAGTGAACATGTTAATCACATGTTTCTGGCTACATTAAACGCTTAATGTTCAAGTATGAATGTCTATGTTTTGTTTAAACTACGTCAAAATTTCTTCCACTCCTCTGGAGTCTGAATCATTTATGATTCTGAATCATCCAAGAAAACTATTGCGCCAGTGAATGACACTTTGATAAATCGGAAAACGAGCACGGCTAAACACATACATAACAGACAACTTTTAAAAGTTATTTAGTTTGACAATTCAGCCCACATACTACTATTCAATTTGTTCCTAAAAGCTCAAATGAAATCTCTATTTCTCCAATAAGACCGATAGTCCGTAATGTCAATGCAAAGGTAAACAAAAGCACAGCTGTTCTTCGTTTAAACCCTATTGCTGCTTAACGAAATACAGGCTGAGAAAACTCAAGTTATGTACAAAAATAACTCTACATTGCAGTGAAGATTATTGTTTCGTAAAGAAAGAGAAAATAAAGATCTCTTACCTTCAGTGATATCACCCAGAGTCTGATAAATGATGCACAATTCAACAAAAAGAGTAATAAATTTGATCATTGCATTGGATGTCAGATGGAAATATGAATATAAATGTTGAAAGCAGTTCTTTACTTGAGAAATATTTTGCTATTTCCAAAGCAATCGTTCGGATAAACTCTTGACAGGGTTTAGTCTCAAGCAGTGAATCCCACGCAGCCTTCAAGAGACTGGCGTATCTTCAGTATCTCCACACAAATTTCTTCCACTAGTCGGACATGCAACTCTTCTGTGCATTAAGCATTTGGGCGAATGGTGGCGCTGCAGTTCAATGATCTTATTTCTTGAGGTTGGTATTGACAACATGACCAAACAAGTTGGGTCTGTGAATGTTTGGTAACTGAAAAATGTGTGACAGAAAAAATTAACTAAACATACCTCAGGTTTAGGAAGATAAAGTAATTTAAATATATGGTAAAATACCGTTTTTATTTTGAATAAATGAGTAAAATGAGACCCTTGAACTGAGACAGAGGGCCCCCTGTGGTTTGTTCTGGTATTTTTATGATCGAATTTATTAATCCATGCAGTTATTACTAATTTCATGAACTGGATTTCAAACATCTTCATTACTCAACATGCAGTCTTATTGACAGTATCAACTATTCACCCCTGAATAGGGTCAGTACACCCTGCAAACATGTCCAGTTGGGGCCCACATGGGCCTCACTTAGGCTAGTTGGGTTTCGGCTGGGCATGGGCTCAGTGTGGGCTTTGTTGTTGGGCCCCACATGGGCAGTAGATGGGCTAAACTAAGTCCTCCAGCTGGGCTCCATTCAAAATTGATTATGTCAGATGGATGCTATTTTTAACAATACACTCTAAAAAACGAGTGAAAGACGGTTTATGGTAGGTAAAGACAAAAAAACTTAAGTCATTATCAATTGTTTTTGTATAAGAGATTTATTTGAAGGCCAAAAAAAGTCAGAAAAGAGCTTTAAATGGAAGTATTCACGGTTTTTGCCTCATTTGCCTCAAGTCTTAACGGCCTCTTTTATTGAACTGAAGGGACACTTTTAATATAGTGGGTTTCTTATGTCTCATTTATACTTTTTTGAAGTCTGCTAATAGAGGGTTATCAACAGATTTACATTTTTATTCATTATTTATCCGAATGTAAATAATTTCACTTAAGGAAATAAAACGGCAATATGTAATAAAGGTTGAAGTATGTTGATGCTGTTGAAGCGATAATTGTTAAAATTAATGTTTTGTATGTAATATTTCAGACTTGATGAGCTTCGTGTGTTCATTTTGCCTGTGCCGGAAGTAACCGTCACCGGCGACTGCTGCGCGAGGAGGCGAGCGATCCCTCTGAAAGACGGTTTATGGTAAGTAAAGTTTAAAATTCCATGTCGTTATCAGTTATTTTTGTTTGCTTTTTTGTAGATGTACCAAGCCAGAGACCTATATGAGTACTTCATTCTTTTGAGTTTATGTGAGTTTATTTTTAGAAAATAAATGTTTCTGTTGTTGTTTCCCTGATCACTTAAAATTTTTATGCAACAACAGTATGACTTTTTGTTCACATTATATTTAAATCATAAATGTCCGTGTTATTCATTGCAGAACTCAAACCAACTTTGGAGAAGGGGTCATCCTTCTTGGTCTTCCTTTCTAAAAGGGATAGTTCACAGACATAACAATTGTTGTCATTTACTTGCCCTCATGTCTTTACAAACTTTCCAAAGACTTCCATGTTCGGAACACAAATGAAGATATTTTTAATATTCTCATAATTTTTTGTTGATCCATTTACAGTCTAGTTTTCTGGCAGTTCTTTCATGTTTAGTGGTTCGTGGGCCGAAACGGGAAGAGAGAGTTCAAGGCCTTAAAACTAAGTAATATATGGTAGGTGTGCATGTGGATAATGTTTTACGTTGTACCGGTACTAGAAAGGTGTCACAATACCCTAACGTTATAAACATGTCAATTTTTAAATATTGTGTATGGAGCAGTTGTTGTCCTGGCTGAGCAGTGTGTTCGCACATGTCTCTCAGTTGCCTAACTTGTGTGTTCAAGAGTATGTGTGTAGTTCTTAATTTATATAGCGCTTTTCTTAACAGAGACAGGCCCGACAGGCAACCCCTCAACAAGGACTTCAGTCTTCAGGCTAATTTGAGGTGGAAAGTAACTAATTCTGTCTGTGACAGTGAGGGAACACTGAGCAAAAGCATGTTTTCCTAATTTTACTTAAATAAAATGGTAATTAATTGTATTACTGGTCTCTTTGTTATTGTAGCTTAACCCAACGTGTTCGGGTCTGTGGGACCCGTTTTCAATGTTTGCTTAAAGAAAAATTATGCTATTTATTATTTCTTCAAACTCAAACTCATTGGCCTTGGCTCATTTTCTGTGAAGAACATAAAAAATAACTTATTTTTAATGACTGCTAGTGTGGGCCCCAGATGGGAGAAACCTGGGTTGCCCATGTGAGTTTTAGCTAGGGCCCATGTGAAGCCCACCTTCAGCCCATCTGGGCTGCCCACATGGGGCCACCATGGAACCCCCGGACAAAATTAACTGGGCCCCATCTGGGCAGCCCAGTAAGGAGTAAGGAACGTCGTTTCTGGGTCCAAGCCTCAACTCGTTTCACTTGAGAATGCCATCGACGGCCGTTTATGAGCGCTATTTATTCATATTAAACATCAAACATTTAAAAAAGTTAAACATTTTAAATACTTACAGTCTCTGTGCTCACAGCATCACAGACATTAATATTTTAACAATTTATAAAAGATGAATCACTGTCTGACTATCTGGAATTTTGGTATGGAGATAAAGGTAGTAGTATTACAGCACATTGTGTGTGTGTATATTAGCACCGTTTGTTGTTTTTCTTGTGGTATGAGATGTAACACGTGACGTCAGACTTAACCGTCGCTCGACTGCAACGTCACCATCACTAAGCTTCCGACAACTCTTTCAGTTTTTATCTCATTTTCCCAGAACGTTTGAGCTAGACTAGTTTATAAGAGCACAATTATGAGCACATGAGGCTGTAAAGGTGGACTGATCTTACCTTTTTGGCGTGATGACATAATCTCCTCGACAAAAAAAAATAAAAATAATAATCTCGACAGCTAGGGAGCTTCTCAATTCTTATTTGTGCATCCTCGTTTCCTTTCCTAGCTTCCTTTCCTCGCGTCTTATCTCCACCCCTTAAGGATGCGAAGGTGAAATTATATATCCTCGCTCCCTTTAGCGTCACTTCCAAGCGTCATCAATTGATGATGACTCCACACCGCTAGATTTAGCTTGCACGTCGGGATTCTTGAACATTACAGATAATCATTTATATTGTAATAGTTTCAACATCCACAAAATACCACCTTTGTCCATATTTTATTTAATATTACCAGTTATTATTAACAATGAATTGTATAGGCTAGTAGGCTTTCACAGTTTGTTTAATTTTCTTGTGCTTTGATATAATTCTGCAACTGTCCTACAGTTGTTGTTATTTGACATACATTTGTGTCTTGTACATGTAAACATAATAATAATAATAATTAATAAACTGTGGCAAGATGTGAAGGGGGAGGAGAATTAATATGTGCATCACGTTTAGTCGATAAAACACTTCCGCAAATGATACACCTGTATCCTCGCTCATGACTTCTAAGGAAGCCTCCTCACTCCTCGATCCTCGCCTCCTCGCAGTGCAATTAGAGAGTTGAGATGTCCTACAAGATGGCTGAGCTCGATCGGTTTCCGGGTCATAGGATGAAGGACGGAGGAGCGAGGAAACGAGGAGGGATATTGAGAAGCACCCCTAGCCTCTGTAGTCTCTGAAGCCACTTCTTCTTCTTCTTTTAGTTTTTTTTTTGGCGGATTACAGATCGTAAAAGGTGCATACCACCACCTACTATATTGGAGTATGCAAAATCATGATTTCATTGATCCTTCCTTAAACTACTAAGACCAGTTTCCTTCATAAACCTCATTAAAGCCCATTTAGCCATTTATAATGTTAGCAACCGCCTTTTTCAAGACACGTAACAGCTTCAGAAAATCACGAGTGCAGGGGTAATTCTGATGTATTTGATGTCATAGAATAAAACGTGAAAGTGTCTTGAGCTTGTGTTCACCACAGACCTTATTTCAGCCATTTAAACAAAAACTCATTAAAAAAAACATTGACTTCGGGGCGATGGAAGCGGAAGTGATAAAAGGCTAACTTGCTTCCGCGCTTTGGCCTACAAAATTATGTCATACCTCCACCAAAAAAAAAAAACAACAACAAAAATGAAGAAGTGTGAATTTTGCACTCGGCTGTGTATCGGAAGAGGCGGAGATACCTAGCTGGCCGACAGGCCCTGGATGGACTCAGGTGGTGATCAATGCAGAGCCAAATAACGTCCAGCTCCCCCTCTCTGGACGTCTTGTGTTGAGCTTGACTTAGGCCAGCTCCACCTCTGTAGATCTAATGTGTGGAGGGATAGTTATTATGGGTAAGGTTGGGGTGTGGTTGGACCTTCTAGCTTTAATGTAACATTTTATACACTAGAATGTATTACGTGCTTTCAGATACAGTCACTCGCCATGTACTGGAGTAACTAGGCTATGTAAACTGTAGAAATCCCCACTTCACAGACTGACATTCTCTGCTGATAAAATTCAATGTCTGAAAATAACTGTTGTATAAAGTATTATAGACCCTGCTATGCAATGGAGAACTGATGACATTTCCACATCAGAGATTTTGACAGCAAAATGATAGCAGTTGCAAGATGAGGAGGGTTAGTTGTGTTAACAATAAGCAGTGATATTTTGTAAACACATCTGTGTTCCTCCCAGCAACTATATTTCACAACGTTGCATTTATGTTAAACTGCTGTAAAAACGAGAATAAAAAAGCAAACTTTAAAAATGTTGGCTATACTTATACAGTGACCACTTGGTGGATTTATACATTTTAATGTGGGAATGGCAATGAAATAATTAGCTGATATTTAATTTCTTAACCTCTTTGGTCAATAATATTTATAATGCTGCAACCCCCCTCTATCCAAAACATAAACAAAATTTGTATCTATTGTTTGCAGTCTAAATTGAAGGTCTGAATCAGTTAATAGTATATTTATAGTTTTTTTTAAGTGTATGTTATCGGCAAGGAATTACGTTACTGGACCTCGATTAACTGAATAACATGTCTCTGTCGCTTTAACAGGCGAATTACTCCCGATCCGCCTCTTCCATTTAAGGGCACATTTACTTTTCTCGGCCGAGAATAAGTCTTCCTGGTTTCACGAAATAGTAGTCTGCCTTCCCCTTTAAATATATTTTGGAGCAATGCAAAAGTTGTGGTCATGGGATTAAAATAACTAACACGATTTATTGAAGAAGATTCATTTAAGGGGAAATCCTTATAATTGCGAAGCATTTCAACGCATCAGGTAAGCGAACTCTCCATGTTTAGTCCGCCCTCGAGTAAGCCTCGAGTCTTGTTGGTTGAAACACAGCTGTGTTCGAGCTACATGAGCATAAAGCATCAGCCTACAGGCAGACATATCAGCAGAATATTAGGTATGTGGCATAATTTATCGATTCATTTTTCAAGGCAACGGTGAAACTGAAAGATCTAACATGTATAGATTACAAGTTTGTCTCGTAAAACAGCAAATGCTTGAGCACTGCAGACTGTGCCAATACGCGCACATTACGCTATAATTACAGCTTCATACACATATTCAACACTATATCTCGTGACATTACAGAGTGTGTGGGTTTAGATGAGCGTTTTTTTTTGTGATGTGTCATGGATATGGCGAAAAAATGCACGGCATGTCTCCATCTTAGACCGCATAACCATTTGGCTGTTTAATTTGGGTTTTCTGTTACGTTACATGATTTAGTTATGTGTTGGGAATGTATGGCACGTTTCCCGAATACGGTACACTTGGGAGCCCCTTGACTTTTTTTTAAAAACATTAGAGGCACAAATCCCAATTGTTTCTTTAGTTTTGAGACTTACTAGAAATTTGATAGGCTATTTAAAGTGTACAAAATATATATTTTAAATATATATGATTTGTGTTCTCCCTTAAATTTTGGGGAATTTGGCCTGTTCCACTTCAGAAGTCTTGACCTTTTGAATTCTCACTTACTTACAATTCTAACAATATGAAACAATCTTAAATATACTACAACGTCATAATTTTAGTCTATTTAATTGACATTGAATGTTAGTCAACACTAAAAACTTGAAACTTTACTTTAATTTAAAATAGTTAAATTATTCATTTTCACTTATGAACTTACCTATCTGTGTGGCACATTTTGCAATGCAAAATTTTAATTAGACAAATAGTAATAATTAAGCACAGAAGTTGCATTGAGAGAAATACAGGTTTATTAACCACAAACCAGCATTTGAATCGAAATTAGCTAGCCCCTTCTGAGCGACATTGAAATCTAAATTTGTAACCATGTTACAGAACTGCAAAATTGCAAATTTAAATTATATCAAAATGGCCGTCTTAGCAAGTATCCTTGTAAACATAGTCAGTTATGACTTAAGACTTAAGTGAACGTAAACCGAGAAATAAAATCCCTGTGTGTACCAGTATGTTGGATCTGTGCATCTCTTAAAGTGACCGCAGCCTAATATACCTGCTGCATGGATGTCTGTTTTAATGTTATCAAACAAGAAAAGACAAAAAATAGCTGACTACTCTTAAAATAACTTTTGTAACTTTAATAAGGAATAATGCATATTTAATTAATACAATGAAGAATATATTTTCTATTTGATTACTTTATTTCTATACCTGAAAAATACTTAGACCTACCCGAAAAGCACTGTTTATTTGATATGCATCTTTGTTCTGTTGTATTTATGTATTTATGTTGGCCTGTTGAATGTTAAATGGATCCAATCAATGTTCAATAGAAATTATTTGATGATGCAGCAATAAACTAGCTAGTATACCTTAATGCATGCATTTTTTAACTTTGCTCATTTAAAGCATGATCAAAATATTAATCCTAATGACTCAAATCAAGTCAAGTCACCCTTATATTTATTTTTCAAAGGAGCTTCACAGTGATGATGCATTGCATTGGCTGTTGTTCAGCTGAAGTGAGTTCAGTGTTGATTCAGTTTTGTTGTAAAGATCATCAATTATTAATTAGTTCATTTAATCTATAAAGCAAAAATATGTCATAGTCCACCTCAGTTTAGTTTTCATGCAACAGTGTCAGTGCAGTCTGATCAATAATATTGCACTTAAGTGCTCACAAGCTATTTTCTGAGAGAGCTGAGCCGCGTTGTGTCTCTGACAATGCACGGGCCCTGAAGCTAGATCACTTTCACTTGCATCTTCACTAAACTGTGTCAATTGTATGTTATTTAAGGCTTGTCAGTTTAACATTTCAAGTGATTTTAGAACATCGGATGTGTATCATTATATTGAACTATACAGACAGTCGCTCGTACATCACATGGAGATCACGCACGCAGAGAAACATTCAGGAGCACAGAAACTCATTGTCAACACTTTCCTGTGATTTGTCACTAAAGTAGCTTAGAAACTCAACAGTTATAGCATAGATTTTTCTACTTTTAAAGTAACTACAACCCACAGCTTCACAATAAATAGAGAGACGGCATGACTAATTCACACACGCAATCACTCTCTCATTAATGCATTCAAATAAATGTAACTGTACTGTGCTAATTTATCTGTATCAGATTTATGATACGAGCAGAAGTAAGAAATGTTACGACCCATAGACAAAATAACTGCTGAAAGTGAGCTGTTATGTCGGAGCAATATGACATTTGCCAAAAGCTTTTTCATGCCAATAGTAAAGTTAGTAAAATTATTTTTACATTTACAAACATAAGAAATGCAGTCTTTCATTATAAAAAAAATCCCAACTTTAATAGTTAATAATAGAGCATATTTACAGTACAAACCTTGTCAGTGAACTATGAGGGCAAAAAACTGTATTGAGGTAAAATGTTCAATTAATCGATTTTGATTTTAGGTCATATTGTCCAGTCCTACATAAATTATTAAATTAGTTCATTTAATTTATAAAGCAAAAAGATGTCATCGTCCACCTCAGATCAGTTCTCATACAACAGTGTCAGTGCAGACAATATTGTTGAATATTAAGTGAATATAAAAGTTCAAATAAGAGAGCAAGTGACAAATATCAGAATCTGCCAATAGTTGTTTGTTAAAATTGGTATCGGCCCAAAAAAAAATCAATATTGCTGCATCCCCCCTTTTATAGTAATTCAGTCTAGTAGCACTATAAGCACTCGATATCACTTCAACTTGATTCGATATCGCATCTTCACACTTGGTACTGTGCATTAATTTGTGTCATTCTACTCAACCCAGTAAACTTTCATTCTGCTGAGCTGCTCTGACTCGTCTGCCGGTGTTAAAGCAGGATACCCGGCTGTGGAATGGCTTTGCTGACCTTGCACAGAACGCCATCTATTTGCACGACACCGGTAAGTTGTATTTCGTCTAAAAACTGTGCATTTATAAAATGCTACAGAAGAAAATTGTCAGTTGCAGTTTTCCATGTTCTTTCACCCTACTCCCACTCCCTCCATGTATGTCCTGTTACTCTACACCTTTTTCTGTACACAAGTTTATGTATAATTAGGAGGAATGTCTTCTTGGTAGCTTCCCAAACTTGCTGTGAATCTGAATATGAAAATCCATTTCATGCTGTTCCAAAAAAAAGCCCCAGAATTATGTGAGGATTCTGCTAAAGAGCCAAAATGCCTGATAACTTTTATTGCTGTTTTTGAGAGGTATTGGACAGTGTCCATTAATCATTCTGTGTCTCTGTTGGTTGTGTGTTAGGTGTTGTATTTATTATATAACACAAGATTCCTTTTCACCCATAACGTGCATACTATGTATCTTCTTCTATAACGCGCTGTGTTCAGACTATTTTGAGTAAAGTCTCACCGGATCTTTAACCTACAACCTCATTGCTCCTCCTCTCCACCCCCTCTCTTTTTTCTACTTGTCTCTGTCTGGACACGTCAGTCACATAACAGGTAATGTTACTGTCTCCTCTTTCATTCCATAGAAGCACTGATAACAGCCTCTTTGGTGTCCTTCTCTCTGTCTTCTCACAGTCTATCGGTTTCTCCCTTAATCATCTTTAGTATGAGCTTCCTCAGTGTCTTATCATACTCACTGCATTACAGTTGACATTTTTTGTAAGAACGCCTTGTCATTTTGTTTCCGGGGATCCTTTTTTCTATTTTCACTCATCTCAGAATGAGTTATGGGTGAGAAAAAAGGCTTAAAAGTGCATATGGCAAATAACACTTACTGAGTCAGATGATCCAAAGGAGTCAAGCAGAAACTACGGGTGTCTGTTTGCAATTAAGTGCATTGCATAATCAATTCACCCACCCACCACCCATTTTTAACATCACCGTTCTCTGGGTAAATCTTAGTTATGATGTTCCTTTACTCCTAGTTTAATCTATTGTTATCTACTTAATTTTATTTTAAAGGATGAGCCTATCCCAAGACGAGGAAGACTTCAGAAAAGGTGAATGTTCCTGATACAGCTTTAATCATGCATGTGTATTTTAGTGTATATAGGGTTTCCTCTAGAAATGCGTAACTGATTAATTTTTAATTTCCGCACACCAGAGAAAGTTTCGCCCTGGTTAAGGGAGCAGTGCTCCTGGTGGAAGAGGGAGAGAGGGAAGGATTACATGAAGAAACCGTACCCCCTCTACTTGGTCCTAGGCAAGGAGGCCGAGCCTCTGACACTCAGCGCAGACATTTGCATGCAATGATTTCGTTACTACGACCAGAGGACACAGTCAAACTGGTTAGGATCCCCCAAACCACACTTGTTTTACTACACTGCCTTTCTATGCTCAGGGTCTCCAAGGTCATTGAAAACCTTGAAATATAATTTTTCAGAATTGTAACTTTGAGGCCTATAAAAGTAATGGGAATTAATATAAAAAATGTATTTATAGAATATGCATTTCTTGATATCATCAATCAGAAATAGCTCTTTGTAAGCACAACCTCTATTTTATAATCACAAATGATTGGAAAATAATGGAAATTTGTTGATCAAAGGATGTAGATATATTGCTACTTAATGCATTTACAATATTTATTGTCTGTTTCAGACAAATGAATGGAAGTTTTTGTACTTACTGTCTGTGTCTATTAGACACTAAGTCTAGCATATGTAACGTCACATGTTCTGCAATGTGGTTTCTGGAGACACTTCTGTTTGTTCCATCTTCTGCTATGCAGAAATGACCGCCTTGCTTTGACTTCATTTTTGAACACAGTTACACACAATACAATTTACTTAGTTAATCTGTTTATTAAAGAACCGCATGTCTTATATTGCCATGCATGAGTGCTGTGCTTGAATTGTAATGATGAAAAAAAATTGCTGTGTAATTTTACATTATTCTAATGAATTCAGCTCAGACTTCTGTCTCATTTAAATACATTAACCCTAAATTTCTCTTTTTCCCTCCCTCAGGCTGTGCGTTTGGAGTCGGGGAGCCCAGTCAGATTGAGATATTTGCTTATAGTAGGCACACTTGACAAAAAACAGGAGAGTCTACTACTTGGCATGGACTTTCCATGCTCAAACAGGTAGGTTTATGAATGTCTTTATAAACCATATTATCAAGTCATCATAAGTAACTTTTTTTATTTCATTAGAGATAATTTCATAAATATTAATTTGGATGTGTGACATGTTAAATATTTGTGTATCTCAGATTTATAGCCTAAATACTGTTGCATTTTTACAACCTCAGTTCACAAACACAAATCAAGTAGGCTGTTCTACCTTTTTGGAATGTGAATGTATAGATATTTTAAAGGGATTTTTCAAGGGGATAGTTCCCCCCAAAATGAACATTCTGTCATCATTTACTCACCCTCATGACATTCCAAACCTGTATGGACAGAAACAGTAAGACATTTATTTTATGTTTTACAGAGGAAAGACAGTCATATAGTTTTGCATCAACATCAGGATGAGTAAATAATGACAATTTTCATTTTGGCTTAACTATCCCTTTAAATGGAAACTTTTTTTAGCAGATGTTTAAAAAAAACCCATTATATTTCAGTATTTTAGCGAGCCTGTCGAGATGTCTCTCACTCACTGTTTTTTTATTTTATTTTTTATTTTTATTTTTTTCAGTGATGAGTGCACTATTGGCCTTGTCTTGCCAATATGGAGTGACACACAGGTTTACCTAGATGGAGATGGGTAAGACCATAAGATTGAATCATTCTGACCAGGCATAAATGTGCAAACATGATCATAAAAGCATAACATGAAATTTACTGTAAGGGATCTTAAGTGTAATTATATTACTATGAAAGAGTAATCTTGATATCATTATCTTATCATCAAACTTTCACATTTCATGCAATTTGTGAAGGTAAAGTGAGCTCAAGGACAAAGGCTTTGTTTCTTTGGAAATTAGGACAGTCAACATTTCAGATATTTGAAGGCTGTTATTAGAAATGTAAATAAATATAAAATCATAATGTAAATAACATTTTAAATCAAATGTTCAGTTTGACTGACAAAAGTCCACTTTATATTTTATCTGCACAGTTATGCAGAACTTTATACATTGTTTAAGCCTAAGCCTCAGAGTTCTGCTTTTCTGACAGTTTGTTTCACTCGTTCTCTTACAGAGGTTTCAGTGTGACATCTGCAGAAGTGACACGAATCTTTAAGCCTGTGTCCATTCAGACGATGTGGTAAGTTTTAAAGCAGGAAATGCTGAGGAAACAACCAGTTTCCTCAACTAACAACAATATGCTATGCAACCTATACACACTTAAATCTTTGTTTTCAATTATAATGCTATTTTATTTAAATTTTTGTTCTATTGCTTTAACTGTTTTTCTTCTGGTTATTAGTCAGTCAACATGTGCACCCTGTTATATGTCTTCATAAAGCCTCAGAATGCTCTGTGCATGTCTTAAATGTGTTTGTGGCTTGTCAATTGCTTGTTTACAACTTCTGTCCTGTGTCATTCTCACTTTGCAAAAGGTCAGTGTTGCAGGCATTGCATGGCTGCTGTGAACGGGCTGTGCGCGGAGCTGTCATACCTGGCTGTGGGATGGAGTGGGCACAACATTACAGAGAACATGTGGAATCTGACCAGCACTGCCTTAATGAATGGGGGGCTATGACTGGCCTGGAGTCAGTCAGAAAGGACACCGTAGCAAGTTCATCGTCCAATCGGGAGTCAGTGGAGAGGGAGATCAAAGCCCAGCTGCGAGATATCATGAGAACTGAGGACTTGGAAAACATTACCTCAAAGCAGGTAAATTAAAAGATAGAGCGTCTTTTCTCTGCCTTTGAAACAGCATCCCACGATGTCACCAAGCTCTCCCTTTCAGTCACCTATAGACTCATTTTTATGATCCCAATCAGTTCCTGATGGATAAAATCACGTTCCACTCTATAATTCACTTGTAAATATGTAATATAACACAAGTCAAATGGGTTGTTAAAGGGATAGTTCACCCAAAAATGAAAATTCTGTCATCATTTACTGACTCTCTTTTCCAAACCTGTGTAAATTTTGTTGTTCTGCTCTACACAAAAGAAGGTATTTGGAAGAACGAAAAAGAAATGTAAACAGGTTTGGAACAACTTGAGGGTGAGTAAATGACAGAATTTTCTTTTTTGGGTGACCTATACCTTTAATGCAATTATGATTACTTTCAGATCTTATGTATGTAAATGTTATGATTTGGTTAACCTATTGGTTAACCTCTTTGCATATGTATGCAACAATGTTCACTTAACAGATGTGGGTTTGTTGTCCATCCTTCAACAACAGCCTCTTTACAAAGCTAGGATTTTATTGTGACATTGTAAACCATATTACATTGAAATGTGCCACATAGTATGTAACGGCTGTACTGAAATGACCAGAGACCTTGGTAAAATAGTGATGTCACAAAGTGGTCTGTGTGGACTTTGTTTAATATGACCTCTTTAGGTTATTCAAAGTACACTACCATTCAAATCTTTTTTAGAGTCTGTAATATATTTTTTAAAATTATTTTTCAAAGAAGTCTCTTTTGCTCACCAAGGCTGCATTTATTTGACCATAAGTTCAGTCTAAACACCGTAATATTGTGAAATATTATTACAATTTAAAATAACTTTTTATTTATTTTAATTCAGTTTATTCCTGTGATGGCAAAAGCTGGATTTTCAGAAGCCATTACTCCAGTCTTCAGTGTCACATGATCCTTCAGAAATCATCTTTTTTTTTCTTCTTCTTTTTTTGCTATAGGAGCATTTCTTATTATTATCAATGCTGAAAACAGTTGCTGCTTAATATTTTTGTGAAAATCGTGATAATGTTTTTTCAGGATTCTTTGAATAAATAGAAAGTTTAAGTAAATTGTGTCAATGCTGAATAGTGTACAGTAGTAAGTGACACACCTTTTGAAGAGACTCTTATTCTAGAAGGTTAATGTGCCTGGGCTTGTTGTCTTATCCAGAGAATCTTCATGGTATGAACATGTAACATTCAGGAATCGTTTAGTGAGCAGCTTGATTTGATGTTTGTAAGCATTGTATATCATGTGACTTGCCTTGTGATTTATAACCCAAACCCTAGCGTCCAACACTAGCAGGTGAGCTACAGACACTTTTTCTGTATGTTTGTAGGTGCGAACATCCCTGGAGTCCAGAATAGGCATAGACATGAAGGACTACAAGGAGTATATTGACAACGAGATGATGGTCACGATGGCACAGATGGACAAACCTTCCAGAATATTGGACTACCTTTTCTTGGTGGGTGATGACATTTGTCTTCTGTCTAATCCACTATACTGTTTAAACACACACAGTCATTTATTTGTTTTTTTTTATCCCCCAAAAGGGTTCAGAATGGAATGCTGCCAACTTTGAAGAACTACATAAGAACAAGTATACAGATTAAATTTAAATGATTAAAATACTTTGTTCTAATTTAAAAACATTATTTTAGTTATTCTATTAAATTAAGATTTTCTGCAGCAGATGAGCAGATAAATAAAAATAATGATTTTTCTTTTTGGTAGTGTGGGCTACATCCTGAATGTTACCATGGAGATTGACAACTTTTTCCCAGAATGCTTCACCTATATGAATATTAGAGTTTATGATGTGGAGGCGACCGACCTACTCTCACACTGGAACAACACGTACATGTTCATCAGTGAAGCAAGGTGCTCAACACACACTCCTCTTCCCTATTTTGGTTTATGGTTGGCATGCATTTTAGTTTTTTTCTGTGTGCAGACCCCCTACCCTGATCGTTCTCTTAAAATGCATTAGTTTATATTTAGACACACATGCAATATGGTATACTTAACCCCCTATAAAAATGATTAGAGTATGTATTTGTGTGCTCTCTCTCTCATGCTAATGTTTTATGTCATTGTTTTGTACTGATGATGATACAGGAAGAGTGGACAGGCCGTATTGGTGCATTGTAAGATGGGCGTCTCCCGCTCTGCCTCCACAGTAATTGCTTTCCTGATGAAGCAGCAGGGCTGGACTTTAGAAGAATCCCTAAACCACGTGAGAGAAAGACGGCCTATAGTGCAGCCCAACGAAGGTTTCCTCAAACAGCTGCATACATACAGTGGCATCCTCAGTGCCAGGTGACTTACGCTTTTATAATGGTGCTGTACTGAGATCGGTGCATTCATGCAAACAAGCATTCACATAGAAATACAGACACTTTCCCTCGTGTAGTTTCTCAATGGATGTTCAGGTACAGACAAGTCAAGTCTGGTTTATTGTTGTTCAACCATGTGTGTACATAAGGGAACTGAGTAGTGCAGATATACACTCGCACTCATTTCAGACAGTAATAGCTATACAAGTTTGAGGTCTTAAAAGAAGTCTCTCGCTCACCATGGCTGCATTTATTTGATAAAAAATACAGTAAAAATAGTAATATTGTGAAATATTATTACAATATATCGTTTTTTTTTAAATATATTTTAAAATGTAGTTTGTCAAAGCTGAATTTTCAATTATCAATGTTGAAAACAGTTATGCTGCTTAATATTTTTGTGGAACCAGTGATACTTTTCCCCAGAATTCTTTGATAATTAGAAAGTTCAAAAGAACAGCATTTATTTGAATTGTAATCTTTTGTAACATTATAAATGTCTTTACTGTCACTTTTGATCAATTTAATGCATTCCTGCATAATTATTGTTTCTTTAGAAAAAAAAAAAAAACACTTACTGACCCCAAACTTTTGAATGGTAGTGTATGTGTTACATGACTCTCTGGATACTGGATTCTTATTGATCAACTGCAGCATAAACAGTTGTCTTGACTATATATTTACATAATAAACTTCCTACAAGTGTAAAATATACCCGTTTATAGCCACAAATTGGTAGTTTTTTTGCAGCATACTATGCACCAAAACGTGCTGTGCATTTAATATGACCTTCCATTTCCAATGTGTAGAATGAAATGGCAGTAATGTCAACTGTAGTCTCTCTTTTTTGATTTCATTGTTTTTTTGTTTTTTTTAAATAGTTAAAAATGGCAGTACTGTTTTTAATTCCAAACATTGCAATGTCCCTTACAGTAAACAGCGCCACAGTGCCCTCTGGAGGAGGAAGTCCAAGCCAGATGTCCGTCAGCCGTCTGTCCACAACGAACCAGCCACAGGGAGTGAACATGAACAGAAAGAGGAAGAGGAAGAATCAGAGAGCCCTGAAGAAGAGGAAAGCAGTGAGGAGGAAGAAACGGATGTAAGGCGATATGTCTTATAACAGTCACTTTTGATGCTTTTCAGTATTTCTTTAGTTTCCAAATCGGTTTAACCAGAAGTACGTTTATTTCTATGCCTGTGCCATTCTCAGGTCTTTGATGAGCAGTTGGATGAGAGTGTTCCTGATATGCATGGAGCAGAGACAGCCACATCCAACCCACTTATTACTATACAAGAAAGTGATAAGGTTAGACCACACAGAGGCCGACAAGTGAAGTTTACTACACTTGACCATGTCTATGTGGTTTTCTTTACTATTATACATAATAGGAAGCATTTTTTTAATGTCTGCAATACTTATTTCCTAGGTCTCATCCAGCCCCAGCAGAAGTGGCAGGATGGATTTGTTTTCTCTTATGCAGTCTATTCAGCTTGACGATGAAGACAGAGAGAGGATCGATAAAGAGGTGAGAGGAAAAGGTCTAGATTGGAATGCAAATTTCTTTTGATGAAGATATGTGAAATATCAAGTCAAATTACATTCAAGCAATCATTAACTGAAGACTTTCTGTTTGCCAGAGACTTTCTCCTGCGCAACGAAGGCGAAGTCATGGAAGAAGGGGCTTGACTCATCAGAGAACACATGTTGATGTATCCCCTGAACCAAGCAGCAGACAGTCACAGAACACAAACCAGGATGAAGTGCACTGAAGCGCTTAAAAAAGGGGTTGTGTTAAGAAATATGGAGACAGGAATAAAAAAGCGAAAAGGTGAGGAAAGGTAACACAAATAGTGATGATAATAATATAAAGGACACTTTTGCACACAAGTCTTATCCTTCTGATTGTATCATTCCAAGTTCTTTGACGACTCAGAGGGAATCTGTTCATATAGTTGCTGTATTTTTTAGGTAATTTCATTTGGAGGCATCAAACACAAAAGCACAGAACTCGACTATACAGAACTATATCAATGGATATCTTACTAAATTTCCCTCACCTTTCCATCTAGCCCAAAACTCTTAAACTGTGGTCAGTTTTCAGTTAAATTGGTGAAATTATCTACAACAGCTGGTTTCTGTCAGCCAGTAAGTATTGATAAAGGAACTGTTTTCCTCAGAGCATTATCATTCAAATCGTCACGTTGTGCCTTTTGATATTTCTGTATCCTTTGCACCTTCATACTGAGCCATAAAATTCAGTTTACTTCACAGATTTTAATATGGTATTATAGACTGTGTGGAATTTGTTTTTGTTTTTTGTTTTTTCTGTTTTCTTTTTTTTGTCTGTTTTCTCATACAGAAACACGAACAATCCTCTCGTATAGCATTGTTTCATGTTGTTCTTAAATGAATAAGAGTAGGATCTCACTCATTTTAGGAGTCCTATGCAATAATATACTTTATAGCTGTTTCCTCTCAATAAATGTGAAGTTTTATATTGCCTCTGTGGAGATCAGTAGGTAAACACATTTTTAGAAAGCAATCAAGGATTAAATGTTTTAGTATTCCATGTACACTACCATTCAAATGTTTTAGTCAAAGAGTCAGTAAGATTTAAAAAAAAAAAAAAAAATTTTTTTTACTTTTTATTCAGCAAGGATGCATTCAATTGTTTGAAAGTGACACT
The DNA here is from genome assembly GCA_039654625.1 of Rhinogobio ventralis. NCBI lineage: Eukaryota > Metazoa > Chordata > Actinopteri > Cypriniformes > Gobionidae > Rhinogobio > Rhinogobio ventralis. The sequence goes on from CM077198.1 coordinate 19,456,057, forward strand.
GAAGACATTGTTACAAAATATTTCTTTTTTTTGTTGTTGAAAACTTAATATAAAAATGTATTCCATGGTTTCCGTAAAAATATTAAGCAGCACAACTTGCTTTCAACATTGATAATAATCAGCATATTAGACTGATTTCTAAAGGATCATGTGATTCTGAAGATTGGAGTAGTTCAACTTTGCCATCCCAGGAATACATTACATTTTGAACACATATAAAAAATACTTTAGATCATAATAATATTACTTAATATTACTGTTTTTATTGTATTTTTGATCAAATAATTGCAGGCTTGATTAGAGATGTGATTGAGAAACATGAAAAATCTTACTGACCCCAAGCGTTTGAATGGTAGTGTAGTTACTAGATAGATGTTGATATCATTAAGGTATCAGGCAAATTTTTAAACTTGGAGCTATTTTCCACGTCTTTTTCAATTAAACGATGTTATCTAATATTTGTTTTTAACCTGTACACTGTGCGGGAAACAAAACCTGAGAAGAAACCTGAGTATTTTCCTAACAAAACGTTAATGTGCCACACTTATTTGACCTTTTTCAATTATTCTGCATGATGGTTCAGTGCCTTTAGTTTATAGAGGTGGACCAAAATAACTACATTTGTTGGTTTTAATATTCATGCAGTTAAAACTAACACAACTAACTCCTACATAATACATGTCTTTTGCTATAGGGGTGGTTGATTTGTGTCTTTGCATGATGTCTCATGACTGTATGCATGCTGTTTGTACTGTATGTTGGCCTGTCTTTGTGAAGCATGAGTCCTGTATGTATAAAGTATATATACAATCTGCTGTAAAACATTTGTTGAAATATGTATACTGTCATTGCACAAAGTGCCAATGTTGTGAAACCAAAGTTATGTTGTGGAATTGTTCTTAGTATCGAGACACCACTGGTTTTGCAGTTATTTTCCACAAGATGTCTTAAATTGTGTGTTAGTGATAGATGACGACCCACAGCCTTCAAAGTGCTGATTTTCCTCACCTAATGTATAATGTGCCATACCTTATCAACTTCAAAAACAGTGATCAATTTTATTCTAATGCAACTCAGTTCCTTTTGTTGGTTTCAGATGGCGTTAAATATCAAGTCAAGGTTGCTGTTGCTGTTTTTTTTCTATTTATGACCTAAACATGTATCTTTTTGATTTGATATACAAGGTTGTCTGTGCTTTAAAAATAAAAATGAATTTATAATGGGAGCTTGAGAAATATCTAATGGACAATCTCATTGTTTTTGCGTCATTTTGTGTTTCAGGTTAAGATATTTCTATTCTTCATAATGCTACTGTAAAAATATATATAAACTAGTGCTTTACAGATATTACTGACTATGTATTTACTATGATTCAAACAATAGAACATGATTTTGTGTGAATTTGTCTATTTAAGCATAAGACGACGTAAAAGAGAATTCAATTTAATAAGCTATTTACGCACTGTGAGATGTTTGCACACATAAAATGTGTTGAAAATCTTATGTGATTACTGTACCACCTTCCTGTAATGTAGGGAACCACTCATTATACATAAATCACGTAAAAGTGAATGGTTTTACTTGCACATATGATTTGGTTTTAATCCAAATGACACGTGTGCTAAGTGAAAGCTCGGCAATCAAGAGCATGCAACAGAAACAATAGAAGTAAGCTGTAAACATTTTTTTTTTTTATTTGGTCACAAGGGGTCCGTTCTTCGTACGTCGCTCACTCAGTTAGCTGGATTTGATTGTTGACGATTTGGCATGATCTTGGATTGTTTGGTTCTTCGACGTTCATCCTGGACTTGCTGTCATAGCAACAGGTCCGTAAACTAAAACCTGCTGGCGAGCAGGTTTATTTCATGTAAACAGGATTAGATTAGATTGCATATTTTTAAAATGTGTCCTAGCCATTGCTACTTTATTACAAGAGTTCCTTACTGAACCAGGGGCAATAATAATTTTAAATAATATATTTGAAAATATTAAAATGTTGTTAATACTATAGACACAGCCACTTGATTAAGATATTTATTTTTTGATAGAATAATAATTACTTTATAATGTTATTGGAGTCTTACACACATGCTGTACGGTTAATCTGAGCCGTGTATTAATTTGAGTGATAACGAATATTATGTGTGTATGGCTTAGCTTGATGCAGCGCAGAGATGCAGAGAACTTGATCTTGACCCTTAATACATTTTAATTAATACTGTCACGTAACACATCTGCTTCAAAATTAATAAAAAATTAAATGAATTTCTAATTACAACATTGAAATAAAAATGTAAAGGGTGTACAAATACTATAAAATCGTGAATATAAATAATTGGGAATCATGTTGGGAAAAAAAAAAAAAAAAACAGTGCACATTGCATTTATCTATTATAACTTTTATGTTGGTTTGGTCGTTTTGCTGTTTCCTTATAAAGGTCCAGAAGTTTTTTTTTTTTTTTTCAGGTTTTTTGCCAGGTGGCTTTTTTTAATTATATGATGTCATTACGTTGCAATCTCTGCATTACTGATTGTGGTTTCGAGTGTCCATACAGCTGCCCTCTTCAGGGAACACAAGAACGCGCAGTAATCTTAGACAACTTCATTCATATATTTTAATCCATTCCGCAAATTCATTGAAAGAACCAAATAACCCAGAGATCAGTTATCACAATTAGAAGATTAGATCTGGGATCTGTCAAATCATCTCAGATGAAGCAAGGTACGAAGAACGGACCCCAAGACACATTTCATCCAGGCAAGAATCTAGGGTTGGTGGATTAAAATCCAGCAAGTTCATCTGTATCAGTCCTGAAATAAACTGTTTGTGTCGGTTAAATTGAGTGCAGATTTATAGGTACTATAAATCTGCACTCAATTTAACCAACACAAACTGTTTATTATTTGTCATATTTCAGGACTGATACAGATGTACTTGCTAGATTTTAATCCACCACCCCTAGATTCTTGCCTGGATGAAATGTGTCCAGACACATTACTAAAATATTTAATTTCATGTTTTTGAAAGAAATTGTTCAGCTCACTAAGGCTGCATTTATTTGAGCAAAAATACAGTAAAAGCAACGATGTTGTGGAAATATTCAAATTTAAATGAACTGTTTTCTATTCTAATATATTTACTCTAGTCTTCAGTCACATGATCCTTCAGAAATCATTCTAATATACTTATTTGATGCTCAATAAATATTTTGTCATTGGCAGTTGAAAACAGTTGCTTAATGTGACTTAATATTTTTGTGGAAATCGTGATACATGTGTCCCAGGACTTTATGATGAATAGAAAGTGTAAATTAATAACATTTATTTGAAATACATTTTTGTCCCATTATAAATCGCTTTACTATTACTTTAGATCAGTTAAATGATGTCTTTATAAATGCAACTGAATCATTTTTCACGATTTCACATTTGCATCAAACTAAAAATCAATTAATCGATTCATATCCCAATAGTTTAATTACTGCATGGAACTGTAGTATCTTTTGTGTTGAGGACCTTTCTGTAATTGACTCAATGAACACACCGTTTGAATGATGAGAATACTTATATTTACAAAGCCACTATTCAGTATAGTAATAATAACAATAAAAAAGCTGCAATTTAAATGAATTTTCGCCTTGGTTCACTAAGTGCGACGCCACCCTCTTTCATGGCTGTCCAGAACGTCTGATTCTGAAGTGGAAGAGAAGGCATGAATTAGTGTAAGCACTTACATCAATAAATGGCCATCAATGTATAATATTTGAAGACTTAAAGCCGAAATGCATTCAACGACTCACCGCCTCAGAGCGAAACTTCCACGGTATCTCTCGATAAACAATACGTGTGATGCCTGCTTCACGACACCGCTGAGCAAGCACATCACCTACGGCACGGCAAGCCACTACAGACCGCGTGGAGCCCAGCTCGCGCTTCAATGCCCACTCCTTCGTGGAGCAAGACAGCACAGGAACTATTGACTCACTTGAGAACACCTCAGCTGTGATGTGATGCTGTGTGCGCCTGAACACCAACCTGAGGAAGGAAAGGCATAAGTTCAGTATATACATGTACAGTGTACAACTATGTGTGTATCTGGAAGATGCTATTAGGAGGGCTGTGCTCAGCAAAACTTTATTGTTAGATGTTTTACAATTTACTATCTACTATTCTATTCCTTTAAAATATCTCAAACAATTGAAATGCTTACATACCTGTGATAATACTGTCTAGAGGGCCACACTGTAGCCCAGCCTCGATCCTTTACTGCAAGGGCCATCTGTTCCAGGTTTCTTGTGTTTCGGTTGACAAATGTTTTATTGATGGCTTCATTATCACTAACCACTGGTTCTGGCTCAGGTGCCGCCTGACTGTATTTCCGAGCTGGTGGAAAGAGACCAATATTTTTTAAATAAATCTACAAATCCCTTGAGAGGTTCCAGCCATTTGATATTACATGTTTTTCTTTTTTTCTAAGTCAAATTTCCTTCTCTATCACATATAGAATTTCCAGCTGTTTCCTTTTGCTGTTACTTTATTTACTTTTGATCCATAAGTACATTATTTACATTTTGATAAAAACAAACTATACTTCTTATAGTGAGCAGATTGTGTACCTCCAAATCTTCTGCCATTCTGTCGCCTGTGTAGTTTAACACACACATGCAGCATAGAGTAAACGAATTAGCCTATTTGAAGGGTCTAGTTATATAATTACTTACATGATTGAAAATGAATCCACGCCGCTGCAGCCGCTGATCTCTGACATTGACCTAACAGCGTGCGAACACTACGGCAGACATTACTGAACAAAGCCATTTGGCAACTGTACAAAATACCTTCAATTCTGGTGACAAATTATAGTTGTTTCTGTACAAACGGAGATAGCATGACCCTTCGTTTTCTTATTAAAATAATTTGACCACTCTCTAGTGCGCAGCCATTTCGGTCAGACCAAAAAAACGTTCCGTATTTCCGGGGAAAACGTTGAGCCTTCACATGGGTTCCGCTTGAAATCCTTGAATGAATGAACATAATAATTACAACTTTTTATTATTATTTTATATAAGAAGGAAAGTTAAGTTATTGTAATGAAACATTATTTAGTGTCCTAAACCACAATTTGTTAAAATGGTAGGGTATTCAGATATTATCCTGCAGACACAAGATGGCACTAGTACTTCATCTGACGTCTAGCGTGCATCATGTTTTTTTTGGCCATGTATTATGGTAATGTCCTGATATTCTTGTCTTGGAGTACTGGTTTAGGCTTTGCGTATGTTGTTAATATGTATATTGATCTGTGTAATGTAGCTACTATACATTACACATTTGCTCATGTCATAGGCTAATAAATAAAATATTTATTCATTTTGATTATTGATAATTTGTGATGAACCGTGTGAATCAACATACCCTTACCTGTTGGTGAAGTTCATTTAAAGCATATCCTATAGCTAGTTCAAATGGAACAGTATTTTCGCTCCCAATCTCCACAGTTATAGCCCACTCCTACATTTCCAGGCAGAGGTGGGCTCACCTCCGGACATTAAGGGATTTTCTGCATGGCTTGCCATTTTAATTTGGCCAATTTGTTTGTGCTGCACTTTTAGCATGCTGTAAAGAGGCTGTGCCCCTAGATAAAATAAATGGTTCTCTTGCCAATTGAACAAGAATGCTCCTGTAACCCAAATTCTTGCTCTCAGCACTACTAATGTTGTGCACTTTCACCCATATTCTCCTTCAGACAATTAGAACCCTTTTTGGGGAGGGGAATACGCATTCCCTTTTCATACACCAATAGAGATTGTTAATGAAAGAATATTCCTCTGACCAAACACAAATCATTTTACTACTGTACATTCGAAGGAAAATAAAATATAACTCTTATTATTGCAATAATGTTAAGAGCCTCAAGAGGAAATAAAAAATAGAATGAAACATTCCTACATTCCTGCATTCCAGGGCTGCGTTTCCCAAAAGCTAAGTTGATTGTAAAGAAAATTGGTGGCAATGGTCTCCACGATCAACTTGGGCTCACAATGCTTTTGGGAAACACAGCCCAGGTCAGTAACCTGGGCGTGATGTGTGTATATGTATCCATATCCAGGTTGCACTCACACAAGCACAAACCTTGTCTGCTACCTGCTCCACTGCTTCATATTGACAGAACTAAAACTGAAAATCAATGGATACATTAGTAACAAAAATGTCAAGGTTGGTGCAGAACTAAGGAAAGATTGTTGAATACAAACTCTTTCAAGTGCCTTTGAGAAATTTCTTTGAAAATTATATCATTTAAAATTTGAGAACACACATAGACTATTATATTATTTAAAATATTATTTATTTATTTATTTATTTTTTAACCAAAAAATGTATTAGAACATACCTTAGAATTAAAGTTGCCATATCATGACAAATCTTAAAATAAAAGAACTTGACCGTTCAAAGCTTGGGGTTGGTAAGATTTTTTAATACATGGTACATTTCTTTAAAGTCTCTTATGGTTACCACAGCTGCATTTATTTAATCAAAATACAGTAAAAACATAATATTGTAAACTATTATATTTTAAAACAACTGTTTTCTATTTTAATATATTTTTTAAAATAATTTATTCCTGTAATGGCAAAGCTGAATTTTCAGTAGTCTTCAGTGTCACATGATCCTTCATAAATCATCAATATATGATATTTGCATACATGTGTATGTGTGATATAGTATGTGTATAAATGTATGTATATTTACTAAAATGCAAGTGCAATATGCTACTGTAATATTATGAAGCATTGCACTAAGTACACAGTATTAGAGTACAGTGCAGATTGTTGAAATACCCACCTGTTCTGTTTATGAAATGCTTGAATGATTGAGGAAATGGTTGTTCTCCCAACATTCGGCTGTACCTTTCGACCCGCCTTAGCCATTGTAAGGTCATGATTGAGAACATGGTCCACAACAGTGTCTCTTATTTCTTCAGAAATGTGCCTTCATCCTTTGCCTTATCTACCTCTTGCTCTGTTTTGCCTCCGTACCCTTCCACCACACATCCTTAATCCTCTTCTTGTTCATGGCTGTTGACCCTGTTTGTTTCCATGTTGTTCTTCATGCATCTCTGAGCTATTGAGGACTGGTTGATCATTGGTTGATCTAATGCTTTACATTCCCTTACATTGGTGACATTTAAGATTCACCTGTGCAATTCATCAGTTCAGGACACTTTTACAAAAGTGTATAGAAATGTATAGAAAATATACTAAGACGTTTTCAGGGGTAAGTCTATTCAACAGAGAACCAGTATAATATGTTATGTGCATTATGTTATGTGTCATGTCTTGTGCATTTTCAATCATTGTCATCAAAATCATAGCCATAGTTTAGATCTGAATATACTGACAGAGTACACTGTTCTACTGACAACGTGGCTAAACATTTTGACTATCCCTTTTGTGAACAATGACACAAGGACTTGTCATTCTGATGGTACTGATATGTTTATTGACATAAATACTTTTGAGAGATGAACTAAGGATTTTGAGCAAGTTACAAGCTTTTGCATGTAATCCATCGTGTGGTGCTGTTTGTACAATTGTTTTGAGAAATGCATTTACTGGTTTGCAAATGTTAGAGATGAATCAAGAAATTTACCAAAGTGACTGTAAAGAAAAACGATTGACGGATGGACAGACAGACAGAGAGACAGAGACAGACAGACAGACAGACAGACAGACAGACAGACAGATAGATAGATAGATAGATAGATAGATAGATAGATAGATAGATAGATAGCACAAGTTTAGTTTATTCGTAACTACGCAGTGCTCTCTGTGACAGCTGTCACACACTCAAATATTCACACACTCCAGAGGTCGTTTGTGACAACTACACATCTGATTATTTCTAACATTTCACCATTCATCTTCATCACCTTTCTTCTTCATCATGAATATATTTGATGAGCACTCTCTGGCGCTCTCAAACTGATTGACAGTCTCTCTATGATAACACATGCCTATCTTGATATAAATCAACTTCAGTCAGAATTAGGAAGAATGAGATGAATAGCACAGTTATTCACAACAAGGTCACTTACCACACTTGCAAGTGCAATCAGTATGCATTAAATGCCATTCATTATATATGATTAACATAACAAAATTTGTGGTGAACCAAGGTCTTAATGTTTTCTTGTTAAAATGCTCAGCATTTCATCATGCTTACAGAACAAGCGGTACCGAGGAGAGACTTGAATAGACTGCTGCAAAACAGAAGTAACACTTGTCTGGAATGTGTTGGAGATGTGTTGCTATGCAACAGGGATTCCACAATGGTTACCCAGACATGGTTTGGCTGTGTAGATGATGGTGTGGGTGAAGAAAAAAAAAGTGAAACAGCCTCCCACATCACCACACACTCCTCAGCTCTTTGAAATGTCAGAGCGCACACTTATACACACACACAAAACACAGTGTCACTTCAGGAAAAATATGAATCATATTCTGCTTAAACTGAAAACATGATGTTTTAAAAAATGGAGTTTAAGTTCTGCATATTCACCCATCAGCATGCACATACAAATACACTCCGCAACCTGACATGCAATGTAAACATAAGGCCCTATCATAAGCATGTGGATAATAAATCTAGATGTGTTCAATGATCAATAACAACCTTTAAAAGACCCCATTTAACCGAATCTTGTGAACATTCCAACAACGCCCCTGCGATCAATAAATGAACAAAGCACAGTTTTGCCCATGTCCTCTGAGTGGCAGTATGTCTCACTGAGTGCCTTTGAGTTTTTTCTCTTTCTGTTTGAACAAAGCTGTGGTTTTCCTCACACTTTTTAAGTTAAGAAACCTAAATACAGAAAAAGGGGAGTTTACAAATAACAAAAAAATACATAAAAATACATTTCAGGTTCTTTTTTATTTTTATGAAATTATTCTCATCAATCTAAAAGAAACAAGCATAATCGTTTACCCAGTTTAAACAACAAAAGTTGATACTGTCAAAGACTGATAGATGCTGATGGATTTCTGGTGAAGTGGTTTGGGGGGAAAATCATGCGAAAAATAAGCTTTTTTTTAAACGCTATTTGAGCATAAGAACCCCCATTTATGGGACAGCTCATGTCAAATTTTGTTGCTGACTTAATGTTATTTAAGTTTGACAAGCAGTTTTTGAGATTTCAGGATTCCCCTATGCAAAGGGATGCCTGAAATAGCTGCCCAGAGGAGTTGCAAATATGGCCGCCGAGTGAACAGACTTTCCTTGAAAGGGACTTTGATACTGTTCACTTCAGATACTGAATTCAGAAACTGAAAAGTAGAATTTTTATACTAAAAAATTATAGTGATTCAAGCTATTTCCAGCTCTTTCCAATGATCTCCTCTCCCATTAGTAGAATTATAACATAATGGTTAGGAATGATAATGTGTTCTTTAGTGAATAATATTATTCTACTATTTTCAAGTGTTGCTGTCTCAAATGACACCCTAAACACTCGCAGTCTTTCTACGAGTCCGCACTTTTGTGACGTAATGGCGCTTTGACTGTCGGGAAGAAGTCTGATGTGGAGCTTGCATCAGTCCGGCAAATGGCACACTTCATATGCACTTTCGGTCTTGTGGACTAAATGGCTGCTAAGTCCATGAGACTGTAGAGTGTCCCATTAAGTCATTTTAGGTTTCAGAAGGGTTTGCTCCGCAGCAGACTTCTTCCCGACAGTCAAAGCGGCATTACGTCACAAAAGTGCGGACTCGTAGAAAGACCGCAAGTGTTTAGGGTGCCATTTGAGACAGTGGTCAAGTGGGTTAAACCACTGAACTAATATGCAGAAGGTTGCTGGTTCGATCCCACCCAGCCACCACTAGTGTGTCCCTTAAGCAAGGCACTTTACTCCAGGGGGATTGTCCCTGTAATAAGTGCACTGTAAGTCGCTTTGGATAAAAGTGTCTGCCAAAAATGCATAAATGTAAATTACATCACGAAAGTGCGGACTCAGCGGTTTAGGGTGCGAGTGTTTAGGGTGCCATTTGGGACAGGGCCATAGGCTGCATCCGAAATCGCATATTTCTCTATTATGTATATAGTAGTCGAAAAACTGTGTGATAAAAGAAGTATCGGTAACACTTTACAATATGGGTGTACTAATATGCATTAATTCATGCTTAACTAATGCACAAATAATCATGTGTCAATGTATGACTCATGAAAAACTAAACCATGTATCAATGATTACTGAATCAGCAACTAATAAAGATTAAATGTGTCATAATGTATTAACTAATAGTATCAATCCATGTGTTAATAACTAGAATTGGTCAAAGCTATGACAACTTCCAGTTGCAAATGTATCATTATGTTATGCCTTTACTTGTTGAGGTAATATGTCATCATGGTTATGGGTTTTGACATCCCTTCTAAAGGTCTTTGGGGCAGTTGCACATGCAGTGAATGTAATGTCAGAGAATCTGTTTGAAGGATGGGTAAGTTGGGCTGCACACAAATATCAGCACACCAGAATCTGAACTACTGACCACTGTTACACTGTGTTTAAACTAGACGTGGCCATTATCAATCGAGTCATGCCACAACAGCTGTCTACACTGGACATGACAGACCATTGCAAGTACATTTGTCCTTTGTAACAGATGTAGCGCAAGAGCTTGGAGTACGTCAGAAATAGAATGAGGCATCAGTTTACTGTCTGGGTTTTGTTGTGTTGTGTTATGTAGTGTCGCGCCTCATGCAGAGTAGTATCACTGATTATAATGGGTTCTATTGTCTTTGTCTGGTCTAGACACAGTGTTACAAAATAGAAGTGCCCACCTTTGAATCCTATCAAGCTTAATCTGACATATACCTGAACAAGGTACTGGATGCGACAGTTCATCTGGCACAGTGGAATGCCAGTTGTAGAGGGCTGGAAATTGAAATCCATTGCTTAATGTGGATGTCAAAACCCCAAAATAACATACTACTTAACAATAAGTTAATAGTCATGTGCCCTGACAAGTAAAGTTAACGTCAACATAACATAATGATACCTCTGCAAGTCATTAGCCAATGCTTAATTAAAGCAGACAACTGGAAGTTGAAGTACATAGCTTTTTGTACTCAATTGTAATAATTAACACATTAATTGACACTATTAGATGATTAAATATTTTATTAAGGAATTAATACATTACGACACATTTAATTAATAGCAATTCAAATATTACTTGATCTATTAATCATATTGAATCTTAATTAGTTGCTGATGCAGTAATCATTAATTAATGAGTCATACATTAACACATGATTATCTGTGCTTTAGTTAAGCATGAAATAATGCATATTAGTGCACCCGTATTATAAAGTGTCACCGAAGTACACTATATTGCCAAAAATATTGGGACACCCCTCCAAATCATTGAATTCAGGTCCAATCAATTCCATTGCCACAGGTATATAAAATCAAGCACCAAGGCATGCAGACTGCTTCTACAAACATTTGTGAAAGAATGGGTCGCTCTCAGGAGCTCAGTGAATTCAAGCGTGGTACTGTGATAGGTTGCCACCTGTGCAATAAGTCCATTCGTGAAATTTCCTCACTACTAAATATTCTACGGTCAACTGTTAGTGGTATTATAACAAAGTGGAAGTGGGGTCAGCGCATGCTGAGGCGCACAGTGCGCAGGAGTCGCCAACTTTCTGCAGAGACAATAGCTACAGACCTCCAAACTTCGTGAGGCCAGCTGCATCCAAGCCTTACATCACCAAGTGCAATGCAAAGCATCGGATGCAGTGGTGTAAAGCACGCCACCACTGGACTCTAGAGCAGTGGAGACGTGTTCTCTGGAGTGACGAATCACGCTTCTCTGTCTGGCAATCCGATGGACGAGTCTGGGTTTGGCAGTTGCCAGGAGAACGGTACTTGCCTGACTGCATTGTGCCAAGTGTTAAGTTTGGTGGAGGGGGAATTATGGTATGGGGTTGTTTTTTCAGGGGTTGGGCTTGGCCCCTTAGTTCCAGTGAAATTAACTCTTAATACTTCAGCATACCAAGACATTTTGGACAATTTCATGCTCCCAACTTTGTGGGAACAGTTTGGGGATGGCCCCTTCCTGTTCCAACATGACTGTGCATATGCTTTCAATGCAAAATGCTGAACAGTTAGTTCATGCATTCATGACCTCAAGGCTAGATTATTGTAATGCTCTACTGGGTGGTTGCCCCGCTCGCTTAATAAATAAACTGCAGCTGGTCCAAAACGCAGCAGCTCGAGTTCTTACTAGAACCAGGAAGTATGACCATATTAGCCCGGTTCTGTCAACACTGCACTGGCTCCCTATTAAACATCGGATACATTTTAAAATCTTGCTAATTACTTACAAATCACTAAATGGTTTAGCTCCCCAGTACTGGAGCGAGCTCTTAACGCATTATACTCCATCATGTCTATTGCGGTCTCAAAACTCTGGCCAGTTGATAATACCTAGAATATCAAAATCAACTGCAGGCGGTTGATCCTTTTCCTATTTAGCACCCAAACTCTGGAACAGCCTTCCTAGCATTGTTCGGGAAGCAGACACACTCTGTCAGTTTAAATCTAGACTAAAAACGCATCTCTTTACTATGGCATACACATAAAACATTTTTAATTTATATTTTATTCAAATTGTTAGGCTGCATTAACTAGGTCAGCCGGAACCGGGAACACTTCCCATAACACCTGATGTACTCGTTACATCATAAGAGGAATGGCATCTACGCTAATGTTAGTCTCTCTGTTTATCCCGAGGTTTACTGCAGTCAGCCGGATCCGGGCCGTATCCAGATCAGATGGTGGACCAGCGCCCAGACATTACCAACGCATCCCTGAAGTGTCTGCAGAGACCGTGTCAATTAGTCTACCCTCTGAAATTGCTCATCGACATGGCATCCTCAATGGATCCATCTCCGGCGTGATGACTCCGATATTTCGAATATTCCTATTTAATAATTGTTTAATCGACAAGCCATCCTCAATAAACCCGGCGTGATGCCTCCGATCTTTCGAATAATCCGATCTAATATTACTTCTGACCTATAAGGCTGCCAAAATAATAAACATACACTGTTTGTTAATTGGCCAGAGGAGAACTGGCACCCCGACTGAGCCTGGTTTCTCCCAAGGTTTATTTTTCTCTATTAGGACACCTGATGGAGTTTTGGTTCCTTGCCACTGTCGCCTCTGTTGGGGACACTACATTTTCAAATAAATATCCAAATAAATGTAATTACTAAACTAAATTATATCACATTACATTACTTGAATATATATGATAATTGAAATGAGCTGATGACATCACTGTTTTCTCCAGAGCGGCTGTACAGCCGAATCAAATTCTGTTCATTATTTTCCTGTTTAACACTGTGAAGCTGCTTTGAAACAATCTGCATTGTAAAAAGCGCTATATAAATAAAGTTGACTTGACTTGACTTGATGTACAGTATTAAACATGGAAAACAGTGTCAGTGTCTCATTTCAACAGAAGTAACAAAAAAAAAGAAAACTTCATTTTCTACAATAAAGCGGCTCTCCAGCGTGTTCACGGACATCTGACCTTGACGGACTGAACAAAAGAAATTAACTCCAGAAGATTTCCACATAAAAGAAGGCGGAGCCTCAGCACACACCCACCTATTACGTTATCGCCACGGACCAATGGCAGTACAAAGGTGTTTACCAGCAAGAGCAAACTTTTCTTTTTTGACATTTAACCGCATTTAATACTTATAGCTACCTTAAGCTGACTTTTTTTTAAAACACAGTTTATTGTATTGTTATCATTTTCGTTTGTGTGTTTTTAATAGCCATTTTATATTTAATATAAATATATTAATATGTTCATAATTAATATTTGTTTATTTTTTTGTTTATTTAACAGCCCAAGTATACATACAGGCCTATATAATGGTGCATAAAACTGATTCATAAGAAAAAAAAACTATAAATCAGCTCCATAGCAGATTCCAAGGGATCAAGGGCTAGGGTGTTCAATTTAAACACAAAAACTGGACTAAGATGGATGAAGTTTGCTACTCCTGTCTCATGTGCTTTATTGCTGCTTACTAACCTTTGACAGACATCACAGATACTATTAGTTTCCTTATTATTATAGTATTGTTTTATGTTTTAATGCTCTTTAAAAAGACAGAAGTTAATCATTTGTACAACCTACAAATAGTGTTGATAAAGATTGCTGTTGCAGTACATGGAATGGCCACAAGACAAAGACAAATCTGGACTGGCTTTGCACTAATCATGGAGTTCAGAAGCCACTGAAAGGGAGGGAGGAAAGGTTTTTCATGGCATCCAAAGATAATGGAATTGTCTGTTGAAGCATAAGATTGATGTAGCTTAGCCAATCACATTTCACAATCTTAGTGGATGAATCAATCTAGGCTATGAATCAACAATAGTCAAAATATTCACATGTTGATTGCCATATCATATAAGAAGCATGCACACACAGATGCTCACACAGTCATTAATGTTGGTGTGTTTTCCATGACTAGTTTCCACATTTTAATCTTTTGATCTGGGAGTCTTGATTTCACAGATGCTGTGTTCTGTGTAGCCCTAGGCTACATATGACTTCCATTATTTATCATCCATTGTCAAAAGCCCCTGAGAGAAGGAGAGGCAGAGAGAGAGAGAGAGAGAGAGAGAGAGAGAAATAAAAGCTCCACATCACTCCTCCTTTGATCCACCTCCAGAACTCAAGTTTTAAAAGAGAGAAGGGATTATGGTTGCATGTTCCATGCTACAAATGGTTTGAGGTACAGTAGGTCTTCTAATATTCTTCTTAAAATGTTCAATAGTGTATGAAGATTAGTATGAAGGCTTCATATTTTTGCCACCACAGTTTGCATAAAACACAATATACATACAATCACACCAGGAAAATTTTTACATTTGGGTGGGTATTGGAGCAGAATATCATATAGGCCTGATTACAAACAGATTTAAAAACTGTTGTTTTATTTAAAGGTTCTGATATCCCAAGTAGAATGACAGACCCAAACATGGTTTATGTCTAGCCAGAACCAACATAATTTAAAATTCCAAATTGAATTTTATTTGTCTCTTTAATTTTTTCTTTGCATTTCTCACTCATTTATTTAAATTGTGCGAATTTAATGTCTGATGGTAGATGTCATTCTTCTGAACCAACAATTGTCTTTTCCACCACATCTTGAATGATGTGCTCTTTATTTATTTATAAAAACCCATCCATTTTGCATATTTTACAAAATTATCCTTAAATTATTTTCTTGACTGGAAATGGCCACATATTTAATATTTTGATATTTTCCTTGATTCACACACATCTTTTTGCTGTAACAGTTGTCTCTTTGGTAACCAAGTAGCCTAACACACACACACAAACATACACACACACACAAAATAATTAGTGGCAAAACTGTTTGTTGTGGAAATGGTACATTTTGTAAAAATTGACAAAATTTCACAAAATAAATGTCGCAATGGTTTATATTTAGATTAATTTAATTGATTTAATTATTTTTTATTTTAGGGTAATGATAGAAGGGTTTATGATAGATTTTCATATTTTAAAATCTGGAACAGTGGTAAAATAACATCTACACATAACAATGCATCAACAAAAAAGTGCACTATTTTAAAATTAAAGGTACACTATACCATTTTTTAAATTAAAAATGAACAAAATTTAAATAATTCCTTCTTCCATGTGATTCACAATTGTAAGCCTATTATAACTGTTATATTATTATATGTTATTACGGTAAAGTTACATTTTAGACCTTTCGAGATGGTTTTCGCATGTCATGCATGTCTCGACATCATATCCATAAATAGAAAAATGTTGCTCTGGCTACTTTGACACATATGGTGTGGGAGTGGCATAGGTTAGTAGTCACAACGAGCGAGAGAAGTTGACATGGGGCACACTAAACCTTGAACCTCCGGGGAATCACCCATTTAAAAAACACGCAGAACAGAGGAGAGTCTGCTGGCAAAAAGAGAATGCAACAGAACTCGTAATAAAATGAGAATCATCATCGGCTTGGCTTTTCATAGATGCTGAGAACTGAGGGATTTGAAATGTTGTAAAAGCGATGTGGTGATGGCATTTTTATTACTCAACAGGTGAGTAAGGTATTTTATTGAACTGTTAAATTGCCATATGCAGTTCATTGTGAAACATTACCTATTGTAAAGGGTCATATTCATCCGCACAGTCACACAGAGGCGAAGCATATCCGTTTTTTTGCAGTTGCATAGTCTACTTTTAATTAAAAAAATGCTACCTTCAAGAATTTTGTGATTTCAGAATTTTTACAACTTATCATTTACATTTTCCCCCTTTATTTTACAACCTGCTTTTGACTGCCAAATACAGTGTTGTGGAAGGGGAAAAGAGAGATGAAGACTTGAAAATGAGAGGGAGCTCTAATGAGGTAAGTGGCCACTTGTGCTGCTCCCCGTGGAGATGACCCAGTTAAGAGTTTGATCATCCAGGTGTTAGCAATGCTGCCAAGCCAGCTGGGAGGAAAGGAATACTTCATCACTGTCATACCTCTGCACAGAGAATACATTTACCCCCCAATAACCACTATTACCAACAGTCACTGTTAAATGTTGCACATTGCTCCCATAGACAGGGCTGCAAAATGACTGCAAAATTATTTCTGAGATATATTATATACATGCACTAGAAAAATTACCTCATAATGCATTGGGGTGTAGAAGATGACAGTGCATAACATTGAGGTGGATAACTGTACTCAAAAAAACTGTACCGTTACATTAATGTGAATCTACTGAAGTTGGAAAGTATGGGAATGAAAAGGAAGAAAAAACTATTTATACTTTCCAGGAATGTAGATTTTGTCACAGATTTCACCACTTACTAACAGATAAAGTATGTAAGCTGTTCAGGATACAAAACAACTGAATTATTTATAAAAGAAAAAAAATAATAAGGTAGAATTCCACAAACTTTCAATTATGATATTGGATGGAAACTACGCTAATAGACATTCTTAATATTTCTGAATGTTCTTTAGAAATCAAGATATAGTGTTTTATATTCATTGCTTCCTGTTGTTTCTGAATGTAAAAGACCATTTTAAGTCAGAAGAGACATAAGTTGTTCTTGCCAGGAGTAAATTGTATCTTAGCAGAGTTAATGTAAGATCTGACAATGTGCCGAGAGGCCTAGTAAATAACTTTGCACTTAACTGTCCTTTACTGAGGCCCAGCCAAAAGCAAACCATCTGCATCCATGGCCAAAAATACAATATTAAAACTTTTAGAGCTCAATGTTCCCTAATAACAAAGAATCTAAATTTAACACAGAGACTCTTTAGATGTAGCTGGATCAAAATGTTCATAGAGATTCGTAGAAGGATACTGCAGATATGAGCGACAAAGTCTGACAAATAGGATAAAAGTAGCTTCTAGAAACAATACTGTGTCTGGTGTCTTACTTGAGCTCCATATCCCCTGAAATAAAGAGGGCAAGCGTATCTCTGGATAAGGTTGTATAACAATACTGCCACTGAAATAGCCAGTGGCTGTAAAGCACAGCTGATGCCCTGCCAGACTCAGAAATGCCTTTGGCAGAAAGAGTGAAATAAAGCCTTTCATTTTAGAACTCTATTATCCAGACTGCACAATCAATCTCTCCTGGGCCGGGGAATATAGACAGGAGTGTCAATCCATTCAGAAGTGGCATAGGCAAACAAAAGAAATATTCAATCCATTTCGAAATCCCTTTTCCAGTTACTAAACATGGATTGATTAATGTACGAGGGAAGCACTTTCTTTTAAATAGGATTTCAGAGAAGAATGGATCACAGCTAACATGGTCATAACATTATGCTTCTATACTAAGTCACTCTCTTCCTAATCTGACTGAATTTGTATGCTGTTTATTAATTTATGAGTATGGTATCTCATTCTGTATGGTATCTCAACACTGTAGCTTTCTGAATTCTATACTCTAAAACCAACTGAATACCTTCCTTTGGAGCCCCTATAAATTACGTTTAAATGCTTTTGCATTCACTCGTGACGGTTTGCATCCCCAGAGAAAAATGCATTGCAAAATGCAAAAAATATATAATATGAGGAAGGTTCTTGGGGGAACGCAATAGTTTTTCACAACATTTCTTGAGGGAACACAAAAGTTTTGCAAGCAAACACAAAAGCATTGAAATATAATTTTTCCTTCCATCTCATATCTTCCCATCACCATGTTCCATTAAGAGGCTCCGAACTCACTAACCATATAGCAAGGTCAAACCTGATCACACCAATATAAAATGTGCTATACTGTACCATTGACATCTGGCACTCATTCAAGAAATAAGACACAAATAATGGGGAGAGAAGCTTTCATTACTGACCTTGGACTGAGATAGAAGACCTCTGTCTGCCATTCCAGGGTTCATTAATGTGCACCATAATTGCCAACTTAAAGATGGGCAGCATCTGTCTGTCTATCTACCCCTTTATCAACTTACATATCACGTCACAAAACAGCATCTACCTGATCTTCAGGATGATTTTGCACTGTGCGATAGTATATTTGCAAGTATTGCCAAATAATTTTTAGAATTAGCTGCATTTTAGTGTAATGGAATGCCCGATTTTGATTGCTGCATACAGGGGTCAGATATTTTCTAATGTTCACCATCGTGAAGCTTAAAGTATACTTCAGTTTTGAAACAAACGCTTCACATATCGTATAGTTGAATGGCATATCCTTTTAAAATGACTCTAATAGACCAATTGTGGTGCTCCTCTTGCTATTAGGCCGATTTTTTTTTTTCATTGTAACTGACTATTTTTCTCTTAGCAAATGTTTTTACATAATATACAGTTGTAGGTAACTCAAAGTTACCAGGTATGTGCTATTGCATTTATCCAAAGTTGTTTCATCAGCAACTAATGGTTGCCAGTATCTGTGACCAAAGACACACACAAATTGACCAGCACTATATAAAAATGACAGATTATTCTCTCACAGAGATTAATTTGGCTGTGCATACTTGACAAACTGCCCAGACTAGATTATGCTGTGACAGATGAGGATACTAATGTTGATCCAGTGAGGGGTCATGAAGACTAGAGAGAATTATAAACCTGAGAAATTAAGAATAAAGCTTCCATCATCAAGTCTCATTATATGCTAATTGTAAACTAATTGTATTTGTAAAGTTAATGTACTCAGAGTGAGACAGTTTATGGAAACTGTTATATTTTCTATTGGTACCACAAACAAAATCCAATAGCCAATGGCATATCCATAATACAGTAAAACAGATGGCAACATCAAGTCCCATTAATCCATAAAAACATAAATCACTGTGAAAAGAAATTCATATTAATAGATGCATGGACTGTTAGCCCTTAGTTTTGAGCTATGCATAAAAGGACAAGAATGCCAATCAAAATGAGTTGGCCACCGAAGATCATACTGTAGGTTTGGCATTATGAGGGTCGTGCTGAAAAGAAATCATCTCCTTACTTAAAGTGGGTTCACTGCTGCCTTTGAAGCAGAATCTTTCACCTCATACTGAAGAGAGGGAAAGGAGCCAAGAGCCACAGGCGGCTAACTCCCTACTCAAAACTCTAATGATACCTTGGACGTTCCATTTAAAAGAAAATAAATAATTAGGAGGATTTAATGATACAAGGTTGGTAATTATGTGTAATCAAGATTTAACAAGTTCAGTTATTTTTTCCTCATTGACATCATAAACCGAAGAGAAAAGCAAAACAATTGCTGTGAAATTAAAATAAGCTCATTTGAAATGACTAAAAGGAAGCATTTTATGTTCAGATTGTTATGGAATTTATGTGACTGCAAATTATTTGACTTAAAATTAGACTTTATAGTTTCCAATTCCATTCTCTACCGAGGCTACATCATTCAATCAGCATTCATTATGAACACTGCATGGGCCTAATATAATAAAACTAGGAAATAATTTAGTGAGATTACAGAATCAGAGACACAAATATTGGCTGCATTTTATGTTACAATGAGTGTCTCATGTTATCGCATGTCTAGAATGCTAGGTTTGCGCAACTAACTTCTTTCATGCCCTTGGCTCTATATGTTGCAAGGGATGCCTTACTTCTATAGCAACACTATCTTAGAATATCTACTTCCACTATCTTATTTGAAAAGTTGGCATGAAAGAAAGTTGGCAAAGTCCTTATAGTTTTTTTTATTTATTTAATTTAATTCCGTCTTGTGGTTTTCCTAAAAATGACGATCAAAACTCGGAACTACATTGACGGAACTACATTGACATTGACAGAATGTTCAAATGAGCCAAGACTATCTATCTATCTATCTATCTACCTATCTATCTATCTATCTATCTATCTATCTATCTGTGCACAGTCATCATGTTTTCAGGCCATTTCAAGTTTGATTTTGATGAGATATAAAGTGATGATATCTAAATGGGTGAGTTGTTTAATTACTTTTTAATCAGTCTTCCCATTAACAGCATCATTTTGTTCATTCAGACTGATTTGTGAATGTGGAACACGCACAAAAACAGGAGGCGGGGATTTATCGCCGGAACCAAACATATCCAATCATAACCTTGCCTCCTCGGAGGAAACGCCCCTACTCTCTAGGCTACTCTGAGAAAAAAAAACGTTTGTTGTTAGATCAACAGAACAGACAGAATATAAGATATACTGACTGAGTAACACAGATTTAACGATTTAACATTTAAAAGAGCACTGAAATAGAACCTGACATTCTGCATAAGCATTTGTAACCACAGCTCATTATACTGAATGCCTAACATATGGGACTGCAACAATTTCGTCATTTCCTAGCTCAGATTCTGTCATGCTTGGTCGCCTCTTTTTCTACTCTCCTCATTTTTGTCTTTCCTTTTTATATCCCATAGTTTCATTTCTGTCTTATATGTTCTATGTTATGGCAGCCACACCCTCAAAGCTCAAGTGTTATGACAGCTTTGATCGAATCTTGGGTCTAGATAATGTGATGAATGGGTGGTCAGATTTTCCTGTTGCTCTACGCTACATGCAACTCAGCTGTCTTACTTTATAAAGTGTAAATGGTTTACTAATCATATCATAAGGGTTCTAACATGAGGGCAGTCCTGTAGCTCTCTTTGTAAAGCATGGCTGAGGTTGTGGGTTTGAATTCCAGGGAATGCATGTACTTGGAACATTATGGCCCATTAAGGGACTGGAATGTAACATAAAAATACACTAGAAAGCTATAGAACATGGCTTTGGATCTTGTTTGTGAAAAGAAATACACTGTGGAAAAATAAGAAATAAAATGTCTTCAGGGTGAGGAAAGGCCCAAAAACAAAACAGTTCTGTGTAAGAAAATCTGCTAAAACGTATACTTGAATGCACCGTTACTGGGCGGTCACACAGAATGTGATTTTGCTAAAAAAAATTTAAAAAGCGCAAGATGCAGTGGAAAAGAATGGAATGTGCAATGCTTTGAGCCAAGTTTTTAAATGTTGAACAACACTTAACACTGCATCTTGAAAGCACGCCGCTCATGTACAAGATGCTGAAAGAGCAGCAAGATGCGGTGCAACGGTTAAAGACTAGAGTTGCCAGAGGATTTTGTTGACAAATTTAGTGTCTTTCTCATTATTGTTGAAACTATTATATAAGCAATAAGGTATGAGAGGCTGTGCTGTATCATGAATAAGTCAGGGCTGAACGGCGAAGCGGAGTGCCTGCAATCCCTTCAGCCGTGACTTATTCACAATACAGTACTAGCCTTGAGTACCTTATTGCTTTTATAAATTGGTTACCACACAATACAAATATTAAAGCCAAAGAATATGTATCAATGTAAATTTCATGAAGTACAATCACTGGAATTACCAGTCCCTGACTGTGAACAGCAACAGAAGTTACATTATTATGCCTCTAGATGGCGGCAAAGACGGTCTTGAGTCAGTCAGTAGCGAAGACTTTTATATTGAAAGGACTGAAAATGGCTGTGAACACAGAGCAAGATGCAGCTGACAAATGCTTTGACTAGTGCTGTCAGTGTCAGGGCACTGGAAACTGTTAAAAGGACAAGAAATCGCAGCGGACATTCAAAGTGATTTTTTATTATGAACATAGGACTGACCTGAAGGAAAATGCTATATCTAAATGCAGGTAATACTCACTCACTCACTCACTCGCTTGCTCTCTCGCTCTCTCTCTCTCTCTCTTCAATGAACAATATCAGTGAGAACAAGCATATGTTTACATTGCTAATAGTGGTTTCTAAGGGTGTTGTGCATTGATATACAGAACTGTTGGGTGAAGCGGTCATAGCCGTGTTTTACTGTGAATAAAACACAGTTATTGACCAATCAGAATCAAGGACCGGAACTAGCCGTTTTATAATAATGATTTGTGAACTAATTTGGCTATATCTATATATATTTGGCAATTTTGGGCGTTGACAATCAAAACACAATAGTATATAGTGATTTTTTTTATTTACTGATTTTTCTTCCTGCACAGACAACAGTACATACTATGTACTGTAAAAATAATAAGAATAGTATGCTATTCCATGGGTAATGCTCTGGCTTATGGAGCTACAGAGTTTCGGGCGACCCAAGTTTGAGGCTAGGTTTGTGGTCCTTTCCTGATTCCATTCCCCTCTCTTCTATCCAGTTGTTTCCTGTCTCTCTTTGAGAATCTGTAATAATAGTAAGTTATTGAAACATAATAATCAGCAGTAATACAAAGAGTGCAGCTGTGACTAGCTGGGTGCGGTGTGTGGTGATCTGCTAGGATGTCCAGCTTGAGAGGAGGGAAAGGAAAATTGTTTTGTTTTTTTGTAGCAGATGTTTTGTTTGGGCTAGATTCTTTTGATCTAAATGAAAATCACCAGGGAACAGTGTTAATTGGTTGTATCAAAATCAAAGAGAATGAACACACTCACACACAAACACACAAGTGTATTCCCACACATCTCATTGTAGTGTGAGCAGTCTGTTCCCCTGGTGACCCGTGCCCTAGGATGCCATCACTTTGATCTTCCTCAGACCTGGCATTGTTCACAACTGGTTGGCACCTCTAATGGAAATAGGCCATCCATGCCAGCTGTGGGCGTCTTCGAGCTCTGTTAGAGGAGAGAGGAAAAGAATGAGAATCAGAAACTGATCACATGGTTAGCCATAAGTTAAGTTCAGCAGTTGGGCAACAAGCAAAGGATGGTGAAAGTGAAGCAACCCATCTGAGCCCATTGCATGCTGGAAAGACATTGTGGCTAGGCTGGACATGCAGATCTTATAGCCCATGCATGCTCTTTCACGCTATCCTCTAATTTATATTTGGCCTGCACTTTTACGCTTTTCTGGCAATTTCATTTCACAGTCAGAAGCATGTGGCCGTGCAATTACTACTTTTTTTTCCTAATACAGACCAATCACAAAAATTTTTGTTATATTGAACCACAGTGTTTTGCCCTGGAGTAATGCCACTATAATAATTTTTAACACAAAGTGAAACATTAACATATTTCATCAAGAAGTGATAGTAAGTATGACTATTCTTTAATTGCTGCAAGTAAAGGGCACAGTCATTCTATGTTATGATAACTCCCAATACTGTTTTGTTCATGTAAAAATGTTTCATATTCATCCTGTGAATATATTCTGTAAACTGCAGCAGTTTTAAGGCTGCTAAAAGGTTTAAGTAAATAAAGTAAATACATTTTGGGGTCAATAAGATTTTTTTTTAAAATCAGTATGCATATGCAGGATGTATTACACTGATCAAAAGTCAGTTTAAAACTTTTACATTGTTACAAAAAAATTATAATAAATGCTGTTCTTTTGAATTTTCTGTTCATCAAAGGATCATGAAAAAAAAGTTTGGCTTACACAAAAATATTCAGCAGCACAACTGTTTTGAATATTGATAATAAAAATAAATGTTTCTTAAAAAACAGATCAGCATATTAGAAAGATTTATGAAGGACTGAAAGACTAGAGTAATGGCTGCTGAAAATCCAGCTTTGTCATCACAGGAATAAATTACATTTAAAATACATTAAAATAGAAAACAGTTATTTAAATTGTAATAATATTCCACATTATTACTGTTTTTACTGTATTTCTGATCAAATAAATGCGGCTTTGGTGAGCATAAGAGACTTCTTTCAAAAAACATTTTGATATATATATATATATATATACACTCACCTAAAGGATTATTAGGAACACCTGTTCAATTTCTCATTAATGCAATTATCTAATCAACCAATCACATGGCAGTTGCTTCAATGCATTTAGGGGTGTGGTCCTGGTCAAGACAATCTCCTGAACTCCAAACTGAATGTCAGAATGGGAAAGAAAGGTGATTTAAGCAATTTTGAGCGTGGCATGGTTGTTGGTGCCAGACGGGCCAGTCTGAGTATTTCACAATCTGCTCAGTTACTGGGATTTTCACGCAGAACCATTTCTAGAGTTTACAAAGAATGGTGTGAAAAGGGAAAAACATCCAGTATGCGGCAGTCCTGTTGGCGAAAATGCCTTGTTGATGCTAGAGGTCAGAGGAGAATGGGCCGACTGATTCAAGCTGATAGAAGAGCAACTTTGACTGAAATAACCACTCGTTACAACCGAGGTATGCAGCAAAGCATTTGTGAAGCCACAACGCGCACAACCTTGAGGCGGATGGGCTACAGCAGAAGACCCCACCGGGTACCACTCATCTCCACTACAAATAGGAAAAAGAGGCTACAATTTGCACGAGCTCACCAAAATTGGACAGTTGAAGACTGGAAAAATGTTGCCTGGTCTGATGAGTCTCGATTTCTGTTGAGACATTCAGATGGTAGAGTCAGAATTTGGCGTAAACAGAATGAGAACATGGATCCATCATGCCTTGTTACCACTGTGCAGGCTGGTGGTGGTGGTGTAATGGTGTGGGGGATGTTTTCTTGGCACACTTTAGGCCCCTTAGTGCCAGTTGGTCATCGTTTAAATGCCACAGCCTACCTGAGCATTGTTTCTGACCATGTCCATCCCTTTATGACCACCATGTACCCATCCTCTGATGGCTACTTCCAGCAGGATAAATTGGTTTCTTGAACATGGCCCCCAGAGTCACCAGATCTCAACCCAATAGAGCATCTTTGGGATGTGGTGGAACGGGATCTTCGTGCCCTGGATGTGCATCCCACAAATCTCCATCAACTGCAAGATGCTATCCTATCAATATGGGCCAACATTTCTAAAGAATGCTTTCAGCACCTTGTTGAATCAATGCCACATAGAATTAAGGCAGTTCTGAAGGCGAAAGGGGGTCAAACACAGTATTAGTATGGTGTTCCTAATAATCCTTTAGGTGAGTGTATATATATATATATTATTATTATTATTTTTTTTTAATTCTTTTATTCTTTTATTTATTTATTTTTTTTAATTCAGTGACAGTTAACAGCCTCATAACATTTCCTGAACAGTGCTTTACCTTCAGCTAAATCTCAGAGCCAACCGACGCCAGGCTGAACTGTACATGATATACTGCTTTGAATGTCATGAGAACTGAATCAAAGTGACGTGCATGGATCTGATCTGGCTTTCAGCTTGTATTTTAAGTAGAAACCAGGGTCTTCACAGCACACTACTATCCCTCCTCTGAGAGTTACTCCATCAGCTCTATCATCAAACCTCAACATGAATAAGAATCGAAATGACTCATTTGTCTCTCACTGACAGCCTGAAACAGTCTGATCTCACACAATCCCTGGCACATCCTGCTTTCCATCTTCTCCTTAGGGGGAATCTTAGGTTGGGAGGTGGGGATGGTGGGGAGTCAAAGAACAATTAGGGTGCCTGATTATTCTAGGATAAAAAGAAACCATCCATTTTCTGCCATTTGCTTGTCAGGGAAAATATTTCTTTGCGATCTGTTCATTTCAAAATCTTACTTGTTTTGAAAGGAGGAAATGTTTTGTTTCCCCCATGGTCCCCAAACGTAAAACGATAAAAAGAAAACACAATCCTCAAGGTCATCTTTCTGATACTGCTTGTGTTGCACCACTGCTACAACCATATTTTTCATTTGCATTATGACTCATTATGTAATTTGGAGCATAATGACCAGCAAATGTGTACTATGCACCCAAGTCCATTTGTCTTATTTATTCTTGATGCAATATGACTCTGCATTAAAACAGCACAGTTTGACTTGCTCCTAGCAGTCAACATAAATCCAGCAGAAATGAGACTATTTTCCCACCCAGAATAAATGTCTGCCATTAGGCTGTCTGACTGGCTGCAGCTGACATGAGATATTACCTTTTTTCATGACTTGGGGGACATTGTTAACTTCCACATGATTCTCTGTGTCTTAAGGCCAGTGTGGAGAGTCGGCCTATACGTTGGAGTACAATTTGAAATCTCTTTTCTAAAAGTCCTTTATCAGATCTCCAGATACTGCTGCACAAAGAGTTTCAAAGCCAACAAAAGGACAATTTATACCTGACTTCTTATGGGCTTTCTCACTGTGCAGTTATGAGCTGTGTACTGCCGACATGAGACTTCTTTTTAAAATAAAGTAAAAGAATTTAGGAAATAGAAGCTCCAGACGGGCAAAAGAGACCCTATTAGGATCGATTACAAACTCCCCACTGAACCGACAGCTTTAATGCGAGACTTAGAAATGCTGAACATTGACCAAACCTACAGTAGAAACAGTGTTTGAATGTCTGTGACCATCATACCAAACTCCAGAGTATGTTGCTGGAAGTTAGGTAATGCACATAGATAACTTTTCTAACATGACCACATGGTAATTCTTTTATATTGAGCTGTTTGATCTTACAAATGGAAGACAGACTTCAAAGGCCTGTTGAGAGTAGACTGAGAAGTTTGATTTGCAATAAAAGACCGTGGAATCAAGTGTGCTGAGAGGTATTATGTGAGACAGCACAGAGAAAAGAGGCATCTGATATTACAAAGAACTTTTAAAAACTATTCCAAATACCCAATCTGTAGAAACCATCAAAGTTTTCACTACAAAGCCTTACAATTTATCATCAAAGAGCTCAGAAATACTGTTAACAGATGCTTTGAAATTCTGAGACACTGTGTTTATATGTAGATACTTTTTGTTCTTGGTGAAATTGGACACAACCCTGATATACAGTATAAGAAGGCGAGACTGTCAAATGCTTGGAGGTATACATCAGCTAAAGACTCCGCTAGTGTTCAAACTAATTCAAAGAGGCATTGTGAGGCTTTGTAACCTCTTACCATGGAGCGGACGAGTGATTTAGGTCAATGGCATCCCAGAGCAGCACCCTGCCTTGGAGAATCTAGACCGTTTGCCTTGGACAGAGGCCATCTGAGTGAAGTCAAGCAAGTTCCACCCTGTTCAGACTCCCACAGAGAAAGAGGGAGAGCAAGAGATGGGTGTACGTTAACCTAAAACATGACTGAGATCACAAAAAATGGATAATGCTGCCATTTTGGTCAGAAATAAAGATGTAATAAGTAAGGGAAAATGCATAAAACCACTCAGTACTGTGAGTTTCATTCACAATATTGACAGGCTTATCATGATGTTTATTACGGCTACTCAATAATTTGAGATTTTTTTTTTAATAATCTTTATATTTTAAAGCTTCTGCTAAGACAAAATAGTCCATTACAACGTACAAAATAATTGGTGTAGCAATGAGATGAACACTGTAACATTATTACAATAATATTAACATTAAAGTTGATGTCCACAGGTTTCATTTGCGAGACCACTGTATATAAAGATTGACCAATTAGAATGAAGTACAGTATGTGTAATAGAATTAAGTATAAATAAACAAATAGCACAGTGAGTACACCGTGTTTCAAAAGTTTGCACATTTTGAACGTTATGTATTGTATTATATAAAGAGGGCATTTTACTTTTATGCTACTTTTTACTTAATTACACCTCTTAAACATACTTGAATTTATGATTTAAATAAGTGTTTATACATTTGAAAAATCTGTATTTGAATTTACATAATTTAGATTAAATTTACAATAGAGTCTTTCAGAAAACATCACAGTATTTATCATACAATACACAATGGCGTATACTAACAAACAAAAACACAAACATGGGCAAAGTAATAATAAAAGTAAAAGTAAAAGGTATGATTACCAAAACCAAAAAGTTCTACACATCCACCTCCCTCATTTGTTAGCTTATTAAATATTTTTTGTAATATAATAAAAAATTATTATACCCTCAGGCCTCAGCTATATATAACCAAAATTCAGAAAATGTGAAGAAAGTCAGCAGATTCTGTCAGAGCCTGACCATGCCCTGAGCGTCCTTTATTACACACATTAAGGATTTATTGATCCTGCTATAATACATGCCTTGTTCCCCAAACTGATTCTAATAGTTTGGCTGTCATATTCGCCTAATACCTTTTTTTAAATGAAAGGAGGAAATATTTTAGATTATTTAACACCGGAGGATTGAAGGGATTTACTAAGAGCCTTCCTTCCGTTTCGGCAGTTTACAAAGAGCACGGGAGCTATAAAAGCAGACTAACACCCTATGTATGCCATGCGCTGCGTCGTCCCCATGCCAAGACAAACAGACATTTTTCTCACATTAGACTCCAGCTGGGGCAATGGGTGCTGAATGCACATGGTGTATTCACAGGGAAGTCTCCTAATGAAGAGGGACGTCTAGTTAAAACTTTCCAGGAGCTGGCTTGGAAAAGGGCGGAAACTTCTCCTTTTCAAAATGAGATCCTTCCACTGTGTTAGGCATCAGTGGTTTCCTAAATTTGTAAACCTTCAACCATTAAAGAGTAAACTGACCCCAGCTGTTGTTTTTTCTTCTCCTCTCTTCCCCCTTTTTCTCGCTTCTCTGAACAACCACATCACTGATGTGGATTAGAGAGCCTGGAAAGTGGTGTTTAGATGTGAATGGCACATTTTGTGGACTGCTGACTTGTAATATGGAAGTCTTTACATGTGGTTTGTGACCCTATTTTCAGTAAGGTCAAAGAGGAATGAGGGGAAAATGGAGGAAGCCTGCACCATTCTCCAGCGCCATTAGGTCTGTATGACTAACAAAGAGATGGTCTGTTTGTAATGCTGGGTACCGTGCAGGCGAAAACACGAATGTAAGGCGGCTGGGGTCAAACTACACAATGTTAAGACACAGGGTCACTTGCTTTCTAGCATTCTGTCTCTCTCAGGTGTTCTCTGATTAGTTTCCCCCTCACAATTCAAAGGAAGGAGAACTGAAGGGTTAGGACTATGTTCTCATCATTTGGGCTGCTTCTAAAATGACCTCCGTGGATTTGGGTGGTCTGAATAAAACATTGTTCTTATACAAGCATGAGTAATTGCAAAACTGACTCATTTGACAGCAATGTCCAAAAGTCGAACTCAATAATGAATGTTTTTTTTTCTTGAAGAAGTGCACATTTTCCAGGCACATGCCCCTTCAGCTCCACCTTCTCATGATTTCTTTAGCTACACTGTGCTGTATGTTTCTCTGTTGTCACAAAGACCTGATTCAAGGCACAGTTCAAGGTCAATAAAAAGTTCTCAGTAAAATGTCCTGTGTAGGGTTATTTGTATCCAGAATAGCTCAAAATAACTATTATTATCATAATGCATGTCAACAATAAAGCAAACAAGCGCTCAGGTTACTGAAAAAATTATATATATAAATGAATAAATTAATTATTAATATTATTAATTAATTAATAATTATTAATATACAGTATTTGTTGGCACAGAAAGACATGATTAAATAGTTTTTGTATTTTTATTTTATATAACTTTATATACAGTACTGTGCAAAAGTCTTAGGCTCGCTAGTATTTTTACACACAAAAAGTGGGTTTAAGCCAGTTATTTATATCTTTTGCTGTAGTGTGTCAGTAGGAAATATCAGTTTACATTTATAAATTAATTGCCATTAATTTTAATAATCCAGTGAGATTTTTGTATCCATAAAGAGTCTGACAATAGTCTCTATGCTCCACATGGAGATCTGATCTCATCTTCATTGAGTCTGTCTGTGATTACATGAAGAAACATAAAAAACTGAGATGGACTAAATCCAGAAGAACTGTGGCAACGTCTCCAAGACACTTGAAAAAACCTTCCTGCAAAACTACATGAATAGGTGTAGGAATAGATGCAGGTGACAAAAGCCGTTTTAAACACAAAGGGTGGTCACCCCAAATATCGATTTGATTTAGTTAATAGAAGTTAATTCATAAATAAAAGCTATTTATGTTATTATTTTTGACAGCATTCTCACTTTAAAGCATTCTGACAAGTGCCTAAACTTTTCACAGTACTGTAGTTTTGCTGGTAGGTTTCCTCAAGTGTCTGGGAGACGTTGCCTTAGTTTTTCTGGATTTAGTCTGTCTCATTTTTTTCTGTTCCTTTATGTAATGACAGACTCGATGATGGTGAGATCAGACCGGCTGCTATCAGACTTCTTGTGCATAAAATTTTTTTTTTTTTTTTTAAATCACACGAGATTATTACAATTAATTGCAAAATGAATGTTTGGAAATGTAAACTGATATTTCCTACTGACACACTACAGTAAAAGATATAAATAACTGGCTTAAAAACATTTTTCGTGTGAAAATACCAACGTGCCTAAGACTGTTGCACAGTACTGTAAATGCGTTGAAATTAAAGTCAAGTTGAGATTTGCTATTATCATATATTGCTTTATGTATATACTGTACTGTGTGCGGATAAAGTTGGATATTATATATATCCAATTTTTATGATGATAGTTTTGTGACAATAAAAACATTCACAAAGTATTATTATTTGACTATGTGCTAGAGTAAAGTCAAGTTACCTTTATTTATATAGTGCTTTGTACAATACAGATTGTTTCAAATCAGCTAAACAGGAAAATGATTTAATGATGCAAACAGAATTTAATTGTGCTGTATACTATACAGTATATATTGCTTTACGCATGTTTTCAGGATGTACTATAGTATATCCAACTTTTAATATAATGATGGGTGATAATATAGTGTTTATAGTGAATGTGTTTATATACTTTGTTAGGTGGAGACAGATGTGACCT
Source organism: Rhinogobio ventralis (assembly GCA_039654625.1). Classification (NCBI taxonomy): domain Eukaryota; kingdom Metazoa; phylum Chordata; class Actinopteri; order Cypriniformes; family Gobionidae; genus Rhinogobio; species Rhinogobio ventralis. The sequence continues at coordinate 19,487,204 of CM077198.1, forward strand.
TGCCCTTTTCCAATTAAAAGCCTTTTTTTCTATCTTTTCTTTTTACACGCAGTAGAGCCACATGTAAATATAAAATCCTTACCAGTCATGTCAGTGGAATAGGCAAAGGGGGATAAATGATGGCCTGGGGTGAAAATACCATCAAGGAAGTTGTGGTTAAGTGGAGGTTCCTCTTTGAAAAAAATAATAAATATGATTAGATCTCATTCATCTCAGGCTACATTCGTTCACATAGGGTCTCTTTTCATTTATGTGTGTGTTTTTGTGATATTATTTGAAAGCCACTTATTCAGAGCATTAGATGAAAGGCATAGCAGTTGTTTATGTCTACATTTTTTATCCTTTTACATTTTTTTTCATGATCTAAAGTGTAGTGAATATATTTAGAGTTTGTGCCTTCACTATGCAGTCATTCACTTTATTTCTGAAAGTTACTTTTATTAAATAGCAGCAGGGTAAGCAGAATACGTACTCTCTGGTCAGCATTATGCATATTGTGTGTAAGGGTGAAACAGCATCTGTCAGTGACAGAGGACTGTAAATGTCCAGTAGGCTCAGCTCAACAGGGACTTCCTCTAGACTGATTATCCATGAATCTTGTGGAGTAGTGAGTGAGGCTGAACTCTCTGAGCCTCAGGGCCATATGGGGAAGAGAATGTGTGAGATCAGGCACCTTATTCACATCCACTTTTTCATGCATTACCTTGTCAGACATAAGGGAGCAGTACGCTTTTTTTTTACTGTTAAGTGAAACGTTATGGTATTCAAGATCAAAAATATTTTTTTGGGGAAAAAATACAAATTGTAAATAGTTTGTCCATGAAAAATTCAGGATCATTACATTTGAAAAATGATTGCTCATAAATTCCAGTACGGTCACTTAGTTTAAGTATGCCTTATAATAAAATATATATTTTTTGATAATTATTTACATTCAGTATTTTTATATTTCATGCTAACCAAAAAAACTATATTAACTAAGTAATCACACATTTTTCTGTTAATGGCACCTAACATGAAAGTTTTTTATATTTTTATATTATAATAGTTTCACAGTTAATCTCCAAATTAAAGGGGTACTTAAATTGGGTATGTAGTAGAAATGTGAAATTATTTTAGAAGTTGGTGCCTTCTAGACTGAGAAAAGCCAGAAAATGTATTGTTGGCTCATATGGATGAAAGACAACAACTCCAAGAATGCACTTGCTTCGCTGCCCTACGAGGCCACTACCACCGGTTACATCACTTGCCCACCGCGGCACCGCCCCCACCGTCATTTTGATTTTTATAGTAATTAAATAATTTAGTTCAGTTATAGAACAGACACTACAATTAAAAACTGAACGTGTCTGCGCAATACAGTGTAAGCCGAACGAGAGTTGCCGCACAGACCAGCAGCAGGAGTCAGATTACATTCATCAGGAGAGCGAAGAGCTAACAGACAAGATGATTGCGAAAGATTTGGTTTTAAAGCGAAATGTAAAAGCTCCTATTTAAGTGAGTTTGTCATTGTACCGTGTTGTTGTTGTGTTTTTCATTAAGAATAATAGGCTAATGAACACACAATTCAAGCAACCCGCCCCAGAATTGGCGCTAATTCAAAAAAGAAACTAAAATGAGCATGGCCGCCCGGCATTCATTCACAGCCGCACAGTCATTCATGGTGTGTGTGCACTGGCGCGTTTTCAGTTCATGCCTATGGAAGCTTAACTTTCATAGGAATTCACTGAAAACACTCGCTTTGCTCCGCACCGCTCCGTTATGAATGCCCGGCGGCCGTGCGCATTTACATTCTGTGAGTGAGATCCCACCCCTACGGACGGGTTGAAAACATGCGGAACTAGTTCCTACTACTGGCTGCAGTCTCTAGCTTCTGGCCAAAAAAGCCTCCGATGACGCAAAATGACGATATTTGCGTCATTGGAGGCTTTTTTTCCAGACATAAAATACACAAATCTCTCATCTCAGGGGGATATAAGGGGGGTAAGCACGATCATTTGAATATACTACCGGGTTTCTACTGATACAAAGCTTAATGCTAATCGCTGAAGTAACCCTTTAATGTAGAAACATAAAGCACTGTCTGAAGCAGCTTTCTGTTCAGTGTGTGTGTGTCACACAGACAGGAGATTCACAGACACGTGCCAGTACCGCACCGCATTCTCTTTGAATGGATTAAAAGCATTTGCATGAATAAGAATGTGATCTTATAATGTAATGCTGGCCTAGGGACGACGGAAAAAATGGATGCTGTGTTAATTGCGTTAAATATTTTGAACACATTAAATGGAAAAAATTAATCACATACATTAACGTTAAGTTAATCTTGACAGTCCCAATGTAGCCCATAACTTAAGATGATAGGGCACAAGTGGCAGTGTTTCTTAAAAATGACCCCTTCGATTGAAGGGCATTGTTGTAGCATTGGCTCATTCCCAGCGGGTCCAGCTCAGCCCTCTATAGACTACACAGGTCAGTGTTTATTATGAGAATGTGTGCATGAAAACATGCATCAGCACAGTGCAAAGTAAAGCTGAAGCTCTATGCAGAAGCTGCTCTGTCACATATGAAGAAAGTTACTACCAGCCATGCAAGGAAGATCCATTAAAGGGATAGTTCACCCAAAAATGAAAATTCTGTCATCATTTAGTCATGGTCAATTTGTTCCAAACCTGTATAAATTTCTTTGTTCTGCTGAACACAAAGGAAGATATTTGGAAGAATGTTACTCACCCACTTGAGGGTGAGTAAATGATGACTATGAACTATCCCTTTAATGGTTTTTTTTTTCAATTAAGATGTCTTACACCAGTTTTTTTTTTCCAGTTGCATATTGATACGTCACAGTGGCAATAGCAACTAAGATGTTCACAGTTGCATAGGGACTGTTTTAGCTGCCTAGGAATAGACTAGGCCTACTGAACAGGTCTGTTTAGTTACACAAGCAATTATAAACTATAAAAATGAGGCTTCTCCTGTTTGTAGTTGACCATATGCATTTGCCTAGTTTCTGAAGCAAAACCTCTTTTTTATTTTATCAGACATAAGACCTTCTCATTAACAGAGATCCTTAAACCCCAGGCTATAATCATCCCAAGCTCACTTGATTGATCTACAACTGTTAACACAAAACAATTGCTATGTATGTGGGATCTTTATTGTAGTGCTTAAAGGCAACGCTGCATTGATATTCCTTAAACATTCTGGTTAGGAGTTTGTTGAAAACCCTTAAGCATTAAACACTGAGCTTCGGCAATTAATCCAGCTCAAATTGTTTTAAAGCGTAACGTTTTATTTAGTTTCCATGTAGACATTTTCAGCCTTTGGTGTGCAATTAGTTTTTCTAGTCACACTTGTTTTGGGGAACACATTCACTATTAACTATGACTTATAAACTAATTTATATGTTCTTTATACATACTAATAAACAGCCAATATGCTAGTAATATGAGCATCTAGTTAAAGGGTTAGTTCACCCAAAAATGAAAATTGTGTCATTTACTCACCCGGTGTTGTTCCAAACCCGTAAGACTTTTGTTCATCTTCAAAACACAAATGAAGATCTTTTTAATAAAATCTGAGCCAGTTCTGTACTCCCCATTGTCAGATATAACTACCACTTTAAGGCTTCAAAAAGTTAATAAAGAGATCGTAAAATTAAATAAGAATTGAGTGGTTTAGTTCAAATTTTCCGAAAAGACACGATCGCTTTATATGACGAACAGATTAAATTTAGTCTTTTATTCACATATAAACATTGATCAGCGAACATAAACAGCTCAACCAAACCTGCTTGACACGCAAGAATGAACCTCATTGGTTCTTGTGGAAGCTCAAATGTGCTGCGTAACACACGAGAATGAACCTCATTGGTTCTCGCACATCAGGCAAACATGAAAAGCGATTGTGTCTTATTCTTATGGATTCGTTTTACGATCTCTTTATGAACTTTTTGAAGCATCAAAGTGCTTAGCTGTTTATGGAGGGACAGAAATCGCTCAGATTTTAATGGACTAACCCTTTAACAGTGAGAATTGGTCCCCAAATGTAACTGGTACTGGTGTCATCATAATATTTACATACTAATTTGTGATTGGTCTACTTTTTTGACATCCACATGACCGTAAAGTTTGAGGTCGGTCGAGATGTCTCATACTTACCAAGACTGCAATCATTAAAGATTACCACAACTTGCATGGACATTTTATGCCGAAGTTTTATGCCGACTTTAAACACTAAAGTATATCTAAAAACTTGTTTATTGATTAAATCACATCGTTTCTATTAAGGTATTTCAGGAAATGCAAATTTAAATGATAATGTAGCAGGACTGGAACCACATTTTCAAAGTATTAAATTGCTGCGTCACATCAGCTCCTTCAGATTTAACCAAACCGTAACCCACCACCTGAGGAAATGTGATTTTCACTCACATGTGCGACACGGTGGATTATAGTGTGGCCTTGACCGCTCTGCCATCTTGTCTACAACACTTCAGAAAGTCAAAGCTCACTTATATTAACTTAGTTTAGATTATGAAAACAGCATTAGATGTATTAACCTTGCATGACCCTGAATACGTATATATGAAGTACATGCATTATTCAAAGACTAGAGGCAAATGCAGTACAGTCTACACGTTGCCCTCTATCTGTTCTAATTGGACATGACAGATTAAGGTTTTCCAAGACAAATGGCCTTTTCCCTGCCCCTTCGGAATAAGCTTGTCATCAACCCTAACACGCACACACACGCACACGATGTGTGAGACAATGTGATTGTAATGTTTTGTGTGGTAAAAGCACTGGATGTTCTAGAAAGAGATTACAGACCCTGCTTTTAAGAGTTATGAATATTCAGTGCTAAAGGGAATCAAACCACATCTGACTGTTACTTTTAGTGCAATTACAGCTTGGACTTGTGGAATAAACGTTTTTCAGTGGGCATACTGGACTTTGTTTAGATTTATATAAATACAGTGTATAAAACAGGCAAGATCAGACATAATAGTAGAATTTTTTTTAATGTATGCAATCTAGGTAAATTATATAGTTAACTGTGTTAGTCTGGATGTAAAAAATAATGTGTATATACTGTTCAGAAGTTTAGATCAGTAAGATTTGTTTTAAAGAAACATACTTTTATTCAGAAAAGATGCATGAAATTCATCAAAAGTGACAGACATGTTACATACGATTGCAATTTCAAATACATGCTGTTTGAACTTTATTCATCAAAGAATACTAATAAAAAGTAACATGCTTTTCCACAAAAAAACAAACCTGCCCAACTGTTTTCAACATTGATAATAGTAAATATTTCTTGAGCAACAAAATCAGCATATTGTAATGATTTCTGAAGGATCACGTGACACTGAAGACCAGTGTTAATTTTTTTGACGAATAATTTTCGTTTTCACAATTGTCAAAATGTCAGTTTTGACGTATTCAAGTAACAGTTGGTTATGTAATGCTTAAATGCTCAATTAATGCATTGCAATTTAACTAAACTCATTATATTTTAAAACTAAAAACAATTCAGGTGACTAAAATATGACAAACTAAATGGCATTTTAGTCAAAAGACTATGACTAAAACTAAATCAAAATTTGCTGTCAAAATTAACACTGCTGAAGACTAGAGCAATGATGCTGGAAATTCAGCTTCATCAGGAATAAATTACATTTTAAAATAGAAAAGTTTATTTAAATTGTAATACTATTTCACTATTACTTTTTTGTATTTTTGATCAAATAAATGCAGCATTGGTGAACTTTTTAAAAAGCCCAAAAAAAAAACAAAAAAAACTTTTGAACAGTAGTGTAAGATCTAAAACGTGACTGCATCACATAATGACAAGCAGTGGAAAGGCAAACTGTCCTCTTCATTGATTAATGCCACTCAGATGTCAGGTCATTACTTTACCCAGAAACCACAGCCAGTTCCTGGAAAACCACAGAGCAACCACCCTGTAATTATCTAAATAAGACCAAGCCCACAGCACAGTGCAATACTCATATACGCACATCTGGTTAAATACATTAATGCTTTGTTCCCAGACAATCTCATACATTTTCAGACATCATTTTTACTATTAACTGTGACCGTGAAATTCCCTATAGTCTGTAGAAAGTAAACGGACCTGTGCTAATGTATATTAAGAGTCTTCATGTTATTATGCTCATGAAGTAATAACTCCTCTACTAATGACCTTGTACAAAAGTATTAACAGTTAAGTGTACAATTTCCACACCACTAATGTGACCAAACTGAATTGCAAAAATATGACTTTCAACCACCTATTTTCAAATTTTCTGAAATACTCCATCTGCCATTGGTCAGACAAACAAATAACCCTGCCCAAATCACATTTCAATGAATGAGTTACTGTATCAGGCTGGTCGGGATGCTCAAGATGCTCAAATAAACAAAGCAATAGCTTTGATAACGTAACAGAACCGCTGTTTAAATTTTTCAGGGAAATCAACCCATGAATGGCTAAGTCTCTCCAAATTAAGATGGGTTAGAAGAAAGTATTTTAACACAGGAAAAAAAAATAAAAAATACAAGCATCACTTTTATGATTCCCTGTTACATCTGACGATAATCTGAACTGACACGCATTTCAATGTAAACCATCAAGAGATGATGAGGAACACCCGTTACCAAGGAACACCCATTACTTTAGCATCTCTCAGAACTGTAAATGAGTCTCATGAAGAGAAACTTGATGATTTTCTTTTCTGTCAAGGGACTGTTTTCAACATCAAGGGACTTCTCTCACTTCCAACATGATACATTCAGATTCTCATCCCCTCTAAAAGAAGAAAGGCTCATTTTTGTGCATTCTGACAAAAGATGATCTCAAAGCTTGCTTACAGTAGGTGGCTTGTTAAATTGGTTTGCCAAGTGTGAGGAATCTGGGATCAAAATATGAAAACAAGTCACAAAAATATTACATCAACGAATAATAGTCTGACAAAATGACAGCAGAAAAAGTCATTTAAGGCAATTAAAAATATGTGAATAGTGCTGCATGTCTTGTTTACTCCGCTCCTTTTCCCAGTAAATCAAATTGTATTCATTTTACACCAATGTCATGTTTTGTTATATTGTTTCAGCATTCACATCATCATCATCTCCATGCAGATGTGATCATTTCCCCCCAAAAAACAAGGAAATTAAATGTGTAATGTCACTATTCAAGGAATGTTGAGAATAATACTGTCAGTCACAGTTTACTCTTGAAAAGCAAACATGTGAGCAAGATCACTGTATTAATGCAGAGATACATCTTTTACATCTAATTAAGCTCTCAATGGCTGAAGACAGATTGCAGTTAATAGTTCATGGTTACAGGGTTCCCTGGCAGCGCTTTGCAATTTTTGACAACTGCAGATTACTTGAAAAAACCAACGCTTTAAGTGCCATTCGGAAAAACCACAACAATTTATTTAATCGTTTAATGGTAGAGGAATATGTTACTGGCAGTTCTATGTCCCTTTAACTTCTAAAAAGTCTATTTACATGAACATCTAACAGTTTTCTGAATATTTTGTCTCCAGTCAAAATAATGCTCTTATTACTCAAATAAAACTATTAAAAAAAAACACAATGAATGTTTCTACAAAAGAGTGACTAATACTGAAAATACTACAGTGATTATGAAAGGGGAAAAATGATTCTTACATGCCAAAATCTTCGTACCAACAACAGTAATGACATAGGAAAAGTCAACAAATCACAATTTGAAATGTGTTTACACAAGATTCACTTTTGTATTTTAGTGTTCTCTCTTGAGTGTAGTTCATAGTAAATGAGCAAAAAAATGCAGACATGACCGCTCAGCTCTGGTTTAAAAGAGATGGACATCCTTATCTTCACTGGAATATTCTTTATGAATTATTAATGAAAATGTAATTTCAATTCACTGATGAGTAGGCGACGCCATGCTGGTTTATGACACAGTGTAATCAATTTCTTTGGGATGCTATTGAGGAGAATTTCCATGCCACCTTAAAAAAATGTCCTTGGATCGCTGAAAGTGGATGCATAGTCAAGGTCCTTTGATATTTAAATTGTAAAAAAAGAAGTAAAAAAAAAAAAAAAAAAAAAAAAGTATAAAAGAACACAGCAGATCCACTTGTTCCCCCAAGTAATAGCAACCTCACTTCAGGCTCTCTAGTTATCCTGGAATACCTCATTTCCTGAACCTGCACAGCTCTATACATGCACTCAAACACAGACAAAAAAAAAGAGACTCACAAATGTACATATGCACATTGTTCACAAACCTAACCACATACAACCCTAACCACATACAGATAGAGAGGCAAGACCGTGTCCAATTGTCCTCCAAATACTCCACGCTATCATAGGCCCAATGGAAACTTCTTCATAGGGCAATTCTTTATGGATTTGCGAGCCCAAACCGAATGGAACCGCAGGCTTAGATAAGTCAAGATAAAAAAGATATCCAGCGCTGGGTTTCATTAGTTTGCAACGTCAGGGTAAAAACTCTTTCGCTCATGTTTGCACAAAGCAAGAATTATTTCCCTGGGTGAGTCTGTGGGGGGCCAGTGTAGCTCTCTTTCATTGGGACTGCTTTAGTCTGAGTCATTTTTACACACACAGCTACATTCCTCATGGTGCTCCAGGGGGACATCCGTTAGAGTCTTTTGCAGTCCCCGACCCCCTGCCCTGTGTTTCAGCATCAGAACCTGCACAACAACAGACAAATATAGACACACACACAAAAAAAGAGAAATTATTTAAGCACTTATATAATAACTTTACCATTTACACTCAAAGGGTCTCATTCACTAACCATGCACATTTCATGATTTGCAATTCAGGATATATTTTAGAACCAACTCAAATTAAATGTCACAAACATTTATATTAATATATACAATGCATTTAAATATAAATAAAATATAAATATATAATAAACATTAAGACATGAATAATTAGATGCATCTAAATATATAAACACATTTAGATGCATTATTGTTTTATATATATTTTTTATAAATCTATACTTATATACAGCATCCCCGCAACCATACAAAGGACAAGCAGTTTGGAGAACAGATAGATTATATAATTATTAATTGTTAGAAATAATAAATTAAGTAAGTGTCCTTATAGAAAATAAGTTTTAATTATAGTGTTATACCTCATTTGGGTTAGACTTGCAGATGACATGCTGTCAAGTCCTATATACTGTATACAAAAAAAACCTATTTGGAATGTATTATGCCAATATTTAATTGTTGGACGTGCCACCTCGTCATAATCTGAAATGGTCAACATCAAAACAACGTTAAGATGTAAGATGTAACGTTAAGATGTAATGTGCTGAACGTGTCGCATCGTTTTTATTCATATAAGAAGTTACTAGTGAAAAAAATCTGAAATGTAGAGTGTAATGGAAGGCCTTCTGATCTTTGCTTACCTCATGATATTTTTTGACCACCTTGGTAGGCGAGCACTGGCAATCATAGCAGTTGTAAGAGCAGCATGCGCAGTTCCCTCCACAGCGCTTCACCAGCAGGCAGCTGGGCCAGAAGATGGCGTCTGTCCTTTTCAGCTCCTCACGCAATGAGACAGAAAAGTTCCGTGGAGTGCAACTGTAAAGCCGAACCTCCTCACGAAGCAGGTTCAGGTCCACCACTCCTACGCAAACAAAAATAGACAGCAGGTTTAAATAAAATTGTTCCAATATTTCAATTGACGTTAAGTACTTCCAAATACAGTATCTTTACCTCTGGATTTCTTTTGATGAAAGAACGATTTGCCCACCACCTGCCAGGTTGGCTTGTAGAGGTCCTCCATGTCCACCTGCCAGCGATCCGGCTCCAGGTATTTCATCACTTCCTCCATTGTGCTGAAACCAGCTACAGCTTCCCTCAGAACATCCACACTCTGCATCCATGCAGGGGCCTCGGGCTCCGACTGTTTCTGAACACACAAACAAGAAATCAGTGGTAGTGCAGCCACTCCATAGGGGACATTTCATTTTTAAAAGTGTTCTGCAGCAGCCTGGTTTATTTTTAGAATCGTTTAATGCTTTTATTTCACATGATTAGCTGTGATGTGTGAAGAGACAAAAGCAAAACCAAGGTAAATATCACTTAAAGGGATAGTTCACCCCAAAAAATTCTGTCTTTTACTCACCCTCAAGTTGTTCTAAACCTGTATTAATTTTTATTATATTTTGAAGAATATGGTTAACCATACTTTTGATTGGCCCCATTGACTTTCATATGGAAAAACATCAACTGTTTGGTTACTGACATTCTTCAAAATATATATTTATGCTCAGCAGAAGAAAGAAATTCATATCCAACCTCTTGATGGAAATAACATCAACATTTATTTCTATTTCTTTATTACACACACACACAATTTGAGCTTTTGTATTACCAAATTACCAGTTAATAAGGGATTGCATGGTTTTTCTAGACGAGTTAATGTTTGACACTGGCTTATCCACAGGCTCAATTAACCTGTCCACCTTGTTTGAACTCGAACACACAATTAACCCTTAAATGCATACCTCAGGTCTTTTGTGACCCTGGACATCATTTACTACCCTCCTCCTCATTCATTTTTTAAAGTTAGACATCAACCTTCTTATTCATTATTTCTCAATCAATTCATTATGAACAATAACAAGGGGGAAAAATATAAAAAGGAATCCCTGTTTTCCCATTCATTTTTTGTAAAAAATGTATAGGGTCGCTAACGACCCAAGGTGTGTAACAGTGCAAGTATATTTTTTCTGCACAACAATTTAATCTTTGATGACTGAATAAGTGCAATTCACCTTTCCACAAGGTGGCAATGTCTGATACACAGTGATGAAGTGATGTTTCACTCATAGTTACCGCAGGCAGAAAACAAAAGAATAGGAAGTATCATCAGCAAAACTTGAAATGGCTCAGCAGAGCAAGTACCGAACGCAATCAATTATTAGTGTCACTGTCACCTGGTGGATCTGGTGAAGAAGCTGAAGCAGCAATCAAAATATTGATTTTGAAGATGTTGAAAATGATAGTTTTGAGAATATGTTTGAGATGGCGAATATGAACCAGATGCTTAATGTACTGGGAAATGAGCTCTTGCGAGGACAGTGATGGTATAAAACATCTGCTCAAATGGAATGGAGCTCCAAAGGGTAAAATAAATAAATAAATTAAAGTAATATTATATTACAGTAACAATGTATTTATGTATATGTATGTATGTATTTATGTATATGCATGCATGGATGCATATATATATATATATATATATACACATACATATACATACACACACACACACACACACACACACACACACACTCACCTAAAGGATTATTAGGAACACCATACTAATACTGTTTTTGACCCCCTTTCGCCCCTTTGACCTCTAGCATCAACAAGGCATTTTCGCCCACAGGACTGCCGCATACTGGATGTTTTTCCCTTTTCACACCATTCTTTGTAAACTCTAGAAATGGTTGTGCGTGAAAATCCCAGTAACTGAGCAGATTGTGAAATACTCAGACCGGCCCGCCTGGCACCAACAACCATGCCACGCTCAAAATTGCTTAAATCACCTTTCTTTCCCATTCTGACATTCAATTTGGAGTTCAGGAGATTGTCTTGACCAGGACCACACCCCTAAATGCACTGAAGCAACTGCCATGTGATCGGTTGATTAGATAATTGCATTAATGAGAAATTGAACAGGTGTTCCTAATAATCCTTTAGGTGAGTATATATGAGTATGTATATATGAGTGTGTGTGAGAGTGTGTGTGAGAGTGTGTGTGAGAGTGTGTGTGAGAGTGTGTGTGAGAGTGTGTGTGAGAGTGTGTGTGAGAGTGTGTGTGAGAGTGTGTGTGAGAGTGTGTGTGAGAGTGTGTGTGAGAGTGTGTGTGTGTGTGTATGTATATATATATATACACACACACACAAATTTTTTTTATTTTATTTTTTTTTGTTACTCTAATATCAGGAGAGTTTTATATAAATCGCAACAGGTAGAGATCCATCCGTGTTAGATATAGATCCGGGTCGCTAAAGACACGAATATGTAATAATGATTGGCGAAACATTTATGCAATTTAATGGTTAATGATGTACTGTATGCCAGGGGAGCAACACTGATACCTATGGGGTTGGGCAACCTGCAGGAAGCCACATTTCTGCACTCAGTTCAACTCTGCTCCACTGCCTTGGGTGCTGTGGGATCAGTCAGCATGTCCTTTTTCCAGAAGCTTAATTCAGGCGTACTAACATAATCCCCCCAATGACATGTACAATGCCCCACTCTAAAACCAGGTAACAAGTGAGGAGTTAGTTGGCATGGTTACCATTGTGTAAAGGACAAGGTGTCAATGGAGGGTCTGTGATTTCTACAGTGATAAAAATTGACAAAGTGGTAAATGAGGTCACCAAGACAGACTGATTGAGAGCATCGGAATCAAGCACTGGAAACATGCTGTCAGTACAAGAACACTGTATGCACACATTATGAGAAGGAATTAAAAGCCTTCTTTAGTATTTCTTAGTTTGATGTCACTAATATTTAAGAAACCCAAATAATAATTTGATATATAAACCCACATGAATGTGAGTAGTAAAAGAATAGGGTACTTCAAAATAAAACAAAGACAACACAAACAGCGTAGTCTATTTTATTGTCCTTTGAATTGTTCAAAAGAACTCAGGAACTCCCAAGTGACCTGTTTGAATCAATCATTCTAATGAATGCTTTAGTGAATTAACATCTGACTCCCTGAACACCAAGTCACCATTACTTTCACTTGCGTCTGACGTGAACTAAAATTGTGTTGAGCACTTTAATATATATCTTTAGTCAAATTTCACTGAAAATGTAAAATCAACTGCACACATCAAAATGTTTTTAATAATTTTTTTTTTGTAAGCTCTCAAGAGCAGTTACAATTACCTCCTAAATCCTGTACATTCACATATCCGCCAATGCAGAAAACTGGCTTCCAGTTTTGGCAATGGTCAGCGGTGGGGAATGGAAACCATTAACAGCTTGTGAATGTGAGGCACTCTTTCAATCTGTCAATTAAAGATCCTCTGAGCCCTGGTCTTTAAAGCCATAGCTAAACGTCCCTTCTGAGGTGGATAAAACGGCGCTTGTGCAACTTTGCTTAAAAGACAAGACATTTAGGAGACTTTCGGACATAAAACACGGAATCATATATTGAAATTTAACCAAAAAAAAAAAAAGATAATTCTTTAGAATTCTATTATGTAGGTATAGTCTGACTTATAAAATAAATTTAAGGGTGTACTTACTAACTGATGCCATTGTAGAAATGGACTATTCACACAGACATTCATTTATTTTGGTTCAACTTTTTAATTGAGGAAATACTGAGTGTGCCTTTAAAACTAAGAACTTAACCCATGGACATTTTTGTCTTTTCCCGTAAAAAAAAAAAAAAATTATATATATATATGTTGGCCCATATTGATAGGATAGCATCTTGCAGTTGATGGAGATTTGTGGGATGCACATCCAGGGCACGAAGCTCCCGTTCCACCACATCCAAAAGATGCTCTATTGGGTTGAGATCTGGTGACTGTGGGGGCCATTTTAGTACAGTGAACTCATTGTCATGTTCAAGAAACCAATTTGAAATGATTCGAGCTTTGTGACATGGTGCATTATCCTGCTGGAAGTAGCCATCAGAGGATGGGTACATGGTGGTCATAAAGGGATGGACATGGTCAGAAACAATGCTCAGGTAGGCCGTGGCATTTAAACGATGCCCAATTGGCACTAAGGGGCCTAAAGTGTGCCAAGAAAACATCCCCACACCATTACACCACCACCACCAGCCTGCACAGTGGTAACAAGGCATGATGGATCCATGTTCTCATTCTGTTTACGCCAAATTCTGACTCTACCATCTGAATGTCTCAACAGAAAATCGAGACTCATCAGACCAGGCAACATTTTTCCAGTCTTCAACTGTCCAATTTTGGTGAGCTCGTGTAAATTGTAGCCTCTTTTTCCTATTTGTAGTGGAGATGAGTGGTACCTGGTGGGGTCTTCTGCTGTTGTAGCCCATCCGCCTCAAGGTTGTGCGTGTTGTGGCTTCAGAAATGCTTTGCTGCATACCTCGGTTGTAACGAGTGGTTATTTCAATCAAAGTTGCTCTTCTATCAGCTTGAATCAGTCGGCCCATTCTCCTCTGACCTCTAGCATCAACAAGGCATTTTCGCCCACAGGACTGCCGCATACTGGATGTTTTTCCCTTTTCACACCATTCTTTGTAAACTCTAGAAATGGTTGTGCGTGAAAATCCCAGTAACTGAGCAGATTGTGAAATACTCAGACCGGCCCGTCTGGCACCAACAGCCACGCTCAAAATTGCTTAAATCACCTTTCTTTCCCATTCTGACATTCAGTTTGGAGTTCAGGAGATTGTCTTGACCAGGACCACACCCCTAAATGCATTGAAGCAACTGCCATGTGATTGGTTGATTAGATAATTGCATTAATGAGAAATTGAACAGGTGTTCCTAATAATCCTTTAGGTGAGATTATATATATATATATATATATATATATATATATATAAAATGCCAACCGTATACATTTTGGCACAATTGTTTATTTTTATTGGAATGTTACCATTTCACCCCTATTTCATTTAATAAACCTATTTTACACAAAATAGTTACATTTAGGACCTTAAGGACAAAAATGTCCCCATTGAAAGCCATTAAAAAACACAATTTTTTAATCCCAGGGCCATGTAACTACAAAGTGATGCAGTCTGTTTTAAAATGTTTACTATTTTTTTACCATTTTCTCAGGTTTGGCTTGTAAAGCAAATACTCACTTTAGTGTGCTATAGAGCCAATTGGATAAATTATGCAGATATAATTATGTAGGAGTGTTGGTATGGATGTCAGAGTGAGGTTTGTATGTGTGTAATACAAATATTTTTGTGTGTGCGTGTGTAATATTTAAGAGAGAACAACTCTACTGTGTGTACCAGTGGAGCTTTGCTGGCATGTAATTGGAAATGAAAAGCTCTTACTGAATGCACAACCTCAAATTTAGAACACAACTTGTTTAGATTTATGGCTTTGATTCTCTTGCAGTTTTAGAGTTAAACAGGTTTCATAAAATATTTATATTTTATATAAAAACAACGTTCATAAATCTTTTTCATTAACTTCTAGATTTTTTTTGTTTCACTGTTTAACCTTTTCATGCATGAATTATGATAACCTCAGTCAGGATTTTTTTTCCTGTGTGTTTTTATTGCTGTTAGGGCATGAAAAACAAGATTTGAATTTTTTATTTTTTTATTTATTTATTTATTTTTTTTACACATTTTTCAAAGAGATTTTGAGATGTCCACTAGAGTGGACAGCATGCGTTTATGGCTTAAACTTAAGATATACTGTATTAAACATAATACAGTAATAACACGGCAATATTGTGTGCATTTAACAAACCAAATCAATACAATTTTATAAAACCATGTGAAAACTTAGCCTGGATGCCAGCCGAACTTAGCCCCGCCCACAACATTTGAGGTCGGGAAATTCGGTCAGGACTTGATCCGTTGTGGAGTAACTATGCCCGAACAGAAGCTGTTCGGACCAATCAAATTGTCAGGGCGGGCTTTATACGATGATTGACAGATGATCAACAGTAACGCAATCATCCACGTCACCAAAGAGCGCTTGGGTTGAATTCGTTCTAATCCTAAACGGAGAACTTGTTTGTATATCCATTCACCTTTACTATTTCTCTCAAAAATGATGATCGTGTTGGTAAGTACTCTGTGTATCCTTAATCTTTTTACAACACCGGCAAAGATCGTTTACACTCATCTTCTCCTACTTCTTCCAGTGTGCGTGCAGTTGAGTTCTGTTGACAACTATGCGTCAGTGATGTGTCATTCATGAACGATTCGTTCTTTTTTAACTAATCTTAAATATGACTCGGGAGTTGTCTCAAAGAGCGATTCGTTCATTTTTGTGTTGACCGTGCATGCGCTACATGCCATCGGTTCTGTACAGGATCTTCTGCATTCAGCCTATGGGGCTGTGAGATGGTGAACAAATGACGACTCGAACCCGAAGACTCGAGAGGTGAACTAATCAATTCTGTTTTCGGGACTGCATGCATTGCATATGGGGCTGTCACGGCTCAGATCAGACACTGATGACGGAACTAACGACTCGAACCCGAAGACAGGAGAGGTGTACTAATCTTTCCAGGGAACAGACGTGATTAAATGTGAAGTGACAAAAGAAAGAACGACTCTGATTCGGAGGTGAGGTTAACTAACAGACTGCATAGCCTGAAGATTCAGCTAAGCAATAAATGAATCATTTCTTTCTTAAAGTTTGGCCTTGGCTGCATTAGCTTATAATTTATTTTTTATTCCAAATGTGATCAATTACTAATAAATGCTATCATGTGACTTTAATTATATTCTGCTGAAATAAACGAAATGACTTGTTCATTTTGCTGATGGAGATTCAAAGATCCGAATCCGTAAAATGATCCGAACTTGTCACTACTACTATGTGTCGCTAAACATACGTCACTTACTCTGTTGCTCGGATTGGTTGTAGGTCTATCCAATTGAGTGCAGAGGCATTTTCTTTCTTGGTTCGGTTAAAACACGCCCCCATAATCACAGCCCAATGTAGCAGTAGCAGTATCAGACTCATATTCTGACTAGAATTGAGTATGACGACGTCAGGCTAGTGAAAACTATAAAATATATACAAAAAATATAGACGTGAAATATTGCAAACGCAATTGAACTTGTTGAACTTCAAATATCTTTGATATCAGAACATGAGGACGTGATTCCATCAGAGATCTCTACAACCTGTCAAGGTACAACTGTGGAAATCCAACTCAGATGCTCCCTCCAGTGTACCAAAGTATGTCAATTTACCCTGGAGCACAAAACCAGTCATAAGTCTCACAGGTATATTTGTAGCAATAGCCAAGAATACATTGTATGTGTCAAAATTATAGATTTTTCTTTTAACGCCAAAAATCATTAGGATATTAAGTAAAGATCATGTTCCATTTTGTACATTTCCTACCATAAATATATCAAACATGTATTATAATTAGTAATAAGGACTTCGTCTGGACAAGTTTAAAGGAGATTTTCTCAATATTTAGATTTTTTTGCACCCTCCGATTCCAGATTTTCAAATGGTTGTATTTCGGCCAAATATTGTCCTATCCTAACATACCATACATCAATGGAAAGCTTATAGATGATGATATAGATTTTTAAAAAAATGACCCTTATAATGACACATTTTTGGCCTTGTTGTGAACAAACGTTTAATTAAATTTGACAGTCATCATGCTGCAAATTGTGATATTTGTGTGAAAGTGCGGCACGTGGTGTTAACTGCAGGCATTTCTTTAAACCCAGTTATTTCTGAATTTTGCCCAACCTTGGCTGCTCAATTTAGAGTAGCGAGAGGTTGGCTCAGGTTTACTTTGGACCAATGATAGATGACAGCAGATGATCATGTTAATGAAAAAATTTCCACCAGGTAATGGAAAACATACAAGAGCAACTCCATGTTGCTTTATTTATAGTTTTCATTTAACATTTTTTTAACACACTTTCCTCTTCTCCTGGCAAGATACTCTGCTTCGGCGAGCGTTTTTTTCTTTGCTAGGCAGTGGCACTGGTAAAATAGATGTGAATAGTTATAAATAACAAAATTACTAAAAAATAAAATAATTAATAAAATAAAATTAATGCTCTAAACAATATTTTTGTATTTTTTCTCAGTGTACACAGATTAAAAATAAACCGTCTGAAATATTTGTAAATTACCCAAATTGGATAAAAATCTATTCCAAATAATACTAAAATAAAGTACTTTATGCATATAAACCATCAATTGAATATAAAAGCACAAAAAACAATCTAGGACATATATCTATCATGGAAAACACTCGGCAGTGGTCGCACCACATGATATTCTGTCACACCACATGATATTTTTAAATTCACTCAATTTACAGGCATAGAATTGGCCACCTAAACAAAACAAGCTAGATTCCCACAAAAGGTCACTATTAAATTTATAATAAAAATATATATTTGTAGAAATAACTTAATATTCATTTTTTTTTTTTGAGGTCGCACCACATGATATCCAAATGTGTTAACTACATACCAGCCGTTAAAAAGGTTATTTTTTTTCCAAATTTGAAAGAGTTACAAACCTGCTTGCTGCTTCAATGGGTCCTTAGCAAATTGGTATATGATGCAACTTTCTGTCTCTGAATGGATTTCAACATAAAGTCCAGAAATTGGTAGTTTCTTAATGGTCGCACCACATGATATTTCATAAAATGGATATCCTTGGACAATGTTTGTTTGTATATTATGAAAGAAATAAAAAAACAAATGCTTTGCAGTTTTTTATAAAACACTTTGGAAATCATGCCAAGTAGTATAGAAAATAAGTGTGAATAAATTTAAGAGTAATTTCAAAGACGTTTCCAAAACAGAAGTTATGGCCGGATGGTCGCACCACATGATATTTTGACACTTTAAATAACAGAAAAATTACAAATAACTAATGTTTTTTTTTTTAAATTACAGTGAGTACATACATGGGAGAGGTACTACATATATATGGTATCTTTTTATGCATTTAAACCAGTTTTTAACTGAAAAAAATGCAATCGGACAGAAATTGTAGGCGTCACGTCATTGACCCAAATACATTTATTTACAGTCAAAAAAAGTTACTGCAGATGAAGCATTTTTAAAAACAACAGTCACAGTAATATGAATTGTAGCTGAAATATAGCTATTGATGCATGATGTCCACTGTAGTGGACAGATGATTAATCAGAATTTTCTCCCAACCTAAAAATCAATACTTGGAAAATTTAACTGTGATATGACTCATTAGATATTGCCTGAAGCTACAAAATGTTGTTTTACCTGCAAGAGTCTCCTAGGATAGAAGGAATGGATGGATATCTTAGCATTTCTGACTGGTTTGGAGGGAAAAAAATAGATATGCAATGGCTTGCCACTTGGTGGCAATGTATAGGATGATGCACACGCGTCCACTGTAGAGGTTGATGTGCAACAATGCCATTAAAACCCATGCATATGCAAGATGATGCTTTTTGAATAGCTGTCCACTGTAGTGACCACAATATCTATGAAAGGGTTAAACTTTTTTTTTTTCAACAATAATCTGCCATGGGTCTTCTTTAAAATGAGACCAAACTTAAGTCTGGGCTCCCAAGCTTCAAATTTTTATGACAGTTTTTGACACTGACATGTGTGTCCTCTAAAAGGACCTTAGAGTAACTTTTAAATTGACGAATAAGGGTTACATATCCAGAAAAGGAAAAAAAACACATTTAAAATACAAAATCACAGCTACACTTAAGGTACCTTTCCTCCTACATATTCCTCTTGTATGTCATCAAATTTCATAACAGATGCATTGATTTATGTTGTGCAGTATGACGACATGATGTTTCAAATGGCTTGCAGGTTGTGGGGTTCTATTAGACTACAAGGAAAATGGCTTACCAGATGGACATGAGCACACAGACTCAGATGTCTTCCAGTAGCCCGTCAGAACACACATGAGAGCAGTCAGTTCTGTAGAAAACCAAATAACAGTGCAGTGGTCGCACTCAAAAATGCACATGATTCACTGTGGACATATTTTGGTGAAGGCCATGCTTGGTGGCATGCCAATCATACACAGTGGTTGTAAGAAGAGGAAAAGAGAAATGAAGTGACTGGAGTCATTTCCACACATCTAACTCTGAATTTTGAATAGGTATTGTGTTTGAAATTATACGCCTTATGTAATTTAATAATCCATGTGGTTGTCCTGAACAAATGCTGCTGAGAAGCCAACAAAACC
The DNA here is from genome assembly GCA_039654625.1 of Rhinogobio ventralis. Classification (NCBI taxonomy): domain Eukaryota; kingdom Metazoa; phylum Chordata; class Actinopteri; order Cypriniformes; family Gobionidae; genus Rhinogobio; species Rhinogobio ventralis. The sequence continues at coordinate 19,507,160 of CM077198.1, forward strand.
ACCATCTACAATTACTTTAAAAACAAGTGGCAACTACAAAGGTTCTTATATACAAGTGCATACTGTTCACACTGCATGTTAACCTCTCTCTTTTGAAGAGAAGCTGTTGCCAATTTAAAATGGTTTATACAAAACCTGGCCTGAACTTAGTTTAGCCTTAGCAACCATGTCTCACTTTTGGTGCCTATCAAACCTGTTACTCTGCTTGGCAAGAAACATATCTCACCTTTGTTTGAGACCTCAGCCTGCGCCCTCTAGGGTTTCATGACTGAACTAGATATTTAGCCAGCAGAAATCAGAACGCACATGCAAAAGGCATCTTTCAGGTTAAAGGGGGAAAACATCTATGAAATCCAGCTGGGAGCTAAAAGCAGCAGTCCAGTTCCTGACTCCCATGATAAATCACAAAACTTTTCTTATTTCCAGCTAGGTGCCGTCTTAATGACCTCTTTCCTCAAAACCCTTACCAGTTCCCAAACTCTCTTCCTGAGAATTGCAGCTGGGGCTTATTTTCCCCCTTCTCTCGTGGAAGTGGTGAAGGGGAGTGATTGCTTGTTTAAACAAAGTGCAGAGCTGCCCCGTGATCCTGGGTTTCCAGTAGCTGAGGTTGACCACAGAGAAACAGAATTTCGGCTGTTCCAACATGGCAGCCCGTTGCCACGGTGTACAAAGCCAACAGCCAGCCGACTAGGCCACTCATTTCCCTAAATTGCATCATAAGGGGGACTAAATGCAGAACCTCAAACCAGAAGATCTGAAGCACATATCACTTCGCTTTGCATCAATGGACAGCAGAGGAAATCATTTTTAAAAATTGAGCTATAAACGGGTACGGTAAACACTATAATTACACCATTAAGTGTTTTATGAGAAGTGCACTGGATTTGTGAAGTCAGGCGAATTAACACTTCCACGGTGGTGTTGCTTAACAGACAATAACTGTATGCCACATAAACTGGATACGGTCAGAAAATTGCAGATCAGCATTCCCCACTTTATCTGTTTGTGTAGTTGGGTTTTATTGATAGATATTTCATCCAGGTTTATAGTTTGCGAAATTTTCAGCTTATTATACATCAATCCCTTAGCAAACCTATAATACATTTGCACAAGCCAGATGAATAAAATATGGTAAAAGCAACAGCCTATGCCAGAGGTTTTCAAACTTTTACGTCAAGGACCCCCAAATGACTCCCTTTCTAAAATATAAAAGCAGCTATATTTTTGTGCAAACAGACCCATTTATACTTTGTGTGACAGATTAAATACTAATTGTGATAATTAAACAATTAAAATATTATCTTAAAAATATGTAGGCTACTTATTGGCTTAATATTAACTAATAAAAATTCTTTTAATTTAATTCAAATTCATTTGTAAACCTTTTCATAATAAATATTCCAAAATCAAACTTTGCCATATAAACATTGATAAAGATTTTTCTTCAGGGGCATTCTAGCACCCTTTTCCAGCCCCAAGTTTGAAAACCCCAGGCCTACTAAGGTAAAGTACTCAAGAAGGTCATACATTTTGAATTATTCAGTGCCAAAAAAAACCAAAACAAAAAACAGAACAGAACAGACAAACAGAAACATACTTAATCAGCCTTTGTAAGGGAATCCAAGGAAGATTCCTACTAAATTGAAGTGTCATTAACACCACTGCTGTTTTTATATAAATTTAGTTGACAGTAGGTGGTGCATGATGTGCAAATTAAACTAGGTATTAAGGCATGCTACCAGAGAGAAACAGACTTTAACAGCACTGAAGATAAATAAAGGCTCTTTTAAGCATTTAAGAGCTAGAAAAGGAGTTTCATGTGCATTTTTCATTTTACTATGAAATTGTATTCACCTGGTATTTAACAATTTATCAAGATATATGCTCCCATAATTGTCATGTCGAAATAGCAATATTTATAGGACTGTCAAACAAAGTTTCATTAAAGTACAAATGACATGTTTTTGGTTTGTGGAAGATGTTCTGCCACATACTTACTGAAATTATGACAACACAATATTTCGAACACTTTGATGCACACAGGCACGCAATGCTCAAACGCAACTACCGCCCACAAGCCTCCTGAATACAAATGTTTGGTGAGCAAGAAAACAAAAATGTGCACTATGAGTCAGGGCTGGAGGAGTTAGTGTTGGAATTGTAGGTTCCAGCCTGACATCCTCCTACACAAACACTATAAATAGAGCACCTCTGATGTGAGCTCTGTGTCCAGAAAGCAGCCATAACACACCACCTCCTCTGCAATAATAGAGCACTGCTCAAAGAAAAACACACCACCTAGTTGCTCAGCGGCTGATAAGGCATAGATAATGCATAGAGTTTTCAAAACCACAACAACTCAGTCATGCAAGGAGGAAACAAAACAAAAACTGATCACAAAACGAAACAATTCTAATTATAAATCAATGTGGTGAGGACGTACTGAGTTGACAGACATCTTGTTCCTTCATGTCACATTGCATAAATAAAATTAGGTACTAATAATGTGTAAATTGGTTGATATGAATTTCATTTACACTGCCGTTCAAATGGTGTCTAAAGTATCTTATGCTCAACCAAGGGTGCATTTATTTGATTAGAAAATACAGTAAAAATAGTATTATTGTAAATTATTTATAAAATAACAATAGTTTCTGTTTTAATATATTTTCAGATACTCCAGTCTTCAGTGTCACAAGATCCTTCAGAAATAATATGATGATCTGCTGCTCAAAAAAACATTTCTTATTATCAATGCTGAAAACAGTTGTGCTGCGTAATATTTCTGTGGAAACTTTTTTTCAGGTAAAAAATCTTTTGTAAAAACATGAGTCTTAACTCTCACTTTTGATTAATCTAAATGCGTCCTTGCTGAATACAAGTAATAATTTATTTAAAAAAAAAAAAATCTTACTGACCCCAAAACTTTTTAACAATAGTGTATATCTTGTTGATTGGATATTAAAATATGTTCTCAAAACTCCTAAAGCTCACAAGCAAATAAAGTGATGTGCAATATTTGTTTGTCGGCAGGTTTTGTAAGAGCACAGTCGTTTCCATCATCATTCGGCTCTCAAATCAACAGAAAAGCAGGTCAGTTCTGAAAAAGACTTCAGCAATTTCAATGAAAAAGCACTAGGAGTTCAGAAGGAAATGTTATATGGAAGTGCCATATGCACTATTCTTTGCCTTTTAATCATCCACAGCCGCATTTGTCCGGTCTAATTTTGGTGGCCTATCTTACCACAATCAACACTACAATAATTATGTTTCAACAGAATAGATGCAGCCATTATCTACCAGAAGGAGATAAAGCACACCTTTGTTCATTGGAATACAATGAGAGCAAATTTCGCGCAACGTAGCAAAGCGTTCAGACACGCTCTGAAGGCTCAGTAAACAAATGCAAGGGAAAGTGGAGTCATAAAACGTTGACAGGCATCACACATCAAAGGCAAGCATGTCTATTAAATCATTTCAGGGGAATAATCCTTTTCAAATGTGCCGTGTGACGCCTGTCAGGGTGTAAATTAAAGGGAGAAATCTGAACCATGGCCAAAGTGGAAAACACCGTAGCACGCCCCGCTGTGGTTTTTACCACCACATAAAGTGAAACATTGAGGAGAAGGTCTCTGAGGTAGGAATATGATTAGAACTTGAAATTTCCAACTTAGTAAGTGCCATTTAAGGTTGCCAGGTCATTTCAGAGGAAGGGGATGGTGATTACAGCAACAGATGCAACGTAAAATATAAAATGCAAGTATGTTTTTAGTTAAGATCCTTTTTTGTTTTTGGCCCCCGTTTTTTCAAGTACATATCTCTTCAATGTTTTTATTTTTTCTATTCAACAAAGCTCACTGTATTTCTCATAAACAGCTAATTATCTTTTGCACACTGTGTATTTAAGATAATTTTGCACAGGGCCATTAGGGATTAACAAAATGTTTTCAACAAAAACGCAGCCAGCCCTCTCAATAAATGTTGCATAAGCATTAAACAAGGGGGAAAAAAACATGGTGCGTGAGTCATTTCTTACCTGTTGAAGCAAAGTGTAATGGATGCAGAATCCTGGGTCTGAAGGAAAGTATTCATCAGAGACGAAGCGGATCAGGATCTGGTTCCCCTTGGATACCTGGGGCCCTGGAACCATCTGTGAGCCACACCAACGACCCAACACTACCCCTCCAACAGGCTCCTCCACCTCCACATAATCATACCTACAACAGCAAACACACTGTTTTAGTACAGAGATTAATGAATCACTAGCATTCAGGCCCTGTTCGCACCTGGTATTAAGATCCATCTGGGTGGTTGGGTAAGAGAAATCAGCACTTGTGGCAAATTATAGAATTTCCTGAGAAGGGTGTCACTGGATGTCATTGGATGTTAATAAATGTGGATGTTGGATGTTAATAGGAAGGCACAAAGACATGTCCGAATCCAAAGTTAGCTTCACTTCCTGTCTCCTGAGATACCTTCATCTGATCGATTTTTGGAGGCAGCATAGATGCATTCTTCGCTACCTTTGATATCCCATATATGTTTTCAATTCTGTGAAAGTCTGTTTTTGTGAGGTACCTTCATACACAAATGCTGCCTACAAAGTAATTGCCTGATAAGGCAGCGAGGCAACAAGTCAGCTGCCTACATTTTCGGACGCAGCCCTAGGCCGTTTCTCAATATGCATTCTTGTACTTGTGGACCTGTAAAACGTCATCAGTCGCTGCTCAAGTACCGTTCCAATTCAAAGTTCAAGCCAAATGCAGTTCTTGCTCCGCCCCTTTTATCGTGGATGCATCGAGGTGTGACTTGTGCGGACTTGAGACAGCCAGGTATCCCAGAATGCATCTTGCACCAACCAGCAATAGCCGTCAATAGCTGATGAGAAAACCCACGTAATTTAAAAAAACTACTGTTATTGTGTCACAAAAATTTAGTTTTAAGAGTTTTTCAGGCGAGAATGTAGTTGTTTAAAGCTCAAATCTGTGGCTTATTTATAAAGATAGCACCTATTTAAAAATTTGATCTGACGTTGTGAGATCCAGTCGATCACTGGGCGCTCAGAGCTCGTTAACCCCACTGAGAGAAGCCTTACCTCGGCTAGTCCTTCTGACGTTTGCCGCTGGCTCTGATGTATCTGTAGCGGTCAAACATGAGATATAATTCATCTCATGTAGACAGGTCATATTTGGTCTTATGAATCTATAATTTGTTCCCTAGGCAAATAATTGTGGCTGAGGGCAAAGTGAAGTTTCATAACTTTATATATTTAGGCTATAACTTTATATATTTAGGTTATTTTATTTTACCGTTGTAGCCTACTAGAACGCTAACTTTGTACGTTTGACTGAATTTTTGCTTTATTTCTTATTGTATAGCTTCTTATACCTTTTACTTATACTTTTATAATGGCTATTATTGATCATTAAAACTGACATTAAAAAAAACAAAAACAAAGAAAAAAACGGTCATAAGATAATCATAGTACATATGCACATATTGCCTGAACCACATTTGTGTGGCTATTAATATGTTTAAGTTTTTTTTTTAAACAAAATTAAGAGAGGCAGAGTTGTGTTATATAACACATTTTTGTTGTTGCCTAAAATACATACAGAGATAACCAGAGTAGCCAGAGCGACGTTATCATGAACGCTGTTGTTCCATTTGCAAAATTACTAGACTTGCATCCTCCCTTCCTCGGGAGTTTTTTATCCTGAGTCGAACTTGGCAAGTCTGAACTACCAAGGATGCAAGTCTGAAGTTTGCGTAGTTGGCATTGAGAAACGCTCCTAGTGTGACATCAGTCCTGCAAGTAGCATGTGATGATTCGCACCTGATGCTAATTGTGCCTAATCGCCACTGCCATAAATCCAACATCATGTCCTTCCGGTTGGCCACCAGGCAGCTTCTATCACATGCCTGAACGAGGGGAAACGGCTAGTGAGAGATGATCTGAGGGGAGGTTGACACTGCTCTGTCACAACTATATAGTTAATTCTTCATTGTCCCTCATCATCGGGTGTGAGGGAAGGCTAAGGGCTATGAGGCATCTAAGTGTAAGTCTAAATCTTTGAAGGCCTACACAGGAAACTATGGCAATGAAGCTATTTACAGAGACATTATTACACAGACATTCAAACAAAAGCAGAGAAGAAAGATGGGAAAAGTAGAGGGGGAAAAACTGAAAAAGAGACTAGGGAAAAATTTAGCTAAAACGCTTGAGAGAAAGCGACGAGTGAATAAGATTAAAGGAGGACTACGGACATGTAAGCTCATAAATTATATTTATCTGTTTTTGATCTCAAGCTAATATGCTAACGCATTAGGCTTTACATAAGCTACAATAGCTGTGACCTAGAAATCCGTTCTCACATGCATTTAATGAACTGAATAAGCTATAAAATGAAGCATGGCTAAGTGTATTATCTCAATCACCCTGATGGAACTGCAGTCCACAGAGAACATGAGCTAAATCTATCTGTTATTATGATTGTCTAAAAACATATTGGATTCTGGGATTACTCAGCTATCCAAAATGGCAACAAAGCAACTGAAGGATTTTTTTTTTTATCTACTTCGAAAAAAAACAAAAAAAAAAAAAACCCACACCTAATCAAATGATAAAATTAAATGTACTCCTAAAAATGGCACAGATTTAACTTGTATAGTGGTAAAGTACATGCATGTAATAAAAAGTTATTGTATAACTAAAGTAACCATACATCAAATTCACATACTGACACACAGGGGGAACCTGTCTAAGAAGGAACCGCATCATTTGAGTGAGTGAGTGAGTGAGTGAGTGAGTGAGTGAGTGAGTGAGTGAGTGAGTGAGTGAGTGAGTGAGTGAGTGAGTGAGTGAGTGAGTGAGTGAGTGAGTGAGTGAGTGAGTGAGTGAGTGAGTGAGTAGTTATAACATTACAAAATATTTCAATAAGACTAGAGTAATGTCTGCATTTTAAATTGTAATAATTCACAATATGTCTATACGTCTACGGTTATTCCCCCCCAAATAAAAGCCTTGGTAATATTTCTATAATAACTGACAAACATTTTAAATCCTTTTTAAATAGGAAGAAAATATGAATGCCATTAATTATTCTATACTCACACACTTGGTTGAACTAGATTGTGTGTTTTTGCACTAAAAGTACCACATCCTAAGGTGGTGTAACTTAAGTGAATTCACCCCTTATGTCTCTCATGGCCCTCTTTTGGGCTCTAAATTACAGTCTTTAGATACAACTTGGCCTGAACACAGTGGCCTGAGCATTTTTTTTTTTTATAAAGAACAGAAAAAAACAGCAGCGTTGAGGTAGTGTTATTCCTGCCTGCATGGCCTCAATGCTCCTGCAGTGTTCAATAAAGGCTGGTTTCAGTGGCCACAGCCAAAGCCTGGTAGTAATAATTTGATTGGACAGGAATACTTTCCCTATTCTCCATGTGCCAGCACAACCGTTTGGCTTTCTCTAGTCATGGTTTACTCCCTGCCCAGCCTGACACTAATCCTTCAAACCACATTCAATAAAAACAACACAGGTTGTCACGCATTGCGCTAAAAAAGAAAAAAGACATTTGCTGGTTAAACAGACATTGGACACCTGGATTTTTGACACATTCAGGTATGATTTTCACTAAGCCATAAAACAGAGCAAAAGATCTGAGGGCTGAATCTGATAGCAGGTGAATAACACTCATAATGTCTTCATCATGGCACCTGTTAATGGGTGGGATATATTAGGCAGCAAGTGGACATTTTGTCCTCAAATTTTATGTGTTAGAAGCAGAAAAAATAGGCAAGCGTAATAATTTGAGCGAGTTTGACAAGGGCCAAATTGAAGGAACCAAGGAAGGAACAGTGGTGAACCAGCAACAGGGTCATGGGCGGCCAAGGCTCACTGATGCACGTGGGGAGTGAAGGCTGCCCTGTGTGGTCCGATCAAACAGACGAGCTACTGTAGCTCAAATTGCTCAAGAAGTTAATGCTGGTTCTGATAGAAAGGTGTCAGAATACACAGTGCATCACAATTTATTGTGAATGGGTTAGAGTTTGGCTGCGTAGCCACAGACTAGTCAGGGTGTCCATGCTGACCCCTGTACACCGCTGAAAGCGCCAACAGTGGGCACGAGCATCAGAACTGGACCACGGAGCAATGGAAGAAGGTGGCCTGGTCTGATGAACCAATCAGGAAGGTGGTCATAATGTTATGCCTGATCGGTGTGTATAATACAAAAATCAAAAACAAAAATAACAAATCACATAAACAGGTGTCAATACATCACGCATTAGATACCGAATATAACATACTATCAACGTTTTTCCTCTCTACATTTCTTTTCTACCTCAGAAGACCATTAGGGAGAGGGGTGTGTCTCATTCCCAGTAACACTTAGGCAGATGGCTCATCAATAATGTAATGTGATTTCACTATTACCAGGTTTACATTTATACATTCACTCCACAGAAGCTCAAGTAGGACAGAAGCATGAAAGAGCAGCAGATATCTTTTAGAAAATATGCCACAGCATCAGAAAACAAGCACTGGGTGTTTTGAGTCCTTTTTAACACCGGATGTTGAAACAAGGCAACTTAAAAAAAAAAAACAAGCCACAATGACATTTCAACTAATAACTAATTATAAATCTTTTATATCTTTTACCTTAATTTATTAACAGAGAGGATGAGTAAGTAAGCTCATTAAAAAAAGTTGTGCTATAGGATTATGGCGAAATATATTAATAAAAAGACAAAAAAGTTCAAAGGTTTGAGGTTAAAAGTAGTCTCTTATGCTCTTAGGCTGCATTTATTTGATCAAATACATGGTGGTCAGAATTATTGGCACCCCTGGTAAATATGATCAAATATGGCTGTAAAAAATACATCTGCATTGTTTATTTTTATAAATAAATCACAAAAATCTAACCTTTCATTGAAGTAAAATAATTTAAAGTGGGGAGTAAATCACATTATGAAATAAAAAAAATTCTAGGGGTGCCAATAATTGTGGCCAACGTGTTTTGGAGAAAAGCATTTATTTCATAATGTGATTTACCCCCCACTTTAAATTATTTTACTTCAATGAAAGGTTAGATTTTTGTGATTTTTTTTTTATAAAAGATCAAAAGGATAAACAATGCAGATTTATTTTTTACAGCCATATTTGATCATATTTACCAGGGGTGCCAATAATTCTGACCACCACTGTATAAAGTACAAACATTCAATAAAATAGAAAATTTAAAAAAAATGGAGTAATAAATTACATAATAGTATTACTAAATATTACAGTGATGGCAAAGCTGAATTTTCAGTGTCACATGATCCTACAGAAATCATTCTAAAATGATGATTTGTTGCTCAAGAAACATTTCTGATTATCATCAAATGTTAAAAACAATCTTTGTGGAAACTTGTACAGGTTTTTTTTTTTTTTTTTTCAGGATTTTTACTATTCTTACAGGATTCTTACTTTACTGTCACCTTTGATCAATTTAATGCATCCTAGCTGAATAAAATTCTACATTTCTTTAAAAAATAAAATAAAAAATGTAGTGTACTTCAAAACAAAAGCTGATATTTCTCCCTCAGCATGCTTCATAGGAAACTTCAGAAGACAACAGCAACACTAATCACGACACAAATGTTACCTCAATATCAATCATTAAAAGTTGGTGTTATCAGTTATAAATAATGTATTTAAGTCAGTGGTTCACAGTTTGAGAACCTCTGCTACAGATTAAACTATGACGATTCTTTATTCTATTACAATTTAGTCGGTCTCTGTAGAAATGAAAATGTCCTAATCGTTCAACATAAACTTCCATGACAAATACTCATGTACATAAAAAAAAACGGTACTGTTGATCACAATTCAAATTCCTAATCGATGCGATGACTGATACTTATTTCTTATATGTCCTTTCAACACTTTTCAGCTTTTCATCAAAGACAGAACCAACATTGTAAAATATCCTAAGTAGTACAGAAAATCTGGCCCAGTTTTCTTATCGGTCTGAACAAACACAGGATGATGAGAGCTGTCTGTAGTGGCCTGTCGGTTCTGGGCTGGGCTTTGCTGGAGGCAGCATGATAGGATTCAGCATGCAGCTTTATTACAGTTTATTCCAGCCCAGTGCTTTGATTCGATCCAAACAGAAGGGGATTTTTCTTCATTAACTGGCATAAGATCATCATACCAATGTGTATTAATGCCTTTAAAATATTTATAGCAACCATATACTGAAAAGCAGTAAAGGAGGACAGCATGGATGTTGTGCTAAGGGGTAAGTTGCATGCGGTGTGTGAATGTGAGGGGGAAAAAACCCCTCTTGGTGACTATGTATATTAAAGTTGTGAATGAGTGCATGTACCATCCCTCAATAATGACTTTAATAATGCATTACTGTTGCAATCATACAGACCAAGTCACTGCATGCCTGCTAGGTAGGTATATAAAACATATACAATGAACGCAGATGACACAAACACACACACAAACGTCAAATACACTCTGACTCATGGCAAAACAAATGGGAACTCAGACTGCATCCTAGGACACTAATGGAGAATGCCTCCAGCATGACTGGTGTCTGAAGCATGTGTCAAAACACGACAATAACATTGGCCGGCGACAGCCTATGACATCACTACTGGTGCGAGCAGAGTATAAAAGGGCACCTGCCACTGGCAGGAATATTTTTATCTTTGGCCATATTCCCTTTAAGGTATTCTTTGAATGCCAGGCCCTGAGCTAAGCTGCCCAATGTAGCCAGGGTTTCTGGCCCTAGGGAATAGAGTCACGACGGCCGCCGGTGAGTACCCCTAGGATGGGGAACAGTTACTCTGGATCAGTTCAGTTGAAGTCATTGACTTATGTTAGCCATACAGCACTCATTCCTTCAGCATGGCAGAGTGGGCATTTGTTCCCCATTAGTGTCCTAGTGTCCTAATAAAACTATACTGATTTAACTTGTTTAAGTACAAGAGCACCATCACAAATCATTTAATATGAGGCTTGCAGACAATGAGTAACCTTTCACAGGTAATGTCCACAAGTCAAGAGGACATTAAGACAGAATATGCTAGCTAGAAAAACACTTTTTTTTATTATCAATAACTGGCAGAGTTCTACAAACATTTTTTCCACATGAAACCACCAGCTATGGGAAGGTCATCATCTAGATTCTGGGAAGTAAAAATGCACAGATGTGCATGTCTGCAATCGATTGCACCATACAGCAAAACAGAGGCATGGACAGAGGTCTGGAAGGAAGGAAGGAAGGAAGGAAGGAAAGCTAGCCTATAATTGAAAGGGTCTTAAATGTGGATTGGCTGGCTGAGCGTACGTCTGGGTTTGTATGCGCCTCCAGAATCTCAAACAGATGCTGTGGAGTTACATAGGAGACTTGGAACTAAATATGCACAAAGCAGAAAGGGCTGTTCTTTATGTCACTGTATCAGTCATGGAGAAAATAAATATATAAGAGAACATAATCACTCTAGGGGTGGGCTTTTCATTATTCATCAGCCTTCTTGCAGCACAGCCAATCTCCCAAATGGCCTCCTTTCAACTCTAAATCTTAAAAAATGGACGTGGTCACAACAAGCACATACATCTCCACTGTAATCCTCCCTCCCTTCCCACATACACTTATACTGCTTCATTGTATATGGGTGCTTTATCTTACATCTGACCCTGTCAAGAGAGTGCAATGGATGCCTGATGCTGCTTGTTTAGTAGTGCTGATTTGTCGCATAACACTAAGCAAATATTTGAGAGCCTCAAAGGAAACACGTGGGAATTTTTCAAGCTCTCAAATCTTCCAAATCACCTCCTCTCTACAGTTTCATTCCAGCCTTGATGCTATATTGAAACCCCCCTGTTTAAATCAACTGTCAGCTTTGGCTTGTACTAGATGGTCACATCCCTGAAGAACTATTTAAAAAAAAAAATTGTCAGGTACCACAGAACATTGGCACATGAATTAAACAGTAGAAACAATTTACAAATTAAAATAAAAAAAAACAAAAAAAAACAGAATGCATAAATATTTAATAAAGTAATTTTTCCAATTCCACTACTACTACCACGACCACGACTACCACATTATGTCCAAAGATATGGAAAAGAATAATAACAATTTCTTGTTTTTTAATGTAAACTCAATGATTTACTCATCTGCCACAGTAATGTCTATAGTTGTTTTAATTTACTCTTTCATTCTCTTTCTTCCATGCTTTCTCCATTTTAAAATAATTGTGCATGTGAGGTTTAGCAAGTGACCAAAGGGTCAGGGTTTCTTACTTGCAAATGCCGTCCTCTGCATCCTCCATGCCAAAGCGCGGATCAAAGGTCAGCTGGATCCTGGAACTTTCTGTGACAGCCACTAGCCGCCACACTATAACTGTATTCCGGGGATATGTGTTGGGGAAGTCAGGACTTTGAATAATTCCATCCCCAGTGACACTGATGACCTTCTCGTGTTGAGACTCATGCACTCCTTCACAAGAGAAAAGAAAGGTTTATTAGTACATTTTTGAACCTGCATAGCTCACCACAGCGGAAAAAGAACAGATCATAGACATTTGCGAAAAGTTCTTTTTTTTCTTAATGCAAATTAACACCAAACTGGATTTAGCTTCTACAGCATCACAAATAATATTGATTATGCAGTGTACTGTCTGAATACTAAATAATTGATCATACAAAAGCAAGGATGAACCAAACTCAAGACTTCTGTTTTTTATTGAGCATTGATTGACTACAAACCTGATAAATCATATTAAGGGAGTGATAAAAGGAAACTATGGAAATGATTTTGCAATGTCAATACCATAAAACCAGCAGAATGATGTTCTACTATTTGCTAACACAGCATACGCTTAATGAACCTCTGTGTATCAAAGCAATATTGTGCTTGGATGTTGCTTCACCATAATAGTTTTCCATTATAGGTCCAGATAAGAAAGATGAATCAGTAGCTTTAAAGTGTTATTTATAGTGACACAACAGCTGGAAATGGCATTCCTAGTTGTAACAGTAAGATAAGAATTAAAGCTAGGTGGAAAAACATTGTTTGGGTGGTGGAAAGGCTACCAAGACAGATGGTTCGGCTACAATCAATTGTACTTCTACAGTTCAGAGAAATGCAAGGCAAAGAACTTTGCCCACGTTCTAGTCTAGCAGGGCAACAGAGGTTTGCCATGACTTTAAGTTGTGTTTAAAGTTCAGAAATGATTACATACTGATACACATCACTTGCTATTGTTATGACCGGATTTACAGAGTTGTTCCTCCCTAGAGGAAGAAACTATAATGGCTTCCTTAATACAGCACAAATAAAAAATACTTTGCCAGGAAAGTAAAATAAGCTCCTAGAACACAATGCAGACATGCTTGAAAGGTGCAATAGGTGATTCTCTACAGAAACATTTTTTGTTATGCTGGTTGAAAGTCTCCTCATATCCTGATAGCTATCACCATGTTAAGCGGTCTAAATGTATTTTTATAAATGTATATCATCTGTGTTCCCTGTCAGTCAACGTTTGTTTGGATACCACTTCGCAGCCTGTTCACGCAGACATCATACATCATCAGCGTGTTCACGTACATTGTGCAGACAGAGCGAGAATGGCAGGCAAGCAGCAACAACCTAACTTTCCTTCTGAACCTACACTGGCAAAGGATCTACGAGCCAAGCAGACTCTCATTGTGGAAACCCTGGCATGCAAGAAAAATGATTACACACTGACGTGTTTTGCAAGCTACACAACCAAAAACTTGTTGCATCTAATTCCATTTTTTAAAAAGTTGTTTACATTCTTTATTGCAATACTGTTACACACTGTGCTGTAAAGTTCTCACCGGTGAATGACACATGACGTAAATCAATAACGTTGTCTCTGGTCGTTTTGCTTCTGGTCTGTGCACGTTGTGTTTTGGAGGAGGGTGGGATTGAATGCTTTCAATGCTAGCAGGCTAAAATTTGCATTTCCCAGATCACCTATTGCACCTTTAACTCTTAATCCACACTTCGCACTGTTATTCTGGGTTCGTAATTAATCCTATAGTCAAGATTCAATGTCACACTCTGCATTTGTAAACAGTGAGTTATAATGCTTATTCACACATTAATGAGGTTAAAAACATTGATTGGACAAGTACAACATGCAACAAGCACACAATCGGTTCTAAAAACCACTTGTCCATCAGTGGAAGTGTCGCCATGCATATCTGCACTAAAGTACGGTCGTTTGCTACCATTGTTCAACATTAATGGTTTCCTTCAGACACTGAAACTCAGAAGTTGTGTGAATGTACAAAAGTTGATGAATATTTAATAAGATAACCAACTGTTTATGATTGCCCATTTAATTTAACGTCACAGTGTTACATAATGTACACCGACCAGGCATAACATTATGACCAGGTGAAGTGAATAACACTGATTATCTCTTCATCATGGCACCTGTTAGTGGGTGGGATATATTAGGCAGCAAGTGCACATTTTGTCCTCAAAAGTTGATGTGTTAGAAGCAGGAAAAATGGGCAAGTGTAAGGAGTGAGTTTGACAAGGGCCAAATTATGATGGCTAGACGACTGGGTCAGAGCATCTCCAAAACTGCAGCTCTTGTGGGGTGTTCCCGGTCTGCAGTGGTCAGTATCTATCAAAAGTGGTCCAAGGAAGGAACAGTGATCCGATCAAACAGACGAGCTACTGTAGCTCAAATTGCTCAAGAAGTTAATGTTGGTTCTGATAGAAAGGTGTCAGAATACACAGTGCATCACAGTTTGTTGCGTATGAGGCTGCATAGCCGCAGACCAGTCAGGGTGAAATTGAGCATCTGTGGGATGTGCTGAACAAACAAGTCCGATCCATGGAGGCCCCACCTCGCAACTTACAGGACTTAAAGGATCTGCTGCTAACATCTTGGTGCCAGATATCACAGCACACCTTCAGGGGTCTAGTGGAGTCTACGCCTCAACGGGTCAGGGCTGTTTTGGCAGCAAAAGCAGGACCAACACAATATTATAATGTTATGCCTGATCAGTGTATAATTTTAACATTCCGATTTCACATTCCAGGGTCAAAAGAAGTGTGAGTCACTGGCTAACTTAGAGTAAAAACCAGCCTTTACCTGGGTTTTAAAAGGATGTTAAGCCAGGGTTAAGTGGGGTAAGAAAAGCCTACAAGTTTTTCTACATGTGCTGAGGCACTTTAGCCAACATTTCACAACAGTTACATCACAGCAACAACAAAAAAAAAACACTAATAAAGAACCAGCCTGAAAATACTTGTTCCAAAATAGGTAGGAAGGATTCTTAGAAAGGGATGCTTGTTTCCCTGTCCAATAAAATGTTATTGAATTCTGAAAGTGGATTGAAATCTATCTTATCCTGTTGTACTAGGTTCAGAAAAGATGTTTGATTCAAACAGACAGCTGTTGAAATGCAACACCAGTGCTGGTTTTACAGGCCTGTCACATTCAGAGCCCACCCAGGGGAAATGCACACAGATTTTCTTTCACACTCCAGTCTCAGAACACACGCGCACACACATACATGGCTCCAAGTTGTGTGGCAAAGCCAAAGTGTCAATAGGTATCCTGATCTGTTACAGTGATGGTACAACATCTCTAATGCTATTTCCTGTCTATCTGAAACACCAGAACTATTCACCTTCAAAAGTAAATGCAAAAAAACATTACTTTAATGCAAGAAAAAAAGAAAAGTATTTTCACAGAAAGTAGGTAAGTTATACAGGTTTGTAACAACATGAGGGGGAGTAAATGACAATTTTCATTTTTGAGGAGGTAGATTTGGTAAATGTCCACCATGAATGTGATCTTTTCCTATCTTCAGCTTTTTTATATATTAGGATTGGCAAATTACTTATTTATCCCTCCACAGTCTAGATGACAGGTCCCATCACAAGCAGCAGTTAATGCTGAATGATGTTTCAGGACTCACTGGAAGAGTAATGACTGAACCAATGGGGTTTTGGAAAGTTCTGGGGAACAGCTTTAACCCCTGAGGGGTGTCTGCAACCACAAGAGATAGAAATCTGATCACTCTGACATCCATAACTGAAGGAAGGAGGAGAGCAGAGAAAGAGAGATAAAAAAAGAATCTGTTTAGATCATCAAAATTCAATATGTTTGACTAAGACTCTGTGTGACTTGTTTATAATAGGCAGGAGGAAAAATTTACAGTGGAAAAAAGAAAAGACGAGTGATATAATTTCTCTCTGTAAACATGACGGGGCTGCTTTGATGTCTCTTTCTCATGTTGTGATTAAATGCACTCCAGGGAGAAGATGTGAAAGACAATACACAAGTCACGTTTGAACAGACAAACTTTGTGCACATCCCAAAAAACCCAAAATTTGTGCTTGACACGCAGAAACATGGCATTCCCCACAAACTATTGCCCACTTGAAGAATAGACACCTTTGTCAATGTTAGGGAGGCAAAGCAAGATCGCTCATGTTCTCCGCAGTTGAGGAGCATTTTGTGTGAAACTTATCCAAACAAAAGAGCCCGAGGCCCACGGAACAGTGTTGAACACCTCAGATCTGTTTGCAGCACAAGCCTAAACCCTTTATGGACTCAGTTATATAAACAGATCATGAGTTGGCTGCAGCTGCCAAGGTCTTTGAAGTCCCTTGAAATGAGAAAGAAAGGGCCTTTCCTCAGCATGTTACAGCATTTGCCCAGCTGACTGACAGCTTCTTGTCAAGCTCTGTATTAATGTTTATAATTCTCTTAGATTTCTGGTGTGAAGGCAGGCCCTCTCTTATTGAGGCCTATGATTGTAAGTTGATAGAAGTTCTTGAAAGGAGGGATAAGGTGCATTCCTGTTCTCAAAACGCTAATGTAACCAGAGCAGATGGTGCTGATCTCTTACTGGAAGAGATATGGATCATCAGCCTCATGGGCTTCAATTAGGGGGATTGACATCATTCAGAATTAAATACAGAAAACCAATCCAATTTGAGTACCTTATTACTTTTATAAAATGGTTACAACACAATACAAATATTAAAGTCAAAACAATATGTATCAATGCAACTTAGTAAAATCCTTTCTTTCGCTGGAAAAAATAGTCCCTGACCGTGAACAGCAACAGAAGTTACATTATTACACCATTAGATGGCGGCAAATGAGTCAGCCAGTAGCGAAGACTTTTATATTAAAAGAACTGAAACTCGTTGTAAACACAGAGCGAGACAACTGACAAATGCTTTGACTAGCACTGTCAGGGCACGTGGAAACCCATGCTAAAAGACAAGATATCACAGCGATATTTTTATTATGAACATAGGACTGACCTGAAAGAAAATGCTATATCTAAATGCAGGTCATAGTCGCTCACTCAATCTCTCTCTCACAATACTCTACATAATACAGTAAGCTTCAAATGAACAATATCAATGAGGACAAACATATGTTTACGTTGCGAAGAGTGGTTGCTAAGGGTGTTGGGTAGTAATACACAGAACCGTTGGGTGAAGCGATCATAGCAGTGTTTTATCGTGAATAAAACAGCTATTGACCAATCAGAATCAAGGACTGGAACTAGCGGTTTTAAAATTACAAATAAATTCCAATTTTAAGGTGGCAAACAGAATGCAATATTTATTAATTAACATTACCTTTCATTTATGGACTATGATCATATATGGGCAATTTCCTAGACTAAAATATCCCTGTCAAAAAATTCTTTTAGTTGCCTGCAAACAACCTGGTGGAGAATCTGAGAGATCATGTGTCATCATATAATGTATATATGTGAATGTCAAATTAATTGTGTTTTATCACTATTGTGACTGCACTTATTTCCAATTCATTAAAACTCTTTGTCAGTCCAACTCAAATTCAATTTCCTGAGGTGCATGGTCAATTCAATTCATATTCACTCATTTTTAAAAAGAACCAATGAATTTTGCACAATCCTGGATTTGTAAAATCAATTTGACTGAATTCTGTATGAACCTTAAATGGTGCCGTTTTAGTAAATCCCAATAAAACTACTGACCAAAGAGTCATAAAAGCCTGTTCTGCATTAAGATTTTCAATAAAAAAAAGAAAAGAAAAAAAAAGACTGCAGCATTACTTGCAGCATACATTATGACTGATACTTAAACAAAGAACAGTGAATTTTACAATCAGTTTAACGAATGAGCTCTTAAAACAGAACAGGGTGATTATAAACCACTGCATGCCTCTGAGAAACAATCCGGACATAATTTATTGGGGGGAATTATTATTATTTTATTTTTTTAAAGTTAAACAATGTGTGAGGGATTTCTGTAGGTAAAGAGCTTAATGCAAAATGTAAGGGACAGGAAAAAAACTAACGTTTTGTAATGCTTGCTTCAAACACCCCAAACATGAAGTGCAAAAATACAGTAACGGTTAATGTCATTAGATACTGAACCTCAGCCTTGTCACTAAAACGTGCCTTGTTTGATTTGTGAAATTTAGGCTTATAGGGGTTTGAGGGAGGTTCTGTGTCTGTGCTTTGAGATGACCTCATCTCTGGGTTAAATAATGTCATATAATGATCAGAGGCTGGCCCCTTGGGTGAATTACCTCAAACATGACTTTTCCTTGACCCACTTCTCTTTTTTTTCCCCTCTTACCCCTCTCCTGAGGAGAACGCTACACTGATTAAGGTAGGAAGCTGAGCATGAATAAATAAGGGCTCACAGTGCTACCATTGTGCCTTGTTCACATGTTAGACCTCTAACTGAGCCTGGGGTTTAAATATTAACCTGGCAGCGGTAAAAAACAAAGACGAAACAAAGAAATATGCAAGTGCATCTGGATGTGGGCAAGTGCATAAATAAAAACAAAAACAGAGAAACATATTCCTCTTTGACACAAAGTGACAGTCTAAAACTCTTTATGATGCATTATATCATACATATGCAACATTTAATAATTGACCACAAAGGAGACTTAAAAGGAATGACAGGTATTTTAAAGGAAGTTGATGTCCAAACAAAACTGAACCCCACTGACTTTCATTATAGACAACGAGACATTCTTCAGAATATCTTTATGTACTACAGAAGCAAGGAAGTCATACAGGTTTGAAGCAACATAATATTTTGGATAAACTATCCTTTTAATTGGACAATGCACATTTAGAAAAGCACACTAAACATTTAGACTTCAATAAAAGAGAAAGGCAGTGAGGAAAAAGTTACTTTTGTCTGTTGCAGTAAGCCCACTTAAATCAAAGCTCCAGCCTACTGCTTTTTGCAGTCCACTCCGATCAGGTTAAAATATGTTTGGGGTTCAGAAACTGCACACAAGAATGAGCATTACAATCAATTGAGCACCTAAAAACTCTTTCAAACATTTTGTTGGAAATTTGGCATAATAGCACTACATTTCACTCAATTCATATTTCCCAGTTGTCTGGCAGAAGGCCTTGATGTCCGTATTCATTTCACTCTAGAAAGTTCATGCTGGAGATCTACACTAGTGCCCGTAACAGCATTTAACAACATAAAGTGCTAATGTTTCTGATTCCAAGGGACTTGTTCAGGCGCTGTCTGTGTTTTAATCCCCCATATGTCGGGAGCTGACTGCAGCCGGCTGGTGAAACTGTACCCCACGCTTACCATTCTCCCCCCTGTGCATGCTGATTTTACCCCCCTGTTTTTAAGTTGCTCCTACATCTGCTCATGATTAAGGGTTTGCGGCGGTAACTACAGGTGCTGTAAATTCCAGTTCTGGCTTTTTCATATTTATTGCTTTAAGGTTTACAGTTGGGAAGCACAGAAAAGGATAGAAAAGGAGAGTGAGGGGAACGCAGCATAGGAATTTATCATACCATTAAAAAATAATTTGGCTTCAAAAGCGTTGACTTATTTGGAATGTTTCAATCTGCCGTGCAGATGCTCCGTATGGAGACTCACCACAGGAGTTTGATGCTTTGACTCAATGAATTGCTCGGTTCCTGTCGGACATTTAGCATCAGTTAAGTGGCAAACCTTTTTCCCAATACATTTAATTCTTTTCACAAATGAGTGTTTACGTTCAAAAGCTTACACCGATTAGGCCTATGCTTGCCAACCAGACATTGTATAAGGTCATGCAAATGCATCAGACCTTTCATTTTAAATATTGCGCATCCATTCTGTAATTACAGCAACTTCTGTCTGTCTTCAGACCTCCTGCAATGAGCAGAAAAATTTCAAGGTTTCCTTTCCAGGAGTCCTTTTCAACACAGGTCACAAATCACACTCCAACCTCTTTGACACTAACAGACAACTCCCCAACAATGATCTAACAATACAGATGTTGCATGTCATTTCATAGTACTATTGGCCTCTTAAAGAGACAGCTCACTATGTACACACCCTCATATTGGTTTATTATTAATGATTTTCCTGTGTTCATACAAAGAGCAGAGCGAACATTAAGCTAAATTTCTCCTTTTGTGTTCCACAAAAGAAAACCTTTTAAAAGTAACATTCAGTGGTTACCCATACAATGACAAACTGTATACATTTGTCTGTGTTTTTACAAATACATTGTGGTAAAGAGCAAGTTCAAGTTAAGCTTGGCTAAACTAAATCCTTTTAAATGCTGCGTAAGCATAAGGTTGCTGTTGTGTCATCACATGTGGAGTAACAGAATCCCGCAAGCACTTCACCAAGACCAGATTAAGATCCAAACAGGCCACCAAAACCTTCCCTCTCCACAGCTCACAGAATGAGGCTCATCCATTAACACGTCCTCTCTGAGAGCTCTGTAACATCCGCACATGCTATCGTATGGCCAAACATCGACACTGAACTAACCCACTTGGTGGGTGGGTGAATGTGAGTATGTGTACGAATGTGTTTGGGAAGCACTTGCCCGACAGGAAATTTGATTCTGAAGTTAGCATGACTGTTCCCTCTGTAAGCTTTTTCAAATGTCTCACTTCATGTGGTTTATACTGACTGTGAGCTTGAGCTCATCACTGTTAAAATGATTATCAGATCAAGTATCATCATGGTGTGACTATTTTTCTTCAAGACCACTTTACTCGTGCTTTATGCCAGTTCTAAAATTAACAGCAACAACTGTGGATGTGGAGCATGTGGAGCTGTGAGACACTAAGTCATGCTGATTCCCACAACTGTTATGGTGATCTACCGTTCACCTCTGTTCTATGAAGACTTGTTTTTGTAGGCAAAGTAAAATTATGTCTGGTAGGGTAAAGTTAAAACACAGAAAGTTGAGATAAGTGTATAGTAAAGAGCACTGTTATTACCATTTTGTTGAGAATAAAAAAACAAAAAAAAACAACTGAAATTTGTGAAAGATACTTCAACCAAAAATAAATTCTGTCATCATTTACTCACCATCATGTCATCCTATCCTGTATGACTTTCTGCTGTGGAACACAAAGGATATTCAGAAAAACATTGGGGTCCACACAACATTGGATCCCATTCATTTTCACTATATGGAAAATCAGCCATACAGGTTTGGAATTACATGAGGGCAAGTAAATTATTTACATTTTTGGATGAACCATCCCTTTAAACAGGTTTAATTTTGGCGCCACTAGTGGCAACAAAAGGGATTTGCAAAACAATTTTTCCTCCATACAGTTTTCCTAAACACTTCTGCTCTTTTTAGCCTAACTCTCCATTTCAGACAAAGTTTGAAGAGCAAATGTCCCTGTTAAATCTAGCCAACAATAGTAGGACCAACACTGCTAAAATATCTTTGTGGCTTTTCTTAAACAAATTGTGTCCATTTGTGCGTGAGAAACAAACTGAAATTAAACTTCTGACACATTAGCTGCTGGCATACTTGTGTTTGCGGTTCTGGCCACACACACACCTTGCTCATATTGCATGTAGACCACATCCTTTAACAATCTGGTGAGGTCTTTAATTAAGCAAAACATGTGTGCGTATTATTCTCTAATGAATTTCTGGTGTACTGCCTACCTCATGCTTACTTTCACCACAGAGCTCTGTTTACATAGTTAGACATGGCTTTGGTTCTCTGATACTTAGCTTTAACCAGAAGGGCCTTGAATTAGACATGACATCATTGTGAAATAGCACAAAAGAGTCAGCAATTGGAATAATAGTGTATCCATGACAGGTAGCTATTGGGTTCTCATAAAATGTAGGCTCAGTTTAACCACATCCTTCCTTATAAAGGGAAGCGTTCTTGTTATTGGTGGTTTTAAACATTTTTGTTTTACTGGCTAATAACATTTTGATAAATTCAAATTTATAAACTGGCAGTGAATATTTTAACACATCAAGGTCTGTTACACTAAACACTTACATCTGTAAAGATGTTTGTGTAGAATATATATATTATATATATCTATATCTATATCTATATCTATCTCAATTAATTTTTTTACATTTATGATAATGGTTATATTTGAATACTCGGATATACCTCGCTTCACTTTTGCTGAGAATGTATTCTGACATTTTTTTGGGTTGTTTGTTCTGCTATGCATATGATATATTCCCTATAATAATTAGGAGAAATCGGTTGATCAGTCATTGTAATACATAATCAAAAAATACAAATGCACTGATATGGAATATTGTGACATACATATGCACCTATATTTTGAATAACTAATATGCATTCGCTGAAATTAGAGAGTCTACATTTTGTGATACTGCATACAAAAGGAAGAAAGTTAAAAGAAGTATCTGAAGTTAAAATATAAAAATATAAAAAAATACTTAACTTGAAAATAAGTAAAACAATCTTTCTTATTCTACAATCATTTAACAAATGTATGCCCAATTTATATTACATATTAATTATATTAGTAGTAACAAAAGTTCATTCTACCCATCTACCTATTTTAGCGTTTTAACAATTTTTAAATGTGGCTTTGTGCAACATTATTCGCTTTTGCCAGTGCGAGCTAGGGCTAACAAAGTGCTGGGAGGGGCAAATAGCCTCGGACCTCAAGCAGACGAGCACAGAGGCCAAAAATCAAGCTGCGTTTCCACTGTCGGGCCAGTAGCCCTGCAGCGCTTACCGTAAAACCCACCCTTAACACGCCACTGAAGAATGTCGTCACACAACCCCATTTCACCAGCATAGGGAAGCTAACTGACTGAAAACTTGCGTTTGATCTTTACTTAAAGACTTAAAATTCCAGCATCAATGTTTGACCAATGATTTACACTATAAAAAATGCTACAGGTCACAGTAATTTATTAATTTGTGTCAGAAGTGCACATCAACCATGCTGAATCAAAACATTTATCATCATTTCTCAAAAACAGAACACATACTACTTCAAACACGCCTGCTTCAATTTATTTGTGATCACAGGAATGCATAAAAACTCTAAAGGCTTTTAAGTTCAAAGGCTTACAAATTTAGAAACATATTGATAAAATATCATACATTTACATCACATTTCTTTAGAAAGAACGAGCATTTCTATCATCTCTTCCGTCTCACTATACTGTTATCCTTTGAGCAGTGGTGTTGACCCACTCCTGACCCAGGTAAGCTCTGTCTTTGACCACTCCTCAAGCCCCAGTTGGCCCACCTTAGACCAAGTTTTTCAGTGGGCCAAAAACCCCTGGCCATTGGACCAGAGTGCAATTTTGTCCCAGTTCTGAAACAACAAAAGTGTACTACATGTCTGGAAATGCCCAGTATAGAGCAGTCCATAAACGACTGAGCTAATTAAGGGCCATGTGTCAGCTTCTGAGTTCTCACCACACAAACCAGTTAATGCTTAGTCGGGAATCCATTCTCATCAGTGTGGGTGGCCACATTTATGTCTTGAAACCCCTCTAATCTCATATTGACCTGCCAGAGTGAAAATCTTCTGAGGATAAACTTTCATATAATAGCAGAAATCGCTGGCTAGAGACGACACACCAGCTGCCACAAGAGATGAATTCCATGTCTGCTGCTAAGAGCAAATGCTCACCTTTCCACTAAATCTTTATTGCAACCTCTCCTAAATAACACAAACAAACAGACATCTGCATTTGGCCCAACACCAAACTCAGACACAATACATCTTCTCTTAAAGGGTTTTTTCTACCACAGCTGTGCTGGTTCTCTTGTGGAATGGCTGTGGGGCTTTTTGTAATCCCATCTGTGATTTTGGGTGCTGCATGCGTGTGTGCGTGTGTGTCTGAGCTCTCATTTGCAAATGCAGTAATGCAACTCTCCCCAATAACACAGTAACTGCTGTATTAAGACCCTACAGTCTGCTCCATGACCATGTTGTACTCCATCTAGCTGTCTTTGAAACCAAGAACACTCCATGCAAACAGCCCTAAAGAAATTGATGTCTGATGGGCCACATCATACAGGATTTTCTTAAAGGAATAGTTCAAAAAAATATTTATTCACTCATGTCATTCTAAACTTTCTAAATTTTTCTTCTGTGAAACAGACGATATTTTGAGAAATGTCTGTTTTTGTGTCCATACAATGGAAGTCAGTGTTAACCAAAAACATTTAATTACCAGCATTCTTTAAAATATCTTTTGTGTTCCTCAGAAGAGAGTCATATGGGTTTGGAACAACATAAGGGTGAATGAAAGTAAATAACTATTTTCATTTTTGGGTGAACTATCCCTTTCATTTTACACATCCCTGATATGGTCATATTACTGAGGCATCCTGCTTATGAGCTCATATGGATAGAAAGAACAGATTATGGCTAGGAATTTCTGATAAAACGGAACAAAGCTGTAATTTTGTAACAAATTGAATTTTTTTTTAGCTCTTGTATTTATCATCTAATCTACAGAGCCCCTAAAGGCACATGGTGATGGGAGGAAAAATTGCGTTTCAATGCTTTTGAATATTTTGCGTTTCCTGAGAACCTTTGGATTCACTCACAAACTGTTTGCATTCTCCAAGAAACTTTGGTGTTCACTCGCAAACCTTTTGAGTTCTTTGTTAGCGAACCTAAAGTTTCTTGGTGGAATGCATAGTTTCTTGTATCTCATGTAAATTTCATATTTTTTTCCATCACCATATCCCTTTAGGGACTAATCTATACTAGAAATCTTTCAACCAAACTACATGTTTGGCAATATTTGTAAAAAAAAAATAAAGATGGTATAATGACTGACATCTTGTAAAGTGTTTTTTGTTTGTAATGCGATCTTGAGTATTTATAAGGTAAACAGCCAAGATACAGATAAGGGCTTTAAATACTGTATTTACTGTTTATTACGTCACACGCTGAGACATGCACTGCCCAGCTGTTGGTGTATGCTAGCTACTTGTTTAACATATCAGATGCAGAGCCAAAGAAAATATATGCATTTCTAGGCAGATAAACAAATAAACCATTAAATCCCTAGTGGTGCAAATACGTAATAGCTCTTAAATACTGAAAGTCTGTAATAAACACAGAATTCTAAATAAGCATCCCGTTTCATGAGGGAGGATCAGACACTGCTAAAAGCATTTAACAATCCAACCCAGCTAATGGCTAAACATACACGAAAACACATGTGCACACATATAACGTTCACATTCACTGACTCCTGCTTGCTCAAGCATGCATGCATACCACTGGAAGATGGTCCGGACTTTTACAATGAACCAAGTGAACTTCTTGATGGATGATGTAGGCTACAAAGTACATTTGACAGGTGATTTCCTAGTTCCATGAACCTGAAGTTGATTTTTTTTTTCTCCACACAGATCCAAACTGCAGCATTACATTTGAAATAAATCTGCACTGCAGTTATACAGCAAATGTAAGTAAATCACATAATGCAAAGCACATTAAAAGGTTCCCTAATGTGCACAGCGGACCAATAGAAAATGATTTGAGACCAATTAAAAACCTATGGACAGAATAATAAAAGCTTAGATTACTTTTTTTATTGTAATGTTTTCCTGAATCTGCTGCTTCAGAATAACAGATAAAAGGGTTTATATAAATAAATAACCTAAACACTTTGTGTCTGATTGCATTTCAACAGCCTTTACACACCATTAGGCATCCGAGTGCCTTGATCTGTCAGACGCTTGCTGTTAGCGTTGACAAATAACAAAACAAATTCTCAATCATCTGTGACTGATAGATTCCCAAACCACCCAATTAAACTGTAAACAGGACATAAGGAAAAATGCTAATTCATCAATTTGGTTTCCAACTCCATTGAAAAAAACATTTACACATTGTGGAAACAACATGTTTTCAAAATGTTTGAATTCACACTTCTGTGTATTAAGATAAATGATTTATAATGACAGCAGAACAGTTGAATGAACCAGTGAGGTTATTTATAAACCTCCTTAAAATTAAGTACATCGTTGTCATGTAAACGTACCCTTTAAGTTACTTTTAGCTTCTTCATTTAAAACTAAGACTTTGATAAGAAATTGGCTCTTTGTCAATATTTTTATACATGCAAGCCCAGGGTATTCCAGAAAGCAGGTTGTGTGACGTATGTATATATTCATTCTAAATTCTAAAGCACTATAATATCAAGGTTTAAAAGTTTAAAAGTTTAAATGTTAATTAAATTCAAATATATTTATTATTTATTTTATTGTCATCTCACACATGGATCTGCATTCAAGTAATCAGCATCAAACAAACAATATAATCCTTATTCTCAGTGAATAACTAAAATATTGACAAAAAAGTACTGCACAACCACGAAATAGGTGGCGATGTGCACCAAGTAGGTTATGGAAATCGGCATTAAACAAAAGGAGGAAGTAGAATGGAGCGCTTTTTCTTATCGTCTGTTTCTATGGTGAATCATCGATTCGTTGCTCTGTTGAGAAGGTCTTCTGTGTTAACCGGGAACATACTCCGAGTTGTCTGAATTTACTCCCGGACTCGTTTTGGAACCAGCATACCTCGAGTAAGCAAGGTTTGGGTTAATCAACCGAGAGTTCAAGATATATGTGACGGTAAGTTAACCTTGCTTTCTGGAATACTGCCCTGGTATGTTTAAATTGTTTGCATTACTAAGAAGCATTCCAGACCATCCAAAAACTGCTTTAAACCGTCTAATCTTTAATCTTGTGTTTATCGATCTCAAGTGTGAAAGAGGCCATTGATTAATTGTGCAAGTAAAAAAAAAAAGACACTCCTAAATACCCTTATTTCTTTAAAAGCATCCTGCATGTCGTGATTGAAATATGCAAAACACCACTCTAAACCATCCATGATGAAATAAAATAAACACCTTAAAAGAACATTTCAGCACAATAGTATGCAAGTATGGGCATATAAACCATGTGTTTAGTTATGAGGTGAGCACAGGTGCATTGCAGGAGATCAGAAATGGCAACATTGCCAAATTATCTGAAAGGGTCACTTTAACAGTTAATTTATATCATTACTGCCACAGGTGTGGGGACAGAGATGGTCTCTTGAATTGGTGACTGATGCAATGGGAAACATGCACACGCACTCAGCGGTGGCACAGAGATGAATGAGAACTGTGCCTGGCATCTCATTAGCCGATGGGGCTTCCGGCCTGAATTAGTGCTGTCATTCCGAGGAGCTAATAGGCTTTTGAACAGATGTCCGATGCAGGGGGGGGGGACAATTTCACTTTTGGTGCTTTAAGCCTGATTTATCTCACCTTTTTTCACCTCAGTTGTTCTGACACACCTTTCTGTTCATCCACCTCCCCATTAGCCATGTATATGACAGCTAGACACAGAGATAGAGGAAGAAAAAAAGAAAGAAAAGCATGGTCCATTATGAATACACACCAACTAAACTTCAGGGTTTGATGATTCAGTGGATACGCTCATGGAAGCCGTCAGTACCAGCATGCATTTCAATTATCAATGCCATGGTCCTACTATGTCACAAGCCAATGAGAATTAGGGATTGGCCATTAAATTAATGGGTTTCTAAATGCATATTCAGCATCCTTCATCCACTGGGACTGATTATGTAGCACTATCAGATGAGAAAAGACAGCACGAGTCATTTAAAACCACTAAAAAGTCAGCGTATAGGCTCCAGCTTGCATGAAGGAATTAGACTTACGGCACTACAAAGCCAATACGTTAAAAGATTCAGTGGCAGTCCAAGCAAATTTTCCTGAATCTGGTCTTGCATTCCTATAGCTATAAATCACAGAAGGAGTCCATCTTAGCTGACAGCCAGGCTGCTGCTGCTGCTCCTCCATCTGTAGGCTGGGAAATAGATCTCCAGTCTCCAGGGAGAACCAAAGTGCCACGCCTGACACCAGCATCTGTGTAAGTGTGTGCGCGGAGAACCTATTTGTGCTCCGGCAAAAAGCCAGACATTCTCCGAATACTATGTGTGATTGAGTTACACACACTAGGGTGTGCGACTGGCACACTGTCGTATATCAAATCGCAGCATGTGCAAGGAAACATAATGCAATCTGTTCGGCATGGGGGCACTGGTGCTCAGCCAGCGAGTACCACGACAGGTGTGCTGCAACTTTTTCCCCTGATTTCAAATAACATAACGTCCATATTTCACCAGAGAGCAGTGTACCGCTGACAGAATAACGATGAAGCTGTTGGATGCCACATTCCAACACATCTGATTACAGTTTCAGAGAAATCAGAAGTTCTGCATGAGCAATTACTAATCAAACGCACTGTATTTATCATAAATTATGTTTCCTAAAATAGACAAATGTTAAAGGGATAGCTAACCAAAAATTAAAAGGTTATCTTTTATTCACCCTCATATTATATTCTTTTCCATGAGACACAACATTATTTATCTGAAATGTGCAAGGCACTCTTTTCCATACAATGAAAGTGAAAAGTAACGGGGTGGTCTTGGCTGCTTTGGGCCTTCTAATCCCATCCCAGTAGCTCAGTGTGGTTCTCAACCACTTCTCTTGGGCCAGGACCCAATAGGCCTCAGCAAACTTCCAAAATGACTTGAAGTATTTTAATGCTTGTTAAAGCTGCAGTCCGTAAGTTTTGCCTCTTTGTCGCCATCTCTGTTTGAAACCTGCAATTGCAGTTATTTGCAGAATTATCTTCTGGTGGGTCGTACATCAGCACGGCTCCTCAGCATGGATGAATCTAATGCTTTGAGGAGTATGTGTGGCTGTCAGTCACCGCAACGGTGTGGATACTGTACTTCGGAATCACAAATTCTACATCTGTGTTGACCATCTGAGAGAAAAAAGCATTACAATAAATCGTGCCACCAACAGTGATTAAATCTAACGATCACTTAGCTCATATCACATCAAACAGTGCAAATTATTATTATTGTTAAACTTTGTTCTCAAATTGTTAATGTTAACAACATCAGCATTGCGTGACTGTATTTAGTGTGTATTAGCGTTACCTGTAGATTTCAATTTCTGTAAAGTCTAATCTTTTGCGTTTGACTATGGGTGAATCTCCAGTTATCACTGATGATTGTCATTTGGACCTTTCTAATCCACCATCAAAATAAATTTAATTATTCCAGCTGCTGTGAGAAAAGGCTATAAATGATCCGCCACCTGCAGCATCCTCACATGTGATGTAGCCTACTAGCTGGACTCCTTTATACAGATGTGACGTAATGACGCAAAGACATGCTTGAATTTCCAGCTGAAATCCTACCTGTACCACTCAAATTATAACATTATTACAAGCTTACTGTTGTGAATCGTGCTAAGGTAAGAAGATTGTTTGAACACTGGCTGGTTATGTACTTCAAATTCAAAATCAAAAATGTTGGATCATTTTTAACCAAAAAAATGTTACAGACTGCAGCTTTATTGCATTAAAATCAAGCCAAAACAACAAGAAAAAAAAGTCAAGATATTTCTTTTAAAGAAGAAACAGGGTTCGAAAGTTCAGGGTTTGAAAGCCCTGAAAATGTAAGCTAGTCTAATTTTAAAAGTGTGATTTATAGATGCCATGCCAATAAAATGTCATTTAAATTAAAATCTCCATGGGCATTTCTATAATAAACATACATTATAGTTATGCCACTTACATTATCTCACAGGGTAAAAATTGCAAGCAAAAATCTTTTTTTTTTTTTAAATCCTTATCTTTAATCGTTATTCACTAAATCATGACCAACCAGAAAAATCATAGGGCTTGTGAATATTGTTGTGGAAAACAGGGGGCCTTAAAAATAAAAGGCTAAGAACCACTGCTATAGTAAAAAATGCCAAAGTCATTGGTTTGATTCCCAGTCATGCACTGATGAAATGGTGAATGATTTTTTTTTGAGAAAAAATAAATAAATAAATAAATAAATAAATAAATAACAATTACTGGTTTAGGGTGGGTTAGGGGAGGGGCTTTATGTCTAAGTTTATGAATTCCTTTCACCATCTTGTATGGATTCTTATGACTTTGACACCAAGATGGGCAGAGACTATAAAAAGAACAGTGGGGTGTGTGGTATTCGGAACCTAGACTTGAACTTTGGTCGCCTGCGCATAAGCACCATCGTGCAACACACTGGACCTCGTACACTACCGACCATGTCACATCTCTGATAATACAGCATAATCCAAATGTTTCTCTCAGTCATGCCAGATTATAAGGCAACATAGAAATGGAAATTTATAGTCTGTCTTCAGTGAATCCTCAGTGGCCACAGGACATTTTTCACACCATTCAAAAGCAGAGGACTAAGAATTCTCAACCTTTCGAGCAAAACAGCAGCCCAGGGTCAGCAGAGACCTTCTGAGAAAGGCTGACGGAGGTCGTGTCACCACAGTGGTGTGGTGTTGACAGCAAATATTTCCTCATTTCAAAACACCAGCCATAATGGCATATCATTTGGCTAATAGCACATGTCTTGGTGTGTGGGCTGGTGATCATCCAGTGATTTCCTTCCCCAGTCATAAACATGCCGAAGAGACATGCAGTAATGAGTGAATTTCAGAGTCATGTCTCAAATAGGCAGGTTAGTCAAGGTAACAAGACAGGATATTGGTAAAACTTTACAAAAGACTTTGGACTTGTCACTTCGGTAATAATTACCATGTTAAAGCCAAGAAAACACCCAGGATAATTATTCTTCCAGATGCAAGCTACTGTATGTTGCATAAAACAATGCCTGGATATTAACACAATCTAGAGCCTGGTGTGTTTTTTTTCTATTAATAATGTCCAAAACAGACTCACTCCATGAATCAGTCGTATCATTTAACATGTTTCAGAGGAAGGTATTTTGAAACAGATTTTGTATGATTTCTGACCACACCCAAAAAACAAGAGGGAAAACTAGTGAGCTAGTCAATATTGTGCACACTCACATAAAGTATATTTTTAGTCAGTCAATCTACCAAAAAGAAAAATGGGGTTAGAAACCAAAGCATGGATATTTAAAAATATAGTCCAATAGACGCTCATGGTATACAACTCTACCTCTAAAGCAAAGTGCACAGTATCTGAGAAAGAATGTGTGCAGCAGTAGGCTACAAAAAATATTTATACATACATTTATATAAATATATACATATATTTTGTCACACAGCTAGTAGAGACAAAGCAAGATAAGTAAGAACTTAAAAGGGAGGGGGCACTTCCAAAATACCTCTCTGACAGCAAGTGCTGACATCTGCCAAGGTATGTAGACATGCCTTGAAGAGATAGGAACCAAGGTCAAGTCATCACATTTACCTGCTGCCAAAAGTCTAAGGCCTTTGGAATTTGGTTTGCTCTGAAAACAGGCAATATCCACAGACAGTTTACACCTAAGAGCATAGAATTATCTGTTCCGGCAGAGCACTAGCCTTCAGAAACAGTTACAGGTTATCTGCTTGTTTCAGCACACAGGATTAAACTCTGGGGGGCACGTTTTTGGTGGGGGTGACTAAACCCAGTCTAACTTAACCAGCATTCCACACAAATTACTCAACTTTCACTATACTGTACAATATTGAAGGCTTTTGTTACACTATAGTGACTGCATTAAGTCACTAGCATGACGTTGTTTATTAAAAAGTGCAAATATATCAGTCTTCAAACTGTCTGGGGATGACAGGTAGGATGAATAAAAAAAAAGGGAGCAAAGAGACAAAGTGAGGGATGAGTAAATGCTTGAGGAAGTGTTGTTGTCAGGGAGTGATTGACAGGCATTAATGGCACAAGTTAAGCTGGACCTGAGGCTGCAATTTTCAGCTCCTCCAGTCTAGACAAGTGCAGATAGTCAATAAAGTCATGGTCAGTGTCAGTGCTGGAACTTGGCCTTTTAAAGCATTGTTTTCATACATATACACTACTGTTTAAAAGCTTGGGGTTCGAAAGTAGTCTTTTATGTTCACCAAGGCTGCATTTATTTGATCAAAACAGTAAAAACATAGTATTATGAAATATTACAATATAACTTTTCTATTTTAATAAATGAATTCCTGTGATTGCAAAAGCTGATTTTCTGCATCATTACTCCAGTCTTCGGTGTCACATGATCCTTCAGAAATCATTCTAATAAGCCGTTTTGGTGCTCAAAATATTTGTGTGAAAACCTTGATTTTTTAAAAATGTTACTTTGATGAATAGAAAGTTCAAAAGAACAGCATTTATCTGAAACAGTATTTTAATATAAAACTCTTTATATGGCCACATCTGACATTCAAATTTGTTAATCTTACTGACTCCAAACTTTTGAACGGTACACTTACATGCACATATGCAATAAAACAGGGATTTAAAGAGAACACTTTCTGTCTGGAGAAAAAAAAAATCTAGATTTGAATTAAAGAGAGAAAACCCATTTGTGGTTATGTACATTTGACTGTAGCCAAAACTCTACGGTATCATATTGGTTGTCAATGCAATTTGAGATTTACTGCTTTTTAAAGTCTTGACTTGCCTGGGGCCAAGAAAGCATTACAAATACCTAGACGTTATATCTTATCACTGCATAAATCATCAAAAATGAGAGGTAAGCAGACAGGAGGAAGCAGCTATAGCACAATTACAGTATTTTAAATCTGATGGCTATTTTTTAGGTCTTACAGTAGAAGCAGTGGACTAAATGCCTTCTACTGTTATTGTATGTGAATAGATTAATATTTAAAGGGGCCATGAATTGAGAAATTTACCTTGATCTACTTTTTGACATACAAGAGGTAATTGCACTATAAAAATATCCTGCAAGTTTCAGAAATCAAGTTTCTTTTCAGTCAAAAAACTAAACTTAAAAAAACTTTTATTCAAACTAATCTCAGAAAATGACTCGTTTTGGATTGTCACATTATGTCAGACTCTTTGCATTGCCATTCTTCTGATCCTAACATTAAGAAAACATGGGATTAACTACATTTTAACGAAGTCCCAGTTAGATGTCAGTAAGACACTGTTAGTTTGTTCGCTTTATGACTGAAAATAAAAGATGAGGCAGTGCCGACTACATTGGATCTGATAGTAATGTTTTTACCATGTATCATTATTGCTTTGTCTGATACAGATTGTTTGATATGTCTCGAGTATTTATACTGTAGCACTGCAGTCAAACTGTGAAAATTTATGATTTGCTATTGCAATTATGTGGTTAATGTGTTGGATTATCGGATACGGAACCAATCACGTAGAGAACGCTGCTTTTGTAATTGTTTTGATCCAAGCCATTCGCTGTAATCCAGAATACATCTTCTGTTTTGTCATCAGTAATTACATTACAACACGTTTCATTTTATTTTGAAAACACGACACTGCATATGAACTAAGATAAAAATAATATCCAGTCATTCAGTCATTCAGCCATTCTTTGTCAATTATAACTGTGGTAACTCCAATTACTTTATTTGCCACAACCAAGACTTAAAAGCATATGTAATTCGCATAAATGTTTCACATTGTTGCCAAATGTTTAAACTATTTAACATCGGGCGTCTTCAAAACAATTCCACACGTGTAATGGTGTTGACGTTGAAAATTATTTTAATATGTAAAACTGTTACCCAATCATAGCAGTGGGCGTTTATTTCCAAGTCTTAAATTAGCACACCAAACAAAACCAAGTGTTTAAAAGAGAGGGTCAAAAACAAGATAGCTTATTACTTTGATGTGTTGTAAAAATCTTTGATAACATTATCCCCCAGTTTCACAGACAAGGCAAAAGCCTAATCCTAGACTAAAATGCTTTTAACAAAGGAACTTGCACTGACATATCTTAAAATATGTCAGGGCCATTGTTTTGTCGGAAGATGCACACCAGTAACGTTTATAAAAGCTACTTAAATGTTCAAATTAAACGAAGGCCTAATCCTGGCTTAATCTAAGCCCTGTCTCTGAAACCAGGCTTATAAGTGGACCTCAGAGAACATTATAAAATAGAAAAAAAATGTGGTTCATGACCCCTTTAAACATAAAAATTATTCTACTATCTGCTCTAATCCCACTATCAGCATAAGCAACACTGAGGTCATGAGTTCGTTTCTCAGGGAAAGCTTAAAGGGGTCATGAACCAGCTTTTTTTTACATTCAAAAACATCATAATGAATAAGTATGGGCTATTTTCTACCCTGGTTTTGAGCCGCTCTCATGGAACGCTCGGTTTTTATGGCCGTGCCGCACTGAAGACTTGGAAGTAAACGCCCACTGCTATGATTGGATACGCTTTGCATATTATAATGAGCGCCGTCTCCCCCGTGAGTACATGAGGAATTGTTTTAAAATCGTGTGGGAAAACGGCAACCGGAATGATTCGCCCACAGGGCTTGCAAAATGTCTTTATCAAACAAACACAATGATTTCTCTCTCATCCACCCGCAATTAATTGGAATGTTATTTTTTATTACTTGGCCCGCCCGATCGGTGGATATAACAGCAAACCGTGCATCACTAACACACACACTTGCACAAGCCTCACTGCAGAGTCAGACAAACCAGCATGATCAAATACTTCCGCGATTGTATTTTTCCTTCAAATATCAAGTCAAGAGAGTGAACAACGCACATCAAGAAAGGAATGTTATTTCACCATTTAAGATTCACCGGCCTGCCAACGGGCTTCCGTTTTGGTAGCCCGTCTGGAAAACACATAGCCCCGGGACGTTGGGCTTTGCGAGCCCTGGTCCATAACGTTACATGTCCGAGTCTGAGCAGCACAATGAACCAACACCTCGAATAAAGGATTCTCCAGCCTGTGACAGCGTGCTAATGTTCAATTAGACATGTACATAATCAATAGATATCAAACGATCTGTAACAATGAAATACTATCACATATAAAAAACATTTTTTACTCACATAAGTGTGTTGCTTCATTCATTCATGTAATCTCATCCTGTCTGCAAATCCAGTCTCTTGTTTACAAACGAATCCGTGGCAAAATGAAGGAACAAACGCGCAACGTCTTCCCCATGTGAGCTGGATATTCATTAAAAATAAAGTTTAACCATGCGTTCATAATATTAGAATCCTAAGGAAGCTTTTGCAGCGACTGTGTTCTTCCACAACCAGGCACAGCGTATATATATCTTGCTATCTTCAGCATGTTTATTGCTTGGTAGCACGAGCCGCTTAGCTCCACGAGTCGTTGGCCGGGGATACAGGATCAGGCGTCCAACCACACGATGACGTCAATGGTTGGCATATTCTGAGATCGAGCGTTTGCTGGGCCTGGTGTCAATAAAACCTTTTCTTTGACTAACAAGGAAGTTTTCAGCTCTGAAACTTACAGGATATTCTTAGATCACGATGAACTTTTACATATCAAAGGCTGAATGAAAAGTAGATTTCTCAATTTAGGACACCTTTAATCAAAAACACTGTAAACTGTTTTGAATAAAACCATCTGCCAAATTAGACCAAATTCTATGGGCAAAGCAGGGTTAGCAGACCCAAATCTCCTCAGGGTAGATGGACACCACTACTGAGGTAGACAGTGACCATTTCAGTGAACAAGCCATGGATTTCTTGACCTCATATTTTAACTGA
This sequence comes from Rhinogobio ventralis, assembly GCA_039654625.1. Classification (NCBI taxonomy): domain Eukaryota; kingdom Metazoa; phylum Chordata; class Actinopteri; order Cypriniformes; family Gobionidae; genus Rhinogobio; species Rhinogobio ventralis. Next base: position 19,543,026 of record CM077198.1, read on the forward strand.
AACAGGAGGACATATCATTCACAGGATTATGGGTATAAAGTTGATGATTGCACAGGTGCCATCCCAGAGGACAGAAAGGCCATGAAATTACAGGAGGGGGGAAAAAATCCAAGGCTGTGACCCAGTTCCACAGAGAAACTCCATTGCCCTGCTGCCGATCCCTTTAAATTGGAGCTCTGTTTGGGTTAGGAATGTACACTCACTGTCCGTCATGACAAACATCAGACAAGCATTGACTTGCTTACTTACCAAATCTGTCGCATTGCCTTTCAAGTGTGCTGAAAGCAAAAACATGGACATCCCAACCATGCAATCTTCTATTCTAGACAGGTTACAGAAGAGACTTACCCTTTAAACAAACTGTGCAGTATTGCATAAATAATGTCTTCAACTTCCCAGAGCTTTTTTCTCCTTAAGTCTGAAAGGTTTCAATGAAAAAGCACGGTCCCCATTGAGTTTTTGAAACCCTGGCATTGGCAGGGTACAGCGTGCCGATTGACAGCAAACTTCAATGCCTACAGTATTACAGCCAGAAGGGCTTGGTGAAAAAGGACTGGGGTAAACTCTTACTTTAACAGGGAGTCATTTGTCTCATGTGTATGTGTATGTGTGTGTGTGTGTGTGTGTGTGTGTGTGTGTGTGTGTGTGTGTGTGTGTGTGTGTGTGTGTGTGTGTGTGTGTGTGTGTGTGTGTGTGTGTGTGTGTGTGTGAACAGAAAGCTAGTTTTCTTTTTCATTGGACTACTGGGCATTGAAAATCCTTTTGGTTTAAGTTTGCCAGTCGCTACAGTGTATACACAATTCACAATCGCAGTATATAAACTTGAAATGCCATGGAAACTTCTTAACACAACAAGCTAGTAATGTAGAGGTTTGCCAAGCAAGAATACTGCCAGCTGCCACACAGTCTCAGAGTTCTGGGAAACACTGCCTTCTGAAGCCTTTACAACAAAGGTAATACCTACAATATGTTGTTCTCCTTTGAGGAATGGATTAAGTATGTAGTTTTAAATTTCAATTTCTATTAATGTCTCCACAAGTCCTACAGTATGAATTTAAGTTTTTTTTTTTAATCTAATTTCTCTCTTACCCAAACTATGCAAATCAATGGGGTTCAAAACAACATTAGAGCTTTCACTGCAAAGCCAAAAACATAAAACCGAAACATTTTCAAAATAATGTATTTTGGTTTGGAATGACATGAGGGCAGGGTTATTATAATTACTTGTAATATAAAAATATAAAAACTTAATTATTTTATTTCAGCTAGTTGCCAAGGTCAAATTTTTCAGTTTACCTTTATGCACTAAAAGTACAAAAACTAACTATATGGACATTGGACATACAGCATTAAAAGACTAATAAAAATGACAAAAACAAAGAATAAAATTACTGAAAATATTAATAAAAAGTAATCTCTCAATGATACTAAACGCTGTATATGAGGGCAAGTAAATAACGGCAGAATTTTCAATCTAAGGTGAACTATATCTTCAAGCTGCATAAGGAGTATGAAATTCCATAATAAACTTAGCATAGCTGATAGGAAGAAAAATAGTTAAGTTAAGAATTAGATTTAAACTCTGCACCGTGAAGTGTTGCTTGTGAGCATTCAAGCAATTCTAGGCTTTAATAATTACACACCCACCACTTGTCGGATTGTGAGGCAGGCTGCATTTCCCGGTTAGCTGGTGGACCACATTAACCCCATTCCTAACTAAGTAATCCAGTAATGCAGAGCCTTGCGAGGCATTCATTTGTTACTGAGGCTGACTCTCACACGTCTCTGCCTGGGATGTCAATAGGGTTACAGCAGATTAATGGCGGATAATCTGGCACCATTAGAAAATTGCAGCTGCTTTCTGAACCCACTCCATTGCCATAGATCTGACTTATGGACACGGCTAAACTGCTAACTGACTATGGTGCAAGTATTTGTAGTTCTGTCATTATTAGGGTAGGACACTGTTGCAACAAGGGTTAATGAGCAACTACTCACTAGTTCAGGATTCTTTCTAATTTTAAGCTTGAGGCATCTAGTTAAAGCTGATAACATTCATATAATAAACTTAGATATCAATAATATTTAAGACCTCTGTTAATCTAAATTCTTGCTCATTTAGATGTTAGAATATGAAAATAAATGTGGATTTTAAGCAGAGTAAACAGCCATTCATGTTCTGTTTTTAGATTCAAAGTCCTTGTACGACTGGCAATTTAACATGTTAAATTAGTTCAAATGTAACACTAAAAATTGACCAATTTAATTGTGTTCTCTAACCACATTTACTGAGAGCAGGCAGCATAGAATGAGTCATGAGCCATTCATATTGAAAGAGTCAATACATTAAAAAGTTTAGAACTGTTGTTAACTTGACGTATAAAAATCATGGGGCATGATGCTTAACACAAGTCAATGCAAATAAAATTAAACCCAATAAAAATGTAACACGGTCTAAAAAGCATCGCACAAAAAGCTAAAAAGCAAATTAATGCAAAAAGCAAAAAATAAAACATTAAAAAGATCAAATAAAAAAAAAAAGAATAATGACGATAAAGATAATGAAAGAATGCCCCCTATTTGAAAGATCCTTAGGTCCTTACAAATTTGAGAATAAAATGGATTGTTGTGGATTATTTCCACCTAACTGAACAACTATCTATACTGATTTATAAACCCACTTTTCATCATTTGATTTACCACAATAATGACTTTGAATATGGCTTATGGAAAACATTGATATGCAAGATTACAACCTGGACATTGATGTAGACCCTGGTCATGCCTCTACTGTAAATGGACTAACCTTCAGCAACGGTCAGTTATAATGATTTCATGAATCAGTTTTTAAAGGTCAGGTCGTTGTGGATATTGCCATTTGAGTCATTTGTGTGGACAGAGCACTGGAAACATCTTTCACCCTCCTACTCCTACATCCTCCTACTCCCATCAATTTGTATGAAAACCATTGAACCAAAATAACTCAAAAGTGTTTAGAAAAGCCTTCATGAGACGGATGAACAGCTCAGTGAACTGTGGGCTGGCAAGCTCTCTATTGAGGTTAACCTGAAAAAGTTGGTCAAGTAGCTTTATAACCTGACCTTAACCTCACACTGCAGCTGCGAAATAAAACCAGCCTCAGATCAGTGGTGAAGAACTGCCTCAATCAACACCAACCAGAGATGGCTGCGACAGAGCATCTACTGTTTTGGCAATTAAAGAGAGCCAGAGAACAAGACTCTCTGTTCAGAAGCCCTTGGCAGAGCACACTACCAATTCACCTCCATTCTTAAGTCACTGGGGAATAAAGGTGGTGTTACAGCCACAGACCCCGATCAAATGGCAATCACAAAGGTCTTCCCTGGCACACAACGCTGACCTAAAAGGACTAGATACGTACCGCATCAGATGTGCCAATTCAATTAAGCCTGCCTTTTTAATAGACAAAGATGTTAAGATTTTACAGTCTTCTGAGAAGGTTTTTGTACTTTCAAAGACTTCCAAACAGTTCCAAACAAAAAAAACAAAGTATATTTCCATATAAACATTGCTTCCCATTAGACATGTTCTGCATGTTCCACAGTTTAGAGAAAGAATGATAACACAATGAAAGCTCTGATACTAGGCCCAGGGAAGCCGTTTGAATGCAAGATGTTTCCACTCTGCTTCACCCCTGACACGGTAAGGGGCGCTCCCTCGCCTAAGTCAACAAAAGTAGTAGCTTACATTTTGTTAATGGTCCGAAATGAGCGACAGTTTGCCTGTCCCCACCAACGCCTACTTTATAACAGTGAGCTTATAGTTTCAGAGCAAAGTTAAATGGAAACTTTTGCTTTATTTTATTTTTTATCATTCTTATTTTTTTTTAGTTCACCTGTGAGTTTTGGTGGGATTAAGAGGAAAGCAAATTGCATGGCCCCAGGGCACCCCACGCTTCATGAATGGAGTCTTTCTGCGATCAGAGAGAAATCCCTCCCAGGGGACCCGGTTACCCAGAGATTTTTTTTTACTCTTAAATACACATACAGATGTGTGTTTCATGCACATGAAAGCCAAAGGCAACTTCAACTTCCTACTAAGTATAATGCTGTGTGAACCCCATAAATTGTAGACATTATGGCAAGCTGTTTTAACATGTAATCATTTTAACTAACTTTAATCTATTTATGCTATTCTGTTACATTACGAGGTAATCCAATAGTGATTTTTAAAATTTCACCAACTATTTATTGGATACCAGTACTGTTACTTATTCCATTAGTGACAAGTAAAGTGAATTCAGGGTGATTGGGCCACTTTCTACCATTTAGATGACTTGGGGGGGGGGGGGGGAAGTGCCCCAATCAACCTGAATCTACCCTACTCATCTAAATAGTCGCTTGATTGATTGGTAGGCTAATTATTCATCATTATTTTTTTACAATTATTTTTAGATATCAACTATCACTGCCACTGTTTTACACCAATAGTTAGTATACATTCCAGCTTTACTAGTACATACATATTAGGCACTGGTACTATAATAAATAAGAGAAATATGAATAACATTTATTTTACTAGCTATATTTTTTTCGGTAAAATTAAAAAGACTAGTTTTAAGGAATACATGTTAAAAAAGCTTGCCATGGCCATTTATAAAGGTAAAAACTGCGTTTAGTTGTAAAGCATTATCAGAAGTCTCACGCACCCCAGCAAGAGAAAAAGATCATGCGATGACTCTCTGAACTTACCATTTTGCTCTTTAGTGATGGCGTGGTGAATCTTACTGATGTGACTTGATTCCGCCACCGACTCATGCTGATGAAGAGACGATATAAGAATCAAGAGAAGCAATGGAATCATTTGGATTAATGGTTGCTGTCGGTGCTTATAGGCACTTAGTATGTGTTGTTTCAATCACCATGCAGAAATATTGTTCGTGGGACGCGTATCCAACTTTGGACACATCTGTAAGAGGCACGCGTAAAGTAAAGTCCACATAATCCTTGTCGGGCAGAGTTTCTTACTTCTTTGAGGAAAGTTTCCCGAGAGGCATCTGAGCAAAGAGCATTAATTGCTGTTAACTTAGTGAGCGCACACCTGTTCGCCTAAACACGAGTGTTCAAGAGGACAGTTGGAGACGTGCACTGCTGTAAATTAGATCTGCTTACACGCGAAACATACTTTTGTCTGTTTACAAAGTGTTAGACCTGTTCCTTGCAAACACTATTAGTCCATTCGAGTAACGCGACCGACTCTGGCTAAAACTCCACTTGTAGATTTGCGCGTCCAACTTTCAGAAGGAAATGAAGTCCTGAGGTGGTTCCTAGTGTTTAGCGAGCGGCCGACTGGCGACACAACAGGTGCTGCACATAAAGTAAAAGTTCCCCGTGGAGGAAACTCCCCGGAGAGGCGGGGACCATTCACAAGCTGCTGCTGGTGCTGCCGCTGCAGTCGCTTTGGAGTGAAATATATTTCTCACATTTCCACCGCCACACAAGTATATATATATATATATATATATATATGTGTGTGTGTGTGTGTGTGTGTGAGAGAGAGAGAGAGAGAGAGAGAGAGAGAGATAGATATCATGTTTATGGGTCGATGACGTCTGTTGATCGATAAACTGTTCAAAAATGCATTAAAATACTTCTATGATGAACATGTTTTCGATTTCTTCATTTAAATTATTTTGTATAAAGTTTATGGGGCTGTGTCAAAATTATTTAGGTGGTGTAACTGTCCAGAGGAATAAATAAATAAATAAAAGGAAGAAGTATTGATATAAGTACTTTTATTTATTTATATATTTATTTTAAATAGTAGACAACTTTTGTCACAAACACAATGTCACCAGAGGCAGTGAATGTGTTGCATAAGTAAATAAATATAAGAAAATACAAAATGTGTGTAATTACGATTTAAAAAAAAAAAAAAAACATTACAGCATAAATAAATATGCGATAAAATAGGATATAGGATGAAATAGAATATACAGTGTTAAAGACCTATAAGTTACAGTGATCACTACTGAGTTGGTATTGAATATTGGGAAAAACAGGAGCCAATGTACGAATATGCATATTTTCTGGGAATGCATTAGAGACCGCTGGAGCTGTCAGATTTATAAATAATAATAATAAAAAAAAGATTATGCAGAACTGGGGAGAGAAAGTTGTTCTTAATTGTGGTTAAATTATACAAAATTATCTTCGGTTGTTGTAGTACAATGGCAACATGCTACACACCTGCATGCCTATAAGTTTGTCATCACATTCAGTACACACTCTGGAAGTACAGGAATTAGGATGCAGATACTAAAACATGAAAAATTATTTTTTTTCTTCTCATTTGTACTGTTGGTTGGCCAATTTAAGGTTGCCCAAATGGTCTTGAAGATGCATTAATCATTAGTTCATGACTGCTTCACATGTTTATGGAAAGGCTTCCTAAATGGGTGTGACCATTTGGAACAAGGCCTAACACTATTATTATCACAAGTTGTGGCCTGTGTCGGTCCTCATGTCTAAATCTTTTCATCATTTTGTTTGGCATTTCATCATTGTGAAGTCAGAACAATGCCTAAAGCATCTTAAGGGAAATGCTAAAGACCTCTTAATTTGTCAAATCAAAGTTGCAGACAGTGCACTTACTCCCCTTGTATAAGTTATTTCCTTCTCCCTTCTCAAAGCATCAACCCATGAAGGTCTTCTCATGTGGTTAATCTCATCTCCCTGTTGTCAACGTGTTCCTTACGTGCCTGTTAGGTGTAGATTTATATGCAGACTAAACAATCAGAGAAGGGCACACACTGAAATGATTCTCCCAGACAAATGATGCAATGGCAAAGCAATTCACTTTCAGGCCCAGACCACTACAGAAGGGAAGGGGAAAAAAAATCTGAAACCAGGAGCATGTGGAAGCTGAAGATCTCAATCTAGCTGACATGATCAGATTTCTAAGTTTGCTATTTTATTGTTGCATATTTGTATTGGCATATATATATATATATATATATATATATATATATATATATATATATATATATATATATATATATATATATATATATTGTGGTGATATATATATTTCTAATTTTAGGGGTGTGAAAGGTATGGTCTTTTGGAAAAGAGAATTGCAAACATTCATTTTGACAGAGTCAGGGCAGCAAAAGCACAGAAAGAGGTACATGGTACAGTAAAATGGTACAGTATGTAACGCTTTATTTTAGCTTTTTTGTAGAAGTATTTACCTCTAGGCATGCAGGAAATATTGCGTATGGATCCCTCAGCAACAGAAAATGGAAAGGTGCAGTATGTGGTGCTGCCAGACTGGAGGTCATGTGCAGACTATGGGAGAGTATCATATTCCATCCCAAAACCTACAGCAGATGTCAGCACCTCTGCCAGAAAGAATCTATCCCTCTGTCTGTATATGGGGGAGGGGTTTCAGTAGATTGCTATTTTGCCTTGTTCGAGACACTACAGTGTTTTATGCTTTCATGGTGGTCCTGTGAGTCACTTTGATATTGAATCTACAGTAGATAAACAGTGAAATTACCAACAAGAATGATATTTGTGGATTGGATGAAGAGGTCACTGTGGTCAATGCCTGTCTGGCCAGCAAACACTGAGTTAGCATCCGGCAGTAGCATTAGCAAAAACATAATCTTTGTTTGTTTGCAATGAGGTCATAGAGGAAACCAAACGAAACAAATGTTGTGTCACCTTCAATCCAGCGCAGTATTCATCATGCAGGATGTGACATGTAAGATTGGACGGAACAGGAATTGAATCCGTGTATCATTCGTTCAGTCATTTTTTTTATTTAATATTGAAAGTAAAATAAGTAGCACTTTCTCCCATTCATAAGTAATCGTAGTGCACTGTCTTCCTATAAAGTCTTTGTTAATGCTCAATATTAATGAAATAAACTCAGCAAAATGACTGCTGCGTATTTACATACTGGTCTGCGCTTCACTATGTTTATCTGCTTAGAGATAAAAGATGAGAAAAGATGAAATGTAGTTGCAATTAACGTGTTAAGAGTCCGTACAACTGCAGCTGAGGAGGACTATTATTCTGCTGCATGGAAATTATGGTGCGGTTTTATCTTCGGCTGACCAATCAGAGGAAAGGGGTGTTTCATTCCCTCCCACATGTAGAGATCGAATATTCAAGCTGTTTATTAATTTTTCTATCCCAGAACGAAAAACGAAAAATCGAGCTGAATTCTTGCTTTTCCGTTTAAAAAAAAAAGACGACTGAACGAATGATACACGGACTGAATCGCATCACCAGTAAGAGACATGATAATGACATGCTGATTATTTTCTGTCAAATTCAGTATTATTTATATACTATTATAGTATTTATAATGTTTTGAATGATCTTTTATATTTTGGTTTTAATTTGAGTAATTTTGTTTTGAGCTTTTGCATTTTCACAAGTTATTGTTTTTGAAAAATATTTCTATTTAGCTATAATTTATTTCAATTTCAGTTTTATAAATTTTAGTACTTCAACTTGGTGGTTGATTGCCCCTTTTTACAAGATGTAAAATAAGTCTCTGATGTCCCCAGAGTGTGTATGTGAAGTTTTAGCTCAAAATACCCCACAGATAATTTTTTATAGCATGTTAAAATTGTCACTTTTTGAGGGTGAGCAAAAACGTGCAGTTTTTGTGTGTCCCTTTAAATGCAAATGAGCTGCTGCTCATGGGGCGGAGCTTCAAGAGCTCCAGTTAGCAGCACTGATAACCCTGTCCCAAATGACACACTTCATATGCACTTTTGGTCTTGTGGACTTACAATGGCTGCCGCGTGCGCGTGTCCGTTAAGTCCACGAGACCGCAGGGTGTCATATTTTTCCTTTGCGGTCGATATGCGCCCTTGATGCGCACTTCTGCCGAGCCTGCACTGGTGCGGGTTCTGCAGCGGACTTCTTCCCGACAGTCAAAGCTGCATTACGTCATGAAAGTGTGGACTCAAAGGTTTAGTGTGCCATTTGGGACAGGGCTAATGAAACTGTTCAGCCTTTTATGTTCAAACTGGAGTTGGACAATGATGGAGGGACTCAAGAAGAAGTGCCAACACGTAGAATGCAACAGGACGTTTCTGAATGGTTAGTTGATGAATTTATGTAGCTGATGTGGAGTTAATTATCTTTAAGTCATTGATTAGCATATTCTCTCATGATAATCCCACCCCCTTTGTTGTGTGTTCCCGGGGTCAGGGTTTATGTACATTTCAGGGTTAGTGATGTCACTAACCCGGGAGGAAGCTTGTGTAGTCCCTACCAGCCGTTTGTTGTAGTCCTTAAAAAAACAAATTCTTTAAAAGAAAATATCTCCCTTATTTGCTTTGAACTTTGAGCATTGTAACTTTGCATATGTTGTTTATGCTCAAACAGCAGCATTACACACTAACTGAAATCATAAAAGTGAAATCATAATCAACCAACCCTTTAAACTTTTATTTCAGTTATTTCTAATTTTGGTTTAAGTTTATAATGTAATATTTATATTTTATTTCAATTAAATATTTCAAATCACTATGATATTTGTCATGTTTAAGGTATTTTGGCTTACAGACATGGTCGTCATGGTAAAACCATAAAGATTTTTTTTCTTAAATCCTGTTGTATTTAGCATCTGATCTCTATTTGTACTGTACTGAACATTAATTTTGTAGCTGTTAAAGTTCCATGTAATTTGTCAGGTGAGTAAATTCTCTCCTTGTAAATTGCTTCTAGTCTGTGATTTGGTCCTGTTCCAATGAGAGAAAAAGGGTATTGACCTGCTCACTTTGATTCACTTGGGTCTGTTCCAAGAGACATAAAAAGAGAAAGTAAAAGTTAAAACAATCTCTTGTTAAGCTGCAATTATGACCTAAGGAATTATCACACTCCATACTTCACTAGACAGATAAACTTGATAGATTTTATCAGATAAAGATGTTGTAAAGTGAATGAGTGAGAGTCTATGTAGGATGAGTCCTAACACAGCTTTTTTGGCAAGAGAACCAGTGTAAATCCTTGAAATAGACATTGTCAGGGAAAAGTGAGACATAGATCTGTGATATACAGATTTATTAATAAGCTTCCTGTCATTTCTTACACTTTTCAGTCAACACTAACTTTTTTAAAGTCACAATTTACTGTATAGGTAAAACAATAGGAAGACCGTTTCACCTCTCTATACAACTTCCTGTCTGCCTGAAAACATGACAATCCCTTTCTTAGATGTCATTTCTCACTCTGTCTAGTGGCCATACTGTATGTGATGAATAATCCCAAGTCTCAGTTATTCTCCATCAGGGTCTTCCTGGAATGCTTGTCAATCACCTCTTGAGAGCTACACACCATCATACAGCAAAAAGAAGTCTTCACTCTATGACTGCTTTTATTTTCATTTTAAACGAGAAATGTGTCAGCACAGGGGTTTGTGGAGACTGATAGCGAAGTGGAGTCTGCATGCCAGATATAATACCACATTCGATTTGCGAGAATGTACTGACATATTTTTGGACCGGTGCTGCATTGTCCATCAGCTAGGTGGCTCTTGGCCAAACATTGAACGTTTTCTGAAAACAAGCCTCCCTTTGTTCTTGGTCATTTATTGTTGGGGTTTTAATTCAACCGGTATTAATCAGTAATTTAGTTTATGCGCACGCATTATTAATATGTTCTACTCCGCTACAATAAAAAGCAGAGACTAAGACGTCCATTGTCCTGACAAAGCTGATGAAGGAGGTTTAGTATTGCGTACAATTCATATGAACATAGCCTGAGGTCTTTGGACCTCTGCTAAACACCAGAGTGCCCTATGGAAATTTGTGAATGTCTATGTTTTCATTCTCACTTAATCCAAACACCATTCACCCAAGCCCCTTGGAGAGTATCTGCATGGGAGAGAAATGTGTCTGAGCTTTACTTTTGGTTCTTAATGTTTGTGTTGTCTTTTGAGGAAGTAATAGTGTTTGACTTCGCTCAGAGAGAATGAGTGTATTTAGCCTCAGTTTGGGACTGTACCTGATGGCTACATTCCACCCAGGGCAGCCGGTTCCTTCGACCTCTACCTCGTACGTCTCGATGAGCTTAAAAATACAGACATCCACACCATGTGTCTGTTGGCTGGCACACTTGTGTTTTACTTTGCTTGTTACTTTAGTACTCTGGTTTAAGCGTAAAAAGGCACCATTCATTCAGCTAGGAACATGTATAGCATACAGTATTAAGATTTAAATTATTTACACATACACAAAATGACACAAAAGTTATTATTTTGTTCTTTTTAATTATTTTTATTTATTGCATTTGGCATTTATTCCTTTTTACAAACATCCCTGTGTTCAATTCATTTTTGCATGCATTCTTTCTGTTCTTTTCTCTTTTTTTCTCTTACAGAAGCACAATTTCAAGCACCATATAGACACAATACAGAATGTGTGATAATCATTTTTAGGGGTCGACTTGTGCTGAAATGGCAGAGCGAGTGTGATGGCCTTGCATTCCAGTGATGCTGTGGAAGCTGTGTGATTAATTCTGTCCTTGTACAGCCTGCTACTGCGCATGTTGCATGACAGGTGCACACACAAGGCTCCATCTTGGCAACCCTTTACCAATGCAATAGGACAGCGGGAATATAGATTCTGTTCAGGTTATTAAAATTGAAAAAAGATAAGAAAAACAGCCGGGAAACGCCGTCGTAATGAACGATGATTCGCGCTGACCGATGGAACGATTTTGACGGCGACTGGTCTTGAAGGCTCTTTAACGACCGATTGCACTGTCAGCACGACTGGATCGAATCTGTGGAACAACAACCGTTACTATATTGAAATGGTGAGTGAAACCACAAGTAATATTATAAAGAAAGCGCGACCGGGCGTTTTAAATGTGAATGATGAATGGGGGGAGGTGCGACGCGCGTATTTGCTGTCATTCTGTGTTGTATTTCCCTCATCATCATCATCATCATCATCCCAACCCCCTCGTCGTCATGGAGGATGCTGTTGCTATGTTTTCCCTCTTCCCCATATGCTTCCCTAACCTGCTTTATTTTCTAACACGTCTGAATGCAACTTCTTCAACTTGATGCTCAATGCATCCACAGGTCGTTGTTATACCTTTACGCATTTGCATGAACATAAAATATAGGCACAATGTGAGATTGCGATGATATTTGACAATATAGGTATCATCTGTCAGGCTAAAATTACGTAATATGGGCCTAATTATGAGTTTATTTTATTACTGAAAAATGATAACCTTAATGTATATGGATGTGTGTGTGTTTGTTTGTTTATGAATTATTTAAGGGGGGCAATTGTATTTCTATATCTTTATATTTTTGTAATTTTATTCAATAGGCAAATAATTGTTTTTTACTAATATATTATATTTTTATTATTTACCATTATATTACTATTGTATTATACATATTATTATAAAATAAATTTATATTTATATTTTATTCGGTTTAATTACATTTGTATTTTATAAATATTTATCTTTTTTAAGCTACTGCTATATGGAACCTTCATAACAATGATTAATAGTTGGTTTAAACTTGTTCTGATTTTATGTTGTAGCATATTGTGTGAAGTACAGCAGGCCTAAATTAATATACTGAACATAATAAAATATATTTTCCACCTCAGTCCCCTCTAATACATAATTTATCTGCTTTTCCTTAAGATACTATAGATCTTTGTTGTGTCAGAGATCATGATATGAAAAATGAGCATCATGTGAACAAGTGGAACAGAGTGAGTTTTTTTTAAGCTGTGAATGAAGCTATACTAAGGGCACACGGCCAAAAAAGGAGGGTTGCTTCAATTGAATAAGGGTCAAGTTTACATAGATTTAGTCTATTGTGGAAATAAAGCAAAACCATGTCTCTCCTTCCCTTAAATTGCCTTCCATAGTAAAACATTATATCCCACTACTTGAATTTCTGTACTTCATATGTAGACCTGCAGTCAGTGTTTGTGTGTCTCTTTCCAAGGAGGACCATTAAACTCAAATTGCCATGACCGCTGAATCAGGGAAAAGAAAGGGAATGAGAGCAAGAAAGAGATTGAGAGATCTGGAGAGATGTGAAAGAGAAACACAAGCATCTGGTGATAATAATAGTGATGGAATGAGTGAGAGATTGGAGGAGTGTGCGTGAACACTGGCCTGTTTCATTTAAGATGATGATCAATGCACTGGCGTAGAATCAGGCCTCCAGAGGTGGAGGGTGGAAGAGTCTAGACAGGGGAGTTTTCTGGCAGCGTTCCTCAGAGGGGAATTCCTCGTGCTGATTTTTCCAGTCGCTTCCTCTCCTCTACATTTTGGACACTCATCGATTGTTGTGTTTTACAGCAGGACTGTACATGTGTACATTGTTGAATAGGTCAGTGTTTTGCATATTTCAAACTACTAGGCATTCTAACTGTGTCTTCGCAAAGGTATTTTATATTTAGTCATTTTAAATTCAGTAATCTTGGACATTTTCTTTTGATGTACATGCAAGGATACCAATTATGGTTATGTATCTGTAAAGCACTGTTTACATGGGGCAAAATTATTAAGTTTTGATAGTAAATTCATTAATTGTCCTATATAATTTCCGGAAACAATGTGCTTTACTGTAGAAACACATTGTCAGACCACCCACAGTGACAGACACCCATAACCATTTTTAAAGCGGTCACGGATACAACAGAACCACATTTCCTGAGCCAACAGGCGATCAGTCTCTAAGACAGCCTGTGTGTCCTCTGAGAGAGGACGTTGTTATCTATTGAAAGCCTAGGAATATTAGTGCTCTGCTTATAAAATGTCTTTAAACAAAGACAATATCAGAATTGTTTTTTCTAACTGTAAAATAGTGACATAATGTGCAGATGCATTGTTCTTGACAATGACTAATAGTATAATGCATGTAATATACTGTATGTATTACATATTATGTTGTTTCTCTTCCAGGCTAAGTTAAGTTGCTGGAACATGAAGGCTCTAAAGGTGATTTTCTTGTTGCTTATCATCTGTCTCTGGATGGAAGGAGGATTCACCAAAGAAAAATCTGCTAAGAAAGGAAAGAAGAAAGGAAAACAGGTTTACTGTCCGTCGTAAGTGTATTTTTTTTTATTTTGCTATACATTATGTTGACTTTCTGACTAGTCAACATGGAACTTTAGAAACAGCTAATTTGCTCTAATGTTGTCTGTGTACTTCACACTGTTGCAAATGAAGTAACTTGGTTGTATGTAACTATGCATGATGACTTTGATTTGGAAATGCTGAAATTATATTTTAATAAACCGATGACTGAATTTTTAAAGGAGCATGACTTGATATAGTTTTGTTGTTGTTAATGACTGCACCCTAACACTCTTTGTCTTTGGTCCCTTTAGGCAGCTGTCATCAGAGGACCTGGCACGGGTTCCAGCAAACACCACCAGCAACATCCTTAATAGACTTTTAGTCACCTATGACCCAAGAATTCGACCCAACTTTAAAGGTCAGTAGGCTACTTCAACTACATATATATATATATATATATATATATATATATATATATATATATATATATATATATATATATATATATACACACACTACCAGTCAAAAGTTTGAAAACTCTACTATTTTGATTGTTTTTAAAGAAGTATCTTCTGCTTATCAAGGCTGAATTTATTTGATCAAAATACAGCGAAAACAGTATTATTGTATTACAGTATAAATGTTTCTATTTGAATATATTTTAAAATTCTATTTATTCCTGTGATTCAAAGCTGAATTTTCAGCATCATTACTCCAGTCTTCAGTGTCACATGATCCTTCAGAAATCATTTTAATATGCCGATTTGCTGCTCAAGAAACATTTATGATTATTATCAATGTTGAAAACAGTTGTGTTTCAGGATTATTTAATGAATAGAAAGTTAAAAAGAACAGCATTTATCTGAAATATAAAGCTTTTGCAACATTATAAATGTCTATACTGTCACTTGATTAATTTAATGCATCCTTGCTGAATAAATGTATTAATTTCTTTAAGTTCTCCCCCTAACAATATATAAAATACACAATATATATATATATATATACTAATCAGGCATAACATTATGAACAGGTGAGGTGAATAACACTGATTATATCTTCATCACAGTAGCTGTTAGTGGGTGGGATATATTAGTCAGCAAGTAAACATTTTCTCCTCAAAGTTGATGTGTTAGAAGCAGGAAAAATGGGCAAGCATAAGGATTTGAGTGAGCCAAATTGTGATGGCTAGACGACTGGGTCAGAGCATCTCCAAAACTGCAGCTCTTGTGGGGTGTTTCCAGTCTGCAGTGGTCAGTATCTATCAAAAGTGGACCAAGGAAGGAACAGTGGTGAACCGGCGACAGGGTCATGGGCGGCCAAGGCTCATTGATGCACGAGGGGAGCGAAGGCTGCACCGTGTGGTCCGATCAAACAGACGAGCTACTGGGGCTCAAATTGCTCAAGAAGTTAATGCTGGTTCTGATAGAAAGGTGTCAGAATACACAGTGCATCACAATTTGTTGCATATGGGGCTGCATAGCCGCAGACCAGTCAGAGCTGACCCATGCTGACCCCTGTCCACCACTGAAAGCGGCAACAGTGGGCACGTGAGCATCAGAACTGGACCACGGAGCAATGGAAGAAGGTGGCCTGGTCTGATGAATCATGTTTTTTTTACAGCACGTGGATGGCCGGGTACATGTGCTTCGCTTACCTAGGGAACACATGGCACCAGGATGCACTATGGGAAGAAGGCAAGCATTGTTGCAGACCATGTACACTCAAAGCAAAAATGGTTCAGGAATGGTTTGAGGAGCACAACAACGAATTTGAGGTGTTGACTTGGCCTCCAAATTCCCCAGATCTCAATCCAATCGAGCATCTGTGGGATGTGCTGAACAAACAAGGCTGATCCATGGAGGCCCTACCTCGCAACTTACAGAACTTAAAGGATCTGCTGCTAACATCTTGGTGCCAGATAAAACAGCACACCTTCAGGGGTCTAGTGGAGTCCATGCCTCGATAGGTCAGGGCTGTTTTGGTAGCAAAGCGGGGACCAACAAAATATTAGGAAGGTGGTCATAATGTTATGCCTATATACACTCACCTGCCTCATTATTAGGTACACCTTTTCAACTGCTTGTTAACGCAAATAGACATGGTTAAAACGATCTGCTGAAGTTCAAACTGAGCATCAGAATGGGGAAGAAAGGTGATTTAAGTGACTTTGAATGTGGAATGGTTGTTGGTGCCAGACAGGTTGGTCTGAGTATTTCAGAAACTGCAGATCTACTTTAACACACAACCATCTCTAGGGTTTACAGAGAATGGTCAGAAAAATAAAAAATATCCAGTGAGTTTTGTGGGTGAAAATGCCTTGTTGATTCCAGAGGTCAGAGGAGAATGGACAGACTGGTTCGAACTAATAGAAAAACAACAGTAACTCAAATAACCACTTGTTACAACCAAGGTTTGCAGTATCTCTGAACGCACAACACGTCAAACCTTGAAGCAGATCTGATTGACAACAGCAACAGAAGATCACATCGGGTTCCACTCCTGTCTGAGGCTACAATTTTCGCACAATAAAACCCTGTAGGCTCACCAAAATTCGACAATAGAAGATTGAAAAAATGTTGCCTGGTCTGATGAGTCTTGATATTTGCTGTGACATTCAGATGGTAGGGTCAGAATTTGGGATAAACAAAATGAAAGCACAGATCCATCCTGACTTGTATCAACTTTCAGGCTGGTGATGGTGGTGTAATGGTGTGGGGGATATTTTCCTGGCACACATTGAGCCCCTTAGTACCGATTGAGCATTGTTTAAACACCACAGCCTACCTGAGTATTGTTGCTGACCCATCCCTTTATGACCACAGTGTACCCATCTTCTTATGGCTACTTCAAGCAGGATAACACGCCATGTCACAAAACTCAAATAATCTCAAACGGGTTTCTTGAACATGATAGTGAGACATGACCTTTAGAGTCACCAGTCTCAATCCAATAGAGCACCTTTGGCATGTGGTGGAACAGGAGATTCTTTGGATGTGCAGCCGACAAATCTGCAGCAACTGTGTATCTGCAATCTGCTATCATGTCAATATGGACCAAAATCTCTGAGGAATGATTCCAGCACCATGTTGAATCTATGCCATGAAAAATTAAGGTAGTTCTGAAGGCAAAACGGGCTCAAATCCGGTACTAGCCAAGTGCTCCTAATAAATATATATAATTATTATCAAGACATTTTCTCATCTATCCCAACTATCTGTCTATATAGCAACACCCCAGAAGCCACCCAAAACACCCTAGCCACCAATCAGAACCCCCTAGCAGCTTCTTAGAAACATTATAGCAACCACCTAGCACCCCCGAACAACTGCCTAGCCACCACCAGAACTCTAGCAGACAACTAGAGACCACTTACCAGTGACCTAGAAACCACTCAGAACACCCTAGCAACTGCTTACCACTAGCCCAGAACATCTTAGATCAGTCTAACAACAACCCGGAATTCCCTAGCAACCACCTAGAAAAAAGCCATTAAGTGCCTAGCAACAGCCTAACAATAATTATTAAAAAGAGGTTGTCACGTCTATCTGTCTATTTAGCAACACTCCAGAAGCCACCACACTGCCCAGCAACCACCTACCAATGCCCTACCAACCATCGAGAACCCTCGAACAACTGCCTAGCTAACACTCAAAACGTCCTAAGGACCGCCTACCTCAGCAACAGCCTAGCAACCACACAGAACACTCTTGCATCCATGTGACTTTCAGACTTAAAAATCTTCAAACTGTATTCAAACAGCACAAGGATCACAACCATCAAACTTCAAATATCTCTTCCAATTTTTAGATAAGGATTTTTCAAGACAACATTCAAAGTTTTTTTTCCTTTGCTAGTATTAATATATTCTTCTGTTTGTACTGTTTACTTATATTTGGCCTTTTCTTGTTCACTTGTTAGTTTTGCCCTCCTGTAAATAAATATATTTATGTACAATTATTAAATAACAAATCATGTTTTATTGCATGTATATACATTGTGGCAGATGGATAATTCTAGGTTATGCTACTGTTGGCAGCCGTTCCAGATATAATGAAGCAAGTTGTAAAGAGTGAGAACCTCTGTAGCCTCCTGGTCTCTGGCATTCAATGTAAACGTGGGCCTTGATGTGGTCTGAGTGTTAAGAGCTCACTGTATGATTCAGTGTTATTAGTCTCTATGGCCAGCCAGCTGCTCTTCATATCTGAGCGAGATGAAAGCTCCTGGCAGTCATTAAAGTCAACATAATCATCTTGGGAATAGGAATAGCAGTAGTTGGAGCATTTTCCTATAATGCTATGCTTTCCATGTAGTATATAAAGTGCAAACATATGCTTCATGGTATAAACCAAATAGTTAATGTTACCCATAATAGTCTGTGAGAAAGTTGGAATGACTTTTGGGGCGTCTTGTTTGATAGATGCGATTGATGTGCTGACATCTGCACTTTGTTTGTTTTTGTTTTGATTTCAGGTATTCCTGTTGAGGATCGTGTGAACATTTTCATCAACAGCTTTGGGTCCATCCAAGAGACCACTATGGTATCACTTTCATGCACATCCACACATCAATTACGCCAATCTTCAGTGTCACATGATCCTTCAGAAATATGCTGATTTGCTGCTCAAGAAACATTTCTTATTATTATCAATGTTGAAAACAGTTATGTTGCTTAATAATTTTGTTAACTGTGATACATTTAACAATTTAGCGGGATTCTTTGATAAATAGAATGCTCAAAATAACAGCATTTCTAAATTAGAAATGAAAGTCTTTACTATCACTTTTGGTCAATTTAATGCTAAATAAAGGTATTCATTTCTTTTAAAATCTTACTGACCCCATCTTCTGAAAGGTAGTGTATATAATTATTTACATATTTCCTCAACATTTGCTGTTTTAAAACAGAAATATTTACTGTAATGTAATGACAAAATCCAGTCAGGGCAAGTTCTTTCCAATCAATCAATTTCTTTGTAAAGTGCCCGGAATATTGATGAATATTTTGATTGAAAGTTGGACAAAAATCCGTTAAAAAATGGCATTTGTCATATCAATTATTCACAATTTTTGACGACACAATGGCTGTGTCCGAAATCGCATACTCTCTTGAGTAGGTACTTATTTTGAATAAGTAATTCACGACTCCTAAAAAAGTATGTTCTATATAGTATGAATGTGTGTAGTATAAATGTAATCTGGACGTACTGCATTCGCCCTTATCATGTGATACTTCACTGCCATTCACAAATCCTCTCCTGTTGCCTCATGGGATAGTAAAGTGTCCATCATATGCACACTTTAGGTCATATGGTTACTTTCTGCCTATACTCTTTGTGAGTACAGACATACTGTACTTCTTTTGTCACATACTATTTTTCGCCTACTATATAGTAGGGAAGTATGCGATTTTGGATGCTGCCTACCTTTTGAAGTGTTCTAGTCCAACTTTTGACCATATTGAGTCATATATTTTCCTCAGTTGTATTCTACTGTTTTCTTTTCTTACTTTCACTATTTATTTTCATCTTCTGTTTTTTTTAAATGTCATTGATGCTGAAATCAATAATTAGATAAAAAAAACACAGATAAGTCTGTAAAACAACAACAACAAAAACAATAGCAAAATGTAGTTTTAAAAATGTCAGATTTTCAGGGGAAACTCCAACCAGACAGATGATTGGATTCATGACTGTGTGCTTTATTTTGGGCTTACTATGTTTACTTAACACTCCACCAGGAGGAAAAAATCAGCTCCAGACCCCACAATCTTACGTCTGGCTCTTTATGAGCAGTGACACCCATAAACAACCCATCATGCCAGAGTGTCTCAGATCACCTCTGCTGAAAATATTTCCCCTGGAAAGACATCAGAGGGCTGTGTTTTCTGCCCAGCATTGCATGGTGTCATAGGTTGAATATAGTTTGCAGTCAGTTCAACAGGAGCGTTGCGTGACACCAGGCATTGGAAATGAGGTCCCACTTTTTTGTTGCATCATTCTGCTGTGGTCAACCTTAATATGCACAGGTGGCATAAGACAGAAATACAAAAAGGCTATTCATAACCTCTCCAGAGACCTAACTAGTAAGAAGCAGACCACTTTGCCCACCACAGCTTATTTAGCACTTTATTAACATTTGGAAAAGTCCAACAAAACAACACTTGTAAATATGACACAATGCCATCCATGGTGTGTGTAATACATCCTGAATGTTCCTGGTCAGAGCACTGAACTAAAAACAGGACATACCAAGATGTGAATCATACACGCAGAGACAACACACCCAAAAACACTTAGGAACCAAATTCACTTGACTCAGTAGTGCAGCTGGAGTGTGGCCATTTTATTTGGCATGTCATCTGTCTTCACAGTATCAGTGCTAGCAAAACAAGCTCCACTAGAAAATGCCACTTCAAAGACTTTTGCTCACGCAAGCCGGCAGGGAAGCTGGGGCCAATCTGACTTAACGAACCCTGTGTTTTCCCCAGTGTAGGTGTTCACATACAGCGCGAGCCCTCATTGCAGCACCCGCCGCACACCTCTGATGTTTGCGATAGTTGGAAATGTAAATAGGAGCAGCTCTGAACGTCGCAGCTGTGCGACTTCAATACCAGCCATTATTGGAGCCTAGATACTTCAGAGACAAGCGTTTTTTAAAACATCACTCAGAGGTTGTGAGAAATGCTGGTTGCCATGACGATGCCTAAGACACCTGGGCTTGTCTGTCCCCCTAAGGACTAATGTGCTGTTTTTGTGTCCAAGTCAAGGCTTCTCACAGTTCCTGTCACCTAACACAAAGACAGGTGTCAGCCCTCCTAACTACCACCCACCCACCCAGAATCAAGTTTTTGCTGTCACAAAATAGTTGATTTTTTTTTAGGTTTGATTCAGTTCAACAGATTTATGAAAACTTTAATGGATATTTGGGCCTGTATTTTATAGGACTATCGTGTCAACATATTCTTGAGACAGCGCTGGAACGACCCCAGGCTCCGACTTCCTCAGGACTTCAAGTCGGACTCGCTCACCGTTGACCCAAAGATGTTCAAATGCCTCTGGAAACCCGATCTTTTCTTTGCCAACGAAAAGAGTGCTAACTTTCATGACGTTACTCAGGAGAACATCCTGCTCTTTATCTTCAGAAACGGAGACGTACTCATCAGCATGAGGTGAACTTTAAAGCTCTCTTCCTGCAAAGCACCCAACCTCTGTCTTTGTGGATGGTGACAAATGAGGTCTAAATGCTGGTAACACCTACTCATATTATTTACCACAGCAATCAAAACAAAGCAAACACAAGAGTTTATCAGATGTCAAGGCCTTTTAAAGTGGAACAAATTACCAGGCAGGAGTTTAATCGGAAGGTGTTGAAATGAATGCGTCAGCCAGGTTCATAAATTCATGGAAGCCTGTTTCCGAGAGATAATATATAAAATTGTGAGATACAGTTTAAAATAAGATACAATGTCACACAGTGAGAAATAAAGTCACAAAAGTCTCTTATGCTCATTAAGGCTGCATTTATTTGATAAAAAATACTAATATAATAAATAAATGATAATAAATAAAGTCTTCAGTCACATGATCCTACAGAAATCATTCTAATATGCTGATTTTGTTCTTAAGAAACATTTATTTTTATAATCACAGTTGAAAAGAGTTATGTTGCTTAATATTTATGTGGAAACCGTGATACATTTTCCTTTGTTTTTTTTTTAATAATAGAAAGTTAAATAGAACAGAATTTATTTTTTGTAAAAATATTAAATTCTTTACTATTAATCAATTTAATTATGATTGTAAAATATTTATTTAAATAAAAAAACTTATATTAGAATGTTAGTGTATATAAAGTCACATTGTGGGATACAAATTGTAATAAATGAATGAACAATTATTAGAAATCAATGAGAAGTCAATATACCTTATATATATATATATATATATATATATATATATATATATATATATATATATATATATATATACAGTTGCAAGAAAAAGTATGTTAACTTAGGGCTGGGCGATATGGCTGAAAACTGTATCACGATATAAGTGTTTCATATCTTACATTTAAACAATTTTATTTTAAACTTAACCTTCCTCTGATTATAATCCCCTCAGTTATAAAGGCAGAAATGTCAACACAGCCATGGAAAACACTCAAATAATTAAAATGTAAATATTTTTATACTCGACGCGTCCACACGAGCGCGAGGGTGCGCGCGGCAAAAATGACGTCAACGCGGAGTGGGCGGTCGTGCGCGTTGAGAGCGCGAGACCCCATTTCGCGGTGAACTTTCCGTGCGGCTCCGCAACCGTAGATGCACGAGTATGCGGCGAATCTGGCCGAGCATGACGTCTCATCACACCGGCACCCAGTTTGCGCGTCTAAATCAGTTACTTATATTTACAAAATGAGCCAACAATAGCAGAAATAAGCCCTTTTAATGAAAATAAAGATCCATGTTTAATAAAAATGTTCAAGAAACTAATTGAAAATGTTTAGAGAAATTAGAAAATGTTTAAGAGATCGTTAATTTAGTTGTATACATGTTCTCTCATCCATATATTCTGTTCTAATGCCACAAGTAATACTGGGTTTGCCGGGTTTTACACGATTATTTTGAAATGTGGTTTTGGTAAAGTTTAATAAAGTAAACATTGTCACGTGTGTAGCTTACTTCTTCTTACCGCTGTTTCCGGATGGTTTATAGAATACAGTTGCCATCCTGTCGTTTCAAAGAATATTACAACGGCGAGTATAAACGTATAAAACGGACGAGGCGCGCGCGCAGTCAGCGGAGGCTCGCGCTGCAGAGCCAGACGAAAGGCTTAAGGTGGTAAAACAAGTTTGTGGTATTACCAGTCTTGGTGGGGACGGCGGTCTTGCATAATTTGCAGACGACATTGGTCTGACTACAGTCAGACTTAAAAAAAAAAAAAGGCGAGCTGACTTGTTTTCCTGATTCATCAACAACCTCCTCGCTCGCTGCGGCACTCATTTTCCACGTATCACTCCACGCCGGTTCTGTTACTGAACCAAACATGATACTGTTACATGATTGGCTGTTAGCGTGTCACTCCCTACGTTGCTAGGTTACCAGAGAGTGAGTGCCTTTGTTCATGTAACCAAACTTGCTTCGCAACCTCTGGTTTCTTCCAACGAAAACATTTTTTATCGAATGCATTTTTTTATTGATATCGATTACGTGTCTATCGCGATACATATCGTTATCGTTTTATCACCCAGTCCTATGTGAACCGCTTGCAGAATCTGTGAAAATGGGAATAATTTTAACTAAATAAGAGAGATCATACAAAATGCATGTTATTTTTTATTTAGTACTGTCCTGAATAAGATATTTTGCATTAAAATGTTTACATCTAGTCCACAAGACAAAAAAATAGCTGAATTTATTAAAATGACTTCGTTCAAAAGTTTATGAACCATTGATTATTAATACTGTGTTGTTAACTGGATGATCCACGGCTGTTTTTTTTTGTTTTGTTTTGTGATGGTTGTTCATGAGTCTCTTGTTTGTCCTGAGCAGTTAAACTGCCCAATGTTCTTCAGAAAAATCCTCCAGGTCCTGCAAACTCTTCAGTTTTCAAGCATCTATTGCATATTTGAACCCTCTCCAGCAGTGACTGTATGATTTTGAGATCCATCTTTTCACACTAAGGACAATTGAGGGACTCAAACACAACTATTAAAAAAGACTTTCCCAGATGACAAATTAAGTACAATTTACCTTGATTTTCAAATTCAATAAGTTTTCACTCCCCCAGCTCTTAATGCATTGTGTTTCCTTCTGGAGCATCAGTGAATGTTTGAACCTTTTTTAATAGTTGTGTTTGAGTCCCTCAATTGTCCTTAGTGTGAAAAGATGGATCTCAAAATCATACAGTCACTGCTGGAGAGGGTTCAAATATGCAAAAGATGCTTGAAAACTGAAGAGTTTGCAGGACCTGTAGGATTTTTCTGAAGAACATTGGGCAGTTTTACTGCTCAGGACAAACAAGAGACTCATGAACAACCATCACAAAAAAAAAAGCAGCCGTGGATCATTCAGTTAACAACACAGTATTAATAATCAATGGTTCATAAACTTTTGAACGGGGTCATTTGAATAAATTCAGCTTTTTTTTTTTTTCTTGTGGACTATGTAAACATTTTTATGTAAAATATATTATTCAGGACAGTACTAAATAAAAAATAACATGCACTTTGTATGATCTCTCTTATTTTGTTAAAATTATTCCCATTTTCACAGATTCTGCAAGCGGTTCACATACTTTTTCTTGCAACTGTACATACATATATATTACTCAAAGACAGAAATAGGCTACAAATTTGAGTATTGATAAAGCAAAACTCAAAGTATCATAAAGTACATGTTTGAATGACAGGGAGCATAGTGACTGAACCCTCCTATGAGCTCTTCTTAATGCTTTTAATAAACCTCAGGGGGCTTAAAGTGATCTGGGAATTGGAGATTCGATACATCTGTTGACCCTAGAATTTCACCTCACCACTGACACCTAAATTACAGCTCCTGCTATTTGATCCCATGTGAAAGTTCAGTCCTTTAGTAGTGGTGGACACCTCTTGTCATTATCTTTCCACGGCATTATCTACAGATCCTGAGTGAAAGAAGCTCTCAGTGTCTTCTAGTAGTCAGTGACCACACCTGCTGTAGATCTGCCCACGGTGTGTTATACAAAAAGGTTTATCAAAACAGATTTTATAGAAAACAGAATTAAACAAACAGTTATTTATAAAGGTAAACAATTCCACAGGTCATTATGCTTCAAACAAATGTGAGTTGTTACTGTGGTCACTGTGCCAGCCATGCATTGGACATAGTCCAGTTTAGGGTAAAGATAAAATCTAAACACTGGCACAGAGCCATTTCAGTCTGGATGTGAAGGGTTTCTAAGAGCATCACGTTTTGTTCTGTTATGTCTGAGGCAAATGTATTTCCATAGTGTTTTTCCATGCCACCCATATCACAGCTTGAGCTGGGTGGTCTTCAGTGAGCCCTTTCTCACTTTTGGCATTGGCCCAGGATGCCTTGCTCTGTCTCTGGGTATGTGTGTGGCAAGGGATTACTGTCTTAATGAGAGTCTTTCAAAAAGAAACAAGAGTGTTTATTTCATATTATACCTCCCTGAAACTAATTCTGCCTTTACTCGTCCATCGACCTTCAACTTCCTCCCTATATATACACATTACTTTTTTTTAATGTCTTTCTTATCTCTTTTTCTCAATGAAACTGACACACTTTATAGCCCTTCTTATCCATTCGCAGTCTCCGCTCTAATTTATCCCAAAGCTGTTCTATCGGGTTGAGGTCAGGACTCTGTGCAGGCCAGACAAGTTCCTCCACACCAAACTCGCTCATCCATGTCTTTATGGACCTTGCTTTGTGCACTGGTATGCAGTCAAATTGGAACAGGAAGGGGCCATTCCCAAACTGTTCCCACAAAGTTGGGAGCATGAAATTGTCCAAAATGCTGAAGCATTAGGAGTTCCTTTTACTGGAACTAAGGGGCCAAGCCCAACCCCTGAAAAACAACCCCACACCATAATTCCCCCTCTACCAAACTTTACACTTGGCAAAATGCAGTCAGCCAAGTACCATTCTCCTGGCAACCGCCAAACCCAGACTCATCCATCGGATTGCCAGACAGAGAAGCGTGATTCGTCACTCCTGAGAACACGTCTACACTGCTCTAGAGTCCTGTGGCGGCGTGCTTTATACCACTGCATCCGAAGCTTTGCATTGCACTTGGTGATGTAAGGCTTGGATGCAGCTGCTCGGCCATGGAAACCTATTCCATGAGGCTCTCTACACACTGTTCTTGAGCTAATCTGACGGCCACACAAAGTTTGGAGGTCTGTAGCTATTGACTCTGCAGAAAGTTGGCGACTTCTGCGCACTGTGCGCCCCGCTCTGTGATTTTACGTGGCCTACCACTTCGTGGATGAGTTGCTGTTGTTCCCAATTGCTTCCACTTTGTAATACCACTAACAGTTGACTGTAGAATATTTAGAAGTGAGGAAATTTCACAAATGGACTTATTGCACAGGTGGCAGCCTATCACGGTACCACGCTTGAATTCACTGAGCTCCTGAGAGCGACCCATTCTTTCACAAATGTTTGTAGAAGCAGTCTGCATGCCTTGGTGCTTGATTTTATACACCTGTGACCATGGAAGCGATTAGAACACCTGAATTCAATGATTTGGAGGGGTGTCCCAATACTTTTGGCAATATAGTGTATATAAACACCAAACTGTATAAAAGAAGTACATATAAAATAATTAAATACCAGTATTATACCAATAATATTATGTCAGAATAATATCATATTTTATATGCTTTCGTCAAACTGTTCAGTTTGTTGGACATTGGATAAAGTCACCTTCCTAGAAACTGCTTTTTGCTATAGCAATTACATTTTTTGCAACTAAATCTTGTTTGGAGCAGGATAATATGAAGGATACAATTTTTATTTTCAAGGGGAATCTTTATTTTGCATCTTTGTTTGTCCCTCTGTCTTTTCCAGTCTGACCCCATCTTACATCTTAACCCTGGTCTCTCTCTTTCTCTCTTCCTCTCCGATAATTTGTATAACACACCATAAAGATAAATTTTAAACAAAAACAGATCTTAGAAGGAAGCGTTCATTCTCTCTAACCTCTCCCAGGCCTTTACAAAAATATCTTGGCGCAGAGCTTCAGTTGCTTGCCTTGCACTCAAGTGCTATGTGGCCCTGCTGGTGCAGAAAGTACCCTAGCTCTTAGCTGCATCTGAGACTGTGCTTGTCAGATTATGAGAGAAAACCAAAAAGCTTTCATGTGTTAATGGTGTTTTAAATAAATATGCCTTGGTGTGAATGCTGTGCACAAAAAAGGAACTGCATGAAGAATTTATTCTACTGTTGGGAAAGACATTTAATGTCTGTGACATCTATGAAATTGGTTACATTTGGATTGACTTTCAAGTGATGCAATCTGGTGCTAAAATAGTCTTAGCAAAAATCTTTGCAAGGTTGCTGAATATATAAGTGAATGTTTCAGCATGAAACTTCAAATGCAGTCAGTGGAATCTGTTATTTTGTCTATTTTACTGTCCATTTTGAACAGAATTTTGGTTTTGAAATTAAACATTTAACAAGCTCAAATGGGTATGATGTTAGGTGTCCACATACAGTTGGTCATAAAATTAAAAAAAATAATAATAATAATAAAATGCCTCATTCCAAATTACTACACTGATTCAAACTGACCAAGCTGCTGCATGATTCATTGTCTCAAATGTATTGTCTCTCTTTTCAGGTTGTCTGTGACCCTCTCTTGTCCACTGGACTTGACTCTCTTCCCCATGGACACCCAGCGATGCAAAATGCAGCTTGAGAGCTGTATGTGAATATGAATAACATAATTAAGTATTTAGAAAAAATAATATATATAAAAAAATAATAACAAAACATAAGAGTTCCCACATCTTGGAAAAACTTGGAAATATGAAGGAATATACATTTTTAGTAGACCCAAAAAGGTCAAGAAAATTAGTAATATCTTAAAAAGACATGGAAAATAAAAAGTATCCATAGTGTATATTGCATTTAATGTCACACTGACAAAAAAAAACATAATGATTTACTTAGGTGTTGTTAAACAGTACAATTCAGCCATAAGGAACAACTGTCTAGCTTATATTTGAATAAAATTCCCATTATATATTTCATTAATAATATTTAATTGGCTAGAAAGTGTGCCTAAATAATGTTAAAAAATCCTTATCTCATAATCTCGAGGACTCAAAAGTCATAGAAAAGTATATTCAAATCTCTGACATATGAGGCTAAAATAACAGGTATTATTGTTATTTGTAGTGTTATTTTTTATCTCAATGTGTGTGTGTGTGTGTGTGTAGTTGGCTATACTACAGATGACCTGCAGTTCATGTGGCAGTCTGGTGACCCCGTACAGATGGAAGAGATTGCTCTGCCTCAATTCGATATTAAACAAGAGGACATTGAATATGGCAACTGCACCAAGTTCTACGCAGGGACAGGTAAAAGCTTTTCACTTTTCATGAATGGCACTAAATGTGTGCATAAGCTCTCTCTCTGGTCTAGTTGAAGAGGTAGCCATTAGATGCAATTCCAAAATAAATGTACGTGTTTGTCCATTTAAAGCAACCTTTTGAACTGTTGTATGATAGGCTACTACACGTGTGTGGAGGTGATTTTTACTCTGAGGAGGCAGGTGGGCTTCTACATGATGGGTGTGTACGCACCCACCCTGCTCATCGTCGTTCTCTCCTGGCTCTCCTTTTGGATCAACCCTGACGCCAGCGCTGCCCGTGTGCCTCTGGGTACTTTTTCCAATCATCAGTCCTGCCACATGCATCAGCACCTCATCTCATATCTCTGTGGAGTCCTGTACCCCCATAAACAACACCATCCTTTACATTTTTCATTCCCCGTTTTCAGCAGTATAACATCCACCAATGAATCTTTTCAATGCTGCTCATTTTATATCAGTACAGGAGGTTTAGGGTGATCGTTTTTATCCCCTACAACACTAGCTTCTTTTCATCAATTGCTTACCTAAAGGCATCACCAAGGAAATGTAATGCATGTCCAGGATATTTCCATCCGCATCAGCTGTAGCATACAGGCATTTTTGGAACCGCAGAGTTCAGTGAAAGAAGATTATCTGAGATGCGATGAAGATTATACGAGATGCCGTGAAATGTGACAATTTCTTGTGTTTTTCAATTATAGCCTGATATTGCTGATAAATGCATGTACTGTTTTCATGGGACATGCTTATCCTGTTCTGTTTCATGGGTGGACATTACAAAATGTCTGCAAATCCTCTGCCGTGATTTGGTTACAATTCGATTTTTTTGCGATTCCATTGGTGATGCCATTACCACCACCATTCTGTCCACACTGTTGTCCTTGTTGCAGTATAACGTGATTACATCAAGTATCATCTCAAAATGCCACTCTCCATTGTCTGATACCATTTCAGGTCAGTCATTTAATGCAGTTTGTGAGTGTTTGGTTTGTATGTGTGTGTGTCATTTTGATTATACACAGGGTTATATGGAATCTACTGATACACAAACTTTGTGGGGAAATCTGCAAAATAAATTTAAATATTTAACTCTTTCCCCGCCATTGACGGCATTTTCCGGCAATATGTTTTCACTGTTATACATTACGGGGCGCTTACGCATCTTCTGAATCGTGTGGTGACAAACCAGGGTCCTTCTCGAAATTAGGGCTGCGTTCAGCCCCCCAAAAAATGCTGTTTGAACTACGTTATAATGACCATTAATGTTTGTATTAGTTAGCTTATGTACTAGCCTAGCATACAGATACCATACCTGATTAGCCTAATAGCTTAGTTTATACACGCATTTACACTTGTTTTGATCAGGATTGACAAAAACTAGATTTTCTCAGATTTTTTATTAAATTTATCTAGAATAGTTGTTTTGTTTTGTTTAAAAGCAGAGGCTTTTTATGTTCAGATATTCTTACAACAAAATATTCTGGGGGCCATGAAATTTTTCTGAAAATGATCAAAAATGCTGGTGCTGACTGGAAACTTAAAAAAAAAAAAACTGGCGGGGACAGAGTTTACATTTTAATAAAATATGAGAATAAGCTGTAAGATTCAAATATTTATAAATTATTAATATAAATACAAATAAAATGTTTAATAAGGAACAAACACATAAGGTACAAGGATGTGCTTCTGCGTGATTCCATGTGAGCTTGCTCATAAAATAAAATATTTTTAAATATATGTTTGCATCTTTAATAAAATAGATTAAATTCTCTAAGCATCATTGTATTGGTATAGGTATATAATTCAAAAACGTTTTTCAGTAATATTTTCTATTTTCAGCAAAGATGCATTAAGTTGATTAAAAGTGACAATAAAGACATTTACTGTATAATGTTACAAATTATTTATGTTTCAAATAAATGCTGTACTTTCTATTCATTTAAGAATATGCACCATGGTTTACAAAATGTATCATGGTTTCCACAAAAATATTTGCTATTTTCACAACATTGCTGTTTTTACTGTATTTTTTTATCAAATAATGCAGCCTTAGTGAGCATAAGAGACTTTCAAAAACATTAAAACATCTTACATTTTAAACTGTAATGTATAAACAAAGAAGGAGATGAACATCAGTTACAAATAACTTATAATACATGGATGGCATTTATTAACCACTGTTCTAATGCTGTTACAGATGCCTTCATATTATGCTGTACAGTCTGCTATAATGTTGTCTTTGGAAACAACTTTAGATCAATGTGTAAGCTCATCTCTCCCCTAATTTGATCTAATGACCACTGTTTTTGTCTGCAGGGATACTGTCAGTGCTCTCGCTCTCTTCTGAGTGCACGTCTCTGGCCTCTGAACTGCCCAAAGTCTCCTATGTAAAGGCGATTGACATCTGGCTGATTGCTTGCCTGCTCTTTGGCTTTGCTTCTCTGGTCGAATATGCTGTGGTTCAGGTGATGCTTAACAGCCCTAAACGGTTGGAGGCGGAGAGAGCAAAGATTGCCACCAAAGAGAAAGCAGAGGGAAAGACCCCTGCCAAGAACACTGTCAATGGCATGGGAAGCACCCCTATACACGTCAGTACACTACAGGTCAGAAACAACCAGCTGACTCTATTTAAACAAAATGATTATACTGTATGCTGTCACAATTCATAATAATACTAAAAAGCACTACTGGTAGTAATAATACTATAGACACTGCAATATCACTTTTTTGAACATCCATAATCTTAAAGTGCCATTGATTTACCATCTAATACCATAATTGTATCAAGGTGGTGTTGCAGTATTTTGTGTTACCTTCATTTAAATTAATTGCATTTTTTATATACATTGAAAATACTTGCATGTATATAATTATATATTTAATATACACAAAGTTTAAATAAGTTAATACTTATATTCAGCACTTATATTTCGCCTTAAATCAAACAAAAGTGACATAATGTTACTATTTCAAATAAATGCTGTTCTTTTGAACTTTCTGTTCATGAAATAATCTAGCATTAGAGTTTCCACAAAAATATTAAGCAGCACAACCATTTTGAACTTTGATAATAAAAATATAATTATAATAAATATATAATTAAAATATATTCAAATAGAAACAAAAATTAAAATTGTAATAATATGGCTTTTTACTGTATTTTTGATCAAATAAATGCAGTCTTGGTGAACATAAGATACTTCTTTCAAAAACATTAAAACATCTTACGGACCCCGAACTTTTAAACAGTAGTGTATATATTAACATTAATATATAAACATTAATAATTATATAATATAATATTCTGTTAATTAATTATTTATTTCATTTACTATATTTTAAATTCTGAAGTACAAACTTGACACATCTGTATTCATTCTAAGTATGTTTTATACCATGACAGTATACAATATAGAGACACAAGTTAAGCAGCACATGAATACACACATTATGTTTAAATGGGTAATTTTACCCGTTTAAAGAGATCATTCTTTAAATTCTGTTTTTATTGTGTTCAGCTGCATTGCTGTCCCTGTAGTTATATAATCTAAAATGTCAGGTCTGCATGCAAAAGTGTAGGTGGGATAATCACAGTACTTCATGTTCTTCAGAAAACAGACAGCTTTATAGCAACAATTGGAAGAGGAGCTTGAAGGCAAGGGTTGCCTGACAGACAGGAGAAATAGGCTGAATAATGTGGTCTGCGGAAGTCTATTATATGCTTTAAATTGGCCCCAGAGGGAGGCTTAAGGATGCAGTGTGTTTGCAACCACTGTCACACATTTACTCCCAGACTGGACCTTGACAGCTACCAGAAGAACATCTGACCCGAAATTAACCCACATGCTCTTTGCACAACCCCTGTAAGTTACTGACCTCCAAGAAAACCCCATTCATTGCTCTGAATTAGAGCTGTTTGGAAGCGTCCCAAGGCTTGTTTTCTGCCACTGATTCTCCAGCCATCTAATGGCTGTTCAGACATGCTGAAAGCTTTTGAGCAGACAATATTTATTAGAAGGATATGAAAGCTCCAATACTGTATTTGACAGACAGTTTCCTAAATCTGTGCACTAGAAAATGTATCAAGCTGTTTGAGGGTTTTAGTGTTGTGTGCCCAGTGGGAAGTAGTGCGGTCCAGCACTGCATGGCTTCTGCCCCGTTCCACACATCCAGAACTAATACAACAGACAAGTTGGCATTAGACCATCAGACATCACTTATCCAGACATCCCTCTGCTCTGTTAGTCAGAGAGAGAGAGAGAATCAGACAGTGCAATGTCACATCAGTTCTTAATGCTTGTCTTGTTCTATTTTGATGCAAGGTAGGTGTTTCTTCTCGCCACTTCTTTTCTTCTCCTGTTGTTCCTGCGTGGGAGGGCCATGCTACACTGCCTCTGCCCTGTTAGGGCTTTAGGAAGAGCCCTCTCCCAGCACCTCAGATTGTCAAGAGAAAGGAAAATGCTAAAAGAAAGAGACAGCGAGTGTATGTGCCTCTACATGAGGGACACAATTCTGATGGAAACATTTAATCAGATTTGGTTTGATTTGTCCATGTCTGATGCCTGAATGAGTATCATAATGCATAAATGATCCGCCTGCCAGCTATCATTTGTTCATTTCCTAATTATACAAATGAAAATACCTGAGTGTGAAATTAAAGGGATAGTTCAGTCAAAATGTCCTGTTATCAAGGTTAGCACCCCATTGTGTTTTTTTCCAATATTACCTTTCATGCAGTGTGTAATATAGCTGTTTGTGAATGTAAAAGGTCTGCAAAGTTTTAAAGAGCAAAGTGCACGACAGATAAAGTTATTGCCTCCTAAAAGAAAGAATCGATTCTGAACTGTTGAAACAAGTGGTCAGCAATTCCAATCTCAGTTCTTGTTACATGCCTACGTAACAATCTGTGAACGACATCTACTTTAACCCGCACTGAAACACTGTAGTTGTAGCTGAGGCCTGGAAGAGTTTGGTTTGTGTTGTCAACATATCGAGAAGATGCGGTTTTCAGAGCTGCAAATCCACTTTGCATGCACTTCAAAAAGATGAGGACTTGCGCTGGAATTGATATGCCATCGTTACTGTTCGTATCACTGTGTGTATAAAAGCACAGAGGAAGCCTCCGGAGCTGAAATTCAGATATGGTAATTGACGTTTCATTTCCAACACGTGCTGTAAGTGGAAGACCAATCACAACAGACTGGGCCATCTGACCAATCAGAGCAGAGTTGGCTTGTGAAAAGGAGGGCTTTAGAGAGACTGAATCTTCGACTCTTTGAGAAATTAGGTGATGTGCAATGCATATTATGATAAAATTAAAGTGTGTAAGTATAAGTGACATGTGATAGCCACTGGTTAGGTGCCTTGCTCAAGGGAACCTTAGCCATTTCCTGCTGGTATTGATAATCGAACCCGCAACATTTGGGTTATCAGTCTGACTCTCTAACCATTAGGCCACGACTGCCCCTTGGATGCATGTAAATACATTTAGCAATATACTTTGTTCTTGGATGCATTTAAATCTATTGCAGGAGACCCCCAGAACAAAATTAGGAAACTTTAAAATAGCATGATAGGGGCACTTTTATGTTCTGCGATTTATTTATTTGGCTCATTTTCTACACTATGCTCCATTTACATTTCAGCATTGCTGATCAATAACAAATAAACAAATAAATAAATAGAACAGTTTTTTTTTTTGGACATGTAACAGGTATTCTCGGAGTAATAATAATTATAATAATACATTTTTGATACATAAAAACACATAATACATAATACAGAAACTCCAAGCTATTTTACAATAAAAGTGGATGGGAAGTTGTGTTGTTGGTCACCAGTTGCGTTCATTGTATAGAAGAAAGCAGCTTGGACATTCTTATAGATAGCTCCTTTTGTTTTTTATTGAAGAAAGTAAGTCATACAGGTTTGGAACAACATGATGGTGAGGAAATGAATGGAAATGTGGGCAGAATTTCATTTTGGGGTGAACTATCCCTTTAACGTTTCAGGAAAAATCATACCAGATGTTGCCGAGATCTGACATGTTGTTTCTTTATTCATCTTTTTCTCACTCTCTCCCTCTTTATCTCTCTCAGGTGACAGAGACAAGGTGCAAAAAGGTATGCACCTCCAAGTCAGATTTGCGCTCCAATGACTTCAGCATCGTAGGCTCTCTGCCACGGGACTTTGAACTCTCAAACTTTGATTGCTACGGTAAACCCATTGAAGTCAGCGCTGCTATGGGTAAATCGCAAGCCAAAAACAACAAGAAGCCGCCACCTCCTAAACCTGTCATCCCCTCGGCAGCTAAGCGTGTAGATCTATATGCCCGTGCACTCTTCCCCTTCTCCTTCCTTTTCTTTAATGTCATTTACTGGTCTGTGTATTTGTGATTTGTGTAAAGTTCAACCTTTTTCAGCTAACTTTTCCCTTCTTCGTATCTTCTTGATCAATATAAATTTTTACCTCAGAGAGTAAACGGAGCTGCTATGCCACTGTTGTGTAGTACAGAGCGAAACGATGGGATAAAACAGTGTTGTTAAATAAAAGCAACCTTTTCTAGACAGAGCGAAGGCATTGCTTGAAACGTTTGATTTTCAGACTATATTTAATTTATGCAAAAAAAATTGAAATTGTTATCTTGCATGTGGAAATGGAATATATGGATATTAATATATTGTAATTAAAATATTTAATATTATTTTTGACCTACATATCAGCTGTTAAATAATGCTGAGACATTTGTACTGAAAAACACTGCCATAAGAACTGTCTTTTGATGATGTTCCTATTACAAGCATTCCAGAAATGACAAACAAGTGTATATAAAAAAAAAACATCTGTGCTTGTGAATCATCCATCAATAAACGGCCTAATGGCTCAGCTGACCTCATAACCTATGACTCATGACCTCTTTTTCCTGCTAAATCTTCTCTCAAGCTCATTATATCTTCAAAAGTCAAATTATAGAAATTTTGAAAAAACTATCTATAATGATTTTTAAGAATGTACCTTATAAAACCCCCCCAAAAAATCCTAAATTTCCTATAGGTCGTTTTGTTAGATCATGTCTGTAAATGCTTAAAAGTCACTGTCCTCAGCAAGTACATTAAGTATTTGTTGAAAGTTATTGCCAACACCGTTACAAGGGGTTGAATAAACTACTCTGAAACTAAGTTTTCCAAACTAGTGGCTCTGAAGTCCACTAGGTTTTTAGGTTTAGGTTTACCTTTATTGTCATTGCATGAGACTTATACAACAAAATTTGATATCTCTCATAAAAGTAAAAAGAGATTAAAGAAAAAAATTTTCTTTAAAATTAGTATTTTTGTCAGGCTCCTATGTATAGGTTTCTAGCCAAGTACCGGTACTTGTGAATGGGCTGAGGCTGGGATTTAGTGGATTTGAAGTGAAAGTATTTGATGAACGTATACTATGTGCGGAGAGCATTCACTCAGTATTGTTATCTCATTTTTGACCCAGGTGGCTCGGCTTTTGCATGGGAAGTCTTTATATTTAAAACTTTATAAACTAAAATAGCTCTTTTTCTCTTATATCGAAACCTGGTGACATTTTTCTTAAAAAAATGTAATTTTATACTTTTAATTTGTGACCGGTGTTTTGTTTTGCTCTATCCTCTGCACTTACACGTTCATCAATACATCATGCATCAGGTCAGAGATTACTCTTTCGTCATAAATCGATGCGTACGGCCGTCTACCAGAACCTAGTTATTTTAGTTTATAAAGTTTTAAAGGGGCCATGAACTGGCTTTTTAAAAAAATGTATACTGTTGTCTGAGGTCAACTTATGATGTTTGCTTGGTTTTTACATTCAAAAACATCATAATGAAAAAGTAATAGGCTATTTTCTACCCTGGTTTTGAGGCTCTCACAAGAAACGCTCGGTTTTAATGGGCATGCCGCACTAAAGACTTGGAAGTAAACGCCCACTGCTATGATTGGATAAGATTTGCATATTTAATGAGCTTAAGCTCCCCGGTCAGTACATGTGGGAATTGATTTGAAAGTGTGTGGGAAAACGGCAACCGGAATGAATCGCCCACAGGTCTCGCAAAATGTCTTTATCAAACAAACACAATGATTTATCTCTCATCCACCTGCGATTGATTACAATGTTATTTTTTTATTACTTGGCCTGCCCGATCGGTGGATATAACCGCAAACCGCACACACACACACACGCGCGTGCACAAGCCCTTCAAATATCAAGTCAAGAGAGTGAGCAATGCGCATCAAGAAGGGAATGTTATTTCACTATTAAAGATAAAATTACATTTGGTAGCCCATCTGGAAAACACATAGCCCCGGGACGTTGGGCTTTGCGAGCCCTGGCCCATAAATGTCCGAGTCTGATCCCGATTCGCAATGAACCAACAACACCACAAATAAAGGATTCTTCAGCCTTTGACAGCAGGCTAAGGTATGTTCAGATAGACACGTACACATAATCAATAGATATCAAATGATCTGTAACAATGCAATACTATCACATATAAAAAACATTTTTTTAAAAACAAGTGTGTTGCTTCATTCATTCATGTAATCTCATCCTGTCTGCAAATCAGTCTCTTGTTTACAAACGAATCCGTGGTGAAATGAAGGAACAAACGTGCAATGCCTTCCCCACGTGAGCTGGATATTCATTAAAAATAAAGTTCATCCATGCATTCATAATATTGGAATCCGAATGAAGCTTATGCTGTATTTTTTTTGCTAAGAAGTTCGATCCAGTTTAGCTCTATGTAGGCCTATGTCATGTCAGGCACGAGTCGGTGGGTGGGGCTACAGAATCAGGCGTTGTTCTGTTTCTGTTGAGGCGGTGTTTCACCACACGATGACGTCAAGATGTGGCATATTCTGAGATTGATCGTTTGCTGGGCCTGGTGTAAAATACAATAAAAGCTTTTCTTTAACTAACAAGGAAGTTTTCAGCTCTGAAACTTACAGGATATTCTTATATTACCATGACCTTTTATATATCAAAAGCTCAAGGGAAAGTTGATTTCTCAATTCAGGACCCCTTTAAATATGGATAGTTTTCTTAAACAAACGCATCGCTTTGGTTCAGAAGGCCTGTATTAACCCCCCAGAGCCATATAGATTACTTTTATGATTGATGGATGCATTTTTTTGGACTTAGAAGAGCCAGGACATTTTTTTAATATAACTCCAATTGTATTCGTCTGAAAGAAGAAAGTCATATACACCTCGGATGGGGGGGGGGTGAACTATCCCTTTAATTTAGCCAAAAACTATAAGTATTTTTCTATATATGGGCTGTTTGGAAGTTCCTGTTGATCTCTTGTAATGTGTGTTACTGACCTAGCATGTACTTGAGACCGAAGGCACACAATACACAGCGTTCTGGGTGTCATGGTTTGACCTGTTCCAGCACCCAAGAACCAGTATTCATTATGCTGCATGTGAAATATGCTGGCAGATTGACCTACGGGTGTCTTTGCACTAGTTGGAATATGAAATCTGTCTGGAATGTAATGAAGCGTGGTAAATGGAGAATACCCCACCCCACCCCTCCCTGCCACATTCACACAACAAATAGGCCATGCCATTAAATCTAAAAGAAACCTGGAGTATATAAAAAGAGAAGGGCAGGAAGAAATTTAACCTGACCAAATTTTCCCCCCATATTATCTTTGTGGTATACACAGAGTTTCAGAGCATGTGTCGAATGGTTAGTTAGTTGCTATGGCAACAGACACCGAGACAGCTACTGCGTGATTTCACTGATATATTTCCTTGTCTCACAGGGTTGACTGTGTCAGGAGCCAGGTCTGATTTTGAAACCTTTAAAGCATTCACATTAGATTCAGACTGCTGGAGGAATATATCTCATCCAGTTCTTTCCTTCATATGAACATGTTTTTGATTAGCCATTGTGTGTTTTAAGTAGCCTACTTTAGTTTAACTTAGGGTTTATTAAAGCCTCAGACTCCCAAATGTTAAGATGCACTATAGAGCCCCCTAGGGGTACAACTTATGAAGTAACTCACTAAAGAGACTTCAGTCGTGAAGTAAAGCTTAGTAAACTATATGCAAAACCATGTGAATGTGTGATTGAGAGTGTTGAAAAACTGTTCACAGACCATACTTATGAAGTTCTCAGTTATCTGGCAAATTACTTGATATGTAGCCTATTTCTTCCCTCTGAGCATCCTCCTCCACAGTCATTTGAATAATTACTGTGGTAGCACCGCTCTCTGTGCAACTAGACAGGCTAACCTGGAGGTGTTAGACTTTGAATAGGCTACAGTATGTGGATATCAGTTTGATCAAGCCAGGACTCATGAAATGTTTCACTCTAAAATGCATATCAGTGATTTTGATATTACAATGTGCTAGATAAGAAAAACAAATATATAGGCTATATATTAGGTAGGCCTACAGTACACATACTCGAATAATACTGAAAACAGGTAAAATCTCTTCAAAAATGTGTCTCAAAGTTATTTTCAGCAGCTTGCAGTTGTGTGCTTGAGCGTGACACTTCCCAGCGTGTGTTTCCAAGCCCACCCACACGCGTTCGCCTCTGCGTTTTCCCCGTGATTGCTGTCTCACACATTGTTTCAAGCAGCTTGTCCTGATTCCTGCTGGTTATCTGTCCTCCCACCCCACAGGTCAGTTCACTCTGTAACCTATATCACATAGACTACCGCTTAATACAACCTGAACACACACTGGGCAATGTGGGGGTGGAATGAGTCTCTTCTTCCTTTCAGTTTCCACACCCAACACCCTTTATTATAATGAAACGGTATGAACATTTCATATCACAATTATAGTGACCAAAATTATCGTGGTTATCATTATCATGGTCTGTAAATGTTCAAAAAGTACTAATACACACACTGAAATCGTTTCACCAAGTTTTACATGGAAAACAAATTAACAACAAATAAAATTAGCAGCACTATGCATGTTTTGTTTGCATAAATATTAAATTAATAATATTGTTGGTTGGGTGACTCATATGTTATCTACTACACTACATGTTCAAATAAAGTTTTGACAAAAAAAGTTTTATAAAATAATAAACCTCACATTTCAGCCTTTAAACCATAAGAAAATGAATGAATCAAAATGATAAGTTATTATCCATGAATAATTCTAGATAACTGGGTTCTGGGTACTTAAAAAAAAAACTTTGTGCCAAAAAGGTTCTAAATAAGGAGAAATGTCTTAAATGATTGCATAATACTTGATGTTTAATAGGTTATATAATGTTTTGTTCTTGTGATAAAGTATTTTTTATGAGATGTTTAATACAAGAAATATTAAAAATAAGTAATTAAAACAAAAAGCATAAAATAATCCCATGATAGAACCTATTTAGGAAGTGCCTGACAGAAACCGTCAAGATTCTAAATAGAACCTTTTCCGTATAGTGACATATCTTTAGCTGATGTTAATATGGCAGATGTCATTAGGTATTTAAGACAAACTGGCAATTTTTCATTCAAAGGTGTTGCTGTAAATCAGAATGGGTGGCACTGAAAAAAAATGAAGCAATATTCCCAATGCCGAATTTTCCAGTGTCATTGCTTCTTATCCACACATGAGTGAAGTCAGAGTGAAGTCAAATTTTATCATGAGCTGAGACGGATGATAAGAAGTGTGTGCGCACAATATACAGTATAGTGTGTGCATGCATTTGGTTTTGGTGTTTGAAACGGCTGCCATCTTTCAAATGGAGGCATGACAAAACTGGATAAGGCAGGAATGAGACTGAATAATGTGTGGAGGAAATGGATAATGAGAACTCTTTTTTTCTCCCTCTTTTTGTCTTTTTCATTTTCCATCTTTTCCTCTAACCCCCAACTCTTTCTATCTCTATCTCTGTCTCTCTCTCTTTCTGACCAGTATAGCTGCATGTTGCATGGGTGACACTGCTGATTATGGTCTCAATGTCATGTCACCATGGATTAGAGCAGCTGCAGTCTACAGCACACATATGTGGGGGGAGGTCCATATGCTTAAATATGACCAAATGCTGAATTATAGTTCACTTTATATATATATATATATATATATTTTTTTTTTTACATATATATATTCTATCTAAATATACTGTAATATATATATATATATAAAATATATTTACTTAATATTTCCGTGATACTCTGCCATTCAAAGGTTTGCTGTGAGTAATGTTTAAAAAAATATATATAAAAAAAAGTTTTAATCATTTTATTCAGCAAAGACATTAAATTGATAAAAAGTATCAGTAAAGACATTTATAATTTAATTAAAATAAATTTAATTTATTTCAAATAAATGCTGTTCTTTTGAACGTTCTATTCATAAAATAATTTCAGCAAACTGTACAATATCATGTTTTGTAATCTGTATATTATGCCTGTGTAATATTTTCTACTAAAGTGAAGCCAGAAAGACAAACACACCAGCCTGTGATATAGCTATAGGCTAAATCATGCTATATCATTTCAACTTCTTTCAGTGTGGCACACTTAGGTTTATGCCATGCAAAATGGCCATTAGTCCTGCAGCCAATCTCTTTGCCCACTGCATGACATCTACTCATATATGTGTATATTCATGGAGAGAAGAGGGGATAGAGGAGTAATGTGTTAATATGAGGACGACCCACTTGATAAACAGCCATGAGCATGAAAAAGGAAACTGAAGCGCGCCAGAAGAACATACACCAAGAGAGAAAGCGAGAGCATGAATGTGTCATGCACAACATATACTAAATGGATCAGATTATAGTTTAGACTTAAGTTTTTGCTTGTCAGTAATTCATCTACATGACATTCTCCTTTTCTCAATTCTACAAACACATATAGGGCAAACATATAGTGTGTTTGGCTTGATGACGACAAAAGCATCCACATCTACTAAACCCCACTGTTTACAGAGATCCAACATATTATATTATACTGTCTTTCCGTTCAGACATAAGATTTTCCAGGGAATTTTAGCCATACTGACTGAATTAAAAATATGCTTGTGAAGTCATTAGAAATTACTGCACCTTAGCCTGGATGATTAAACGTGGTTAAAAGTCCCCTCTTGGGTGTTATCCTCACCTTTCTTTAGATAAACACATTGTAATTTTTTCATCATGAAATATTTAATTTTCCATTTATCACTTCAGTGAGCTCAGTTTTTATATTTGCAATTTAACTCTGAAAGACCTTGCAGCCTGGGATCTTGTTATAGCAACTCATGCAGTATGGAGCATGGGCCGAGGGGAATGAAACTGGGACATGGAGGTTTGGGAGCTGTAAGATATGATGATTAAGGTATTGCTTGTGGTCTGTGCTAAAAGGAGGAGGAGGAAACAGAACATTCCCCAAAATTCAATCAGATATCTGTGAGCAGTATTAGTAGATTCATTGCCATTATATATTCAGCAATGAAAGCAGTCAGGTCTTTTACCAGAGACTGTGGTTTAGCGTGCTGTGATGTATACTATGGCTTGAATTGTGGTGGTACAGAGGTACAAACTGTTATTTGTTGGGACAGGTATATTAAATGTAATGCAAGCTGATCCACACATATCTCACAAGAGGTTCTTCAAAGCTGTGCAATGCAAAATGTTCATGAAATTTGAATGACTTTGTTTCATCATAGACATTAATATCCAGAGAAAAAAAAGAAGTGTGGCTATATGTTTAGCTCATCAATCAGGTCACTTTTCATGTCATTTGTTTTGTGGGGGTGAGAGGGACCTGTCCATGGTCCTGAATGCAATGCAACTTCTATACATCAGATATTTGGCCAACATATAATAAGTCCAGTATTCTAGTACTGGGTAGTAGCAAGTGGGGTGAATGGTGGGAATGACTCAAGGGTGCACAGATCCAATTTAGAATTTTATCTTACAACAAATTCTAATTTTATTTTGAAAAATAAAGGGGCCCAGAATGCCTATAGATACAGCCCTCTTTACATACACTACAGTCATTTCATGGATATATTCTCTATATTTAGTCTAAATTAATGGTACAATTTGTCTCATTTAGTGCTTTTTGTATGACTATAAAATATTCATTAATTTATGATCGCCTGTTCTCATTGAGTGAGTCATCACATTTTAAAGGGGGAAATGGACCAGAATATCTATTAGCTAAGAAGCCTATTTTATCATTTTAATCTTGAATACATGAAAGTCCATTTTCAACTGGGGGAATTAAAGGTTTTACCAGAGTTTGTTAAAAAAAAAAAAAAAACATTTGACAATAAAAATGTATGGCACATGTAGCTTGGCTCACTCTTTTATTATTATTTCTTTGAGGAGCAGTAAATACATTTTGTTTAAAAATCTTATTAATATTTGAAAAACTTATGTCAGCAAAATCAAAGTCAGCTTGGTGTAACCAATAGATATATAAACATAGAAGCCTCATCATTGGCTTTTTCTATTGGCCGCTGTAAGTAAGCTGTCCGCCATATTGGAACGGTTAAAACACCGGTCTGTGAAATTGACTGTGAGTCTGCAGCCATAGTTAGACGCACATATGAATATCTATATCTGCTAAGCTAACACAATACAACTAGATAAAGGCGTCAGCTAACAACATTAAAAAGTTAGTTTGGTTAGCTTAAAAACTTACAATAAAGGTAAATTCTGTCATGTCAGTCATTGGAAATTATCTTTAAAAACCGCGCCATTGTCTTCACCCGTCCGCTCTTAAAAACACAAAACACACATGCAGAGCCACAGCGCTAATGAATAGAAAAGAAGGCTGGGTCTCGAGTGCGACACGTTGAAAAAGATGATCATCTTGCACATATTTACATAGAAAAAACTATTAAAAAGCTAACTGTAAAAATCACTGAGTAATCATGTCATCTCCATAAGAACCTTATGATTGGCCCAAAGCAGACTTCTTAGGTCAGCACGTTCTTACCTCAAACGCAATCATACCGGCATCTTCATTCCGCCTTCACACTGAGCACATTTACCGTAAACCACATAAACCTGTAATTTACTGGTAATGTTACAAACTTCCCTTACTGGTAAATTGCCGGAAAGAACCAATTTACCGGTATTTTTGAAAAAGCCCTGTTCACACATGATCTTTTACTGGTAATTTACTAGTAATTTACCAGTAAAGACTGTATGTGTCAAAAGGGCTATTGATTCTTACTGTA
This sequence comes from Rhinogobio ventralis, assembly GCA_039654625.1. Taxonomy (NCBI): domain Eukaryota; kingdom Metazoa; phylum Chordata; class Actinopteri; order Cypriniformes; family Gobionidae; genus Rhinogobio; species Rhinogobio ventralis. The sequence continues at coordinate 19,586,364 of CM077198.1, forward strand.
AATGTAAATGATGTCACGCTGATCGTTCCAAGATGTTGGGTGTGCCGACGTGTCTAGAGCGGGAATCTGGCATCTACATATACATATCCATGGTGTAACCAACATGGGGGAAGCCATTTTGTTGTCATGTGACATAATACAAAACAGATAAGACCCATTTAGACCCTGCTGTTTGTGTGGCAAGATTACATTTGTACTATCTTTTGCAAAGAAAAAAGCTCAAACTTCATGACTCAATAATTACCTTGAAAAATATGCTTGAAAACTTTTTTGAAAATGTGTTCAAGTATTCAAACCTGTATTCAAGGTGCAAGGGCAGCATTTTATATAATGGTTACACCACCTTTTTATTTGTAGCACTTGAGCCATTAATCCAAATTGTGTTTATAAAATTGTTTAAAGGTTTTTCAAAAATCTATGAAAGCAAAATGAACACAAAAATGAAGAACTTGGCTCGTGTTTTTTAAACAGAGATCCATTTATCATTGCCCCTAGTTAATACGTGTCTCGTTATCATTCGTCGCCAGTTTACAGTTATCGTGTATATTTGCAGTGTTCCTGTATCTTAGTGAAGGTATCAACTCATAGGAATGCGCGCGAACAGAGGGAGGAGAGAGAGAGAGAGAGAGAGAGAGAGATCTGCATTATTCCTCCAGAAGCGGGACTGAGGCAGGAGTCTGCGATAGAGGAACCACCTGCAGACAGCAGCCGCTCTCATTCTCCAGCAACGCCTCAATATGTCACGGATTTGATTGAACACTGTAAACGACAAATACTTCCTTCATACAGTGGGTGAACACACACGTGGAGATGCAACAGTTTAAGAATTTATCGATTTGTCTCATTTCCCTTTTATGTGGGTTGTCAACTGGAGGCTCTCCAAGTGTTCAAATTGGTACGTTACGTTTAATATGGGCGTAAATTTTGTTAAAATTCATGTGAACTGTATGATTATATTCAACATATGTTGGTGTGTCGTACAGGGGGCTTGTTTCCGAGGGGAGCTGATCAGGAATACAGCGCGTTTCGGATCGGAATGGTTCAGTTCGGAACGGCTGAATTTAGACTGACGCCTCACATCGACAATCTGGAAGTAGCTAACAGTTTCGCTGTAACTAACTGCTGTGAGTTATGTATTCTTCTTTCTTATATAGATACATGTGATTGCATAGTTTATAGCTGTTCGTTTTTATACATTTTGTCAATTCTAATGAATAGTTTGTTTGCGTGCTGAAGTTTCAGTGTGGCTATTGGTAGGAATTTGTGTATAGCAGGATGTGAAGTTGGTTTCCACAGTAACGGAGATGAGCACGAGCTCTCATCAGAAGCAGCTTAACCATTCTATTGTCTTCGGTAAAGAAAAAGCTATACATACTAATCGTTTTTGTTAGTAGAACCACGCTTTTTGGCGTTATCAATCATTTATTTTTTCAATAAATAATATTTATATAAAAATATATATTGAAAATATATATTTATATCACATTTTTATTTTTTATTTTTTTTTAGTTAACCACTCGCACACACTTTTCTCTATAAGTTTGGGTACAATGGGATAATAGTCCTTTAAAGGATGCTAAAACACCAATGGCATTTTCTGTAGTGGTTGTTTTACATAAGTAGGTAGGAATGGATTTGTTACGACAGATGTTCAAATTTGGTCCATATTGATTGCTCCAGTCACATATTTTTTTATTACGAAATGCAAGTTATATTTTGTATGCATTTTGCCCAAGTTATGTTCCAAAGCTCTTTAACATTTATTGTTGCTAAGATTGAGTTATTCAATATTGAATTATATATATTTATATATAGTGTCATAGGATAATATTAAGGTTAATGTTGCAGAAAGCATTGATAGGCTACAAGAATGTCCTTTAATCTGAACAAACACTTAACACAGGAGGTTCATAATGCAGACCAAATGTATATTATTGAATATACAGAAACTATGGCACAATATTTGTGATTTTTTAGTGGTCTATCAGTATCATTAGGCGGTTGATATACATTCACATATTTGCTGTTTTAACATGGGTAGCCTGTTGAGCTAGAAATGGTCAAAAGAGTAAAAAGAAGACATTTCCAGTGCATGAGAAACCTCTCTTACATTTACTGACCATCACTGCATTAGATTTAATCAGTACAGAACTTTATGAGATGATCATGAATAAATGAAACCTTTATTAAGTGGATCACTTATATTCAAGGATTTCATTAAGTATTCAGTGGGCTGTTGCTAAGCAATATTTCGAAAATGATTCTTGTTGAAGAAAGTCTCTTTAAGAGGTTCAGTTGAATTTTTCTAAAGTCACTTTTCTCAAAAAGATATCGAAATCATTTGCAGAACTTTCTTATAACAACCTTATGAGAACATTCTATTTTATGATGGTCACAAATCCATGGGTTAGTTTCCCATTCGATACAGATATATTTTTAGAATTATTCCTTGAAATTGTTATTGATAATGATGTTCTTCATTTGAAGTGCATATCTATTGAAAAACGTACTTTAGCACTCAATTTGCCATTTTCTTCCCCAAGATGAGTGTTATGTGTTAACAATTTGTATTTTAGGCGTTGTTCCTTTTATTTCTCAAACATAAAAACCCCTAGATGGCACTATGCATTTACAGGCACTGCTTTATCGTTTTCCATCTTTCCCATACAGTTTAGTGTGTCTTTTTAAAAGCAGCTGGGGAGATTGTGTCCATCAGTCGTATTTAATCTGGTCCACACTATATGTCATTCAGACTTGCTTTACATAAAATGAAGCATGTGAAGGACACAGCTGATGCTATGATCTATAAAGCAACACAGGTTTTTGGTCTCTGCTAAATGGAAGACTTCATGGGTCTTGTTGGTTCGGAAAACATTTACTCTAAACCTGACATTTGCTCTGTGTTGTTGGTTAGGCATGAGTCAGATGTTCTTGATACTGAACAGATTCTGGCTCAGTGTTAAATGGCTGTTCTAATGAGACAAACTACAAGATATGCCACCTTGGTATGAGATGTAGCTAATGAGACTCTTCTTCTTTGAAGCTATATAGCTGTTGGCAAGATGCTGTTTATATATTAGCACTTATCCTCAGATGTGAATCAACCCGCTCACAATATAACCTGAAAGCCATGGATGACACTCAAACTATAATGATAATGTGGTTGTTTGTCACATCCCAACTTCAAATTGATTAAAATTGACCATTGATAAATATGTTCTCAGGAAGTTGCTTTACAGTACAAGGTGTCCAAATTAATGGTAGGTTAAGAGTTAGCTGCACATTTTGATTTGACCATGATTGCCTGCTCACTTCACTGAACAAACTAAAAAATTCAAAATTGGAATGGACTAGACCGCATGATAAAAAAAACCTAGCTTTTAACATAAAAGCTTTATGTCTGCCTCACAATCTAATTTATGATTCATATATGTATATGCATATATCTGAATCAAGTAAAAAGATGTGCTGGTCAGCTTTTCTTAGGCCTTCCATCTATCTGGAAGATATATCTGGAAGACGTTTGCTGACATTACACAAAATTTGACAGATTAGTTGTAGATAAATACTAAATGTATTTATCTACAACTAATCTGTCAAATTTTGAGTATGTTGCTCCTTTACATTTCTTGAAGATTAATTATCAAATCAATGGGATGAAAACTGAATCTGTATCTCACTATATTGTACACAGTGCTGGGTAGTAATTTATTTAATGTAACCTAGATTAAAAAAAGATTACGTACTTGTAATTCGATTATATCATGTTTTAAAATACTCGTAATCAGACTACTATTTATCGTACATTGCAACATTACATATCTAATCAACTCCCGACAAACACATGAAGTGTTATTTTAATTATGACTCAGTGAGTCATTTAACCATGTATTAGCTACTGTCTTTGGCAGGCTTTTGTCTTTCAAACACATTAAGATGTGAAATTCATGTCATTTTATATTTACATGCTAAGCAGGGATTCCCAACTTTTTTGTCAACTGAACCTCTTTGACCTAATATATTTACCCCTTGGAATTTTTTGTTTATAAGTACAATTACGTTCATGGTTCTCTGATGTCAGTTAATGGTCACATGATATGCAGGTAAACAAATAAAATATATTTTTTTACCTTAATTTTTTTGTAAATATTTTATTTTGATTGTTTTCATTTTCATTTTACATATTTAAGATTGAATTACTTAATAGCTTTTCATTAAACTCACAAACCCCTTGCAGTTCTATCATGAACCCCAGTCTGGCAAACCCTGACGTAATGTAATATTTAATGCACATGTTGTTGATATCAAAGAATGGAATATATTTTCTTTCTTTTTGTGTTTTTTATATCAATATGATACAGGATTATCCTATTCAAATCGATGTGATAATTGAGTTAGGTCAAAAAGTAATCAAAAAGTAGTCAGATTATATTACCTTAAATGTGTAATGTAATGGATTAGGTTACCAACTACAGTTTTTGTCATGTAATTTGGAATTAGTAACAGACTACAATTTGTAAATAATCTACCCAGTACTGATTGTACAAATTATATTGGATATCAAAATATTTACTCAGACTAATCAATGTGAAATCTATTTTGTACGTGCCATGACTGGCACTTTTTCTGAGTACTTTCTCAGGACATTCATTTGCATGAAAGCGGATAAAATTCCATTTGGGAGCACTGATAATAATATGCAGTGTGGTTTTCTCCCTGGTTTTGGAAGCACTTCCAGTGCTGGATTTTGCTTCAGTGCATTTGTGCTTCACTAAATGTTGTAAATATGAAAGCCTCTGATATATCAGTAGTCATAAATACAGTGAGGACCCTATCTATGCTGTTATCCCCCGCCCTACATCCTTCAATCTGGTTTGGGAGTGTGAAGTCTATTAACCGTGGGAAATAAATTACGTGATCACGATCAATAGCTGCGTGTGCTCCAATTCTTGTCTCTTGTCAGTACATACATAAGTCGTTTGACTATCCTCCGCTAACTGGGTGATTCGATCCCTTTTCAATTAAAAAGACCTGCTGTTTTTTCCTACCTGACACAGCAGGGTTCTCAGGACTGCTTGCTCTGATCCGGCTGTCACACAGCAGCCTGGGAAAGGCTTTAGTGCTGCACTGCTGAGAAAAAGCACGGAACAGAAAAAGAGCATTAGAAACTGTGAATGATTTGAAGTCAGGGTCCAAAATAACTTCATGCCACACCTGCCGATGCCGAATGAATTGAGGACATTTACTAGTCACAAAGATTTTTTATTGACCATGAAACTATATTTTGCATATTTTGTCTTACTAAAATACATACTTTTTAGTCTTTGTCTCTTGGTAAAACTGCACCTGTCACAGTATGACTCATCGCCATTTTGTTCCTCATATTTCCATTTTGGTGGCTTAATGTACGGAATAATCTAAATTTGTATTGTCAAAATTCGGATAAAATAAACTTTAGGCTTAGCTAAACATCATCTTGTCAACAAAGGTAAAAATGAGTATCTTAAGTAGATAGTTTGACTTGAATTGCTCAGATAATTTACATCAACAAAGGTCAAATGATCATTGTTATACTTAACCATGTATTATGTTAGAGTTCCTAATGAAATCACTAAGCAATTGACAAGTAACTTTTATTTAAATGGTAGTAAAAATGTATGAAATTTGAAAGAAAAAGAAAGAAAGATGAAAATTCCTTGTGGCAATTGTTTTGGGAAGGCGTCTTGTCTTCAGTGAAGTGCAGTACAGCAGCTCACACTTTCACACTTTCATCCCCCACCCCACACAGGGATGACCACCATCTATTAAAAGCCCTTTTTTCCCCTGGCTGCAGCTACATAACAGAAATGGGCTGCATAAATTATCTGACAGTTCGATTTCCACTTTCTCCAGCCTTCTCATACAGAGGGAAGCATAATTGTGAGGCATCCAATAAGAGCTTTTAAGACTGAGCTGTGTGAGACAGCGCAGCTTTGTCATATTTCTGCGTAAGTCCAGTACATCATCTCATCATGACAAATGAGTGAGAGTCAGTACTGGTTAACATCTCAATTTGGCCTATTTTTTAGTCTGCGCTCCATTCAGCTATGGCCAGAGATGGTTCACACCTGTGATCCATGTATAAAAATAGATAAAAGCCTAATAAAAAGAATAAGCTGAAAACTACAAGATAAAAACTAGTGCTGCGTGATTAGGAATAAATTGAGAATCACAATTTTTTGCTTGCAATAGAAATTGCGATTCTCATGATTCTGGAGACAAAAGTCAAAAAAAGAGGTCTGAACTAACAGCGATATCTATGGACACTTTTCGATATCTGCATTTGCGATGAACATCGCTTATGCGTATCTTTGCTCGATCTTTTAAAGGTATCTTGAGTAAAACGGAGCACATACAAAAGACCTGAACTAGATTTTTACTTAATGCGGAGGTTTGTTGCACATAACACCTATAGACTTAACTCATCACTTGTCGCAACCTACTGGCGTAACTATTGTAGTATATTGAAAAATTCACACTACTTACTGACTGAAATTCATTTTCAAAGCGTATGTGATTATACAGTACGAATGGGAAAACAAAAAGGGATAGTAGACATATGCTATGTTTCAAAAGCTTGGGGTCACTTTTATTCATCAAAGATGCATTAAATTTAAGTCCCCAGTTTCACAGACAAGGCTTAAGCTAGTCCTAGACTAAAATGCATGTTTGAGTTGTTTTAATTGAAAGAAACTTGCACTGATATAGGCCTATCTTAAAATATGTCAGTTCTATTGTTTTGATGCACACCAGTAATGTTTTTTTTCTAGGACACGTTTATAAAAGTTACTTAAATGTGCTAATTGAATGAATGCCTAATCCTAGTTTAGCCTAAACCCTGTTTGTGAAACCAGGTCATAATGTTACAAAAAAAATCTAAATTTAAATAAATGTTTTTCTTTTGATCTTTCTATTTATCAAAATATTCTAAAAAATGTATCAGTTTACAACGAATATTAAGCAGCAAAACTGTTTTCAACATTAATAATAATAAGCAATGTTTGTTGAGCACCAAATCAGCATATTAGAATAATTTCTGAAGGATCTTGTGACACTGGCTGTTGAAAATTCAGCTTCACATGAATGAATTATATATTTTAAATATATTACAATAGAAAACAGTTATTTTAAATTGTAATAATATTCCATCAATATATTAAAAATATTTAAATAATATTATATATATATATATATATATATATATATATATATATATATATATATTTGTATTTTTTCAAATAAATACAGCATTGGTGAGCATATATTATAAGGGACTTCTTTCAAAAACATAAAGAAAACGTTAGAGACCAATTAGTAGCATACCTAAATCATTGTCGTTTAAGTGGGTGTTTGAATCAAGATCAAAATCTTTTTAACGATGAATTGTGCAGTTCTACTTTGATCTGAGATGTATGTGCAATGCCATAAAAAAGCATGAAAAAGCAATAGCACAATTTGGGGACTGTTCCAGGTTTAAAAAAATGCATTGAAGGCACCTGAGCTTAGGTTATATAAGGCACATTCAATAAACTAGTAAAAAAACAAACAAAGAATAAATAAATAAATTAAACATACTTTCCAGGCAAACACTATTATTTCCAAGATAATAATCCTAAAACTTGATATGTGCATATTTTATGGACATTGTTGGATCCTTTTCACAGGAAACAAAGGGACATCCAACTAGTATCCCTCACAGCCTGTGCTCCAGACTGTGCCATTGTTTCCATAGTGATGAGCTTCCCCGTTATAGGAAGACTTTTCTAACACCCTGTGGTTTATCTATCTGTTCCTAAGCTTGTACACTTGCCACCAAGAACTCCATCAGAATGAACACGTGTGTGTGTGTGTGTGTGTGTGTGTGTTTGTATGTGTGGGTGGAATATGATTTGTCCTGCCAGAGTGTGAAATCAACTTCAACACACACACATACACACACACACACACACACAGGAAAGATACACGCTCTATTCGACGGTCACCATGGAGATGCTGGGTTCCTTTAAAGGGTTGCATTTACATAATGGAAATTGCATCTATCGTTGTCGCCCTGCTGTAATCCATATAAAGTGTTCATGACTGAAATTAAGCATGACTAATCATGGTTTCTCTCAGTTAGTGGTTACAGTGTGCATGTTTGATCAGGAATTCTCAGAAGTGAATTCAGAACAGTGTCTGAAAGTCTGCAAGCTGTGCCGGTATTCATGCAGACTGCATTATAATAACTTCCGTCGAAGTGCTTTCGCTTTTTCAATCTACACAGACAATGACATGATTTATAAAAGCTCACGGTATAGTTGATGGCAGTATGACGTAATTAATACAACTAAAAGCACTATTTAAAAAAAGAAAGCTGTTTTGATTCTTAATTCTGAGATTGGATGTGCAGTGTTGAAATGTTTATTCCACTAATTATTATTTTTAATAAATTTAACTGCTTATTAAACACGAGGGTCATTTATCTTAGTCCTTGTGTTAAAATGATTTTCCCACTGGTAGGTGTGTTCTAAAACATAATGACGACTACTCGATTCATGTTTCATCAGCCTATTCCCTTAATCATTCTTCAAGTTTGTTTCACAGCCTTTGAAGCGTTCAGCTTTCCCTCTCACACCATTTAACGTCTGACGGTTGCTGTTTCTATGGTAACGGCACGTCAATAATGAGCAAACATCAAGTCTCATGTGTTTATTATACTGGACTCCGACTCCGAGCTACTTAGAGAACCTTATTAGATGCTGTAACACACCAGTGCACTGCACCCTCTTCATTCAGCCATTTGCAGAATTTCCACATTTTCTGTTTTCGTCATACGCACCTACTCTGAATTCAGGCTTATTTATTTGTGCCCTCAAATCAGCTAACAAAAAATCTATTTAGACAGTGTTGTTACTGCTAACTTAAAACTCTTAACTTATCTATTTTTATTGAAATAAAGCTGAAATAAAATATAAATATTAGATTTAAATACAAATGACAAATCTTAAATGAAAATTAGAAATGTTGCCTCAGCAAATAATTGAAATAAAATATGTTTAAGTTATAGTACTAAAATTACTAAGACTAAAATCAAAATAAATTAAAGCTACAGTAAATATGAATTGATAAAAATGACAAAATCACATAACAAAATTATTCAAACTAAAACTAAAATTAAAATGAAAACTGAAAATATAAAAAATAAAAGCTAATAAAAGCTAAAATTATATTAAATACTTTATAGTATATAAATAATACTAAAACAATGCTGGTTTACAAATTTAAAATAAATACATGAATAAAAAAATGAAACCATTATCAAGCAGTACAACACTTAAATTGACTTTTTGCTATTATGTTACTGGATTATTGATCCAGAAGAATAATTTTTCTCATAAAGAAGATAATCTAATTTAAAAATACAGAAAATTGTATTTCCGGCCATGTTAAATGAGGTACTAGTACTACATTAATATTTTATAAACTTTTAAAGTTTAATAAAAACGTAATGATTTCCACCAAAAAAAAAATTTTTATTGTCCCAAGAAGACTATTAAAGGTGATGTGTGTAATTTTTGTACCACTATTGTCACCAAATGGAAGTGGGGAATAAAGGAGAGAGAAGACTTTTTAATCAGTTTTCCTGAAAACTCCCCCTGTCTGCCACTGGCTGAATACAGAGTTAGCCCCGCCCCAAACTCACACCTCATTGGTTGAGCTAGTGTCAGACTTTTATAATATTTCCCCCTTAATTTTTTTATGGAGAAAAAAATGACATGCATCACTTAACCATAATTTGTTAATTTCATAGAGAGCATTATATTTTAAACCAGAAAGGCACTCAATTTCCAGATGCCATGATTATGTGTTGAAGTCTCGAAGGTTAGGCTTTTGTCTGGTTTACCTCCCCCTGTCTTTTTAGCATGCTTCTATCCGGTCTCTGTAAACAAGGGTTGCTGGGAACTGAGGCTCTCTGTGCTTCCATGGAGCAGCTGCAGGAAGAGACTGTGAGAACCACATCCATCCCACAATGCTCCTCTTAAACCAATAGCAGGAATGTGTCTCAGATAAACTTGCTTTTATACACAGAGACACATACGGACTTAAACACACACAGGACCAGACTGTAACAGTCAGAGCCTATTAAACCTGACCAAAACCAGCCATTTCAGCATTCACATCCTTAGCACATCATACTATGAAAAGTGACAGAGTAATTTACTGCCAACTGTAAAAAGAGAACCGCAATTCTTTTTGCTAACAGCACAAACCCTAAACGGTTTGGCAAGCAGCGATAGGTGCCATATGCAATACATTGCAATGTCAAACACATAAGAGGAGGAGGAACAGTAGAAATTATCATGTTAACAAATCAAAGTTTAATTAGACTTACTGTGCACGCTCTCAGTCAACATAAACAAACAAATAAGAAAATGAGTAAACAACAAATTAGAAATGATAATGAGGAGTTTAATGCTCTTGTGTGGCACCTATGCAATTTATCCATGTGTAGATAAGTTATTTGTGCTTATGTGTGTAATTTATTGCACCAATTTTTGCTCTAGTTAATACAATTATTTCATCAAAGGTGACTGACACATAACATGGAGGTTGGAAAATGATGTGTCTCAATAGTGCACTCAATAAATTGTACTTAGTCAGCTTACAAGTCCATCAAGGAACAAGTTTTGCAGGGAACTTGATCGCAGGTCCAGGAAATGGAAGCCCTATAGAACAGAATGTGTCAGACACAAGAAAATAAGGCCAACTAATGAGGACAGCTAAATATACCACTACAGGCGTTCTGCTCTCTCTCGCTCTCATCTCTATCTCTTTCTGAAGGTTACCTTGCTTTCATTACACGAGGACACATTTAATATCATTACTATTATCAGGCCCAGCTAGTGTGCCCATATAGAGCTTGATCTGTGGTTTGGACCATCATCATTTTCAAAGAAGACATACTAATTTCTGTGCCCAAGGCTAGAGAACAACAATTCGAAGATTCTGTCATTATTGGTTGACCCTCTTGTTGTTCTGACCCCATTTGCTGTTATTTTTTTTCTGTGGAGAATGAAAGTTTTTTTTTTTTTTTGAAGAAGAAGAAGAAGAATCATTACACAACTCTCCAAAAAAAGAGATAGTAGTTTTTATGGTGATATTTTTAGCAGTGATATTTCATTGTATACAAGATGTTTCTTCTTTTTGGAACTGTACAGACCCTGGTCACTATGAATTTTCTTTGTACGAGTTTATAAAGTTATGGGGTGAACAAACTGTTTCTTTAAAAAAAAGTTCACTAAAGTTCACCAAAAAAATTAGACAAAGCTTGTTCTTTAGCAGAATTAGATGTAAAATAATTTTCATCCAAACTAGACAAGTGTTCTTTCACATTGTATTTTTTTTTAGTTTATTGTCTTTCAGTCTAGAGATTCAAAGATGAAATGGAAGTTGCAATAGTTTTTCCCCCCTATTGTGAAGTAAATCCAAGTGAAACGAAAGAACAAAAAAATCAGGGCGGGACTTGTTGTGGTTCGCTATAGCTGTGATGTCATGTGAGTGACAGGTTGTCCCGCCCTCCTCATCAGAGAAGAGATATTGCTGCAAGAGGGAGGGGAAGTTATTTTGATTAAACATTATGAAAGGCATATATCTGATGGGTACGGTTAAATCATTTATAATAAATGCTGCAATATTCCATAAAAAATGTATTTCAATTTTGATTTCATGGTGACTTTAATAGAAGATTTTTCTGTGAGCTAAGTTTAAAGACAGAACGCATACAGATTATATGTATATGTGATTATATGTTAAGACAGATCAGTTTTTATTGTGTTTCTTCGATTAAATGTAAAAATAATGATGATGAGAAATGAAATAAGTAAGCAGAGCTTTGAAGCATTAGCTATTAACAACATGAATGTAATTTATCCACACACTCCACTCATTGGGGTTGTTTCTGTATGCTAATGACTCTGTGCCATTGAAAAGCAGTCATATGTGACAGTGTCATTAATGGCTTCTTGGGTCTCTCATTCCGTCTCTGTATATGGTGGCGGTCTTGCTCTTGATTAAAAGGCTTTAATAAGACGTACATACTGTTCTTCCACACTTGATTGATTGAACCATACAAACATTTAAATGAACTTCATTCAGTTTCTGTTCATTACATAGCACATGCCGAGATATGGGTTTTATTGAGGATTCTTCAATTAGAGCCACTTTGAACACTTGAAATCATAAGTTAATCATGAGTTGATTTCAATAATGATATTAATAATCATAATGTTAGAAAAAAATGGTAAACACACTGTAAATAGCAAATGCATTTAAAATATAATTGCGTAAGCTCTTAGGAAAAAGTGCAAGGTAGGACGTCTCTGATTTTAATGTTTTTGTCATGTATTTATTAAGGCAAAGTCTGAGTAGAGGATCGATTTTGAGAAATTATGGCAAATGTAACATTTCAACACTCTAATTAGGAAACAGTAATTACAGAGGCATACTAAAGAAGTTATTACAAGGCTATTACAATCTGCCCTTTTCAAGTAGAAAAAATTTATGTTTTCCCCTTTAAATTCATACTAGAGAGCAGAACAGTTCTCCTAAAGGAAGAATCACTCAGCATGTATTGAGATTGACAATATTGCTAGCAATAATAGGCAGGATTTTAAAGAAACAGTCCCATTATTTTTATTCAGTAATAGCCTGAGGATAGACAATTCAAAAGTGCATCTTTATCTGCACTTGACATTCTTTCTCACCTATTTTGTTGTAATACGGCTAGTAATTTGGGGGAAAAATGCATCCATGTACCATGGATGACATTTGAATTGAATATTGATACAATTTTGCTTTGTGTGCTTGCCTCAGCACACTGGCCAAGATAGCAACCTAATGCAAAATGCCACATTTTGTTGATTCATCAACTATATACCAGATGACCTGACCTGACCCATCAGATAACCTGACCTCTTCTTGGCCCTTTGATTGCTAGATCAATGGAAATGTTGAAATTGGTTATAGATAAGAAAGTTTTAATGTTCATAAATGGTTTAACTAATAGTGCTGAGCAACATACTCATTAAGGACAGGTCTAAGAGAAGCTGCTCACACGCCATGCAGCTTTCATTGTATAAAATGTATACATGGAGGTGACAGGCAGAAAGGTGTCTTGGGAAATAGCAACAGTCCAGGTTGGGGGTGGAAACGAAAATAGAGCTGTTGTCGTGGGTGGAGTGGGGGAAGGGACCAAGCAGGAAAAAAATCCAGAGGCTCTGAGCCAGATGGTCATTGATATAGAGGTGGCCCAGTTACAGTATGTTGTTCCATCTGGACACACTGTACTTTAGCAGCTACTTTTTTTTATCTTGGTGTATTATATGAGGTGAATTATACTCATGAATGGCATCAGTGACAGCAGGACTCATTGGGTGCTGCAACCATTCCTTATTAGTAATATTGTTGCTCTTGCTTATATACTCCTGAGGCTGCCAGACAGTAGGACAGGGAATATGGCAGTGGTTTAACAGTGGTTTCATGGCTTTTTAATTTACTAATTTAACTATATTATCAATCATAAAGTCATCATTTGGTCAGCAAGTCTTCATAACTCAAAAGTTATTTACACTGATTGCAATGCATATTTCATCAATAAATTTGATTATGCTTCAGTAATAATCTTCATTTCTTGCTTCTGCTGACTTCATATAGGAACAATAAAGTGTACAGTGCTCAGATTCTCAAATTCATTTAATCAGCCCATTAAACAATTTTAGGGGGCTCGCTCATGTTTAATTTGCAATAAAATTGTAGATCATAGTTTTTCATCTTTTTTAGGCCATGCCATAAATAAAAAAAACAAAAAAATCTTTTGAATTAATGATGTATAGCATCATATACCTGAAGATTAGATTGCAATGTTTACCACTTAATGACCACTTAATATTGCATTGTTGTTTATGGAATATGGATACAGTATATAATTTTGAGATCAAACAAAAATGGGTCACATTGTTGATTGCTGATGAAATATTAATACAAACTCTTCTGCTATAATTATTTTTTTCCAAAATCATATTTTTACACAATTGTTAAAAATCACTTCATTTTTTTTTACACATAATGACACACCCCTTAGGATTTTTTTTCTTTAGAAACCTTGAGGAAAGGGGGATGGATTTTTACAAATCAGATTCTAAAGTTTGTGTAAGACTCTCATACTTTTCTGTCAGATTCTAATTGATTCTCTTTTTTTCCAGTCTGTTCTCAGTTTTCAAGGGGAGTTTATGCTATTTTTGGATTTTATGACAAGAAGTCAGTGAACACAATAACATCGTTCTGTGGGACACTTCACGTCTCCTTCATCACACCAAGCTTTCCCTTGGATGGAAATCAGCAGTTTATCATTCAGATGCGACCAGACATCAAAGGTCCTCTCCTGAGTCTCATTGAGTACTACAAATGGGACAAGTTTGCCTACCTGTACGACAGTGACCGAGGTAAAGCACTGCACTGCATTATTCAATACCATATGAACATGAGATGCATGGCTTGAAGAGAAATTATCGATTTACTTTTCAATGGGACTCATCACTTTTGGATGAAGACATTTCTCTAGATTTTATAATATAGTAAATCAGTAAATTAAATCAGTACAGTGTCTTAATGGTTTTCAGTTAAAATGCATGGGGCTCTGGACAGTAACCACTGACAATATTTAATAGTAGAGACAAGATTATGGCTGTTGTATTCTGAAGTCACACATATTTGAAGGATATTAAGGTCAAAAGGCATATCTACAATAAAACGCAGGCTTGTTTTGCACCTTGATTAGATTAGATTAGATTAGATTCAACTTTATTGTCATTACACAAGTACAGGTACGAGGCAACGAAATGCAGTTTGGGTCTAACCAGAAGTGCAATAGCAGCAAGTGCAGGACATGAATATGTACTGAATAAATATAAATATAAAGATGGCTATTACTATAAATAGAATTTACAGATAGATATGTATAGAATATAATATACAGATGGATGTTGCTATAAACAGTTTGCAGATAGATATATACTGAACAGAATTTACAGATAGATATGTACTGAATATATATATACAGATGGCTATTATTGTAAACAGAATTTACAGATAGATAGATATATACTGAATGTAATATACGGATGGATATTACTATAAACAGAATTTACAGGGTAGATATGTACTGAATATATATACAGATGGCTATTACTATAAGCAGAATTTACAGATAGATGTATATAATGATATGTTAGGCTAAGATGGGCAGTATAGCAATGAACGATATAGTGCAAATGAGCATATTTTAGTAAGGTAGTAGTGCAAGATGCATATATGAACAGGTGTTACTGTAGTAACAGTCGATAGTGCAAATGAGCATATTCCAGTTAGGTAAGTAGTGCAAGATGCATATATGTACAGGGGTTACTGTAATAAACAGTCGATAGTGCAAATGAGCATACAGTAGTGCAAATAACAAGTGAAGGCAGATGTGAGGGGGAGAGGAGGGTTATCAGTATATAGGGGGAGTGGGATCAACGAGGGTTAGAGTTCAATATGGAGACAGTTCTGGGAAAAAAACTGTTCTTAAGTCTGCTGGTCCTGGTCCGGAGGCACCTGAAACGCCTACCAGAGGGCAGGAGAGAAAACAGTTTGTGGGCTGGGTGAGAGGAGTCCTTAAGGATGCTGCGAGCTCGATGCAGACAGCGTTTCCTCTGGATGTGGTCGATGGCAGGTAGTGGAGTCCCTGTGATGCGCTGGGCGGTTTTCACCACCCGCTGTAGTGCCTTGCGCTCTGCAGCAGAGCAGCTCCCATACCATACTGTAACACAGTTGGTCAGGATGCTTTCTATTGCGCAGCGATAGAAGTTCACCAGTATAGCCGAGGATAGCTGATTCTTCCTCAGTGTCCTCAGGAAGAAAAGACGCTGGTGAGCCTTCTTGACCAGGCTGGAGGTGTTGGTTGTCCAGGACATGTCCGCCGAGATGTGGATCCCCAGGAACTTGAAACTGGAGACACGCTCAACAGCCGTTCCATTGATGTGGATGGTGTCGTGTGTGCCTCTTGCCTCTTTCCTGAAGTCCACGATGAGTTCTTTTGTTTTGGTGGTGTTGAGGAGCAGATTATTTTCAGTGCACCATGTGGCCAGGTGCTGGATCTCCTCCCTATAGGCGGTCTCATCGTTGTTGCTGATGAGTCCAATCACCGTAGTGTCGTCCGCAAACTTGATGATGGAATTAGATCCATACACAGGCTTGCAATCGGAGGTGAAGAGGGAGTAGAGAAATGGGCTTAGCACACAGCCCTGTGGTACGCCAGTATTGAGTGTGGTGGAGGTGGAGTAGGTGGAGCCTGATCGAACATTCTGGGGTCTGTTGGTCAGGAAGTCCAATATCCAGTTGCACATTGAGGTGTTGATGCCCAGGTCTCCAAGTTTGGCTATTAACTTGGTTGGGATGACAGTGTTGAATGCTGAGCTGAAGTCAACCTTGAGCAAGAGTGGCAGGATCCAGTGGGCTACAGAATTATTAAAGGTTCATTTTGTGTTTGTTGGACCCACTGGCCTTTGTTTCTCAGTTTTTAATTTGCCTCAAGCATATCTATCTCTCTCACTCTCCATTTTTTTTCAGTCTCCCTTTCTGTCTCACTCATTTCCCTGTGTCACCCTCCCATATCTTTGATGGTTACAGAGGTTGTGAGCTTTGTGGCACAAATGAGAATGGTTGATGTGTCTCTCTAAGGACCGTGGTGTCATAAATATCTGTAATGGGGATGTTTTATTAACTGTGAGGCTGCTACTTTTAACTTTCCTGTGATGAAGATCAGTATGCACACAATGTGTCATTTAAAATTGATTAATATTAATTATGTATACATAACCCAGTACCCCAGCCCCCCCCCCCGCCAAAAAAAATCCTCTTTTTGTGTGCTTTTGCATGCATGCCTTTGTGGCTGTTTGCTTTTGTTACGGGCTGGATATGCATTATTTATTTCAGACTCGTGTGGTTGTGTGTGTAAACGTGTGTCAAGGTGCATATTTCATCACCTGTCATACTAATTAGGTCAATCGACGCTGCATTCCCATGGCAACCATTGTGCTGTGTGTGTTATTAATGTGTCAACGTTACAGTGTGAGAGCAGCAGCACAGCGCCTGTGGTCATGATGCATTCTACTGGTGAGATCTTTTTGACATAAATGCAAACTTAACGCTACATCCAGTATTTCACTCCTCCATTTGTGAAAATAATACAGAAAATTGAGGGTACGTAATAGAATATGCACTGCATCTTATAAGAATAAAATACATAATATATATTTTCAGATGATTTTCATGCTATGGTATGTGAAACACAGAGTAAATAAAAGAACATAGAACATCGTTTTCAGAGATTATTAGTTTAAATCAGTACTATATAAACAACACACTTACCCAGACATCACTTTGCATCTAAACTGAATGTACTTGAAATTACTTGATGGAAATGATGATTTATGAGTGAGCTGGTTTATAGCAGTACTTCCGTGTGTCTACTACGACCATCATTACACTTGTGGTGTTCATAGAGGGTTTGAAAGAAGGTGACTATGAATAATAAAGGCTAAGAAAGGGCAATGATAACAAATAAAAGCTACACTCACCTAAAGGATTATTAGGAACACCTGTTCAATTTCTCATTAATGCAATTATCTAATCAACCAATCACATGGCAGTTGCTTCAATGCATTAAGGGGTGTGGTCCTGGTCAAGACAATCTCCTGAACTCCAAACTGAATGTCAGAATGGGAAAGAAAGGTGATTTAAGCAATTTTGAGCGTGGCATGGTTGTTGGTGCCAGACGGGCCGGTCTGAGTATTTCACAATCTGCTCAGTTACTGGGATTTTCATGCACAACCATTTCTAGAGTTTACAAAGAATGGTGTGAAAAGGGAAAAACATCCAGTATGCGGCAGTCCTGTGGGCGAAAATGCCTTGTTGATGCTAGAGGTCAGAGGAGAATGGGCCGACTGATTCAAGCTGATAGAAGAGCAACTTTGACTGAAATAACCACTCGTTACAACCGAGGTATGCAGCAAAGCATTTGTGAAGCCACAACACGCACAACCTTGAGGCGGATGGCAGACAGACAGCAACAACAGCAGAAGACCCCACCGGGTACCACTCATCTCCACTACAAATAGGGAAAAGAGGCTACAATTTGCACGAGCTCACCAAAATTGGACAGTTGAAGACTGGAAAAATGTTGCCTGGTCTGATGAGTCTCGATTTCTGTTGAGACATTCAGATGGTAGAGTCAGAATTTGGCGTAAACAGAATGAGAACATGGATCCATCATGCCTTGTTACCACTGTGCAGGCTGGTGGTGGTGGTGTAATGGTGTGGGGGATGTTTTCTTGGCACACTTTAGGCCCCTTAGTGCCAATTGGGCATCGTTTAAATGCCACAGCCTACCTGAGCATTGTTTCTGACCATGTCCATCCCTTTATGACCACCATGTACCCATCCTCTGATGGCTACTTCCAGCAGGATAATGCACCATGTCACAAAGCTTGAATCATTTCAAACTGGTTTCTTGAACATGACAATGAGTTCACTGTACTAAAATGGCCCCCACAGTCACCAGATCTCAACCCAATAGAGCACCTTTGGGATGTGGTGGAACGGGAGCTTCGTGCCCTGGATGTGCATCCCACAAATCTCCATCAACTGCAAGATGCTATCCTATCAATATGGCCAACATTTCTAAAGAATGCTTACAGCACCTTGTTGAATCAATGCCACGTAGAATTAAGGCAGTTCTGAAGGCGAAAGGGGGTCAAACACAGTATTAGTATGGTGTTCCTAATAATCCTTTAGGTGAGTGTATATTTGTATCATTGTAGTTATTTGTATTTTTAAAGAAAAAAGGTTTAAAATACAAAAACTTGAATCTGGTTTTAAATAATAATCTGTTTATATACACTACCCTTCAAAAGTTTAAAGTTGGTGAGATTTGTTGGTAACACTTTATAATAAGTATACAGTAATAAAGTACTTACAAATCATTTGCATATTCATAGTTAATATAGTATTCTCTACATTGTTAATAATAGGCTATACACAAATAATGAGTTCTTCATTCATTGTCACTGTAATTAACCAAATTATTATTGTTTAATTAGCTCATGTAAATAGTTTAACTGTAAAAAGGAAAATGAAAAATATCATTAATTAAGGGCTTTAAACCAACCTTTATTAGACATTAATTGCATTACATCAAGTGTTCCTTAATAAATATATATATATATATATATATATATATATATATATATATATACAGTATTAAAAAAACATTATGCCTATGGAGAGTTCCCGTAAATGTGTATGTGTGTGTGTATGTTTGTGAGTGTATTTGTAAGCATGTTAAGGAACACTGAATATGAATGCAATTAATAAAGGTTGGTTTAAAGCACTTAATTAATTACATTTTCCGGGATGTAATCTGAAGTGAGAACAATTTAAGGCCTCGATACACTTCAAGCGAAATTAAAGAATTAACTGATATGATGTCAGTTCGAACAAAACCAGGCCAAAACAAATTGTTTGGAGTTTTTGGAGTTCGAAACAGCTTGCCAAAGCAAACTTTCCGGAACAGTTCATTATGGCTGGTAAAGACCTTTGTACTACCATTGGTTCGTGGCGAAATACGTAATAGGTAGGTGTGTGCTGAGGCTCCGCCTTCTTTCACGTGGAAATCTTTGGTTCATGTCTCCTGTCCACGAGTGAAAACATGAGCTGCTTTATAGTAGAAAATTAAGTTGTACTTCTGATTCTGAAAAGCTTTTTTCTTGCCAATAGTCCCAAGTGTATGGTAAAATAGTTTTCAAAATACCTGGAAAATGTGTAACTATAAAACCCAACTGGAATATGAATTTATATTAGACAAAAAAGTTGCCTCCTCATTTTATAAGCCCACCACACACAACTGCATTTTGGCATGGATAACCTTCAAAGATAGAGGCATACACACTTGTTGTTGCATTAAATATGGTGTGAATGTTTTAGTAAAGAAATGGCTACTGGGTTAATAAAGAGTTTATTCAAGCCCGATACTGAGCACTTTAGCAGGAAACAAATTTATAATTTATATCCCCAGAAAGGCTTTTATTTTTAAACTACAGAGTGTGGAAGTGAAAGTGACTGGTGGCCAGGGTGGTAGTTGTTGTGCTTATATAAATTGTGTGAAGATTCCAGCTTAGTGTTTCGTTCAGTGGCGTGGATGTGAAGACATGGTGGATTCTTACAGCATGCTGGTTGCTTTCTGCAGGACAGTTGATCTCTTTAGATACCTTTTCATCACCCACCTGACAGAGATGCTAGCATCCCTTTTGTACTCAGTGTGATGAGCACTGAAGTGACTGCAGCTGAGGGTCATTTTGTCACCCTGCCTGCGTGGCGCTGTCCGTGGTCCTGGAGTGCATGAGACAAGGGACCCAGAGCGACACTGACACACACACAGCCTTACAAACACTCTCTAGTGCCTGTTAGGTGTTGTGTTGTCATCAGGGACAGGTGAATGACAAACAACAACAACAACAAGACAGACAACACAGAGAAATATGCTTACGACTGGAAACAAAATAGAGCACCAGAAACCCTGTTTCAGCAGGCCATTAAAGTAAAACTAACTTTAGTTTGTCTGTATTGTGCATTTCTTTTTTGTTTGAGCTTGAAGGATAATACAGACAGTCGCTGCTCCTGGTCTCCTTGAATTTTATCTTCTTTTTGTGGTTTGCTTTATGTTAAAGTGTCTTATATAATCAATAAAGTATTGGCTGTGCACAAAGACTAATTCTCCCTAACTGTGAGACTCATCCATAACCTCTGCATAATTCGGTTGGCTAATTAAATCAGCCTAACACCTCTGACGATCTACAAAGATCCAGCTGCGTAGTGCTTATAGAAAGACAATGAGATTATGTAATACAGTTGACATCACAATTCAATGAGGGAGACTCCATACCGGGAAACAAATAGACAAATATTGGACCATTATTCACTAAGGTTTCACTCATGTTTATGGAACAAGATTATGAAGCATACATAAAATAATAAAAAATAGGTTTGGGGTTAATACGATTTTTTTTAAATTAATACTTTTAATCAGCAACTGATGAAAAGTGACAGTAAAGACATTTATGCTGTTACAAAATATTTCTATTTCAAATAAAGAAATAGAAAATACATTCAGTTTAGATGCAGAAAGTTCTTTTGAACTCCTGAAAAAAATGTGTCACAGTTAACACACAAATATTATGCAGCACGACTGTTTTAAACATTGATAATAATAGTAAATGTTTCTTGAACACCAAATTCAGCATGCTAATGATTTCTGAAGGATCATGTGACACTGAAGCTTGGAATCCTATCACAAGAATAAATTACATTTTAAAATATATTAAAATAGAAAACATGCTTTTATGTAAGCATAAATATTATTAAATGTTAAATTAATTTTTACACGTATATGGTTAAGGAAATAGCTAGCAAATAAATAAATGACTAATATAAAATAAACCAAATAAAAAAATATATTAAATGCATCACCTTAACATTGTCTTGACATTGAAATCAATGTAATTTGAGTCTGTATTTAAATGGCTAAATATTCAGTTTTTGTGTCACCCATCAGGCATCCCTAGATTCAGAAGTGATTTTGGAGTGTGCTGGAACAATAATGAACCTAAGTGCTATCATCTCATTGCTCCTTAGTGTTTAAGTGCCCCATGTCAGGATTTCCTAGATTCAGAAGTGATTTTGGAGTGTGCTGGAGTAACAATGCATTTCAGTGCTATCATCTCATTTGTTAGTGCTAATGGCCCTTACTAATGAGTTTTTAATCACTTATCTCCAAGAATAGCTGTAAGCCTTGATCCTCATGTCTCAAAGACACACATTTAACAAAGGTTAAACATTGGATCCCACTGTGCCTTGCACTCCCTGAGATTTTACCCGTGATTAATTCACTTGGTCAAACCACTTCACATACACAGTTTTATATTGTTAAAAAATCATACACATATCTAGCATACAAACACTCACTCACATTGACATGTACTTACTGTATTTATAAGCAAGTGCTGTAGCTGTTATGCACGCTTAATTGATTGCTTTAGTTGTTTACCTCCCCTGTGACTGACAGAAATCAAAATGCCAATTTTAGAGTCTTATTATCTGTATCAAATCCTCCATGGAGTATTGTTAGTAATGTAACTGGCACCTCTAAATGGTTTGAAGCACTGTTAAGCAAGGAAAGAAAACTAAACAAAAACAAAGACAATTATTATATTATATATGAATTGCTGCTTGCCATGAATGTTGCAAAAACAGTCCTTTCCCACTCAGGTGTAGTTTCTGTCAGCCCTCGGGGCGATACAACCCAAACAGTCCAAAAGGTGAAGCAAATGCATTGTTGCATAGTTCTTAACAGAGAAAGAAAATACTTGAACTGTAACCACTTATTGTCAAGTCACTTATAAAACCATTTATAAGGGGCCTAATTCGACCTTTGGAAGTCATTATTATATAACCTAATTTGTTCCTCTTCCTCATAATCAGGACTTACCACACTTCAAGTTGTGCTGGACACAGCAGCAGAGAAGAAATGGCAGGTGACCGCCATCAATGTGGGCAACATGAAGGATGAGAGAAAGGATGAAGCATATCGCTCACTCTTTCAGGACCTAGAAAATAAGAAGGAGCGGAGGGTCATCCTTGACTGTGAGCAGGACAAAGTTAAAGACATCATGGAGCAGGTATAGACATCAACACATGTACAAAAACTAAATAGTCTTTATTTGGACACTTTCAGCTCAAAAACCTACATCATATTCACTAACAGCAACCAACTTGACCAGGCATGATATGTGCTGGTTTAGCCACAATATGTCTTATTCCTTCTTAGCAGTAATGCAATAATTGATCAAAAGTGACAGCAAAGACATTTACAATGTTATGAAAGATTTTTATTTAAAATAAATGCTGTTATTTTGAATGCTTATATTTTTATCAAAGAATCCTGAGAAGAAATATCATGGTTTCAACAAAAATAATATTAACATTAATAATCAAATCAGCATTAGAATGATTTCACAAGGATCATGAGACACTGAAGACTGAAGTAATGATGCTGAAAATTCAGCGTTGCCATCACATGACTTAAACACATTTTAAAATATGTTAAAATAGAAAACAGTTTTGTAATAATATTTCACAATATTACTGTTTGTACTCTATGCATGGTCAAATAAATGCAGCCTTGATGAGAAAAAGAGAACAAGAGAACCCCAAACTTTTCAATGGTAGAACATTTAAAGAAAAATAAAGTGACAATCCAAAAGAAATGTTTGTCTTTATATAAACCACAAGTCTATATAATGATTATAAAAATTATAATTAAAACAACCAAGGACTTTTTAAGAGCACCATAACTATGAACAGTGTTGGGAAGGTTACTTTGGAAAGTTACCCTATTTAAAATGTAATAAGTAGTGTAACTATTTCAATGACTTTATTAAAGTAATGTAACTGATTACATTTGATTACGTTTTGATTACTTTTCTAAATGTCCAACTGTTACATTTTCAAACATTTAACCTCTAAAAAACAGTCATTTCATCTTTGAAACGCCTCTCGGGCATGCAAGTGCAGCTCCTATCTATTTGAATGGGGAAACATGAAATTCTCCAAAACTGTTCTCCAAGCTTACGATTAAATTTCATATTTGAACTCACCAATGAAATCTGACAACTGTCTCATAAATTTAGTTTCTAAACGCTCGAATCATGACAAAGCATTTTTCAGCCTGGACAAAGCTAATGCGCATGCGCAGTCCTAAACGCACATCTCAGAACACTGCCTGTTTCTATAGCAACCAGAGCTTTTAACGGCAGCTGCAGTGACGCGGTGACTTTACTAATCGTCGCCTGGCTCCTTCATTTAGAAGGCGGGGCTTATTTGCCATATTGGGCGTTGCACTTTCTCCCATTCATAAGTAATAAGTCTTCCTATATATAAAGTCTTATTAGGGCCCGAGCACCGATGGTGTGAGGACCCTATTGGAATTGCTTAGCCTATTATTATTATTCTCATTTTTGAGGGCCTAAACATGCTCGAAAACTCATGAAGCTTTGCACGCACGTCAAAAGTGGTGAAAATTTACGTCTGAAATGGATTTCAGAATTAGGTGTGGCAAAACGGCTTTATAGCACCACCTACAAAATTTCAAGCTACGTTTCACATACGAGTATGAAATTCGGTAGACACATGTCAAAGCCCAATGCCTACAAAAAAAGACCCTGGGAGCAAATTCTGAAAACCCAACAGGAAGTGAGATATTTTGAATTTTCTCTGCAAAATTTTAGCAGTTTTTGCCATTTCCAGACCTTGTACTTTAACAAACTCCTCCTAGATATTTAATTAGATCAACATCATATTTGCACAGTCTAATCTAAAGGCCTTTGCAATGTTAAATTGCGGAGATCTTGAGTTTTCCCTGAAGGGCGTGCCCGTGGCGGCCTCACAAAGTTGGATGTTTCGCCATAAAACAGGAAGTTGTTGTAACTCGGGCATACAATGTCCGATCTGCCCCAAACTTCACATGTATTATTAGAGTCCTGGCCTGAAGACATCTACATGCCAATATTCAGTTACAGTCATAGCGCCACCTACTGGCAACAGGAAATGGCATGTTTTACACAGTGAATAACTCCTCATAGTGATTTAACCAGATCATAATCATATTTGGTCAGTCTAATCTAAAGGCCTTTGCAACGTTAAATTGCGAAGATCTTGAGATTACCCTGAAGGGCGTGTCCGTGGCGGCCTTACAAAGTTCGATGTTTCGCCATAAAACAGGAAGTTGTTGTAACTCGGTTATACAATGTCCGATCTGCCCCAAACTTCAAACGTTTAATAATAGTCCTGGCCTGAAGACAACTGCATGCCAATATTCAGTTATAGTCAAAGCGCCACCTGCTGGGGGTGGAGGGTCAGCTTGCAGCGGAACCCAAAAGAGCCACTAGGCTGAGGGTCTCTGGTGGAGCTGAAGGTGGGAGGAGCCAGTGCGAAGCCGACAGGTCGACAGGCCAAGATGGAGCGCAGAGGTCTAAGGCGGGAGACGGGGCATCCCCAGAGACGCCACAGGGTTGCAGACATCTAGTAGCGATGGGGCTGGAGGACTGACTGAGCATTGTGGTGACGGTGAGAGGAGACTTGCTAATGCCACAGTCACAATGACACAGTCTATGCATGTTAATGAAAATAAAAGCTCCCAGTCCAAAAATAGTGTTTTTTTCCGAGCAAACTGACAGAACATTGTCCAAACAATTCTCATAGTTCAAAAAGGATTCAGTTACCGGGAGGGATAGGGTGGGAACCGATAAGTCTCCATCAAAGTCCATCAGCCAGTCCTCAGGTTCCGTTCCCTCAACCGCTGGTGTCGCGGGCTCACACCCCTAGTCAGATTCACACTGAGATTCCACTTCCGGGGCAATGGCAAGCTCTGGCCTCTTATCCTCTTATCCTCAGTCTCGCCGGGTGGTGTTGCTCGAACTGCGGGGGGTCTCGTGACTTCTCCATGGTCGCTTGGGTCGAAATTAGCTCTGGGTCTGGCTGGGTTCCAAATCGGGATGCAACGCTCTCCAGACATCGAATGACTCCCTCCAGTCCAGCCCTGTGGTGTCTGGCAGGTCGATATGTTGGTGGAACATTGTCTCATTGTCACATCTCATTGTCCAGGGCACAGGTGGTGGCTAAACAAAAATCATTCATAAATAAAAACAAATCATGGCTCTCCTGAGCCAAGACGATACATTTTGCCCTAACGTCCATCTTGGGCAGGTCGGATTATCTGTCACGGGGCTTGCAGGAATATAGGTGAAGGCAGTAGAATAAGGTTCCAAACATCCAAAGTTTAATGACAATCCAAAAAGGCAGGCAGACAGGCAGTGTAAACACATTAGTTAAATGGTGATTGGACAAAGAGTGAAGGAAAGGGTACAACTTATAAAGCAAGCACAAACGAGATAATGAAAGATACACAGCTGATTTAAATGAACTCATAATGATGGTGACCATAGTAACGGAAATGCGGGAAATACAAACTAAAAGTCCATGAACTAAACAGAATGGTGACAATACTATTATTTTTACCACTATGTGTGTATATAAGGGAAAACTTATATACCATATACGGTCTAATATGGATTTCTCACTAACAGAAGAAATAATAGATTCTAATTTCATACTCACTGGCAACCCAAACAGACTCCCTCAGTGTAGCTGTGATAACATGTATTGTTTTTTGTTTTGTTTTTTAAAATAAAATTATATTCCACCTAAAATATTGTTTAGACTCAATGACCAATCGTTGTGAAGTTAAATAGCTCTATTTTGCAAGTCAAAACGGGACAAAGTAATAGAGAGATTTTTCCACTAGGTGGCGCTTAAGGTTGTCATTCATCATAGGAGATGCTTCCTCAGGTTCGACATTGAAACCTTAGATGTCGATAGCATTTTAATAGTTGCATAGTTGTATAACATATTTGCCCCCTTTTCTGATTTCTGGATGAAATGATTTTTAAATTTCCAGCACTGGAATGCATTTCTATCACCCGCCATGGTGGCAGCTCTCAGACAGGTTGTAGCCTAAGGCTTTCAGTGGCAATGACGTAATTGGCAGATGTGGTGCGCTGCAAATTCAAACAAGTGTACCAATCAAAAGCATCAGAATAGCATCGCTGTACTAAACAGCCTTTAAATGGCAGGAGACATTGTGCACATCAAAAACAAATGAATATTATTCAACATATCCTAGCTTTTTACAGAAAATATTCAGATGTAACCCCCTCTGTAATCGTTAACATTTTCATAAGTAACTAATTTATTCACAAATTTTTTCTCAGTAACTGTAACAGATTACAATTACATTTATTTTGTAATTGTAACTAGTTACTCCCCAACACTGACTATGAATCATTAATTAGGATGCACAAACAAATGTCATTAGCGGGCAGAAAAGTCCTCATGAGATGGGTTTTTCATTCAGACTTGCTGCACCCTCAGGGAAGAGCTATTGATTTGTATTTAAGGCCTGCAGAAGTGTGTTTAACCAACCGCCAGAATCAATGTAATTGATCTTGGCTGTATAATATAGCTTTATCTACATACACACTTGCACATACACATCACAAATACCTTGCCCTTAGCACACACAAACTGCTGACACTGCTTTTATTTCAGTCCGTCTGTTTGATCGGCAGTGTGGAGCAGTACACTTTTTTTTTTGTGTCATGCCTTAAATATATTAATAATGGACTTAGATGTTGTGTAGTTTTAGATTTTGTTTATTTTTATTTCATTAATTTGATGGTTTCATTATTCTCTTTGCAGGTGATAACTATTGGCAGGCATGTGAAGGGATATCACTACATCATAGCAAACCTGGTAAATGATCTTAAATGTAGCACTACCAAAGAAAAACATATGACTTCGAGAAAATGTATCAAACAAAAATGCTGAGAAAACCATCATGTTTTCAGGGTTTTGTGGATGGAGATCTTTCAAAAATCCAGTATGGTGGATCCAATGTATCAGGCTTTCAGATTGTGGATTTCGATGACCCCCTGGTGTCCAAATTTGACCAGCGCTGGGAAGCTCTGGAGGAAAAAGAATATCCTGGAGCAGACAACAAAATACGGGTGAGATCTCGGTTTGTGTCCGTCCATTTTCTGCTTCAGACAGCTTTACTAAATTTGATTAAAAGAGATGTTCAGGTAATTGCTACATGAACATAAAATGTCTTCATATAAATTCCTGTATAGTTTAGGCCATTTGCAGGACAAGCTTGTTAGTCATTTTGTACTCCAGATAAAATGTGGTCTCATCTGTCTTCTCACCAAATTACGAAGACTAAGTAGGTGTTTAATATCCTTGGACTGAAATCAAATGTTTCATTCATACCCTACTAACGAATCCTGAATATGTGCCATTCAGAACCAAGAATGCCTTTTAAATTTCAGTTAATTCCTGAATTTGAATTGAGCCTACATCAAGGTAACAAACAGAATACAGAATTTGATTTTATGTGACTAGATTTCAATTGTAATGAAATTCAAATATACCTGCAATTCAAATACTTTCAGAGACAGCTTCACCAAATAAATGTTTAAATATAAGTATATGGCTTCCCCATATGTTATTCATTTCATATAGGGCTGTGCGATATTGAAGAAAAATGCAATATGCAATACCTTGTTATATAATGCGATATTTGACATGCGATACGATATTGCTTTAAGTGTGTAAAATCTATTTAAATTATATTTAAAAATTATTTAAAAACTGAGAATGATACCATTTATGTGTTTCACATTCTTTCTGGGAAAAGAAAGTATCGCTACAACTTCTGAAAGTGACCAGCAATGTTTTACCAAAAATTAATGTCACAAATCTGACAATATAATTTTAACATCAATGTAAACAAACAAAAAATGTAATGCCAATATTTAAATAACAAAAATTCTTTGCTTGACTTGGTAACAGTTATATCAACCTAAAACTTAACATCAAGAACATCCAGGTAAACAAAGACACCTGAACTAGGGGTGGACGATTATTTTTGTTATTTGAATTTATCTTTGTTATTAAAAATAATAACTAAAAACAGTAGTCTTCACATGAATTAAATATGCACTGATACATAATAAAGCTACAAAGGTTATTCAGCCAAGAGCACTGAGTGATTTTCTCTTTTTCTTTTGTTGTTTGACAGACAGCGCCAGGTTAACTGTATTAGCAGGCTGTCACTTTAAGACCTAATGCACGGATCCTATTGACACGCATTCGGTTTCTTTCCTCAACTGATATTGTTCACTTAAAGCATAACTGACTCTGTTTACATGAATACTCGTCAAGACAGCCCTTTTGACATAACTGTGTGTGTATTTGACAGTTCGAGTGTGTAACAAGGTACGAAACAGATCTGAAGGGATCACACGCTTTCAGAGAGGTGGCTTGTGCGCACGTTTCGGTGTGTGTGTCAGACAGCAGACAGCACGAGACTGCAAGGAGTTGTTTTTCGCAAGTTATTGCATTTAATAACTCTTTTTAACGTCAAGCAAGTCACATAAGTAACAGTCGTGTGCCCAGTCTATTCTCTGCTATATGCGTCGACCTAAAACGTACACTTTTCACAGTGTTTAAGTAGCCTATTAAAATCATTCAGATATTGCATGCCGTTGCGATATGAATATACATTTTTTATTATTTGAATATATTGTGCAACCCTAAATATTATATTTTATTAATTATGTTATATATAAAGTATAATAAAAATGGTGAATAGTGTCAATAATTCTGGATCTTTATTTATCTTGATTTTTTTTTTTCCTGATAACTAATCCACATGTATCTCTCACTCTGTATCTAGTACACTTCAGCACTGACGTATGATGCAGTTCAGGTGATGACTGAGGCCTTCCGCTATCTGCACAAGCAGCGAATTGACATCTCTCGTAGAGCTAACAATGGAGACTGCCTGGCTAATCCAGCTGTACCATGGGCACAGGGGGTTGAGATAGAGCGTGCCCTAAAACAGGTGACAAGTCACAGAATTTCAGAGCTTCTTAATATTGGGTCTTTAATGTGTTTGTAAAATAAACTTAAAACACAACACTGTGTATTTCCAGTTTTAAATAACATTTTGGAGCCCACTTTAGATATTTCACATTTCTCAGAAAAAAAGAAAGAAAGGAAACAATTCCTCAAAAATGATTTTGCTTTACTGTCATATCTTTTTAATGCAGGTGAGAGTTGATGGTCTCACTGGTAACATTCAGTTTGACCAGTATGGAAAGAGAGTGAATTACACCGTCAATGTCATGGAACTGAAAAGCAATGGACCAGTTAAGGTAAGACTCTGTTCTAAAAAAAGTGTATGCAAAAAAACCTCATTGGACAAACTTAATTTAATTCAGGGCAGGGACATTAGCATAAATCACTGAGTGCCCACAGCCTAAACAGGTGCCATTCTTCTGTATAATGGTAACTACAAAATTCAAAATCATTACAAAAACTTCTCTAAATGTCCAACATAACTGAACATTAAATACTAGCATTAACAAACAACATCTTTCCCTTTACTGAAAAACACATAAACTAACACTTGCAAGCAAAGCATGCTGGGAACTACAGATTCATTGCCCAGTTAATTATGTCAACAAAAATTATTCATGTAGTTTTAACACAAATTAATTAAGTAAACTTCAGCTTAATTAAATTAAGTTTTGACAAAACATGTTACTTTTTAAATTTTAATTAATTAAACTTTACAAGATGCAAAAAAATATATATATATATTTGAGTGCATGCGCAGAAGGCGCTTCTCTTTCCTAAATCTAAATTGAGTTGATCAAATTTAAATACATTTAATTGATGACACTATTTTAATATTGTATGTTAGACTATGTAAATACTGTTAAATATAAATACGTATTACTCCTAATTAGATATGTTTAAGTAAAGTGAACAAAATTTAAATGTGCCATATCTATGAAGGGCCTTAATAATTGGAAAGAAATGCATTCTTTATCATTTCACATCATAAGTTACTACACAACTCACAAATGCCTTTCTTTTTTCAGATTGGCTATTGGAATGAAGTTGATAAAATGGTTGTGACAAAGTCTGATCTCTTCCCAAATGATACAATGGGGCTGGAAAACAAGACTGTGATCGTCACCACCATTCTAGTAGGTTTCAATTGTGGTTTTCCATGCTATTATGCTGTTCTGTTGAAATATGTGCACTGTAGTAAAATGTGCACAGCTCTGACAAGGTATTCCTTGCTGCCGTTTTCAGGAAGCGCCATATGTAATGCTAAAGAAGAATGCTGACCTTTTTATGGATAATGAAAGATATGAGGGGTACTGTGTGGACTTGGCAGCTGAAATAGCAAAGCACTGTGGATTTAAATATCAGTTGAAAATAGTGGGAGATGGCAAATATGGAGCTAGAGATGCAGAGACGAAGATCTGGAATGGAATGGTTGGAGAGTTAGTTTATGGGGTAAGAAAGATTTATTTATTAAACTTTTAAAGTTGGACATAATTGATAAGTAGCTGCTGGTCTGAAAAGTATCCATAACCACGAACATTAATATTGTTCTTTGATCAAACATTGTTCTGTTCAAACAATAGGTTGAGAATTAAATAAAATGAATTCTATTTCATTTTAGAAAGCTGACATAGCAGTGGCTCCATTGACCATCACTTTGGTCAGAGAAGAAGTCATTGACTTCTCAAAGCCATTCATGAGTTTGGGCATCTCCATCATGATCAAGAAGCCTCAGAAGTCCAAGCCTGGTGTGTTCTCATTCCTGGACCCTCTGGCCTATGAGATCTGGATGTGTATCGTGTTTGCCTACATTGGCGTGAGCGTGGTGCTTTTCCTGGTCAGTCGTTTCAGTCCATATGAGTGGCACACAGAGGAATATGAGGACGGCCAGATCCAGACCAACGAGTCAACCAACGAGTTTGGGATTTTCAACAGCCTTTGGTTCTCTCTTGGAGCTTTTATGAGACAAGGCTGTGATATTTCACCAAGGTTTGTTCTTGACCTATAAGTTCTTTATATTTCCACATGCCATTTCTTCAAGAAATGCTGGTTTTATAAAGGCAAATGCATTTTTCTATAAAAGGCAATGGTTGCTTAGTAATTGATTGTTATGATCGAAAAATATTATTGATTTAAGATGAATTATTAGTTACATCTATGCTGAAATTAATAAATATACTACACTAGATTTAAACTAAGATAAAACATTATATATTTAGATGTTCATTATTCATTATGCATGGTGCAGACTCATCTAAGCAGGCGAAACAAATTCTGCCTAGCAGCTATTCTCGCAAATACCTTAAAATCATTAGTGAAGCTTCTGTTCAGACTTCATGTTGACTTCAAAATCCTTAGTCACAAACTCTTTTACATAAATATCCTTTCAGAGATAACACAAGATGTCACAGTTTCAACAATACAATGCAGTTGCATGAGTCATGGAAATATGTAAAATTTGCTAAATATTGTTAAAACATTTATATGTTTGAGTTTTACATTGAACACAGTTTGCTTTCAGCCTGTTAGCTGAGAATACAATTTTTTAACTGTGCTCGTGCTATCATGTCTGATGAATTTCATTGGACGTTTTTCATCAGGTCTCTTTCTGGCCGCATCGTTGGAGGAGTCTGGTGGTTTTTCACCCTGATCATAATTTCATCCTACACGGCTAACTTGGCTGCCTTCCTAACAGTGGAAAGGATGGTGTCTCCAATTGAGAGTGCAGAGGACTTAGCAAAGCAAACAGAGATTGCTTATGGAACTTTAGATTCTGGTTCAACGAAAGAGTTTTTCAGGGTAAGACACCCATTTTTCTTCATAACCATGAAATCCACATTATTATGATTTATTTTACATAATTTATGACAGTTTGAAATAGCACACACTTTTAAGTGAGAGTTTAAGAGGCTAAAATAAAATGCAACGCTAAATACAAAATTGTTGTAGTTACAGCAAACTGAAAATATTTGTTTGGCATGGCCATTTTAGTAACATTTTACAATAAGGTTCTATTTGTTAACATTAGTTAACTACGTTAATTATGAACAAACAATTAAAAATAATTTTAAAGCATGTATTAACAAACATTTCCTAATAAACTATCAAAATCAGGTTGTATCTGGTAATATTTTTTTAATGCACCTAAGCTGACATGAGCTAACAGCTGCATTTCTAACTAACATTAACAAAAATGAATAAACAGTGTATAAATTGCTTGTTAATTTGTTAAAATTTTAGTTAACCAATGGGACCTTATTGTAAAGTGTTACTAAGATTTTACAGAGTTTACGTAATCATTGCATCTTTTTTCCTTCAGCGTTCCAAAATCGCTCTTTTCGACAAAATGTGGACATACATGAAAAGTGCTGAGCCCTCGGTATTTGTTAAGACGACAGCAGAAGGTGTTATGCGGGTGAGGAAGTCCAAGGGGAAGTATGCATATCTGCTGGAGTCTACCATGAACGAGTACATCGAGCAGCGCAAACCCTGTGATACTATGAAGGTCGGAGGGAACCTGGACTCCAAAGGCTACGGCATCGCCACCCCCAAAGGATCCTCATTAAGGTGGGTGGAATAGTATAACAATGTGTCCAATGTTGTTATAGTATCCCACCTACCCTGATGTAGCTGTGCTCATGTGTCCTGGTTTGTATAAAAGAGATAAATGTAGTAGCTGGATACATTAGAGCCAAATAAGTAAAAGATTAATAATCTATTTAAAAAAAAAAGAAGAAGAAGGAAAAAAAAAGTTTTTTGCAGATTTTTTTGCAGATTTTTTTAACAGATAAAAAAAAATTATACTTCATTATTTATATCTTACATATATGAATACCTCATTCTTTTATAATAATAATATATATATATATATATTTGAATATATCCATATTTTATATCCTAAAGATATACAGTACATTATATTAGTGCATTTTAACCGAATGCTAATCTATAGATCTATATATTTGAGATTTTGTCTTTTTCAAGTGTTGTGTCTCGGTTTTTGTCTTTTGAATGTTTTTCCTAAGGTTTTGCCTAATATCCTCTCCTATCATGTCTCTCATCTTTCTATATTCATTAATTATTGCTCTTTGTTTATTTCCAATAATGTAATAATGTAATGATTTCTGAAATGTTTTTACCAAACCCTTGCAGTACACATTTTTCGTTAAAGAACATTAACAAAGATGTGCTTTGAACTTCCAATTTGGCAATCAAACAAAATTTAGCCATATACATGTACCAGGTGGCACTGCTTGGGTTTTCCTATGTAAATGTATTTGAAGATATGCTGATATATGATTGAAATGTATTTGATAATGCCATCTCTCAGCCTTATTAGAG